>CM055117.1:300187647-301567287 GCA_029206835.1 Rana muscosa
GAGGTGGCCACCTTAGGTGGCAGTCATGGAGGCATGGTGCAGGCCAACACTGAGGCCAGTGAGTTTATACTCAAGACTCCACAGTTAGTGCATGTGCATTTGGACTTTGAGCCCCCAAGCCACACTTTGGTTGTTATGGTACACTCAGCATCCTGCACCATAACAACCGATGGCACTGTAGAGCCCAGCTGCCTGCACCATAACAACCAATCACGTTGTGCAGCCCAGCTGCCTGCACCATAACAACCAGTCATGCTGTGCAGCCCAGCTGCCTGCATCATAACAACCAATGACATTGTGTAGTCCGGCTGCCTGCATCATAAGAGCCAATCTTGCTTTGCAGCCAGGCTGCCTGCACCATAACAACCAATTGCACTGTGCAGCCTGACTGCCTGCACCCTAGCAACCAATGACCCAGAGCAACACAGCCAACTAATGATAAGGGAAGGGTGGGGGGGGCTTAAAAAGGCCAACTCGGGTGACATCCATTCCCACAAGTCTCTGACAATACCCATACGTGTCCTTTCCTCTCAAAAGCACATGGCAGTATATGGTGACTCAACCAAGATTTACACAAATTAGGAGCCCATGGAAAACACTAAATACTAATATGTGTTTATGTGACTGCTGTGTTTCTATATCCATGCCGCACTTCAGTGGAGGCTGTTAAGCATTTTATAGTCCACTTTATTTTGGATTTATCTGCTAGAAATTCTTTAACTTAAATATTCTGAGTAGAAACATGTGGGAAACATGCACAAATAAATAGAATAATCCTTAGAAATGCCTGGAATGTTATGGGAGTCCGGAATAATACAGATCGCCAGATTCCTGACGCTACTGTATCTGCTGCCTTCGTACATGGGAGTGATGGTGCTATACTAACAGGCTGATTTACTAAAGGCCCCAACACACTATTGATTGGATTGCCTGTTGTATAACATTGTTCTTTACTAGATCACCCCAAGATCTATATGATTACCATGCTGTCCACCACAAATAGTGTGGCTTGGGTTTTTCTTTAATATTTTCTGAGCTTCCATACTAGCCAAGCATGTACTAGCAGTGTCTAATGAGTACTATATATATATATATATATATATATATATATACATGGGCATTTTTCTAAAAAAGGAAAATTTTACAGTAAATCCGTATTCATCTCAGCTAATTTAAGGAAAATTGCTTTGGGTTTTTTTTTTTTCTTGCTGCAGCGCTGGGGTCCTGGGCTCAAATCCCTGCTAGGACACTAGAAAAATGTAGTTGTATGTTCTGTGCTTACACGAGTTTCCTCCTGATACTCCAGTTTACACACACACTCCAAAGATATGCTGGTAGGTTAATCGGCCCTAGTATGTGCGTGCATGTAAGATAGGGATTTCAAGGACCAGGACTGATGTGAATGTACAGTATGTGAAGCACTGTGTATATTGTGGGTGCTATATAAATCCTAATAAATTATAATAAAGAAAACACTTCTGTTGAGTTTACTATTGTTCACTTCCTCTGATAATGCTGGTTGCTTGGCTACCATGCTGACCCTTCAGTTTTAATACTTTGGGGGGGATTTACTAAAACCGGCGCACACAGAATTTGGTGCAGCTTTGCATAATAAGCAATCCCGCTGTTAACTTCAGCCTGTTAAATTAGGCCCCTTTCACACGATCAGACCGATCGTATCCGCCTGTCCGTTTTTCAGGCGGAATCCGATCGGGCCACCCATTGACTTCTATGGGGAGGCGGATGTCAGCGGATATGTGTTGGCTGACACCCGCCTGGTATCCGATCCGTCAAGATCTGCTGAAAACAGACGTATGGCGATACGTTCGCCATCCGTCCAGCGGGTCAGATCGGATGAAAACAGGCAGGTGGTCCGTTTTCATCCGATCTCCCCATAGAGTAGAGTGGGGCTCTGATAGGTCCGTCTCACCACAGTGAGCGGAGAAGGACCTGTCATCCGCCTGCTCAGCGGGAATCAATGGAGCGATCGATCCCCTGCTGAGCTAGCGGAGTGCGTCAAAATGGACCCACCCCGTGTGAAAGGGGCCTTAAGCTTTGACAATAAAATCTTGAAGCCGATTGGTTGCTATGCACAACTGCACCAGTTTTGGTAATTCTTCCCCTTTGAGTTACTAGCCTAGAAAAGGTACTCATATGGACTTCTAACCTCCAACTTTCCTAGGTCTTGGTCAGCGACTCCGAAAGTACTAAAGTCAGTGGCTCCCTATAAAAGCCAAAAAACAGCATTTTCAGAAAGAGGTTTATTTAATTTTATGCCATGGAACCTGTTTGCATTTGAGAACTGTCTCTGATTATTTGCATTGCCCTTTGCAACATGGTGGAATGTAACAGAAATTCAGATGCCATGATGAGAGGTAACATACTGTAGATTTTCAAGACATTTACACTCTTAGGGCCCATTCAGACCAATGTACACATTGTAGCAACACATTGATTTCAATGCCCTTCATTTCCATTGGCATCCCAAAACACAAAGGCCCCTTTCACACTGAGGCGTATTTCAGACGTTTTAGCGCTAAAAATAGCGCATAAATAACGCCTGAAATACTCCTGCCCCAGCATTCTCAGGGCTTTCACACTGAGGCGATGCGCTGGCAGGATAAAAAAAAATCTCCTGCAAGCCGCATCTTTGGAGCGGTGTGTATACCACTCCTTCCCATTTAAATCACTGCGGGCGGTATTAACCCTTTTTCGGCCGCTAGCGGGGGTTAAAACCGCATCGCTAGCGGCCGAATATCGCGGCAAATACGACGGTATAGCGGCGCTAAAAATCGCGCCGCTATACCGCCACCGCACATGCCCGCCCCAGTGTGAAAGGAACCTAAAAGCAGCAAGACACATAAGTCATGCACTACCATCCATTGGGAGATGCTGCATCAGCAAAAATGGTGCAGTCCTGCACTACACTGGGCTGCACAGGTATGAAAGGGCCCTCAGGCTTTATTTTAATAGAGGCCCTTGAAAAATAAATGTCTGTACAAATGCACAATGTCTAATATATATATATATATATTTAGACAGTATAACACTCAAAGAGCATCAACAGTGATCCCCCCCCCCCCTCCAAGGGGGACAATAATGAGCACCCAGCAGTTAAAGGTGATCTCTAGCACACACAGGTAAATCTTCTAGTTTATTGGAAAATATTTTTGGGGAGCAGCCCAGATCCTTGATTTTCATGTATAGGAATGATAAAATGACAGCCCCAGTGCCCTTACATTCCATTATTGCCAGGAAAGATATCTGTCCGGCTTTGGACACCCTAGAGCAATGGTGGTGAACCTTGGCACCCCAGAGGTTTTGGAACTACATTTCCCATGATGCTCGTGCACTCTACAGCGTAGTGGAGCATCATGGGAAATGTAGTTCCAAAACATCTGGGGTGCCAAGGTTCACCATCATTGCCCTAGGAATCTGATTAATTTCTTATCAGGGTGAGGGTTAAGTGTTGCCCATTAGAGCAGGTAGGAAAAGGTTACGCGTTAGGATATTGTAATTACTTTTTTTTATTGCCCTCTGCCTCCTGACCTCCTTGTCTTGATTTAGAACCGTACCATCTCCCTTTATGTTGTAAAGTGCTTTACAAATGGCTGTGCTATATATAGCAAACCCTGTATAGGGTCATTGGAGATGTCATGACCACATAACATAGGGATAGTCAGGTGGCTGCACTTGTTCCCGAGACTTTAGGTACCACCCCACTTGTTCCCAAGACTTTATGTACCACCCCATTTGTTCCCAAGACTTTATGTACCACCCCACTTGTTCCCAAGACTTTATGTACCACCCCACTTGTTCCCAAGACTTTATGTACCACCCCACTTGTTCCCAAGACTTTATGTACCACCCCATTTGTTCCCAAGACTTTATGTACCACCCCATTTGTTCCCAAGACTTTATGTACCACCATAAGGCACAAAATGATGTGAATCATTTAATGTGCACTGTAGAAATATTAGAATTAGCAGCTTTAGCTGGTGGGGGGGGGGGGGGGACTACAAATCTCATCTCTTAAGACATAAAAGGCATGCATGCTAGCACTTGTAGCTCCTCTACATCTGGGGTTGCAGGCTGGTTTACAGCTGATGTACCAGTACAACCTGTAATTGGGTGAAATGATGAACAGACAGTAATTTACAGCTTGGCACTGGGTGATTGATTTACTAAAACTGGAGAGTGCAAATTCTGGTGCAGCTTTGCACAGAAACCAATCAGCTTTCATTGTCCAAGCTTAATTGAACAATCTGAAAGTTAGAAACTAATTGGCTACCATGCACAGCTGCACCAGATTTTGCACTCTTCAGTTTTAGTAAAACAACCTCCCCACCTGTTGTTGGTTTACAGTAAATACATGTTACATTACAATAGGTAACATGCATTTACAAATGTTACTTATGGGCAACATTGGGGTGATTTAATTAAGGGTGATTTAATTAAGTTATACCTGGCTCTGTGTTCACTTCAAACAACCAAGAGATTTTTAAATAATGTCTTTCCTTTTACTTAATTGGCTGCTTGAAGTGAACATAACTTCCCCTGAGTGGATACAATATATATATATATATATATATTTTTTTTTTTTATTTGAAAAATATTGATAAAATGTGTTTGCAATAAAGCACAGGTGCTTGTAGACTTACAAAACACCATTTTAGTTTTATTTTGACCCAAGATCAGGCTTTTCCCAACCACTGGTCACCCATATTCATCATAAAAAAACCATTAAAAAAAAACAAAAACAATCCACAAGTTAAAAATAAGAATTTTTATTATGTACACATAAGTAACAACTTTTATAAAAAGTTTTTTCTAAAAATAGGAAACAGCAGTTCCAAGACATTATTCTCTACTTTAGAGAGTGGGATCATTCTGAGGTCATCGCCACAGATTAAGGCATCTATGTCCTTACAAAATATAAGATTTTCACATGAAAGCATAAAAACAGTTTACAAAAATATATATACAGCTCAAGAGAGTCATTTCTTTCAGTAACAGAAATTCAAGTTAATATAGTACTCATTTGGGGGGTGGGGGGATAAAATGGTTTTCTTGGTCCAGAACATCTTTGGGAATGTCATAAAAAAATATGTAGGGTGATGGAGGACCATGTATAATCAGATTGGAAAGGGATTAGAATTTTTTTATTTTTTATGGAATTTGATCAAAGTTCATAGGGTCACTTGTAGAATTAATACTCTCTGTTGGTCTTGAAAAGTTCTCATGAGGGGGGGGGGGGGGGGGAAGTCTTTATAGGAATGGTTCTTGATTGCCGGATCTGAAGAGGTTAAATTCTTGCATGTTGGATTCTGATGCTTCATGGAAAGAACTTTTTTTTTTTTTCTTCAAGAGTTTCCCACACCTGCAGAAAGAGAAATATGCATGTATATAAATGTGAGTCAGAGCAAGGGAGGGGGAGAGCAGACTGAGCGGCGCCAGAGAGGAAGCTAGCACCGCCCCTGGGGCTTCCAAGAGCCAACCTCTGCTAATTACCACCAAGCTTCCTACTCAATGCTTTCTGCTACGCCTAGTGACGTCACAGAACACTTCTACTACAGCTTAGAATGGAACACTATGGGGAACTATTTATACAGGCTAGATTCACACATTCATCTGGATTATTTTATTATAAATAATGTGCGAATCCTGGGACATCTATGCACTACTATTACCACTAAGAATATACATCTCTGGACTGCCCATTAAAATTCAGACTAAGACAATACTAATATTATATTAAAATTATGATATCCAAAAGGCAAAGAAAATGATTCTTACCATGACAGACAGATGGGTCAATGGCACAGACTGGCATCTTCTGTCGACATTGCTGAGAAATCTGAATTCTGCAACAGAAAAATATTAGGATCATTAGAATCGTATGATACAGACAACATTGAGAGCGCATTAGTGCTATCCAAGTTATCCAAGTTACCAAGGACATTGCATTAGTTGGCAACCGACCACTACATTGCATTAGTATAGATAGTAAAAGCAGAAACTGCTGATAGTAGTTAGTATCAGGTCAAACTGATAATAGTTAGAATCAGGTCATCGTGTTGCATTCAGGGTTGCCAACTTTCAATAAATTTATGAACAGTTTGTAAAATCCATCATTTTTGCATCTGTCTGTGAATGTCCCCTATGAACATGCAGACTGCATGTCCATAATAGACATTTGTGGGCAGATGCAAAGATTACAGATTTTGCAAACGGTTTGCAAGTTTACTGAAAGTTGGCTACCCTGGTTGCATTAGTGCTACAGGTTGTAGATTGGAATCCTTAGAATGGAAGGAGTTGAGTGTTACAGGTTGTTGATCATAATAAGGCATCCCAAGCATGCATTAGAAAATGAACAGATCACACAAGATGGGTGATATAAGAGTACAAGTTGTAGATCACTGGCAGCATTACATTGTAGTAGAAGTCCAGACTAGCCGAGATCTTACCTGTAGTGATAAGAGATTGTTGTGCTCCTGCTCTTCCCCCAATACGATCTGCAGGTCGAAGATGTAATCAATAACATGTTGGAGGATCTCGACTTGACTTAATTTGCTCCCTTGAGGGATGCCAGGGACCAGCTCCTTCAGCTTGGAGTAGCAATCATTCATGTCATAGAGGAGACCCATGGGTTCTTCTACACCTCCCTTGTGGCTACTACTCCTGGCAATGCTCAGGCTCTGTTCGGACAGGCAGCACACAGCCTGGTAGCAGCTGGGCATTGATCTCACTGGGCTGATGGCCTTCATCTTGCTGATAATTCCCTTAGTGGAAGATCGGCTCAGGTAGAAGATCCAAAAAGTTTGCTGCTCTCCGCACAATGTGATCGCAAGTTGATGTGTAAGCTTGTCAGGCTGAGCGAGTCATGCTCTTATATGATCGGGCTCCCCCCCCCTCCCTCTCCTATGTAAATCAGCCCCTTCTCTCCTCCCCACAGCTCCATAATATTGAGATAACAGCTGGCTGAACACTTTTAAACAGCTTATCCTGATTCCTAGGGACTGGAGACAGTGTCATTAATGTCACAGAGAGAGGGGAGGGGGGGTTTGAGGGGGGGGGGGGGCGATCCTTTACTAAACTTTCTGTTACATTTGCAATCACTGAAACCACAGGGGACACGATCATAACAACAGACAGCATGGAAAAAACACATTTTAGTGACTTTTTTTTTTTTTTTATTGTATCAATGCTAAAATAAACAGTAGATCTAAAATTGACAAACAAAAAGTAAAAGAAAACTAAAGTTGATAAATATAGACTAAAGAATGAAAAGTAAAGTTTATAAATATAGACTAGAGGACGAATAGTAAAAGGTTATAACTACAGCATAGAGAGGGGAAATTACATTTTATAAATATAGCATAAAGAAGCAAAAGGAAAAGTTAAAAATATAGCATAAAGAGGGAAAAAATATAAAGTTATAAATATATCATAAAAAGGGAAAAGTAAAAGTTTTATAAATATATAAAAAGGGGAAAGTAAAAGTTATAAATATATAAAAAGGGAAAAGTAAAAGCTATAAATATAGCATAAAGAGGGAAAAATACAAAGTTATAAATATATCCTAAAAAGGGAAAAGTAAAAGTTTTATAAATATAGAAAAGGGGAAAAGTAAAAGTTATAATAATAGCATAAAGAGGAAAAAATACAAGTTATAAATATATCCTAAAAAAGGGAAAAGTAAAAGTTTTTTAAATATATAAAAAGGGAGAAGTAAAAGTTATAAATATAACAGAAAGAGGGGAAACTACAAGTTTTTAATATAATACAAAGAGGGAAAACTAAAATATATATAGCATAAAGAGGGAAAACTACAAGTTATAAATATAACATAAAGATGGAAAACTAAAAGCTATAAATATAGCAGAAAGAGGGAAAGCTACAAGTTATAAATATAACATAAAATAAAAAAATAAAAGTTATAAATATAACATAAAGAGGGAAAACTAAAAGTTATAAATATAGCATGAAGAGGGAAAAGTAAAGGTTATAAATAGAGCAGAACATGTGCAAACTAAAGTTTATAAATACAGCATAAAGAGTGAAAATTAATGGTTATAAATTTAGATTAAAAGTGAAAACTAAAGTATATAAATGAAACATAAAGAGAAAAAACTAAAGTATCTTAATACAGCATAAAGAGAGGAAACTAAAGTGTATAAATAAAGCATAAAGAGAGAAAACTAAAGTATATTGAAACAGCATAAGAAAAGGAAACTAAAGTATATAAATATAGTGTAAATAGTGAAAAACTAAAGTATATACCTGCAGTATAAAGAGAGAAATCTAAAGCATAGTAACACAGCAGTAACTAAAATATATACAAACAGTATAAAGAATGAAAACTAAAGTGTATAACTACAGCATCAAGAGTGAAAACTAAAGTATATAAATATAACCAAGATGAATAAATTCAGCTAAACCCAACTATTTCTCTAAACAGATGTGATTTGTGCTGTATGAATCATTATGCTGCTATTCTGATCTTTATTTCTTTTCTGTTGCTAATCTGTTTCTTTAGTGTAAAGTCCATTTTCTTTCCTCCCCCCCCCCTTCTCCCCCCTCCCCGCTGCCGACCTCCAGACTTTCTGGCGTCAGGAATATTATCCTGTGACCGAGGAGGGAAGAGGCTGGGAACTGAATGAGAAAACAGACTATGCAGGCTGGGGGGTAGCCCAGTGTGCTGCTATGTATTTACAAATGCCAGCCTAAGGAATTAGGGCAAGCAGAATCCTTCCAATCAATGGGGTCGCACAGCTATTGGAGGATCATCACACTGGCTTTTAATAAGAAAATCATTATAATGTAGCGAATGTTTAGCTTGCTAATAATAACAACAATAGTCTGAGACACGTTAAAGAGGACCAGTCACCACTGGGTTTATTTATTATTGTTATTACTACTACTACTTCAGGCATTTTTATAGCACTAGCACTTTACATACTGAGCATTCACATCAGTCTCTGCCCTCAAGGAGCATACAATCTAAGGTTCCAATCTCACATACATACACATATTAGGGCCAATTTAGACAGGAGCCAATAATCCTCATAGCATGTCTTTGGAGTATGGGATTAGCCCCCCCCCCCCCCAAAAAAAAAAAAAAAACACAGCGAGAACCTTACAAACTCCATGCAGATAGTGTCCTAGCTGGGATTTGGACAGCGAACCCCAGTGCTGATGTCGGACAGGCGACTCTAGTAGTGATCCTGCCACTTACAACTTGTGGAAATCACCAGTGGCAGAATGGCTAAAAGGTGCCCGTTTGTCCCAATGTGATAGGTTCCAACATAGGCGTGCTGATGTCCGACAGGCGACTCTAGTGATCCTGACACTTATGACTTGTGGAAATCACCAGTGGCAAAATGGCTAAAAGGTGCCCGTTTGTCCCAATGTGATAGGTTCCTACATTAGCGTGCGCACAGGGTGTGCTGGGTGTCATGAAAGAAAACCTGGAGGGTGTTAGGACAGGGGCCCAACAGAAAGTTTAACAGGGGCCCAACAGAAAGTTTAACGGTGAATCAACTACAACTCAATCAGCTAGCTGATTGAGTTGTAGTTGATTCACTGTTAAACTTTCTGTTGGGCCCCTGTCCCAACACTCTCTAGATTTTCTTTCATGGTACCCTATGTTTCAAGGAGGATCCCGTTTCATGTAAACGAATCAACCAATCAGCATATGTAGGAGGTATCCCACTGAGAATCAGGCACATACCCTTTTCTTTTCGGTGTGCTGGGTGTGCCTGGGCACACCCTAATCACCCTGTGTGTATGTGTCTGCAGGCCAGCAGGGAGATGAGAAAGATATTTCTCTTACCGGTTCCACCATAAGAGAAGTAGGGTGACCACATTTCCAAACTACCATTCAGGGACACACTCCCTTCCCAAAAGTCAGCTTGTGCTGTAACGAATCACGGCACAGTGATTGAACACAAGAGGTCGGATTTATGATTTCTCCAATCACAAGCAGGGGGCGGGATTGTGCTCCTCCAGGCATTCCCAGCCAGGACAAGTACTGTCAGTGAGTAAAGCGGTGATGTGGCGGCCTTTTTTCGGGGGCATCAGATTGGCCTGGGGGGTGGCTCTGTCAGTTTCATTCCGGGACACTGTATTGTCCTGGAATGAATGTGCCCAGGACAGACCTGCAAAATGCGGGACTGTCCCGGGCAATCCGGGACACGTGGTCACCCTAAAGAGAAGTGCTTGCACACTTCTCTTTCACTGTGCTGGCAGGGAGATCAATGCCGGGTCCATATATCTGTAAACACACGTGCATGTGTGTTTGAGTTTTGGGGTGCACACCCTAATGCAATAGCCTGTGCAAACCTATGGGTCCCTATGTAGCTAAGACAGCGAGATGTTACTTCCATCACTAGCGATCGAGATTCAGCAGCATCCTGGCCAGCGATAGAACGGCATCTCGCTACGTGTGTACAAAGAGAGCGATTTCATAGGGGCAGACAGGTAGCGAACCTTCTGATTTGTCTCTAGAGGCAGAATCGCCGGACAGACTTCAGCCTTACTATGGTTCTCTGTAATATTGTTATGCACACTCAGGAGAGAGAAGGCAGCTAGTGGCAAAAACTTCAGAGAAGTTCTGATTTTTAGGGCCTAGAGTAAGTAAAGTTAAGGCTCCATTAACACTTGTGGGACTTGTCATGCAACTTTGGACATCAAAGTTGCATGACAAGTCGTTCCCATAGGCGTGCGCAAGGGGTGTGCCAGGTGTTCCTGGGCACACCCTAATCCTGGGTTGGCAACCTATCAATGGTGGGCAAGTGATAGATAAACTGCAATCCTTCCTTGCCATCCCGCAGAACCTGGACAGGAGAGGTGGCGGAGGTGGAATTTAGTGGAACCTATCTGTATTTTCCTCCTGCAGCAGCAAGAAGTAGGCTTCTCCTCGTCTCCCTTTTGTCAATATTCAGCTTCCACAGGAGTTAAATATAGGGGATTGGTACTAATATATGCCACCCTTTCTTTCCCTGTTCCTCTTCCTTCTGTTGTCTGGATCCCCCATGTGCTCCCCTGCTCCCCCTTCCCCCCATTGTTTCAGGATGGAGAGCGGGGAAGAGGCCGGTAAATATGTCATACGCATATGTGTTGGAGCTTTGGGGTGCACACCCTAATGCAATAGGCTGCACACACCTATGGTCGTTCCCCATGTTTTCCAATGATACCCATTCATATATGCGTGACTTAAAGTTGCAGCAACTTCAAAGTAGTTCATACACTACTTTGGACTGACTTTCATGCCACTTGAGGGCCATAGACTTTAATGTTAACTCTCAGAAGTTGCATGAAAGTCGTACCCGAATGTGATACAATGCAACGTTGTCCATTATCACTGGTTAAAGCCAAAATCCTATCCGAATTGCACACATCCAAAGTTGCGTTGAAGCTGCACCAAAGTTGCACTCCAAAGTCGGCGCAACTTTGGAGTCGTACAAGTGTGGATGGTTCATACTAGTGCAAATTGCGATGCAACTTGAGTCACGCAGAATCCCATGACAAGGGAAATCACATTTTATTCAACGGTGCCCATTCTGATCAATGCAACTCAGCACGGTGCACTTTTGGAAAAGGTTCCTGTGCGACTTTGGTGCCATTTACAGTGCGAGTTGAAATATTCAATAGAATATACAGAAAGGCAGCCAAGTCGCATCAAAGTCACACTTGTGAACTGAACCTAAAGTGGAACTTTAGCACCAAAAATATTGTGAACAGGCTGGATTTTTAATGCAAAAGAGACATACTATATAGGGGGGAATTTATCAAAACTGGTGCACACAGAATCTGGAGCAGCTGTGCATGGCAACCAATTAGCTTCTGTCTTCAACTTGTTCGGTTAGGCATTGAAAATGAACGCTAGAAGCTTATTGGCTGCCTTGCACAACTTCCCAGATTCTGTCTGCAGCAGTTTTGATAAATAATTTTCTGTCTCTTGTGCATTTAAGTCTTCTTATCTGCCTGTCTGAGTGTCCGCACATGCGCAGCTCAGTGTACAATTTGAGCATCTGCCAAGATGAATTCCAGCGCATGCATGGGAGTGATGTCATCTCGGTCCTGCCAATCAAAATGGCCAAAGATCAGAGCATGGAAGAAGACCAGCCAGAGATGTCAGGGGTCGGTGATGGAGCTCTGGAAAACTGCATTGCTGGAGTGAAGATGAGTATAATTTAAGGGGAAATATAATATATACTTTGAATAAAGGGGAAATATTATTATTACAGGTACTTGTAGTGCCATTATTTACACAGCGCTTTCCATATATATTGTACATTCCTATGAGTCCCTGCCCTTAAAATATATCTTTTATAGGTTAGGCCTGGTTCACACTGGTGCAATATGTGCTCTGACTTTGAGAGTCACATGACAAGTCACAGCCCATTAAGCACAATGGAACTATTCTAATAGGAGCGGACTTGCGTCGCTCCGACTTAGAAAAAGGTTCCTGCACTACTTTTGGTCCCACTTCGGCACGACTTGCATTAACTTCTGTTAAAGAAGTCGCATGTAAGTCGTGCCAAAGTAGCGCTGGGATGTCGCCTTCAAAGTCGAGTTGTGGCAGTGTGAACCAGACCTAACGTGGGTTTGAAATCGCGCGAGTTCTGATGAACTTTAAACCCGCATTTCAGTGCAAGTTCGGGGGGGACATCTGTGCGTGTTCTTGCACAGACGCCTATTGAAATCGCCCCAGAAGTCACCGAAAAAAGTAATGCTGGAACAAATCGGCGCGGCGCCACAAAGTCGGTGTCGCACCGATTGGGACAGCGCCGTTGCCGGTGTTCTGACGAGCTGGTTTCTCCTATCGATATGGTTCCCCCCTTGACTGCGCAGGCGCAATCCGAGGCAACGAAAATCTCTGAGGTTTAACAGCTGTTCGGCAGCTGCAGACGCGCTCGCTCCCGTTGCTTAGTTACACGCGCCGCTTTCTTCTTCATGCCGCTGTATACAGCAAGGGGCGGCAAAGATGTGATAATATTGAGCAGTGCGATTTGTTTGTTTATACACGCCGCTCTATACAGCAAGTATAAACAAACAAATCGCACTGCTCAATATCACATCTGATCCGCCCCTTGCTGTATAGAGCGGCATGAAGAAGAAATCGGCGTGTGTAATGAAGCATCGGGGGGCGAGCGCGTCCACAGCTGCCGAGCCTATTGCCGGTGTCTTGTCGAGCTGGTTCTCCTATCATCTGGTTCCCTCTTGACTGCGCAGGCGCAAGCCGAGCTGACGGAAATCTCTGAGCTTTAACAGCTGTTCGGCAGCGCTTGCGCAGTCAAGGGGGGAACCATATCGATAGGAGAACCAGCTCGACAAGACACCGGCAATAGGCTGCAAATTGGCATTCGATTTGACATGTCAAATCGCGCCAATGTGAACGGGGGGGGGCTAAGTGTTGATAAATGATCAATCTCTTTTCAGATCAATCTCTCCTGAGAACAATCGATTTGAAGTGGTCAACCCATTTGATGATACAACACGCCGACTTCAATCGATCGTTGGAAGATACGATCGTTAAGTTATAAATTTAATTTGTTTTCACTATTCAATCTCATGACGTGATCGATATGCAATCGTATTCATGAAAAAAGCATCTCAGTGCACCGCGATCAATACATTTCTGCCCTGGCCATTGGACACAGCTTGATTGAATCCTATATAAATCGACTGGAAAGGCAAGTCAAGTCTATTCGATTTTTTTTGGGCAGATTTTGATCGAATCGCCTATTATACTAAAATCAGAGTGTGTATGGCCAACATAGGACTATTAGAAGTTTTGCATCAGCCTTGACTGGTTCTCTTTAATAGTTCCACGCAGAAAACATTGACTTTATCCATCCCCACAGTTCAAACAGAGCTTTTTTTTTTTTTTTTTCGGTTGACCCCCTTGTGTTTACACACTGCTCCATTCTGTGCTGAGTGACACAGGCACACAATGTACATTGCAGAGCAGTGTGTGTGTGTACACAGGTTTGGATGTGCACATTGCACTCTCTCCCCCCCCCCCCCCCCCCCTTCTCTTCCTCCAGCAGACAGCCTGGCGCCAGCCCGTGACGTCACGTCCCGCTCCCCCTCCCTCGCTCCCTCGCACGGGGGACGCGTCTCCACTGGCAACCACTCTACCGCGAGCGGTGGGCGGGGCTCCTGTCAAACAGCTGCAGCTGTGGAAGCCTCATTGAGCCAGAAGCGTTCCCAGGAAATCAAACCTGTAGAAGATCGTTTGGCCGCAAATGTACACACCTCTGTGTGCTTAGCTGCATACATACATATATGTATATATATATATATATATATATACACAGGGCGCTGTACTACACTCCACTCCAAGGTGTCACAAAGTCAATACAGCTGTGTATTGCCAGGGCATGGGAATCATTTCTAATCCGACTACTCTATTAATATTATTAAACAGTCACATCACCTCCTCACTATCGGAAATCGCTGCTGAAAAGTGATCCAAACACAGACTGCTCTTCAGAGGAGAGGTAGACTAATGCTCGGTACACACGATCAGAAAATCGTACGAAAAAAAAAACGATCGTACGATAATCAGATCGTTAGTACAGAGCTTTCGAGAGCCGATCAGGACAGTTCATCCGATAATATTTGATCGGATATGCGCAATTTTTATTTTTTTCGTACGATGCCTGATCGTACGATTTTCGTTTAATCAGTACAGCTGTCATTCAAATATTCAATAAAAATACATTACAAACACATGACGTAACTTCCAAATTTTTATTCTGTCGTGCGCAAATTTTTCATGACTTTAGTAAACTCATCAGATTCGATCGGAGATTAGCATACAAAAAAAAAAAAATCTGGATGGTCATTCATCTGATAATCTCATTGTGTGTACCGGGCATAAGGCTGGGTTAGCCAAAATATGGGACCTGAAAAGGTGAACAGAAACGCACCAGGCCCCCTGCTGCGAGCCGCGCCGCACACAGTGTGAACCCAGCCTTAAGCCCTGTACACACGGTCGGACTTTTGGCCAACAAACTTCATTTTGAGCAAGTTGGACTAACAATCCAACCGTGTGTACGCTCCATCGGACAAACTTTTTTTGCTTTTTTCTTGTTTTCATCGGACAAAAGTTGGGTCTGCAAACGGGCAAACTTTTGTCCAACAAAAGTCCGATGGAGCAAAATCCGACCGTGTGTACAGAAAACCATCGGACTTTTGTCCGATGGACAAAACAACAAATCAACCAACAATAGCAGAAGTTGACCTAAGGGTGGCGGTAAAGAGCAGAAAAGAACAGAAAAACCACGTGATGTTGCAAAAAGTTTTGGGAAAGTTTGCAGAAAAGTCCTGTGGTGTGTATGCTATGGGTGTGCCCGGCCAACTCCGTTCGGACAAAAATCCACGGAAAAGTCAGATGGAAGTCCGACCGTGTGTACGGGGCTTAAGTCTCCATTCACACTTGTGCGACTTGTCCTGCAACTTTGGACATCAAAGTTGCAGGACAAGTCCTTTCCCATGTTCCCCAACCTAAAATTGCAGCGACTTTAAAGCTACTTTCACACTGAAGCCCTGGATGGGCTGGTGGTATAGCGGCGCTATTTTTAGCGCCGCTATACCGTATTTTTTGCCACGATTTGCGTGGCGCTAGCGGGGGAATTTTAACCCCCGCTAGCGGCCGAAAAAGGGTTAAAAACGCCCGCAATAACGCCTCTTTGCTGCGTTTTGCGGGCGTTTTGGAGGCGCTACCCCATTGATTTCAATGGGCAGGGGCGCTATAGGAGCGGTATTTTTACCGCTCCTATCGAGCCTCAAAGATGCGGCTTGCAGGAGTTTTTTTACCCTCCTGCAAGCGCAACGCTCCAGTGTGAAAGCCCTCGGGCTTTTACACTGGATACAATTGAGCGGCTTTTTGGGGCGCATAGCAGGCGCTATTTTTAGCACAATAGCGCCTGCAAAGCGCCTCAGTGTGAAAGGGGCCTAAGGCTCTATTTCCACTATTGCGGCCCCAAAGTCGCGCGATTTACAGTGCGACTTTGCAATGCGATTTTTGATGCAATGTCATGCGACTGGTGAGAACCATGGGCGAACAAGTCGCACCGAAGTCGTAACAAAGTAGGGCAAGAACCTTTTTTGGAGTCGCTGCCGACTTGAGTCACATCAATTAGAACAGGGACCATTGAAATACATGAATTTTTGACTTGTCATGCGATTTCACATGTGTCAAGTCGCACAACAACTCGCAGTAGTGGAAACAGAGCCTAAAGTAATTCATGAACTACTTTGGTCCAACTTTCATGCAACTTCAGGACTCTTTCAGGAGTTCAATGTTAACCCTGAAAAGTTGCATGAAAGTCGAACCTGAATGTTATACAATACAACAGTTGTCCATTATCACTGGTCAAAGCCAAAGTCGTATCCAAGTTGCACCCATCCAAAGTTGCATCAAAGTTGCACTCCAAAGTCGGTGCAACTTTGGAGTTGTACAAGTGTGAATGGAGCCCCCATAGATGTTTTTTTTACATTCAACCAGCAGATTGAATGGAAAAAAAAAAAAAAAAACGAACCCGATTCCCCCATCCACACATTTGAATCCTTCTCACTGCGACATTGTATTCTGGAGAGACTTCCCCGCCATCAGACTACACTGATTACCATTGCAGGCTATAGTGGGGAAAATCAGGCAGGGGGTTGTACAGAAATTGATCGGTAGATCAATTTCTGTACAACCACAGCGCCCACACATGGGTCAAATTTTTGGCTGGTGCCTGCTGAACCGGACACATTTTGATCCATGTATGGTCAGCTTTAGACACCTGTCTAAATCTATCCTTATGGTGGCCATATACACTTCCATTTTATTATCCGATATATGCGATTCGAGCAAAAAAATGAAACCAGCAAACAATCAAATAGCCACGACTTCCCTTCCAATCAATTAAATTAAAAAATAATAATCATTTTGCAGCAACTGGCTGTACTGACATACTCTGGTTATGAATCTGACCGCATTTCAATCGATCAGATTATGAGACTGAAGGGTGGAAACAGAGATGCAATCGATAATTTTCAATTGTATCGTTCATAATCCACTTCCCCATTGCTGGCATACCGATCATTTGGTAACTCAACTATAGAACGACTATTCCCATCTAGAGAGATCAGTCTAAGGCTGGGTTCACACTGGTGCAAACACAGACATTGCATGCAATTCGCACCGCATTGCTGTGCACGTCGCATGCGATGTCTGTGCGATACAAATTCAGCCATACAGTTTGTATGGCTAAATTCCCATGGCATTTGGATCAAAATGGTACAGGACCCTTTTTTTGGTCCGCACTGGAATCGGATCGCATGCCTGTACCATTTCACAGTTCGCACTGCGAACCGATCTGGAGGTGTCATTAACTTTACATTGGCACATCCAGTGGTTTGCAGAGGGCAGTGTGAACTGCCTGCGAGTGACATGCGATGTGGGAACCCGCACTGGAATCGCACAAGTGTGAACCCAGCTTACAGGAAATTGCTCATTTATGGAAGTGTGTATAGCCACCATTTGACTGATTATTCAGTATACAATCTGATTGTACAACCTCTTTTAGATCTACCATCAGCTATGTAATACAAGGGCCTGCCTGATTTTATACTAATTGAATTGTTTAGGTTTGTCCTCGTAATACATCGTTTTGGTAATGGTTGTAAACTTCAGGCATAAAATATGAACAAAGCATATCCCTCTATAGTGTGTACTTAATCCAGTGCACTAAGTGTAATTTCTGTCTGCTGCTTAGTTCCTCTGCTATCAGCATGAATCACTTCTGACAAGTTTTCCTGACACCAAGAAAAAAAAGGTGACAGGGGAGGGAGCTCCAGCTGATTGACAGCCACAGCTCTTTTCCTGTGTCCTGTGTGAAGGGGGTGTGTCCCTTGCCTCCAATCAGCTATGAGTAAACACTGAATTGGTGTGAAACGCGTCAGCTGTCCGCAGTTCTGCTGGTTTTTGTAGTGCCTGTTTTGCCTGAATAAATATATGTTGGATTGGAGTGCGGCTGTCCTCACTAATTTTCTTCATTTGCTACGTGCATTGCCGGCACCCTTGGTCCCTGAGAGAAGTACTTTCCTTATTTCATCTGCCTGAGCGGCAATTTCTGTGCCTCCAATTATCTCTCAGAGTTCTCTTCACTGATGTAACTTCAGCTCTCCGCCCCCAGCTTTTTAGAGCTGAGAGATCCTGTATAAATTCTGCACTTTGAATGGGTTTAGGGGAAAGACAGCTGTAGATAAACATGTACAACTTATGTAGGAGGATTTTTATTTTATTTCTGTGTATCACCTGAGGCCAGTCACTTCACTGGGTATATGTGAAGGTTTACAACCACTTTAAGGAGATTGTACAATCAGACTGTACAGTGTATGGCCAGCATGCTCTGACAAGTCATTTAATAATGATGACCAATCCCTTGTTCTATAGCAGAGGTCTCCAAACTGCGGGCCGAGGGCCGGATACGGCCCTTTGCTAGCCTTTATCCGGCCCTTGGGGCACTATTCTTCCATATGATATGAGGTACTATTCCTCCCACTGATACCAACAATGGGGCACTATTTCTTTCACTGATACCAGTGATGGGGCACCACTCCTCCTCCTATTGATCACTAACAATTAGGCCATGTTTACCCTTACTGATGTTGGGCCAAGGACATTTTCTACCACCAATGGCCACAATCCGGCCCCCTTAAGTCTGAAGGACAGAAAACTGGCCCTTTGTTTGAAAAGTTTGGAGACTCCTGTTCTATAGGGTGTGTGAACCTCTATTGTATCACCCGCTGTTTTTTTTTTTTTTGTTTGTTTGTTTTTTTTTTTCTGTTTTGTTTTTTAGTTGGTAATTGCTTTCACAACAAATTGCAGCAGTTGGTTTCATTGGGTGTAGGTGAGAGCCAAAAGACGTGCAAACGAAGCTGCCCAGACGCTTGTACTGCTAGCATGGTAAAGTCAGATTACAGAGAAGTTGGTGATTTCCTTAATATCCTGCAATGATCATATTGCAGTGATCAGGTTGGAAATTCCCTGCCAGTTCCCTATTGTTCTCTGCTGACACTACAGTGAGCTGGCTATGTGGGTTATATAAGACAAGCAATGAATGGGGGATCTTGTGACATTCAGTAATAAATGACCAGAAGCCTGGGGTATGGCTGCACTGAGCACATCCACCATTGTATGAAGAGAGGCTCTGTGATCTGACACAACAGCATTCCCCTACTGACCTTGAGGCTATGATGAGTTTTTGTTCCTCAAATAGCATGTCTTCTCAGAACTAGGCTTCCTTATTATGAAAATTGAAGGGCTCCAAAGCGCCCATCTGGCCTTGCCCTAGGACTGACCTACAGCAGGATAGTGTCAGCTGTGACAAGCCATAACCTACACTTGTATGGATCACAATAAGTGGACTAATGACTATCTGTACTAACAGGGAGCTATGGAATCTTTCTTGTCGTGGGACAGTCTGTTCCCAAGGCTTATGGTATGCACATGGTATGGTGGTGACACCGAGGACGACAGGCGGGTCTGGCCATTCTCAAACTCACTAATGTCCACCTAAATGAGCCTCTCTAATTGGCTGGTGCATGCTCAGTTAAAGCGCATCTTCGCTGCGTCTGAGTGCCACAAACCAAAAACGCTATTTAATTCATTTTTGATATCCAAAGCAAACCCCCCATCCATGTCTCCATGCTTTATTTTGTTGTGAAATCGCTTTGAAAAAAACCCTTTAAGCATTTCTGGCTGTGGCCATCTTGAATAAGGCAAATGAATCATGTAGCATTTACTTCCTGGAATCCATCTGCCCTTAGCTCAAGCATGCATGCAGGAGAATGTGCTTAGCAGAGAAAACCCCTCCTCCCTTCCTAAAGGGCCAGTTCACACCACATGCAGTCCAGTGCGTTTTTTTCTGCATCAAAAACGCATTATAGTAGGTTATATGGTTTTCAATGGCATAGTTCACACCAGTGCAGTCAGTTCCAGTGCTTGCAGTTCCAGAAAAAAAAGTAGAACATGCTGCATTTTACCTGCACTGGACTGTACTGGAACGCTGTAAAACGCATCAAAAACGCACTGGAACGCACCAAAAACGCACTGGAACACAATTGTCATTATTTAAGGTTAGGAAAAAATGGGGTGAAAAAAAGCACTGGACTGCATCAAAAACGTACCAAAAACGCACTGGAACGCATCAAAAACGTGCATGCAAAAAAACACCTGGAACGCATCCGGATTGCGTTTCTATGGTGTGAACTGGCCCTAAAGCCCCCTACACACGATCAGATTTTCTGTGGACAAAGCGTAGGACTTTTGTCCGAAGGGCGTTGGCCGTGAACTTGTATTGCATACAAAGAAGAATTGAGAATTGTCGGCCAACAAACACAAAATGATGTGATTTTTCAGTTCTTTAGCTCCACCCTTTGGGCAACTTCTGTTAATGTTGTGTTATGGTTAGCATTGCCTCTGAGCATGCGTGTTTGTCCTTTGGAATTTTTCCCTTCAAAAAACTTGTGTACACACGATCGGAAAATTCGACATCACATATTTGTTGTTTGGAAAATTTTAAAGCATGCTATCCAACATTTGTTGTCGGAAAATCCGACAACAGTTGTCCGATGGAGCGTACAAACGGTCAGATTTTCTGACAACAGCCTGCCATCTCACAATTCCTATCGGAAAATCCAATCGTGTGTATGAGGCTTAAGGCCCCTTTCACACTGAGGCGCTTCGCAGGCGCTATTGCGCTAAAAATAGCGCCTGCAATGCGCCCCAAAAAAGCCGCTCAATTGTATCCAGTGTGAAAGCCTGAGGGCTTTCACACTGGAGAGTGGCGCTTGCAGGAGGGTCAAAAACTCCTGCAAGGCGCATCTTTGAGGCGCGATAGGAGCGGTAAAAATACCACTCCTATAGCGCCCCTGCCCATTGAAATCAATGGGGTAGCGCCTCCAAAACGCCCGCAAAACGCAGCAAAGAGGCGTTATTGCAGGCATTTTTAACCCCCCCCCCCCCCCCCCCCCGCTAGCGCCTGCAAATCGCGGCAAAAAATACGGTATAGCGGCGCTAAAAATAGCGCCGCTATACCGTCAGCGCATCCAGCGCTTCAGTGTGAAAGTAGCCTTAAACTCCTGGGATGTATGACATCATTTGCCTAGGCAAGAAACCAGGAAGTAGCTGAAGAAATGTAAAAAAGAAAACGAAAACAAAAAAGTTTTAAAAACAAAAAAGTTTAAAACAAGTAAATATGATATACTTTTTACTATTTATTTACTAATACTAACAGCATAAGGATTAGAAATAATCATTGTTGATTGAGAGTAGGAAGCTCCACTTTAACGTAGGGGTTGTAAAGGTTTGTTTTTTATTTTCTAAATAGGTTCCTTTAAGCTAGTGCATTGTTGGTTCACTTACCTTTTCCTTCGATTTCCCTTCTAAATGTTTTTTTTCTTTGTTTGAATTTCTCACTTCCTGTTCCTCCTCAGTAAGCTGTTCTGGCTGACTCCACACCACTCGGATGATGGTGTGAAGTTTACTGAGGAGAAACAGGAAGTGAGAAATTCAGACAAAGAAAAAAAAACATTTAGAAGGGAAATCGAAGGAAAAGGTAAGTGAACCAACAATGCACTCGCTTAAAGGAACCTATTTAGAAAATAAAAAACGAACCTTTACAACCCCTTTAAGGCGGCCCATTCATTAAAAATGGACTGTCAATGCATCGCAATGGCTGAAAAGAACACACCTTATTGTAACAATGTAGCACGAGCCGTATACACTGTGGACACGCATTTAAAATGTGCGTTGTGCGATTTGTCATTCACACCTGGGCGGCCAGAATTGCGGCGATTCTGCCCTGCGATTCAAAACGCCCAGGTGTGAAGGCAATCTAAATAAACTGTAGTGCGTTTCTGCAAAAAGCACCAAAGAAACGCATAGGTGTGAACCAGGCCTTCGTCCAATTCGCAATAGCAGGAGATTGTGACTGGCTCTCTATGGAGCCGGCTCACACATCTCCGCAGCGACTCCGGTGCGATTTCCACAGCAGCCCTGTGCGTCTTTTGGCCTGTTTCAAAAACCAAACATTCGGGCTGAAATCGGACCTGAAACGGTGAAAGAGGACGCACCGGACCCCTGCTGTGAGCCGCTGCCTGCTCCTATGTGAAACCAGCCTGAAATGGAACTTTTGTTTTTAATGCTCATGCTGCTAGCAATAGTTTAATAGATAGGAAAGCATTTATTTTTTTACATATATATACATTTCTTCAGTTACTTCCTGGTTTCTTGCCTAGGCAAATGATGTCATACATCCCCAAAAATTTCAGGAGAGGAGGCAGGGTTTTCTCAGCTATGCACACTGTCCTGCATGTCTGAGCTAAGGGCAGATGGATTCCGTGAAATGCTTTTGCTACATGAATCATTTGCCCTTACTTAAGATGGCCACAACCAGAAATGCTAACAAGGGGTTGTGATTTCTCAACAAAATGTAGCGAATATCCGCTTTAACGTGCCATAACGCAGGTTAATCAGCGTGCAGCAGCAGAATGACTGGGAATGGGATGTGAGAATCCGGAGTCCCTTTAAGCTGAGCCTACATGGAAATAATTCCTCATCCTGTAAGAACGATATTGATACCTTTGTAAGGTAACTGGATGATGTTTGTAATATGAGCAACCATAGCAGATGAGAATGTGACCATTACAAAAGATCAAAGGCAAAGTTCCATATTATCACCCAGCTGTTCCACAATGTATAATAGATACAATCTATCTATACAATCTATTGTACACCATCATTTCTTCTAACCATCTCTGCAGAGTGCTGCTAAGTCCTATGACTCCTGCATCTTCTATGGAGCCGATACATAGATGATCAATCAAAACAGCTGCTTTTCCACTGCTCATTACTCAGCAATGGCAACAAATGTAACACAACATACTCAGTTTCCTTATGGTCTGTGCTGGAAAGCCTTCATCTTGTAACATATTTAGTAAAAACAAACCAATCATTCAGGTTTAAAATTGTCATCCAACACCTCAGATCTTTACCCAAAAATTCTACATCTTTTCTAGGTTAATGTTAATTTTTTATTTTTTTTTGGGGGGGGGGGCAGCTGACGCCGACAGAACATGGAAATGCAAGTAAATCTAAACGGCTAAATACCTTTTCTCATCAGCAGTATATAGCAGTCTTGTGCCTTCTATCAGTGTCTGGTTAAGGCTGGGTTCACACCTATGCGAATTGGATGTGTCTTTCTACGCATCCAATTTGCATGAGAGGAGATTGTAACTGGCTCTCTATGGAGCCGCTTCTCACATCTCTGTGGCGGCTGCGGAGCGGATTGCACTGGAGTCCTGTGCGTCTTTGGTTCAGTTTCAGGGCAGAATTCAGGCAAAAATTCTGACCTGATTCGCCCCTGAAACTCACCGGACCCCCTGCTGTGAGACGCATGCGTCGGAGGTGTGAACCCAGCCTGAAGCTTGTGGGAGCAGTTTTTACTCTCCTATGAGGCTTCAGGACCCCTGACCCTCTGTCTGGACAGTGCTGATTGGCCCTGTGCGGATCACATGCACCCTCCCGAAAAAAAAAACTAGCAATACACATCCAAATTGTACGGCTGAAATCGCATGGCACAGACATGGCATGTGATCTTTACAGCATTGTGGTGCGAATCACATGCGATGTCTGGCATCGCACTAGTGTGAGCCGGGCTTTTAATAAACACAAAAATGACCGGAACTCCCCTTTAATGGTACTGCATAACACCAACAGAAGCATTACCTGTTTCTGCACATTACTAAAATGCAAGTATGTGAACTTTGGGGCCCGGTTCACATTTGTGCGATTCCAGACATCGCATGTGATTCGCAACGCATTGCTGTGCAGATCACGTGGTGTCTGTTCGATGCGATTTCAGCTATACAGTTTTTATGGCTGAATTCGCTTCGCATTCGCACCAAAATGGTACAGGACCCTTTATTTTTTTTTGGTCCGCACTGTAATCCTGCACCACTTCATAGTTTGCACTGCGATCTGCGAACTGATCTGGGGGTGACATTAAGGTGGTTGTAAACCCCATACCAGCACTTTTACCTAAAAGTAAGTCTATAATAAGCCTTCCCTGTAGGTACTGGAAATATCTCCTAAACCTTCACCATTTAGGAGGTTTTTACCATATAGGCTTGCGCCGACGTCATCGGCGCATGCGCACTGAAGAAAGGGCACGATCGCGCCATTTCTAAAGGGCCCTGCCGTGACCCGTGGCTTCCACGCGCATGACGTCATCGCGGCTCCGGCCAATCACAGCACCGGAGCCTGCGAACCTGGAAATAAGTCTGGGAGACATGTCGCCGGTCACAGCAGTGTACGGGGACTGCTGCAGCAGCGCCAATCTAAGGTAAGTATTTCATTATGACCTGGCAAACAATGCATACTAGCTCATTATGCCTTTGTCTTAGGCTGGTTTCACACTGGGGCGGTGGGTGCGGTGGCAGTATAGCGCCGCTATACCGTCGGAATTGCGGCGGTATTCGGCCGCTAGCGGTGCGGTTTTAACCCCCGCTAGCGGCCGAAAAAGGATTAATACCGCCGGCAGAGGCACATTGCCGGTGGTATTGCCGCGGTTTCCCCTTGCTTTCAATGGGCAGGAGCGGTAAACACACCGCTCCTCTCACCGCTCCAAAGATGCGGCTAGCAGGACTTTTTTTACCGTCCTGCTAGCGCACCGCTCCAGTGTGAAAGCCCTCGGGCTTTCACACTGGAGAAACAGCAGCCGCTGTTTAGGGTCGGTTTGAAGGCGCTATTTTTAGCACAATAGCGCCTGCAAACCGCCCCAGTGTGAAAGGGACCTTACAAGGTGCTTTTTTATTTATTTATTTTTTATAGGTTTACAAACATTTAACTTTTGTATTGACGCAGTGGTTCGCAGAGGGTAGTGTCAACCGCCGGCGACATTGGAATCACGCTGGTTTCCGCACCGCACAAGTGTGAACCCAGCCTAATGCCCCGTACATGCGACACAAAAATCGAACGACAGATCGTTTTTTTGTTTTTTTTTTGCATGCCAGTCTCATATCGAACATGAATAGCTTACTAAAGTGACAAATTCTCGTACGACAGAATAAAAAAAATCGGAAGTGATGTCACTCGTGTATTTTTGGACAACAACTGTACTGATTAAACGAAAATCGTATGAGAATAATTCTATTACGGATAGTATCAGATCGGCTTCCGAAAACTCTGTACTAACGATCCGGTTATCGTACGATCGCTCCGAAAGCGGTATTTTTTTTCTTCGGACTTTTGGATGGCGTGTACGTTTATGTTTGCGTTGCGGTAACATTGCCACGTCTGCATGGTGGTAATACAAAAGCGACGCACACGCACGCCCCACATAATAACAATACAACTGTTGGTGCCAGCTCAATAAAAAGTGAGCGGCCCGGCTTTGCTTCCAAGCGATTTTTGTTTTGTTGTGGAGTCTGGTGAAGTTGTGGGCAGAAGTCCATGCAGTTTGCAGGCCCAGTGTTGTCCTCTTGCTTGTACATTAGCAGAGTTCCTCCAGCAGTGTTCAGGCTAATTAGGCTTGGTGTCAGAAATAGTTAAAGTTGTTGGTGTTTCTGCCTCCAGCCCGGCGCTCTCCCCACCCTGCTGAGCCCAGGTGCTGGGAGGGACAGTGAACAATGCAGAGGCCGGCGTCAGTCTGTCTGCTGCCCTGCTCCCCCTCTCCTCCCCCCCTCCTCCCTGGCCGGCTGCAGCTGTGCCTCAGCCCCGCCCCCTCCCCAGCCCGCTCCAGACCCCACAAAGAGATCTTTATATGGGGCAGGCCAGGGTTACAGAGGATGTGAGATGAGGGGCTGTGTGTACAGCAAAGTGGGATCCCAATATGACAACTAGCACTGCACCCACACATTACCAACTACTACATTCATCAACAAATACTCAGCCCTCACCTAACTGCCACTGCTGCCAACCTCTGTCCTATGCTGCCCTTTTTTACCATTCCAATTACAGGCCAACTGCCACTCATAACAAAGCCAATTGATTCTGTCACATTCCTCTGATGGACGCTCCTTCATGTACAATAAATGACTACAAGCTCCAGCTGCAACAGGCTCCCGAGAACGTAATGAACTCCGAATAGGCCTGCTTCACAGTGATACCATTTCTCAAATTGCATGCCAGATTGGCCGCAATGGCAGCGATTCCCAAAAGTCGTTTCTGTACTACTTTTGGCGATTTCGGGGTGCGATTTCCACTGACAGAAACCCGCGCAGATGTCTCTGAAATCGCACCGAATTCCCACAGTCAGGGTGAACCAGGGCTAATGTCAGATCGGCGATTTTTCGCAGCGACCCCCTCCTTTTTTTTTTTTTTTTACCCCTCCCTTCTTCATTTTTATTTTTAGCATTTACTCCCTGAGAAATTCATAGTGCATTTCTATTAGACATGTGCGGTTAGTTTCGTTATTCAGGAGATTTGGACAGTGGCAGCTGGTGCTCCCAATTTTTTGGGGGGGCGCAAACAAACAAAAAAAAAATCATCAATTGCCGCCACTGTGCCCATTAAACGCAGCCACTGTGCCCAAACGCCACCAGTTTGCCCCCCCCCCCAAATGCAGCCAGTTTGTCCCCAAATACAGCCAGTTTCCCCCCAAATACAGCCAGTTTCCCCCCAGCCCTGCACTTACCTTCCTCGGGTCAGCGCTGTCCTTCTTCCTTCCTCAATGTCTTCTCCCGCCCTCGATGTCGCTTCAGCCAATCGGGTTACCGGTAACCAGGCCCGGTGAACCTGATTGGCTGAGACGCCTGTCAGTGTTAACCAAGGAACGCACAGCCTGTGCGTCCCCAGGTTAACTATTTGGAAGCTGATTACAGCCCACAGACTGTAATCGGGAAGCCTATCAGAGCCGCTGGCTGTGATAGGCACTTCCAAAAACCAACCAGCCGCTGTTATTCAGATGGCGGGTGCTCGCCAGGGGGCCAGCCATCTGAATAGTGGGAGGCAGCGGCGACAATACATAGGTTCATGCAATGCATGAACCTATGTATTGTTGTTGTGAGTGACGGGTGCAGGAGAGAGAGGGGGCGGCGCTCCTGCACCCACTATAGATGCACCGCCACTGGATTTGGATATATCAATAAATCATTTGATCAATTAATCATTGGTTCATTATTTATTTGATTGTTAGCCACTTAACTACTTCCGGACCGCCGCACGACTATATACGTCGGCACTTTGAAGAGGGATATCTCTGTTATGGCAGCAGCTAGCTGCCATAACAGACCGGACCGCCTTGTCTTCAGCCAGCGGTCTGGTTTCCGATAATGGTGGTCTCTGCGGCGGATTCGCAGCGAGATCACCGTTATCAGCGGCGGGAGAGGGCCCCCCTCCCGCCACTCTCCCGTGCCCTCCGCCGCTTACCGGAGCCGTCGGTAGCAGCGGAGGTGATCGGGTCCTCTATGTGGCTGGGTATGGAGACAAGTGAGCGAAAGATGGGCCCCACCCGTCTCCATACCATAGCAGGGCAGAAGCGACATCAAAACGTCACTTCCGCCCATAGCTCTTAAAGGGCCATTTTTTTATTATTATTGCATTTTAGTGTAAATATGAAATCTAAGGTCTTTTTGACCCCAGATCTCATATTTAAGAGGACCTGTCATGCTTTTTTCTATTACGAGGGATGTTTACATTCCTTGTAATAGGAATAAAAGTGATACATTTTTAAAAAAAAGAACAGTGTAAAATAAAAATAAAAAGTAAAATAAATAAGAATTTTTTTTTTTTAAACGCGCCCCGTCCCGCCGAGCTCGCGTGCAGAAGCGAACGCATAAGTGAGCAGCGCCCGCATATGAAAACGGTGTTCAAACCACACATGTGAGGTATCGCCACGATCCTTAGAGCGATAATTCTAGCCCTAGACCTCCTCTGTAACTCAAAAACATGCAACCTGTAGAATTTTTTAAACGTCGCCTATGAAGATTTTTAAGGGTAAAAGTTTGTCGCCATTCCACAAGCGGGCGCAATTTTGAAGCGTGACATGTTGGGTATCAATTTACTCGGCATAATATTATCTTTCACAATATAAAAGAAAATTGGGCTAACTTTACTGTTGTCTTATTTTTTAACCCTTTAATTACAGGGCTTTTTATACCACTTCCATACCGGGCCTATTCTGGCACTTCTCTCCTACATGTACAAATCATCAATCTTTTGCTAGAAAATTACTCAGAACCCCCAAACATTATATATGTTTTTTTAGCAGACACCCTAGGGAATAAAATGACGGTCATTGCAACTTTTTATTTTGCACGGTATTTGCGCAATAATTTTCCAAATGCCTTTTTTTTGGAAAAAAAAATGGTTTCATGAATTAAAAAATAACAAAACAGTAAAGTTAGCCCAATTTTTTTATAAAATATGAAAGCTTATGTTACGCCGAGTAAATAGATACCTAACATGTCACGCTTTAAAATTGCGCACACTCATGGAATGGTGCCAAACTTCAGGTACTTAAAAATCTCGTTAGGGGACGCTTTGAAAATTTTTACAGGTTACCAGGTTAGAGTTACAGAGGAGGTCTAGTGCTAGAATTGTTGCACGCGCTCTAACGCATGCGGCGATACCTCACATATGTGGTTTGAACGGCGTCTGCATATGTGGGCGGGACTTACGTGTGCGTTCGCTTCTGAGCGCGAACTATTGGGGACAGGGGCATTTTAAAAAAAAAATGTATTCTTTTTTTTTTATTATACTTATTTTTATTTTTTTTACACTTTTTTTTACACTTTTTTTTTGATCACTTTTATTCCTATTACAAGGAATGTAAACATCCCTTGTAATAGGAATGTGTTTGACAGGTCCTCTTTATGGAGAGATGCGGGGTCAATAAGACCCCACATCTCTCCTCCAGGCTGGAAAGCATGAGATTGTGATTTTTTTCACTGATCTCATGTTTACTAGCCGCAATGGCGGCTTTGTTTACTTTTGAGAACCCGGGCGTGACGGCATCACATCGCGCCCGGGCCTCCGACGGTCATAGAGATGACTGGTGACCATCTGGTCACCAGTCATCTCTATGCTCGTCATGTGACCACCGGCGCCGGACAATTCTTTCTCCGGGCCCCCGATGGCATGGGAGAGCCCGGAGAAGCACCGGATGGCGGCAGGAGGGGGGGGATGTCCCTTCCCGCCGCCTATAAGAACGATCAATCGGTGGAACTGCCGCTATTATCATTCTTAATGTGCGCAGAATCGCCGGCTGAAGAGAAGGATATCTGAATGATGCCTCTAGCTGCAGGCATCATTCAAATATCCCCCTACAAACCCAGGACGTCATATGACATCCACCCGGAGGGAGAGAGGGTTCCTGCCGGTGTCATTTTACAATGACCCGGTATGGAAGTGGTTAATAAAAAAAGTGTATTTTTTCCCCCAAAAAAGTGCGCTTGTAAGACCGCTGCGCAAATACGGTGTGATATAAAGTATTGCAATGTTTAATTCTGTAGGGTGTTAGAAAAAAAAAAATTTTGGGGGTTCTAAGTAATTTTCTAGCAAAAAAAATTGTTTTTAACTTGTAAACAACATATCTGAAAAAGAGGCTCGGTCCTTAAAGGGAGGTCCGCCAATTTTTTATTTTTTTTAAAGTCAGCAGCTACAAATACTGCAGCTGCTGACTTTTAAAATAAGGACACTTACCTGTCCAGGGGCCAGGGCGCCCGCAATGTCGGCACCCGAAGACGATCTATCGCTCGGCTCTCGGGTGCTGCAGCTGCCATCTTCGGTAAGGGAATCAAGAAGTAAAGCCTTGCAGCTTCACTTCCAGGTTCCCTACTGCGCATGCGCGACTCACGTTGCGCTATCCCACTGGTCCCTGC
Source organism: Rana muscosa (assembly GCA_029206835.1). Lineage (NCBI taxonomy): Eukaryota > Metazoa > Chordata > Amphibia > Anura > Ranidae > Rana > Rana muscosa. The sequence continues at coordinate 300,217,540 of CM055117.1, forward strand.
TGTCTTCTGGGACCTATGTGTCTCCCAGGTGACAGCGGGGGGCGGAGAAAGTGCCGGAAGTGGCGTAGATACCCACGGGTGGCTCGGGTATCTATGCCCGGAAGTAGTAGCAAAACACCTGTATTACACAGCTATCTGCTCCCCCTCCCCCCCTGAAAGGTGCCAAATGTGACACCGGAGGGGGGGGGTTCCGGAAGTTCCATTTTTGGGTGGAACTCCGCTTTAAGTGGTTAAGGACCGAGCCTCTTTCTAAGATTTGTTGCTAGAAAAATTACTTAGAACTCCCAAACATTATACTTTTTTTTTTCTAACACCCTAGAGAATAAAATGGCGGTTGTTGCAATACTTTATGTCACACCGTATTTCCCGCAGTGGTCTTACAAGCGGCGCACTTTATTTGGAAAAAATACACTTTTTTGAATAAAAAAATAAGACAACACTAAAGTTAGCCCAATTTTTTTTATATTGTGAAAGATAATGTTACGCAGAGTAAATTGATACCCAACATGTCACGCTTCAAAATTGCGCCCACTCGTGGAATGGCGACAAACTTTTACCCTTAAAAAATTCTACGGGTACTTTCACACTGAGGCGCTTGGTGCGTTGGCGGTAAAATACCGCTATTTTTAGCAGCGTTTAACCGTCGTGTGTGCCGTGATTTTCGGGCCGCTAGCGGGGAGATTTTAACCCCTGCTAGTGGCCGAAAAAGGGTTAAACCCGCCCGCAAAACGCCGCTGCATCGGCGGTTTTTAGGCGGTACGGCCGCGCTGCCCCATTGATTTCAATGGGCAGGGGCGCTATAGGAGCGGTATTTTTCCCGCTCCTACCGCGCCTCAAAGATGTGGCTGGCAGAACTTTTTTTATCGTCCTGCCAGCGCAACGCTCCAGTGTGAAAGCCCCTTAGGCTTTCACACTGGATAGAAAGGAGAGGCTCTTTCAGGGCGCATTAGCGCCTGCAAAGCGCCTCAGTGTGAAAGCAGCCTACAGGTTGCATATTTTGAGTTACAGAGGAGGTCTAGTGCTAGAATTATTTCTCTCGCTCTAACGATCGTGACGATACCTCACATGTGTGGTTTAAACACCGTTTTCATATGCGGGCGCTGCTCACGTATGCGTTCGCTTCTGCACGTGAGCTCGGCGGGACGGGGCGCATTTAAAAATGTATTTATTTTCTTATATATTTTACCTTTTATTTTTAATTTTTTACACATTGACAGGGATCTGTCAATGTAAACAGACAGATCCCCATTCTGACAGGGGAGGAGAGAGAGATCTGCTGTTCCTAGTGATTAGGAACAGCGATCTGTCTCCTCCTCCAGTCAGTCCCCCCCCCGCAGTTAGAAACACCTCCCAGGGAACACATTTAACCCCTTGATTGCCCCCTAGTGTTAGCCCCTTTCCTGCCAGTGACATTTACACAGTAATTAGTGCATTTTTATAGCACTGATCGCTGTGAAAATGTCAATGGTCCCAAAAATGTGTCAAAAGTGTCTGATCTGTCCACTGCAATGTCGCAGTCCCGCAAAAAAATCGCAGATCGCCGCCATTACCAGTAAAAAAAATAACAATAATAATAAAAATGCCATAAATCTATCCCCTATTTTGTAGACGCTATAACTTTTGCGCAGACCAATCAATATACGCTTATTGGGATTTTTTTACCAGCAGTATGTAGAAGAATACATATTGGCCTAAACTGGTGAAGAAATTTGTTTATTTTTATTTCTTTGGGGGATATTTATTATAGAAAAAAGTAAAAAATATAGTTTTTTTTTCAAAATTGTCGCTTTTTTGGTTTATAGCGCAAAAAAAAAAAACGTAGAGGGGATCAAATACCACCAAAAGAAAGCTCTATTTGTAGGGAAAAAAGGACATTAATTTTGTTTGGGTACAGCGTCGTACGATCACGCAAATGTCAGTTAGAGCCCTTTCACACTGAGCCGCTGGCAGCTTTAGCGGCGCTTTACCGCTGTTTTAGCTGCGCTATTCGGCCAGTGGGGGCGCTTTTAACCTCCGCTAGTGGCTGAAGAAAGGGTTAAATGCGCCCGTGTAGCACTCAGGCTTTTACATTGGGGTGGCAGGAAAAGCGATTTTCAGGCACTTTACAGGCTCTATTTTTAGCTCTTTAGCGCCTGAAAAACGCCTCCAGTGTGAAAGGGGGCCTTAAAGTGACGCGGTGCCGTATCGCAAAAAATGGCGGGAAAACCTTCCAGGCCTTAAGTGGTTAGGCCAAAGGAGTCATTGTAATCATTTGATGAAGATTTTTCTTTGTTCACTTTGCCACATTGGAATCAAAAAAAAAAAAATCTAAAGTTTTCGATTCGACCGATTCGAAATTTACCACGTTTTAAATTTAAAACGGTTGATTAGAAGAAAATTAGAAAAATTCCAAATACGAATCCCGAATACAAATTGAACGACGCCACCGAATTTAACAAAACGAAATAACTAGATTAACGAATTGAAACGAAACAAAACAATTTTTTTTGTGATGCACATGTCTAAGTTCTGTGGAATTGCTAGGGCTGATGTCAGATTAATCATTACTACAAATCACTAAAGCTGGCCATGCATGAAGAGAAGTTCAACCAAAGTTCAGTAGCAAACGCCTGAATTTCAATCCGTCTATGGCCGTTCTACCGATTGGCTTCTGTACAACCGCCCTGTGGGATTTTTCCTGCTCGATCAATGCCGCCAGCAATAACCTTCAGCACTGATCATTGTATTCTGAAGTCTCCCCACTGTCACAATACAAATACTCAGCGGCAGTGGCGGCTGGTGTTTTTTTTTGGGGGGGCGCAAACAACCACCCCCCCTCCGACAGCCGGCGGTACCTAAAAGCCCCCCCCTCCCGCCCACTTGCTGTTTTACCCCATCTAGGTGGCAGGTGGCGGGCAGCGGCATTGGGCAGGCATGTCCTCTCGTCCATCACGGCAGCTGTGTGTCTCCTCCCCTCCTCCTAGGCACCCAATAGGATCGCCTGTCTTTTCAGCCAATCGGGTGGCACCCCCCACAACACCCCCCCCCCGGTGGCGCGGCACTGACAGCAACCCCATCCCCACAAGCGGTCCGACACTTACCCCCTCGTGTAGCTGGGCTGTGGTGTCCTCTCCTGGAGTGCGGGCAGCGGCAACTCCAGTGCCCACTCTTCAAGCTTGTGTCTTGTGTCAAGCTTGTGTCTCTTCTTCCGCCAAAGCGCTAGGCATCCAATAGGATCGCCTGACACTTTGGCCAATCAGGAAACAGGTTTCACGACCTGCCTCCTGATTGGTGGGGAGGAACCTTAGTGTGAAAATAGCAAAAATGAATTCGCTATCGTCACACAACTGGGTGCTCTGCACTCTGAGCCCATCCTTTTTTGAAGCCTATTAAAGCCTCTGGCTCTAATCAGGTGATTCAAAAAAACACCCACCCCGCATTGGAATCCATGGTCCGGCGCCACTGATATGTAGATCAAGGTGCTAGATGAATAAATAGGGGAGGTGGCACTTGTGCGCCCCCTATGGATGGGCCGCCACTGATTTTAATACACCTGGAAGGGCTCGAAGCGCATTATCTGCGCCCTGAGCCCACCCTATCTTTAAGCCTATTAAAGCCTCTGGCTCTAATCAGGTACTTCAAAAAAACACCCCCCTCTTTGGAATCCATACATCTGGTGGATGGGCCGCCCCTGCTCAGTGGGCAGAATTCCCCAATCCACATCAAATGTGTGGATGGGGGAATTAAGGCATTTTATTTTACTCTAGATTGTAAGCTTTAATGTGCTGGCCTCTGATTCCACCTGTATTGAATTGTATTGTAACTGTACTGTCTGCCCTTGTGTTGTAAAGCACTGCGCAAACTGTTGGCGCGATTTAAATCCTGTATATTAATATTCCATTTGATTGTAAGCTCGACAAGCAAGGCCCTTCTGTCCCTTCTGTATTGAATTGTATTGTAACCGTTCTGTCCCCCCTCTACATTGTAAAGAGCTGCGCAAACTGTTGGTGCTATATAAATCCTGTATTATAATAATAATGTATAATATTCAAACCGCTGCTTGAACAAAAAAAAAAAAAAAAAATCATCTTTGGGTGGCCTATGGCTCCGCCCACAGAGTTACAATCATAGGCGTGCGCACAGGGTGTGCCAGGTGTGCCCAGGCACACCCTAATCACCCCGTGCAGCACAGATTCCCTCTACTGCCCTGGCTCCCATCTTTCCCCCTGCAGCGCTGACAGCTTCCCTCCTTTTCTATTGGCTGTTGCTGCTGGGATGTTTTAGGAGTGGGGAAGGGGTCAGTAAATATGTAATTACCGGCCCCTTCCCTTTCTGAATGAACACCGTGAGTGATCGGTAGTGTGTGTTTGGGCTTTGGAGTGCACACCCTAATGCAATAGGCTGTGCACACCTATGGTTGCAACATTGATTTTACAGAGATCTGTGAATGAATAAACTACAAGTCCCATCTGCCACCGCCGGCAGACAGAGTTGTAGTTCTTAGTGGTGATTACTGCACTCGTAGTCCATTGACACGTCCTCCGGTGTTGTGACAAAATGACCAACCTGGCAGAATGTGCAACCCGCGTCTCATCCTGTGATGTGGAATCAGCTGGAGCTCCAAACCGTGCGGAGTGCGCAGGCACAACACGTCATACATCCCTTTAGTGGCTCACGTCAGTGCACAGAGGAATCTGCCCTTAGAAAATGCTCGACCGACTACTGCGCATGCGTACGGCAGAAATCAACTAACACTTACGAAATTTACGTTCTTAAGGCCATCTTGGTACACCTTACACTCAATCTCATCACACCTACAGTAAGCAGGCGGGGCAGCGGACAACCCCCATTTGAATTGGCAAACTAATTTCAGCAATCGAGTGAGCTTATTTACATTGATATATATTTATGTAGATAAGCTCACTCAATTGCTGAAATTAGTTTACGTAAATTTCAGAAGTGTTAGTTGATTTCCGCCATGCACACGTGCAGTAGTCGGTCGAGTATTTTGTCAGGCAAATTCCTCAGTGCACTGACGTCAGCCACTGAAGGGATGTATGACACGTTGCGCCTGCGCAGTCCGCGCGGTTTGAAGCTCCAGCTGATTCCACGTCACAGGATGTGACGCGGGTTGTACATTCTGCAAGGTTGCTCATTTTGTCAGAACACCGGCTCTCTCCGACTGAAAGCCTATACCTTGGAGGAAGAGCAGGAGGAGGAGTTTGCAGGAGCCTGACATTGCAATCAGTGGATTGCGGGTGTAATGCTTTTGCAGGCTCAAGTGAAAACAAAATAAAAAAATGCACTTTCTTTCCTGCAAAATATCATCACATTTATTGATTTATTTTTTTGAAAGATGGACTTTGCCTTTAAAACGAAGCTTCGCCCAAAAGGGGAAGTTCCGCTTTAACCACCTCCCGCCCACCATATAGTAAAATTACCAGCGCAAGGCGGCTCTCTCATTCTGGGATGACCTCATATGACATCGTCCCACCCTTGCTGCAATTGCGCACCCATGGGGACGCGCAGCGATCGGCTGCACGCTGTGTCCCTGGGACACGGCGCATCCCCGATCTCAGTAAAGAGCCGATGACAAGGCTCTTTACTCATGTGATCAGCTGTGTCAAATCACAGCTAAACACATGTAAACAAGGAAATGCCGATTATTGCCTCTCCTCACACTGACAGCATGTGAGGAGAGAAGAGCAGATCAGCAGCATTTCCTCACAGGGGAGACCTGCACAGATAATCAGTGCCCTGATTATCAGTGCAGCCCCAACAATGCCCAGCAGTGATGGCAGTCAGTGCCCAGCAGCAATGCCAATCAGTGCCCATCAATGATGCTAATCAGTGCCCATCAGTGATGACAATCAGTACCCATCACTTATGCCAACCAGTGCCCATCAGTGCTGCCTTTCTGTGCCCTTCAGTGCCACTCATCAGTGCTGTCAATCAGTGCCGCCTTTCCGTGCCACCTATCAGTGCCACCTATCAGTGCCCATCAGTGCCACCTATCAGTGCGCTCCAGTGCTGTCTTATCAGTGCCCATTAGTGCAGCCTCATCAGCGCAGATTAGTGAAGGAGAAAAATTACTTATTTACAAAATTTTCTAACAGAAACAAAGAAAAACTTTTTATTTTCTAAATTTTTGGTCTCTTAGTTTTTTTTTTGCAAAAAAATAAAAACCCAGTGGTGATTAAATACCACCAAAAGAAAGCTCTATCTGTCTGTAAAAAATTATAAAAATGTAATTTGGGTATAGCATTGCATGACCGCGCAATTGTCTCTCAAAATGCGACAGCGCTGAAAGCTGAAAATTGGCCTGGGCAAGAAGGGGGTGAAAGTGCTCTATATTGAAGTTGTTAAGTCCACCTCCCCTGCTCCTCTTTCCTGAAATGGCACTTTGGGGTGGGGGTACCTAGCTATGACAGGTACCTGCTCCCACTTCCGCTCGGATCGCCTGGGCGAAGTTCTCCTCTCCCGTCACAGGTCCCAGGAAACTGCGGGGCCATTCACAATGCGCACTGTGGCTTGCACATGTGTGGAGGGCACCTGGCTGAGAAGTTGCAAGCTGTTACAGCCAGGTACCCACAGTTAAGATGCCTGTGCCTAGAATTGAAGATGGGTGGAGAAAAGGGCTCGCTGGCATTACTCAGACAAAAACATAAAACGGATGTAAACACCCATGCGATCCGATTCTGCAAATCGCACTGCGTTTTGCCAACAGATTTCAGGGTGTCGTTAACTTAACATACACTCCGCAATTTGTTTACATGAATGGGTTGCGATTTTGATGCGGTGCGGAATCCGCAGCAATTTCACCGTGAATTCGCATTGCATCTAGCGTGAACCAAGTCTAATAGAAATATTTATACATGATATGTTATAGTAGTTCTTATAAATTGTAAAGTGACAACAGAGTTAAAAAAAAACATACAGGACATTTAGAAACGCAGAGAAAAGTCTTATCTCAGCCTGGGGAAAGTGGACAGGGAGACCTGTGCCCATCTGCGATCTTGTTGCCTACGTGCCAGGATCTGCAGCGTCCTTCTTCCTCTCTCAGCTGACGTTTGTAAGCAGTGCACACACTGTCATCACTGTGTTCCTTTTTTTTTCTAAAGAAACAAGCCGGACAATCTGTGTGTAATAAGTGCTTCCAATGTTTATATTGTCACTTGGCAGGGACCTAAAGAACAAGTCCTGCCCAAACGAGAGCAATGTGTGCATGAGTCCGGTCTGTCATAGACATACAGTGCTACAAAAAAACTGCACTATGCACAGGTACACATTTTAAAGAAGGAGTAAAGCTGGACATAGAGCGTGCAATTTTCTTTCCGGCAACCATGGCGGAAAGAAAATCACTTGATTTCTCCATCAACACAGTCAGGGTTGATAAGGGAATCCCTCCTGTGGCGTTAGTGTGTTCTCCTGGTGAGGAGGGGGAACCATCCAGGCTGGGAGAAGACACAGTGATTATTGCTAGTGGTTATAATGAAAAATCTGACAGTCTGTTGTACCCAAGTTGATCGATTGATGAACTTGGGTACAATCAGCCTGCCCATACATGGTTCGAATCTCGGCCTGTCCCTGCTGAACCGGCTGAGATTCAAAGAATCTATGGCTGGCTTAAAGTGGTTCTAAAGGCTGAAGGTTTTTTACCATCATGTATTCATGCAGGAAGGTTAAAAACCTTCAGTGTGCAGCTCCCCCTCCAGCCCCCCCTTATATTTACCAGAGCCCAATCCTGATCTAGCGATGTGCATAAGAGGCGTGCAGAAGCTCTCCTGGGTCTCTCCCTCCTCATTGGCTGAGACACAGCAGTGGAAGGCATTGGCTTCCACTGCTGTCAATCACAGCCAATCAGGAGAGAGCTAGGAGCGGGGCCGAGCTGCGCTCTGTGTGTCACATTAAAGAGCGTGAATGGACGAGTCTCCTGCTGCTGACTATTGTGTTCTGACAGATGGCACTTGCGGCTGTCAGAATACCTGAACTGTAGCTGCTTGGATGCAGTCGCTGTTCAGCCAAAAATTTCCACCTGGCTCTTTTGATTTGCAGATTGAAGGATATCAGGTGGGAAGTAGGGTGACCACGTGTCCGGGATTGCCCGGGACAGTCCCGCATTTTGCAGGTCTGTCCCGGGCACATTCATTCCTGGACAATACAGTGTCCCGGAATGAAACTGACACAGAAACCCTGCGGGCCAATCTGATGCCCCCAAAAAAGGCCGCCACGTCACCGCTTTACTCACTGACAGTACATGTCCTGGACGGGAATGCCTGGAGGAGCACAATCCCGCCCCCTGCTTGTGATTGGAGAAATCATAAATCCCGCCTCTTGTGTCCAATCACTGTGATTCGTCACAGCACAAGCTGATTTTTGGTAAGGGAGGGTGTCCCTGAATGGTAGTTTGGAAATGTGGTCACCCTAGTGGGAAGGTGCCAACAGGGCCACCCACAGCTTGAGTTTTGCTCCATGTAAGGCCAGCTTAAAGTCAAAATTAATTTGTTAGTTTTTGAGTTTTGGATGAAGTGTGTGGGGGACGTGGTCTGTGTTGCATTGGGATCTTCCTACACATCCTGTCCCGGGGACACAACAGTGTGTGAAAACGAATCTCTCCAGAATGAAGGGAAATCAGTTGCCTGGAGACAGTTGTCACCATATGTGTCCCCTCACTTTCTGTCAAATTTTGGATTCACCATTACTATTTGTCCGGGCAACAAGTGTCACCAGAACAAATAGTGATCCCTAGTCAGCCTTTTGGCTAAGAACGGTGATGCTGGTTACTATTTCCGGTATGGCGGGAATCCTTTTTTTCCTGGTTGAATTTGGCCGAATGCACCAGGTTTGTCCCCAGCTGCAGCAATGCTCTCCCAAAGTGCTAATGCCTTTCTTGTGGAGATGGCTGCTGCATCTGTCTGGTCAGGAGCTGGGAGTTCCTGGTGATGTACCCTCTGCGGGTGGTGCCCCCAGGGGTGCTGAAAAAACACTATAGGTTTGGGGCCCCACTGAGTTTCACTGGCACTAGATCACATCATCTTGCTATTCTTGCACAGGCTGCTTAGGAAGGCCTTCTGGCTAGTGCAGCACAATTTTTATATCGGCCGAAAGGCCTGCCTTGTTTAATACACATGCCACTTTTTTATTTTTTATTTATGCTCATATTTATCACAGGCACTTACACTGCATGTGTGATTTATTATTATTATTTTTTTTTTCACAGAGACAGAGGAGCAGGTTTTTCAGGGCTCGCCCTGATGTCGGGAAGAGGATCTGCTGCCCTCGGGTCTTTTTTCTCTCCCTAGCTAGGAGTCTCTTTTCAGGAGAGCCCTCACCAAGTACTTGGAAGACCAGCTTCAGGAGAGTTCACTTTTATGGGGCATAGGTAGACCAGGGTGCCCCTGTCAGGAGCCTTGTGTGCTGGGGGGGTTCAGAGATTGAGACCCTTCCCCTTCAGAGGTCAGACCGGTACTGTACCCTTGTGCACTTTTTTCTGTGTGCTGTAATTTCATGGTTCACTTTTTTGTTCACCGCACCTCGGAGCTCTTTAAAAAGAACATGAAATTAAAAAATTGTGATCTCCCTAGTAAGGACACAGACAGTAAGTAGTATAAGCCTGACTAAGGTTGTACCCTTTTCCTAGATCCTAGCATGGCTCATTCTTACAACGCTGTAATGTCTGAACTTCCATCTTGAACAGCTTTGCTTCTGGATGTAGCACCCTCCCAGATGTGTTATTAGAATGGTTAGGTAAATTTAGTTTTTGGCTTCTCTGTAATCAGTGGAGAAGCTTGTGATTGCTTTGGGTTGTTCTGGGCTCCACTGGTTGTAGGTTTGATTGTTTTCCCCTGCCTTCTGGAGCATTCTACAATGTAGTGGGCTGGAAAGGCAAATCAGCAACCTGAATATCGATGTTGTTTCAGCCAATCTCTGGGGGAGGGTGCCCAGAAGGTGGCTGGGGGAGTGCATAAATAGCCTGGGGTTTGAAGCTGCCCTATTCTTTTCAAGAAGGAGAAATTCCCAACCTGAAAGGCTGCTAACATTTTAGGCAACCCAGCTGAAATTCTACCTATGCTCATCGAAGTCCCAGCTATGCTAAAGTTGGGGGGCCTGTTTGCTGAAAGTTTTACTGGGGATCTGGTCAGGGGAGTTTAGTGGAGAAATGTCTATTTGACATTGTAAGGAGGCATCCAAGTATCCAGGGATATTGTGAGTACAGACCTGAATGCAGGATCCTGGTGGCTGCTGCTGCTGCTATTCCTTGTGTATCAGTACTAGTGCTTGTCTGGCCTGGGATCATTCTGAGTGTCTCAGTGCTGTCCATTTTCTGGGTCATTACTAAAGGGACTGTCCTAAGGGGTAGTCTTGGCTGCACTGACAGGGTGGGCACTTGGGGGGTTATGAATTATTAAAGGGTGTATTAGATACCCTTCAGATATCCGTTGGCCGCTGCAACAAAATTGTTCTTGTTTTTTGCCAGTTCATGTACCTGTCAGAGACAGGTACCTAAATCTGTCGGTGTTGGGCACTGAGGTTGGAGTTTATTAAACTTTAGTAACTTTTTTAAACTAAATTTTAATATAGTGAGTAAAGTTCTACCTTAAGCCAGCAAGGTGGCAGCCTATAAGCTCCTAGATAAGAATATAATTTAAAATGTATTTTAATATTGGTGGAGTCCTGATAGGTTAATTTAAATCTTCCCTCATTCTATTCTCATAGAGAAATTTACACCTGATAGTTTTTATGTTTAATATTTAATAAATGATCCATTATGAAAACCGCTGGTTACATAGATTTTTTTTATTTTTTTTTAGAAAACATGATATTTGTAAAAAGAATGAATGCCATATTTTCATATGATGTTGCAATAGCTGTGCATCCTGCTTGTTGCAGTTACTACTCTGTGCAGTAATGTTGTATTGTACAGAGATAGAGAGCAGTGTAGAGGGTCATATTCCCAGGCTGCCGTTGGTGACAGCTGTTTCCTGCAATCTGATGTCACCTTGAGGGACACTGAGCACAGTTCTTCCTGCAGAAACTTTTTGGGTTAAGTGATCTTTCTCACGCCCCAAGATTGGCAGCTGGACACCATCTATGGGTTGAAGGGGTCAATGAAGGTAATCCATTGCCATTTTACTGTACAGATACAGAATTTTATTAATTTGATTTCCTACTTACATAAGTTTATGATGTTTTCCAGTTATATTTTAACATCACCAGCAACGCTAGACACTTGGGTTGTTGTACAGGTTATCATTTTGAAATTATCATATCAGTATACTCATTATAGATATGAAATGAGTCATACACCTTGCACAGATTTCACTCACAATGTAAACCAAAGTACAGTGGAACCTTGGTTTATGAGTAACGTGGTTAACGAGCGTTTTGAATAACGAGCAATGTTTTTTTTTTTAATTCTGACTCGGTTTGCGAGTGTTGTCTCGCAAAACAAGCAGAATTCAAGCTAATGGGGTGTGCAGTACTGCATTTGGCCAGAGGTGCGGGGGTGCCGGTGACACTCGGAATGGTTCGGAGCCGTTCCAAGCCATTCGAAAATACTCATAACTCAGAATCACTCGAAAATACTCCGAAATACTCCGTTCCCGAGTGTTTCCGAACCTTTCCGAGATCAGCCGAGCTGTCCCCTAGTATTTCCGAAGCTCTCCGACGCCCCCCCCACCTCCAGCCACATGCGGTATTGCATGCCCTAGAAGTCAATGTGGAACGAATTATCTTAGTTTCCATTGACTTCTGTGGGGAAACTCGCTTGGATATGCGAGTGCTTTGGATTACAAGCATTCTCCTGGAACGGATTATGCTCGTAATCCAAGGTTCCACTGTACTGGTATTTGCAAACTCTTAAAGCAGAATTCCAGGTATTTATATATTTATTTATTATATAGTTGCACTGGTCCCACTTGGACCAATGGAAGTATGCATATGCCATACAAGACCAAGCCTTATGGAAGCAAAGAATCACTACAGTAGCCGATTTTCACTTTTTTCTAAGTCCCAAGCTGAGCAGTTGCTCTTTTGCATAGTGAACAAAGAAGGCCACTTGCTTAGCATGGGCTCCTTTCAGAGAAAGCCTTGCATTTTCTTAAATGAATGCAAAGCATTCTTTGATTGGATGAGGTGGAAAGGCAGAGTGGTGATGTCACAATCTCATCCAATCAGAGAATGCTTTGTATTCAATGAAAAAAATGCAAGGGATTCTTTGAATGGTGCCCATGCTGAACAGGTGACCACTTGGGTTCACTATGCCACTCAGCACAAGATCCAGAAGACAGCAAGTGGCAGCTACTACAGGGATTCTCCACTTGCACAGGTCTTGTATGGCATATGCATACCAAGCTGGACCAATGTAACTATACAAAAAACATACCTGAAGTTCAGTTTTTGAAAAGCCCATCTCCAAACCAAACTGTTCTTTTTTTTTTTGGAAAGAGTACGGAAGGGGTAGAACATATGTCAGAATTGAAAGGCTGTCCTTCTCTTTACTTGGGAGATTTGTCCTCACTTCCTTTTTGGCAGGTTTTAGACAGAACAAGAAGTAAGGGGACATTTTCCCAATGAGGACAATAACAAAAAAAAAGAAAAAAATAGAAGAACTAGTAAGGGTTCTCTTGCATGTTTTTAGTACTGTCTCTGCCCCTGTCACATATATGTTTACAAGTGAAGGTGTAGAAAAGAGCACAGGGGTGCCTAAATTAAAGCGGTTGTATACCCTCTGAATTTTTTTTACCACTGTAAGGAAAAAGGCATAATGAGCTAGTACTAGCTTATTATGAAATACTTACTCATTATGAAATACTTACCTTAGTATGAGGTGTCGATAACTCACCTGGTCCAGTGGCTGTAGTCGCGACGTTGTTACTCCCGCGCATGCACGTGGGAGACTTCTTTCCGACAAGGTCCAGCATCTGCCGAGCTTTCAGCCAAGAATCCCCTGTGCGCATGCGCCGCTGCAGTCAGCAGCTCATTGCGAGGGGAATATCTCCTAAACCATGCAGGTTTAGAAGGTATTTTTTTTTACCTACAGGTAAGCCTTATTATAGGCTTACCTGTAGGTAAAAGTTAAAAAAACTGACTATACAACCACTTTAATTTCAGGGGTCATCCCATCCTACCCCAATGACCAATATATATATACAGTATATACACTCACTGGTCACTTTATTAGGTACACCTGTTCAATTGCTTGGTAACACAAATTGCTAATCAGCCAATCACATGGCAGCAACTCAATGCATTTAGGCATCTAGAAGTGGTGAAGGCAACTTGCTAAAGTTCAAACCGAACATAATAATGGGGAAGAAACGGGATTAAGTGACCTTGAACGTGGCATGGTTGTTGGCGCCAGACTGGCTGGTCTGAGTATTTTATGCACAACCACCTCTAGGGTTTACAGAGAATGGTCCGAAAAAGAGAAAATATCCAGTGAGTGGCAGTTGTGTGGACGAAAATGCCTTGTTAATTGCAGAAGTCAGAGGAGAATGGCCAGACTGGTTTGAGATAATAGAAAGGCAACAGTAACTCAAATAATCACTGCTTACAACCAAGGTATGCAGAATAACATCTCTGAATGCGCAACACATTGAACCTTGAAGAAGATGGGCTACAGCAGCAGAAGACCACACCAGGTGCCACCCCTGTCAGCTAAGAACAGGAAACTGAGGCTACAATTCGCACAGGCTCACCAAAATTAGACAATAGAAGATTGGAAAAACATTGCCTGGTCTGAGTCTTGAGTTCAGCTGCAACATTCAGATGGAAGGGTCAGAATTAGGCGCAAAAAACATAAAAGCATGGATCCATCCTGCCTTGTATCAATGGTTCAGGCTGGTGGTGTAATGGCGTGGGGGATATCCTCTTGGCACATTTTAGGCTCCTTAGTACCAATTGAGCATTGTTTAAATGCCACGAGCTTCCTGAGTATTGTTGTTGACCATGTCCATCCCTTTATGACTACAGTGTACCCATCTTCTGATGGCTACTTCCAGCAAGATAATGCACCATATCACAAAGCTCAAATCCTCTCACCACTGGTTCCTTGAACATGACAATGAGATCACTGTACTCCAATGGCCTCCACAGTCACCAGATCGCAATCCGATGGAGCGCCTTTGGGATGTGGTGGAACAGGAGATGTGCAGCCGACAAATCTGCAGCAACTGCATGATGCTATCATGTCAATATGGACCAAAATCTCTAATGAGGCGTACACACGATCGTTTTTCATGCCGTTAAAAATGCAATTTTTAAAAATGGCCATTAAAACCGATCGTGTGTATGCTCCAGAGCATTTTTAACGGCGTGAAAAACGGCCATTAAAAATTTCGAACATGCTCTATTTTTTCACGTCGTTTTTCATGCCGTTTTTTTTAACGACGTGAAAAACGATAGTGTGTATGCTTTTACGAGGGGAAAAAAACGCGCATGCTCAGAATCAAGTATGAGACGGGAGCGCTCGTTCTGGTAAAACTAGCGTTCGTAATGGAGATAGCACATTCGTCACGCTGTAACGGACTGAAAAGCACGAGGCTGAAAAGCGCGAATCGCCGCTCAACAAACTTTACTAGCATGAAGGGTGGCGCCATTCGAACGGAACTTCCCCTTTATAGTGCCGTTGTACGTGTTGTACGTCACCGCGCTTTGCTGGAGCGTTTTTTTTAATGATCGTGTGAACGCAAGACAGGCTTGAGAGGAAACATGAAAAAAAAAACGACGAGAAAAACGTCGGTTAAAAAAATGGCATGAAAAACGATCGTGTGTACGCCGCATGAGGAATGTTTCCAACACCTTGTTGGATCTATGCCACAAAGAATTAAGGGTGTTCTGAAGGAAAAAGGGGTCCAACTCAGTACTAGCAAGGTGTACCTAATAAAGTATCCGGCAAGTGTGTATATATATATATATTAGATGAAGTAAGCACACCCGCTATAATTTAAATGCACTAAATAAATAATTTTTTTATCACACTGTCTGACTGATTTTCGGTGATACTATTATGTGTTTTTGTTTTTTTTGCAAGCTCAAATTCCTATTTTTTTCACCCTTCAACCACAAGAGGAAACTTTAGCCTTCATTTTTGGGCTATTATCTTTGGTGTACTTAACTTCTATACTTTGTATCTAATACATTCTTTGTTGCTGGTTTGTATTTCATGCTTCTCTGTTACTATGTTTACACATGATACTTTGTATACGTTTAGTATTCCTGACTACTGTTATACAATACATAATTTATTTGGTGCATCCAAACCAGTCTCTTTTTAACCCTCTGGGTTCTTCAGTAGTGCCTTGGCAAAATGCAATTGCCATAAATTGCCCAAAAATTGTCAGTGAGTGGATCAAGCTTGCCTTTTTGTTACACAAAGTCACAGGTCTTTATTTAGCAGCATTACAACCTTGGGCACTGTGCAGATCAGCCACTGGCATCCTAACAACCAATGATATCATCAGTTGATAGGGATGATGTTGGGTGCCTGTAATCTGTCAGATTATGCAACCTGTCACATTTTGTAATGAAAGTGACATTCCATCTTGGTACACCGCCATCTTGGTACACCCCGCACTCGACCACACTAAGCCTACAGTCTGAAGTCGCCAAGCGGACATCTTTTTACACCCACCGAAATCTTGCATTTCACACTTATTTTTTAACACTAAACTGACCTTATATATTGAAATACAGTATTTAGAAGTCCGTGAAACTGTTTTGATGTTCAATTTTAAAAGCAGCTGCAAGCCTGCCGATCTCACATGTTTGATAATGTGACAGAAGACCGCTGCTTTTAAAATTAAACATCAAAACAGTGTCACGAACTTCTAAATACTGTATTTCACGATATAAGCTCAGTTTATTTTTATTTTTATTTTTATTTTTATTTTTTAAATCTTTTTATTGAATTTTTATAAAACATACACACATTTTGCCCACACCTAGGCATAACAGCTGCCCACGCAGGGGCCATTACCCTGTTTCGGCATCAGACCGTCACAGGGCGACAAATAACAAAGAACTTAACTTAGTCTAAACTACAACCCCAAGCTCGGGGAGAGGGTTCAATCAATATACGTCATGCTTCAAAGTGGTATTGATAGAGGAAGGTAGCCTGGAAACATTATTTGGGTTAATAGATCGATATTTCAATGATACAATAGAAGTCTAGACAGTGGTCACTGTATCACTTGCCATGCTTCTGTCATCTAACCAACAGTTCCATACCTTTTCAAATTTGTGCCGACAACCTCTAGACAAGTACGTGACTCTATATAGGGGCAAACTGGCATTAATTAAGCTTTTCCAAAATTTAACAGAAGGGGGAGACGGTTGTTTCCAATTCATTGTAATGGCTTTGCGCGCATAATACAACAACAGGGATATGAGTGTTTTTCTGGCTCTGAGTATTGGCAGTTGGTCAACCAGTCCTAGCAAACAGTGTATGGGCTTGCATGGGACGCAAGTCCCGGTGGCCTTATTGATTACCCGTAGGGATGAGCTCGGTGTTCGAGTCGAACGTACGTTCGACTCGAACATCGGCTGTTCGATCGTTCGCCGAACAACGAACGATTTGGGCCGTTCGCGCCTAATTCGCGGCCCACAATGCACTACGCCATCGCAGTGTCATCCAGGCGCTGTGATTGGCCAAGCATGCACTGTGACCCCGCATGCTTGGCCAATCACAGCGCCGGCAGCGAGGAGAGCAATGATTGGCCACAGGCAGGATGCCTGTGGCCAATTATTGCTGAGGGTGTTTAGTACACGCCCCACACTATAAAAGGCCGCCAGCACGGCGGCCTAGTGTAGTGTGTTCCGGAGCAGGGAAAGAGAAGCATAGGCAGGGACAGTGACATTTTTTTTTCTTGCTTAACCTGGATTCCTTTAGTTTAGGGAAAGAGAAGGATAGGTAGGGAGAGTGTCAGTCTGTTTTACTGTGCTAAACCTTGTTTGTAGGGACAGGGAAGGACAGTTAGGGAAATTCTCATTGTGCTATACTGTGCTAAAGCATTCCTCATCAACCATCTTTAAAAAAAATTTTTTTATAGGGACAGAAAACTATAGGTAGGGAGAGTGTCAGTGTGTTTTACTGTGCTAAACCTTGTTTGTAGGGACAGGGAAGGACAGTGAGGGAAATTCTCATTGTGCTATACTGTGCTAAAGCATTCCTCATCAACCATCTTTAAAAAAAAATTTTTTATAGGGACAGAAAACTATAGGTAGGGAGAGTGTCAGTGTGTTTTACTGTGCTAAACCTTGTTTGTAGGGACAGGGAAGGACAGTGAGGGAAATTCTCATTGTGCTATACTGTGCTAAAGCATTCCTCATCAACCATCTTTAAAAAAACATTTTTTATAGGGACAGAAAACTATAGGTAGGGAGAGTGTCAGTGTGTTTTACTGTGCTAAACCTTGTTTGTAGGGACAGGGAAGGACAGTGAGGGAAATTCTCATTGTGCTATACTGTGCTAAAGCATTCCTCATCAACCATCTTTAAAAAAAAAATTTTTTATAGGGACAGAAAACTATAGGTAGGGAGAGTGTCAGTGTGTTTTACTGTGCTAAACCTTGTTTGTAGGGACAGGGAAGGACAGTGAGGGAAATTCTCATTGTGCTATACTGTGCTAAAGCATTCCTCATCAACCATCTTTAAAAAAAAAAAAATTATAGGGACAGAAAACTATAGGTAGGGAGAGTGTCAGTGTGTTTTACTGTGCTAAACCTTGTTTGTAGGGACAGGGAAGGACAGTGAGGGAAATTCTCATTGTGCTATACTGTGCTAAAGCATTCCTCATCAACCATCTTTAAAAAAAAAAAAATATAGGGACAGAAAACTATAGGTAGGGAGAGTGTCAGTGTGTTTTACTGTGCTAAACCTTGTTTGTAGGGACAGGGAAGGACAGTGAGGGAAATTCTCATTGTGCTATACTGTGCTAAAGCATTCCTCATCAACCATCTTTAAAAAAACATTTTTTATAGGGACAGAAAACTATAGGTAGGGAGAGTGTCAGTGTGTTTTACTGTGCTAATCCTTGTTTGTAGGGACAGGGAAGGACAGTGAGGGAAATTCTCATTGTGCTATACTGTGCTAAAGCATTCCTCATCAACCATCTTTTAAAAAACATTTTTTATAGGGACAGAAAACTATAGGTAGGGAGAGTGTCAGTGTGTTTTACTGTGCTAAACCTTGTTTGTAGGGACAGGGAAGGACAGTGAGGGAAATTCTCATTGTGCTATACTGTGCTAAAGCATTCGTCATCAACCATCTTTGAAATCCTTGTTTTTTGGACAGTCAGGGAAATTGTCATTGTGCTATTCTGTGCGAAAGCAATCATCCTCAACCATACTTAGAAATCCTTAAGTAAAGGGACAGAGAAGGACACCTGAAGGTAGCCCTTATTGCTTTTTTTCCCATCTCCCTGCAGGCCATCCATTAGAATGTCTGGAAGGCAAACAAGGAGAGGCAGACAGTCAGGAGGCAATAAAAGAGGGCAAGCAGGCTCTGTGTCTGGGGGCAACAGTGCTGGTCGTGGATGCGGTGCATTGTCATCAGCACATGGCCATGGGACACGCTTGTCCTTCTTTTCGGCAGCTGGACATGTTGAGCCACATCATGCCGAAGACTTGGTAGAGTGGATGACCAAGCCCTCCTCCTCCTCCTCATCCTCTCTCACCCAGTCTCAGGGTACTGGCAAAGCAGCTGCCAAAGCGTCCTCTTCCCTGGTATCAATGTCAGACTCATCATCAGTCACTCCTTCCCTAGACCCACCATGTCCTCCTCCTGAGGAGTCCCCCGAACTGTTTGAGCACAGTGTTGGGTACATGCTCCAGGAGGATGCCCAGCGTTTCGAAGGGTCTGATGATGAAACCCAGCTAGAGGAAGGCAGTAGCGTGAGAGCAGACAGAGGGGATGCTCAAGAAGGACACCAATCTGGCAGTCATGTTCCAGCAGCTGCAGCATACTGCCAGATTGGCTCCAGTGATGAGGAGGGAGGGGATGATGAGGTCACTGACTCCACGTGGGTGCCTAATAGGAGAGAGGAGGAGGAGGAGGATGAGGAGGAGGCACATCTCCAACGAGGCAGGATGCCCTTTGGTGGCCAGCGTAAGGGCAGTACACCGACGGAATCACACCGCAGAGCTCCGCCTGTGCAGGGCGCTGCCTCTGCCCGTCATTCAAAAAGTTCTTTGGTGTGGGCCTTTTTTGAGGCTAGTGCATCAGATCGCACAGCTGCTGTTTGCAACATATGTCTCAAGCGTATATCGCGTGGCCAAAACATCAGCCGCTTGGGTACCACATGCCTGACCAGACATATGTTGACCTGCCATGCAGCTCGTTGGCAAGCC
Source organism: Rana muscosa (assembly GCA_029206835.1). Taxonomy (NCBI): domain Eukaryota; kingdom Metazoa; phylum Chordata; class Amphibia; order Anura; family Ranidae; genus Rana; species Rana muscosa. The sequence goes on from CM055117.1 coordinate 300,236,868, forward strand.
TACCTCAAAGACCCACACCAAAGAACAAAGCGGACCTCTCCTTGCACCGCATCAGCTGGGATCTCCAACCCCACTATAACTTCAGTCCTCTCTGAAACATGCACTGAGAGGAATGAAGGTGTAGAATTAGGTGTGTCACAGCCAAGTACTTGCGGCCACTCTGCTAGCAGTACACCGACGTCCGATTCTAGCAGGCAAATTTCCCTGCCCCAGCTGCTGGACCGTTGAAAGAAGTTCACTCCCAGCCATCCACATGCCCAGCGGTTGAATGCTAGCTTGGCTAAATTGCTAGCGCTTCAACTGCTGCCTTTTCAGTTGGTAGACTCGGCCCCCTTCCGTGAGTTTGTGCAATGTGCGGTTCCTCAGTGGCAGGTTCCCAAACGCCACTTTTTCTCACGGAAGGCTATTCCGGCTCTCTACCGGCATGTGGAAGGCAATGTCTTGGCCTCGCTGGACAGGGCGGTCAGCGGTAAGGTGCATATTACCGCTGACTCATGGTCCAGCAGGCATGGACAGGGACGTTACCTTTCTTTCACGGCCCATTGGGTCACTCTTTTGGCAGCTGGGAAGGATGCAGGACAAGGTGCAGTAGTGTTGGAGGTTGTTCCACCGCCACGCCTCCAAAATGCTACTACTGGTTGTGACACACCTCTCTCCTCCACCCCCTCCTCTTCTTCTTCCTCCATGGCCTCTTCCTGTGCTTTGTCCTCTGAACCAGCGGTGCTCCGTAGGCGTTCAAGGGGCTACGCAAGTACGCAGGCAAAAAGATGCCATGCCGTGCTTGCGCTGGTGTGTTTGGGGGACAGAAGCCACACTGGGGCAGAGGTCCTGTCTGCTCTGCAGGGCCAGGCCGAGAGGTGGTTGACGCCACGCCAGCTTAAGCCAGGAATGGTGGTTTGCGACAATGGCACCAACCTCCTCTCCGCCCTCCGACAGGGACAACTGACCCATGTGCCCTGTGTGGCTCACGTCCTTAACCTGGTGGTGCAGCGGTTCTTGGGCAGGTACCCGGGCTTACAGGATGTCCTGAGGCAGGCCAGGAAAGTCTGTGTGCGTTTCCGCAGATCTTATAATGCCAGTGCTCGCCTGGCTGAGCTGCAAAAGGAGTTGAACCTGCCCAAGAACCGCCTTATATGTGACATGCCCACCAGGTGGAACTCAACGCTGGCCATGCTGCAGCGGCTGCACACGCAGCAGAGGGCCATCAATGAGTACCTGTGCGACTACGGCACCAGGACAGGGTCAGGGGAGCTTGGTTTTTTTTCTCCACGCCAGTGGGGCATGATCAGGGATGCATGCACTGTCCTGGCACCATTTGAGGAGGCCACGAGGATGGTGAGCAGTGACAGTGCATGCATCAGTGACACTGTACCTCTTGTCCACCTGTTGGAGCACACGCTGCATGGAATAATGGACAGGGCACTTGAGGCAGAACAGAGGCAGGAAGAGGAGGACTTCCTTGCCTCTCAAGGCCCCCTTTACCCAGACAGTGTTCCTTCTGTCCCACCCATCGCACAGGAAGAGGACGAGGAGGAGGAGGAGGAGGAGGAGGAGGATTGTGTCAGCATGGAGGTGGAGCCTGGCACTCAGCAGCATCAACAGCAGCAGTCTTTTAGGGATGATTTACAGTCCCAAGAAACCCGTGGACTTGTACGTGGCTGGGAGGAGGTGGCTGCGGATCATGTCGTCCTTAGTGACCCAGAGGACTCCGGACCGAATGCCTCAGCTAACCTACGCTGCATGGCCTCCCTGATCCTGCAAAGTCTGCGGAAGGATCCTCGTATTCTTCGGATCAAGGAGAGGGACCATTACTGGCTGGCCACTCTCCTTGATCCACGGTACAAGGGTAAGGTTGCGGACCTTATGTTACCGTCGCAGAGGGAGCAGAGGATGAGACAACTCCGGGAGGCCTTGCAGAAAGGTCTGTGCAACGCGTTCCCAGAGACTGGGAGGTTACAAACTCCTGGTCCTGGACAACGAGTTGCTGAGGCTTCGGCCAGTCAAAGAAGGAGCGGTGGGGAAGGTGGCCGTCTGACCGATGCGTTCAGACAATTCTTTAGTCCGCAGCCCCAAAGTATGATCGGTTCCAGCAACCATCGCCAGCGTCTGATAAACATGGTGCAGGAATATCTAGGGGCAAGGTCAGACTTGGACACCTTCCCCACCGAAAATCCTCTGGCTTACTGGGTCTTGAGGATGGATCACTGGCCAGAGCTTGCACAGTATGCAATTGAGCTACTGGCCTGTCCTGCATCCAGCGTTCTTTCGGAACGCACATTCAGTGCTGCTGGAGGATTTGTCACGGATCACAGGGTGCGCCTGTCCACCGACTCGGTTGATCGACTGACTTTCATCAAGATGAACCAGTCTTGGATCACCACCAGCTACCACACACCTGATGCTGATATAACAGACTAATTGATTTTAACATGTCACATCCCTTCAAGACTGATGCTGATGCTGAGTGCCTGTGCTGTTATGTTGACTGGCTATCCTCCTCCTCCGAGTCCTCAATGATACGATTGATGATGATAGCTTGGAAGATCATTTTTGTTTATGGGTGCCGCCACCAGTGCCTAACGCCCAATTTTTCAGCCCCTGTTTAACAGGGGCGTGTAATTACAATTTTTGAAGCAATACTTTGCAACAGGGCTCATTGCTGTGCTCCAAGTACAGTATCTGTGAGGGGTTGCAGTGTTGTGCCACCAGTGCCTAAGGCCCAATTTTTCAGCCCCTGTTCAACAGGGGCATGTAATTACAATTCTTGATCTAATAATTCACAGCAGGGCCCATTGCTGCACCCACCAAGAGTAACTCTGAGGGCTTACAGTGTTGTGGCAACGCCACCACCACCACCACCACGAAAGGCCCAATTTTTCAGCCCCTGTTCAAAAGGGGCATGTAATTACAATTCTTGATCTAATAATTCACAACAGGGCCCATTCCTGCACCCACCAAGAGTAACTCTGAGGGCTTACAGTGTTGTGGCAACACCACCACCACCACCACCACCACGAAAGGCCCAATTTTTCAGCCCCTGTTCAACAGGGGCATGCAATTACAATTCTTGATCTAATAATTCACAGCAGGGCCCATTGCTGCACCCACCAAGAGTAACTGTCAGGGCTTACAGTGTTGTGGCACCAGCACCACCATCAAAGGCCCAATTTTTACTACCACTGTTCAACAATTATATGTAATTACAATTCCTGATATAATAGTTGACAGCAGGGCGTTCCAGCACCAACCAAGAGTAACTGTGAGTGCTTACAGTGTTGTGCCAACACCAACAACTAAGGGGCCTATTTCTGCAGAGTATATACGGCAGGTCCCTACTTTCAAACATCCAACTTACAAACGACTCCTACTTGCAAACGCAAGAAGACAACAGGAAGTGAGAGGAAATCTACCCCTAGGAAGGAAAATTCTCTCCTGTAAGAATTAATATGGGAGAAAGTCCTTGTTTCAAGAAAAACACCACATTTCAAAAACAGTTGTCATTGGGACGGAAAGTGAGGTGAAATGTTCTGAACAGGGGCACAGACAGCAAAACAAATGTTACAGGGGTGATAACCCTTACCTATGTTTTCCAAAAAGCTTAAAAATAGATTTTTGGGCTGGAGCTACACTTAAACAATGTACCTGTTCAAAATTACAAACAGATTCTACATAAGAACAAACCTACAGTCCCTGACTTGTATGCACCGCCTGTATACGGCTGTTCAGAGTATATAGGGCCTTTTTTATTTTATGTGCGGGGTTCCCCTTAATATCCATACAAGACCCAAAGGGGCTGGTAATGGGCTGGGGTAGGGGGGGGGTCATGGGGTAGCTATGCCATTTTTCTTAAAGATTTTCATCCATATTACCGGGACCAGACATTACATTAAAGCCGCAAGCAGTTTTAAATGGCTTTTTTTTCCTTTAGAAGTGTCATTTTGTTATAATTAGCACTTTAGAATTCGAACGTTCACATCCATTGTATTTAATAGGGTTCTAATGTTCGTACGAACTTTCGGTCCGCGGGTTCTGGTGCGAACCGAACCCGGGGGTGTTCGGCTCATCACTAATTACCCGTAGCACTTCACTCCAATACTGTACAATTGCTGGGCAAGCCCAGAAAATATGGAAGAAACCCCCTGGCCGGTAGGAGCAGCGCCAGCACTCCGGAGAATGCTCCGGTGACATCTGGTGCAGCCTGTGAGGCGTGTAGTGAGCCCTGTGGACAATTTTATATTGGACTAATTTGTCCCTTGCTGAGATCAGAGGGGAGAAGGGATAGTCCCAAACCACCCTCCAGTCGTCCGCGTCCAGCCCCGGTATGTCCTCCACCCATTTCCTGCGGAGGGAAGACAGCTTGGGGATAGCAGCAACCAGCAGGGATCCATAAATCTGAGACGCGGGCTTCTCCAGGTCTTTCACCCGGATAGTAGATTCCAACTCTGAGTATGCCAGTTCGACTGGCCTGCCCAAAAATTGGCACCTGAAGGCATGTGCAATTTGGAGATATCTAAAGTGGGCTCGGTCAGGTACGTTGAATTTAGCACATAAAGTGTGAAAGGGAGTGAGATCTCCGTTGGTGATGATATGTTTGAGGGTCAGTATTTTATACTTAGCCCAGGCCTGCGGATCAGGGATAGTGTGGAATTGTGATAGGTTGGGATTCAGCCACAGGGGGGTGTGAGGAGACCAAGAGTTCGGCTGGGGTGCCCTTAGTGCCTCACCCGCCCTCCATGCCCGCATAGTGGTACGCATGGAAGGGGTGAGATTGTGAGGCGTTTTAGGCCCCCTGAATAGCATCCCCTCCAGTGCCTCCAGGGACCCCACTATGGCTGCCTCCAGTACCGTCACGGAGTTGGTCAGGTCCGGTCTCAGCCACCAGTGGGCGGTCACAAGCTGAGTGGCCAAATAATACTTGTAACAATCAGGGAGAGCCAAGCCGCCACTGTCCACAGGCCTGGTCAAGGTGGAATATTTGAATCTAGGTGGCCTGCCCCCCCAAATAAAGGAGAGGAAGAGTTGCCTGAGGGAATTAAAGAAGACTTTAGTCAGCCAGTGAGGGGAGTTCCGAAAAATATACGTGAGTTTAGGAAGGACTTTCATTTTAATCAGGTTAATACGCCCGATGAGAGAAAGGGGGAGGTTACTCCACGCCTTAAGTTTGGCTTTAATGGTCACCAGGACAGGGTCAAGATTTAGCCGCACAAAATCCCCAGTCTCCCTTGAGATAACAATTCCCAAGTAGGTGAACTGCTCAACCCACTGAAGCGGGAGAGAGGAGGGCGAGGAGGACCGGGCCCCCGCATCCACTGGGAACAATTGCGACTTGTGCCAGTTCACCTTCAGCCCGTGAAGGCGGCGAAGGCATCCATGATACCAAGTGCGCCCCGCAGAGAGTCACCAGCGTCATTCAGGAACAGGAGCATATCGTCCGCGTATAAAGCCACTCTCTCCTCCAGCCAGCCCACCCGAAGACCACGGACCTCGGCCGAGCTCCTAAGGGCCTCAGCAATAGGCTCCACGGCCAAGGCGAACAGAGCCGGGGAGAGAGGGCATCCCTGTCTGGTGCCCCTCTGCAGGGAGAACGGAGGAGACAAGGAGCCATTCAGCTTAATGCGTGCCGTAGGACCAGTGTAAAGTGTGCGTATCCAGCCAATAAATTTTAACGGGAACCCCATTCGTCTAAGCACCTCCCACAGATAGACCCATTCCACTGTGTCGAAAGCCTTCTCCATATCCAAGGTGGCAATGGTTCTAGTACCCTGGTTAGTATGGGGGGCATGAATATTAGTGAATAATCTGCGTATATTAATGTCTGTAGATCTACCGGGCATGAAGCCCGTTTGGTCAGGGTCAATCAGGGACTTTATAACTACGTTGAGTCTAGTGGCCAGTAACTTGGTCAAAATTTTAAGGTCACAGTTGAGAAGTGCAATTGGCCTGTATGAGGCGCAGAACTTAGGGTCTCTATTAGGCTTAGGAATTAGAACCACATGGGCTTCTCTCATAGAGGGTGGCAAGGAGTCTTGATTCAAGCAAGCTTGAAACATCTGAGCTAGTTTAGGGGCGAGCAATTCTGCGTGGGCCCTATAGTACTCAATGGGCAGGCCGTCCGGCCCTGGGGTTTTTCCTGCCGGAAAAGATTTAATGGCCAGTGTGACTTCTTCTGGGGTGATCTCCGAGACAAGGAGTTGCCTCTCCGTGTCAGAGAGCCACCCCAGGGCCAATGTGTCCAGCAGGGAGATCATAGGCGCAGGATCAAACCCGTCAGGAAGTGAAGAGGCATAAAGAGAAGTGTAGAAAGTGTTGAATGCAGACAGAATATCCTCCTGAGAGGTGGCTAAAGCGCCATCTGCCGTGAGGATCTCCGATATAACCGCCGAGGGCCTGTCCTGCTGCGCTAGCATCGCCAGCAGTTTGCTATTTTCATCTCCGTGTTCAAAGTATGCCTGTCTGCTACCCTGTATACCAAGACTAGTGGCATCTGTAACATAGAGATGAAGTTCTCGCCTAAGCGATGACAGGTGTTCAAAATTGGAAACCGTCGGCGAGGCTGAATACTGATTCATCGCCTCATCCACCCTACGCTGCAGGTCAGATACCCTGTCTCCCAGTTCCGCCTTTACCGCCGCCACAGCCGAGATATACTGACCCCTGCTGTGAGCCTTGGAGGCGTCCCAGGTCATCTCCAGAGAAGCCGACCCCGCATTGTGCGCCCAATACTCCCCCAGGGGGGAAAAAACTTTGTCGTGGACAGCCTCGTTGTTGATCCAATGGGGTTGCAACCTCCAAAGGGCATTGTTCCGCGACCTGGTGGTCCTAATGGTCAATTTAAGGGGGTGATGATCAGAGAGGCCAGAGGGGAGATAACATGCCTCCTGAACGTTAGCCAGCATGGTGGAATTAGCAAAAGCTAGATCAATGCGGGAGGAGGTTCTAAATGTGGCCGAAAAACAAGAGTACGTTCTATCTTGGGGATGAAGCCACCTCCATGCCTCCTGGAACTCCGTGGCCTGAGCCCACGTTCCGAGATCAGAGTTAAAATTGGATTGGGGGGAAGGCCTGTCCAGGTCACGGGACAGCGTAGCATTAAAGTCTCCCATGAACAGAACCTGCGCTGGGCAATGCAGAGCCAGCCTCTCGTAGAGAGTGTACAGAACCTGCACCTGACCAGGGGGAGGCAAATAAACATTCACTATGACATACTTTTGGGTATATACACTCAGAACAACCATAACGAACTTTCCCTGGGGGTCCAGATGAACATCGTGGATCACACACGGCACACGTTTGCTAATCAGGATAGACACCCCACGAGAATATGAAGAGTAGGTCGCATGAAACGCCCTCTGCACCCAGGGCTTCTTCAGAGCCATAACCTTGCTGCCGGTTAAATGTGTCTCCTGCAGTAGCACTATGTGGGGATTATGTATTTTCAAATATTGGAATAAGAGTGACCTCTTAAACTTCGAGTTGAGCCCCCGAACATTCCACGACAGAACGGTCAGGAGCTCAGCATCCGGAGGAGCCATCAAGGAACACCAGGGGGAAATAGAAGCAGGATGAGACCATCAACCCAACACATATAAGTAAACACAGTAGTGGCACACCTATTCAATAGGGTCAGAGACCCATAAGGTAATTGAGCAATACAGTAATTATCTGGACCTTCATAACAATTGAACCCTTCTCCCCATAACATAAAACACCCTACCCAAACATCATACAAACCTAGCGTCAAGGGCCAAAAAAAAAGGGACCCAAGAGCCATAAAAACTGATGCAGGGTTTTGTCCCTTAACTGAGAGAAACATGTAATCTTTAGGTCACTGCGACCCTAAGAAGTCGGCCCGTAGGACCGCAGGTGAGGGAGAAGTTTCCGGGGAAGTCCGCCTCAACTCTGGGTGGAAGTCCAAGGTGTGGAAAGGGGGGAACAACTTGAGTCACCTTGGTTCATGAGCGAGGCAGTTTGTTAGTTGCCATTGGAGCTCCTTAGACAGGAGTGAGTGGAAGTTCAATCAGCCGAAGTGAACATTTGTGTAGAAGGAACAAAGGTGAAAGCCAGCAGGGATAAGCAGGATTAGGGGCATAGAAGGGGGCAGTGCTGGGATTCATCAGAAGACAGGAAAGATGTTCATTGAGGGGATAGTAGAAGCATATCTGTTCCCTGCCGGGTGAACTCCACCGTTGGTCCTCAGCTGTCTAAGGTTAACGGGTGTCTAGCCACGCCGCTGCCGCCTCCGGGGTATCAAAGAAATTAGTGTCGCTACCGTCAGTGACTCGCAGTCTGCTGGGATACAACAGGCCAAAGCCTAGTCCCTTCTCCCGGAGCCGGCGTCTCACATCAGTGAAGGACTTACGACGTTGTTGCACCTCCTGGGAGAAATCCGGGAAGAAAAGTAGTCTGGTGTTTTCATACTTAATGTCGGGCATGGCTCGTGCCGCCGCAAGAATGCGGTCCCGGTAGATATAAGCTCAGTTTAGTGGTAAGAATACGTGTGAAATGCAAGATTTCGGTGGGTGTAAAAAGATGTCCTCTTGGCGACTTCAGACTGTAGGCTTACTGTAGCTGAGTGAGGGTGTACCAAGATGGCCGTGGCGGAACCTCACTTCCGTTACAGGATTTTCACGGGTCGCCTAATCTGATGGAACACCTGCACAGCCTTCTGGTTTGCCCCTCCCCTGCCTCTCTCTGTCTGCATTGGGGTCACATTAGCAGGGAGAGGGTGGGAAAGTGGGGGAGTACTAGTTTGCAAAAGGTGGAGGGATAAATGATCTCTATTGTTGGGTGTCCTACATGTGTGGATGCTGCTGCATTATGTAAATATATTAGTTTAGTTTATTGCATTCAGAATGGGATGCTTCAAGAGGAAGTAAACCCTGATGGGTTTTACTCCCTCTTTATTTCTCTGCAAAGGTAAAGCATAATGGGCTACTATGCATTGCACAGTAGTAGAGTTGAGCGGGTAGCTGGATATTCGGGTCCGGCGGGTTCGGCCGAACTTCGGAAAAAAGTTCGGATTCGGGACCGAACTTTAACCCGAACCCGGACCCGGACCCCATTGAAGTCAATGGGGACCCGGACTTCTGACGACTAAAAAGGCTCTAAAAAAGTAATGGAAAGGGCTAGAGGGCTGCAAATGGCAGCAAAATGTTGTTAAGAACATGGCAAGTGCTCTGCAAACAAATGTGGATAGGAAATAACTTAAAAGAACATAAAAAAAAATAAAAAATAAAAAAATATGCTGGAGGCCCGATTTTCAGCAGAAGAGGTACAGGAAGTCATTAAGAACCTCAGAAACTCAACGGCACGATGCGACACATATGGTGGGAATGCCCCAGAATACGCCCTTTCTGGAATAAATTATTTAATTTAATGGATAAGCTAGTGGGAAAATAAAATACTTTGAAATAAAAATGTAGCGGGGTGCTAAATTTAAGGAAAGTGTTTGAGTGGTAAATAGGCTCAAATACCCTAATTCTGTAGGATTCATGGACCATTTTGTCCTCGGGGGACAGTATTGGTGTGCGGTTCCCTGCGGCCTACAGGTGGCGCCTTTTGTGTCCCCTCTTGGCAGTAGTACAGCGGGGCGGGGAACCTGCTGTGCATGCCAGGAGAGCATATAAAAGGGGCAGACCTTTGGCCTGGGGGCTGATGTCCAGTGGGGTCCGCGCCCAGGTGCCTTCGGCCTGGGTGCATGTGTTCCTGTTCCATCTCGGGCACCTTTAGCCCGGGGTGAGGTACTATCCTGGAGTTCTTGCTGCCCTGGGTATGGAGGCCTAGGGGCGGGAGTAAAGCCTGGAGTCCAGAGCCGCCTCGTGTAGGGGACCCTGTTCCAGGGAAGGGAGGATCATTCTGATGGACCGATGCGGGAGTCACGGTGAAGGAATGGTCTGTTGACTCCCTGGAGAGATGTCTTCCCCTTGATATGGGCTAGGTTCGTAGAAGGAGAAGCTCAAGGTCACCTTGACTGTATCAGAGGCCTTATTCAACCGGCCCGTGGCAGGGGCCTTATACACCCTGGTCTGTGGCTGAGACCAAAGTTCTCCAGGCCCGTGGCAGGGGCCTTATACACCCTAGTCTGTGGCAGAGACCAAAGTTCTCCAGGTCTGTGGCAGGGGCCTTGTACACCCGGTCTGTGGCAGAGACCAACCTCAATGTCTGTGGCAGAGACCGTGCGCCAAAAACTGTTTGAGAAACCTAAGCAGTGAAGTGAATGTGCTACGTTTGTGCCTGGACCTCCTCCACACCTTAAGCTGTCCTGTTTCTTTGCTCTAACCTTTTCTATCTGAGTACAGTTTATTTTGCCATGAGAGAATAAGAGTTGGAGTTTCAGCTGGTGTGGACATTGACTTTACTGGCAATTAAAGGACTTGCCTCTACCTACAGTAGAGGTGAGAATCATCCTCTGGAGGAGTTTTGACTCCGGCTGTGGACACGGCCCGTCAAGTACACCGCTCAACCTCTTTATATAGGAGGATACGGGCTGGTAGTGCGGTGTGCCTTTCTCCCTCCTGCGAAGAGCCAACAACATAAAGGCAGGTAAGGGGGAAAGGATCTGTGCGCTACAAAAAAATAAAATAAAATTTTTAATCTTGGCCTAGCAGGACGAGGTCCATATGGAGTAGGAGGTTGAGGTGGCGGTGGATGTGGCTGTGTAGGTGGAAGCGGCGGTGGAGGAGGACGAGGTAGCCAACACTGGTTCAAAAATACAACAATGGCTGGGTAAGGCCGGTGATGTGTCGAATTCTGTCCCCTGTCGAATAGTGTCCGCCCTGTACTGCGCTTGCTGAGTATGTAGGACAAGGGGATTTCAAAAATCTCCCAAGACTAACGGCGCCTGCGTGTTGAGTTCAGGTGAAGGCCACACCATCCGTGGTTCAAGCCGAGCCAAGCAAGGCCGCGATCGAAGCGAGCCCGTGAGGGGCCCTGTTACTATGTGCTACCGTATGTCCTCTTGGATGGTGGGGCTTGAACCTGCACTCACAGCGCAGGCGCCGTTCATCTTCGGAGATTTTGTGAATCTCCTTGTCCTCTGTACTGCGCAAGCGCTGCGCCTGCGCAGTACGGGCCGGGCACAATCCGATGGCCGGACAGTTTGTCACAACACCGGTATACATGTCTATTCTGCACAAGGTACGGACAAGTCCTGTGGGATCCATGCCTGGTTCATTTTAATGAACGTGAGCTTGTCCACATTGGCTCTGGACAGGCGGCTGCGCTTGTCTGTGATAACGCCCCCTGCCGTGCTAAATACACGTTCAGATAATACACTGGCTGCAGGGCAGGCCAGCACCTCCAAGGCATAAACGGCAAGCTCAGGCCATGTGCCCAATTTGGAGACCCAGAAGTTAAAGGGGGCAGACCCGTCATCCAGTACGTGTAGGCCTGTGGACACATACTGCTCAACCATGTGGGTGAAATGCTGCCTCCTGCTAAGACGTTCCATCTCAGCTGGTGGTGCTGGTTGTTGTGGCGTGCTGACAAAGCTTTTCCACATTTCGGCCATGCTAACCCTGCCTTCTGAGGTGCTGCCGGTGCCCCGGCTGCGTTGGCGACCTCTTCCTCCTCCTCTGCCTTCGCCTTGTGCTTCCACCGTACGCCCGCTGTCAGGTGGGAATGCCACCAGCAGCGCGTCTACCAGCGTGCGCTTGTACTCGCGCATCTTACGATCCCGCTCCAGTGAGGGAATTAAGGACGGTACGTTGTCCTTGTAACGGGGATCCAGCAGGGTGGCCACCCAGTAATCAGCACCAGTTAAAATGTGGGCAACTCGGCTGTCGTTGCGGAAACACTGCAGCATGTAATCGCTCATGTGTGCCAGGCTGCCCAGAGGCAAAGAAAAGCTGTCCTCTGTGAGAGGTGTATCGTCTGTGTCCTCTGTATCCCCCCAGCCACGCACCAGTAATGGCCACGAGCTGGTCTGAGTGCCACCCTGCTGTGAACATGGCTCCTCCTCCTCCTCCTCCTCCTCCATCTCCTCCTCCACCTCGTCATCCTCCAGAACTGTGCCCTTTCTGCCGGACAATTGTGTACCTGGCGTTTGTTGGTGCAGGAACCCACCCTCGTAGCCACTTCTGAAAGACTGCCCTGAAAGCCTTTGAAATGATCCCGCTTCCTCCTCCTCCTCCTCATCCTCCTGTGCCACATCCTCTTCCATCATCGCATGAAGCGTTTTTTCAAGGAGGCATAGAACTGGGATAGTAACGCTGAGAACGGCGTCATTGGCACTGGCCATGTTGGTGGAGTACTCGAAACAGCGCAACAAGGCACACAGGTCTCGCATGGAGGCCCAGTTATTGGTGGTGAAGTGGTGCTGTTCCGCAGAGCGACTCACGCGTGATTGCTGCAGCTGAAACTCCACTATTGCCTGCTGCTGCTCGCACAGTCTGGCCAGCATGTGCAAGGTGGAGTTCCACCTTGTGGGCACGTCACATATGAGGCGGTGAGCGGGAAGGCCGAAGTTACGCTGCAGCGCTGACAGGCGAGCAGCAGCAGGGTGAGAACGCCGAAAGTGCGCACAGACAGCCCGCACTTTCTGCAGCAGCTCTGGCATATTGGGGTAATTTTTAAGGAACCTCTGGACCACCAAGTTCAGCACATGCGCCAGGCAAGGGATGTGCGTCAAACCGGCTAGACCCAGAGCTGCTACGAGATTTCGCCCATTATCGCACACCACCAGGCCGGGCTTGAGGCTCACTGACAGCAACCACTCATCGGTCTGTTGTTCCATGTCCCTCCACAACTCCTGCGCGGTGTGGGGATTTTCCCCCAAACAGGAAAGTTTTAAAACTGCCTCCTGTCGTTTACCCCTGGCTGTGCTGAAGTTGGTGGTGAAGGTGTTACGCTGAATGGATGAGGAGGCGGTAGAGGATGAGGAAGCGGAGAAGGAGGAGTTAGCAACAGGAGGCAAACTGAAGCGCCCTGCAGTCCTCGGTGGTGGAAGGACATGCGCCAAACCACTATCTGCCTCAGGCATAGCCGCCACTGCATTTACCCAGTGTGCTGTTAGAGAGATATAACGTCCCTGACCGTGCTTACTGGTCCACGCATCCGTAGTTAGGTGGACCTTGCCACAGATGGCGTTGCGCAGTGCACACCTGATTTTGTCCCCCACCTGGTTGTGCAGGGAAGGGATGGCTCGCCTGGAAAAGTAGTGGCGGCTGGGCACGACGTACTGCGGGACAGCCAATGCCATCAGGCTTTTAAAACTCTGCGTCTCCACCAGACGGAATGACAGCATTTCAAAGGCCAGGAATTTTGAAATGCTGGCATTCAGGGCCAGGGATCGCGGGTGGCTAGGGGGGTACTTCCTCTTCCGCTCCAATGTTTGGGAGATAGAGAGCTGAACGCTTCCATGGGACATTGTGGAGATGGTTGGTGACCCAGGTGGTAGTGTTGCTGGCAGATCCTCTGTTTGCGGGGTGGCAGGTGCCACTGTCACTACAGAGGTGGATGAAGAGGCCGAGACTGCAGCAGAAGAGGAAGCAGGAGGAGCCAGAGACCTTTCTTGGTTTTTGAGGTGTCTACTCCACTGCAGCTCGTGCTTTGCACTTAGATGCCTGGTCATGCAGCTTGTGCTCAGGTTGAGAACGTTTATGCCTCGCTTCAGGCTCTGATTGCACAGCGTGCAAACCACTCGTGTCTTGTCATCAACACACTGTGTGAAGAACTGCCACGCTAGGGAAGTCCTTGGACCTGGCTTTGGTGTGCTCGGTCCCTTGCTGCGTTGGGCAGTAGCAGATGTACTGTCTAGGGGACGAATGCTCCGTTTTTGCACCCTGCTCCCTCTTCTGCTGTGCTGGTGATCCGTGCGACCACCGCCTCTTCCTCCGAACTACACTGGTCACCTGCATAACGTTGATTCCATGTGGGGTCGAGGACCTCATCGTCCTCCACATCATCTTCCACCCAGTCTTCACCCCTGCCCTCCATGTCTGTCTGCACAATTGCGAAAGCAGCAGCAGTTGGCACCTGTGTTTCGTCATCATCCGAGACGTGCTGCGATGGTCCTCCCATGTACCCATCATGAAACATAAGTGGTTGGGCATCGGTGCACTCAATCTCTTCCACTTCTGGGGCAGGGCTAGGTGGATGGCCCTGGGAAACCCTGCTAATAGAGTCATCGAAAAGCAGAAGAGACTGCTGCATGATTTGGGGCTCAGACTGCTTGGCTGATTTGCAAGGGGGTGAGGTGAAAGACTGATGGACATGGGCTTCAGGTGCCAACTCTGATCTTTCATCAGAAGAGTGGGTGGGAGACAATGTGAAGGAACCCGAGGCACTGTCAGCAACCCAATCTACTATCGCCTGTACTTGTCCTGGCCTAAACATTGGTACAGCCTCATTAGGCGCGACAAAATACCGCCGCAGGCTCGGTCGCCTACTCGCACCTGAGGAAGGTGTTTCACTTGTGCGTGTAGCTGGCACAGATCCACCACGTCCTCTCCCTGCAACAGGAGCTCCACCAGCAGCACCACGACCGGGGCCACCACGTCCCTTTGACCTTCCCCTCATATTTTCCAAATTTAGGATCTTGCCCTAAATGGCGTTTTTTGGAAGACCACAACACACCCACAGTATTTAACCGCTGAAACGCACAGCTACAGAACTGCAGAAAATGCTATTCAAAAAAAAAAAGGTTGTTTTTTTTAGTATAGCACAGTACAAGGAAAATATATAGAAATTGTTTATTTCACACACCTCCAGATGTGTATTTCACACTGCAAAATATTTTCTGTGGCCCTAAATGGCGTTTTTTGCCAGACCACAACACACCCACAGCACGTAACCGCTGAATCGCACAGCTACAGAAAATGCTATTCAAAAAAAAAGGTTGTTTTTTTTAGTATAGCACTGTACAAGAAGAATATATAGAAATTGTATATTTTACACACCTCCAAGATGTGTATTTCACACTGCAAAATATTTTCTGTGGCCCTAAATGGCGTTTTTTGGAAGAGCACAACACAACCACAGTATTTAACCACTGAATCGCACAGCTATAGAAGTGCAGAGAATGCTATTCAAAAAAAATGTTGTTTTTTTTAGTATAGCACTGTACAATATATAGAAATTGTTTATTTTACACACCTCCACATGTGTATTTCACACTGCAATTTATTTTCTGTGGCCCTAAATGGCGTTTTTTTGAGAGCACAACAACCCCAACAGTATATAACCGCTGAATCGCACAGCTATAGAAGTGCAGAGAATGCTATTCAAAAAAAATGTTTTTTTTTTTAGTATAGCACTGTACAATATATAGAAATTGTTTATTTCACACACCTCCAGATGTGTATTTCACACTGCAAAATATTTTCTGTGGCCCTAAATGGCGTTTTTTGCAAGAGCACAACAACCCCAACAGTATATAACCGCTGAATCGCACAGCTGCAGAGGCCAGAGAATGCTTTTTAAAAAAATGTTGTTTTTTCACACACCTCCAGATATGTATTTAACACTGCAAAATATTTTCTGTGGCCCTAAATGGCGTTTTTTGGAAGAGCACAACACACCCACAGCACGTAACCGCTGAATCGCACAGCTACAGAAAATGCTATTCAAAAAAAAAGGTTGTTTTTTTTAGTATAGCACTGTACAAGAAGAATATATAGAAATTGTATATTTTACACACCTCCAAGATGTGTATTTCACACTGCAAAATATTTTCTGTGGCCCTAAATGGCATTTTTTGGAAGAGCACAACACAACCACAGTATTTAACCACTGAATCGCACAGCTATAGAAGTGCAGAGAATGCTATTCAAAAAAAATGTTTTTTTTTTAGTATAGCACTGTACAATATATAGAAATTGTTTATTTTACACACCTCCACATGTGTATTTCACACTGCAAAATATTTTCTGTGGCCCTAAATGGCGTTTTTTGGAAGAGCACAACACAACCACAGTATTTAACCACTGAATCGCACAGCTATAGAAGTGCAGAGAATGCTATTCAAAAAAAATTTTTTTTTTTTAGTATAGCACTGTACAATATATAGAAATTGTTTATTTTACACACCTCCACATGTGTATTTCACACTGCAAAATATTTTCTGTGGCCCTAAATGGCGTTTTTTGCCAGACCACAACACACCCACAGCACGTAACCGCTGAATCGCACAGCTACAGAAAATGCTATTCAAAAAAAAAGGTTGTTTTTTTTAGTATAGCACTGTACAAGAAGAATATATAGAAATTGTATATTTTACACACCTCCAAGATGTGTATTTCACACTGCAAAATATTTTCTGTGGCCCTAAATGGCGTTTTTTGGAAGAGCACAACACAACCACAGTATTTAACCACTGAATCGCACAGCTATAGAAGTGCAGAGAATGCTATTCAAAAAAAATGTTTTTTTTTTTAGTATAGCACTGTACAATATATAGAAATTGTTTATTTTACACACCTCCAGATGTGTATTTCACACTGCAAAATATTTTCTGTGGCCCTAAATGGCGTTTTTTGGAAGAGCACAACACAACCACAGTATTTAACCACTGAATCGCACAGCTATAGAAGTGCAGAGAATGCTATTCAAAAAAAATGTTGTTTTTTTTAGTATAGCACTGTACAATATATAGAAATTGTTTATTTTACACACCTCCACATGTGTATTTCACACTGTGTGAGGGGGTTAGCTCGGCAGCGGGTGTGTGTGACCCCCGGGATGGGCTCCCCACACAAAACAGGCCCAGCAAACGGAGGTTGTGGTTTTCAAAATCAAAAAAAGGTGCGGTTTATTTTCTATTTACAGTGACAAAACACAGCAAAGCAAAAGAAACATAACCAAAATAAATCCTGGTCAAGTTGACCTCTGACTAAACATACAGGTTTCCTAACTAACAACTGGGATCAGCCTAGTGCTGTCCTAGTCCCTAAGTCCCTGGTTTTAAATGTCCAAGCAAATAGCCACACAGGCTTTGTCTCACCGCACAGGGGTTCACTCTCCCTAGACAGTCCACACAGGTCTGGTTCCAGGCATGAGCTAACATCTAATGAAGCTGGGAGTTCTTATAGAGGCCTAAATGAGCTGACAAGCTTCAGCTGGTCTCATCAACTCCCTGTCTGCACGACGCCCAGCCCTCTCCCTAGAGGTATGAGTCATCCATGAGCCCACTAGCCTTATACAACTCTCCACCTAGTTGTATAAGTCGGCGTAAAGCCTGAATCTGGGCGAAATATATCTACCCCCCTGGATGCAACCAGGTGACTTTACCTTCCTGCTGTCACATACCCCCCCCTCTTGTTTTAACCTCGGGGTTGGAACACCAGCAATCAGGCATTCATGTACTCGAGACAAAGCATCCACATTCCCCATTTGAACGCCAGGGCGATGCTTTACTGTGAAGTTGAATTCCTGGAGGGCCAGGAACCACCTATTCACTCTTCTATTTGTTTCCTTGTTTTGAGCCATCCACTTTAACGGAGCGTGATCCGTAACCATGTCAAAGTGCCTACCTAGCAGGTAGTACCGAAGGGAATCTAGAGCCCACTTCACCGCTAAACACTCCTTTTCAACGGTGGCGTAATTTACCTCATGGGACTTCAACTTCCTGCTGAGGTAAATGACTGGGTGCTCTTCCCCGTTCCAGACCTGGGACAATACTGCTCCTAACCCCACATCTGACGCATCACTTTGTACGACAAAGTCTTTAGAGAAGTCGGGTGAGTACAACACTGGCTGGCTACATAAGGCTTGTTTCAAGAATTGGAATGCTGCCTCAGCCTCGGGGGTCCATTTAATCATGACCGACCCTTTCCCCTTCGTCAGGTTGGTTAGGGGCACAGCCTTAGAAGCAAAGTGGGGAATGAATCGCCGATAATACCCAGCGATTCCCAGAAAGGCTCGTACCTGCTTCTTGCTGTTGGGACGTGGCCAACTCTGGATGGCCTCGACTTTGTTGAGTTGGGGTTTTATTACTCCCCTCCCAATGGTGTACCCAAGATATTTGGCCTCCTCCTGCCCAATGGTACACTTCTTGGGGTTAGCCGTAAACCCCGCTTCCCGAACAGAGTCCAGGACTGCTTGCACTTTTGGCAGATGTGAGGCCCAATCTGTGCTATGGACAATTACGTCATCCAGGTAAGCCGCAGCATACTTCCGATGGGGCCTCAGCATCTGGTCCATTTTCCGCTGGAATGTGGCCGGCGCATTCTGTAACCCGAACGGCATTCTTTTATATTGGAACGCCCCGTCTGGGGTTACAAATGCGGTTTTCTCTTTGGCCGACTTGGCCAGGGGGATTTGCCAATACCCTTTTGTGAGGTCAAGAGTCGTCATGTATCGGGCTGTTCCCAGCCGGTCGATCAACTCATCTATACGTGGCATGGGGTAGGTGTCAAATTTTGTAACTTTGTTCAACTGACGAAAATCGTTACAAAATCGCCAGCTCCCATCCGGTTTAGGCACCAACACGATGGGACTAGACCAATCACTTTGGGACTCCTCTATCACCCCTAAGTTCAGCATTTTCTGTACTTCCTCCCGTATTGCCTCCCGTCGAGCCTCTGGGATCCGATAGGGTTTTAACTTCACCCTTTCACCGGGCGGGGTAATGATGTCATGCTCTACCCCAGATGTTTGTCCCGGCAGCTCAGAGAATACCTCCTTGTTGCGAAGCACAAACTCCTTAACCTCCTGTTGTTGGGGTTGTGACAAGGTGGCTGCTATTCCAACCTCAGGAATCACGCAACCAGTTTGAGCTGGTGACCAAGTGTCTGCGACTAGGGACTCTCTATCCCTCCAGGCTTTCAACAGATTAACGTGATAGATCTGTTCGGGCTTTCGCCTTCCTGGTTGTCTGACCTTGTAATTCACTTCGCTCACTTTTTCCATTATCTCGTAGGGGCCTTGCCATTTGGCAAGGAATTTACTTTCAACCGTAGGGACAAGTACCAATATCCTATCCCCCGGGGAAAAGGTACGGGTCTTGGCTCCACGGTTGTACACTCTCTGCTGTGCCAACTGCGCTTGGGCCAAATGTTCCTTCACGATGGGCATTACCTGTGCAATTCGATCTTGCATCAGGGCGACATGCTCAATCACACTCCTGTGGGGAGAACTCTCACTTTCCCAAGTTTCCTTGGCAATATCCAACAGCCCTCTTGGGTGTCTCCCATACAGTAACTCAAAGGGGGAGAATCCCGTAGAGGATTGGGGCACCTCCCTAATAGCAAACATCAAATAAGGAAGTAAACAGTCCCAATCCTTTCCATCTCTATCCACCACTTTCTTCAACATTTGTTTTAGGGTTTTGTTGAATCTTTCAACCAGCCCATCGGTTTGGGGGTGATACACAGACGTACGCAATTGCGTCACTTTGAACAATTTACACAGCTCTTTCATAACCCGGGACATAAAGGGTGTACCTTGGTCCGTAAGCAGTTCTTTACAAATACCCACCCGGCTAAAAACAAGAGATAGCTCTTTGGCTATGGTTTTGGCCGAGGTATTTCGGAGAGGGATCGCTTCTGGATAACGGGTGGCATAGTCCATTATAACTAATATGTACTGGTGCCCCCTAGCGGACTTGATTATAGGACCTACCAAATCCATGGCGATCCTCTCAAACGGGACCTCAATGATGGGTAGAGGGACCAGCGGGCTACGGAAATGTGGCATCGGGGCCAACCTCTGACACACAGGGCAGGAGGAACAATAATTGTCTACGTCCTTCATCACCCCCGGCCAATAGAATCTCTGTAATACCCTCTCTCGGGTTTTCTCTGTCCCCAGATGACCTCCAAGAATGTGCCCATGGGCCAACTCCAACACCAACTTCCTGTAAGGTTTGGGCACCACAAGCTGCTCAATGGTTTCTTCTGCCCTTTTTGCCACCCGATACAGTAGGTCCTTCTCTACGCTGAAGTATGGGTAAGTGCAGGTATTATCTGGGTTCACTAACTCGCCATCTATTTTCACTACGTTTTCCCATGCCTTTATTAGGGCGGGGTCTTTCAACTGTTCTGTGGCAAAGTTTTCCCTGTGAACCTCAAGATCAGAAAACTCCACAGACGGTAGGTTTTCGTCTGAGGAGGTGGGCTCCTCTCCAGTTTCTTGAGTCTCCCCTGCCAATACTGATAAGGGAAATTCCGGAGAGTCCTCACCACTCTCAGGGGAGTTCTGGCTATCACATTCCTGGTACATAGGGGCACCAGTGAGGGGCTCAGGATCATCCCACAGTTCCCAGAACTTCGGAAAATCCCTTCCCACAATGGCGTCATGCGGTAACTGAGATACTAAGCCCACTGGATGAGAGAGGGTACCTTTGGGGGTCTCGAAACACACTGTAGTCACTGGATACTCTCGGGTGTCCCCATGCACACAAATAACAGCTACCTTGCTATTCCCAGAGACCTCTGTTTTAACTAACTCAGCCTTTATCAGGGTCACAAGGCTACCTGAATCCAGCAATACCACAACATTTCTACCATTAACACACATTTTGCATAAATGTTTCTCAGTTCCTCGAATGGCAGTGCATGCGACTGTCGCACACAGCGACTGACGTCTGCCCGTCAGAAAGTCACACTGCATGGGTTCCTCCACAACCGGGCAATTGGCTGCAATATGTCCCGCTTGCCGGCAGCGGTAGCAAACGATCCTTCTTGCCGCCTCTTGAGCCGCTGATTTCCCAGGCTGTTCTCGCCAAACTTGGGGTAGAGCTCCCACCCTCTCACTCTCTCCACCCTCACCCCTTGGAATCCTCTTATCCGCCCCTGGGGATGGTCTGGTCTTAGGGTGGAAAGTCCGAGTGTCTCTGGAAGAGGCCGTCAGGTTCTCTGTAGCCAAGTATTTCTCCACACGATCCACAAGACCATCGGCCGTCTCTGGGTCTCCATGGCTTACCCACTTTTGGATGGCAGTAGGAAGAGCTCTCAAAAACCGATCCATTACAACACGTTCCACAATCTTTGGTGCGGACAAAGTCTCTGGCTGTAGCCACTTTCTGCTCAGGTGAATGAGATCATACATTTGAGACCTGGGGGGTTTTCCAAGCTGGAAAGTCCAGTTATGCACACGCTGAGCCCGGACAGCCTGGGTGACACCCAGCCTTGCCAATATTTCAGCTTTTAGCATCACATAGTCTTTTGCTTGGTTAGGCTCTAGGTCATAGTAAGCTTTCTGCGATTCACCAGTTAACAGAGGAGCCACCAGTCCAGCCCACTGCTCCTCAGGCCACTTTTCTCTTTCAGCGGTCCTTTCAAATGTGGTCAAAAATACCTCTGGATCATCCTCTCCAGTCATTTTTGTCAATAAACGACTCACCCCAAAGGACGCGGTATTAGTGGGACGGCTTTCCTCACTGGTCTGCGGACGTTGCTGCATTACTGCTTCCATCTGTTGTTGTAGTCTCTGCTCTTGCTTCTGCAACAGGTCTATGAAGCGGGCCTCAGATTGCTGCTGGGCTCGTTGCTGAGCCTCCAGACTCTGTTGCAAAGTTGCGTTTGTCTGCTGCTGGGCTGCAAGGCTCCTTTGCAAACCTGCATTTGTCTGCTGTTGATTGGCATTTGCTAGAGCCAGCTGCTTCAGTATCTCCTCCATGCTGGCTTAAAAAAAACTGCCACTGGTTCTCCACCAACTGTGAGGGGGTTAGCTCGGCAGCGGGTGTGTGTGACCCCCGGGATGGGCTCCCCACACAAAACAGGCCCAGCAAACGGAGGTTGTGGTTTTCAAAATCAAAAAAAGGTGCGGTTTATTTTCTATTTACAGTGACAAAACACAGCAAAGCAAAAGAAACATAACCAAAATAAATCCTGGTCAAGTTGACCTCTGACTAAACATACAGGTTTCCTAACTAACAACTGGGATCAGCCTAGTGCTGTCCTAGTCCCTAAGTCCCTGGTTTTAAATGTCCAAGCAAATAGCCACACAGGCTTTGTCTCACCGCACAGGGGTTCACTCTCCCTAGACAGTCCACACAGGTCTGGTTCCAGGCATGAGCTAACATCTAATGAAGCTGGGAGTTCTTATAGAGGCCTAAATGAGCTGACAAGCTTCAGCTGGTCTCATCAACTCCCTGTCTGCACGACGCCCAGCCCTCTCCCTAGAGGTATGAGTCATCCATGAGCCCACTAGCCTTATACAACTCTCCACCTAGTTGTATAAGTCGGCGTAAAGCCTGAATCTGGGCGAAATATATCTACCCCCCTGGATGCAACCAGGTGACTTTACCTTCCTGCTGTCACAACTGCAAAATATTTTCTGTGGCCCTAAATGGCGTTTTTTGGAAGAGCACAACACAACCACAGTATTTAACCACTGAATCGCACAGCTATAGAAGTGCAGAGAATGCTATTCAAAAAAAATGTTTTTTTTTTTTAGTATAGCACTGTACAATATATAGAAATTGTTTATTTTACACACCTCCACATGTGTATTTCACACTGCAATTTATTTTCTGTGGCCCTAAATGGCGTTTTTTTGAAGAGCACAACAACCCCAACAGTATATAACCGCTGAATCGCACAGCTATAGAAGTGCAGAGAATGCTATTCAAAAAAAATGTTTTGTTTTTTAGTATAGCACTGTACAATATATAGAAATTGTTTATTTCACACACCTCCAGATGTGTATTTCACACTGCAAAATATTTTCTGTGGCCCTAAATGGCGTTTTTTGCAAGAGCACAACAACCCCAACAGTATATAACCGCTGAATCGCACAGCTGCAGAGGCCAGAGAATGCTTTTTAAAAATAATGTTGTTTTTTCACACACCTCCAGATGTGTATTTCACACTGCTAAATATTTTCTGTGGCCCTAAATGGCGTTTTTTGGAAGAGCACAACACAACCACAGTATTTAACCACTGAATCGCACAGCTATAGAAGTGCAGAGAATGCTATTCAAAAAAAATGTTGTTTTTTTTAGTATAGCACTGTACAATATATAGAAATTGTTTATTTTACACACCTCCACATGTGTATTTCACACTGCAATTTATTTTCTGTGGCCCTAAATGGCGTTTTTTGGAAGAGCACAACACAACCACAGTATTTAACCACTGAATCGCACAGCTATAGAAGTGCAGAGAATGCTATTCAAAAAAAATGTTGTTTTTTTTTAGTATAGCACTGTACAATATATAGAAATTGTTTATTTCACACACCTCCAGATGTGTATTTCACACTGCAAAATATTTTCTGTGGCCCTAAATGGCATTTTTTGGAAGAGCACAACACACCCACAGTATATAACCGCTGAATCGCACAGCTGCAGAGAATGCTATTCAAAAAAAAGTTTTTTTTTTTTTTTTTAGTATAGCATAGTACAAGAAAAATATATAGAAATTGGTTATTTCACACAACTAGAGATATACACTGCAAAATATTTTTTTTGCCCAAAAAATAGGATTTTTATAACAGCTTACCTGTAAAATCCTTTTCTTGGAGTACATCACGGGACACAGAGCGACATAGTCATTACTAATGGGTTATATAGTTACCGTCAGGTGCTGGCACTGGCAACTTCCAAAACCGGAAGTACCCTCCCCTATATAAGCCCCTCCCATCCGGGAGCACCTCAGTTTTGTAGCAAAGCAATAAGTGTCCCCAAAGAGGGGCGGGAGCTCTGTGTCCCGTGATGTACTCCAAGAAAAGGATTTTACAGGTAAGCTGTTATAAAAATCCTATTTTCTTTCTCGTACATCACGGGACACAGAGCGACATAGTCATTACTAATGGGATGTCCTAAAGCAATGCCAAATGAGGGGGGGGATACACCATATATAAGCTGAGCGCTATCAGACATGAGGATCTTTTGCGGCCTGCAACACACTGCGCCCAAAGGCGACATCCTCCTGACTTCTAACGTCCACCTGGTAGAACCTAGTAAACGTGTGTACTGAAGACCATGTTGCGGCCTTACAGACTTGAGCCAGGGAGGCCTGGTGATGCACTGCCCATGAAGTTCCAACTGCTCTCGTGGAGTGCGCCCTAACTTTGAACGGAGGCGGTCTACTTCTCAAGCTATAGGCTTGTATTATGACCTGTCGAATCCACTTGGCTAAAGTAGATTTTGACGCTGCCTGACCCTTTCTGGGGCCTTCCGGCAGAATAAACAAAGTATCCGTTCTGCGAATCTGAGCAGTGGCTTTTAGATAAGCTTTAACTGCTCTTACTACATCCAAAGAATGCAATAACTTTTCCTCTACCGAAGTAGGCTTGGGGAAAAAAGAAGGAAGAACCACATCTTGGTTCAAATGAAAACTCGATACCACCTTAGGAAGAAAGGCTGGATGAGGACGTAACACTACTCTGTCCTTATGGATAACCAGATATGGCTCCTTACAGGACATAGCTGCTAATTCCGATACTCTTTTAGCCGAACAAATGGCTACTAGAAAAATCAATTTCCTGGTGAGAAGCACTAAGGAAATATGCTGTAATGGTTCAAATGGTTGTTTCTGTAGAACCGACAGAACCAAGTTTAGATCCCATGGACATATGGGAATATTAACCGGAGGACTAATACGCATCACTCCTTGTATAAAGGCTTTGACTAGTGAATGCGAAGCCAAGGGCCTTTGAAAAAATATTGACAAGGCCGAAATCTGACCTTTGATAGTACTCAAGGCAAGCTTCCTATCTTACAGCCCATTGTAGGAAGTCCAGAATTCTACCTATTACGTATTTACGTGGATGCCATTTCCTGGCCTCACACCAGGCGATGTACGCCTTCCAGATTCTATAGTAGATCTGCCTGGATACCGGTTTCCTGGCATTGATCATGGTAGACACCACAGCATTAGAGAGCCCTCTCCTTTTTAGAATGTGGGCTTCAATAGCCAGGCCGTCAAACCTAGGGCTGGTAAGGAAGGGTGGTATATCGGTCCCTGCGAAAGGAGGTCCGGACGATGTGGGAGGGTCCAAGGACTCCCCACAGACATTTTTACAATCTCCGCGTACCATGCTCTTCGGGGCCACGCTGGAGCCACCAGAATCACTGGTTTCTTTTCTACCCTGATTCTGCGGAGTAATCGAGGTAACAATTGTGGCGGTGGGAATGCATATATCAGCTTGAACTGATCCCAAGGGAACACTAGGGCATCCGAGCCGCATGCTAGGGGATCCCTTGTCCAAGAGACAAACCTGTCCACTTTCGTGTTGAACCTGGATGCTAGCAGATCTACATCCGGTGTTCCCCACCGCTGACATATTGTCCGGAAAACCTCGGGATGAAGGGACCATTCCCCTGGGCATAATTGTTGGTGACTTAGAAAGTCCGCCTTCCAATTCTCCACCCCTGGAATGAATACCGCAGATATGGCTGGGACATATCTTTCTGCCCATCTCAGGATGTAATTTACTTCCCTTTGGGCTGCACGACTCCTGATGCCCCCCTGACGATTGATATATGCCACTGCTGTGGCATTGTCTGACTGAACTCTGACAGGGGACCCTTGGAGTTTGGATGTCCATGCTACTAGGGCATACCGGGCTGCTCGTATCTCTAAGAGATTGATGGGCAGGGCCTTTTCCGCATCCGACCATCTGCCCTGGAGAGACCATTGCTCCAGTACTGCTCCCCAGCCTAAAAGGCTGGCATCTGTAGTGACCACCTTCCAAGAAATCGGACTGAAGGATTTCCCTCTTTCCAGATTCCGGGGAACCAACCACCATGGAGGCTTCTGCGAACGGAAGGGGACAAGGACATTGGTACGTCCAGAGCCTGAACTTTTTTGTTCCAGGCTGACAGTATGGCCCTTTGCAACTTCCTTGAATGGAATTGACCGTAGGGTACTGCTTCGAATGATGCCACCATTTTTCCCAGCAGCCTCATGCACAGGCGTATGGATGGCTGTCTTTTTGAACCCACTAAGTGGATCAAATCTCTCAAAGACGACCCCTTTTCTCGAGGCAAGAAAATTTTTCTCTGGTCTGAATCCAGCCTTAGCCCCAAGTATTCCAGACTTTTGACTGGTTTTAGGGCTGACTTGTCTCGGTTGATAATCCAACCGTGATATTCCAGATACTTGATTGTCTCGTGAACAACCACTTCTAGTTTTTCCACTGAGTGGTCTATCAGCAACAAGTCGTCTAGATATGCCATTATCGTTACACCTCGTGTTCTTAGATTGGCCAATAATGGGGCCAGAATTTTTGTGAACACTCTTGGTGCTGTGGCCAGACCGAAGGGTAAGGCTCTGAACTGAAAATGGCGCCCTTCTATCGCAAAGCGTAGAAATTTTTGGTAGGCTGGAAAGATGGGGATGTGCAAATACGCATCTTTGATGTCGATCGAGGCTAACCATTCCTCCCCTTGTAGGGCAGTGGCTACCGATCGGATCGACTCCATCCGGAAAGTCCTGATATGTAGGAATTTGTTTAGCCCTTTTAGATTTAATATGGGCCTCACGTCCCCGTTTGGCTTCGGAACTGTAAAGAGGTTTGAGTAAAACCCGAACCCCCATTCTTCCAGGGGGACCTCTATAATTACTGCTTGAAGCAATAATTGTTCCAGTGCCAACAGGAGGGATCCTCTCTTCTGGGGATCCCTTGGCACGTTCGACCTTATAAAGCGGGAAGGAGGGGAGTTTTTTAACTCCAATTTGTATCCCAGATCTCGGATCGTGTCCCGCCAGGTTTCTGTGAACAACTGAAGTCTTCCCCCCACCCGATTGGGTGGGGGCAACCCTTCATGCATTTGACTTTGGGGGAGGTTTTGTACCTCTCCTGCTCCAGGGCTTCTTGTTACCCTGCAACAGTCCCTGATTTTTACCTCCGGGATTTGACCGGGGAGGCCGTCGGAACTGTTTCACAGCCGATGTCCTAGGGACTGGAGAAGCCGGCCTCTTAAAAGAGGGACCTCTAACTCTATTTTTGACCGGCAAGAGTGTACTTTTACCGCTGGAAATTCTCTGGATATACTTGTCCAGGTCTTCCCCGAATAAGCGCTCCCCATGAAATGGGAAGCTGACCAGCAATTTTTTACAGGGAGCTTCAGCAGACCAGTTTTTGAGCCATAGAAGCCTGCGCATCTGTACTACAGACAGCGTAAGGCGGGAGGCCTGATGGATTGAATCCTTTATAGCGTCCACCGCAAAGCATAAGGCTCTAGGTAGATCAGCTAGAGCAAGAGCCTGCTGATCTGGCACGTCCCTTAAGACCTGTTTCAACTGATCCTTCACTGCTTGGCAGACCCCTATAGCTGCCACTGCTGGTTGTGTCACCAATCCTGCTGTAGAAAAAGCAGATTTCAATAAGGACTCCAATTTTTTATCTATTGGGTCCTTGAACATTTGGACATTTTCCACCGGACATGTCAGTGATTTATTCACACAAGAGATGGCTGCGTCCACTGTAGGGACCTTCCATTTTCTGACGAACTTATCCTCCATAGGATAGACCACCGGAAATCTCTTGGGGGGAGTAAATATTTTGTCAGGATGCTCCCAATCCTGGTAAATGAGCCCCTCCAGTAAAGGATGGATCGGAAAAGAACAAACAGTCTGGGGAGCTTTTAGCGACCCCAACGAGGAGACAGAAGAGGAGGATGGCTCCACAAGTGGCATTTTAAATGCTGATCGGACCATATTAGTCAGGGACTGCACCCATAACCTCTCAGCATGTGATGCTGAGAACGGCTCCTCCACTGTTGATTCCTCTACAACTGAATCAACCTCATCCTGATCCCCCTCAGGTAGGTCGTTCTCTGTATGGGACTGTTGCTCTGTTAACAGGCACTCTGAGGGAGGAGACGGAGATCGAGCGCTTTTCTCCTGTGACAGGGAAGCAGCAATTAGTGCTGACAATCTCTCTTCCAGCCCTCCCAGAGCTGAGGAAAAAACCTCCTCTGTTACATACACAGGAGCAGGTGAACTGGGGACAGCCACAGTACCAGGTACTCCTGGGGGTGCCCTACGGTCACTAACCTCTGATTCTTCAGGGGAGACTGGTGCAGCCAAAGCATGCCCAAGATCCTCAGAGCCCGATGGAGACCCCCTATTCCTCCTGGAATTTCTAGTCCCGGAGTTTTTAGACGGCATATTCCTAAGCCACAAAGCTGAGGTATTCCAGCCGAAAATACACCAGTTACTGATAATAGTCTAGCATAAATGCTGCTATAATAAACAGTTGGTGTCTACTAATGTGCCTTTCTAGGGGATGCCTGTATCAACCGCTTGCTGTATGCCTTTAAATGTTGCCAGCTCTGTCTCTGTACTTCATAGCCAGCTTACTGCAATAATGTGGCTTTTTAAAAACCTGCTGGGACGCCCGCACATGCGCAGAAGCGCTGCGGCGCGCACAGAGCGTCATCCCCCAGGCCCCGCCCCTTTTTCCGGCCACCTCTATATATAGAGGCGCGTGCACGCGCACGCGCGCGGCCACGTGCGCCTCGGCGCTAATTTTCAAACATGGAAACCAGGGACAGGAGCCAGGGCCCCCTTTGCCGCAGGCCGGGGGATAGACGAACACTGCAACATGGCAGAGGAAACAGTTTCCCGTAGGAGAACTCACCAGCTGCCTGGACTTTGCTCTCTGAGAAGAAACTAGTCCATATGACAAGAAAAACATTCCACAGCGGCCTCTAGTGGACAAACACAGGTACCGCAGTTTAATATACTAAACATATATAAAAAAACATTCTTTTTTTTTTTTTTTTTTCTTGACCACCATTAAAAATTATTACATTTTTTTTTAGTAGTTACAGGCATGCACAGATATTAGCGGGAATACCGTTAGGTAACAGACAGAAAGACAAATTAGGCTTGGGGGTCCCCCAATAGAACCAAGTTCCTGGGAGCCCCCACTTACCTGTTCCCCGCCGCAGGACTTTGTTTGGTCCACAAAAGCCCAAACTTCACCTATCACGGCAGGCATTGTAATCAAACCTTCAGGGACCGGGTTCCCAAGGATTCCACTCCCCTGGACCTGTATAGCACCCTGCACAGAAAACATCTTGGTCGTGGGTATGACCAGAGCTCTGGATCCCAGGGTCCAGCTCTCCTAAGAGAAGCATTACAGGCAGAACCTTGCTCTTCTCTGCAAGGCCCGGGTACCGACCGTTTAGCTATGAAGCTTTTTTGGTCGGATCCGGAATAGCTTACTGAGGCCCAAAAGAACCTGTACGCAAGCTCAGTGAAAAACACATGTTTCTTCTTGGCCAACACCTTAGACACTGGCAAAAAACTGAGGTGCTCCCGGATGGGAGGGGCTTATATAGGGGAGGGTACTTCCGGTTTTGGAAGTTGCCAGTGCCAGCACCTGACGGTAACTATATAACCCATTAGTAATGACTATGTCGCTCTGTGTCCCGTGATGTACGAGAAAGAAATAGGTCTTTTTTGCGCACAACAAAGTGCCTTTTTTTTTTGCAACAGCACAATAAAGTGCCTTTTTTTTTTTTTTTGGGGGCCCAAAAATGGGTCTTTTTAGCAAAAGCACAATAAAGTGCCTTTTTTTTTTTTTTTCTGCCCGAAATGGGTCTTTTAGCAAGAGCACAATACAGCCACTAAATGGAATAGGTGTATCACTCAACGTAATGCAGTGCTGGTGCACTGAGCTTGCAACACAAACAGATAAACCTATGCAGATCGCTGAGCTATTATATCTCTCAATCTGGACTCCTATCTAAATCTCTCTCCCTGAAAGCACAAACAGGATCCTGCCCCTACACTACACTACACTGTCTCTCTATCTTTTCTATCAGTAGATTGCAGAATCAGGACTAACTCCTATCATATAATTCTCTCCCTCACAGCAACAGCAGCCAGGATCCTTTCCCTACACTGTCTAAAAGCAGAGTGACGATCTGTGCTGTGTGCCTCTTGCTTATATAGAAGCTGGTCACATGCTGGGTCACATGTTGCACTGACCAATCACAGCCATGCCATTAGTAGGCATGGCTATGATGGCTTCTAAGGGCACACCAGCTAATCAAATGGTGATTGGCTGGCCCCTGAAGCATTTCTAACTGCGCCATTAAATTCCCGAATCCGGACCCGAACCCGGACTTTAGCGCAAAATCCGGGTCCGGGTCCGGGGTCGGGAAAAAGCCAAAATTCGGTACGGACCCGAACTTTACAGTTCGGGTCCGCTCAACACTACACAGTAGCCCATTATGTGTCACTTACCTGAAACCAAAGCCTGCGATGTCCCCGATGTCCACGCTAGCTGGAAGCGTCCATCTTCAGCCCTCTTCCTTCTGGGGGCCGCGGACTCCGGCTCTGTGACTGGCCGGAGTCGCGTGACGTGACCCGCCAGTCATGGCATGACCCCCTCTAGAAATGGCACAGCATGCCCTTTCTAAATATGCATGCGCCGAATACATTGGCGCATGCGCAGAAGACGACAGCGTTCGGGGACATTGTAAATATCTCCTAAACCGTGTAGGTTTAGGAGATATTTCCAGCACCTACAGGTAAGCCTAAGGCCCCATGCACACAGGGCGTTTTTGCAGCTGCTGTTAGCAGCGTTAGACATTTTTTTTTACACCTGCAAAACGCCCATCCATGTTATTCTATTGTGTCATGCACACATAGAGCTTTTATGAGCTCCAAGTGGCATAGGCGTTTTCCAGCTGCAAAAAAAACCCAAGACCAGTGCGTTCTGGAGCTCCAGGTTCGAGCTGCAAAAACGCCCAACACGCATAAACGCGCAAAAACGCAGCGAAAACGCGCAAAAAAATGCAATTGTGTTTTTGAGCTCCAGCATTTTTTTTTTTTTTTTTTTTTAAAAGGTCGAAATTTTTTTACAAAACATGGACAGGCGTTTTTAATCTGTAAAAAACGCGGCTGTAAAAACGCCCTGTGTGCATGGGGCCTTAAAGTGGATGTAAACCCGAATTTTTTTTTTTGCTGTCACAATGTAGTGTATAAGATTTCCTATCATCTGTGCCCAGTCTTGCCACAAAGAGTTAAAGCAGCTCTGAGCAATCCTCTTTTCTTTTTTCAGTAAGATAAATGGACAAACAGGAGAACTTTTGTCCATTCCGCCCCCCTGCTGTGAATGACAGGTTATTTACATATCTCATGCACTAAGCCTGAGACAGGCATTATTTTTTAATTCCCACCCCCACTCCTTTTCTGAAGTCATGTGGTTACTTTTCTGGATTTTGACTGGATTTAAGTGATCATAGCAGAAGTTCAGTGTAAGGAATACACATGAGAAAATGCATGTTGACAAGGGGAGTGTAGAGGTGGGCGGGGAGTGAACTGACATCATGACTCCACCCTACGAACTCCAGACAACAGATCCACCCACAGAATCTGCAGTTTTTCAGGTCTAATAACAGACAGAGGGGAGACATTTGACAGGTAAGGAGGCATGCAGGAGGCATCTATATCCTTATAGATCAGCACTATGGCAGTAGTTTAGAAAGGATGAGAGTGGATTTACATCCACTTTAATATAGGCTTACCCGTAGGTGAAAGTGGGTATGTTTTAAGGGTGCCTTGTCTGGAAA
Source organism: Rana muscosa (assembly GCA_029206835.1). Classification (NCBI taxonomy): domain Eukaryota; kingdom Metazoa; phylum Chordata; class Amphibia; order Anura; family Ranidae; genus Rana; species Rana muscosa. The sequence continues at coordinate 300,268,285 of CM055117.1, forward strand.
AAGGGTTGAGAAACACTGATCTAAACTATAGCTGGTGTGCTTACTTTATCTGTAATACTCACATATATATATATATATATATATATATATATATACACATGTGGGAGATTGTTCCTCACACTTCCTGTCTAGGTGATATGTGCTATACAGAACAGAAAGTGAGTGAAAATGTCCCAAAGGGGACACAAACCGCAATAAAAATCCAAAAAGGGTTCTAACTCTTTCAAACTTTATCCAAAACTGGAAAACATCGTTTGTATGAAATTGACTTTTAGTCTCTTGGTCTCCATTGCAATGTGTGGGCTAACAAAGTAGTTAGATGTTCATTGATGTTGGGCCTTTCAAGACATTCTTAAAGTGGTTGTAAACCCTTACAGACCACTTTGACCTACAGGCAAGCCTAGATTAAGGCTTACCTGTAGGTGCAAGGAATATCTCCTAAACCTACACGGTTAAGGAGATATTTGCAAGAAAGACGGCACCGATGTCTAGGGCGCACACGCGCCGTAGACAACGGCGCAGGTGCACTGAGCGTGGCGTTAGTGAAGGTGATCACGCTGTCACTGCCGGCTTATGCGCGCACGCGCGGGAGTGACGTCATCGCTCCGCCATCATCACACAGCGCCGGAGCAGCGATACCCAGAAGTCACTCTAGGTATCATGGCGGCGACGGAGGAGGTGACCGAGGACCGCTGCGGGGGCTTCCATCTCAGGTAAGTAATTCATAATGAGCTAGTATGCTATGCATACTAGCTCATTATGCCTTTGTCTTGCAGGGTGTTTTTATTTTTTTATTTTTTTAGAGAGGGTTTTTTTTAGAGAGTGTAATATCACCTGATGTGCTCTATTACAAGTGTAGATATCTTCCCAGTCTAATTTCTATACTGCGATGTATCTCAAATAAAAGGATTATCAAAATTTGGAAAGATGTCTACCCAACAATGATGGCCACTGAGCCATCATGTTGTTAAGACCTTGAGAGGTTGGAAATATAGACCCGCCTGTGTAGCACTTGATACAAATGATGGTTTTATTCCATCTGTTCATGGTAGAGCTCAGTCCACTTTTTTTATTAGTTACATTAGCCCACAAATTAAACTGCATCATAGCAGCCCATCAGTCAGTGTTGTGACCTAGGACCAGGGCAGCATAGTGTAGGATCCCGTCCCCACCCACTCTCAGAAGTATCAGTGACATGGCTCTTGTTGTTCTTAAGTAGATAACATTCTTCATCATGCTCCAGTTGTGGCAGGTTATGCCATTATAAAAATCAGGACTGCAAAATCTGCTAGGCCAAAGCCACAAAGTTATGGAACATGCATAACTTTTCTCATCAGACAATCCAACCAACTGATAAATAATTGCCATGGAAGATTTTATTTTTTAAAGATACTCAAACAAATGAACTTGAGTGTGGGAACATCACCAGTGTTTCCTTACTTTTAAGGGGAACACCAAGGACTCTACTTTCATTGACTGGTTCTTCCTATTAACATGAAATGAAATCAATAAATGGCCAGGGATATAAAAGAGTTTCCTCATCCCAACCATTATTATGTTTATATGGACATTGGTTCCTCCCTGTTCAAAGCCTAAAGCCTCGTACACACGATCCGACTTTATGGCCATAATTGTCTGACAGACGTGTTGTGTCGGATAATCCGACCATGTGTATTCTCCATCAGACAATTATTGGCTGAATTAAAGATCAGCCAACAATAGCAGAAGTTGCCCAAAGTGTGGCGGTAAAGAGCTGAAAAACCACGTGGTTTGGTGAATGTTGGCTGAAAATGTTGTGCCGTGTGTATGCAGAACAAGTTTACGGCCAATGCCCTTCGGACCAAAATCCACCTAAAAGTTGGTTGGAAGTCCGATCGTGTGTACGAGGCTTTTCTCCAACATACATAAAATACTAAAATTCTCTCTATGATTAGAACTTTTTCTAAGGAATAATACACCACAAGCCTTAATATATTTGTGTGTTGTTATTATTATTATTATTATACAGGATTTATATAGCGCCAACAGTTTGCGCAGCGCTTTACAACATCAGGGAAGACAGTACAGTCACAATACAATTCAATACAAAGGGATCAGAGGGCCCTGCCCGTTAGAATTAATCCTGTGTAAGCAAATGTACATTTTATTTATTTTTATTTATTTTACTGTGCCAAATACACATTGCTCATTGGAGAGTAATGCCCCGTACACACAATCAGATTTTTCGTCGGGATAAACTTCGACGGATTTTTCCCGACGGAATTCCGTTCAAGCTGTCTTGCATACACACTGTCACACCAAATTCCGACCGTAACGTACAACACTACGACGAGCCGAGAAAAATTAAGTTCAATGCTTCCGAGCATGCGTCGACTTGATTCTGAGCATGTGTGTTCTCTTTCTAACTCCGTCGGAATTTCCGACGAAAAAAGTCTGATGGGGCACGCACACGGTCGGAATATCCCATGAAAAAATTCCGTCCGACTTTTTTCCTCGGAAATGCAGATGCACACTGGGCTTAAAAAAGATGTCTGTTATCTTGGTAGTAAAAAACGCTCATAAAGTCTAGGCGAGTTCAGAAGAGTTTTACGTATTTTCTGCCAGTGAGCTCCAATCAGAAACACGAACCAGAAAGGTTTTTTTCCTGCCTCTAAACGTTGAGCTCAAAATATGCCTGTAAACGTCCTAATGTATATGGACACATAGGATAACATTGAGTTGCTTCTACAGGCAGAACACAAAACTCCTGTAGAAGCAATTTTTTTTAAACCAGTGTGCATAGAGCCTAAGAGGGAAATTCATCATGTCTTACAAAGGCCTATGGATCTTCTCATGTTTGATATCGTTCCTGGTTCATACCCCTCCATTCTTTCTCTATGGATGCTCCTCACATCTGTTTTACTTTCATGTAGAGGATTATACCCTGGGTCACTTCTGTCACCCTGCTTGGCGATGGGCAGACTATTCATACAAGTCAACCCACAAGTGGCTGCATTCATTTCCCATAGCTTCCTTTCTGCATGTGTTGCTGTGGAAGCGACAGAACTCTTGGAGCATAGCTCATTCTGCCTCTTTCAGTGTGTCAGGCTGCTTTCTGGGAAGGGGCACTGATAGCATTGTCTGTAAATGAGGTGATAATAGAACTATCTACATGACAATACCACCAGTTCACACTCCATTTGTAGAAGGGATCAGGGGGTCCACAGCTGCTGCTCTAGAGTGGCGCTACATCACTCTCTTGTTATAACAACCTTTTCATATGGGTCCCGTATGGACGTTAAGCATTTCAGGTCAGTTTCTGACAAGCCCTTGTTCCCAGCTTCAGTTTTTAAAGCCACCCAGCAGCAGGTCAGATGTGTTCGAAGAGTATTTCACACTACTGGAGGATGAACCTATGACCGAGGCTGAGATACTAGAACACAAACCTTTTTCTTATGAAAAAAGTCAGGACCTGTTAGTTATTTACTTTCACGGCTTTTGAAAAAGTTGTCCTATATCTTAACTATTTGCATTATACATACATTATAGGATTCTGACCCCAACCCTCACCGTTACTCTCCCTGTAACTTCAACACTAGGGATGAGCCGAACACCCCCCGGTTCGGTTCGCACCAGATCCTGCGAACGGACGGAAAGTTTACGCAAACTATCAAACCCTGTTAAAGTCTATGGGACTCGAACGTTCGGAATCAAAAGTGCTAATTTTAAAGGCTAATATGCAAGTTATTGTCCTAAAAAGGGTTTGGGGACCCGGGGGACATGTATCAATGCAAAAAGAAGTTTTAAAAACTGACGTTTTTTGGGGAGCAGTGATTTTAATGATGCTTAAAGTGAAAAAAAAAAGAAGTGAAATATTCCTTTAAATATTGTACCTGGGGGGTGTCTATAGTATGCCTGTGAAGTGGCATGTGTTTCCCGTGTTTATAACTGTCCCTGCACAAAATGACATTTCTAAAGGAAAACAAAGTCATTTAAAACTGCTTGCGGCTTTAATGTAATGTGTGGTCCTGGCAATATGGATGAAAATCATTGAGAAAATCGGCATGGGTACCCCCCCCCCCCCCAGCCCATTTGGGTCCTGTATGGATATTAAGGGGAACCCCGCACCCAAATAAAAAAAAGGAAAGACGTGGGGCCCTCAGGCCCTATATACTCTGTACAGCAGTATACAGGCGGTGCAAACAAGACAGGGACTGTAGGTTTGTTCTTAAGTAGAATCTCTTTGTAATTTGGAACAGGTACATTGTTTAAGTGTAGCTCCAGCCAAAAAATCTATTTTTAAGCTTTTTGGAGAACATAGGGAAGGGTTATCACCCCTGTAACATTTGTTTTGCTGTCTGTGCACCTCTTCAGAAGATTTCACCTCACTTTCTGTCCCAATGACAATGGTTTTTTGAAAATTTGGGGGTTTTAGTGAAACAAGGATTGGTGATAAAGCATAAGTGGAGAGGAGACACGTTTTTCATATATTAACTCTTACAGGAGAGAATTTCCCTTCCTAGGGGTAGATTTCCTCTCACTTCCTGTTGTCTCCCTCCGTTTGCAAGTAGGAGTCGTTTGTAAGTTGGATGTTTACTATATACTCTGCAGAAATTTGGGCCTTAGGCGTTGGTGTTGCCACAACACTGTAAGGCCTGCTGTGAAATATTAGATCAAGAATTGTAATTACATGCCCCTGTTGAACAGGGGCATAAAAATTGGGCCTTAGGCACAGGTGCTGGTGCCACAAACCTGCAACCCCTCACAGAAACTCTAGTTGGAGCGCATGATGTTTCATCCTCTGCTCCCTCTGCGACGGCAAGATAAGGTCCGCAACCTTACCCCTTTAACGTGGATCAAGGAGGGTTGCCAGCCAGTAATGATCTCTCTCCTTGATCACACGAATACGAGAAACCTTCCGCAGGCTTTGCAGGATCAGGGAGGCCATGCAGCGTAGGTTTGCTGAGGCATTCGGCCCGGAGTCCTCTGGGTCACTCAGGATTACATGATCCGCAGCCACCTCCTCCCAGCCACGTACAAGTCCATGGGTTTCTTAGGACTGTAATTGATCCCTTGAAGACTGCTGCTGATGCTGAGTGATAGGCTCCACCTCCATGCTAACACAATCCTCCTCCGCCTCGTCCTCTTCCTGTGTGATAGGCGGGCCAGCAGGAACACTGTCTGGATAAAGGGGGCCTTGAGAGGTAAGGAAGTCCTCCTCTTCCTCCCTCTGTTCTGCCTCAAGTGCCCTGCCAATTATTCCACGCAGCGTGTGCTCCAACAGGTGGACAAGAGGGACAGTGTCACTGATGCATGCACTGTCACTGCTCACCATCCTCGTGGCCTCCTCAAATGGTGACAGGACAGTGCATGCATCCCTGATCATGACCCGCTGGCATGGCAAAAAAAAAAACAAGCTCCCCTGACCCTGTCCTGGTGCCATATTGGCACAGATACTCATTGATGGCCCTCTGCTGTGTGTGCAGCCGCTGCAGCATGGCCAACGTTGAGTTCCACCTGGTGGGCATGTCACAGATTAGGCGGTTCTTGGGCAGGTTGTATTCCTTTTGGAGGTCAGCCAGCCAAGCACTGGCATTATATGACCTGCGGAAATGCACACAGAGTTTCCTGGCCTGCCTCAGGACCTCCTGTAAGCCCGGGTACCTGCCCAAGAACCACTTCACCACCAAGTTAAGGACGTGAGCCAAACAGGGCACATGGGTCAGTTGTCCCTGTTGGAGGGCGGATTGGAGGTTGGTGCCATTGTCGCAAACCACCATTCCTGCCTTAAGCTGGCGTGGCGTCAACACCCTCTGAGCCTGCCCCTGCAGAGTTGACAGAATCTCTGCCCCAGTGTGGCTCCTGTCCCCCAAGCACACCAGCTCAAGCACCGCATGGCATCTTTTTGCCTGCGTACTTGCGTAGCCCCTTGAACGCCTATGGAGCACCGCTGGTTCCGAGGACAAAGCACATGGAGGAAGAGGAGGGGGTGGAGGAGAGAGGTGTGTCAGAATCACCAGTAGTAGCATTTTGGAGGGGTGGCGGCGGAACAATCTCCAACACTACTGCACCTTGTCCTGCATCCTTCGCAGCTGCCAGCAGAGTCACCCAATGCGCCGTGAAAGATAGGTAACATCCCTGTCCATGCCTGCTGGACCATGAGTCAGCGGTAATATGCACCTTACCGCTGACCGCCCTGTCCAGCGAGGCCAAGACATTGCCTTCCACATGCCGGTAGAGAGCCGGAATCGCCTTCCGTGAGAAAAAGTGTCGTTTGGGAACCTGCCATTGAGGAACCGCACATTCCACAAACTCACGGAAGGGGGCAGAGTCTACCAACTGAAAAGGCAGCAGTTGAAGTGCTAGCAATTTAGCCAAGCTAGCATTCAACCGCTGGGCATGTGGATGGCTGGGAGCGAACTTCTTTCGGCGGTGCAGCAGCTGGGGCAGGGAAATTTGCCTGGTACAATCTGGCGTTGGTGTACCGATAGCAGATTGCCTGCAAGTACTTGGCTGTGACACACCTAATTCTACACCTTCATTCCTCTCAGTGCAGGTTTCAGAGAGGACTGAAGGTATAGTGGGGTTGGAGATCCCAGCTGATGAGGAGCAAGGAGAGGTCTGCTTTGTTCTTTGGTGTGGGTCTTTTAGGTATGCTTGCCAACGAACTGCATGGCAGGTCGACATATGTCTGGTCAAGCATGTGGTGCCCAAGCGGGTGATGTTTTGGCCACGCAAGATACGCTTGAGACATATGTTGCAAATAGCAGCGGTGCGATCTGATGCACTCGTCTCAAAAAAGGGCCACACCAAAGAACTTTTGGAATAACGCGCAGAGACAGCAGCGCCCTGCACATGCGGAGCTCTGCGGTGTGATGCAGTCGGTGTGCTGCCCTTAAGCTGGCCCCTGGAGGGCATCCTGCCTCGTTGGAGATGTGCCTCCTCCTCTCTCCTATCAGGCACCCACGTAGAGTCCGTGACCTCATCATCCCCTCCCTCCTCATCACTGTAGCAAACCTGGCAGTATGCTGCAGCTGGGGGAACATGACTGCCAGATTGCTGTCCTTCTTGGGCACCCCCTCTCTCTGGGCTCACGTTACTGCCTTCCTCTAGCTGGGTACCATCATCGGAGACTTCAAAACGCTGCGCATCCTCCTGCAGCATGTACCCAACACTGTGGTCAAACAGTTCAGGGGACTCCTCGGGAGGACATGGTGTGACTAGGGAAGGAGTGACTGATGCCATTGAGCCAAGGGAAGAGGCCGCTTTGGCAGCTGCTTTGCCAGACAAAGTACCCTGAGCCTTGGTGAGAGAGGATAAGGAGGATGAGGACGGCTTGGTCATCCACTCTACCAAGTCTTCGGCATGTTGTGGCTCAACACGGCCAGCTGCCAAAAAAAGGACAAGCGTGTCCCACGGCCACGTGCTGATGAGGATGCACCGTGTCCATGACCAGCATTGTTGCCTCGAGACACAGAGCCTGCTTGCCCTCTTTAATTGGCTCGTGACTGTCTGCCTCTCCTTGTTGTCCTTCCAGACATACTAATGGCCTGCAGTGAGATGTAGCTGCACAAAGCTGGGATGTATATATATACTGATTATACTGCAGCTAGCAGAATCAACTGCCTGCCTGTAGTATTATTAGTATGAGAACACCAGCAATTGTTTTCAGGTAGCTTTAGGTGCACACTGTGCAAAGGACACAGTACACTAACTGAAAATACTGCAGCTCCCTGCCTGTGGTATTATTTTTATGAGAACATCAGCAATTGTCTTCAGGTAGCTTTAGGTGCACACTGTGCAAAGGACACAGTACACTAACTGAAAATACTGCAGCTCCCTGCCTGTGGTATTAGTATGAGAACAAAGCAATTGTATTCAGGTAGCTTTAGGTGCATACTGTACAAAGGACACAGTACACTAACTTAAAATACTGCAGCTCCCTGCCTGTGGTATTAGTATGAGAACACCAGCAATTGTCTTCAGGTAGCTTTAGGTGCACACTGTGCAAAGGACACAGTACACCAACTGAAAATACTGCAGCTCCCTGCCTGTGGTATTAGTATGAAAACACCAGCAATTGTATTCAGGTAGCTTTAGGTGCACACTGTGCAAAAGACACAGTACACTAACTGAAAATACTGCAGCTCCCTGTCTGTGGTATTAGTATGAGAACACCAGCAATTGCCTTCAGGTAGCTTTAGGTGCACACTGTGCAGAGGACACAGTACACTAACTAAAAATACTGCAGCTCCCTGCCTGTGGTATTAGTATGAGAACACCAGCAACTGTATTCAGGTAGCTTTAGGTGCACACTGTGCAAATGACACAGTACACTAACTGAAAATACTGCAACTCCCTGCCTGTGGGATTAGTATGAGAACACCAGCAATTGTATTCAGGTAGCTTTAGGTGCACACCGTGCAAAGGACACAGTACCCTAACTGAAAATACTGCAGCTCCCTGCCTGTGGTATTAGTATGAGAACACCAGCAATTGTATTAAGGTAGCTTTAGGTGCACACTGATCAAAGGACACAGTACACTAACGGAAAATACTGCAGCTAACACAATCACCTGCCTGCCTGTCAGTATATTAGGAAGAGAATAACAGGAACGGATCTAGCTAAACTGAATACAGTGTATATATATATATATATATATATATATATATATACAGTAGTGTATTTAGGTTTTGTGCTGCCCTAGGCCTGACTAAACTCATGCACCCCCTAATTTAAATATGACCCACCCCTTCCTGTCAAGGCCACACCCCTTTCTGTTTAAGACCCGCCCTGAAATTTTCGAGCGGAGACACCAGTTCTGGGAGCCTGGGGGGGTGGGGGGGCAATGGATTCCCTTAATTTGCGTAGATTTCCTCTCACTTCCTGTTTGGCTATGGGGCAGGAATTGAAGGGAAATCTCTGCAATAGGACAGGGATGGTAAAAAATAAACTGACAGGGGCTATAACCCTCCCTTACTCTATCCAAAATGAAAAAAAAAAAGTGTTGCCTATAGTTCTACTTTAAGCACAAATTTCTGATAATTTTATGGAGAGGACTAAGAAGATATAACCATGCCAATGGTGCAGCAGAAAACATATAGCACAGTGAGGAAGTTTTGTGGTCCAGGATGATAGGACAGTCAAAATTAGAAGCAGCCCCCACCCCCCACAGTTGTGGAATGCCACCTGCCCGCATACCGGAAGCAGTGTGGTCGCTTTATGGGGGCGCTAGACTAATTTGCCTCTCAGCCCAGTCCGCCCCATCAGACTGGCACTACAATAATAGTGTAACGCAAGCCGGCGGAGACTCTTTCCGTGCTGCCCCCCTGCAAAGTGCTGCCCTAGGCCCGGGCCTTGTTGGCCTAGGCCAGGATACAGCGTTGTATATATATATATATATATATATATATACATACAACACCTAGGATGCATATATATCCTCTACACACTGTAACTGCGGCTAACTGACCCGCCTGCCTGCTCTATCTAACTCAAATGAAATGACACTGTCTCTCTCTGTCTATCTTTCACCGCCACCGCAACACACTACACAAGGCCGCCACGCAGGCGGCCTTATATAGTGTGGGGCGTGTACTAAACCCCCTGAGACATAATTGGCCAAAGCCACCCAGGCTTTGGCCAATTATAGCTCTCTGTTCTTACCGCGCTGTGATTGGCCAAAGCATGCGGGTCATAGTGCATGCTTGGCCAATCATCAGCTAGCAATGCACTGCGATGCCGCAGTGAATTATGGGCCGTAACACGCCACTCGAATTTGGCGCAAACGGCCCATAATGTTCGAAATTCGGCGAACGGTCGAACAGTCAATGTTCGAGTCGAACATGAGTTCGACTCAAACTCGACGATCATCTCTATTCAACTCTAACAGGAACTATCCTTGTAGCCCTAACACTTAAGCTGGGTACACAAGGATCGAAATTTGGCTGGTTCAGCAAGGGCCAGACAAATTTTGATCATTGTGTGGCCTTCCCTGTTCTACAGAATTCAAACGGTAGTTCTACTTTCGTCAAACAGGACTGCTGGAAAACATTCACTTGATCAGTAGCTGCAGCCAATCAGCTGCAGTGATGATCAATGTATTTTGACAGCACTGGAGTCCCACTTTCAGAATACAATAGCACAGAGGGAATTCCTCCATCTACCACAAGCCCACCAGCTGAACAGATGGAAAGAAAATCACTTGATTCCCCCATCAACATAGTCAGTGTTGATGTGGGAATGCCTCCCACAGCGCTATTGTGTTCTGCTGGCAGAGGGCACAGGCATAGCTCCCAACTGCCCCTGATTTTGAGGGGACTGTCCCTGATTTGGAACAAAGTCCCTCTGACCCTCTTTCCTTCTTATTTGTCCCTCATTTTGGTCTGGTTTATATAGTTCTATAGAAAAAGGAACTATTTATCTTTCAAAAAGTGTTTCCCAGCACTAAACCTTAAATCCAAATTCTAAATTGCTGCATTAGTAAATGTCAAAAGCCAATATAAAGGAATAGAAGTGGTAAAAACAAAACAAAAAAACACTTGTGGGTTTAGCTAATCATTATTTTTTTATAATTCTCCATTAGGGGGCATGGCAGGGGGTGTGTTATATGCCTACATATGCCTGTTAATAGGTGTCCCTTGTTCCCATCTCACAAAGTTGGGAGGTATGGGCACAGGGAGCCTTTCTGGCCAGCAGAACACAATGACTACCGCTAGCCTCTATAGCTTTCAGCAGTAATCACATGAAAAATATCCAACAGGCTGGTTGTACCCAAGTCGATCGATGGATCAACTTGGGTACAACTAGCCTGCCCATAGATAGTTCAAATCTCAGCCTGCCCCTGCTTTACCGGCCAAGATTCGATCCATCTATGGTCGGCTTAACAGTGACCTTCCCTGTAACCCCAACTCTAAAGCCTCATACACACGACCGGTTTTCTCGTCAAGAAGCGACAAGAAAACTGTTGGGAGAGCTTTCTTGCCGAGAAAACCGTTCGTGTGTATGGTTTCTCGTCAAGAAAACTGCCGGGAATCTCAACGAAAAAAAATACTGAACCTGCTCTCTATTTTCTCATCAGGATTCTCGTTTTTCTTGTCGGGATTCTCGTCGGCCTGTTTTGCGTCAAGAAAACCGTTCGTGTGTATGCTTTTCTGAGTCTTAAAAAATCGCGCATGCTCAGAATCAAGTATGAGAAGGGAGCGCTTCTTCTGGTAAAGCTAGCGTTTGTAATTGAGATAGCACATTCGTCACGCTGTATATTATTGCATCGTTTAAATGTTGCGCATTTAAATCTTCTTTAGAATGGTACAATAATAAAAAATAATGAACTTGTTTTGCTGCTGATATTCACACAGTTCACAAAGTTCTGACTAACTTTTTTAAACATTTTCCATGCTGATCTCATGAATATTTTGTTATATTATATGTTATATTATATAGAGCAAGATCTCCTTAATATTTATATATTTTTAATTTGGATTTGGATTTGGATTTTAAATGATTATTTAATTTCTAGTGATCTCCATGATTACAATTTTAATTTTGTTGTGTCAAGTTTACCAAAATAATTTTATTATCTTGTATTTTTGGACCTTCAAGGAGATTGTTTTGTGTTATCTGTCCCTTTTTTTTGTGGAAATGTATCTGCCTACTCCCAAGCTAATTTTTTTTTGTTTTTGAAAAACACATAGTCAAGTATTAACTGTAAAATAAAAACCATTTATTCTGGTATATAACAAAAAAAATAGAAGGCAGCGCTGGAGAACCTGCTGCAATTTGTGTATACATGGGACCCCAGAGCACACATCAACCCTGTGTGCACAATAAAATTGGGAGCTTGAGAAGCACATCAGTTGTGAGCACAATCTGATCCTGGACTCCCAGAGGTCCGGAACAGCAGCAGGTGATATATATGTCCAAAGTTTGTGGTACTACAACAGGCTGCCTTCTGTCAGACCACATTGAAGCAAGGCCATCACTTCCTAGTCTTCTTGGCAGCCTTCCCTGCAGCCTTCCTTTTGCGTGGGGCTGGAGGCTGTGCCACTGGAGGTGTACTTGTGTCAGGAGGAGGAGAAGGAGGTGGAGGAGAAGAAGAAGGTGGAGGAGAAGAAGAAGGTGGAGGTGGAGGAGGTTGAGGTTGCGAAAGATGGGCGACCTCACATATGGCCGTATTGGGGGTAATTCTCCCCATCACCCCCTTGTTCATTAAGTTGATCAGCAGGGGATCACATAGGAGGCGTTGTTCCATGCTCATACTTTGGAATTTGGCCCCAACTAGGCCGGCAATGGCCTCTTCGGTGGTTGTTGGCTCCTAGAGTGTGGAATGTGCCTCTCTAATTAGGGCCATTGCTGCCTCGCTTGTGCTCCTCTCCCTCCTGGTTCTTCTTGTAAGGCGGATGGGAGGCACCTGAGATCTGGTCCTGCTACTTGGCCCGACCACATCCTGTGTGCCACTGGGCCCTGCCATCTCCGGGCTCACAGTGGGCACTGCCTCCTCCTGGCTCACAGTGGGCACTGCCTCCTCCTGGCTCATAGTGGGCACTGCCTCCTCCTGGCTCACAGTGGGCCCTGCCTCCTCCTGCCTGACACTTTCCAGACCCTCATCCTGGCTGATGTCATCCTGTGGATGAAAAAGGGACATAGTTTTAGTTTTTAGTTCATCAATCACACACAATTTTCAGCTCATGACTGTTGCAAATTGAATGTAAATCAATAGAACAGACTATCATTATGACCCCAGCAGTTTTCAATCTTCTCCCACAATTTTTGGCCCACTACTGTCTTTTTGTTCAAAATTTTGAACACTTTTTGTTCAAATTTTTTTTTTGATTTCTATATTAACATTTTTTTTTGCTGCATTAATTTTATCACAATAAATGTTTATAAAATACTATACCTGGCTCCAGATGTCCAAATCGTGTTCTTCCAGGATTGCTGCCTCCTCTTGCTCCAGAGAAAGCCCAGGTTGGCTGCAGGGAAGTCTGGGGGGAAGACTGGACAGTGATGACCTTGACTCAAGGTGGTCATCCAGAAAGGACATCCTGCTGTAGTAACACAAAATCGGAAAATATACATCTTTTGCTGCTGCTCCTGACCTCTGAGAAGCCAGGACCTTAAAGCGCTCAGTCCTGTATGTGGCTCTCAAGCTCCCAATTTTACTATCCACCTGTTGTGTGGTTGCTGTGGGTACCCTGGTATGCACAAATGGGAGCAGGCTCCCCAGCGCTGCTTTCCTTACACCTTTCTTCATGTGAATGGGGTTTTTGGTCTCCCACAGAGCGGGCAGCTCCCTTACCCGGTCAATAAATTCCCCCAAAAATTATTTTTATAGGAAAGCATTCATTTTGTCTGCAAGACAAAACACAAGACAAAAATAGTAATCTCAGTCACACAGTCTAAACTCAAGAAAATCTTTATCCCCATATATATCCTCAAACAATCTCGAGGCAGTATAGGCCACCGATTTAACAAAGTATAAAAATCATACCTTCAGTCTGACGTCCGTCACTTTTCCTCCTCAATTCGCACACAGAACGTAGTAATGTCACATGTGTGTTTGCTTTATATACACTACGCATGCGTGAAACTCCGCACACCTCGCCCGCCCATGACATTCACATTATCAACTTTTCCCCGCCCCTTCTCTTTCCGCGCGCAGACGATATGGCGGAGTCACAGAAGGTGTCTGATAATTCATCAAATAACGATGATGAGACAAGCCCAGACCGTGAAACGTCACGATCAAGGAGGAGATTCAAGGCATCTAATATGTCTTTCGCGGAAATGGCGGAGATAGTGAACATATTAATAAAGTCGGATTATGATGCAAAGCATGGGCCCTATACCCACCCTAATCTAAGGAAGTCCAAAATCATGAAGAAAGTAGTGAAAAGTCTGAAGAAGAATTTCGGGGTGAAAAGATCAAAGGTGCAGCTTAGATAGAGGTGGTCTGACCTCAAACTGAGGGAGCCGGAGCAGTTAAGGAGTATTAAGAGAATGCTAGAAAAAAGTAAGTACTTGTGTGTTCCTATTATTGTATTTCATAACTTTTACGTTGCTCCATGTTGTTGCTTTTTACCATTGGACCTTAGAAAATGTAATCTCGCCAAATTTAGTGGGCCCAGTAATCGGTCGTTACAGACAGATCGTTCACCCACTACATACGATGCTTGGAGAAGATACAGGGTTAAAAAGATTTATAGACATGCCTGTTTTTATTCCATAAATGTATATACATTGTTGTCTAGATGATGTGTTTGGAACTAGAATGAAATGCAAACTTGAATCAGTGTAATGGAGAGGACACTCAGCAGCTGTTTACACATCTGCACTCTGGAGCACTAGTGTGGGACACCAGAACAACCTTTTTAGGGTGCCCCACACAGGTGCTTCAGTGTATTCTTGGGGTGTCTCCATGTGTAAAACTTGTCATAAAAAGGTGAATAGTCAAGATTAGTTTATTTTTAAATAATGTCTTCAGCTTATAACTCGGCCCAAACAGACACTTGTACCCCACTTCCAAGCAATGTATCATGTTCCTATTTTTAAAAAAAATATCTGTGTGCTAATTATACCTTTTGTTTCATTCTCATAGGGGAGAGAAGACTGGGAGGACACCACTCCAGGGAGCACAGGAACCCCACACCTCAGAGAGAACACCAAAACCTCACCAAGAACCCCAACCTGAGGATGTGGAGGAAGTAGAAGTGGAGGAAGGAGAAGTGGATGACGTGGTGGAACTTGTCACCAAAACAGGTCAGTGTCTGTCACCACAGCTTCAGGTAAGAGATGTAGGCCTGCAGAGTTATAATACCTTTTATGTTTATTTTTTAGGGGATGAAAATGTTGTTGAGAAAGAAAGTCCTTGTTTCTCTAGTGATAGTGCCCAAAGAATCATCCAGCAAGTTATGGAGTGTAGTAGTGAACTGGACAGAATGAAGAAAAGGATGAATGTTATGGAGCAAACATTTAAGGACATCATTGATGTTTTGGGGCGAATTGAATGAAGCACAAAACCCCCCTTTTTCTAGTTTTCTATATTTTCCCCAAAATTGTTGCACTTTTAAAACCAAGCCAAAATCTGAAGATGCACACAGTGTGTCAACATGTGCCATCTGCCATCAGGGGATATCCATGTACGGGTTTTGTGGGTGCAACCTCTTCCTCGCATCTCAAGTAGGTGAAAGGAAAAAGGGGTTGCACCCCCAAAACACATCCATTGATCACCCATGATGGCAGATAGCACATGTTGGCAATAGGGATCAGAAGGGAAATAACCCTTTTTAAAAACCCTCAAAATTGTGTGCATCTTCAAATTTTGGCTTGTTCAGGGGTGACACCCCATATTATGAAGGGCAGATAGAGACATTGTTACTAAAATAGAATGTCTGATATTGCCGAGAGGTTTACAATGTTGTATTTTGTTGTATGGTAATGAGAGTTTTGTATTTTCTTACCCCCCAAAAAAAAGGCCTGTTTATGGGCAACCAATTTTTTTTTTATATTTTATAACACCAAAAATGTTAGATTTACCATGTGTGAATGTGCACAGAGTAAAATTTTTGAACAACAACAAAGTGTAGCTTCTTTATCAAATCCACTATAATCTTTTTTGAGTATATTTTTGGTGTTAACAGAGAAATGGTTGGTATTTACTAAAGGAAAATACACTTGGCACTACAAGTGCTAAGAAAAACTAGGAGACAGCTAAAAAAAACACAAGCAATATATCCAAAAATCAGATTAAACAAGATTTTTATTTATTTATTTAAAAAATAAGCATGGCCTGGCATAGGAATTGCCCCCCTACCAGTGAAATAGTCCACATATTTTTGACGAACCTCACGGGCGTTTTGGGGGGGCAAGCCAGAACGGCCAGATTCTAGGTCCGGCAAGGTATTGTCACCTAAAAGTCCAGCTTCAGGCCCAATTGAGGCCATATAATTAGGTGATTTGATGCAAAGATAATTATGCAGCACGCAGCAACAGAAAACAATGTAGTTCAGTTTGTACTCCGCCAAGTTAATAGGTGTCATAAAAAGGCGGAACCGGCTGGCCATTATCCCAAAGGCATTTTCCACAACTCTTCGGGCCCTGGCCAGCCAGTAGTTGAACACACCCTCCTCTCCGGGGTCAGGGTCCTCTGGGGAAATGGCCTCATGAGATGCCGTCCAAGTCCAAGGGCTTCATCAGCCAAAAACACAAAGGGGAGTCCTTCAACATTCCCTGCATCCGGTGGCAATGCAAGGTCGTCACTCTGGAGATGGAGGGCAAACTCCGTCTGGCTGAAAGCTCCCCCATCGGACATCCGGCCATTCTTCCCCACATCCACATAGAGGAATTCATACTGTGCTGACACCACCGCCATCAGCACGATGCTATGAAACCCCTTATAATTTTAGAAATAGGACCCAGAACGGGGTGGTGGCACGAATGCGGACGTGCTTCCTGTCAATGGCTCCACCGCAGTTGGGGAAGTCCCACCGCGTGGCAAAATGGGAGGCCACAGTCTGCCATTCCTGTGGCGTGGAAGGAAGCTGTGGAGTCAAACAAGATAAAAAAATATTAGTACTTTTGCACATAACATTGCAAGCAGATTATACAAAAATCAATTTTTGCCCAACATCAGCAGAACTTTCAGTTTAATGTGTTTTTAAATACTAAAATAGAAGGCTCAAGTATCATATTCATCACCCCCTCTGATGGCCCATTGTAAAAATATTTGGGGGGGGGGGCTAGATGAGTTTGTGAATCCCCAAAAAATGAGAAATATACATTTGTAATCATTTTAGGGGGTGTTTAGGCGGGGTGGGGGGAGAGGGTAAAGCACTACAATGGAGCTGACAAAATACACTGGGAAGTGACTAGGCTAGGTGTGTTTGGGCCCAGGATAGCATGCTGGAGAGGTTGGTGAAGGAAAATATGCATGGAGGACAAAAAAGGGGCATTAAAAACTTCCAGCATGCATGGGGACAAAGGGGATATTCCCAGCATATTACAATCATGGTAATTAGGGAAGGATGAAAGAAATACAATACATTAGCATACATGAAATACATAGAATGTGATGTTAAAGGAGAAAACTTACCCTAATATAGTCCTCCTGCAGGACTTGTATAATGGCAGAACAGGTGTCTGGGATTATGAGGCCCAGAGCCTGGGGGGAGATGCCTGTCATGAACTTCAGGTCCTGCAGACTTCTCCCTGTCGCCAGGTAGCGTAACGTGGCGATGAGCCTCTGCTCAGCACTGATGGCTTCCTGCATAACGGTGTCCTGCCTGGTAATATAGGGGGACACCAAAGCCAACAGATGCTGAAAAACGGGGTCAGACATCCTAAGAAAATTCCTGTAGTCATCAGGATTATTCTCCTGGATCTCCCGCAGCAGAGGCATATGACAGAATTGGTCCCGCTGGAGCAACCAATTCTTGGTCCATGAACTCCTCCTCACCCTGTTCATGGACTCGTCTTGGTCCAAGACAAGCAGACCAACACCAAGCGACCGCACAGCACGAACTCTACGACAAGAACGTACCCGCGACATGGCTAGAAGACGGTCGTCTGATCAGAACATACTAAACAGAACACACTTAAGAACAGCAAGGCCTATGAAGAACGACCTGAAAATCAGAAACGAGCGGACAAGAACGCACTGTAAAACAGATACGACCTGACTACACGCCCTGAAAGACAAGATACGAACCCACAAGCACAAACTGAACCGCAGAAAACGAACTGAAAGCACGAAGACTAAAAAGCGCGAATCGTCTTTTCCCAAACTTTTACTTCACACGCGGTAACACGAGATCAGCAAAAGCAGCCCAAGGGGTGGCGCCATTGAAATCGAACTTCCCCTTTATACTGCCGTCGTACGTGCTGTATGCTGTACGCGCTTTCCAACGACGAGATTTGGAATTGACAGTGTGTATGCAAGGAAAGCTTGACAAGAAGAAAAGGCTTAACACTAAAGCTGCCCATACACTAGTACATTTTATTTGTACATTTGAGCAATCCAACGAAAATTCTCAGCACATTCAATGACTTCATGATAGCCATTCAAAATACTTTGTTGAACAAAAATTACATATTCTGTACTAATAGAAATGATTTTGTTTGTGAAAACTTTCAGTCCTGCTCCTTTCGATTTTTTCTTTTTTTCACTGCAGTCGAAAGTGAGCGTTGATTTGACCCCACTGATGATTAGAAATTCGAACAAACATTCTTATAACAAAAAACGTTGATCTAAATTCTACTAGTGTATGGCCAGCTTAAAGAGATATTAAAGGCTTTTTTTTTTTTTTTCAAACTAACAAACATGTTATACTTACCTGCTCTATGCAGAGGTTTTGCACAGAGCATCCCCGTTCCTCATCTTCTCGGGTCCCTCGCTCTTGCCTAGTGCCACCAGCTTGCAATGGGAGCAGCCAAGTTCATTCACACAGACCGTCTCGGCCCCACTCCCTTCTCTCTCCTCATTGGCTCAATGGCTGTGATTGGCAGCAGCGGAAGCCGATGGCTCCTGCTGCTGTCTCAACAAATGAGGAGGGAGAGTCCCCAGAGAGCCAAGGCTCTTATGCACATGGCTGGATCTAGATGGGGCTCAGGTAAGTATTAGAAAGGACTGGGGGAGGCTGCTGCACAGAGAGGGTTTTTTACCTTAATGCATAGAACCACTTTAACTCTCCCCGTAACCCCAATTCTATTACTAACTGTGTTTATAATACCAAACCTAGCACATGGTTAGAATTTAGTTTGACTGCATAAATTTATTTTTAATTTTTTGATTTTCTGATGGTTAACCTCTCTGGCAGTATTGATTATTTCAGATTTTAGGTGCTGAAAGCGGTACAATTATTTTGCATGGAAATTTGGCGTTTTATATTGTAGGCCTGAAATTCTTAGGAATAACTCACTTAAATCTGTCCAAATCAGAGTCTAGTAGACATCCCGGGTATGATAAAGTTTGAAACACAAAATCATAAATTATAATATAATAAATAACTATAAATAATTATAACAAATAATAATATAATAATAATAAAAATTATTCAATAATGTAAACAAATCAAAAACACTGAAATTTGCTCAGTTGCAGAATTGTCGCTGTCATTACTTTTTAGTGTATTATAACGAATTTCCCCACAAATCACTATCGCTCATATCTGCAAGTGATTCTAATTTATTAGCGCTGTTTTCTAGCTGGTCTAAAACCAGTTTTGACATAAAGGGACACTTTTTGGTTGCTATGGACAATCTCCAGTTTCCAGGCAGAAAAAACTGTATTTATAATATAAAACTGCATGCAGGGCACTGGGCAGACCACTAGGGGCAAAGGGGATGTGTAATTATTTTATACAGTTCTGTAAACTGTAAGATTACAGTATACTGTATGTGTACTGTGTTTTTACTTTTTTGAATTTGGCGCCGATCTCCACCCCCGTGCGTCGCAACGTTGCAGGGAACAGAGCTCGGCGGCACTCGGGCACTGTGTGTGAATCGAGCGTGGAGACAGCTCGATCACACAGCGTGGAGGCATCGCAGGATCCAGGGACAAGGTAAGTTACTTTGCCTGGATACTGCGATGCGATCCCGAGTCAGGCTTGGGGTTACCGCTAATGGTACTGAAATTCCACCCCGGGCCAGACTTTTTTTTTTCATTCCTTATCTGACCAAACAAAATTCTAACTGTGAATGTGGTTTCCATTCAGGAAAAATCGCATGTATTTTATTGCGCGTATGTAAAGTTTGATCCAGAAGAAGAACTTTCTTTGTCTGTCGTGAACATTTATGATTTATATATGGTATATATAGTATGTGGTAGACGCACATGTGTAAACATTACATTACTTTCATGCATCCCGAAACTGAACGTTAAAATTTGAACGATTGGCATGGCAATCCAACACATTTTTTAGGGTATTTTACTGAAATTTGTTGAGTCACTGGTGGTACTATTGCATGCTCTGATGAACAATTTTTTCAGATTTTCTTTACAAACATTGAAAGAAAATGTTTCCATGTAACCCCAACCCTTACATAAACTCTCCATGTAAATCTGATATTCACATCCTTAGTATTAATCCTTCCTGTAGGCTTTAACCCTAACACTAGCATTTTGATAGAAGTCCCAAAGATACAAAAGCTTGCATGTCCCTCTTGGAAAGTCTTTGCAAAGATATTACAGGTATCATAGTTGCAATCAGAGATTCCCTATAGTAGTGTTTAGCAAACAACAGCTATCAGATTCCCCCCTCCAGTCCCATTTTAGGCATTTGAATGCTAATAACAGCTAACTTGATAATTTATGCAAACTCCGTTACCTGCACAGTTTGTGCTACATACACATCATGGCACATAAACACAAACTCTAGCCTTCTGCACAGGTGGTAATTTTGTGTACTTAATGGAAAAGAGATTTTCTTCTCCAGTCAAGTCAAAATTGAGGGATTTGTACACATGCATTAACACCCTGGTACATGGTAGTGTACCTGACTAATATCCTATTATTACAGTGTGTATTGGGCCCAGGGTTGTAGTTATTAGAAAGCCTTTGTTAAGCAGGCCATAGACGGATTGAAATTCGACCGGTTCAGCAGGAATTGTGTGAATTTCGATCCATCTATGGGCAGGCTGGTTGTACTGAAGTTAATCCATCAATCGACTTCAATACAAACAGCCTATCAGGTTTTTATAAGTGCCGTCAGTGATTATCTTATTTTGAAGGCTGTCAGCAGGAGAGATTCAACCTGTGGTTGAAGGAAAGAAAATTGTATAATGTATGTCTTGCTTTAGAATGTCTGTCATTTCATTAAAATCAGAAAATATAGGGAAATTATATATTTATATTTATATATGGACAGTAAATAGAGATGGGCCCCATGTTCATGTCGAACGTAAGTTTGACTCGAACATCGGGTGTTCGTTTGTTCATAGAACAAATGAACATATGGGGTGCTCGCGGGATGTTCACCCCCTGCGGAGCGCCCCATAATGCACTGCGAGATTGCAGTGCATTGAAGGCTGCTGATTGGCCAAAGCATGCATCTGACCTGTATGCTTTGGCCAATCACAGCGCGGTGTACAGTGAGAGCCATGATTGGCCAAAGGCAGGGTGCCTTTGGCCAATCATGGCTCAGGGGCTAAGTCCACACCCCACACTTCATAAGGCTGGCTCCAATGGCGGTTGTGCATAGTGTGCATTATTGGAGAGAGATTAGGCAGGGCAGTTAGTGGATTGAGCGTGCAGTCAGTGTAGTATATATAAAGCAGTGCAGAGTATATAGTGCAGTCACTGTAGTGTATATAATGCAGTGCAGAGTATATAGTGCAGTGTAGTGCAGAGTATATAACACAGTGCAGAGTTTATTATACCATGTAGTGCAGAGTATATAATACAGTGTAGTGCATAGTGTTGTCAGGTCAACTGGGACCAGGTGACAGATGCACCCCGTTGTTGGGGTCAGTAGTGCACCGCTAAGGTAGTGGACCCTACTGCTGACTGCTGCGGATGGAGCTCTGGGTGGTTCAGGAAAGCAGGCCCACTGGAGCACCAATACGGATCCCACTGGAAGCATAAGATTCCCCAGGGCGTGCTGTCTAAAAGCCAGCAGGTGTTCACCAGAGCCTCTAGTGGTGAGGATGGACTGCGCTGCAACTGGCTCCAGGTCGCGGCCCCCAGGGTCTCCCAGCTCACGCTCACGATAGGCTACAGGAGGATAGAGAGGAAGCAGCAGTCCAGGACAATTAGGTATAGTCAGGAGATAAGCCAAAGATCAGGGCAACTAGCAGACAAGGTTTAGACAAAGAGCACGCCAAAGGTCAGGGTAACAAGCAGGCAGGCAGCGTCTGCCGGACCTTCAGCTGGGACTTCACAGCGCATGCGCCACTGAGGTCAGCGGGGGCATGCAAATTGAATATCTTCTAAACTGTAAAGGTAAAAATTAAAGCATAGTTCCACCCAAAAGTGGAACTTCCTCTCCTCCGGTGCCACAATTGGCACCTTTCGGGGGGAGGGGGGACAGGATACCTGTCTTTGACAGGTATCCTTTCCCACTTCCGGGAGTCCCTGCCGCGGAGCCGTGACTTCACCCCGGGGCTCCCTCCTCCTCCCCCGGCCGCCTGGCCAATAGGAGAGAGGAGCGGGGCCTCATGCATGCGCAGTAGGGTTCCCGGCGTGAAGCCGAAAGGCTACACTGTCGGGTTCCTTTACCCGCAATGGCGGCGTAGCACACGACATCTGATGGAAACATCAGCTGCGGGTGCCGACATCGCTGGACTCCAGGACAGGTAAGTGTCCATTTATTAAGAGCCAGCAGCTGCAGTATGTGTAGCTGCTGGCTTTTAATGTTTTTTTTTGGGGGTGGAACACCGCTTTAAAAAAAAGGCTATACAACCGCTTTAAACAGACAGGTGTGAGAGTGCAGGCCCTAAGGCTGATACACAACCAGAAGTAAGCAGACAGACAGGGCGTGAAAGTATTACTGCAGATTCATGACAAGTATATAATGCAGTGCAGAGTATACAATACAGTGCAGTGCAGAGTATATAATACAGTGCAGTGCAGAGTATATAAAACAGTGTATTGAAGTGGTTAAGCCTATGACACAATTAAAAAAATAATGGCATTGAGACTCCCCAAAATCCATACCAGGCCCTTTCGGTCTGGTATAGATTTTAAGGGGAACTCCACGCCATAATAAAAAAAAACGGTGTGGGGTCCCCCCAAAATCCATACCAGGCCCTTTGTGTCTGCTACAGATTTTAAGGGGAACTTCACGCCAAAATAAAAAAAATGGCGTGGGGTCCCCCCCAAATCCATACCAAATCCTTATCCGAGCATGCAGCCTGGCAGGCCACGAAAGTGGGACAAGGGCCTCTTCCCGACAACCCTGGGCTGTGGTTGTCAGAGTCTGCGGGTGGGGGGCTTATCGGAATCTGGAAACCCCCTTTAACAAGGGGGTCCCTAGATCCCACACCCCCCATGTGAATGGGTATCGAGTACATCGTACCCCTACCCATTCACCAAAAAAGTGTCAAAAAGTAAAAACCACAAGAGACAGTTTTTGACAAATCCTTTATTAAAAAATAAAAAAATGTAAATCCACTGTCAAATTACACTGCCCAACGGACCCGAAAAATATCAAAAATGGAAAACGCTCCGCCTCCATGGGAGGCCTCCCGCCGATGGTTCTCTCTTCGCTTTGACAGCTCTTATATAGGCAAGGGCGGGACCACCCGGTGACGTAACTGGATGACCCCGCCCCTTCTGACATCATGTGACATCATGCAGAGCCCCCCCCTGCCCCAAAGCATCCACCCCCCAATGTCAAGGGCATGTGGCCTGGTATGGTTCAGGAGGGGGGGCGCTCGCTCGTGCCCCCCTTTTCCTGACCTGCCAGGCTGCATGCTTGGATAAGGGTCTGGTATGGATTTTGGGGGGGAACCCACGACAATTTTTTTTACATTTTGGCATGGGGTTCCCCTTAAATTCCATACCAGGCCCGAAGATTTTTTTTAAATCTGTATTGCCGGGAGGCGGCAATACATTACAGCCGCGAGCAAGTTTAAATTACATTTTATTATTGCTGTGGCATGTTCTACACATCGCACAGATGCACCGCTTTACAGGCAGACTAAGAGGACGATATTTGCACGATATTTAAAGGAATATTTCATTTTTATTGTTTCACTTAAACCACTTCCCACCCAGCCTATAGCAGAATGACGGCTGGGCGGTGCTTCCGTTATCCTGATGACTTTCAGGATAATATGACATCTTTCAGGATAACAGCCGGTGTGCACCCGTGGGCGATCGGTGGTGCAGCGTTTCAGTCTGACACACCGCAACACTGATCTCGGTAAAGAGTCTCTGACGGAGGCTCTTTACCACGTGATCAGTCATGTCCAATCACGGCTGATCATAGAGTAAACAGGAAAAGCCGTGTACCGGCTTTTCCTGACTCGCGTCTGACAGACGCGAGTAGAGGAGAGCCGAGGATAGAGGGTCTGCGCTGATTATCAGACTCCTCGAGGATGCCCACTTCAGACCACCAGGGATACCACCAGGACCACCAGGAATTGCCACCACTGATGACCACCAGGTATGCCACCCATGGCCACCAGGGATGCCAATCTTTGCCAAAATCAATGCCAATCAGTGCCCACAAATGGTGCCAGTCAGTGCCCATCACTAATGCCTGCCAGTGCCTCCTTATCAGTGATGCCCATCAGTACCATCTATCAGTGTCCATCACTGCTACCCATCAGTGCCCATCTGTGTCCATCAGTGCCCACCTATCAAAGCCCATCAGTGCCACCCATAAGTACCCATCAGTGCACCCTTTCAGTGCCCATCAGTCCTGCCTATCAGTGCCACCTATGAGTGCCACTAATCACTAGTGCCTGCCAGTGCCTCCTTATCAGTGATGCCCATCAGTGCCATCTATCAGTGTCCATCAGTGCCACCCATCAGTGCCCATCCGTGTCCATCAGTGCCCACCTATCAAAGCCCATCAGTGCCAGCCATAAGTACTCATCAGTGCACCCTTTCAGTGCCCATCAGTCCTGCCTATCAGTGCCCATGAGTGCCACCTATGAGTGCCCATCAGTGCCGCCTATCAATGCCCATCAGTGCCATCTATCAGTGCCCATCAGTGCCCATCAGTACCACCTTATCAGTTCCAGTCAGTGCTGCCTCATCAGTGCCCCTCAGTGAAGGACAAAACTTACTTATTTACAACATTTTATAACAGAAACAAAGAAAACAATTTTTTTTTTCTAAATTTTCTGGCTTTTTTTATTTGTTGCGCAAAAAATAAAAACCCCAGCAGTGATCAAATACCACCAAAAGAAAGCTCTATTTGTGTGAACAAAATGATAAAATATATGTTTGGGTACAGTGTAGCATGACCGTGCAATTGTCATTCAAAGTGCAACAGCGCTGAAAATTGGCCTGGGCAGGAAGGGGCGAAAGTGTCTGGTATTGAAGTGGTTAAGCATCATTAAAATCACTGCTCCTTTAAAAACAATTGTTTTAAAACCTTTTTTTTTGCATTGATACATGTCCCGTAGGGCAGTCCTCGAGTTCCCATACACTTTTTACAACAATATCTTGCAAATGCAGAGCTCCATTGACTACCAATGTAATAAGGCACTTCTTCAGGGACTACCAATGTTAGGAGGTGCTACACAGACCACCAATATAAGGGTGCATTTGGGCACAGTACACTGACCACCAATGTAAAGGGGGCACATCTCCACCAAATACCAATGTAAGGGGGCACTTCTACACTGACCACCAATGTAAGCAGGCATTTCTCCACTAAACACCAATGTAAAAGGGCATTTTTTAAAACTGATCACCAAATAAGGGGGCAATTCTAAATTAAGCACTAATGTAAGCGTGGGTTTCTACACTAAGTACTAATGTAAGGGGGCATTTCTCCATAAAACACCGATGTGAGGGAGTATTTCTACATTGATTACCAATGTAAGGGGATGTTTCTAAATTGATCACCAATGTAAGGGGGCATTTCTCCATAAAACACCGATGTGAGGGAGTATTTCTACATTGATTACCAATGTAAGGGGATGTTTCTAAATTGATCACCAATGTAGGGGGGCATTTCTTCACTAAACACTAATGTCAAGGGACAGTCCTCCTCTATGCATTAATGTAAGGGGCCACTGCACTACCCACCAATGTAAGGGTACCTTTCTCCACTGAGTGCTAATGTAAGGGAGAACTGCATTGGCCACCAATATAAAGGCACACTACAATACTGTTGTAAGGGGGCACTATACTGACAGCCAATGTGAGGGAACACTTCTCCACTGACTTCTAATATAAGGGGTAATTTTTCCCCTGCCCACCAATAGGGATGAGCTTCGAGTTCGAGTCAAACTCATGTTCGACTTGAACATTGCCTGTTTGCCCGTTCGCCAAACAGCGAACAATTTGGGGTGTTTGCGGCAAATTCGAAAAGCTGCGGAACACCCTGTAAAAGTCTATGGGAGAAATCTAAAGTGCTAATTTTAAAGGCTTATATGCAAGTTATTGTCAAAAAAAGTGTTTGGGGACCCGGGTCCTGCCCCAGGGGACATGTATCAATACAAAAAAAAGTTTTAAAAATTACCATTTTTTCGGGAGCAGTGATTTTAATAATGCTTAAAGTGAAACAATAAAAGTGAAATATTCCTTTAAATTTCATACCTAGGGGGTGTGTATAGTATGCCTGTAAAGTAGCGCTTGTTTCCCGTGCTTAGAACTGTCCCTGCACAAAGTGTCATTTCTGAAGGAAAAAAAAGTAATTTAAAAGCACTCGGCAATACAGAGAAAAGTCATTGAAAGTCATTGATAAAAAAAAAAAAATGTGTGGGGGTCCCCCCAAATTCAATTACCAGGCCCTTCAGGTCTGGTATGGATATTAAGGGGAACCCTGCATCAAATTTTAAAAAAAAATGACGTAGGGTAAGGGGAACTCCACCCCAAATGTAAAAAAAAATGGCGTGGAGTTCCCCCCAAAAATCCACACCAGACCCTTTATCCGAGCACACAACCTGGCAGGCCGCAGGACGAGAGAGCGCCCCCCTCCTGAACCGTACCAGGCCACATGCCCTCAACATGGGGAGGATGCTTTGGGGGTCTGTGACCCCTCAAAGCACCATGTCCCCATGTTGATGGGGACAAGGGCCTCATCCCCACAACCCTTGCCCGGTGGTTGTGGGGGTCTGCGGGCGGGGGGCGGGGGGCTTATCGGAATCTGGAAGACCCCTTTAACAAAGGAGACCCCCAGATCCCGGCCCCCCCATGTGAATTGGTAAGGGGTAAATTGTACTAGAGGTCGACGGATATGGGTTTTTCTCTGGCCGATGCCAATGCCGATATTTAGAAATCGGGGCGGCCGATATATGATGCCGATTTTTGCGGCAAATATTTTAGGCCGATTTTTTTTTTTTGCAGGTGCCACTGACAGGTGGCACTGGTTGGCACTGGCTCGTGGCACTTACAGGTGACGCTGGCAAGTGGCACTGATTGGCAGGTGGCACTAATTGGCACTGGCAGGTTGCACTGGATGGCACTAATTGTCACTGGAAGATGGCACTAGCAGATGGCACTGATTGGCAGGTGGCACTGGCAGGCACTAACAGGTGGCACTGGCAAGTGGTACTGGTTGGCACTGATTGGCAGGTGTTACTTATTGTCACTGGCAGGTGGCACTAATTGACACTGGCAGGTGGCACTGGATGGCACTAATTGGCACTGGCAGGTGGCACTAATTGGCACTGGCAGGTTGCACTGGATGGCGCTAATTGGCACTGGTTGGCATTGGAAGATGGCACTAGCAGATGGCACTGATTGGCAGGTGGCACTGGCAGGCACTAACAGGTGGCACTGGCAGGTGGTACTGGTTGGCACTGATTGGCAGGTGGCACTTATTGGCACTCGCAGGTGGCACTAATTGGCACTGGCAGGTGGCACTGGATAGCACTAATTGGCACTGGCAGGTGGCACTGGCAGGTGGCACTGGCAGATGGCACTGGCAGGTGGCACTAATTAGCATTGGCAGGTGGCACTGATTGGCAGGTGGCACTGGTTGGCACTGGCAGATGTCACTGATTGGCACTGGCAGGTGGCACTAACAGATGACACTGGCAAGTGCCACTGATTGGCAGGTGGCACTAATTGGCACTGGCAGGTGGCAATGGATGGCAATAGTTAGCACTGGCAGAGGCACTGGTTGGCATTGGCAGGTGGCACTGGTTGGCACTGGCAGGTGGCACTAGTTGGCACTAGCAGGTGGCACTGGATGGCACTAGTAGGCACTGGCAGGTTTCACAGCCAATAATGTAACTGTGTGAAACTGCTCTCTGCAGTGCCGCGTGAAACTGTATGAAGAAAGAGAGAGGAGTTCACAGATTCAGCGTGATGTCGGAGGTGGATATCCAGCCAATGATCGGGCCATTAAAGAAAGGGGCAGGGCCACATACATGTAGTGGTCCACCCAGATCCCATCCCATTGGCTGGTGTTGGATAGCTGGGTCCCACCCACCCCGGGTCCCGCCCACCCCG
Source organism: Rana muscosa (assembly GCA_029206835.1). Classification (NCBI taxonomy): domain Eukaryota; kingdom Metazoa; phylum Chordata; class Amphibia; order Anura; family Ranidae; genus Rana; species Rana muscosa. Next base: position 300,296,337 of record CM055117.1, read on the forward strand.
ACATCCAACCTCACTAATGACAGCTCCCTTCTCTCTCTCTCCATGACGTTTCACACACTGGAGACTCTGCTGGCACAGGTGCGGGCAGTGTTTAAATATCGGCCTAATTTGGATAATAATCGTCTGTTGCCGATTTCTCCAAAATAGCCGAATATCGGCTGATATATTGTTCGACCTCTACATTGTACCCATACCATTTAACAAAGAAAGTGTAAAAAATTGTAAAAAAACACACAGATGCCGTTGAGATAAGTCCTTTATTAAAAATAAAAAAATAAAAATAAAAAAAAGATTCCAGCGGTAGTAATCCACTCTCGGTCTCCACTCCAACGCTGTCGGTATCCTGCGATGGATACTCTCCTCTCCGGGGTCCAGCGGTGGATGATCTCCTCTCCATCCACGTCCAGGCTCCAGCGACGAGATGTCCAGCGCAGCGCATCCTGGCTCCACCGGAGACACCCCGGGAATATCGTTGCCGCAGCCTGACAGGTCTTATGTAGCTAAGGACGAGGATACCCGTCACGTGACCCCGTCCCCCTCTGACGCAAGGGGAAACCCGGGCTTACCCAGTGACGTGCAGGTGACCCCGCCCCCTCTGATGTAACACAGGTTTACGTTGCATCAGAGGGGGCCGGGGTCACCCGCACGTTACTGGGTAAGCCCGGGCTTCCCCTTGCGTCAGAGGGGGACGGGGTCACGTGACGGGTGGCCACGTCCTCAGCTACATAAGACCTGTCAGGCTGCGGCGACGATATTCCCGGGGTGTCTCCGGTGGAGACAGGATGCGCTGCACTGGACATCTCCTCGCTGGAGCCTGGACCTGCATGGAGAGGAGATAATCCACCGCTGGACCCCGGAGAGGAGAGCATATTAATTGCAGGATACCGACAGCGTTAGAGTGGAGGCCGAGAGTGGATTACCACCACTGAAATCTTTTTTTTTTTTTTTTAATAAAGGACTTATCCCAACGATGTCTGTGTGTTTTTTTTAAAAATGTACACTTTCTTTGTGAAATGGTAGGGTTACAATGTACCCCTTACCAATTCACATAGGGGGGGCCGTGATCTGGGGGATCTCTTTTTTAAAGGGGTCTTCCAGATTCCGATAAGCCCCCTGCCCGCAGACCCCCACAACCACCGGGCAAGGGTTGTGGGGATGAGGCCCTTGTCCCCATCAACATGGGGACATGGTGCTTTGAGGGGTCACAGACCCCCAAAGCATACTCCCCATGTTGAGAGCATGTGGCCTGGTACAGTTCAGGAGGGGGGGGCGCTCTCTCGTCCCCCCCCTCTTTTCCTGCGGCCTGCCAGGTTGCGTGCTCAGATAAAGGGTCTGGTATGGATTTTTGGGGGGAACTCCACGCCATTTTTTTTTAAATTTGGGATGGAGTTCCCCTTAAGTCTGGTATGGATATTTGGGGGGAACCCCACGTTATTTTATTTTTTTAATTGGGGCAGGGTTCCCCTAAATATCCATACCAGACCTGAAGGGCCTGGTAATTGAATTTGGGGGGACCCCCACGCATTTTTTTTTTTTTTATCAATGACTTTCAATGACTTTTCTTTGTATTGCCGGGAGCCGACAATTCATTACAGCCGCGAGTACTTTCAAATTACTTTTTTTCCTTCAGAAATGACACTTTGTGCAGGGGCAGCTCTAAGCACGGGAAACAAGCACTACTTTACAGGCATACTATACACACCCCCCAGGTACGAAATTTAAAGGAATATTTCACTTTTATTGTTTCACTTTAAGCATTATTAAAATCACTGCTCCCAAAAAAACTGCTATTTTTAAAACATTTTTTTGCATTGATACATGTCCCCTGGGGCAGGACCCGGGTCCCCAAACACTTTTTATGACAATAACTTGCATATTAGCACTTTCAGTTTTCATGTTCGAGTCCCATAGACTTTAACGGTGTTTGGATGTTCGAACAAATTTATTGCCTGTTCGCATGTTCTGATGCGAACCGAACTGGGGGGTGTTCGGCTCATCCCTACCCACCAATATAAGGGTGCATTTCTCCACTGAGCACTAATGTAATAATTTCATGATTATTGCTGAGAATATTTGTTGTATACAGAAGGGGTTGTTAAAAATCAATTCGCTGTAGGTCAAAATACACTAAAGTAGTTTTTTATTTTTCAAAAAGCAGTGGTATGGCCAAAGCAACGTGCTTTACAAATGTATCCTGCACTCTACTGATCTTAGGACTCTATAGCCGGCAAATCGCAACAGTCATATGACCGACTCTCCTTTATTCGCAAAGCTCTTCCTGCTCTGGTTAGCAAAGGTAACTCTGTGGCTCTCTGCTAGTTAAACACCATGGCATGATTATTATGAATGGGATGGGCCTAAGTGTACCTAGCAAATGACAATTTAACCAAGAGATACAGGGATAGATTTACTAAAGGCAAATTGACTGTGCACTTTACAAGTGCAGTTGCACTCTTGTTCCAGAGCTTAGTAAATCATGTGCAAATCATGTGCAAACAAAAATGCATTTTGTTTTTCTTGCATGTGATTGGGTATTGTTTGCAAAGTGAAGCTTCACCTATTTTACTAAGCACTGGAGCAAATGCCCTAGCAGAGTGCAGCTGCACTTGCAAAGTTCATAATCTATTATCCTTTAGTAAATCAAGAATCACTGGCCAGTTTCCTCTTGGGGACTCTATTCGTGAAAAACCTGCCTTTGAGCTCCTGGTCTTATACACCTGCTGTGGCTATTATGAGGGGGTCTTGCTCTCACTATTGACATTTGTATTGATTTTATATTATTGGATAATGCAAACAGAAGTGCTAGAGGCAGGAACACCCAAAACTCTCAGTTGTGCAGGAACTATGGTATGGAGATGTCACTGTAGAGGTATTTAGGACATTTAAAAGTTGGGACAGTATTTGAATTTGAATTAAAGTCCAAAGAAAGCTGGATTACAGTCATTTTGTACAAGAACCAAGAGACAAGAGCTTGTACCTAATTAATGTTTGGAATAAAAATTCACTTTGGACTATTTTTCACTTTTGGATTATCACATCTCAAGGTCTATTGTGGTAGTTCCTTGGTGCACGGAAGCTGCCTACATATCACTCAGATGGCTCACAGGGACAATATTAGCACAACACTGATAAAATAAATGTTGCTTACCTTTATCTAAAAGTTTCAGTGCCATCAATCTACTTTAAATTGAAAAGTTGGGGGCTGACTAATGCAGGCCATACATGGGTGAAATCCCGAACAAATTTTCTCTTGAAAATCTGAAATTTTGTGCATTTTGTGATCCGATGGTGCCACCCTTCATTTCGAAATTCGACCAAGCCTTCAATTTCACCTCCTGTTGCTACAGAAAAGAATTTTCGTGGCCAGGAATCTTCTTTTCTTTCCAGGTCACAGCTCATTTCTTTTTCGGTTATATTTCTCGCACGATTCTCCCATCATCGATTTAGAAATTTGTTTGTTTTTTTCTAAAATTTCCAACGTGCCCGAGCACTCAAATTCCATGGTCGCGTGAAAATCGTCGCACTAATGGTGTGAAATTCAAACACAAATTCTTAGTTTGGATTTTTGAAAAATAAAATTTGTTTGGAATTCGACCCATGTATGGCGACTTTAGCCCACCAGGCTTCACCTATAGATAAAATAAAACATTTGGTTGGACTAGCTATTTTATATTTGAAACTAGAATATGTTCAAAAAAAAATGGACTCTGTGTGTGAAATGTGCCAATCTAAGTTGAATGCCAAATTTATTCGATCCTATTTCTCATTTCTTTCAGTTTTTTTTTTTCTCAAAACAAAACTGAATGGCAAGCATGCAAATAGTGGCTTTCTTGACCGTTGAGCATTCTCATCCCCACTCAATATAAAATGGCTTCTCACGCACGCCTATAAACTCCGATCTAGAGCGTAGTTGTACGTGAGAGAAAGATTTGAACAGAAAAGGGGATGCTGGAATTTGGCAGTGAAAAGGGCAAGCTGTCAAGACTGACATGCCATCTGTCCTCATGTATCTGTGGGAACTTCTGTTCCACAAGATGATCAGAGACTGACTGGAGACAGGATAGCCTTATAGCATCTGTATGTCTGTACATGATATACATACATTTCCTCCTGCACAATCTAAGTGACAATATTACAGATGTGTAAAAAGAGTTGTCATGCGGGGTCGGTGACCCACACCGCTACAGTCAGAAAGTCTTTCGCATCACTAGCAGAATCCCATTCCAATCCTTGTGTTTCTCACAGCCTCCCTCCTTCCAGGAAACACTGGGTGGGATCAGGACGTGGACCACTCTCTCTCTCTGGCGTCTCCTGTGTCCGGCTCAGACACCATGGCGTCGACTTGCTTTCTTTCCACTAAAGACCTTGTAAAGGATTTCCCAGAATTCAGAAGCAATCAGCCATGCAACTTATTTAGAGAAGGGGGGGGAGCTACCCGCTGCATTCACAAGGAGCCCCTCTGAGGAAGCTTAACACATGTGATTAGTCAATAAATGAGCTATAGCAACTACTTTATGCATCAACATTTGCATAGGTATTTGATACATTGTAGGAAACATTCTTTCTCACACTGATTGTAACTGCAGCATTTAAAATTCAGGGCACATTCTCAATTCTTTGGTAACCGTTAATGAAATTAAGCTTTTTATACAATACCGTAGTAGGAGTACTAGAATACTTTGAGATGAAGGAACCCATGGCCATGGTATAAGTATTGTCTTATCCTACAGTTGGTTTAATAAACATGTGGCCTTCTGACTCTGGCAACCATTGGTGTTTAGTTAATGAAACATGACAAGGGAGGCATGCCATAGACACCTCTGGCATAAATATATCAGGTTAGAAATTGTAGTTATGGGCCAACATGTCAGATCAGTATTCTTCACAAGAAGCTTTGTCTAGTGGTGTCCTCAGGTGCTGTTAAGCCAACAATGTCTGGATCAGGTCTACCATTTATTGTCTATGGGCTGTTTATGGGTACTCTACAACATGTGCAGACACACCTGAGCTAGCTGACCTCTTGTGGAATAGGGCCTACCTTGGTTAGTTCTCCCCAAATAAGGTTCTGCCAGGGATGTCAAGTCAAGCTTTATTGTCATTCTACTACACGTAAAGACATACAGTAGAACGAAATGTCGTATCTCACAGGGCCACGGTGCTACATACAAACTAAACATAATTATGAATAAATATACAAAGAATAAAAACAGTAAAAAAAAAAAAAATATATATATATATATATATATATATATATATCAGATGTGGGAGACTTGAGTCACATGACTTGACTTAAGTCAGACTTGAGTCACCTGTTTGAGGACTTGCGACTTGCTTGACAGAGTTCAATAAATGACTCGACTTGACTTTGACTTGTCACTAATGACTTGCGACTTGACTTTGACTTGGGCTATATGACATGCAATGACTTGGCACCACTAACACTAACCGCAAGCCGCCGTCTGCCTACCTGATCAGCGTGTCATGCAGACAGACGGTGGCCATTGCAGTGTTTAAAAGCCACGCCTCCTCGTCTGTGATAGGCGGAACACCCAATTTCACAGCAGGCAGTGTTCAGCCTATCACGGACATCCTCTTATCCTCGTCTGTGTTATGAGGATGAGCGGATGTCCGTGATAGGCGGAACACTGAATGCTGGGAAATTGAGTGTTCCGCCTATCACAGACGAGGAGAGGCGCGGCTTTTGAATACTGGAATGGCCGCCGGGATGCTGCCAATCAGGTACACGGCTGACGGGCACAGTGAAGCATGGGCACAGTGAGACACTGGCACAGTGAGACACGGGCACAGTGAGGCATTGGGCACAGTGAGACATGGGCACAGTGAGGCATGGGCACATAACCAATATTATTTATTGTTATCCCTCCTATTATTTTTATACAGTATGGGGTAGATCAGTATTTTGACTTAAATTGTGACTTGACCAAAATAAATGACTTGACTTGACTTGCTTGACTTCTAGCAGGGACTCGACTTGACTTGCTTGCTTTTCGTCACAGTAACTTGGGACTTGCTTGAGACTTGAAGGTTAAGACTTGAGACTTGCTTGTGACCTGCACATGTGTGACTTACTCCCATGTCTGATATATATATACATACATACACACACATTATAAACCTATACACATCTGGGAACTACATAACTGTACATATACTGTATATTTCCAAAAGTCTTTGTAGCAGCAAGAGTTTATAAAAGTGTCTAGTGCATATTCAAGAGTAAAAAATAGGGGAAGTGAGACGTTCCCGCTCCAATTTATAGGTTGTAGAAGAAGTTTCAAAGAGGATTGGAGTTGAGGGCTCTCACAGCCAGTGTTGTTCATCTTACGTTAAAAAAGTAATTAGTTACAGTTACAAATTACTTCTCCCAAAAAGTAATGGAGTTACTCACTCAGTTACTACATTGTAAAAGTAATTAGTTACTCAGCAAAGTAACTATATTGGTTATATTATATATACACGGGGGCGGGGGCGGGGCGGTAGAAGGATGATATATATGTAATTTTTTCAGTGTATAAAAATAATAGGAGGGATAACAATAAATAATATTGGTACTGTGCCATGCCTCACTGTGCCCCATGCCTCACTGTGCCCCATGCCTCACTGTGCCTCACTGTGCCCCATGCCTCACTGTGCCTCACTGTGCCCCATGCCTCACTGTGCCCCATGCTTCACTGTGCCCCATGCTTCACTGTGCCCCATGCCTCACTGTGCCCCATGCCTCACTGTGCCCCATGCCTCACTGTGCCCCATGCCTCACTGTGCCTCACTGTGCCCCATGCCTCACTGTGCCCCATGCCTCAATGTGCCCCATGCCTTACTGTGCCCCATGCCTCACAGTCACTGTGCCCGCCGTGTACAGTACCTCAGATCGCGGCGTCCCGACTCCCGGCGGCCATTCCATTATTCAAAAGCCGCGCCTCCTCCAGTCCTCCTCGTCTGTGATAGGTGGAACACTCAATTTCCCAGCATTCAGTGTTCCGCCTATCACGGACATCCGCTCATCCTCATAACACAGACGAGGATGAGAGGATGTCCGTGATAGGCGGAACACTGCCTGCTGGGAAATTGAGTGTTCCGCCTATCACAGGCGACGAGGACTCAGGAGGCGCGGCTTTTGAATACTGCAATGGTCGCCGTCTGTCTGCATGACACGCTGATCAGGTAGGCAGACGGCGGCTTGCAGTTAGTTAAATTACATCTACTCGCGGCGGCTGCGGCGAGTAGATGTAATTAGGGTAACGCCGCCCAAGTAATGGGAACGGCGGTGCCACGAGGGGAAGAGTAATCAGTTAGATTACTCGTTACCCCAAAAAGTGGCTACGTTACCTAACACTGTTTATTTAAACAGCGTTAGTTACAACACTGCTCACAGCCTGGGGAAAAAAACTGTTGAGCAGTCTGACAGTCCTGGTTTTGATACTCCGGTACCTTCTACCTGATGGAAAGAGCTGGAAGAGACTGTGGGAGGGATGGGTAGGATCCCTCACGATACTGGTAGCTTTGCTGGAGCATCGTCTTTGGAAAATGTCCAGGAAGGAGTGGAGAGAGACACCAATAATCTGTTCAGCCATCTTCACTAGCCGCTGCAGGGTCTTGCGGTCAGCAGAACTGCAGTTCCCATACCAGACAATGATGCAGCTGGTCAGCACGCTTTCAATGGTTCCCCTATAGAATGTAGTAAGAATGGGTGGAGGTAGACTGGCTTTTTTAAGACGGCGGAGAACATATAGGCGCTGTTGTGCCTTCTTGGTTAGCGACGTGATGTTGGTTGTCCAGGTAAGAGCCTCTGAGATGTGCACTCCCAGGAATTTAATACTGCTTACTCTCTCCACAATCGAGCTGTCGATGGTCAGTGGGGTGTGATCCACAGAATTTCTCCTGAAATCCATCACAACATTAAGGAACAGGTTGTTTGTACTACACCATTTAACCAGTTGTGTCACTTCCTCTCTGTAGAGTGCTTCATCATTGTTGCTGATGAGACCTACCACAGTTGTGTCATCTGCAAACTTGATGATATGGTTGGAGCTGAACTTGGCAGTACAGTCGTGGGTCAGCAGTGTGAAGAGCAACGGGCTGAGCACACATCCCTGTGGGGCACCCGTTCTCAGTGTGGTAGTGCTCGATGTGCTGCAGCCAACACGGACTGACTGAGGCCTTCCGGTTAAAAAGTCCAGGATCCAATTACAGAGGGGCAGGTTGAGGCCCAGGGAGCTCAATTTAGTGATACGTTTCTAAGGAATTATTGTATTAAATGCTGAGCTAAAGTCAATGAACAGCATTCTAACATAAGAGTCTTTCTGTTCTAAGTGGGTAAGGGCCAAGTGAAGAGTAGAGGATACTGCATCGTCCGTGGAACGGTTCGGACGGTATGCAAACTGATATGGGTCCAGCGTGTTTGAAAGACTGTCTACACAGTTCTTAGGATTCACACTGAGCCGATAACAGCATAAATGATTCAAGGTTTGGCACCTAATGCCACCTCTGGCATTAGTATATCAGGTTAGAAATTGTAGTTATGAGCCAACATTACTTAATGTGTCAGATCAGTATTCTTCACAAGAAGCTTTGTCTAGTGGTGTCCTCAGATGCTGTTAAGTAGGGATGAGCTTCGTGTTCGAGTCGAACATACGTTCGACTCGAACATCGGCTGTTCGATCGTTCGACGAAGATCGAACGATTTGGGCCGTTCGCGCCAAATTCGAGTGACGCGAACGGCCCACAATGCACTACGCCATCGCAGTGTCATCCAGGCGCTGTGATTGGCCAAGCATGCACTGTGACCCCGCATGCTTGGCCAATCACAGCGCCGGCAGCGAGGAGAGCAATGATTGGCCACAGGCAGGATGCCTGTGGCCAATTATTGCTGAGGGGGTTTAGTACACGCCCCACACTATAAAAGGCCGCCAGCACGGCGGCCTAGTGTAGTGTGTTCCGGAGCAGGGATAGAGCAGCATAGGCAGGGACAGTGACTTTTATTTCTTTCTTGCTTAACCTGGATTCCTTTAGTTTAGGGAAAGAGAAGGATAGGTAGGGAGAGTGTCAGTGTGTTTTGTGCTTGTGCTATATTGTGCTTAAAAAAAACATTTTTTCTAGGGACAGAAAACTGTAGGTAGGGAGAGTGTGTCAGTTTCTTTCACTGTCAAAGTCCTTGTTTCCAGGGACCTGGAAGGACAGTGAGGTAATTCTCCTTGTGCTAAATTGTGCTTAAAAAAAACATTTTTTCTAGGGACAGAAAACTGTAGGTAGGGAGAGTGTGTCAGTTTCTTTCACTGTCAAAGTCCTTGTTTCCAGGGACCTGGAAGGACAGTGAGGTAATTCTCCTTGTGCTAAATTGTGCTTAAAAAAAACATTTTTTCTAGGGACAGAAAACTGTAGGTAGGGAGAGTGTGTCAGTTTCTTTCACTGCCAAAGTCCTTGTTTCCAGGGACCTGGAAGGACAGTGAGGTAATTCTCCTTGTGCTAAATTGTGCTTAAAAAAAACATTTTTTCTAGGGACAGAAAACTGTAGGTAGGGAGAGTGTGTCAGTTTCTTTCACTGTCAAAGTCCTTGTTTCCAGGGACCTGGAAGGACAGTGAGGTAATTCTCCTTGTGCTAAATTGTGCTTAAAAAAAACATTTTTTCTAGGGACAGAAAACTGTAGGTAGGGAGAGTGTGTCAGTTTCTTTCACTGTCAAAGTCCTTGTTTCCAGGGACCTGGAAGGACAGTGAGGTAATTCTCCTTGTGCTAAATTGTGCTTAAAAAAAACATTTTTTCTAGGGACAGAAAACTGTAGGTAGGGAGAGTGTGTCAGTTTCTTTCACTGCCAAAGTCCTTGTTTCCAGGGACCTGGAAGGACAGTGAGGTAATTCTCCTTGTGCTAAATTGTGCTTAAAAAAAACATTTTTTCTAGGGACAGAAAACTGTAGGTAGGGAGAGTGTGTCAGTTTCTTTCACTGTCAAAGTCCTTGTTTCCAGGGACCTGGAAGGACAGTGAGGTAATTCTCCTTGTGCTAAATTGTGCTTAAAAAAAACATTTTTTCTAGGGACAGAAAACTGTAGGTAGGGAGAGTGTGTCAGTTTCTTTCACTGTCAAAGTCCTTGTTTCCAGGGACCTGGAAGGACAGTGAGGTAATTCTCCTTGTGCTAAATTGTGCTTAAAAAAAACATTTTTTCTAGGGACAGAAAACTGTAGGTAGGGAGAGTGTGTCAGTTTCTTTCACTGCCAAAGTCCTTGTTTCCAGGGACCTGGAAGGACAGTGAGGTAATTCTCCTTGTGCTAAATTGTGCTTAAAAAAAACATTTTTTCTAGGGACAGAAAACTGTAGGTAGGGAGAGTGTGTCAGTTTCTTTCACTGTCAAAGTCCTTGTTTCCAGGGACCTGGAAGGACAGTGAGGTAATTCTCCTTGTGCTAAATTGTGCTTAAAAAAAACATTTTTTCTAGGGACAGAAAACTGTAGGTAGGGAGAGTGTGTCAGTTTCTTTCACTGTCAAAGTCCTTGTTTCCAGGGACCTGGAAGGACAGTGAGGTAATTCTCCTTGTGCTAAATTGTGCTTAAAAAAAACATTTTTTCTAGGGACAGAAAACTGTAGGTAGGGAGAGTGTGTCAGTTTCTTTCACTGCCAAAGTCCTTGTTTCCAGGGACCTGGAAGGACAGTGAGGTAATTCTCCTTGTGCTAAATTGTGCTTAAAAAAAACATTTTTTCTAGGGACAGAAAACTGTAGGTAGGGAGAGTGTGTCAGTTTCTTTCACTGTCAAAGTCCTTGTTTCCAGGGACCTGGAAGGACAGTGAGGTAATTCTCCTTGTGCTAAATTGTGCTTAAAAAAAACATTTTTTCTAGGGACAGAAAACTGTAGGTAGGGAGAGTGTGTCAGTTTCTTTCACTGCCAAAGTCCTTGTTTCCAGGGACCTGGAAGGACAGTGAGGTAATTCTCCTTGTGCTAAATTGTGCTTAAAAAAAACATTTTTTCTAGGGACAGAAAACTGTAGGTAGGGAGAGTGTGTCAGTTTCTTTCACTGTCAAAGTCCTTGTTTCCAGGGACCTGGAAGGACAGTGAGGTAATTCTCCTTGTGCTAAATTGTGCTTAAAAAAAACATTTTTTCTAGGGACAGAAAACTGTAGGTAGGGAGAGTGTGTCAGTTTCTTTCACTGCCAAAGTCCTTGTTTCCAGGGACCTGGAAGGACAGTGAGGTAATTCTCCTTGTGCTAAATTGTGCTTAAAAAAAACATTTTTTCTAGGGACAGAAAACTGTAGGTAGGGAGAGTGTGTCAGTTTCTTTCACTGCCAAAGTCCTTGTTTCCAGGGACCTGGAAGGACAGTGAGGTAATTCTCCTTGTGCTAAATTGTGCTTAAAAAAAACATTTTTTCTAGGGACAGAAAACTGTAGGTAGGGAGAGTGTGTCAGTTTCTTTCACTGTCAAAGTCCTTGTTTCAAGGGACAGAGAAGGACACCTGAAGGTAGCCCTTATTGCTTTTTTCCCATCTCCCTGCAGGCCATCTATTAGAATGTCTGGAAGGCAAACAAGGAGAGGCAGACAGTCAGGAGGCAATAAAAGAGGGCAAGCAGGCTCTGTGTCTGGGGGCAACAGTGCTGGTCGTGGACGCGGTGCATTGTCATCAGCACATGGCCATGGGACACGCTTGTCCTTCTTTTCGGCAGCTGGACATGTTGAGCCACATCATGCCGAAGACTTGGTAGAGTGGATGACCAAGCCCTCCTCCTCCTCCTCATCCTCTCTCACCCAGGCTCAGGGTACTGGAAAAGCAGCTGCCAAAGCGTCCTCTTCCCTGGTATCAATGTCAGACTCATCATCAGTCACTCCTTCCCTAGACCCACCATGTCCTCCTCCTGAGGAGTCCCCCGAACTGTTTCAGCACAGTGTTGGGTACATGCTCCAGGAGGATGCCCAGCGTTTCGAAGGGTCTGATGATGAAACCCAGCTAGAGGAAGGCAGTAGCGTGAGAGCAGACAGAGGGGAAGCTCAAGAAGGACACCAATCTGGCAGTCATGTTCCAGTAGCTGCAGCATACTGCCAGATTGCCTCCAGTGATGAGGAGGGAGGTGATGATGAGGTCACTGACTCCACGTGGGTGCCTAATAGGAGAGAGGAGGAGGAGGAGGATGAGGAGGAGGCACATCTCCAACGAGGCAGGATGCCCTTTGGTGGCCAGCGTAAGGGCAGTACACCGACGGAATCACACCGCAGAGCTCCGCCTGTGCAGGGCGCTGCCTCTGCCCGTCATTCAAAAAGTTCTTTGGTGTGGGCCTTTTTTGAGGCTAGTGCATCAGATCGCACAGCTGCTGTTTGCAACATATGTCTCAAGCGTATATCGCGTGGCCAAAACATCAGCCGCTTGGGTACCACATGCCTGACCAGACATATGTTGACCTGCCATGCAGCTCGTTGGCAAGCCTACCTCAAAGACCCACACCAAAGAACAAAGCGGACCTCTCCTTGCACCGCATCAGCTGGGATCTCCAACCCCACTATAACTTCAGTCCTCTCTGAAACATGCACTGAGAGGAATGAAGGTGTAGAATTAGGTGTGTCACAGCCAAGTACTTGTGGCCACTCTGCTAGCAGTACACCGACGTCCGATTCTAGCAGGCAAATTTCCCTGCCCCAGCTGCTGGACCGTCGAAAGAAGTTCACTCCCAGCCATCCACATGCCCAGCGGTTGAATGCTAGCTTGGCTAAATTGCTAGCGCTTCAACTGCTGCCTTTTCAGTTGGTAGACTCGGCCCCCTTCCGTGAGTTTGTGCAATGTGCGGTTCCTCAGTGGCAGGTTCCCAAACGCCACTTTTTCTCACGGAAGGCTATTCCGGCTCTCTACCGGCATGTGGAAGGCAATGTCTTGGCCTCGCTGGACAGGGCGGTCAGCGGTAAGGTGCATATTACCGCTGACTCATGGTCCAGCAGGCATGGACAGGGACGTTACCTTTCTTTCACGGCCCATTGGGTCACTCTTTTGGCAGCTGGGAAGGATGCAGGACAAGGTGCAGTAGTGTTGGAGGTTGTCCCACCGCCACGCCTCCAAAATGCTACTACTGGTTGTGACACACCTCTCTCCTCCACCCCCTCCTCTTCTTCTTCCTCCATGGCCTCTTCCTGTGGTTTGTCCTATGAACCAGCGGTGCTCCGTAGCCGTTCACGGGGCTACGCAAGTACGCAGGCAAAAAGATGCCATGCCGTGCTTGCGCTGGTGTGTTTGGGGGACAGAAGCCACACTGGGGCAGAGGTCCTGTCTGCTCTGCAGGGCCAGGCCGAGAGGTGGTTGACGCCACGCCAGCTTAAGCCAGGAATGGTGGTTTGCGACAATGGCACCAACCTCCTCTCCGCCCTCCGACAGGGACAACTGACCCATGTGCCCTGTGTGGCTCACGTCCTTAACCTGGTGGTGCAGCGGTTCTTGGGCAGGTACCCGGGCTTACAGGATGTCCTGAGGCAGGCCAGGAAAGTCTGTGTGCATTTCCGCAGATCTTATAATGCCAGTGCTCGCCTGGCTGAGCTGCAAAAGGAGTTGAACCTGCCCAAGAACCGCCTTATATGTGACATGCCCACCAGGTGGAACTCAACGTTGGCCATGCTGCAGCGGCTGCACACGCAGCAGAGGGCCATCAATGAGTACCTGTGCGACTACGGCACCAGGACAGGGTCAGGGGAACTTGGTTTTTTTTCTCCACGCCAGTGGGGCATGATCAGGGATGCATGCACTGTCCTGGCACCATTTGAGGAGGCCACGAGGATGGTGAGCAGTGACAGTGCATGCATCAGTGACACTGTACCTCTTGTCCACCTGTTGGAGCACACGCTGCGTGGAATAATGGACAGGGCACTTGAGGCAGAACAGAGGCAGGAAGAGGAGGACTTCCTTGCCTCTCAAGGCCCCCTTTACCCAGACAGTGTTCCTTCTGTCCCACCCATCGCACAGGAAGAGGAGGAGGAGGAGGAGGAGGAGGAGGATTGTGTCAGCATGGAGGTGGAGGCTGGCACTCAGCATCATCAGCAGCAGTCTTTTAGGGATGATTTACAGTCCCAAGAAACCAGTGGACTTGTACGTGGCTGGGAGGAGGTGGCTGCGGATCATGTCGTCCTTAGTGACCCAGAGGACTCCGGAGCGAATGCCTCAGCAAACCTACGCTGCATGGCCTCCCTGATCCTGCAAAGTCTGCGGAAGGATCCTCGTATTCTTCGGATCAAGGAGAGGGACCATTACTGGCTGGCCACTCTCCTTGATCCACGGTACAAGGGTAAGGTTGCGGACCTTATGTTACCGTCGCAGAGGGAGCAGAGGATGAGACAACTCCGGGAGGCCTTGCAGAAAGGTCTGTGCAACGCGTTCCCAGAGACTGGGAGGTTACAAACTCCTGGTCCTGGACAACGAGTTGCTGAGGCTTCGGCCAGTCAAAGAAGGAGCGGTGGGGAAGGTGGCCGTCTGACCGATGCGTTCAGACAATTCTTTAGTCCGCAGCCCCAAAGTATGATCGGTTCCAGCAACCATCGCCAGCGTCTGATAAACATGGTGCAGGAATATCTAGGGGCAAGGTCAGACTTGGACACCTTCCCCCCTGAAAATCCTCTGGCTTACTGGGTCTTGAGGATGGATCACTGGCCAGAGCTTGCACAGTATGCAATTGAGCTACTGGCCTGTCCTGCATCCAGCGTTCTTTCGGAACGCACATTCAGTGCTGCTGGAGGATTTGTCACGGATCACAGGGTGCGCCTGTCCACCGACTCGGTTGATCGACTGACTTTCATCAAGATGAACCAGTCTTGGATCACCACCAGCTACCACACACCTGATGCTGATATAACAGACTAATTGATTTTAACATGTCACATCCCTTCAAGACTGATGCTGATGCTGAGTGCCTGTGCTGTTATGTTGACTGGCTATCCTCCTCCTCCGAGTCCTCAATGATACGATTGATGATGATAGCTTGGAAGATCATTTTTGTTTATGGGTGCCGCCACCAGTGGCTAACGCCCAATTTTTCAGCCCCTGTTTTACAGGGGCGTGTAATTACAATTTTTTTAGCAATAATTTGCCATAGGGCTCATTGCTGTGCTCCAAGTACAGTATCTGTGAGGGGTTGGAGTGTTGTGGCACCAGTGCCTAAGGCCCAATTTTTCAGCCCCTGTTTAACAGGGGCGTGTCATTACAATTTTTGAAGCAATACTTTGCAACAGGGCTCATTGCTGTGCTCCAAGTACAGTATCTGTGAGGGGTTGTAGTGTTGTGCCACCAGTGCCTAAGGCCCAATTTTTCAGCCCCTGTTCAACAGGGGCATGCAATTACAATTCTTGATCTAATAATTCACAGCAGGGTCCATTGCTGCACCCACCAAGAGTAACTCTGAGGGCTTACAGTCTTGTGGCAACGCCACCACCACCACCACCACGAAAGGCCCAATTTTTCAGCCCCTGTTCAAAAGGGGCATGTAATTACAATTCTTGATCTAATAATTCACAGCAGGGCCCATTGCTGCACCCACCAAGAGTAACTGTCAGGGCTTACAGTGTTGTGGCACCAGCACCACCATCAAAGCCCCAATTTTTACTACCACTGTTCAACAATTATATGTAATTAAAATTCCTGATATAATAGTTGACAGCAGGGCGTTCCAGCACCAACCAAGAGTAACTGAGTGCTTACAGTGTTGTGCCAACACCAACAACTAAGGGGCCTATTTCTGCAGAGTATATACGGCAGGTCCCTACTTTCAAACATCCAACTTACAAACGACTCCTACTTGCAAACGAAAGAAGACAACAGGAAGTGAGAGGAAATCTACCCCTAGAAAGGAAAATTCTCTCCTGTAAGAATAAATATGGGAGAAAGGGGTCTCATCTGTACTGATGCTTTATCAGCAATCCTTGTTTCAAGAAAAACACCACATTTCAAAAACAGTTGTCATTGGGACGGAAAGTGAGGTGAAATGTTCTGAACAGGGGCACAGACAGCAAAACAAATGTTACAGGGGTGATAACCCTTACCTATGTTTTCCAAAAAGCTTAAAAATAGATTTTTTGGCTGGAGCTACACTTAAACAATGTACCTGTTCAAAATTACAAACAGATTCTACATAAGAACAAACCTACAGTCCCTGTCTTGTATGCACCGCCTGTATACGGCTGTTCAGAGTATATAGGGCCTTTTTTATTTTATGTGCGGGGTTCCCCTTAATATCCATACAAGACCCAAAGGGGCTGGTAATGGGCTGGGGTAGGGGGGGGTCATGGGGTAGCTATGCCATTTTTCTTAAAGAATTTCATCCATATTACCGGGACCAGACATTACATTAAAGCCGCAAGCAGTTTTAAATGGCTTTTTTTTCCTTTAGAAGTGTCATTTTGTGCAGGGACAGTTCTAAACACGGGAAACACGTGGCACTTCACAGGCATACTTTAGACACCCCCCAGGTACGATATTTAAAGGAATATTTGACTTTTTTTTTTTCACTTTATGCATCATTAAAATGACTGCTCCCGAAAAACGACCGTTTTTAAAACTTCTTTTTGCATTGATACATGTCCCCTGGTGCACAACCCGGGTTCCCAAACCCTATTTATGACAATAACATGCATAATAGTTGTTATAATTAGCACTTTAGAATTCGAACGTTCGCATCCATTGTATTTAATAGGGTTCTAATGTTCGTTCGAACTTTCGGTCCGTTCGCGGGTTCTGGTGCGAACCGAACCCGGGGGTGTTCGGCTCATCACTACTGTTAAGTCAACAATGTCTGGATAAGGTCTACCATTTAATATCTACGGGCTCTTTATTGGTACTCTAAAACTCACGCAGACACACATGAGCCAGCTGACCTCTGGCAGAATAGGGCCTCACCTGGGTTAGTTCTTCCCAAATAAGGTTCTGCCAGGGATGTCTACACAGTTCTTAGGGTTCACACTGGGCCGATAAGAGCATAAATGATTCAAGGTTGGGCAATTAGAACTTTTACACGCACGCACATAAACAAACTCTGCATATTCTTGAGTAAAAAAAATTAAATTGAAAATTCTGCATTCCCGGTCAATATTTTCCTCTGGTACATGCATATGAGCATAAATATTAATGAATTTTGCCTAGTAATGTATTGTACAAGCGCGCATAAATACACTAAAATACGTGCAAAACAAATGCCTGAAATGATGTCCAGAAATGCTGATGCTCAAACATCAGTATCATGTGCAAGAGGCCTATACAATAGCTCTGGTCACTAACATACAACTGGCATTTGTAAAAACATCTGGTATTGGGCTATGTTACTCAGCCACTAAAGAGAACAGAGTGTTCTACAGTAAAGCCCATGGTTTGTACTACTGTTCAGCTGGTTATAGTTGGCATCTTAAGTCTCATGGAAATAATAAATGGGAAAGATCTCCCAACATTTTTATGAAAAAGCAATAATCTTCTCTATGGAGGTAATAAATTGCAAATATTTTTTGACATTATATAGTCAGCTATTTATTACTTGTACATTGCATGTTTATGGAGGATCAATTACGGGGAGACTTTGCAATTTACATCCCATAGAAGTCCGAGGCCCCAATTCACCAAGCTGCAGTGAGCCCTTAAGGTAAGCTAAAGTGACATAAGATAATATTGACCGATATGCCACTTAAGTGCTTCTTAAAGACTGATGAATAAGGGCCATTGTGTTACACAGTTAGTCTGGTTGAAAAAAAAAACGCAAGTCCATCCAGTTAAACCTATAGAAAAAAAAACACACACACACACACACTTACAAATAGAAAACCTCCATTCACACAATCCTAGAACCACAGTTAATCCAGAGGAAGGGGAAAAAAAAGCCCCCAATAAAGTATGATCCGATTTGATCCAGTAGGGGAAAAATATACCTTTCTGATCGCCCAGATATTTCCTGGATCAACTTTACCTATACATTTTTAGTATCCAGTTATATTATATGCATTTAGGAAAGGATCCAGTCCATTTTTAAAACAACCTACTGAGCTGGCCAGAACCAGCTTTTGAGGGAGTCTATTCCACATTTTCATGGCTCTTACTGTGAAGAAGCCTTTCCGTAATTGGAGATTAAATCTCTTTCCTCTAGACCAGTGATGGTGAACCTTGGCACCCCAGATGTTTTGGAACTACATTTCCCACGATGCTAAACTACACTGCAGAGTGCATGAGCATCATGGGATATATAGTTCTAAAACATCTGGGGTGCCAAGGTTCGCCATCACTGCTCTAGACGTAAAGAGTACCCCCTTGTCCCCTGTGATGACCTTAAAGTGAATAACTACACCAAGTTCACTATATGGACCGCTTATGTATTTATACATGTTAATCATATTTCCCCTTAATCTCCTGTTCAAGCAAAGTGATCAGATACAGGAGGGTGAAATCTCAAGATCGCTTTGTGCATAATAAAAATTGCACCTGTAGCAAATGCCATTTTGCAATATCTTAAATAAAAATGGATTTGAGTTTTGTGGTTTACTGTGCACCTTAGAAGAGCTACACAGGAGTGAATACTGGAAAGTGGTGAGATACTGTACATTCCTCAACCAATAAAAGGTTTGGAAAAGAAAATGAGATTTCTAGCTTCTTGTCTACGACCCCTTCTCATCACTCACAGGATGTACTGTTTTTGTACAAGTGGAAAAATCAGAGCCCAAGACGTGAGATAACGTTTGATCCGCCCCCAGACCTGCAGTCTAAAAATGTACTAAGGAGATAAAAATATAAAACATGAAACGTCTCTGTTGTGGTGTCAGGTCTGTTGGAGGAAGGATGTACCAGATAAGGGGTTAACAAGCAAAATAAAATGGTGAACACTTCAAAGCACGCATTTCTGCCACAAAGCAAGATTATAATAGAAATTGTAGCGCCAGTAAGAGTTATTTTAACAATTTTCAACATACTATAAACTGTAGAGAGATTAGGCATACATAACGAGTTCTGTGCCCAAGTTTAGGCTCTAGGCTGCAAGCTGAGTATCCAGGCAGCAACCAACGATTTAGAGCTTCCTTGGCCTCATTTGTAAGTGTCTGCTATAACATTTACAAAAATAAGTGTATCGGGTACTCCAAATTTAGGGGGGTCCCTGTGTCTAAATTTAGGGGGATGACCCGAGCACTAGTATGGTTCGGGCCTTCTAATTGTTCTGGACTCTGCTTTATTGCTGTGTGCCTATGTAAAGTTCCCTGTGGCCTGCAGGTGGCGCTGCCATGTTGGGTCAGGGTTGAACCATAGATTACATTAGCGCTATTGGTTGTCCTCTCTCGGCTATCATGCAGTAGGCTGGTTCTGCCTGCTGTGCATGCCGGGAGAGGATATAAAAGAGGCAGACGCCATTTTATTGAGAGAGACCCGGGGACCAGTACCTGGAGGAGTGTGCCCCCTAAGGAGGGGGTGCGTACCCCGACGGCATCAGAGTAAAGGGGGCAGAATACAAATGCATGCCACACTTTTCAGATATTTATTTGTAAAATAAATTGAAAAACATTTATCATTTTCCTTCCACTTCACAATTATGTGCCGCTTTGTGTTGGTCTATCACATAAAATTCCAATAAAATACCGTTACGTTTTTGGTTGTAACATGACAAAATGTGGGAAATTTCAAGGGGTGTGAATACTTTTTCGAAGGCACTGTGGGGTTGTTTTACTAAAGGGAAATAGACCTTGCACTCTGCAAGAGCAGTTGCTCCAGAGCGTAGTAAATGAGCAGCAACTCTGCTCACTTCCATCATCCAATCATGTGCAAGCAAAAATATATATATATTTTTTCCTTGCACGTGATTCGGTATTTTTTGCAAAGTGAAGCCTTACCTCATTTACTAAGCTCTGGAGCAACTGCAATCTAGTTGCCTTTAGTAAATTAACCGCATAGTGTCATTTCTTTTTAACCAAATTACAAATAATGACAACTACCAGTTTCACAATCAGGGAAAAGAACCCGCTCCAGGTGTCTGGGTCACAAAAAACTTCTCCTCCTCAAAATGATGGTGCTGGCTCAGTATGCAAAATAGCATATAGAAAAGAATTCAATCCGGATGGCCGCACTCCAACAACGATTTCTTTATTGGTTAAAAACCATACAGCAAAAGATGCAATCAGCAGCTGACATGTTTCACACCGTAACTACTGGTGCTTACTAATAGCAGCTATGAGCAAGCACCAGTAGTTACGGTGTAAAACATGTCAGCTGTTGATTGCATCTTTTGCTGTATGTTTTTTAACCAATAAAGAAATCGTTGTTGGAGTGCAGCCATCCGGATTCAATTATTTTCTATATACCAGTTTCACAATGTCTTTATTTACATTTGGCTTGCCCTCATCACTGTAATTTCTCAATCATTTGGAATTATGTAAATATATGATAATAAATTAAAGAATAAATGCAATATTTTTTTCTTTAACAAAGCACCTTTAACTTTTTGATTTATCAACTTTATTGCTATTAAAAGGGATGAACAACATCCCTTGTAATAGCGTGGGCCATGACAAGTCCTCTTTATGGAGTGATCTGGGGTCTATTAGACCCCAGATCTCTCCTCTGGCCTCCAATGCAGCCAATCAAACACAAATCAGTCGGATCGGTTGCTTCACTGGCCAGTAACGGCCAGGTAAACAAAAAAACACAACAGGAAGTGACAAAATCCTTGTTGCTTCCTGTTTCTGATGTCACACAGTGGGAGGAACAACATTTTTTCCCATCACTGTGTGCCTAGAGCTGGATGTCGTTGGTTGCATCCTTACTGGGCTCTCTGATCGCACAGGGGGAGCCCGGTAAAGGCGGCGGTGGCGACGGCGGGAGGGAGGGTGAGTGGCACCCCCTTCTGCTGCCTGTAAAATAATCCAGCAGCTTGTTAGCCACCTGATTAACTTTTATCTTGTGCAAAATTGCTGGGGCTAAAGAATGATATCTCAACTTTCCCGTCCGAAGACGTTTATAAAAGTACGGCGGATGGGAAGTGGTTAAAGTGGTTCTAAAGCATCAAGATTTTTTACCATAATAAATTGTATGCATTAAGGTCAAATACCTTCTGTGTCACAGACTCGCCCCCTCACCCTCCTTATACTTGAACCCCATAGCGATCCAGGGCTGTGTATGAGAGCTGCGGCTCTCCTGGATTTGTCTCTCGCCATTGGCTCCCGCTTTTGTCAATCAACTCCAGTGTTAAGGGAGCGGGGGGTGGGGCCGAGTCCCGCTGTCTGTGTCAATGGAGGCAGCAGCGGGGCTTGGGAGCGCACCCGCATGAGTACCCCCATGGGAATCTGTTTTCTATTGGGGGCACAAGCAAGAGAGAAGGAGCCAGGAGCGCTGGCAGGGGATCCGAGAGGAGAGGGGTCAGGGCATCTCTGTGCAAAACCATTTCACAGAGCAAATAAGTATAATATGTTTGTTTATATATATAAAAAATAAATAAAAATCCTTTACAACCACTTTAATTGCAGGTGGATAGTGTAGCACTTTATTATATATAGAAGAAAGCGCACTATTCAAGCACTTTTTGAGGACTGGCACTTTGCAAAAGGAGATGTTTTTCTAGCACAATTTTGGACTATTTAAGTTTTTTCAGACTACCAGTTTTTTTTTTTTTTTTTTTATAAATATATATCTTTTTATTTTATTTATCAACATTTGTGTTTGTAATTGTGTTAAATTTAGTATTGGGTAAGCTTTAAAAAAATCATATAACAGCTTTTGGGTCCAAGAACTGTCTCTTACACAATGGGATGGTGAACAGAGGAAAACAGAAGGTAAAGTGAAGGCAATGTCTGACTTCTGTTATCCTCTGTTATCCAATGTCTGACTTCTGTTATCCTCTGTTCAGAATCAACAGTTAAACAAAAATTGTCTTATTTGACAAACAACAGTACTGGCAGTCTGGCACAGTGGCACTCACTTTATCTGCGGTCCAGGTCCTGGTGACTGCGGCTGCAGAGACACCTGTCCCAACATCAAGCCGATGGGGTCTCCTCCCGCTCCTTTGCTGTCAGCTGACATCTAAATTCCACCCTCTGGCTCTGACCGCCATGCAGTAGACTGCATGGCCGGCCAGCTGCGATAAAGCTGGGTGAGCGGTGGCGGCCCTATGGCCAGTCCGGGCCTGGGTGTGTCTCTTCCCTCCAATCAGCTCTCAGAGTTCTCCTCACTGAGCTCTGCAGAGTGCAACTTCAGCTTTTCTCCCACTTTTTTCTAAACTCTCAGACAAGCTTTAAAAAACTGGGCTTTAGGCGGATGTAGAGAAGAGAAGACTGCAGATAAACAGGTACAACTTATGTAGGGGCTGTTACTTCAGAGTCTTGTGCCGTAAACTGTGGCTCCTCAGCGCATGTGAGGGAGTGATGTCATCGCTACTCCGGCCAGTCACACAGCCGGAGTCCACGAACCCGGAAGAAAGACCGTGTGAAGATGGAAGCAGCCTCCAGCGGTGACAACATATCGCTGGTATGCTTCGTTTTAAGGTAAGTTTCACATAATGTGTTAGTATGTGATGCATACTAGCTCATTATGACAATACATTTCATGTCAGAAAAAAAAAAAATCACCCAGTGGTTTACTACCGCTTTAAGGTTAGGCAACAGGGTCACTTTAGGGCATTCTTCTATTTGCATGTAAAAATACACGTGCAATTAATGTGTGTTGGCATGCAATGCCATTTAATTCAATGAACCTTGTATTTCCACTTCAGTATGTAACCACGTATATGTGAATTATGTAACTGAATACAAATGGTATGTTCTCATAAGAGCTTTCCAAGTGGTTCAATCTTATGGGGCCTAAAGGTCAATGCCACTTCAAACTGATATTTTTGGGTGGGTAGAGATATATTGGATCCCCTAGAGCAGGGGTCTCCAAACTTTCTCAAGAAAGGGCCAGTTTACTGTCCTTCAGACTTTAGGAGGGCCGGACTGTGACCAGTGGGAGTAAGCAATGCCCAATCTTTGGTGTTAGGGGGACAAATAGTTGGTGTCACTGGGGGAATAGTGCCCCATTTGTGTTGCCAGTGGAAAGAATTATGCCATATTGTTGGTGTCTGTGGCAGGAATTATGCCCCATTGTTGGTGTCAGTGGCAAGAATGGTGCCCTATTGTTGGTGTCAGTGGCAAGAATGGTGCCCCATTGTTAGTGACAGGAATTATGCCCCATTGTTGGTATCCGTTGCAGGAAATTATGCCCCATTGTTGGTGTCAGTGGCAGGAATTATGCCCCATTGTTGGTGTCAGTGGCAGGAATTATGCCCCATTGTTGGTGTCAGTGGCAGAAATTATTCCCCATTGTTGGTGTCAGTGGCCGGAATTATGCCCCATTGTTGGTATCAGTGGCAGGAATTATGCCTCAAAGGCTGGATAAGGGGAAAGAAAGGGCCGCATCTGGCCCCAGGGCCACAGTTTGGAGACCACTGCCCTAGAGCTTCTAATATCTGTGAAAGACACCATCAGACACTCTGATGAGGAGGTCTTAAGCCGGCCATACACGGTTCGAATTTCGAAAGAATTTTCTTTCGAAAATCGTATCAAAGAATTTTCATACGAATTTCGCACCGTTAGTGGGCTGCAGCAACAGCCGATTTTCGTGCGGCAATCAAATTTGAGGAATCGGACATGTTGGAAATTTTTTGAAAAACAAACGATTTTCTAAATCAATGATAGGAGAATCGTGCAAGAAATGTAATAGAAAAAAAAATGCGCATGTGCAAGAAAAGAATATTCCCAAGGGAGAAACGAATATTCCCGGAGAGAAAAGAATATTCCCAGAGAGAAAAGAATATTCCCAGAGAGAAAAGAAAATTCCCGGAGAGAAAAGAAAATTCCCGGAGAGAAAAGAAAATTCCCGGAGAGAAAAGAATATTCCCGGAGAGAAAAGAATATTCCCGGAGAGAAAAGAATATTCCCGGAGAGAAAAGAATATTCCCGGAGAGAAAAGAATATTCCCGGAGAGAAAAGAATATTCCCGGAGAGAAAAGAATATTCCCGGCTGAATTTCGAAAATCAATGGTGGCATCATCGGATCACCAAAAAAACGAACTTTCTGATTTTGAAAAGAAAATTTGTTCGAAATGTCACCGTGTATGGCCTGATTTACTGTTGAAGTCCCAAGAGCTAGCATTTGATACAACCTGAAAGTAAGCAGTATCTGTATCAGTTTTGGGTGTAGTTTTCCTTTTTCATCTGATCATTTTATGAATGTACTTTTCAAACTGTTCTTTTTTTTTTTTCCTGTGACTTGTTTCTAGAAGGAGCAAATGTCACTATACAGGTCTTTCTATGCACACGTTTGTTTACAATCATTTATATTCATTGGACATTTCACAACCAGCACCTGTTATATGACAACAGGGCACACCCAGCGCATGACAGGCTCGCAGGAAGTAGATAAGTGGCTTTTTGTCACATATACAAATACTGTGTAATAAACAGGATATATGTTATGATCATATCAGTAATTTACATCATGATGAAACCTGCTAAAAGTAGCTCAACCCAATTACTAGAATCTCCTGTGTTTAATATAAATTATAAAGTTGTTCTCAATCTTTTCAAATCTGCAGCTTTTATTCGTAATATCCCGCCATGAAGATCTTTTTTTTAGGCACTTCCAATTATAGGGTGACAACTGGAATCCAATTGTTCTCCTGCCTTGTCACTTGTCATCCTGCTTCACCAATGGGGAGTACAAGAGTCCGAACTGACACACATCACCCAGACATGGTCCAGAGCAATGTGCGGATGACGCTGGAGTGTGTGACTGGAAACAGAAGGTAAATGAAAAAAAAATATAGCAGCCCTAAATCCCACACACACTATATTACCAAAAGTATTGGGACACCTTCCTTTACACACATATGAACTTTAACAGCATCCCAGTCTTAGTCCGTAGGGTTCATTATTAAGTTGCCCCCCCCCCCCCCCTTTGCAGCTATAAGGCCGGTTTCACACTGGGGCGGTGGGTGCGGTGGCGGTATAGCACCGCTATTTTTAGCGACGCTATACCGTCGGAATTTCGCAGGTATTCGGCCGCTAGCAGTGCGGTTTTAACCCCCCGCTAGCGGCCGAAAAAGGGTTAATACCGCCGCAGAGGCGCATTGCCGGCGGTATTACCGCGGTTTCCCATTGCTTTCAATGGGAAGGAGCGGTGGAGGAGCGGTAAACACACCGCTCCTCTCACCGCTCCAAAGATGCGGCTAGCAGGACTTTTTTTACCATCCTGCTAGCGCACCGCTCCAGTGTGAAAGCCCTCAGGGCTTTCACACTGGAAAAACAGCAGCAGCTGTTTAGGGACGGTTTGCAGGCGCTATTTTTAGCAAACCGCCCCAGTGTGAAAGGGGCCTAACAGCTTCAACTCTTATGGGAAGGCTGTCCACAAGGTTTAGGAGTGTGTCTATGGGAATGTTTGACCACTCTTCCAGAAGAGCAATTGTGAGGTCAGGCACTGATGTTGGATGAGAAGGCCTGGCTCGCAGTCTCCACTCGAATTCATCCCATAGGTGCGCAGTCCATGTTGGAACAGGAAGGGGCCACCCCCAAACTGTTCCCACAAAGGTGGGAGCATGAAATTGTCCAAAATGTCTTGGTATGCTGACGCCTTAAGAGTTCCCTTCACTGCAACTAAGAGGCCAAGCCCAACCCCTGAAAATCAAATTCACACCATAATCCCTCCTCCACCAAATGATTTGGACCAGTGCACAAAGCAAGGTCCATAATGACATGGATGAGCGATTTTGGGGTGGAGGAACTTGACTTGACTGGCCTGCACAGAGTCCCGACCTCAACCCGATAGAACGCCTTTGGGATAAATTACAGCGGAGACTGTGAGCCAGGCCTTCTCATCCAACATCAGTGCCTGACCTCACAATTGCTCTTCTGGAAGAATGGTCAAACATTCCCATAGACACAATCCTGAACCTTGTGGATAGCCTTCCCAGAAGAGTTGAAGCTGTTTTAGCTGCAAAGTGTGGACCAACTTAATATTGAACCCTACAGACTAAGACAGGGATGCCATTAAAGTTCATGTGCGTGTAAAGGCGGGTGTCCCAATACTTTTGATAATATAGTGTAGGTAAAAATGGCTATTGTTTATGATACATAGGGGATAGTGTAGGACACTTTGATGTTAGCCCCTTACTTAGCTGCCATAACCCCGGTATCATTATTTATTATGGGCGAACCTCTACAAGATAAAAGTAGTCCCGCGGGCGGATTCGCCATGGGATCACTTTTATCGGCGGCGAGAGAGGTGCCCCCTCCCGCCGCTTTCCAAGCTTACCGGAGCCCTCGGTAAACCCGGAAGCGACCTGGTGCGGCCGTTTGCTGGGCAGGAGGCTAAGTGATGGCAAGATGGCCGCAACTTGGCTCTATGCCTTTGGCGGACTGGAGCGACCTCTGACGTCCCCTCCTGGTCCTTGAGGCATGAACTAATGATTGTTTTATTTTTTAGGGTTAAAATGTAAAAAAAAACCCATTGTTTTGTTTTTAAGGGCCAGTTCACACCAGACGCAGTTGCGTTCAGTTTCGTGTGCTTTTTTTCTGCACAAAATGCATGCACAGTGTTTTCCATGTATTCCAATGGCTCTTGTTGGCTCTAGTTCACACCATGCAGTCAGTTTCCGGTCAGTTTCTGCAAAGGAAACTGACCGGAAACAGACTGCATGGTGTGAACTAGAGCCAACAAGAGCCATTGGAATACATGGCAAACACTGTGCATGCATTTTTAGTGCAGAAAAAATGTGCACAAAAGTACAGAACTGCGTCTGGTGTGAACTGGCCCTAAAGGTAAATGACCCCAGATCGCTCAATAAAGAGGAACTGTCATACTTATTTCTATTACAAGGGATGTTTACATTCCTCGTAATCGGAATAAAAGTGATCAAAAAATAAATAAATAGAAGGGACAGTGTAAAAAGAAATAAGATTTTTTATTTTTTTTTAAAACCCCCATCCCTCCAAGCTTGCGCGCAGAAGTAAACGTATACATAAGTCGCGCCCGCATACGTAAACGGTGTTCAAACCACACATGTGAGGTATTGCCGCGATCGTTAAAGTGAGAGAAATAATTCTAGCGCTAGACTGCCTCTGTAACGCTAAACTGGTAACCAGCGTCGCCTGTGGAGATTTTTAGGTACCGTCGTTTGTCGGCATCCCACGAGCGTGGGCAATATTAAAGCGTGACATGTTAGGTATCTATTTACTCGGCGTAACATCATCTTTTACGTTATACAATCAAAATTAGGATAACTTATGTGGTTTAATTCATTAAAGTGTAATTTTTCCCCCGAAAAAATTGCTTTTGAAAGGCAGCTGCGCAAATACAGTGTGACATAAAATATTGCAACGATCGCCATTTTACTCTTTAGGGTCTCTGCTAAATTATATATATATATATATATATATATATATATTATACATACATATAATGTTTGGGGGTTCTAAGTAATTTTCTAGCAAAAAATACTAATTTAAACTTGTAAACAAAAATTTTCAGAAAAGGCCTTGTCAGCAAGTGGTTAAATACATATATATTGCATGTATATATAAATCCTTTGGAAGTTACACTGTCCACAGCCAAGAATATATATAAATATATATATATTACTATAGTACTTTGTATAAAAAATAAATATATATATATATATATATATATATATATATATATATATATATATATATTATATATTTATTTATACAAAGTAGTATAGTAGTATATATACAATCAGTATAAATTATATATATACATATATATATATATATATACACACACACACACACACAGAGTGTATAAATATCTATATATATATATATATATATAAAAAATTATATTAGTGTAATGCATACACACGATCGTTTTTCATGCCGTTAAAAATGCCATTGTTTAAAATGGCCATTAAAATCGATCGTGTGTATGCTCCAGAGCATTTTTAACGGCGTGAAAAACGGCCCATTAAAAATTTCGAACATGCTCTATTTTTTCACATCATTTTTCATGTCGTTTTTTTTAACGACGTGAAAAACGATAGTGTGTATGCTTTTACGAGGGGGAAAAAAACGCACATGCTCAGAATCAAAAATGAGACGGGAGCGCTCGTTCTGGTAAAACTAGCGTTCGTAATGGAG
Source organism: Rana muscosa (assembly GCA_029206835.1). NCBI lineage: Eukaryota > Metazoa > Chordata > Amphibia > Anura > Ranidae > Rana > Rana muscosa. The sequence goes on from CM055117.1 coordinate 300,324,442, forward strand.
ATAGCACATTCGTCACGCTGTAACGGACTGAAAAGCACGAGGCTGAAAAGCGCGAATCGCCGCTCAACAAAGTTTACTAACATGAAGGGTGGCGCCATCCGAACGGAACTTCCCTTTTATAGTGCCGTCGTACGTGTTGTACGTCACTGCGCTTTGCTCGAGCGTTTTTTTTAATGATCGTGTGGATGCAAGACAGGCTTGAGAGGAAACATGAAAAAAAACGACGAGAAAAACGTCGGTTAAAAAAAATGGCATGAAAAACGATCGTGTGTACGCCGCATTATAGTATTATGATAGTATTGTCTTAGTTATAAAAAAAATCATTTGTTTGTAAGACTTTCTGGATGACCTCAGGAATGTGCGGTTATACATTTCGATCGATGAGTGTGTAATCTATTCATGTACAGTATACAGTCCTCACCAGCATGTGAATGATGGGAGTGTTGATTATTGTATGCAGAGTAACATATAAAGCTCCCACGCAGAGCACTGTTGCCCAAAGCCACCTGCAGTGCGGAGTACAGGTGTGTAACAGGAAGTGTGTGGGTGTAATATCTGAGTCCTCACACAGCATCTGTGCTTCCAGGAAGCAGGACTCTGCCACTCTCAATCTGCTCTTGTGATCAGAACTACTCGTGCCTGTTCTGTATCTTCATATATCAGGATCAGCAACCATCCCACACTATGACGCAAACCAGGCAGTAGACAGGGCGATTTCATTTTCCTGTCAACTGAGCGTTCACTCCACAATCTGTTATTCAAAACCCTTTCCGGACAATGGCTAGGTACATTTTGTAAAACGCCGTTATTATATTTCACAAGAAATATGTTTTTAAAATATAAAAAAACGTAAAAAAAATGCTTTTTAATACAATTCTCAACCAATGCGTGTATAACCTGTAAAAGTAAAGTGACCCTGCAGGAGCACTTGCATTTGCCAGCCCAGAGTTTAACCACTTCAGCCCCGGAAGAATTTCCCCCCTTCCTGACCAGAGCATTTGTTGCGATTCGGCACTGCGTCGCTTTAGCTGACAATTGTCCGGTTGTACTCAAACAAAATTGGCCTTCTTTTTTTTTTCCACAAATAGAGCTTTCTTTTGGTGGTATTTGATCACCTCTGCGGTTTTTATTTTGTTTGCGCTATGAACAAAAAAAGGCCGACAATTTCGAAAAAAAAAGCTATATATTTTTTTTTGTTATAATAAATATCCCCAAAAAAATATATATAAAAAAAAAATGTTTTCCTCAGTTTAGGCCGATATTTATTATTCTACATATTTTTGGTAAACAAAAATGCAATAAGGGCCAGTTCATACCAAACGCAGTTCCGTACAGTTTTGTGCGCATTTTTTCTGCACTAAAAATGTACGCACAGTGTTTTCCATGTATTCCAATGGCTCTTGTTGGCTCTAGTTCACAACATGCAGTCAGTTTCCGGTGCAGAAACTGACCGGAAACTGACTGCATGGTGTGAACTAGAGCCAACAAGAGCCATTGGAATACATGGAAAACACTGTGCATGCATTTTGTGCAGAAAAAAATCACACGGAACTGAACGGAACTGCGTCTTGTCTGAACTGGCCCTAAGTGTAGATTGATTGGTTTGCACAAAAATTATAGCGTCTACAAAATAGGGGATAGATTTATGTAATTTTTCTTCTTATTTTTTTTTTTACTAGTAATGGCCGCGAACTGCGATTTTAATCGGGACTGCGACATTATGGCGGACACATCAGGACACTTTTGACACTATTTTGGGACCATTGTCATTTATACAGCGATCAGTGCTATAAATAGCCACTGATTACTGTATAAATGACACTGGCAGGGAAGGGGTTAAACACTAGGGGGCAAGGAAGGGGTTCCGTGTGTCCTAGGGAGTGATTCTGTGGGGGGGAGGGGCTACCACTGACATGAAAGTGATCACTGCTCCTGATGACAGGGAGCAGTAGATCCCTGTCATGTCACTAGGCAGAACAGGGAAATGCCTTGTTTACATAGGCATCTCCGCGTTCTGCCTCTCCGTCTCACGGTCACAGGCCGCCTGCGAACGGCGGCAAATTCAAAGGGACGTACAGGTACGCCCATTTGCCTGTATGAGCCCTTCTGCCGACGTACATCTGTGTGCGCTGGTCGGCAAGCGGTTAGGAGGGGAGAAAATAGGATTTTTTACTCACCGTAAAATCCTTTTCTCTGAGTCCATGGACGACACAGCTTCTCTATTGACAAAGTGGGTATTATCCGTTAATTAGGAGTGACTAGGCAGAAAACTTTTAAAAAGTGTTGCATCACACCTTCTACAGTACCGCCCAGGGGGCGGACCCTCTGGTATAACCTCTCAGTCTGCATCTCGCAGATCAGTTCGTCAAAAAGCAGTACAAACTTAAAAGGAGGGGTGGGTGCTGTGTCGGTCCATGGACTCAGAGAAAAGGATTTTACGGTGAGTAAAAAATCCTATTTACTCTTTCGTCCATGGACCGACACAGCTTCTCTATTGACAAAGTGGGACGTCCCAAAGCAGTGTCAGAGAAAAAACGAGGGGTGGTAACAGCATAAAAATAAACTTCACCCCAAAACACAAAACAGCACTCCTCCAACGGAGGAGCTGCAACTCTAAACAGCCGCTTGCAAAACCTTGCGGCCGAAAGAGGCATCCGAAGATGCACCTACATCAACTTTGTAGAATTTTGTGAAAGTTTGAGCGGACGACCAAGTCGCCGCTTTACATAATTGGGAAACAGACGCTTGATGTCGGAAAGCCCAAGAGGCACCTATTGCCCTGGTCGAATGCGCCGTGACAGGAAAGGGGGGCGCTTGACCCTTTAAGACGTAAGCCTGGATTACTATCTGTCGGATCCACCTAGAGATGGTGGCCGACGAGACTGCTTGGCCCTTCTTGGGACCAGCCACCGAAACAAACAGTGAGTCTGACTTCCGGAACAGGGAAGTAGCAGATAAGTATACTCTCAAAGCTCGGACAACGTCCAAGGAATGCAACGCCGACTCCTTAGGATTCGACGGATGAGGACACAAGGATGGAAGTACAATGTCTTCGTTGAGATGAAAAGCCGAAAACGACCTTCGGAAGAAAGGAAGGCTGCGGCCGCAGCACCACCTTATCCTTGTGGAAAACCAAATAGGGAGCCTTGCAGGACAAGGCTGCCAGCTCAGAGACTCGTCTAACTGACGTAACAGCCACCAAAAAGACCACTTTCTGAGAAAGTGTCAACAGGGGAATATCTCTAATATTCTCAAACGGTGCCTTCTGAAGCACCGAGAGGACCAGGTTCAAGTCCCACGGAGGTAGTGGGGGACGGACCGGAGGGGCCACATGTCGAACCCCCTGCACAAAAGTACTCACGAGAGAGTGAGTCGCCAGGGGTCGCTGAAAAAAGACAGCCAGGGCATATATCTGTCCCTTAATCGTACTTAGGGTAAGCCTTTGGTCCACCCCATGCTGTAAAAACAGCAGGATTCTGGAAACCAAATAGGTACGCGGATGCCATTTCATCTCCTCACACATGGAGATGTAGGCCTTCCAAGTGCGGTGATAAACCTTCCTAGAGGACGGTTTTCGAGCACTTCTCATCGTAGAGATTACTGAATCTGACAGGCCCCGGTCTCTCAGTACCTGGTTATCAACAGCCATGCTGTTAAAGCCAATGACTGTAAAGCAGGATGGAGTATGGGACCTTGCGATAGCAGGTCCTTCCGTAGTGGTAGGCATCAGGGGACGTCTGCTACCAGACGTACTAGATTGGTGTACCAAGGACGCTGAGGCCAATCTGGAGCGATTAGAATCATTGTAATTCCCTCTGCCTCCACTCTGCGGAGCAGAAGAGGAAGAAGCCTTAAGGGAGGGAAGGCATAGATTAGCCGATACTGACCCCACGATGCCACCAACACGTCCGTTGCGTCTGCCCATGGGTCTCTTGACCGGGCCACAAACCTCAATACCTTCCGATTGAGTCGGGAAGCCAGAAGATCTATGTCTGGTGTGCCCCATCTTTGGCAGAGGAGTTGGAACACCTCCGGGTGTAAGGACCATTCTCCCTGGTCCAGCATCTGGCGGCTCAGGTAGTCCGCCTGCCAGTTTTCCACACCTGGAATGTACACGGCAGACAGTGCCGGTACGCTCCTCTCTGCCCACTTCAGGATGCGAGCGACCTCCGATGCTGCAGCTGAGCTTCTTGTTCCTCCTTGATGATTGACATATGCCACTGCTGTGGCGTTGTCTGACTGGATCCTGACTGGACGCCCTTGCAGCCTCCGAGACCATTTGAAGAGGCACAGCCTGATCGCCCGGATTTCCAGGACATTGATCGGCAGGAGGGCTTCCTCTGGGGTCCAGCGACCTTGTGCCGACTGGACACCCCAGACTCCCCCCCAACCTGTAAGGCTGGCATCCGTCGTGATCACTATCCAGTAAACCAGAAGAAATGACTTCCCGGCCATTAGAGCCGGTGCTGTCAGCCACCATACCAGGGATCTCCTGACTAGGTGGCTCACTCGGATTTGATAATCCAGAGATGAAGGGCATCTGTTCCATCTGGACAGAACTTCCTTCTGTAACACTCGAGTGTGGTATTGAGCATATGGGACCGCCTCGAAGGAGGCTACCATGAGGCCCAACACTCGCATGCCAAAACGGAGTGACGACCAATTCCTGGAAGTCAGCTGCCGTACTGCAGCCCCGAAGGGTCTGCAACTTCTCCACAGGGAGGAATACCTTTGCCTCTGAGGAATCCAGAATTAACCCCAGTTACACTAGGCATTGAGTGGGCACCATACTGACCTTTGCGTGTTTAGTATCCAACCACAGTCTCGAAGAGTCTGACAGGTAATGGACACGCTTACCTCTAAATTCTGAGCTTGAAGGCGCCTTCAGTAGAAGGTCGTCCAAGTAGCCCATGATAGCGATACCCCGCTGTCTTAGAAGTGCCAGAATCGGAGCGAGCACCTTGGAGAACGTCCTGGGTGCTGAGGCAAGGCCAAACGGGAGGGCCACAAACTGGTAGTGGTTCTTCCCGACAGCAAATCACAGAGACTTCTGGTGTCTGGAGTTTATGGGGACATGCAGGTATGCGTCCTTGATGTCCAAGGAGGCCAGAACGTCCCCCGGATGGAGAGCCGTGACTACAGATCGAACCGACTCCATCCGAAATCTTTGTACTTTCACAAAGCAATTGAGGGCTCTGAGATCCAATATTGGATGAACCCCCTCCTTCTTCGGCACAATAAACAGATTTGAGTAAAACCCTGACCCCGTTCCTGTTCTGGAACTGGAATAACTACCTTGCGTTCCAGTAGACCCTGGACCGCCCCATACAGGGTCTCCCGACGGGTCGGTAGTAGCTGGAGATTGGAGGTGATGAATCTGTCCAGTGGACAAGAGAGAAACTCTATCTTGTAGCCTGAGGAGATTACTTTGCAAACCCACCTGTCGGAGACTAGAGCTGTCCACTAAATCGCGAATTTGCGAAGACGTCCCCCCACCCGAGAGCTGGGTGGGGGCGGACCTTCATGCGGACGCAGATTTGTCCGCAGGCTTGTTGGGTATGCGGGACCAAGGACGCCTTTGTCCTTGGGCAGGCGCTTTATCGGCCTGGGGTCTTTTCCCTGTTGCCCTAGGGGGACGAAAAAAATGCTTGCGTGCAGTAAAGGAGGGCCCTTGCCTTTGGCGTGGCCCCTTACCCTTGCTAATTTGGGGAAGCAAAGTGCTTTTACCTCCTGTGGCATCCTTGATGATGTCATCCAGAGAAGCCCCAAAAAGTCTGTCGCCCTTAAAAGGCAGATTCAACAGGGCTTTCTTGGAAGTCTGGTCCACAGACCAGCCTTTTAACCAGATCAGGCAGGGTATTGCTACTGCATAAACCGAAGCTTTAGACAGGAGGGGAATAGTATCCATGTCTGACTCGCAGACAATCCTAAGGCCCTGGACCAACTGGTCGGCCAATGTTATCTCATCAGGAGGAGCATCTCGCTCCTTAACCCCTGGAGTAGCAATCTTGCCCATTCAGTAAGTGTGTGAGACACTAGGGGCCCCGCCAAATGCCGGGCGTACTGCCGAGCCTACCACTGAGTATAGGTAGCAAGCGAGTGCTTCAGCCTTCTTATCCACAGGGTCCTTGAAAACAGGAGCCCCTTCTACAGGAATTGTGGTGGCTCTATTAAGTCTGGACACCGGAGGGTCCACTATAGGGGGAGAGGTCCATTTCTTCAGAAAACTCTCCTCAAAGAGGTACCGTACCACAAACCTCTTTGGGGCTGTAAAGACCCTCAGTGGGTTCTCCCATTCCTTGTATAAGAGTTTATCAAAAGACACACAAAGGAACACCTTAGCAGTGCGGGCAGGTCTATGAAACCCAGGTGGACCGGAGTCTCTGCTGCTTCTGCAGTATTTTCCAACTTTAGCGTATCCCGCACTGCAGTAATAAGGTCAGATACCAATGCCGTCTCGCGTACTGACCTGGACTTGGAGTGCTCCTCACTGTCCGGTCACGGTCTGCAGTCTCTGTTGCGTCAGAATCTGGGCCCTAAGCCGTAGCTGGACCTGGTTCTGCATCAGAATTATCCCCAGAAGCTTGCAGGGGATGAGGCGTTTACTACCCCCTGTATTCCCGTGTGCTGCTTCCACCCTGGCAGCAAACGCCTCTAGGATTGCCGTCATAGCGTACATAGACACCTCAGGGGCACCAGTTGCTAAATCTGGTGTTTCAGGGGAGAAGACATCTGGCTCAGATGCCATGCTGACCACACGCTGACGCCCACAGGGCTCCAGGCAAGATATCAATAGGCCACCCTCCTGCGCTGCAGAGATGCTGGGTTACCCAGAGGACTGACCACCCTGGACCGGTACTGCTATGCTGCCGTGTGCTGCGCCTGTGATGCTGTCCCACTGCTGCTGCGTCAATCTGCTGCTTTTATCAGCACTTCCTGTGTGAATTTTCGCGCCAGTGTAATGCACCCAAGAGGCCGGAGGCTCTCGCAAAATGGTTGCCAAAAATGTCTGTATGGAAGATAATGTGGGCTCTAAGAAAATGGCCGCCGAGCCGAAGATAGAGGTCAAGCAGCCATAGCCCACAAAAAGATGGCCGCCGAACGGCAATATATACATACAGGGTGGACAAACATGGCCGCCGATCAGCTGATAGGGGCCAGTGGGTGTGGCCGAACCACAGGAAGATGGCCGCCGGGCAGTCACAAGAGGCTGAACTCGGCATGGACCACGCCAAAATGGCCGCCGACAGCATGGAGGAGGAAGAAGCACATACAGGTAAGCAGAAAGGACATTTCTTTTAAATGTTAGTTACAGCCAGCCCCGCTCCAGTGGAACCCCTTAGGTGACACCCAGCAACCTTTAGCTAGAAGCCCAGGGAGGAGGGAAAGGCAGGGAGAGAGGGAAAGGCAGGGAGAGAGGGAAGAAAGGGGCCACAACCACTTACTTGGTCTCTCCAGGAATGTCCAGCTAAATCACCCAGCTGAGGCAGGGGAGTTTTACTTACCTATCCTGCATGTATTATGCTGGAAGACATTCCAAACAGATCATCGTCCGCGCACGGAAGGTGACTGTTGGCCAGGCATGCTGTGATTGGACCCAAAAGGGACGATCACATGTATGCCCTGGAGCGTGACGCTCACCGGACAGGCTGCTGCGACTCGGCCGTAAGGTCAGCCGAAGCTGAGCGGTCCGATGCAAGCCTTGGAGCGTAAGCTCACCGGCCAGGCTGCTGCGACTCGGCCGTAAGGTCAGCCGAAGCTGAGCGGTCCGATGCAGGCCCTGGAGCGTAGGCTCACCAGCCACCCGTGGAGTGACGGGCATGTCGTGGAAAACCCAGCGCGTAGCTAGGGTCGGCACCCGCTCGATGGCCAAAACTGGGGAGACTACAAGGATCGAGGATCCAGCCTGTCACCCAGTCGGCAGTTGATCGAAGATCGCAGGAAACAACAAATGTAGCAAAAAAAATATCTTTTCTAGACAGAAAAAAACTGACCTGCGAGATGCAGACTGAGAGGTTATACCAGAGGGTCCGCCCCCTGGGCGGTACTGTAGAAGGTGTGATGCAACACTTTTTACAATTTTTTCTGCCTAGTCACTCCTAATTAATGGATAATACCCACTTTGTCAATAGAGAAGCTGTGTCGGTCCATGGACAAAAGAGTAAAAGAAATAGCTTAATGGCCACATACACATTGGGATCTGACTTGTGAGACCCAAAGTCGTGTGACCGGTGAGAGCCGTCTTTATTAGCACTACTGAAGTCGCTCGGACTTTAGAAAAGGTTCCTGTACTACTTCAAGGCGACTTCTATCTGACTTGTGCCCATAGACTAATGGAAGTTGCCTCCAAGTCGGATACTCATCTTATGTGATTTGGCCAATAGACCACGACTGACCACCAAGATTTTTGGGTGCATTCACCATTGACTGCTTATTTTTTTTAGAAAAGCACTAACCACTGACCACCAATGTATTACAGGACACTCAACACAGATAACCAAAATTTGGGGAGGACCTCACTACTGACTACAATGTTTCAGCGGTCACTTAGACAAACACTTAAGCCCTGTACAAACGATCGGTTTTACAGATGAAAACAGTCCGATGGACTTTTTCCATCGGACAAACCGATCGTGTATGGGCCCCATCGGTCTTTTTTCCATTAGTGATTAAAAATAGAACATGTTTTAAATTTATCTCGATGGAAAAAAAAAACGATCGCAAATTCCGATCGTCTGTGTGGAACTCCATCGGAGAAAAAACCCACGCATGCTCAGAATCAAGTAGACGCATGCTCAGAAGCATTGAACTTAATTTTTCTCGGCTCGTCGGAGTGTTGTACGTCACGGCGTTTGGGACGGTCGGATTTTTGACTGATGGTGTGTAGGCAAGACTGATGGAAGTCAGCTTCATCGGAAAAATCCATCGGATATTATTCCATCGGAAATCCGATTGTGTGTACAGGGCTTCAGGCTTGGGTTCACACTAGTGCGAATTAGATATGGGTTTCACAGGCAACTGTGACCGGATCTCAATGGAGTCGGTTCACACAGCTCCGGGACGGCTCCGGAGCAGTTTGCAGAAGAGTCCTGTGCATCTTCTGGTCTGTTTCGGGTCCAAATCCAGCCAAAAATTTGGGCCTGATTCGTCCCTGAACTGGAGAACAGGGACACACCGGACCCCTGCTGTGATGAGAATTTTTGATGGAAAAATCAAAAATTGTACAGTTGTCATCAGAACAAGAGGTGAGAAAATCTTTGAATTGAGGCATTTATCCTGGTGACAACTGTCTCAATTTGAAGTGATATAAACTTACTTCCTGTTATGTCTCTGGGACTGGAATTTATAATAAACTCCCCAACAGGTTACAGATATGGAAAATTGGACAGAAGTTTTATTTTAAAGCGGCTGTAAACCCTTATTTATACCAAGTGAAGTGTCTATTCTCGGGTGATACACAGAGATGAAACAAATGCTCCTACGCAAGGCTCCTCTACAGCCTCCTAAATCACACATTTTACACATCATTCCCCAGCCCCAAAAGGTGGTCATGCACTTTTGGGGCCCCAGAAGGGGGTCATGCCCATTGCACTGCATTGAGCAGCGAGCTGAGTGTACTCTGAGACCTGAGTGAAGGGACACCCCCTATAAACAGTCTCATAGGGAAACAATCTCATCTCAGGCTGTCAATCACCTGCTGTGTGCTGGGGGCAGGGCCATCCCCTGGATTCTGTGGTGTCAGCATAACCTGTTAGAAGTGACTCATGCAGATAGCAGATGGATGGGAGGGCAGATAGGAACCATACTGCTTAGGTGCTTTGGATTGAGACAAGTACACCCTATTCTGGGATATGTTTTGTTCATTTTTTATTTCAGGGGCTTACAACTAGGGATGAGCCCGATGTTCGAGTTGAACGTAAGTTCACCTCGAACATTGGGTGTTCGCCTGTTCGCCGAGCAGTGATTTTAATAATGCTTAAAGTGAAACAATAAAAGTGAAATATTCCTTTAAATTTCATACCTGAGGGGTGTCTATAGTATGCCTGTAAAGTGGCGCATTTTTCCCATGTTTAGAACAGTCCCTGCAGCAAAAAAGTAATTTAAAACTGATCGCGGCTGTAATGAATTGTCGGGTCCCGGAAATACAGATGAAATTCATTGAAAAAAAATGGCATGGGTTCTCCCCAGTCCATAACCAGGCCCTTTGGGTCTGGTATGAATATTAAGGAGAACCCCGAACCAAAATAAAAAAAAATTGCGTGGGGGTCCCCCCAAATTCCATACCAGGCCCTTCAGGTCTGGTATGGATATTAAGGGGAACCCTGCGCCAATTAAAAAAAAATGGCGTAGGGGTCCCCCTCAAAATCCATACCAGACCCTTCAGGTCTGGTATGGATTTTAAGGGGAACACCACGCCAAAATAAAAAAAATGTGTAGGGGTCCTCCCAAAAGTCCATACCAGACCCTTATCTGAGCACGCAACCTGGCAGGCCGCACGAAAAGAGGGGGGGACGAGAGAGCGCCCCCCCTGAACCGTACCAGGCCACATGCCCTCAACTTGGGGAGGATGCATTGGGGTCTGGACCCCAAAGCACCATGTCCCCATGTTGATGGGGACAAGGGCCTCATCCCCACAACCCTTGCCCAGTGGTTGTGGGAGTCTGCGGGCAGGGGGGCTTATTGGAATCTGGAAGCCCCCTTTAACAAGGGGACACCCAAATCCTGCCCCCCCATGTGAATTGGTAACGGGGTACATTGTACCCCTACCATTTCACCCAAAAAATTGTCAATAATGGCCAGCTTGGGACAAGTCCTTTATTAAAAAAGTATATAAAAGCAAAAAATGCAGCGCCTAAGGTATGTAAGATAGCCCAAACGTGAATGTAGATAAGGACAGCAAACAAACAGTAAGTATATACGGCCTAAGAAGGCCTGGGATAAGTAAATCCAAATATGTACCACACTAGTATATACCTATACATGTGTATAAAACAACTTATAAAGTATATAATACAGTGAACTAATAATAAAGTTCAATTAAGGTGACCAATGTGTAGACTGGAAAAAGATGGAAGAAATGTGTATAAATCTTCAATATATTGTCCTCATAAAAGAAATCCAAAAAAACTTCAGGAACGTGGAAAACATGTATTCATATATCCATAGCACCCGGGGACGTGACTCCAACACCAGGGATGGGGGAAAGAAATGGATACTCTTACCCCTATGCGTGGACACACACACCAGCGGTGGTGGGTCAGACAGGCAAAGATTATGAGATAGACTTCTCTGGATCCGTCCTCTCGAGGTATCAGCAGATGAAGCAGGCGCAAGGAATCCAGTCCTCTCCCAAGTAATAATACAGACCTCCAAGGCGTCAGTGCATCAGAGATCATGTAAAAAATTGAACAAAAGGAGGCTCCACATAGCGCAGGATCAGATGGCAAAATAAAAATCTAATTTATTCAGGAACAAAACACAAAACACACATGGTGTAAAAAATGAATAAAATAAATAATCGTACAGGCTTCCATGCAGAGGCTTGCAAAAAGTGATCACAGACGTAGTATCAAATTGTGGCGTAGCTATAAGGCAGGTTCATGTACCCGACATGTTTCGCATGAAAAATGCATCGACTGGGGCATGAACCTGCAAAAGACTGCCACGCCATTATAAACATAAAACAAGATTGTTTGAACCCATTACAGCTGTTGTGTTCCCCGCCTCATGAGGGGGATGGTCCAATCGTAAGCACAGAGTACCTGACCTTCGTGCTCGTCATTCAACAGGGCCAGAAGTGCAGACCAATGGAACGAGTCTGGGCCGCGCACGGCAATGAGCCGTGACGTATCCGCCAACCAGCGTCATTACGCCGCCAATCCTGGGAGTGGCCGTGTTCCTATCCTAGACGTGCATCGCATCATGTAAGCGACGCACGTAACGACGTCATCTTAGTAACGTAAAGGAACATCATCACACAGCCCATCCAGGAAGTATTTGCGTTCCACGTCTCTATCGCAAGTGCTATCGTGTAAACCGCAATGGAAAATACGTCCAATAGCAGACAGCCAAATGACTCAGCCGGCAACAGCCACTCATCGCATCTAAGGTCAGCACAAACAAAGACAGAGTCGGGCTGAAAGGAATGACGAGCACAAAGGAGGGCAAGCATATCTGATCACACTGAAAAATATTGGTATATGACACCAATAAAGTACAGGGATCTCATATAACAAATATAAAATCAATAAAATAAATATAAAACCATCCTGTGAGATGAAACAATCATATAAAGCACCTAAAAGGAAAGAGGTAACAATATATACTGACTATACAGGTATATACGATACAAATCACTAATACCAAATAAAGATAACATCATGATTATAGGTCTGCTAAACCGCTGGATGCGGGTTACACACCACAAATGGCATATATTAGACCGCTGGGTGCGGATACTATATGTCAAATAGCATCAGCAACATATAAATTGTCCTAGAAGGTGTCACATAAATATATATATTAAAAATATCTGAAAAATATAAAATATAATCTATTAATGGTACCCCCATATATTGAATTACAATAGCTATATTAATAGCCACAAGTAATGAGATGAATATAAGACTAATCCATCTTAAATTAGAATGATACATACAAGATAGAACCAGGAATGATGAAAGGTGAAAATACAAAATAAAAAGAACATAAAATAAAAAGCTTCATTGACAGTGAACTGGGACATAAGGATAACCAAATTAATATTAGGCCTTATTAATAAATGAATTGATATCCCAATCGATATTGAGTCCAAACGGTGAGTAACATCGAAGCTGGTAAATCCAGAAAGTTTCCAATTGGGAAACACCCCTAACGTGAGACTCCCCTCTCCAGTGAGGAATGAGTTGGTCAATCACCTGAAATTTGGTGCCTACAACCTTCTTATCATGAAATTGAAGGTAATGTCTAGGCACGCTGTGATTGGTGCGACCTTTTTTGATGCCTAAAATGTGTTCATTGACACGAATCGAAAAGTTGCGGATGGTACGTCCCACATACTGCTTATTACATGGACATGTACTAAGATATACGATAAATCTAGTAGTGCATGTGGTAAAATGTTTCATTTGATAGATGGTAGAAGTGGTAGAAGATGTAAAACTAACACTTCTGCCGCACCCAATGACATTATGTATACACACATTACAGCGTTTACACGGATAATAACCCTTCATGTTTGGAAAAAGGGACAAGCACTGTTTAACCGGAGGGTCGACTACATTAGAGGCGATCCGATTACGAAGAGATGGAGCTCCTCTATATACAACACCTGCACGATCAGGGAGCACCGGGCCTAACAGGGGATCGTTCTTAAGGACCCCCCAATGTCGATTAAAAATCTGTTTAATCCGTCTGTGCTGTATAGAGAATTGAGTCATAAACGACCACCTAAATTGTGGATCTGGTGGGCGTTTGGGACGCTCAACAACTAAAGACTGTCTGTCTAGCAAAGAAACCTTGACAATTTCGGCATCAATAGCAGACGGAAGGTATCCCTTCTCAATGAATCTTGACTTGAGTGTGTCTGCTTGTATGTAAAAATCATCAAGGTGTGTACAGTTTCTCCTGACTCGGAGTAGTTGGCTAAATGGTACAGATTTAAGCCAAGAGCTGTAATGACAGCTGTCGATTGGGATATACCCATTCCGATCTGTTGGCTTGAAAAAAGTTTTTGTCACTAAACTTTGGTCCATAACTGAAATCTCTAGATCCAAAAAATGAATAGTATTACGACTCATCTCATAGGTAAGCACAATTCCCATGTCATTATCGTTAAGAGTGACCATGAAGTCATGTAAAGACTCCTCATCACCCTTCCATAGGAGGAGGATGTCGTCTATATATCTTGCCCACACAACGAGTTCTGGGTGTTGTAAGGCATAGACGACATCCTCCTCCCATAGGGCCATAAAAAGGTTTGCAAGGCTAGGGGCGAACTTAGCGCCCATTGCAACACCTTTGGTTTGCAAGAAAAACTGGCCATGATACCAAAAATAATTAGATTGAGTAGCAAATGTTAACAAAAAAAGAAAAAAGTCCAGCGATGTAGATCCATCTCGCTCCGACGATACAGAAAAAAAAAAGCCACTACTGATGCGCCTACATAGGAGACCCCCGTTGAGTGACGCTACTCCCGCCGTGACAGATGACTTTTTATGACAATAACATGCATATAAGCCTTTAAAATTAGCACTTTTGATTTTTCATGTTCTTGTCCCATAGACTTTAACTGTGTTCGCATGTTCGAACAAATTTTTTGCCTGTTCGCAAGTTCTGGTGCAAACCAAACCGAGGGGTGTTCAGCTTATCCTTATTTACAACCAGTTTAACATTTGCAACAAACAATAGTTTTCGCTATGGATGCAATTTAAGACTTCTTGCACATAAACAGATGAGCCCGTTCAAGGTAAATCCCAGTGTCTAAGCATAGCATGTAAAAACCTTGGGATGCTTGGATCACTTTGTTCTATGGGGCAAGCTTGTACGGAAAAAAAAATGGTCAGCTCCGGTCGAAGATGCTGTACTAACCATAGGTGTGTGCAGCCCATTGCATTAGGGTGTGCACCCCAAAGCTCAAACACGCATGCGTGTTTGTGTGTATCTATACAGTGTCAGTAGGGCATTGGATGGTGTCAGAAGGGCATTGGATGGTGTCAGTAGAGCAGTAGATGTATCAGTAGGACAGAGGTTGGTGTTAATAGGACATTGGATAGTGTCAGTAGAGCAGTGGATGTATCAGTAGGACAGAGGTTGGTGTCAGTAGGACATTGGATAGTGTCAGTAGAGCAGTGGATGTATCAGTAGGACAGAGGTAGGTGTCAGTAGGACATTGTGACAGTAGAGCAGTAGATGTATCAGTAGGACAGAGGTTGGTGTCAGTAGGACATTGGATATTGTCAGTAGAGCAATAGATGAATCAGTAGGACAGAGGTTGGTGTCAGTAGGACATTGGATGGTGTCAGTAGAGAAGTGGATGTATCAGTAGGACAGAGGTTGGTGTCAGTAGGACATTGTGTCAGTAGAGCAGTAGATGTATCAGTAGGATAGAGGTTGGTGTCAGTAGGACATTGGATGGGGTCAGTAGAGAAGTGGATGTATCAGTAGGACAGAGGTTGGTGTCAGTAGGACCCTTCAGATCATGATCAACGTGTTATCAAGCCCTGGATTAGGTTGGGCCCAGGCACACCCAGCGTGCACGCCTATGGTACTAACCATCCGACATTAGTAAAGCGATCACCCCTGTTGAGCTGTTGATCACCCCCTGCCAGAACACTCCAATCAACACTCTCTGTCATTGGCTGAGAGCGTTAATCAGGAGTCGGTCGGCTGCTGGTTTTCCAGCATGCATGTCCGACAGAAGCCGGCTAAAAGGCCGACTTCTGTCGGACAGACCGACATACACATGGGCCGAATGTTGGCCGCTTTCTTTTAACCGGCCGATGTCTCCCGACATTCTGCCCGTGTATACCCAGCTTTAGTGTGTCTGAGTATAGGCTTGTAGACAAACATAAAAAAGTACCACTCTAATGATATCACTGATATCAGCCAACATGGTATGTAATGAACTGGTGCAGATGGTAGAAAACAGCTTTTCAGGCTGTTAACCTCAACAAATAGGCCCACTAGGGGGGGAAACACATCTGAAGGACCTCTACTGTGGGTGGAGAGCAGAGCTGAAGCTTTCTTCCACTACCTGGTTCCGTTTTGGTCAGAATCCTGAGTGCCATCAATGGGTATGAGCTAACACATCAGCCAATTGCAAAGGAATTGCGCTGCAGTGAATTTTACAGTTAATTAAAACCTGGTGCCTGGCACTGAGCAGTCCAAAGGAGCTCATACCTGGCCACAAATAATGTGAAATCAGAGATTCATAAAATAAAATCAACAGTGTACTGTATAGTACAATTCCTTGTGTTTACTAAGCATTCATTGTAGCTACATATTGCTTACTGCCATGCAGAAAATATAGACACAGCTGTGTCCACGGAATACAGCTCTGCTCACACAGCACTATCCAAACTCAATTCAGTTGACATAACACAAATATTCCATAGTTGTGTTTACCGTCTAAAGCCACCAGCAATATTTTAACAATCCCTGTTGGCTAAAAAGTATATTTCAGGCGTCTGTACAAGCGGGAAGCAACAAAACGCAATTTTTACAATATTTGATTATCTGCCATGACAAGTTGTTAGTAAAATACAAAGAAGCTTGCACAGACTGCACTGCATTGCAGGATTTTACAAGCATTCTGCTGGAAAATTAGGATTTTTCAATGAGATATTTTTTTTTTTTTTTTAACATTCTGCATCTGTTGTGCACATCTGGGTCATTCATGTACAGTACCAAACAAAAAGCTCTTTTCTTTTATATACATGATATATGTGTCCTTTTGTTGATGTACTGTACTATTATGGGTTCTCAGCAGGCTCTAACAAATGTGTACACTGTAAATGTGATTACAGCATTTAAATACAGTGACCACTAGTACTAAAACTGGAACTGGCTCTTATAAAGGAGTAAAAAAACTAAACAAAAAAAAAAAAGCAACACAGTAGGGCTCCCTGAATGAAAATGGCTTAAAGCGGAGGTTCACCCTAAATACAGACATTAGCTTATCCTGATCTTGCTAGCAGATACTTATGCATATGGCTAGTGGTTTTTTTCTTGCGGTTGTACTTACCATGAATCAGACGTTTTTAATGTGGGCTTCCGGGTATTCCTCCCGCGGGAGTGGGCGTATCTGTTTCTTTCCCCGACACCCCATTGTTTTCTGGGAGGTGTCCGAAATGTCTCCTGGGAGCACAGTGTGATGATTCCCAAGGAAACAATGCGGAACGCCAGCCATCGTAATCTCGCGGTATTTCACTGCATTCACCGCATCCCGGAAGTCTCTGCTTGTGGGCTTCGCAATGCCCACAAGAAAAATGGAAAAGACTGATCGATTTTTAAAAGTTATGATTTACAACTGAAATAGATGGGGGATGGTTCTATTTGCAAAACAAGTGAATACTAACGTGGTAGCTGTAATCCCATTAGATGCAACTAGAAAAACAAAAACGAGGGACCGCGGAACCTCCGCTTTAAACAACTGATTAAGGCCTATTCAAAATCAGGAAAACAAAATCAGAAGAAAAGTGATAGCGATGCCAATAGGGACCAACCAAACTCTTTGTGGTTGATTTACTAAAAGCCTAAAGACTGTAAACTTCACAAGAGAATTTTCACTTTGCAAGGGGATTTTATCTTAGCTCAGCGAATGGGGTGAAGCTCTGCTAACACGAAGGAGAGGGAAGGTTTGGGACTTTAGATGAGGCACACATGTGTGCCTCCATCCCTGGTGCAAATATACAAAAAGCTCTGCTAACGTTCATCATCCAATCATGTGTAATCATTTTTTTTTCCTAGCAAGTGATTGGGTAGTCTTTGCAAAGTGAATTTTCACCGCATTCACTAAGCTGAATTCCTTTGCAAGTGCAATTTCCATGAAAAGTAAACAACCTATTTGCCTTGGGTAAAGCAACCCCTTTTTGTCATTCAAATATGATTTTTTTTCTATCAATAGTTTTTACCTTTTTTGCGTTATAAATGTTACATACAATTGTCACCAACTACCGCCAAATCCTCCCAACTGTATGTCCCAAAGATGAAATAAAATCGGTCACTAAGGTAACAACTCCATTTTTTTTTTACAAATCTTTTTTTTTTTTTTTTTTTTAATAAAATGCCCAGTTACATGATAGGGAGAAGCGTATTGGTTGCTACAGCACCACAGAAAGTTCTTTCAATGTACTTTTGGTTACTATTAGATAAAATGGATCCATGCAGCAGAACACTGACTATAGGACAGCAAGTTAGGTTGCGTAACATATAGTTTATTAAATGCACAAATGCAGCTAATCCTATAAAAGAGACCATATCCTCTGGTCCCTAGAGAATGCAGCTGACACCGGTTCCCTTCAAGCCACAGTAGCCATCTGGGTTTTTGTGCAGATATTGCTGGTGATAATCCTCTGCATAATAAAACGCCGGAGCTGGACGGATCTCTGTGGTGATGGTGCCCAGGCTGACGCGGTTCAGCTCCTGTAATTATAGAGCAGCTAGTTAATACATCTGTTCTGGAAACATTTATAAATCAGTGAATGGTCTGCTTTTCTTTATAAGCCGGGGCACCATATTTCTAACAAGGTGCTCGCTGGGCCTTCCATGCAGCCATCAACTTTGCTGAAAAACTGCAATAAACAGTTTAAAATGTTGGAATTGGAAAGAATCGATACAGAGTATGTGATCTACAATGTTTGGGTATATTGTGTAAATACTAGGGTTGCACCGATACTGTTTTTTTATCCGCGAGTACCGATACTTTCGGTCAAGTACTCTGTGATACCAAATACTGATAGTTTGCGGTGCAATTTGCGTCAATACAAGCCAAATTGGAGCAAATCACACTGCAAAGAATTGCATGCGATTTGAACAGGAATGCAGTGCAATCCCTGGCTGAATCGCATGCGATTTCTTCCACTGATCCTGTATAGCTATGATTAAGCAACTTCATACGGTGTGAAACGCGTCGGAGGCTTTTCCTGTTTTCTGTAACATGAAGTGACTGTATTGGATTTCATCTGCTACACAAGATATCAATAAAGATGCCTTTAACGGTGTGCGGCTGTCCAGGATTTCCTTCATATTTAGTTGCAGAGCCAGCACCTGTAAGTTCCTAGAAGGGCGTGTGCTTTAGAGGATTGGGACTTAGAGTGGCAATCCTTCTTTATTGCTCCTGTATTTGTATAAAAAAGGGAAAAGTGCCATCTAGTACATTAGTTACATAGTAGTTACATAGTAGGTAAGGCTGAAAAAAGACAATAGTTCATTCAGTTCAACCTGTGTAGGTATATGTGTGTCAGTGTCTATAATAATTTCCCATATCCTTGTATGTTGTGTTTTTTAAGATATACATCCAAGAGTCTTTTAAAAATATCCATACTTCCCACAGCCACCACTAATTGTGACAGAAAGTTCCACATCCTTATTGCCCTGACAGTGAAGAACCACCTGCGCAGTTTAAGGTTAAACCGCTTCTCCTCTACTCTCAATGTGTGACCCTGTGTCCTCATACACTCTCTAGGACTGAATAGTTTTTTCCTATGCTGGGATCCCCATTGAGGCATTTGTAGATCGCTATGATGTCCATCCTCAAGCTTTGCATCTCTGGCGAGAATAAATTTAATGTTTGCAGCTGGTCCTCGTAATTGAGGTCCTCCAGTCCTCTTATTAATTTTGTTGCCCTTCTTTGGACTCTCTCCAGCTCCAACACATCCCTTCTGAGGACTGGTGACCAGAACAGGAACAGAATACTCCAGATGTGGCCTAACCAGGGTTTTATAAAGTGGCAGAATTAGTAGGCAGTTTAAAATTTGTTAGAACTCACAGTATATCTGGCCACATGCAAAATAATCTACATAGGTGTCCCGGTCCACCGATGGTAGCAAATCAGGGCCGCTGGAGGTGCTCACAGGGCTGATAGAGAAGTTCCAGGACCTCGTGGGTATAGGGCGGAAGTGATGTCAGCTTGGGGGCGGACCGTCTCTACATCCCCAGCCCTGTGAACACCTACAGCAGCCTGTGCATGCAGGCTCTATGTACTGTGAGTTCTAACATTTTTTAAACTGCCCACTAGATGGCGTTTTCATCCCTTTCTATACACACGCAGTGGGGGAAATCACATGCGATTCGGACAGGAATCGCACTATATTCCTAAACAAATCGCATGCAATTATTTGTAGTGCAATTTGCACCCAGTCATTTTGTATTGACGCAAATCTCACCGCAAAGTATCGGTTTCAGTATCAGGAGCATTTGGGCAAGTACTGATACTCGCACAAATGCTTGGTATTGGCATCTATACCAATACCGGTATTGGTATTGGTGCATCCCTAGTAAATACCAGTGGTGGTAATGCTAGAATCCTTGTCTGGCTGTATTCAAGTATCAGTACTGCTTAGAAAAAAAGAAAGAAAAGTAATGCACCCAGAGCAACAGATGACAGTGTCTGGATCTAACTTATATAATGCATGATCATTTTGTAAATAAAATATTCATCCCCTGTTATATAAAAAAGAAATAGGTCTAATACATACAAAAATCATTGATCACATACAGTATAAATAAAGTGAAACATTTCAAAAACCTCATGAAAATTTGCAAAATATCATCTCATAACGTAAAAAAAATTAAAACCACAATATTACTTGTGCTTACAAATGATCAAAATCTCACATAAAAAATCTTAACACATAGTTCATATTAACTGAAGAAAGTTCATAAAAATTGTATTGTACATTTTTTTTCAAACAAATCTATAGTGCTCTTCAGCGAGTCCCAGGTGCTCCAATCACACAAAGTGTTTCAGTGCTGCAAAGTGCTTGTAAAGTGATACAGCCTCTTACCAGATCAACGTGATCTCCAAGTTATAAGAGATCAATATCACTTTTTAGTGTATCATGCAGTGGCCTAATACAAATAGTTCCTAAAAGCTTCCACCTCCTAGTGGTAGGTTACAGTATGTATCCCAGTAAGCAGTGCTATGACTTGATGCTTGACTGCAAGGGGGTCGCTCACATCAGGAAAAGGAAACAGAGTGCATAGCTGGCAGATCAACAGGTACTTCTGTACTTGCGGGGCCTTTAAAAAAGGGTCTCAAACTGGTGGCCTTCCAGCTGTTGGATAACTACACGTCCCATCATGCCTCTGCCTGTGGGAGTCATGCTTGTAACTGTCAGCCTTGCAATGCCTCATGGGACTGTTTTTTCCTTGACATACACATAAAATTAGATGACTATTTCTCCTGATGAGAAAATAAAAATATGTGGCCATTAATTATACAGGGAAATGCTGACTCTTTGCCCCTGCCATCTATAGGCATGTATCTACTGTGCTCTAGGCCAGTGTTTCTCAACTCCAGTCCTCAAGGCGCCTCAACAGGTCATGTTTTCAGGTTTTCCATTATTTTGCACAGGTGATTTGATCAGTTTCACTGCCTTAGTAATTACCACAGCAGTTTCATCTGAGGGAAATCCTGAAAACATGAACTGTTGGGGCACCTTGAGGACTGGAGTTGAGAAACACTGCTCTAGGCTAGGTTCACACTATGCTGGTTTCCCGGTGGCCATGTTTGTGCAGGCATAGCAGCCTATTTATTTGAATGGGCTGCTGTACCTATGGAAAACGTCCCCGCACCTTTTTCAAAATGGCAGCCTCAGGAAAATCACATAGTTCTACGAAGTTCCCAGCACAAGAAACTGCGCTGTGATTTCCAGTGTGTGGGGGTGCCATTAAGACCTAATGGCACCCCCATTTTTATTTATTTTTTTAAGCCCGTGGTGTGTGAAACACATTCAGACTAACACCCGATGCAAAAAATAGTACACACACAGAACACGAGAACACAAAAAAGTGCACAGGGTGTACACGTGGACCTCGACTGAAGAGGAAGGGCCCTTTCCCTGATCAACGGGGCGCAAGGCTTCTGACAGGGACTGAAGTCCTCACTAGCCCACCTAGCTGAAACAAGGCGGACCCCGTTCTCTGGGAGGTCTGCCGAAACACACCAACCCCAAGTACTAGGTGGGGCTCCCCTGAAGGAAGAGCCCATGAAAGGCGGTGAACCAAGCCAGAAGGCCATATCCACCCCCTCCCAAGACTTTTAGGGCAGGCCGAGGACTTACACCCTACTAATCGTGCAGTAATAAGTATACCATGCAAAAGTGACAAACGTGACAAACACAGATAAAAACGGCAGGAGTGAAAGGGGATAAAGTGGCATGGTGCAATACCACAGCAGGCCCTTCGGCCAGGAATCAAAAATTCCTCTGGGCCCAGCTAAAAGGCCGGCCCTAGAGGCAGGTGCGAAAAAAGTGTGATGGTGCAGTGACTTAATGGCACCCCCATGCTTCTTCTAACAGCAGCGTGTTATTGCTGCAGATGTAGGAAAGCATGCAATTTACACTCAGTCCTGCACCCGCAGAAGGGTGAACCTAGCCTAATGGTGAATCCAGCCTTGGTACCAAGCCATCAGTGCCACTGTAATCACCATAAAAAGTTATGAGTGGTAGCATTTCCCAGTGAAAGGCTGGAACCAGCTTTGATGTCCACTGCCGGACACCTCATTTACTTCTTCAACTTTGTAGAAACAGAGAAGGAAAGAGAAAAAAAAGAACAAAGACTTCAGGGGAAGGACTTTAGACGGCACTGGGTCACTAGTCTGACACCGCTGATTTAGACATATGTAAATAAAATTCAGGGAGTCCCCACTTTGGTTCCTGACCAACAGACCAAACTTGTTCTATGGAATGTATGAATGTAGATAGCAGAGTGTTTACCTTCTGGAAGGTCTCCTTTGATAAAAGAGCTGCTTCTCTCTGTTGATCTCCATAGGTGTATATCACTGAGCGGTACTGACTGCCGACATCCTGCCCTTGCTTCATTCCTGCAGTGACAGATGGAGTGTCATGTTAGGGAAACAATGATACTTTTATGGTAAAGAAAAAAAAAAAACACATAAAAAACCTTGTTTGGCTAAATCTGATAAATTACTATCTGGTTATATAATCTACTAAATTTAATTCAAGTGGTAAAAACATGGACACATGAAGCATCTTTATTATTATTATTATTGTTATTATACAGGATTTATATAGCGCTGCACTTTACAATATAGAGGGGGACAGTACAGTTACAATACAGTTCAATACAGAAGGGACAGGAGGGCCCTGCTCGTTGAGCTTACACTCTAAAGGGAGGGGGAGGAGGTACAAAGGGTAATAGCTGCAGGGGGTGATCTGCTGGAGGTGGCTTGGGTACATTTCTTAGGTGGAGGTGGCATAGGCTGCCTTAAATAAGTGGGATTTTAGGGATGGCCTAAAGGCAGACAGGGTTGGGTCTGACTGGACATACTGGGGTAGGGAGTTCCAGAGGATGGGAGAGGCGTATGTACAGTATCTCACAAAAGTGAGAACACCCCTCACATTTTTGTAAATATTTTATTATATCTTTTCATGTGACAACACTGAAGTAATGACACTTTGCTACAATGTAAAGTAGTGAGGGTACAGCTTGTATAACAGTGTAAATTTTCTGTCCCCTCAATATAACTCAACACACAGCCATTAATGTCTAAACCGCTGGCAACAAAAGTGAGTAAATGTCCAAATTGGGCCCAAAGTGTCAATATTTTGTGTGGCCACCATTATTTTAACTTTAACCCTCTTGGGCATGGAGTTCACCAGAGCTTCACAGGTTGCCACTGGAGTCCTCTTCCACTCCTCCATGATGACATCACGGAGCTGGTGGATGTTAGAGACCTTGCGCTCCTCCACCTTCTGTTTGAAGATGCCCCACAGATGCTCAATAGGGTTTAGGTCTGGAGACATACTTGGCCAGTCCATCACCTTTACCCTCAGCTTCTTTAGCAAGGCATAGGTCGTCTTGGAGGTGTGTTTGGGGTCGTTATGTTGGAATTCTGCCCTGCAACCCAGTCTTTGAAGGAAGGGGACCATTCTCTGCTTTAGTATGTCACAGTACATGTTGGCATTCATGGCTCCCTCAATGAACTGTAGCTCCCCAGTGCCGGCAGCACTCATGCAGCCCCAGACCATGACACTCCCACCACCATGCTTGACTGTAGGCAAGACACACTTGTCTTTGTACTCCTTACCTGGTTGCCGCCACACACGCTTGCCCTGTTAAACCGCTGTATGATCTTGTCCACTGTGCTGCAGCTCAGTTTCAGGGTCTTGGCAATCTTCTTATAGCCTAGGCCATCTTTATGTAGAGCAAAAAAAAAATTTTCAGATCCTCAGACAGTTCTTTGCCATGAGGTGCCATGTTGAACTTCCAGTGACCAGTATGAGAGAGTGAGAGCGATAACACCAAATTAAACACACCTGCTCCCTATTCACACCTGAGACCTTGTAACACTAATGAGTCACATGACACCAGCGAGGAAAGATGGCTAATTGGGCCCAATTTGGACATTTTCTCTTAGGGGTATACTCACTTTTGTTGCCAGCGGTTTAGACATTAATGGCTGTGTGTTGAGTGATTTTGAGGGGACAGCAAATGTACACTATTATACAAGCTGTACACTCACTACTTTACATTGTAGCAAAGTGTTAAAGTGTCATTTCTTCAGTGTTGTCACATGAAAAGATATAATACAATACTTACAAAAATGTGAGGGGTGTACTCCCATTTGTGAGATACTTTATATGTCTGTTTTCCTAACACAGTTCTGCCCTAGGTTGACAACACTGATCCACAGATACAGTACATTGAGTCAGCACTGTCACCCATAAGACAGGAAGGGGTTTATTTACTAAAAGGCAAATGGACTGTGCACTTTGAAACGGCAGTTGCTCCAGAGCTTTGTAAAGGGGGGAAGCTGTGCTGACCTCCATCATCCAATCACATGCAAGCAAAATGCTGTTTTTTAATCTTCCTTGCATGTGATTGGGTATTTTTTCAAAGTGTAACTTTACCTGATTTACTAAACCCTGGAGCAGCTGCACTTGCAAAGTGCACAGTCTACTTGCCTTTTGTAAATCAACCACCTAAGTGTGTTATTCACAGGATCACCAGGTGAAACTAAGTAAATAAAAATAAAAATAAAATTAACGCTGCCACTGTTTCTATGGAGTGGTAAATTGCAATATAATCCATTTTTGTTCTGGAGTTTAGATACACTTTAGCCCTGGTTCACACCAGTGCGGCTTTGAAATCGCGCTACTTCGGAGCGATGTCAAAGCTGCTGATCATTGCGATTTTGATGTGCCATTTCATTGCGGCTTGTGACTCCATTTAACAGACGTCAATGCAAGTCACAATGAAATCGCAAAAAAGTAGTGCAGGAACCTTCTTCAAAGTCGCTACAACTTGAGTCGCAACGATTTTAAGGGTTCCATTGCCGGCAATGGAATGCAACTTGACAAATCTCACTGGTGGGAACCAGGGCTTAATGATTATTCATCAAAACTAAGGAAGCCACTTTGCTGTGGGTGAAATGCTTTTAAAAACAATCAGCAAGTTCAGTTGTGTTTACTTTCAAAAGATTTTATGAGTAATAAACGTAATAGTAATAAAGTAATAAAGAGTAATAAAAACACTGATTAAAAAAAGGTGAGGGTGTAATATGTTTTTCCAATTTTACCACCTTAGATCTAATAAAAACTTAAAGGCTAAGTTCACCTTTTTTTTTTTTTTTTTCTAAATTCCAGCTCCCCTATGCACCAATATAGCATTCATGTACTTTTTTTGCAAAAATATCAAAGCTTTCCATGAAATCTACAGACACATACCTTACTGTCCTACATCCATGATTCCAAACGTATCTATTGCTTCTGTCTTACTTCCTTACAGACTTTAGGTCATGACACAAGAAGGAGTTGACCAGCTGACCTCATTAGCACACCCTGCATCATCCACCCTCCCACTCCCAGGTGCACATATTTTAAATGAAATGCAATCAATCAGTGATCACCCTTCTCACGAAATACACAATATACAATCAGACTGCGTAGTGTATGGCCATGTTTAGACAAGTACATAGGAAGGAGTGGACAGAAACACTAAGCTGTCAAGCCCCGTTCACATCTCTGCATAGCGGGAACTCACATTCCCACATGCGTTCTTTTTATTTTTAGTGAGGGGGAGGTGTTTTGGAGCATTTTCACTCATCACACATAGGGCAGCCCATCCACCTGAATGGGCCGCCCTACATGCAGCAATCACCCCAAAGAAGCATCAGAACTTTTTTTAGAACGGAGCTTGGTGCGTTTTTATTGCCTGATTGAATATAGAGTGATTGGCTAGATAGGTGTTTCCTCCTATTATATAAATTTGGTAACTCTAAAGGAGATTGTAAAATCAGATTGTATAGTGTATAGCCACCTTTATACACCTAAAATTACTAGTTGCGCTTTCAGTGCCATTAATTGGTAACAGAAAACCAAACAGAAGCAAACACACATTTTGGCATGTGAAAAAATGAGTGGGAAATGCTGCAAAACGCACAGTAAAAACCACGCAACCCACAAAACGCCAACTTGTCCCAAAAGCCACATATAGCACAGCCCATTTAAATTAGCAGGCTGCCCTACTCATGACACAAAACTAGACACAAAACATTTGCTCCAACTATGCTAGATGTGGATGGAGCCTGAAAGTGAAATTGGTGCGATAACACAAGAACAACGAGGCTCCATTCACATCTGTGTGTTTCCTTGCATTTCAGAAATGCACTGCACCAAAAATCACAGTAAAAAAACGCACCAAGCTCCGTTCTAAAAAAATGTTCTGAAGCTTCTTTGGGGTGATAGCTGCGTGTAGGGCAGCCCATTCAGGTGGATAGGCTGCTCTATGTGTGATGAGTTAAAATGCTCTAAAACACCTCCCCCCTTGGCAAAAAAAAACAAAAACGCATGTGAGGGAATGCGAGTTTTCCCGCTATGCAGAGATGTGAACAGGGCTTGACAGCTGAGTGTTTCTGTCCACTGATTGATTGCATTTCATTTAAAAAATGTGCAGCGGGGAGTGGGAGGGTGGATGATGCAGGGTGTGCTAATGAGGTCAGCTGGTCAACTCCTTCCTGTGTCATGACCTAGTCTGTAAGGAAGCAAGAAAGAAGCAATAGATACCTTTTGAATCATGGATGTAGGACAGTAAGGTATGTGTCTGTAGATTTTATGGAAAGCGTTGATATTTTTGCAAAAAAAATCACATGAATGTTATATTGGTGCATAGGGGAGCTGGAATTTAGAAAAAAAAAAAAGGTGAACTTACCCTTTAAGTCTAATAGACTTTTGTGCTCTCTCTTTTCCGATTCCCTGCAGGTTGATAATTCTTATAATGGTTTTGAATCCTTTTATTTTAGGTAAAAAAAACTCACCTTTTTTTATTTTGAATACAGTTAGGAAGGGTTATAGCCCTTAGTATCTGTGTTCCTTTGGGGAAATTTCCCTTTATTTCTTGTCCAGAAAGTGAGAAGTCCATTTAAAGTGTGGGAATCCCTCGTTGTCAACAAGGTCATCAGAACTAACGTTCCCCTTGGGCGCTTTCCCCTCTCCTTCTGTTTTCTTGACAACCCAAAATTTGGAAATTTCTTTCACTTTGGTGATAACAGTAAACAGGACAAATAGAGAGGGAGAATCTCCCTAACGGGGACACAGACAGCAATAAAAACTGACAGGTGTTCTTATCCCTCTCCACTCTATCCAGAAAACTAAAAAAAGTTTTGCCTTTTGTTATACTTTAAGTTTAGAACTGTATATTATATATTCTTAACATTATTTTAAATCTTTTTAACCACTTCGCGTCCGCGCTATAGCCGAATGACGGCTACAGTGCGGACCTGAATTGCCGGGAGGCCATCAATAGACGTCCTCCCCTTTCCTCGCTCCCCACGCACCCCCTGCAGGGCACATGCGTTGCACGCTGTGATCACCGAGTCACTGAGACTCAAGTGATCACACATTTGAGTAAGGGCCCGATCCCGGCCCCTTACCACGTGATCAGCTGTCAGCCAATGACAGCTAATCACTTGATGTACACAAAAACTCTGTAATCTTTTTTGTTTTCTCCTTACGCTGACAGCGATAACCGGCTCTTGTACAAGGGACATCAGTCCCGAAGAGGAAGGAACACAGGCACCTCATCTGTGCCCACTAGTACCGCCTGCCAGTGCCACCTGCCATAAATGTGCCACCTATCAATGTCCACCAGTGTTGCCAATCAGTGCCTCATCAGTGCCACCTAGCAGTGCTGCCTATTAGTGTCACCTACCAGTACCGATCAGTGCCCATCATTGCCACTCATAAGTGCCCATCCCTGCCTACATCAGTGCCCATCGCTGCCACCTATCAGTGCCCATCACTGCCAGCTATCAGTGCCACCTATCAGTGCCCACCAGTGCCACCTATCAATGCCCATCAGTGCCACCTATCAGTGCCACCTATCAGTGCCCATCAATGCAGCCCATCAGTGCCCATCAATGCAGCCCATCAGTGCCCATCAATGCAGCCCATCAGTGCCCATCAATGCAGCCCATCAGTGCCCATCAGTGCAGTCTCATCAGCGTACATCAATGAAGGACAAAAAATAAAAACCGCAGAGGCGATCAAATACCACCAAAAGAAAACTCTATTTGTGGGGAAAAAATTACAAAAATTGTATTTGGGTACAGGGTTGTATGACCACGCAATTGTCATTCAAAGAGTGAGAGCGCTGAAAGCTGAAAATTGGTCTGGGCAGGAGGGGGGTTTAAGTGCCCAGTAAGCAAGTGGTTAAACATTACGGGATAATAATTATTATTATTATGACACACCATTTGCAAAGCCTGCTGGGCTTTCTTGCAAGAAAGCCCAGCACTGCTTGCATAAAACATTACCAGTTAGACAGGGGTCTCAAACTGGCGGCCCTCCAGCTGTTTCAAAACTATAAGTCCCATCATGCCTCTGCCTGTGGGAGTCATGCTTGTAACTGTCAGCCTTGCAATGCCTCATGGGACTTGTAGTTTCGCAACAGCTGGAGGGCTGACAGTTTGAGACCCCTGAGTTAGAGGAAGGGAGCATGTCTGCTATTCAGGTCTATTTTTAACACAAGAGCTGCAAAGAGGCTGCTTCTATTTCTACATATAGCTCCCTCTTCTGGCTGCAAATGGTAAAAAAGTTTTTGTTGTTTTTTTCAGTACTGAACATAATGATAAATAAAATTACTTAAAAATGTTTTATTTATTGAAAGTTTCCTATCAAGAGATTCTTCACTGATGACCGCCCTATTTTAAATACACACGAACAAGCAATGTACCTTCAGTTGGGTTATGGTTCTCCCAGAACAACTTCAGTAAGTCTGCGTAAGTTATAACTTTAGGGTCAAATACAATCCGGACAACTTCGATATGTGCAGTGAGACCTTGGGAGAAAAGCAAAAGTATGTTAAGCCTTTTTGCAATTGTTCTTGGTAATATTTTTAGTCTTCTAACAAACCTGTACTGAGAAAAATAAGGGGGACGTCCATTTTTAAACTCTACTAGCTTGGTTGGTTCTGGCTTTAGTACTTTCCATGATAATTTCCTGAACTAATCATTCAGATTACAAAACTGGAGAGAAGTCAGAATTTCTTATCTGCATATTTGTTTCAGGCACTGACTTTAATTTCTGAAACCACTAGATCAGGGGTCTCCAAACATTAAAAAAAAAGGGCCAGTGTACTGTCCTTCAGGCTTTAGGGGAGCCGAAACTGTGGCCAGCGGGAGAAGAAAATTTCCTTGCATCCGTGGGAGGAATAGTGCCCCATTGTTGGTATCAGTGAGAGGAATAGTGCCCCATCATTGGTGTCAGTGGGAGGAGTTGTGCCCCATCGTTGGTGTCAGTGGGAGGAATTGTGCCCCATTGTTGGTATCAGTGAGAGGAATAGTGCCCCATCATTGGTGTCAGTGGGAGGAGTTGTGCCCCATCGTTTGTGTCAGTGGGAGGAATTGTGCCCCATTGTTGGCATCAGAGGGAGGAATAGTTCCCATCATTGGTGTCACTGGGAGGAATAGTGCCCCATCATTGGTGTCAGTGAGAGGAATAGCACCCCTTCCTTGGTGTCAGTGGGAGGAATAGTGCCCCATCATTGGTGTCAGTGGGAGGAATAGCACCCCTTCCTTGGTGTCAGTGGGAGGAATAGTGCCTCATCATTAATGTCAGTGGGGGGAATAGTGCCCCATCATTGGTGTCAATGGGAGAAATAGTGCCCCATTGTTGAAGTCAGTAACAGGAACTATGCCTCAGTGGGAGGAATAGTGTTTTGCATCAGTGGGAGGAAATGTGCCCCAAGGGCCAGATAAAGGCAAGCAAAGGGCCACAGTTTGGAGACCCACTGCACTAGATCAACTTCTGAAGAGAAGGTCAGCAGTGTCAGCCTACACATTTCACTTAGTTCGGGTGCTTTAAAGCAGGCCATACTTGGATCGAAATTTGCCCAGTTCTGCAGTGACCGGCCCGAATTTCAAACCATGTATGGGCTAGCTGGTTGTACACAACTTGATCTATTGAGCGATTTGTGTACACCCAGCCTGTTGGGTTTTTCCCAAATTATCAGTGCCGGTGGCTATAGCCAGCAATACTGATCATTGTATTCTGACAGCGGGGAAGGCTTCCTGCTGGCAGAATACAATAGCTCTGCGGGATTTATTTCACCACCCACATCAAATGTGTGGATGGGAGAATCGGTTCTTTTTTTTTTGTTCAACCAAAAAAGAATCATGTATGGCTTGCCTAAGGGTCCTTTCACAAGGGGCGGATCAGTCGCTCCGTTGATCCCCGCTGAGCAGGCGAATGACTGGGCGGTCCTCGCACACTGTGCAGGGACCGCCCTGTCAGAGCGCCGCTCTCCCCTATGGGGAATCGGATGACGACGGACCGTAGAGTCCGTTGTCATCCGATCCGCTCCACCGACGGAAGGAAAAATAGGGTTTTCCTCCGTCACACTTTGGCGGAGCGGATGTCAGTGGACATGTCTCCGCTGACATCCGTGCCTCCATAGGGGTACATGGAGGATCCGTTTCAGGTCCGCCTAAAAAACTGACAGGCGGACCTGAAAGGACCTCCGTGTGAAAGAGTCCTAAGTCTTATGCCCCGTACACACGATCGTTTTTACTGTCATTTTTTAAACCAACGTTTTTCTCCTCATTTTTTTTCATGTTTCCTCTCAAGCCTGCCTTGCGTACACACCATCATTAAAAAAAACGATCAAGCAAAGCGCAGTGACGTTCAACACGTACGACGGCACTATAAAGGGGAAGTTCCGTTCGAATGGCGCCACCCTTCATGTTAGTAAAGTTTGTTGAGCGACGATTCGCGCTTTTCAGTCCGTTACTGTGTAATGAATGTGCTATCTCCATTACGAACGCTAGTTTTACCAGAACGAGCGCTCCCGTCTCATACTTGATTCTGAGCATGCGCATTTTTTTTCACGTCGTGAAAGCATACACACTATCGTTTTTCACGTCGTTAAAAAAAACGACATGAAAAACGACGTGAAAAAAGAGAGCATGTCCGGAATTTTTAATGGCCGTTTTTCACGTCGTTAAAAATGCTCTGGAGCATACACACGATCATTTTTAATGGCCATTTTTTAAAATGGCATTTTTAACGGCATGAAAAACGATCGTGTGTATGGGGCATTACACACAGAAAGGGAATATTATTATTTTATTCACAGACATATACACCATATGTTTACTATACAATACCTGGAAAGTTGAATGATGTGTAAGAATAAAAGTAAGTAAGAATAAAAGGAACAGTAAAAAAAATGTAAGGCTACCACTAATAACCTCTGGTTCTAAAATTGTTGCAGGTCTGTGACCATCAAAACAGTGAAGCCAAGATAAGGGAGAGGGAGATTTTCAAGTAGCTGCTGTAAAGGAGTACATACATAGGTGGGACATAACAAAACATTGGATTAACCACTTGCCGACCGCCTAACGTATTTGTACTGCAGCAGGTCGGCTCTATTGTGGGAAATCTCATACCTGTACATCATTTCGTGCAATAGACACTGGGGGGGGGGGGGCGCGTGCGTGCCGCCGGAGGCACGATCGCGTGCTGATTGGACAGAGGGGGAGCCAATCAGCGGGGCCCGATGTATGCCAGCCACCCACGATCATTCCTGAGAGAGGCAGAACGGCGGTCTGCCTATGTAAACAAGGCAGATCGCCGTTCTGACAGGGGAGAAGATAGAGATCTTGTGTTCCTAAGCAGGAACACCAATCTCTGTCTTCTCCCAGTCAGAGCAACCCCCACACAGTTAGCAAGCACCAGCTAGGCACAGACACAGATAACCCTTTGATCACCCCTGAGGTTAACCCTTTCCCTGCCAGTGTCATTAGTACAGTAACAGTGCATATTTTTAGCACTGATTACTGTAATAATGTCACTGCTCCCCAAAAAAGTGTCAAAAGTGTCAGGTGTCTGATTTGTCCGCCGCAATGTCGCAGTCCCGCAAAAAATTGCTGATCGCCGACATTACTAGTAAAAAAGAAATAAAAATGCTATAAGAATATCCCATAGTTTGTAGAAGCAATAACTTTTGCGCAAATCAATCAATATACGCTTATTGGGATTTCTTTAGCAAAAATATGTAGCAAAATACACATTGGCCTAAATTGATGAAGAATTTTTTTTTTATTATTTATTCATTGGATGTGTTTAAGAGCAGAAAGTAAAAAATATTGTTTTTTTTTTTTTTAATTGTCGCTCTTTTTTTGTTTATAGCGCAAAAAAATAAAATCACAGAGGTGATCAAATACCACCAAAAGAAATCTGTGTTTGTGGGGGGAAAAAAGGACATCAATTTTATTTTGGTACAGTTTTTAAATGACCGCGCAATTGTCAGTTAGGCCCCATGCACACGAGACGCAGGTGCAAACTCTGCTGAACACACGTTTTTAAACGCTGAAACCGGCGTTTATAAACGCGCGTTTGCGGCCGCGTTTAGCGGCGTTTAACTGCGTTTGCGTTTATAAGCGTTTCATCATAGACCCTCCCTAAGCTCAAAAAACAGTAAATTTTAACCATTTCGGACAGTTTGTGAGACCAGAGTGAGTAGCAGCAGCTGAGAGAGCAGCAGTGTACTTGTATTTAGTGTATCACTTGCCACATCATCTGCCACAAGTTGTGGATTGTCCACTTGCCACGTCACCTGGCCACGTCACCTGGCCACATCACCTGGCCACGTCACCTGGCCACGTCACCTGGCCACGTCACCTGCCACAAGTTGTGGATTGTCCACTTGCCACGTCACCTGGCCACATCACGTGCCACGTCACCTGCCACAAGTTGTGGATTGTCCACTTGCCACGTTACCTGGCCACGTCACCTGGCCATGTTACCTGCCACGTCACCTGGCCACGTTACCTGCCATGTCACCTGGCCACGTTACCTGCCACGTCAGCTGGCCACGTCACCTGCCACAAGTTGTGGATTGTCCACTTGCCACGTCACCTGCCACGTCACCTGGCCACGTCACCTGCCACAAGTTGTGGATTGTCCACTTGCCATGTCACCTGGCCACATCACGTGCCACGTCACCTGGCCACGTCACCTGCCACAAGTTGTAAATTGTCCACTTGCCACGTCACCTGCCACGTCACCTAGCCATGTTACCTGCCCACATTACCTGCCACGTCACCTGCCACAAGTTGTGGATTGTCCACTTTCCATGTCACCTGGCCACGTCACCTGGCCACGTTACCTGCCACGTCACCTGGCCACGTCACCTGCCACAAGTTGTGGATTGTCCACTTGCCACATCACCTGCCACGTCACCTGCCACAAGTTGTGAATTGTCCACTTGCCACATCACCTGCCACGTCACCTGGCCACGTCACCTGCCACAAGTTGTGGATTGTCCACTTGCCACGTCACCTGGCCACGTTACCTGCCACGTCACCTGGCCACGTCACCTGCCACGTCACCTGGCCACGTCACCTGCCACAAGCTGTGGATTGTCCACTTGCCACGTCACCTGGCCACATCACCTGACACAAGTTGTTGATTGTCCACTTGCCACGTTACCTGCCACAAGTTGTGGATTGTCCACAATGCAATGCAAGCAATTACAGTTTTCTTTTATATTTTTTAATAGTTTTTCATCATTTGCCATCATTTTTGAGATTTCTAATGTTAAAAAATAGGTCACCTTTAAAAACGCTTATAAACGCAAACGCGGCAAAACGCCGGTACCGCGTTTAGCCGCGTTTAGGCGCGTTTAGCAGCGTTTAGCGTCTGAAACGTGGAAAACTTTTGCGTCTGAACCCATTTTTTTGCTTCTGGAAAAACGAGGTTAAACGCAACTGCTTGTAAACGCCAAAAAACGAGAGTGTGTGCATGGACACATAGGATAACATTGAATGGGTTCAGGAGCAGTTGAAAAAAGCGTCCAACTGCCTCTGAACGCACGTTCAACAGCAAATAACAGCGTCTCGTGTGCATGGGGCCTTAAAGTTAAAGTGCTGCGTCGCAAAAAATGGCCTGGTCATAAACTTGTATAAATAAGCCAATTATCAATCATGGGTGTAATGGCCTTCTAAAGTATATGTAAACCCTATACACACGGACGTTTTAACAGTGGCTTTTTTGAGCTTTTTTTGCTGCTTAAGAACGCCACTCCATGTTATTCATTGAGCTCATACACACCATGGCGTTTTTGAGCTGTAACAGACATGGTCGTTTTTAAGCTCCAAAAAAAAACAAGGACCAGCGCGTTCTGAGGCTCCAGCGCTAGAGCTGTTTTGACGCTGACGCTGAAAAAAGCTCAGAAACGTGAATTAGCGCTATACCGACGTTTTTTAGCGTCAGCGTTTTTAGGCTGTAAAATGTTTGTTATGTGATATCGCAGTAATTTGGGAATGGAAAATAGCAGAGGGATATTTCTTTTGAAAAAACGCGCCTTAGCGATAACGCTTACAAACGACATTTAACGCACATTGACGCCAAGTCAAAACGCTAATAAAATCGTGTTTTTAACGCTGCTTTTTTTCCAGGCATCGTTACTAGCTTTACAGCCCGTTTTTTAAAACGTCCGTGTGTATGAGGCCTAAAAGTGAACTTCTGTTTATTTGCTCCAATTTAGGGCTCTTTCACACGGGGCGGATCCGTGCAGATTCGCCCCGTGAAGCTCCGCTTGCTCAGCGGGGATCGCTCCGTTGATCCCCGCTGAGCCGACGGATGACTGGGCAGTCCCCGCACACTGTGCAGGGACCGCCCTGTCAGAGCGCCGCTCTCCCCTATGGGGAATCGGATGACGACGGACCGTAGAGTCCGTTGTCATCCGATCCGCTCCGCCGACGGAAGGAAAAATAGGGTTTTCCTCCGTCACACTTTGGCGGAGCGGAGCGGAGCGGATGTCAGCGGACATGTCTCCGCTGACATCCGTGCCTCCATAGGGGTGCATGGAGGATCCGTTTCAGGTCCGCCTAAAAAACTGACAGGCGGACCTGAACGGACCTCCGTGTGAAAGGGGCCTAAGTCTGTTAAATATTTGAAAATTATCAGTGATATAAAGAACCTGTAGTGAAAAAAACAAAACAAAAAAAAACACAATAATGTAGCCACACAACTAAGAATGGATAGATACACTTTATCATATGAAACACTAGATGGGTAAACACATTACTTACACATCTGACTTCATAATTGGTTTTAGCATCCAAAGTAAAAAGAGGCTAGTTCTTCTTCTCTCTTATAGATCAATTGAAGTCATAGCAAATGCAAGTCCTAGACTGCCCCCTGGTGACATAATGTGGCGTACAACTGGTAACCATTTGAATTGCTATTGATTTCCCAGCCAAGATGCAATCTTTAAAGCTGGCCATACATGGCTTAGTTATTTTTTAATCAGTCAACCTCCCCCCCCGATGTCTCATTGTATTCTCACATTCAGAATACATTGATCAGCGCTGCATTGGCTGCATTCACTGATTGAGGGGAAATTTTTCAATAGTTCATATATCATACTGGATGTATCGAAATTATATGTTAACAGGTATTTTTTTTTTTTAGGAGAATAAAAGTCAACTCGTCAACTGCATTGATTGGCACCTCATCCCTTAAATTCGATAAATAATGAAGGTGAAGATGGGATTTTTAGGGTGCAAAAATACACAAAAAATATATTTATTATAGTATCAAAATACAGAAAGATAAGGTATTTTTTTTTAAGCCCAGTTTAAAGCTTAAAGGGTTTGTTACCCCCAACACTTCATATTCCTATGTGTCTGCTGTACCATGTACTTGTATGAAAAAGTCTTCTGTTCTCTTTCTATTGCTTTCTTTATGTGAAATCCCTGGTGTTCCTGCCAGTCCCTCTTCTTTCTTATTTAAAACTGACCACACTAAGCAGGAGATCACACCGTGATCAGTTCTCTAGCTACGCTGGGAACTCAGTGTGTTCTCCTCCAATGAACAGACTTTGTCATGACACGCCCCCTCTGCACAGCTATTTATTGTTTGTTTTTTTCAGCAGAAGGGACAGTACTTACATTTAAAGTAGGGTGACCAGACATCCCCGCTTTCCAGGGACAGTCCCCGGATTGGATTTAAACAGGGGCTGGGGCAATTTCAATCAGTCAGTGCAGAATAAAAAAAAAATCTGAATTACATACCTCCGCTCCTAGTAGCTTAGGGGGGTGTATTTTCTCCATTATCTGTGCCCCTTTCTGATGATCATGTGCTGGTCGGAGCGGAGGGAATATTTCTTCAGTTTCGGGTGCATGCCCATTCAGCTCCGCACGCATGTTCTTCTGCCTTGGCTGAAGTCCCGGCCAGCCGCCTGCCTGTTTATCTCCTTGCCTTCCCTGGTGGAGTGATCTTCCTCCGCTTCCCACCCAGTAGTAGCCGGGGCCCGGAGAGTGAGGCCTCGTACACACGGCCGAGATTCTCGTCGAAAAAAACATGTCGTTTTTTTCGATGAGATTCTTGGACAAGAAACTTGTCCCGGCCGAGTGTACAGACGCTCGATTCAAAGAACCCGCGGTTCTTTGAATGGAGCGTACGTGGTGACGTCATCGACTACGACGAGCATGCGCTCGTCACATTCGATGCCGTCGCCGCCATCTTGGTATACCCTACGTATGCCTAGGAAGCTACCGCGCATGCGTCGAATTCATTTCGAACATGCGCCGGCTTCCGGGAGGACAGGTAAGTGTACACACACTCACTTTTCTCGTCGAGAAACATGCCGACGAGAATCTTGATGAGAAAATAGAGAGCAGGATCTCTATTTTCTCGTCGAGATTCTTGTCGCTTTTCTTGACGAGAAACCATACACACAAATGAATTTCTCGGCAAAAAATCTCTGCCAGCAAGTTTCTTGCTGGTTTTTGCCGAGAAACTCGTTTGTGTGTACGAGGCTTCAGACTTAAAAGGCTGTGAGGCGGCAGCTGCGGTAGGCAGAGAGAGGCAGCTGAGCTCAGCTGACGGTGTCCAGCAGCAGGAACAGAGGGGAAGAGGATCCAAATGTGGGGCTGCCAGTGCCTTCAACACAGGTGAACTTTGGGGGTGTCTGTGAATAGACAGTGTAGCGGGTATACACTTTTCTCTCTATTTAAAACTGGCATAGACACCAGCAGTGTGCAGTTCCTTGCGGTCCAGCAGGTGGCGCTGTCGCCCTGGGCTGGGGTTGAACCATTGCTGTGTGCCGTGCCTCCTTTTTGTCCTTCCTCGGCAGCGGTATGGTGGGGCGGGGAACCCGCCGTGCTTGCTGGGAGAGGGTATAAAGGGGCCGGCCATCTTTGTCACGGGGTCGAGTCCCAGGCACCTTCAGCCTGAGGGCGGTGGTTCGTGTCGGTCCTGAAGGCAGCCTAGGCCTAGAGGACGTTCGGAGGTCGTGTTCCATTCCAGGCACCTTTAGCCTGGGGTGAGGTACTCGGATGGAGGTCTGGAGCTCAGTGCCCACCACTGAGTTCCGCGAGGGAAGGAGATCCTAGGGAACCCAGGGATTGGGTACCCGAATCCGGAAGGCGTAATGGACCGGGGGGAGATACTCACTTGAAGACCGGGTGCAGCAGATTGCCAGTGACGGGTGAGTCTCTCATCGGAGACCGCCTGGAAGGAAACCCCCCCCCCCCCCGCTCGGAGACCGCAGCCCACTTTCATGGAGGAAAGTGGAGAGTTCATTGTGTCTGGGCCTACTCGCATCCACACCTCCTTGTTTGTTCTGTTCTTTAAGGGAGTCTAACTGATTGTGCTGTTCACTCTGGAAGAATAAAGGAGTGTTGGACTTTAATGGTGTGGGGCTCTTTTCTGGTGGACATTGTTCAAGGGAACTCCAGGTGCACAACACTGACCCGAAGGTAGAGAAAGAACTTTGCTTACACCGCACGGACATCTGTGGTGAAGGCTTGGCGTGGTGACCCCGCTCTCTCCCCCTCTGAGGTACCCCTAGACAAGAGAAAGACGAGCTGATGCAAAGAGGGGAGTGAGGAGGCCGCTACAACTACATTGTATTTTGTCTGTCTCTCTGGCATATTGGTCATAAGTTAACAAAATCAGCACCCAGCAGCCATGTTATATGACACACTGTGACAGAGAGCCATGATAGAGTGTCTGCTGCCTGTGAGTTATCATAATACTGATGATCTTAACCAGTTGCCGATCGCCCGATAGCAGATTTACTGCTACAGGGCGGTCACGCTGCAAAGGATCACATATATACACGATTCTGCATTTCTGGGTCCACCCAGAAAGTGGTCTATGTAAACAAGGCAGATCGCTGTTCTGTCAGTATGGAAGACATTGATCCTGTGTTCCTGCAAAGTAGGCACAGGGATCTATGCCTTCCCTTAGTAAAAGCACCTCCCCACACTTGTTAGGCACACATTTAGCCCTTTGATTGCCCTAGATGTTATCCCCTTCCCAACCAGTGTCATTAGTACAGTGACAGTGCATATTTTTTAGTGTCACTGGTTCCCTCAAAGTGTCAAAAGTGTCACTTAGTGTCCGATTTGTCCGCTGCACTATTGTAGTTCCGCTATGAGTCGCTGATTGCCACCATTACTAGTAAAAAAAAAAAAATATGTCCCCGGATTTCATTTAAAAAATCTGGTCACCTTAATTTAAAGAGAAGTTTTCCATGTGCCGATGCCAGATGTTCTAGTTGAAATCTTTCGTCCTCTGCCTCCCCCCCCCCCCCCCACAGCAGTAATTTTCCGGGTACTGCAGGAGTTAATACAGCCACTGGACCTGTCATAGGCATTCATCAAGAGTGCTGACTATGCCCACCCCATTCTATCCTCTTCATCCATTCATAGAAACTGTACTATATCTTCCAGTGATGGAAAAAACACTCTATCAGTATAGGAGGGCAGAGGAATGAAAGGTCCTCCATTCATAGAGAGCTTTTCATCGATGGAAGCTATAGTACGGCTTCTATGAATGGAGGAGGGGGGCGGAAAAGGGCGGACAAAGTCGTCACTCCTAACAAGTGCCTGTGACAAGTCCAGTGGCATACTTCCCGCAGCACCGAAAGTTTTACGTTTTTCTGCTGCAGGTGTGTGTGCGCGTTTGGGGGGTGAGGGAGGGGGGTTTTGGGCAGATTTAGGACTGCTGGCACCAGCACAAGGGGCACTTCTCATTAAATGTTACCAGTCTGGCTGCTGTGTTCTGGACGACTTGTAGACAAGAAATCTGGTATTTGGGTAGTCCTAGGTAGAGGGAGTTTGCGTATTCGAGTCGGGAATTGATGATTGTTCCAACTACTACTGCTGTATCCTCTTCCGGGATGAAGGGGATAAGTCTTCGTAGCAGGTGGAGAAGATGGTGAGATCCGCTGACTACTGATCCTATTTGGGCGTCCATGGTCATGTCTGAGTCAAAGATGACTCAGAGGCTTTTGACTTTGGTGTTTGGGGTGATGGTTTGTCCAAGGATGGTGGGTGGTGTCCATGTCGTCCTAGAGTTTGTCTTTCGGTTTGCGTGAAGAAAGAGAAGTTCTGTTTTGGATCCATTAAGTTTGAGGGAACTCTCCGTCATCCAATTGTCTATCAGTGTAAGGCATTGTTCCAGTCCGTGATATTGGTCTTTTTTGTTGGTGATGCGAAAGTAGGAGTTGAGTGTCATCAGCATAGGAGTGGTAGAGCAGGTCCTGTTTGCTGATGATTTTGAGGAGTGGGCGGAGGTAGATGTTGAAGAGCACGGGCGTCAGGGGTGATCCTTGAGGGACTCTGCATGTAATGGTGCGTGCTTCCGAAGTGAAGGCTCCTAGTTTCACTGTCTGGGATTGGTTCTCCAGGAACGATGCGAACCAGGGTAGATCAGAGTCTGCAACTCGGGCTACTTCTGTGAGACGAGTGAGCAAAATTTTGTGGTCTACTGTGTCGAAAGCCGCACTGAGGTCCAGCAGCACCAGGAGACACGATTCTCTGTCATCTGCTGTTTCGAGGGCGTCATCCCATATTTTGAGAAGTGCCGTTTCTGTCCCGTGGCCTGGGCGGAAACCCGATTGTAGTGGCTCCAGGAGTTTGTTGGTGTCCAAAATGGTGTTGTAACTGTTGTACTACTGCTTTCTCAATGATATTGGAGATGGTGTTAAGGCTTGTTACCAGTCTGCGGTGGTTTGGGTCTTTGGGGTCAAAGTTCGGTTTCTTTAGGAGGGGTTTGATTATACCTTGCTTGAGGGAAGTCGGAACAATACCTTCTTTGAACGATTGGTTTATGAAATGTGTGATGGTGGGTGCCAAGATGTCGGTACATTCTTTCAGGAGTTTTGTGGAAATAATGTTGTTTGGTGATGTACTGTCTCGGAGGCTTCCGATGATGCTTTTGGTGGTGTCGATGGTGATTGGGACCAGAGTAAATTTTGTTGATTGTAGAATATTTATATTGATTTTTTCTACTTGCTTTGTCTGAGTGAGGTTGGTTGTTTTTTTCTGCTGAATTATTTCACAAATGTTTTCGATTTTGTCAGTAAAAAAATCCTATAGTTCATTGCAGAATTCTTGTGTTTCATTTCTTGGAGGCTCTCAGTAGGTGGGGTTCATAGTTTGAGCGACTAGTTTGAAGAGTTTGCGGGGACGTTTTAGGGCTTTTGAGATGGTGTTAAGCCCTGTACACACGATCGGATTTCCTATGGTTTTTAAACCTATGGATTTTTTTATCGGAAAACCGATGAAGCTAACTTCCATCAGTCTTGCCTACACACCATCAGTCAAAAAACCGACCGTTCCAAACGCAGTGACGTAAAACACTCTGATGAGCCGAGGAAAATGAAGTTCAATGCTTCTGAGCATGCGTCGACTTGATTCTGAGCATGCGTGGGTTTTTTATCTGATGGAGTTCCCCACAGACGATAGTAATTTGCTATCGGTTTTTTAACCATCGGATAAATTTAAAACATGTTCTATTTTAAACACAGACGGAAAAAAGACCGATGGGGCCCATACACGATCGGTTTGTCCGATGAAAAGAGTCCATTCGACTGTTTTCATCGGTAAAACCTATCGTGTGTACACGGCTTTAGAGAAGTGTTCTTTCTTGCTTTGAAGATTGCTTTGTGGTATTTCTTGGTGAGCAATTTGTAGTTTGTGTGGTTTTCCTTTGTTGAGTTTCTTCTCCAGGCTCCTTCAGCTCTTCTGCGTTCTTGCTTCAGTAATGTAAGAGCGTCATTGAACCAGCTGGAATTATTTTTGCGGATGAGTCCTCTGCGTCTCGGAGCGACTGTGTCTGCTGTCTGTAGTGATGCTTTTTTAAGGGAGTTGAGTGTTTCTTCCGTTGAGTGGTTTTGATTCAGCATTGTTATTTTGTTCGATAGTGTGGTTTTGAAAAGTTCAGAGTGTAGTTTCTTCTGTGATCTTGTCCAGTGTGTTGTTATTGAATGTGTTGGTTTTGGAAGATGGTTTTGGTGGTTATTTTAAATTTGATAGCGTGGTGGTCCATCCATGGTAAAGGCGTGTTGTCCAGTGTGTTGATGTCCATATTCTGTTTGAAGATGAGGTCGAGAGTGTGACCCGAAACATGCGTGGGAGCATCTATCTATAACTCTTGATATTAAGTAGTCACATCATCGTTACAAGCCTATGAGGTTCTACTGCATTGCACAGTGTGACACTGGGTGCTTCAGCAGAATGAGACTCCTCATGTTCCACCTCCTCAAGCAAACACCGGGTACATTCCACTTCATCCTTAGCCTACTCTGTGTAGAGCAAATGCAACCACAGGAAAATCAGAGATAGACTCTGGGGGAGAGGCCGGGGAGTACACTTATGGCCCCTTTGTTTTGAGTAAGCTAAGATGGCTGAAATCTTTCTCATAATCTCAGACATAGTAGCAGGAGAATTCCTCCCTATACATGACAGAGGTGGGAGCCGTGCCTGAAAGAAGACTCTGAGAAGTGCTGTGGCTCAATCAAGGGACAGTAGTCCAGGCTATCGGTGTCATCATATCCCTTCGGAGGTACACTCAGGGCCGTCTTTACCGCAGGGCAAACGGGGCAGCTGCCCAGGGCCCTGTCACTGTTAGGGGCCCAAAGCAGAGCCACCCGTTAAGCCTGCGTGCTGCCCACAAATCGGCGCTGAAAATCATCAGCGGCGCGCAGCCAGTGCCAGTACCGCTTCCCTTCCCAGTGTAATAAAATGTACAGCACCCCTGGCTTCCCTCTAGACGTGCACTTCTCCCTTCCTGCCACTGGGTGCTGCTTGTATATAAAGGTGAATTAGAATGTGATTTTGGAGCATCCCCAGTTTGCTGTACCCGAGGCTGACTTCTTCTTCTTCTTCATGTCCTACACCCCCCAAGGTATGCCACTGTTTGCTAATGTATATTGCAAATAGAAGTTTTCAGTAGAGTATGTCCAAAATCTTTATAATATTTGATGTTTCAATGGCAGTCCTAGCATATTGCTCTGTGAAGAGCTGAGTGCTGGGGATATGGCAGGAGAACTTGCCATAATATGACATTATACATTTTATTGCAAATTTAACTTGAAGTTTCCATGTTCCAGCACTCACAGTTTTGCACTCTCCCTTCTCTCTGAAGCAGACAGTACTCTTTCAAAAAACATTTACTAGTAAAAAAATAAAATAAAAAAAAAGAGAGACACAGAATGCCTATGTAGCGGGGTGTTCCCCTTTA
Source organism: Rana muscosa (assembly GCA_029206835.1). NCBI lineage: Eukaryota > Metazoa > Chordata > Amphibia > Anura > Ranidae > Rana > Rana muscosa. The sequence goes on from CM055117.1 coordinate 300,367,167, forward strand.
ATGCAGAGAGACAAGAAGTTCCAGGTGAGAGGTGAGTCGGGAGGAAGTAAAGAGACATTATGGAAGTGAAAGCAGAGGAGAGAGAGACTACATCTCCCAGTACATCTTGCAGCACCCAGGGTGCATTGCTCCAGAACAGAGACTGCTGGGGCAGACTTTATAAAGAGGAGGCGGAGTTTTGGTCTGCCTCTTTGGACCCCCCTCTCCTAGCAAGAGGATGTCTGTGCTGAACTGCTGTGTGCACAAGGCCTGAAGCCCGGGCCGTGTGCTCCTTTCCAAAGAGCCCTCTGCCAGCCTAGCAGAGCCTTAGAGACATCTAATCCTCCTTGCTGCAGTACACCAGAAGGATTGAAGACTTGGATGTCGGTGGATTCCTGTTCCTAGAAGAATCGATGGAGGAAAGGGACTTGGACCTGTCCAGGTGGTGAGAGCTGTTTAAAGACAGATACTTTATCTTTACTATTCGTTGGGATTACAAAGTTGTTCTTCAAGTGCACCACCGAGAGATTGCTAGCGAATATTGTTTCACTGAACTTCCATTTAGATCAGTCAGGCCTGACTGCATAGGTAGACATTGCTGGGTGTTAGTCTACCCATGAGGGGAAGTAGCTGTAAAAGGGCAGCGCTAGAGTTGCATAGCAATACTTTATTATTCTGATTACTCTGTTTATCTTTATTACTGTTTATTGCAGGGATCTGCAACTTGTTATACTGTTGTTTATTACTTGCCCATTAGCCTCAGTAAAATATCTGGGTAAAGTACATTTGGTGTCAGTTCCGCATACTTTAATAGGAGTTTTAAAGTATATTCTGTGTATGTTTGTTATAGGACTGCGTCACCAACAGTTGCGATCACGCGGTCCTATCTCTCTATCACCAGCTGTGCCACGGGAGGTTAGAGCCGATTGCCGGGGGTTGACAGCGGTGCACTGCAGGGCCCAAATCAATATCAGCGGCTCTCTTAACTGGGGGTAGCGCTACACGTGGGGGCTCGTCCGGGATCCTTGTACGTTGCACGCTGCAATCAAGCCGGTCAGAAGTACCAGCATGGACCCGCTGGCAATGTCACAGTGGTGCGCAGCGATTGGCGCCGATCCAACCGCGGCGGTAGTCATTGTACTCCCGGGGGAAAGATGGAAGGAAGAGGAGATAAAACAGCTCGTATTGTTACTGTCTCCGAGCCACAAAGCATGGGTGATGGATTTTAGGCCAGATCCAGTGATCTCGTTTACATACGCACTGGTAGAATGGAAAAACGAAATCCCAGAGCATTTTAAAAGTCAGAGTATACAAGCCATAGATAATCAGATCTATCACTTGATACATACGCTGCCAGTGAAGGAAGAATGGTTTCAGACACCAAAGCCATCACTCCCACAATTATCTCCACCACTATCCCCTAAAGCAGAAAAGCTTAAGGAACTATTAAGCCCAGGATCACCGCTGGCCGCTATAGGGCCTGAATTGTTGAATGCTCTAGGAGACCTTGTAATTAAGTGCCAGAAAAGCAGTACGGTGCATGTGGAGGCCGGTTACCGGAAGCTTAGCACCTTCTCAGGGAAGCTCCCCGTCCCTGCGGGGGAGGAAGATTTTGACACTTGGGTGGAACAGGCATTGCAGGCAGTAGAAGCATGGGAGGTGCCTGAGGCACAGAAGAGACAGCGAGTCTTAGAAAGTCTGAAAGGTGCCGCGGCAGAAGCGGTGAAGAGCTTCCGGTTTGGAAATGAAAACTGTACAGCTCAAGATTGCCTGGCCATGCTGCAGGAAGAGTTTGGTCAGCTGGAGAAGGTGTCAGAGATGATTTATCAAATTGAACACACTCTCCAGCAGCCGAATGAGAAACTGTCAGAATATGTTAGAAGGCTGAACAGGCAGTTATGCAAGATTGTACTGAAGAAGGGAATGCTGCCCAAAGATGCAGATGAAGCACGCATGAAGCAGATCATGAGGGGAGCGCGGCGCTCAGACCCAGTCTGGCTGCACCTGAAAACCTCAGGAGGAGGAATGTCACTAACCTACTCTGATCTAATAAAAATTATTAGGGACGAAGAGGCGCTGCAGGAAGATCAGCAGGTGGCCAAGGCGAATGTCACACCTGTACCAGTGTTGGTCCATTCGGTCAAGAGCCCAGAAAGAGATGCAGAGGTTGACACTCTGAAATCGCAAATGGCCCAAGTGTTGGAGATGCTGACCTCTTTGATGGAGAAAGATCAGAGAAGACGAGAGAAACCAAGCCCAAGAAAGGAGTTGTTCCCGAACACCTCAGCACCGGCCTCCCTACAGGACCGAGAAGAGGTGATTTGCTATAACTGCGGAGGGAGTGGCCACTTTGCTAACGTATGCTCCAGCCCAAAGAAGAAGAGAACAGATAATTGCAAGCCGGCGGGAAACTCCAAAGGGCCCCGGTGAAGGAGTCAACCGGGTGCCCATCATCTTCAGTGCGCTCCAAACTAAAAAAAAAGGCCAAGAATGGAGGAGACAAAACTCCTAGGAGGAGGTATAGTACACCCCCACCAAGATGTACCCCAGAGGGAGGGGGCAAGACCCCTCAGTGGAAGTACAGCACCCCAAAGAAGGAACATCCACCTAAAAGGAACAATAACATCCCTCAGCGGGTTTGTGCCCCCATTGAGAGGGAGAAAGTCAATGCATGCCAGGCTCAGGAAAAATTAAAGTCCAAAAGGAGCAGGGCAAGGGTCGAAAGCCAAAAAAAAGAGGTGACCCCAGTCCAGCCATACCCAAAGGAACTGGTGGGCCCGTCTCCTACTGTGCCCATTCAAGTGGAAGGAGTCTATACTAAAGCTCTTTTGGACACCGGAGCACAGGTGACTTTACTATACCGGGACTTCTATGATAGGCACTTGAGTCATCTGCCTATCCAGAAGATAGAAGAGCTGGAGATATGGGGACTTGGAACCCAGAGTTTCCCTTATGATGGGTACCTGCCCATAAAGATGACTTTTGACCCATCCGTGGCTGGGAAGGCTGAAGTGTTTGACACCCTGGCAGTTGTGTGTCCCCGGCCGCCTGGAGCCAGCAAGATTTCCCTGATCATTGGGACAAACACGGATCTAGTCAGGAGACTCCTGACCCCTCTAGTGAAAGAGAGAAACCATTCAGCCACCAAAATCCATCCCATGCTAAAGACGGCCTACCAACGACTGGTCTTAGAGCAGAAGACCCCGGGAGAGGGGATAGGGAAGGTGTGGAGACTTGGCAGAGAAGGAGTAGTGCTACAGCCCGGAGAAGTAACCTGTCTTAGGGCCACTGTGAAGCTTTCGTGGGAACAACCTGGCCCCTTTGTCATGCTGGAATCAGACCCAAGGGAAGAGTCCTCAGGCCTGGAAGTGATACCAGAAGTGATTCCGTTCAAGGCCCTGAAGAAGGCCCATGGCAGAGTTCCGGTGAGTGTTAGGAACACTACGGGAGGACCCATGGAGATCCCTGCCAGAGTGTTGCTTGGTCAGGTGAGCCCTGCTGCCCCGGTCACTTGGTCCGAAGTCAAGGGGACGGGTGACGGAGGAGATGTTTGGGAGAAACTGTCCGTGGAAAACCCGAACCTACCCAGGGCTTTGAAAGAAAGAGCCAAGGCCCAGCTGACCAGGTGGGAGAAGATCTTTTCCGAAGATGAATTCGATGTGGGGTGTGCAAGAAGTGCCACCCATCGGATCCGCCTCCAAGAAGATAAGCCCTTCCGAGAGAGGGTCAGGCGGGTGCCCCTGGCAGATCTGGAGGATCTGAGGGAACAACTTGTAGAACTAAAGAAGACTGGTGTGATCCGGGAGTCTAGAAGTCCCTATGCCTCCCCAATCGTGGTGGTCAGAAAGAAGAATGGGTCGTTGAGGCTTTGTATCGATTACAGGACTCTCAACAGGAGAACCATCCCTGACCAATACACCACGCCAAGGATAGAAGATGCCCTACAAAGTTTGTCTGGAGCCAAATGGTTCAGTGTGATGGACCTCAAGAGTGGGTACTATCAAATCCCTATGCACCAAGAAGACAGGGAGAAGACAGCCTTCATAACCCCGGTGGGATTCTTCGAATTCAATAGGATGCCTCAGGGTCTGTCTGGAGCTCCTGCTACCTTTCAACGCCTTATGGAGAAGACTGTTGGAGACATGAATCTTATAGAAGTCCTTGTGTACTTGGACGATGTCATTGTCTTTGGAAGAACCTTGGAAGAACATGAAGCCAGGTTGGAGAAAGTATTGAGAAGACTCAGCGAAGAGGGACTTAAGCTTTCCCCCGAGAAGTGTCGGTTCTACCAGTCTTCTGTGAACTATCTGGGGCACATAGTGTCTGAAGAAGGGGTGGCCACAGATCCTGAGAAGTTGGAAGCAGTCACTTCCTGGCCACGACCCACCACAGTAACAGAGCTCAGATCCTTCCTGGGGTTCTGCTCCTATTATAGGAGGTTTGTGGAGGGGTTTGCTCGGATTGCCCGCCCGTTGAATGAATTGCTAAAGGCAGAAGGGGAAGAGGATGACTCAGGGCCCAGGAGGCCTGGTGAGTCAGTTCAAGATCAGTGGAACCCAAGGTGTGAAGAGGCCTTTCATGCTCTGAAGAGGAGCTTAACCACTGCCCCAGTCCTGGCCTACGCCGACCCTACCAGACCTTATGAATTACATGTGGATGCCAGCCATGAGGGTCTAGGTGGTGTACTCTACCAAGAACATGAAGGACAACTGCGACCAGTGGCCTATGTGAGCAGGAGCCTGACCCCCTCAGAAAAGAATTACCCCACTCATAAGCTGGAATTCCTGGCCCTCAAATGGGCGGTAGTAGACAAGCTAAAAGACTACTTGTATGGGGCAGAGTTTACTGTGAAGACAGACAACAACCCCCTGACCTACCTCTTCACCACCGCGAAACTAGATGCCACCGGACACAGGTGGTTGGCCGCATTGTCTGGATTCAACTTCAGTCTGAAGTACAGACCAGGAGCCGGAAATAGGGATGCAGATGCCCTGTCCCGGAGGTCTCATGCCACGACAAATGACTGGGAAGATTGGACCCAAGTGGCACCGGACGGGGTGCGGGCCCTTTGTCAAGGGGCTGAATTCCAAGCCAGAGGAGGCTCCAGAGCAGAAGAAATAGGGGTTACCATGGTAGGAGTCCCCAAACACTATTGTGGGGTAACTCAACTGGAGGAAGACAACCTACCGAGACTGTCCAAGAAGGAGTTGAGGTGTGACCAATTGGAAGACCCCATGGGGAGATTGGTCCTCGAAGCCCTGGAGAATCAGGATCCCAACAAATTCCTACATCACCCCTCAAAGGAGGCTCGCCTGTTGAGGAAGGAATTGGACAGGCTACAGGTACATCAGGGAGTGGTCTACCGAAGGGGCCCCTCTGATGACACAGAAGATAAGTGGCAGTTATTTCTTCCAGAGAAGCACCGAGAGACTGTACTAATTGCCCTGCATGACCATCATGGTCACCTAGGGGCAGAAAGGACCTTCCAGCTTGTCAGAAATCGGTTCTATTGGCCCTGCATGAGGGCAGAAGTAGAGGAGTATTGCCATTCCTGTGCACGATGCATTCAGAGAAAGACCCTACCCCATCAAGCTGCCCCAATGGGCCACTTACAGAGTCAAGGCCCAATGGATCTGGTATGCATTGACTTTCTCTGCCTCAAACCCGACCTGAGTGGATTGGGGAATGTTCTGGTAATAACCGACCATTTCACCCGCTATGCTCAAGCTTTCCCAACCAAAGACCAGAAGGCATCCACCGTGGCCAAGATACTTATGGAGAAGTATTTTGTCCATTACGGACTACCACAGAGACTCCACTCAGATCAAGGAAGGGACTTTGAGAGTCGGTTGATCCGAAGACTTTTGGATTCATTAGGAATAAAGAAGACCAGAACCACGCCTTACCACCCACAAGGAGATGCTCAGCCGGAGAGATTTAACCGGACCCTGCTCAACATGTTGGGAACCTTAGAAACAGAGAAGAAGCAACACTGGAGTCAGCACATATCAGCCCTAGTACATGCCTATAACTGTACCACAAGTGACGCCACTGGCTACTCCCCTTATCGACTTATGTTTGGGAGAGAAGCAAGGCTACCTGTGGACCTGGCCTTTGGCACTTCTATAGACAATACCTCAGCTACATCCCACAAGAGATACGTGGACAGACTTAGACGTAGCTTGCAGGTGGCCTATGAACAAGCCCAGGCGGCTTCGGATCAAAGGGGGGCCTGCAACAAGAGAAATTTTGATCTGAAGGTTCGAGTGCAAGATCTGCAGCCCGGGGACCGAGTACTGCTACGCAATCTGGGGGTCCCTGGAAAACACAAGCTTGCCGACAGGTGGAGATCTGAGCCCTATGTTGTCTGTAGGAAGTTGCCCGGTTTGCCTGTCTACAAACTAAAGCCAGAAGGAAAGGTGGGTCCACTGAAGACGTGGCATCGGAACCACCTGCTCCCACTTGCTAAGGCAGTCAGAATACCTCCCGTGAGAGACTTCCCTGAACCGGCCTCTATCCTGGATATTCCTAGGCCGAACACTCGGTCCCAGACCTCTCGAGCCAAAGATGGGGAGGCCTCCCAATTGAGTACAGAAGAAGGTGGAGAACTGGACTGGCTGTGGCCTCCCTCGGCTCTGGGAACGTCCGCCATAGATCTCCCAAATGGAGGGGATACCCCAGATGCAACGCTGAATCCGGAGGCTACTGAATTCATACCCTTCAGTCCCTCAGCTGATTACTGGGAAGATGTTCCTGACACTTGCGCAGAGGAGGACTCTAGAGATTCCATACGTCAGTCGACTTCTGAATCAGAGGTTCCAGAACCAGCAATGTTACCTGAACTTACTCCTGAAGAAGAGCCTGTGGTGCCAGAGTCAGAAGCACCAAGAGAGCAGAGGGCTCGCAGAGTCATCAGGCCTCCCAAGAAACTAACTTACCCCCAAATGGGGACGAGCTCAGAGGACTCTGTTGTAACGGCTAGGAGAAGTGTTGAACAACCTGATCCTTCCACCGTCCATTTGGTGGAGGGCAACCCCAGCTCACTCTCTGGCACAGTTAGGCAGGCCACTCATGGTAGTGTGACCTGTGGGCAAGAGAGTTCCATCCCAAAGTTTTGGTGGGAATTCCCTATGCCAACATCATGCTCGACATTGTCCAAAATGGTAAACAGTATTTGTTGAAGTTTATCTTTGGGGACCAAAGAGTTCAAGTGGGGGGAGTGTGTAGCGGGGTGTTCCCCTTTAATGCAGAGAGACAAGAAGTTCCAGGTGAGAGGTGAGTCGGGAGGAAGTAAAGAGACATTATGGAAGTGAAAGCAGAGGAGAGAGAGACTACATCTCCCAGTACATCTTGCAGCACCCAGGGTGCATTGCTCCAGAACAGAGACTGCTGGGGCAGACTTTATAAAGGGGAGGCAGAGTTTTGGTCGGCCTCTTTGGACCCCCCTCTCCTAGCAAGAGGATGTCTGTGCTGAACTGCTGTGTGCACAAGGCCTGAAGCCCGGGCCGTGTGCTCCTTTCCAAAGAGCCCTCTGCCAGCCTAGCAGAGCCTTAGAGACATCTAATCCTCCTTGCTGCAGTACACCAGAAGGATTGAAGACTTGGATGTCGGTGGATTCCTGTTCCTAGAAGAATCGATGGAGGAAAGGGACTTGGACTTGTCCAGGTGGTGAGAGCTGTTTAAAGACAGATACTTTATCTTTACTATTCGTTGGGATTACAAAGTTGTTCTTCAAGTGCACCACCGAGAGATTGCTAGCGAATATTGTTTCACTGAACTTCCATTTAGATCAGTCAGGCCTGACTGCATAGGTAGACATTGCTGGGTGTTAGTCTACCCATGAGGGGAAGTAGCTGTAAAAGGGCAGCGCTAGAGTTGCATAGCAATACTTTATTATTCTGATTACTCTGTTTATCTTTATTACTGTTTATTGCAGGGATCTGCAACTTGTTATACTGTTGTTTATTACTTGCCCATTAGCCTCAGTAAAATATCTGGGTAAAGTACATTTGGTGTCAGTTCCGCTTACTTTAATAGGAGTTTTAAAGTATATTCTGTGTATGTTTGTTATAGGACTGCGTCACCAACAGTTGCGATCACGCGGTCCTATCTCTCTATCACCAGCTGTGCCACGGGAGGTTAGAGCCGATTGCCGGGGGTTGACAGCGGTGCACTGCAGGGCCCAAATCAATATCAGCGGCTCTCTTAACTGGGGGTAGCGCTACACCTATGTATGTCAAAAACTGCAAACCTTAATTGCCGCTGATCAGGCTGTATTTAATTGGGGTCGGCGCCGGAGTGGAGCGTCACCTCTCTGAAATGAGTTTGTCACTTCCCTGAAACAAGTTTTTGCAGGTTGGGATGTCTGTATTTTACACATGGCATGCGGTCTGGTCAGTGTTTTAAAAAGTTTTTAAAAAGTTTTTCTATTTTACACATGGCATGGCATGGGGACCCCAGGAACTTTTTAAAACACTGACCAGACGTGTAGTCCAGGCTGAGTGAGGCCTCAGAGGACACAGCATAATTTACAGCACATGGCATTACTGTCTGTATTTAACTGCTTGTAGGGCTTATTTTGGGCCTGGCTGGTTCACATGTATGTGTTTTAGCAGCCCACATTTGCTCAGACACAGCAGCCCATTCATTTGAATGGGCTGCCATGCCTGCGTTTCCTGCAAAAAAAAAAGCGCATGCATCATGTAATAGGCTGCACACACAGCACACCTATGCCCATCAAGCAATGAAATACAGCACTGTCTGTCCATTCTGCTTTAGCACCATGTGACTTATCTGCAGTTCCTGCACCGGCAAACTTGCTGCATTTTTAGATATTTAGGTCACGCTTTTAGAAACAGTGCGTTTGTGTGTGCAGGAACTGCAGGTAAGTTGCATGGTGCAAAAGCAGAATGGATTTCAAGGCAACTGCATTTTTAAAAATAATGCATGCACCTTTTTTTCTGCAGGAAACGAAGGCATGGCAGCCCATTCAAATGAATGGGCTGCTGTGCCTGCGCAAATGAGGTCCGCAAAAAAAACACATACATGTGAACCAGCCAGGCCCAAAATAAACTGGAGGGGAGGGGGGGGGGGCAAAAAAAATGTTTTCCCAGGGCCCAAACCATATTAAAGACGGCCCTGGGTACACTGTAAGTAGCCCTGGAACTGTAAGTGAATTGTTAGCTGACAAGGCCTGCAGGAACATTGTCTATGCTCCATAATCAATATGCAAGTGAGGGATATTACACAAGGGTTACTTATACTGCTGGAGCAGAAAGGGTTAATGTCGCCTGTGAGAGAATAGGGAATTAAAAGTAAATGTCCAAAAGAAAGATGTGGAGATTGAAAGCCTGAGGGGATGTCAGAGAAGTTGACTTTTGCACTGGAATATGGTACATGCATGCCATAGGTGTGCGCAGCCTATTGCATTAGGGTGTGCACCCTTAAGCTCAAACACACATGTGTGTATGTGTCTACATATATATGACCCCGGCACATTGATCTGCCTGCCGGCACAGTGAAAGAGAAGAGCATAAACACTTCTCTTATGGCAGAGCCAGTAAGAGGCAGATCTTTCCCATGTTCCTGCTGCTACACAGAGTGATAACACCATACCTCCCAACTGGCACGCATTCTGCGGGTTTTACCCGCAGAGGCTCCTCCTTCCCGCAGTCCCGCGAGACTGTCATGTTTCCCGCACAGCAGAACTGTTTCCTGCGGTGGGACTTTAAAAAGTTGGGAGGTATGTAACACTAATGCACATGGGGTGATTAGGGTGTGCCTGGGCACACCCGGCACACACTGTGCGCACGCCTATGATGCATGCATAGTGAGACAACCAAGATGCGGCCCAGGCAGACATAGTAGAGCCCAAGGGCCCATGCAGAATCAATAAGATCCACTGATCCAATTTAAAAAAATGTATATTGCTTCTTCCAACCACTACTCTACAACTGAATAGGGCATGTCTGGAGTTCCTGGTTTAGCTCCTTAGGGGAATGACCAGCGTGAGCTAAAAGTACATATAGGCTCCCTGCTGTTGTATATTTTTTAAGTTCTGTGCATTGCAATTTTAAGAAAATGTTTTAGCATTTCTGCTCTAGTTGCTTTAAGCGATAGTATGAGGAGTTGAAGCATGAAGTTTGTGTGATTAATAAGGTTCCTGACCTGTTAATGGTCTGTCTGCAGAGAGTTGGGACGAACACCCCCCGATTCGGCTATTGGCCATAAAAATGGTATAGGGGCCTGGGTATTGCCCTGGGGGACATGTATCAATGCAAATTTTTAATTTTTTAATTTTTTTAAAGATCCCTTTTACAGGAGCAGTGATTTTAATGATGCTTAAAGTGAAACAATATAAATGAAAAATTCCTTTAAATATAGTGTCTGGGGGGTCGCCTTAGTCTACCTGTAAAGTGGCGCATCTGTACTGTGTATAGAACTTGCTGCAGCAAAACTGACATTTATAAAGAAAAAAAAATGACATTTAAATTGCTGGCAATACAATTTCATTGTCAGCAATACAAAAATGTTAAAATAATCAGCCAATTTTTTTTTTTTTTAACGGCATGGGGCCCCCCTCAAATTCCATACGAGACCCTTATCCGAGCATGCTGCCCGGCAGGTCAGGAAAGGAATAGGGGAGAGAGCGAGCGCTCCCCCCCCCAACCATACAAGGCCACATGCCCTCAATATGGGTAGGTGCTTTGCGGTGGGGGGGCTCTGCTGGTGCCTGATGCTTGCTCCCACTTTCTGAAAACTGGCAGGAACACCTGTTACCCTTCATCTTTTAGGGGCACTCCATGTGGCTGATTTACATCTGCAAGTTAAGTGTGAAGACAAAGGCAAACTCTATGGGCCCATCCATACCTACACGTGTGCATTGCCATATGCAATGCATGCACACAGAACAGTGTAAATTCAGCCTAATGCCCCGTACACACGGACGGATTTTCCGACAGCAAAAGTCCGATGTGAGCTTTTGAACAGAAATTCCGACCGTGTGTATGCTCCATCGGACTCTTGCTGGCGGAATTTCCCCCAGCAAAAGATTGAGAGCAGGGTCTCTGTTTTTCTGACGGAAAAAAATCCGATCGGAAAATCGGATCGTCTGTAGCAATTCCGACGTGCAAAATTCAGACGCATGCTCGGAAACAATTCGACGCATGCTCAGAAGCATTGAACTTCGTTTTCTCGGCTCGTCGTAGTGTTGTACGTCACCGCGTTCTTGACGGTCGAAAGTTCATAGAACTTTTGTGTGACCGTGTGTATGCAAGCCACGCTTGAGCGGAATTCTGTCGGAAAAAACATCCAAGGTTTTTCCGACGGAAAATCCGATCATGTGTACGCGGCATTAGAGTGTAGCCATACTGGGAAAGAATCAGTTCCTGTTGTCTTGGGGCCTGATTCAGACTAAAACATCTCTCAAAGCCTGAACGTTCCTGATTTCAATATAAAAAGACTGATACTGGAACCATTATTTAGATTGACAGCAGTATTGGAGCTAGGAAATTATATTATATTTAACTGTGTAGAAATATTTAAACTATTCCAAAATATATAAATAACACATATTAATAAAAATTACTGTTCTTTGCCTAAATTAAGATGTACATACATTATCAAAATTAGTTTCTAAGGAAATTATTTCACCAAGCCAATCTGACCAGGTAAGTTAGTTATTCACCAGACCAAGAATTTCTCTTTAAACAAATTAAAATGTAATCTTCAGCTTTTACGAGATATTTTTCAATCAGTGGTACAGTACCCTGTGGAAAGGATTTTTTAAACGCTCATACTACTGTGTACTCTTGTAACCGGCTCAGTGCTTATTTCCATAGAGTTTAAGCAGCCTTTGCAAAGTTCGTAAGGGGCAACTACAAGAACATATACTGTACTGTATATGTACATTAAGGCCCCATGCACACGAGACGCAGGTGCAAACTCTGCTGAACACACGTTTTTAAACGCTGAAACCGGCGTTTATAAACGCGCGTTTTGCCGCGTTTGCGGCCGCGTTTAGCGGCGTTTAACCGCGTTTGCGTTTATAAGCGTTTCATCATAGACCCTCCCTAAGCTCAAAAAACAGTAAATTTTAACCATTTCAGCCAGTTTGTGAGACCAGAGTGAGTAGCAGCAGCTGAGAGAGCAGCAGTGTACTTGTATTTAGCGTATCACTTGCCACATCATCTGCCACAAGTTGTGGATTGTCCACTTGCCACGTCACCTGCCACGTCACCTGGCCACATCACCTGGCCACGTCACCTGGCCACGTCACCTGCCACAAGTTGTGGATTGTCCACTTGCCACGTCACCTTGCCACATCACGTGCCACGTCACCTGCCACAAGTTGTGGATTGTCCACTTGCCACGTTACCTGGCCACGTCACCTGGCCATGTTACCTGCCACGTCACCTGGCCACGTTACCTGCCACGTCAGCTGGCCACGTCACCTGCCACAAGTTGTGGATTGTCCACTTGCCACGTCACCTGCCACGTCACCTGGCCACGTCACCTGCCACAAGTTGTGGATTGTCCACTTGCCATGTCACCTGGCCACATCACGTGCCACGTCACCTGGCCACTTCACCTGCCACAAGTTGTGAATTGTCCACTTGCCACGTCACCTGCCACGTCACCTGGCCACATCACCTGGCCACGTCACCTGCCACGTCACCTGGCCACGTCACCTGCCACAAGTTGTGGATTGTCCACTTGCCACGTCACCTGGCCACGTTACCTGCCACGTCACCTGCCACGTCACCTGGCCACGTCACCTGCCACAAGCTGTGGATTGTCCACTTGCCACGTCACCTGGCCACGTCACCTGGCCACATCACCTGACACAAGTTGTTGATTGTCCACTTGCCACTTTACCTGCCACAAGTTGTGGATTGTCCACAATGCGATGCAAGCAATTACAGTTTTCTTTTATATTTTTTAATAGTTTTTCATCATTTGCCATCATTTTTGAGATTTCTAATGTTAAAAAATAGGTCACCTTTAAAAACGCTTATAAACGCAAACGCGGCAAAACGCCGGTACCGCGTTTAGCCGCGTTTAGCCGCGTTTAGCAGCGTTTAGCGTCTGAAACGTGAAAACTTTTGCGTCTGAACCCATTTTTTTGCTTCTGGAAAAACGAGGTTAAACGCAACTGCTTGTAAACACCAAAAAACGAGAGTGTGTGCATGGACACATAGGATAACATTGAATGGGTTCAGGAGCAGTTGAAAAAAGCGTCCAACTGCCTCTGAACGCGCGTTCAACAGCAAATAACAGCGTCTCGTGTGCATGGGGCCTTAATCCATGAATGTAATCAATATGTTTCATCTTTTTTTTTTATCTTTTGTCAGCTTGACCCTTATCCTCATGGCAACATCCAACTGTCTCTTCTGTACACTTCTTGCCGCATACCCTGACTGTATTAGGTGATCCTGTGATTGTGGTCATTCCCTTCTACTTGTCACCTGAAGAATACCTGAAAGAAGTGCAACTTTTCTTTTTTTATGCTGAAGAAGCCAGCCCATGAGGAGTAGAAGAGCATGATTCTCAGCATGTGATATTGCTAAACCAGAGGCATTGCTAGGGGGGTGCGGGGGGTGCGGTCCGCCCCCGGGTGACACCCGCTAGAGGGGTGACACCCTCCCTTTTTTTTTTTTTTTTTTTTTTTTTTTTTACAGCTGACCCATTCATTGATTAATTTCACCCCGCTGGGCTGGAAGCCTGGAATAACACCTCCAGCGCCGCGGCCGCGCCTGGTGTGTGTCCTCCGGCTCCTTATTCTTCCTATTCCTAAATTCCAATCCTCCTCCCTACCCTACAGAGCCAGCGAGCGACTCAGCCTGTCACATCATCACACTGCACTGTGATGATGTGACGACACGCACTAGCGTTGCTAGCCAGGTGCGGGGGGGGGTGGGCCGCACCCGGGTGACACCCACCAGAGGGGTGACACCCGTGGGTAGCGCAGCGGCACCACACTGACATTGCCCGCTGCCCTGTGCCTTAGGCTCACGCTGCGGCTGTGTCCCTCAGCGGAGCGGAAGGAAGCCGCCGCCCCCTCTGCCTCCTCTCTGTTTACATCCACAGAGGAGGAGCCCGTGCTCGAGAGACACACCGCTGTGTGTATCTGCCGCTCTGTTCTGAGGTCTGTAAGGTAAGGGGGGCATCTTTACTGATGGGGGGAGGGGGTGTCTGTACTGCTGGGGTCTGCACTAGGGGGAGTTTGCACCAGGGGGGCTGTAACTGAGGGGGTGTCTGTACTGAGGGGGGTCTGGTACCAAGGGGGTGTCTGTACTGAGGGGGGTGTCTGTACTGAGGGGGGTGTCTGTAACTGAGGGGGTGTCTGTACGAGGGGTGTCTGGTACTGTGGGGGGTGTCTGTAACTGAGCAGGGTGTCTGTAACTGAGGAGGTCTGCACTGAGGTGGGGGTGTCTGTACTGATGGGGTCTGCACTAGGGGGAGTTTGCACCAGGGGGGCTGTAACTGAGGGGGTGTCTGTACTGAGGGGGGTCTGGTACCAAGGGGGTGTCTGTACTGAGGGGGGTGTCTGTACTGAGGGGGGTGTCTGTAACTGAGGGGGTGTCTGTACGAGGGGTGTCTGGTACTGTGGGGGGTGTCTGTAACTGAGCAGGGTGTCTGTAACTGAGGAGGTCTGCACTGAGGTGGGGGTGTCTGTACTGATGGGGTCTGCACTAGGGGGAGTTTGCACCAGGGGGGCTGTAACTGAGGGGGTGTCTGTACTGAGGGGGGTGTCTGTACTGATGGAGCGGTCTGTACTGAGGTGGGGGTGTCTGTACTGAGGGGGTGTATGTACTGAGGGGGGTGTCTGTAACTGAGGGGGGTGTCTGTAACTGAGGGGGGGTCTGTAACTGAGGGGTGGTCTGTACGAGGGGGTGTCTGTACTGAGGGGGGTGTCTGTACTGAGGGGGGTGTCTGTACTGAGGGGGGTGTCTGTACTGAGGGGGGTGTCTGTACTGAGGGGGGTGTCTGTACGAGGGGTGTCTGTAACTGAGGGGGGGTGTCTGTAACTGAGGGGGTCTGCACTGAGGTGGGGGTGTCTGTACTGATGGAGCGGTCTGCACTGAGGTGGGGGTTCATACTGAGGGAGGCGGGTCTATATTGATTATTGATGGCGGAGAGTCTGTACTTAGTGGAGCGGGTTTGTACTGAGGGAAGGGATCTATACTGTGGGAGTGGGGTCTGTAGTTAGTGGAGGGGGGTCTGTACTGAGGGGGGACTATAGTTGTTGGGGGGTGACACCATTTTTTTTCGCACCGGGTGACACCAACCCTAGTGACGCCACTGTGCTAAACACCCTTGTCTGCCTTAAAAAGCAAGTAGTTGGGTGTGCCGTTATGTTCCTAATTACAAAACGGAGACTGATCACATACTTACTGTAAAAGCAAGTCCTCACATTTAATACTCATATGGAAAGTTCTGAGGAAGTGCCTGAGATGCTCCATTTTGCCCTCCTAACCCTTGTGTAATAAATTGTACCATAACTGTACAGTCTCCCTGTATATTGTAAAGCTATATAAATCCTGTATAATAAGAACAATTTTAATGTCTATACAACAAAAGCAGACAATGATCCACGGTATTGTTTGCTGAAATCCTTGCAATATGTACTGTAAATGTCTTGGGGGAAGTCTTCCCAAATCAAACCTTTTGGCCAAAATTTGTATGAAAGGTGCTTTTCAATTAAAATATGATACAGGACAAAGTGGAAAATAGACATATTAGACATAAAAGTATAAAAAAATAAAAATAAATTACCTGTACACACTTCCTTATATGTGGGATGTTGAGTGTACCCTCCTGCATATCCTACCTGCGTGGAGAAGACACCCTTCTGTCTCCAGAACAGCCGCTCTACTCCCCAGAAGCAGCCCATACCTAAAAAGCACCAGGAACTACAATCAGTTGATGGAGAAACACAGATCCATACCTCTGCTCTATGAAACCTGTCTTTATGAACTTACCAAACATAGCCAGCTCATGACCAATTGGGAATGGCTCCATTGTTGAGTTTCCATTGATAGCATGTTTGGCTGTGAAAAAAATTAAATAAAACACAACAGTGATTAAATCAAAAATGGAAAATTTCAGAAACAGGTAGTACAACAGTGTTCTAACAAGATAAATGATTGGTTACTGAATGATAAGGGTAAAGGGTTCAAGGGTTCAAGCTGTGAGGATGTGCGTTTTCCAGGAAATACCTTATAAGAACAATGTTCATGTTTATGAACTCTATTACCCTACTCTTACCTGACACTTGAAGGGCTTCAGCCCGCCCTGGTAGAGCCTCTTTGGCTGTGGGGAGAATGGTTTTACTAGGCATTGCTGTGTTATGCAGACTGTAAAAAACTGAAAAGTGCTGTGTATTTATAGGGTATCATTACCTTGATAGGGCAGAGGTTACTAACAAATTTCTAATAGGTAACTAGTAAGCCCTGCTTGTTAAAGAGACATGAGCATCTAAATGAAATGGGATATTGGTTTTCTTACAGAATCTTTGTATAAAGGTTCTTGTGACAGCCAGTCTGATTCTTCCTTCGGTTTTAAACCACTTCCATACTGGGCACTTATACACCTTCCTGCCCAGACCAATTTTCAGCTTTCTGCGCTGTTGCACTTTGAATGACAATTGCGCGATCGTGCTACTCTGTACCCAAACTAAATTTTTATCATTTTTTTCCCCACAATTAGAGCTTTCTTTTGGTGGTATTTGATCACCTCTGGGATTTTTATTTTCTGGAAAAAAAAATAAAAATGACCGAAAATTTTGAAAAAAAAAAGTTTTTTTTGTTTCAGTTACAAAACTTTTTAAATAAGTAAGTTTTCTCCTTCACTGATAGGGCTGCACTGACGGGCACCGATGAGGTGGCACCAATGAGGTGGCACTGATGAGGTGGAATTGATGGGCACTGATGATGGGCACTAATATGCGGCACTGATAGGTGGCACGGATAGGCGGCATGGATGGGCACGGATAGGCGACACGGATGGGCACGGATAGGCGGCACAGATGGGCACAGATAGGCGGCACAGATGGGCACGGATAGGCGGCACAGATGGGCACTGATAGGCGGCACGGATGGGCACTGATAGGCGGCACGGATGGGCATGGATGGGCACTGATAGGTGGCACGGATGTGCATGGATGGGCACTGATAGGTGGCACGGGTGGGCACTGATAGGCGGCACTGATGTACTGTAATGGATGCCAATCAGTGCCAAGCAATAATGCCTGCCAATCAGTGATGCCCATTGTGGGCACTGATTGGCATCCATTGTGGGCACTGATTGGCATCCATTAGGGGGCACTAACTGGCATCCCTGGTGGTCTAGGGTGGCATACCTGGTGCTGGCATCCCTGGTGGTTCAGTGTGGGCATCCTCGGGGGGGCTGCGCTGATAATCTATCAGCACAAACCCCCCCTGTCAGAGGAGCAGCCGATCGGCTCTCCTCTACTCGCGTCTGACAGACGCGAGTGAGGAAAAGCCGATGACCAGCTTTTCCTGTTTACACTGTGATCAGCCGTGATTGGACACGGCTGATCACGTGGTAAAGAGTCTCCGTCGGAGACTCTTTACCTAGATCGGTGTTGGGTGGTGTCAGACTGACACCCCGCAGCAACGATCGCCGCAATGCCCACCCCCGGGGGCGTGCAGCGGCTCAAAATCCTGAGGACGTCATATGACGTCCTGTCAGGATTTTGAAACCACTTTGCCGCCGTCAATCTGCTATAGGGCGGGCGGCAAGTGGTTAAATCTACAAAAGACAGGTAGATGCTATGGGCAACACCTGCATGTTTGCTTTCCTCCACTGTGTCAGTATATACAGTGGGGAAAATAATTATTTGATCCCCTGAAGATTTTGTAAGGTTGCCCACTTACAAAGAAATAAAGGGTCTATCATTTTTATCATAGGAGTATTTTAAAGAACTTTAGCTTTTCCTCCCCAAAATAACAGACGCATTGTGCATGTAAATGAATCACAACCTCAGTGTCACATTATGTGTAACTTACCTCTTTTAGCTGTGGTTTCTGTGTCTGTGATGTCACTCCTAATCCTGGCTTAATTTCAAAGTTCTCTGACTTCCTGTTTCCTTCCTTTACCAGTCCTGATACTACATGTCCCATCATGCTTTGAGCCTCTGTAGTTTCAGGGTGGGCTATGGGAGTCACTTGTACCAGTTCTGGGAGATGATGTGGGTGGATCCTAGGGTTGCTATGGGTGTTTCTGGGCATTCATGTGGGTGGTGAAAGGAGAGTATTGGAATTCTGCAGTGAACAGAGTGCTGTACAGTAGGAAGTGTAACCTTACAAACCATCTCTTGGAAACAAGAAATGTGCTATTCTAGCTATAAAGGGCACACAAATATAAGACTATATATATGTAGCGCCCCTTTACTTTTCAGGGGTGCTATGTACTTAAATTTAGGGGTTGGTCTGAGCTAGTAGCCAGGCTCAGACCACTTTGATTTGTTAGTACTCGCTTCTGCCTATGTGATGTAACCTATGTGCAGTTCCCTGTGGCCTGTAGGTGGCACTGCCATATCAGGTCAGGGTTGAACCATGGGTTACATTGCTATGCCTTAGGGTGTCCTCTCTCGGCAGTGGTGCGGTGGGCGTGGTTGGCCTGCTGTGCATACTGGGAGAGGATACATAAGGGGCAGACGCCATCTTTAGGGGTTGAGTCTGGAGTCGGGAGTCTGGAGTGTGAGCGGTTCGCGCCACCCGGCCCTCCAGGCCAGGGGTGCGTGCATGTATCAGTCTCAGGCACCTTTTGCCTGGGGCTGCAACTGCACTAGTAGGCCGAGCACCTTTAGCTGGGGCCTATCTCCAAAAGAGGAATCCCAGGGTGCCCGGGAAAGGGTGGACCCGCTCTAAGAAGAGGATGCCGGGGGAGGACATTTCTGATGGACCAGTGAGAGTTCACAGGGAAAGAGAGGCCTGGTTACCTTCTGGAGGGATTCAAAGATCCATCACAGGCCTTGCAACGTGCTATCGCTGGCACCTGTCCTTGTGTTGCAATTGCTGAGAAGTTTGGGACTTAAAGATTCTGTGGCAGAGGATCTCCTGATCGTATCTCTAGGAAACTGAAGTGAGCGTTCGAGCATCACTCCGGCTGCTAGGATCCGCTCTTACAGGGGACTATCCGGGTGAGCTAAACCTACTCGGGATCGAGTAGCGACTATCGTACCAGATTGTGCCTGGACCTATCTCCCAAACCTTGCTGTCCTTTCTCTCATCCACCTTTCCTGTATGATGAACTTGAACTTTGCTTATAAAATAAACTCAGCGTTGGAGTTAAAGTGGTGTGGACATTGGCCTTCCTGGGGAGAAATAGAGACTTGTCCCTACAATCTAGGAGACAAGAACCAGCTGAATGGGATAACTTGCTGCAGGACCCAAAATTGTTAACACCGCTCAACCTCTAAAAACAGTAGGGTACGGGCATATAGCGCGGTGTGCCTTGACCTGCAAGGGAGCCAAAGGCAGGAAAAAGGTCCGTGTGCTACATTTATATATATATATATATATATATATATATATATATATATATATATATGTATCGCTACCCCCAGCTAAGAGAGCCGCTGGTTTGATTTTTCTTTGGGCCCTGAGTACAGCTCCACCAACCCCCCGCAATCTACTCAACCCACTTATGGCACAGTTAGTCTAGGGCAGGGGTCTTCAAACTTTTTAAACAGGGGGCCAGTTCACTGTCCCTCAGACCGTTAGAGGGCCGGACTATAGTTTAAAAAAAAAAAAACTATGAACAAATTCCTATGCACATTGCACATATCTTATTTTGAAGTGAAAAAACAAAACGGGAACAAATACAATATTTAAAATGAGGGGGAGGTGGACAGAGGCTGCGGACATACTACAGGAGGTGGACAGAGGGTGCGGACATACTACAGGAGGTGGACAGGGGCTACGGACATACTACAGGAGGTGGACAGAGGCTGCGGACATACTACAGGAGGTGGACAGAGGCTGCGGACATACTACAGGAGGTGGACAGAGGGTGCGGACATACTACAGGAGGTGGACAGGGGCTACGGACATACTACAGGAGGTGGACAGAGGCTGCGGACATACTACAGGAGGTGGACAGAGGCTGCGGACATACTACAGGAGGTGGACAGAGGGTGTGGACATACTACAGGAGGTGGACAGGGGCTACGGACATACTACAGGAGGTGGACAGAGGCTGCGGACATACTACAGGAGGTGGACAGAGGCTGCGGACATACTACAGGAGGTGGACAGAGGGTGCGGACATACTACAGGAGGTGGACAGGGGCTACGGACATACTACAGGAGGTGGACAGAGGCTGCGGACATACTACAGGAGGTGGACAGAGGCTGCGGACATACTACAGGAGGTGGACAGAGGGTGTGGACATACTACAGGAGGTGGACAGGGGCTACGGACATACTACAGGAGGTGGACAGAGGCTGCGGACATACTACAGGAGGTGGACAGAGGCTGCGGACATACTACAGGAGGTGGACAGAGACTGCGGACATACTACAGGGAGGTGGACAGAGGCTGCGGACACACTACAGGAGGTGGACAGAGGCTGCGGACACACTACAGGAGGTGGACAGAGGCTGCGGACATACTACAGGAGGTGGACAGAGGCTGCGGACATACTACAGGAGGTGGACAGAGGCTGCGGACATACTACAGGAGGTGGACAGAGGCTGTGGACATACTACAGGAGGTGGACAAAGGCTGCGGACATACTACAGGAGGTGGACAGAGGCTGCGGACATACTACAGGAGGTGGACAGAGGCTACGGACATACTACAGGAGGTGGACAGAGGCTGCGGACATACTACAGGAGGTGGACAGAGACTGCGGACATACTACAGGAGGCGGACAGAGGCTGCGGACATACTACAGGAGGCGGACAGAGGCTGCGGACATACTACAGGAGGTGGACAGAGGCTGCGGACATACTACAGGAGGTGGACAGAGACTGCGGACATACTACAGGAGGCGGACAGAGGCTGCGGACATACTACAGGAGGCGGACAGAGGCTGCGGACATACTACAGGAGGTGGACAGAGGCTGCGGACATACTACAGGAGGCGGACAGAGGCTGCGGACATACTACAGGAGGAGGACAGAGGCTGCGGACATACTACAGGAGGTGGACAGAGGCTGCAGACATACTGCAGGAGGAGGACAGAGGCTGCGGACATACTACAGGAGGAGGACAGAGGCTGCGGACATACTACAGGGGGTGGACAGAGGCTGCGGACATACTACAGGAGGAGGACAGAGGCTGCGGACATACTACAGGAGGTGGACAGAGGCTGCGGACATACTACAGGAGGTGGACAGAGGCTGTGGACATACTACAGGAGGTGGACAGAGGCTGCGGACATGATCGTGTCCTCCTCACCCCCTCACAGTAGCCCCTCTGTCCACCATCAAATTACAGTCTCCACATCAGTGTGTCCTGCTCCTGTGCCCCTTTCACCTCTCCACAGGGCAGCACATCAGTGTCCTTTCTCTGTCCCCCTGCATGCCACAGCTTCACCCCCTAGTAATGCCATGTCTCAGTCTGTCATCCTCTGTCCCCACTGTATACAGATCTAGCAAAAACTAAAGTGGCACTGCTGCACGTGGTGTATGAACGCAGTATCACTGCTGCAGAACCTCCTTGTCCCCCAGTGTTAATAAGAGCTTCTGCAGCCAGTCTTTTACAGGTTCACTCATGTCAACCTCTCCTCCTCACTCACCGCTCCTCCTCTGTCGCTGTGTCACAGCCAGACGGCGCCATTACGTTACTGCGCATTTGCCCCCTGGGCCGAGTGGGTACGAGTTTTCCTGAGCCCGGCCGCCTTCGGAACTGCACATGCGCAGTTACTTGGTCGGCTCGCGGCCATCTTTTTTTACGGGAACCGCTGCCCGTAACGAACATTCACGGACACCCCAAAAATGGGCAACACTGGCTGGCAGCGGCGGCAAAAACACCAGGTGGGCCGGATACATGTCCTCGGTGGGCCGCATGTGGCCAGCGGGCCGTAGTTTGAGGACCCCTGGTCTAGGGGATGTTATCTATCACAATCTATACCTGATTGTACACACACCTCAACTATATTAAGAGGCAAGCACTATGTGCAATGATAACACACTGATAGCAAATAGTAAAGTATAACTGGTTTACTTTTGGTTAAAAGGCATAAGTTAAAACATAACACATAACTTGCTTACAGAGCCCTGCAGCTTCTGATATAGTATACACTAATAACGCAGCGCGGTCATACACCACGTGCAGCTATTAGTATCTATGTGCCCTGTGGCGCACCAAACAATATTCTCCCCCCCCCCCAGTCAGGCCTGACACAGCTTTAACTTAGTCCTTAGAATAACACTTTCTTCGCATGCAACTTGAACGGTGGTGCACATACAGGAAACAACACTTGTAATCCACAGAGTAGGCAATCAAAAAGAACAGTTCACTGGAGACCACTTACTCAGTTCCGCTACTAGTCTCCAGTAAAAATAGCAAATAAAGGCCGGTGGGCCAAGGCAGTCTCTAGGCCTAGCAACAGTACAGCCTATTGGATTGAGCAGGTGCTCGCTCACCACTCCGGACGCGATCCCAGTCCGGGACTTCCACCACTGTGTCTCCGCACACAGCGTCTCAACGATCGGGTCTCCGATCCAGCGAATGTCGGCAACCTGAAGAAAGTCAGATGCCACCCAGGCTCGCA
Source organism: Rana muscosa (assembly GCA_029206835.1). NCBI lineage: Eukaryota > Metazoa > Chordata > Amphibia > Anura > Ranidae > Rana > Rana muscosa. Next base: position 300,389,896 of record CM055117.1, read on the forward strand.
ACAAGGTGGAAGGCTCTTTGGAAGTTGTACCAGGCCCCAGGCTTCAGGCCTGATACTCCAGCAGATCCGCACAGGAAGACCGGTTAATAGCCGCGCGGTGTCCAAAGAGGCCGAGCTTAGCCTCGCCTCCTCCTTTTATCTCCCCACCCACAAGTCTCTGTGCTAGCAACATTGCACCCTGGGTGCCAAACAGGGTTCTGGGAAATGCAGTCCTAGAGTCTTAAAGGAGACCCCGCTACACACTCCCCCCACTTAAACTCTTTGGTCCCCAAAGATAACTCTTAACATACACTACGTACAATCCTAGACAACGTTGTGTAAGATGTCGGCAGAGGGAACTCCCACCAAAACTGAGGGGTTGAATTTCCTTGCCCACAGGTCACATTTGCATGAGTGGCCTGCCTAACTGTGCCAGAAGATGAGTTGGGGTTGCCCTCCACCAAATGAACAGTGGAGGGAACTGGATGCTCTGCACTCCTTCTTGCAGTGACCACAGTTTCTTCTGAGCTTTTTCCCATTTGTGGGTAAGTCAACTTCTTAGGAGGCCTTATAACTCTTCTGGCTCTTTGCTCTCTTGGAACTTCTGGCTGAGACACTACAGGCTCTCCTTCTGGAGCAGACTTGAGGGATTCTGCTGGTTCTGAAACACTTGGCTCAGGACCCGGGAGGTACATAGATTTTTTTGGGTGCTCCTCTGAGTATGTATCACAGGCATCTTCCCAATAATCTGACAAAGGACTGGATGGAACGAACTCAGTAACTTCTGCATTCAGTGTTATGTCTATAGTGTCTTCAGTAGGGGGAAGATCTATAGCAGAAGTTCCTGGAGTCGGAAAAGGCCATAACCAATCAAGTTCCTGCCTCTCATCTTCACTTAGTTCAGAGGTTTCTACATCTTCATTTTGAGAGGACTGGGACCGAGTGTTTGGCCTGGAAGTATCCAGAATGGAGACTGGGTCTGGGGAGTCCCTCACCGGAGGTATCCGAACTGCTTCGGCAAGTGGGAGTAGGTGGTTCCGATGCCAGGCCTTCAGTGGGCCCACCTTCCCCTCGGGCTTCAACTTATAGACAGGTAGGCCCGGCAGCTTCTTACAAATGACATAGGGTTCAGATCTCCATCTGTCTGCAAGCTTGTGTTTTCCAGGGACCCCCAGGTTCTGTAGCAGAACTCGGTCTCCAGGTTGCAGGTCCTGGATCCGAACCTTCAGGTCAAAGTTTCTCTTGTTGCGGGCCCCCCTTTGGTCTGAAGCCGCTTGAGTCTGCTCATAGGCCCTCTTCAAACTGTGTCTGAGTCTGTCCACATATCCCTTGTGACTGGTGGCCGAGGAATGATCTATGGAGGTGCCAAAGGCCAGGTCCACGGGTAACCTTGCTTCTCTTCCGAACATGAGGCGGTAGGGGGAGTAGCCTGTAGCATCACTTGTGGTACTATTGTAAGCATGCACTATAGCCGCTATGTGTTTGCTCCAATGCTGTTTCTTCTCGCTATTCAAGGTTCTCAACATATTGAGAAGAGTTTGGTTGAACCTCTCCGGCTGAGCATCCCCTTGTGTGTGGTAAGGGGAGGTTCGGGTCTTCTTGATCCCCAAGGAATCCAGGAGCTTCCGGATCAGCCGACTTTCAAAGTCCCTCCCTTGATCCGAGTGAAGTCGCTGTGGTAGCCCAGTGTTTCTCAACTCCAGTCCTCAAGGCGCACCAACAGGTCATGTTTTTGGGATTTCCTGCAGATGAAACAGCTGTGGTAATTACTAAGGCAGTGAAACTACTCAAATCACCTGTGCAAATCAATGGAAATCCCAAAAACATGACCTGTTGGTGCACCTTGAGGATTGGAGTTGAGAAACACTGTGGTAGCCCATAGTGGACGAAATACTTCTCCATAAGTACTTTGGCCACAGTGGAAGCCTTCTGGTCTTTGGTTGGAAAGGCCTGGGCATACCGGGTGAAATGATTGGTTATCACCAGAACATTTCCTAGTCCACTCAGATCGGGTTTGAGGCAGAGAAAATCAATGCATACCAAATCCAGCGGGCCTTGACTTTGTAAATGGCCCATTGGGGCAGCTTGATGGGGTAAAGTCTTCCTCTGGATACAGCGCGCACATGAATGGCAGTATTCCTCTACTTCAGCTCTCATGCAGGGCCAATAGATCCGGCTCCTAACAAGTTGGAAGGTTCTTTTAGCCCCTAGGTGTCCATGATTGTCATGCAGGGCGACCAGAACAGTCTCTCGGTGTTTCTCGGGAAGAAACAATTGCCACTTATCTTCCAAGTCATCGGAGTGGCCCCTTCGGTAGACCACCCCCTGATGCATCTGTAACCTGTCCCACTCCTTCCTTAACAGGCGAGCTTCCTTTGAAGGATGGCACAGGAGTCTACTTGGATCCTGCTTCTCCAGGGCCTCCAAGACCAATCTCCCTATGGGGTCTTCCAATTGGTCACATCTCAACTCTTTGACAGTTTTGGCAGATTATCTTCTTCCAACTGGGTTACTCCACAGTATTGCTTGGGAACTCCTACCATGGTAACTCCTATCTCTTCTGCCCTTGAGCCTCCTCTGGCTTGAAGGTTAGCCCCTTGACAAAGAGCCCACACCCCGTCAGGTGCCACTTGGGTCCAGTCTTCTGTATCACTAGTGAGGGCATGAGATCTTCTAGACAGGGCGTCTGTGTCTCGATTCCCAGCCCCCGGCCTGTACTTCAGGCTGAAATTGAACCCAGACAACCCAGACAACCACTTATGTCCTGTGGCATCCAGCTTGGCTGTGGTGAAGAGATAAGTAAGGGGGTTGTTTTCGGTCTTCACAGTGAACTCGGCCCCATACAGGTAGTCCTTGAGTTTATCAACCACCACCCACTTGAGAGCCAGGAACTCTAACTTATGAGTGGGGTAGTTTCTTTCAGAGGGGGTCAGGCTCCGGCTTACGTAAGCAACGGGTCACAGCTGTCCTTCATGCTTCGGTTGGGGCACTCCTCCCAGACCCTCATGACTGGCATCTACGTGGAGTTCATAAGGTCTCTTTGGGTCTGCGTAAGCCTAGACGGGGCAGTGGTTAAGCTTTTCTTCAACATCTGAAAGGCCTCTTCACACTTCTGGGTCCACTGGTCTTTGACTGACTCTCCCGGCTTCCTGGGCCCTGAGTCATCCTCTTCCCCCTCTGTCTTGAGTAGTTCATTCAGTGGCCTGGCAATTCGGGCAAATCCCTCCACGAACCTCCTATAATAGGAACAGAACCCCAAGAGGGATCTGAGTTCGGTGACTGTGGTAGGCCGTGGCCAGGAAGTAACTGCCTCCAACTTCTCGGGGTCGGAGGCCACCTCTTCTTCAGACACTATGTGTCCCAAATAGTTAACTGAAGATTGGTAGAACCGACACTTCTCGGGCGAAAGCTTGAGTCCCTCCTCACTGAGTCTTCTCAAGACTTTCTCCAGCCTCTCTTCATGTTCTTCCAAGGTTCTCCCAAAGACAATGACATCGTCTAAATACACAAGGACCTCAATAAGGTTCATGTCTCCTACAGTCTTTTCCATGAGACTTTGGAAGGTGGCTGTGGCCCCTGACAGTTCCTGGGGCATTCGGTCGAATTCAAAGAATCCCACTGGGGTTATGAAGGCTGTCTTCTCCTTGTCCTCCGGATGCATAGGGATCTGATAGTATCCACTCTTGAGGTCCATAACGCTGAACCACTTGGCTCCAGACAAGCTCTGCAGGGCATCATCTATCCTCGGAGTGGTGTACTGGTCAGGGATGGTTCTCCTGTTGAGGGTCCTGTAGTCGATGCACAACCTCAACGATCCATTCTTCTTTCTGACCACTACTATCGGGGAGGCATAGGGACTTCTAGACTTCCGGATCACACCGGTCCGCTTGAGTTCCGAGTTGTTCCCTCAGATCTTCCAGGTCTGCTAGTGGGACTCGCCTGACCCTCTCCCTGAAGGGCTTTTCTTCTTGGAGGCGAATATGGTGGGTGGCACTCCTTGCACACCCCACATTGAACTCATCTTGGGAGAAGATCTTCTTCCACCTGGCCAACTGGGGCTTGGCTCTCTCTTTCCAAGCCCTGGGCAGATTCGGGTTTTCCATGGAGAGCTTCTCCCAAACGTTCCCTTCTTCTCCTGTCTTCTCCACTTCTGACAAGGCAACCAGGGCAGTAGGGCTCACCTGGCCCAGTAACATCCTGGCAGGGATCTCCATGGGACCATCCGTAGTGTTCCTGACACTCACAGGGACCTTATAGTGGGCCTTCTTCAGGGCCCTCAGCGGGACCACTTCTGGGATTACTTCTAAGCCCGAGTGTTCCTCCCTTGGGTCGGGCTCCAACATGACAAAGGGTCCCGGTTGCTCCCAAGTAAGCTTCACAGTGGCTCTGAGACAGGTTACTTCACCGGGCTGCAACACTACCCCCTTCCTTTCAAGTCTCCAGACCTTCCCCACTCCCTCTTCTGGGGCCTTCTGCTCCAAGACTAATCGCTGGTAGGCTGTCTTCAAGATGGGATGGATATTGGTGGCTGCCGGGTCCTTCCTTCGTGCAAGAGGGGTCAGAAGTCTCCAGACCAGGTCCGTGTTCGTCCCTATTATTAAGGAACTCTTGTTGGCTCCAGGCGGCCAGGGGCACACAACTGCCATAGTGTCGAACACTTCAGCCTTCCCAGCCACAGATGGGTTGAAGGTCAGTTTTATGGGCAGGTAGCCATCATAAGGGAAGCTCCGGGTCCCGATTCCCCATATTTCTAGTTCTTCTATCTTCTTGATGGGTAGGTGGTCCAAGTGTTTGTCATAAAAATCCTGGTATAACAGGGTCACCTGTGCCCCAGTATCCAAGATGGCTCTTGTGTAGACTCCCTCCACTTGAATGGGCACTATGGGGGATGGGCCCACCAGCTTCCCTGGATATGGCTTCAAGGGGGTTGCCTTTAAAACTTTGCATACTCCCTTCTGACTTCCTTTCTTCAATTTCCCTCTGGGCTTGAGTCTTTCTTGGGCTCGGTATGCATTGATTTTCTTTCCCTTAACGGGTGTACAGACCCGCTGAGGGACACTATGCTCTTTTTCTGGGGTGTATTCCCGCTGTGGAATACTGTGCTTCTTCTGAGGAGTTTTGTCCTCTCTTTTCCTGGGCTTCTCATTCAGTTTGGAGCTCACTGAAGATGATGGGCACCCGGTTGACTCCTTCACCGGGGCCCTCTAGAGTTTCCCGCCGGCTTGCGGTTATCTGTTTTCTTTTTCTTGGGACTGGAACATACAGCTACAATATTGCCAATTCCTCCACAGTTAAAACAGATCACATCCCCCCAATCTTGTAGGGGGGTGGGCACTGAAGCGTCCAAGAACAACTCCTTCTTTGGTCCCTCTTTTTCTGGAACCCTTGAGTCTTTTGCCATCAGAGAGGTCAGCATCTCTAACACCTGAGACATCTGTGATTTCAAAGCGTCTACTTCTGGGTCTCTTTCTTTGGTCATCACTGAGTTGACTATCACTGGTGCAGAAGAGGTGTGTGCCTTGATCACTTGTTGATCCATCTGTAGTGACTCCTCATCTCTGATGATTTTTATCAGATCAGAGTAAGTTAGTGACATTCCCCCCCCCCCCAAGGTTTTCAGTTGAAGCCAGACTGGAACCGAGCGCAACGCCCCCTTTAACACCTGCTTCATTCTTGCCGCATCTGTGTCTTGGGGCAACATCCCTTTTTTCAACATGATTTTGCAAAGCATCTTGTTCAGTCTTCTCACATACTCCGAAAGCTTCTCATTCGGCTGTTGGAAAATATGTTCGAATTGGTACACTAGCTCTGTCACCTTTTCTAGCTGACCGAACTCCTCTTGTAACATGGCTAAACAGTCCTGAGCCGTGCAATCAGCATTGCCAAACTGGAATCTTTTCACCGCTTCTGCAGCCGCGCCTTTCAAACTTTCTATCACGTGCTGTCTCCTCTGCGCTTCAGGCACTTCCCATGCCTCTACTGCTAGTAATGCCTGCTCAACCCAGGTATCGAAATCTTCTTCCCCTGCAGGGACAGGAAGCTTCCCTGAGAATGTCTTTAGCCTCTGGTAGCTAGCCTCTACATGTACCGTGTTCGTTCTCTGGCACTTTGTTAGCAGATCCCCTAAGACATTTATTAATTCTGGTGCTATGGTAGTGACCGGTGCCGCCGGGTGCGTCGCCCTCTCTCTCTTTTCAGGTGAGACACGGGGTGTCCCTTGCGGTGATCCCGTTGGGGATGGCTCCGTCTTAACGGTTAATGCGTGGGCCAACTAATAAGTTCTATTGTCTGGCGTCCGCACACATTTGTGCTTAAAGGTCTCCGGCATTCCGTCCCACCATTCTATCAGCGCATACTGATACGAGATGTTTGGGTCTGACTTCATGTCCATCACCCACGGTGTATGATCTGGGGACGGTGACACCACAAGTTTCTCTACCGTCTCTGTTGACCATTCCTCTCCTGGGAGGCTGATGACCACCGACTGATCTGGTTCTGCCTTGGCTGCTTCGCACCATGCTTTAACTTCTAACTGGTCCATGCTGGTACTTTTGGGGTGTTCACCTGCTGTATCAGGATCCCGGACTCGGAGCCCCCACGTGTAGCGCTACCCCCAGCTAAGAGAGCCGCTGGTTTGATTTTTCTTTGGGCCCTGAGTACAGCTCCACCAACCCCCGGCAATCTACTCAACCCACTTATGGCACAGTTAGTCTAGGGGATGTTATCTATCACAATCTATACCTGATTGTACACACACCTCAACTATATTAAGAGGCAAGCACTATGTGCAATGATAACACACTGATAGCAAATAGTAAAGTATAACTGGTTTACTTTTGGTTAAAAGGCATAAGTTAAAACATAACACATAACTTGCTTACAGAGCCCTGCAGCTTCTGATATAGTATACACTAATAACGCAGCGCGGTCATACACCACATGCAGCTATTAGTATCTATGGCGCACCAAACAATATTCCCCCCCCCCCAGTCAGGCCTGACACAGCTTTAACTTAGTCCTTAGAATAATACTTTCTTCGCATGCAACTTGAATGGTGGTGCACATACAGGAAACAACACTTGTAATCCACAGCGTAGGCAATCAAAAAGAACAGTTCACTGGAGACCACTCACTCAGTTCCGCTACTAGTCTCCAGTAAAAATAGCAAATAAAGGCCGGTGGGCCAAGGCAGTCTCTAGGCCTAGCAACAGTACAGCCTATTGGATTGAGCAGGTGCTCGCTCACCACTCCGGACGCGATCCCAGTCCGGGACTTCCACCACTGTGTCTCCGCACACAGCGTCTCAACAATCGGGTCTCCGATCCAGAAAATGTCGGCAACTTGAAGAAAGTCAGATGCCACCCAATCTCGCAACAAGGTGGAAGGATCTTTGGAAATTGTACCAGGCCCCAGGCTTCAGGCCTGATACTCCAGCAGATCCGCACAGGAAGACCGGTTGATAGCCGCGCGGTGTCCAAAGAGGCCGAGCTTAGCCTCGCCTCCTCCTTTTATCTCCCCACCCACAAGTCTCTGCGCTAGCAACATTGCACCCTGGGTACTAAACGGGGTTCTGGGAAATGCAGTCCTAGAGTCTTAAAGGAGACCCGCTACATATATATTATATATATATATATATATATATAAGATGATTGTTGATCGTGTTTTTTTTTGTACGTTTTCTGGGAGCGATATAAGTTAGAATAATATTTCTTAAGTACCAACATAATATCATCCAGAGAATTGGTTACTGCGCCATTGGAAGTCCGTAAATCACCAATAGTTGGGGATGCCTGCTGTGAGTGGGCAATTTTTGCTAAAAGGCCACCAGTATGTTCACCCTCCTCATTGACTGCGAGTTTGGTAGCAGACCTTAATCTTGGATAAGAAGCTGGCATGGAGATTAAGGGAAAAAATCACACTTTAGCTCTGTGGCAGAATTACCTGCCATTATTTCATATCTGACCCTATCCCTGGATGACGGGTTTATGATATTAAAGTGGAACCCTATACAGCTTTTCATTTTTGCAACTGAGTTCCCTTTAATAATCATATCAGACCATAATTCTAGGTCCACAACACAAAGCATTAACCTCTCAGGCCAACGAAGTGCAATGTCTCTCCAGGTGCTCGCGCCGGTTTACCACCGTTACTGAAGTATGTAGAAGAAAGAAAGTGGCCGCCAGACAGATAATACAGTACCAAGGTTAACATTTCAAATGGATATACCGTGCTTGGATATACCGTGCTCCTTTAGTCGACCAATTACAGAGTTAGTACTCCTTTTGCCAGGTGAGTGACTTGTGCAAGGACTAGCCATGCTGTTGGCACGACGGGGAGTACATTGCTGCCATCTACAGGTTCTACTCAGAACTTTGGAATTATTTGAAGACATCATACTGTGACTTTATGTTCTTCATCCTGTTGAACTTACGTTTATTATTTGCTTGTTGCATGTTTTTCATTACAGGTTCCAGGACATTCGTCAGTATTGGACTTTTTTGAAAATATATATTTTAGTTTGAGGTTATGAAATCTAAAGATTTCAGACGGGGAGTGTTGTGTTACACTATGTGATTATTCTTGCTCTGTGTCTTTAAGATCTGTCCCCTTCTTTCTAGCTGAACTCTCTCTCTCACCGTAGTTCTTTATATATCTCCTCCACTTCCTGATTCTGGTCATTACTCCTGTATTTCTTCCATGCTAACATCTTACATGTGGCTTACAACTGCAACGTTTTTCTACCTATGAATATCCATCATTAAACGGAACATTCGAAAGGATTCATCGTCTGTCGTCCTAACTGTGAGTTTATTCATTGAGTTAAACTGCCTGTATCGATGCAAGGGATGAATATCAAACCAGCTTGAGTAAGGCCTACTTAAACCTGGAGATGAACTTTATCGCTTTGTAGTTGAGACAGAACAGATCGAATAATTATTTTCCCCACTGTAGTATTGCACAGAAAATTATATTTGTTATGCCAGATTATCTGAATCTTATTTACCTGTTTTCTTTAGATTTGTTCTCCTTTTAATCAAAGTATGTAGCTTTTAATGTAATATAATAAATAAACATTATATATCTACATATTTTTTACTAAAGCATTTTATTAGTATTTGGGAGTAAGTATAGCGTAAACTAAAAAATGCAATGCAGGCCTGTGAGGCTGATTTACTAAAGGTAAGTATTTGCAAAGTGCAGTCGCTCTAGAGCTTAATAAATAGTAATAAACAGTAAGAGCCCATTCACACAGGGGCGACTTTGGATCCGACTCCAAATCGCCCCAGGTCGCCCCTAGTCACCTCAGGTCGCGCTGGCTGAAGAAATCAATGTAAGTGAATGGAGCCGTCCTTATGCACACTACTGCAGTCGCTCCGACTTCAAAAAAGGTCCCTGTACTACTTCAATCCGACTTCTAGGCGACCTGTAACCATTCATTTCAATGGGAGTCGCCTCTCACTGTCTTAATAGGAGCAACTCTCCAGGAAGAAAACATACATTTATCAGGCAAACCTCTCCCTCCCCCCTCCCTCCCACAGAGCTGATTCTTGTTTGATTGGCCACTGGAATGTCTCCTGTCCTGCAGGCAACTTGGAGTTGCCTTGTAAGTAGCTCCAGGTCGTGCTGTGATTCATTCTCAAGTCCTGTCTGAGTTGCCTCATAAAATCGCGTTGGAAGTCGTGTTGCCCCTGTGTGAATGGGCTCTAACCAATCGCATTCAAGGAAAACAAAAAAAATAGGATTTTTTACTCACCGTAAAATCCTTTTCTCTGAGTCCATGGACCGACACAGCTTCTCTATTGACAAAGTGGGTATTATCCGTTAATTAGGAGTGACTAGGCAGAAAAACTTGTAAAAAGTGTTGCATCACACCTTCTACAGTACCGCCCAGGGGGCGGACCCTCTGGGTATACCCTCTCAGTCTGCACATCGCAGATCAGTTCGTCAAAAAGCAGTACAAACTTAAAAGGAGGGGTGGGTGCTGTGTCGGTCCATGGACTCAGAGAAAAGGATTTTACGGTGAGTAAAAAATCCTATTTACTCTTTCGTCCATGGACCGACACAGCTTCTCTATTGACAAAGTGGGACGTCCCAAAGCAGTGTCAGAGAAAAAACGAGGGGTGGTAACAGCATAAAAACAAACTTCACCCCAAAACACAAAACAGCACTCCTCCAACGGAGGAGTTGCAACTCTAAACAGCCGCCTGCAAAACCTTGCGGCCGAAAGAGGCATCCGAAGATGCACCTACATCAACTTTGTAGAATTTTGTGAAAGTGTGAGCGGACGACCAAGTCGCCGCTTTACATAGTTGGGAAACAGACGCTTGATGTCGGAAAGCCCAAGAGGCACCTATTGCCCTGGTCGAATGCGCCGTGACAGGAAAGGGGGTCGCCTGACCCTTTAAGGCGTAAGCCTGGATTACTATCTGTCGGATCCACCTAGAGATGGTGGCCGATGAGACTGCTTGGCCCTTCTTGGGACCAGCCACCGAAACAAACAGTGAGTCTGACTTCCGGAACAGGGAAGTAGCAGATATGTATACTCTCAAAGCTCGGACAACGTCCAAGGAATGCAACGCCGACTCCTTAGGATTCGACGGCTGAGGACACAAGGATGGAAGTACAATGTCTTCGTTGAGATGAAAAGCCGAAACGACCTTCGGAAGAAAGGAAGGCTGCGGCCGCAGCACCACCTTATCCTTGTGGAAAATCAAATAGGGAGCCTTGCAGGACAAGGCTGCCAGCTCAGAGACTCGTCTAACGGACGTAACAGCCACCAAAAAGACCACCTTCTGAGAAAGTGTCAACAGGGGAATATCTCTAATATTCTCAAACGGTGCCTTCTGAAGCACCGAGAGGACCAGGTTCAAGTCCCACGGAGGTAACGGGGGGCGGACCGGAGGGGCCACATGTCGAACCCCCTGCACAAATGTACTCACGAGAGAGTGAGTCGCCAGGGGTCGCTGAAAAAAGACAGCCAGGGCAGATATCTGTCCCTTAATCTTACTTAGGGCAAGCCTTTGGTCTACCCCATGCTGTAAAAACAGCAGGATTCTGGAAACCAAATAGGTACGCGGATGCCATTTCATTTCCTCACACATGGAGATGTAGGCCCTCCAAGTGCGGTGATAGACCTTCCTAGAGGACGGTTTCCGAGCACTTCTCATAGTAGAAATTACTGAGTCTGACAGGCCCCGGTCTCTCAGTACCTGGTTCTCAACAGCCATGCCGTTAAAGCCAATGACTGTAAAGCAGGATGGAATATGGGACCTTGCGACAGCAGGTCCTTCCGTAGTGGTAGGCGCCAGGGGACGTCTGCTACCAGACGTACTAGATCGGCGTACCAAGGACGCTGAGGCCAATCTGGAGCGATTAGGATCATTGGAATTCCCTCTGCCTCCACTCTGCGGAGCAGAAGAGGAAGAAGCCTTAAGGGAGGGAAGGCATAGATTAGCCGATACTGGCCCCACGATGCTACCAACGCGTCCGTTGCGTCTGCCCATGGGTCTCTTGACCGGGCCACAAACCTCAATACCTTCCGATTGAGTCGGGAAGCCAGAAGATCTACGTCTGGTGTGCCCCATCTTTGGCAGAGGAGTTGGAACACCTCCGGGTGTAAGGACCATTCTCCCTGGTCCAGCATCTGGCAGCTCAGGTAGTCCGCCTGCCAGTTTTCCACACCCGGAATGTACACGGCCGACAGTGCCGGTACGCTCCTCTCTGCCCACTTCAGGATGCGAGCGATCTCCGATGCTGCAGCTGAGCTTCTTGTTCCTCCTTGATGATTGACATATGCCACTGCTGTGGCGTTGTCTGACTGGATCCTGACTGGACGCCCTTGCAGTCTCTGAGACCATTTGAAGAGGCACAGCTTGATCGCCCGGATCTCCAGGACATTGATCGGCAGGAGGGCTTCCTCTGGGGTCCAGCGACCTTGCGCCGACTGGACACCCCAGACTCCCCCCCAACCTGTAAGGCTGGCGTCCGTCGTGATCACTATCCAGTAAACCAGAAGAAATGACTTCCCGGCCATTAGAGCCGGTGCTGTCAGCCACCATACCAGGGATCTCCTGACTAGGTGGCTCACTCGGATTTGATAATCCAGAGATGAAGGGCATCTGTTCCATCTGGACAGAACTTCCCTCTGTAACACTCGAGTGTGGTATTGAGCATATGGGACCGCCTCGAAGGAGGCTACCATGAGGCCCAACACTCGCATGCAAAAACGGAGTGACGACCAATTCCTGGAAGTCAGCTGCCGTACTGCAGCCCGGAGGGTCTGCAACTTCTCCACAGGGAGGAATACCTTTGCCTCTGAGGAATCCAGAATCAACCCCAGGTACACTAGGCGTTGAGTGGGCACCAATACTGACTTTTGCGTGTTTAGTATCCAACCACAGTCTCGAAGAGTCTGACAGGTAATGGACACGCTTACCTCTAATTCTGAGCTTGAAGGGCCCTTCAGCAGAAGGTCGTCCAAGTAACCTGTGATAGCGATACCCCGCTGTCTTAGAAGTGCCAGAATCGGAGCGAGCACCTTGGTGAACGTCCTGGGTGCTGAGGCAAGGCCAAACGGGAGGGCCACAAACTGGTAGTGGTTCTTCCCGATAGCAAATCGCAGAAACCTCTGGTGTCTGGAGTATATGGGGACATGCAGGTATGCGTCCTTGATGTCCAAGGAGGCCAGAAAGTCCCCCGGATGGAGAGCCGTGACTACGGATCGAACCGACTCCATCCGAAATCTTTGTACCTTCACAAAGCAATTGAGGGCTCTGAGATCCAAGATTGGACGAACCCCCTCCTTCTTTGGCACAATGAACAGATTTGAGTAAAAACCCTGACCCCGTTCCTGTTCTGGAACTGGAATAACTACCCCGCGTTCCAGTAGACCCTGGACCGCCCCATACAGGGCCTCCCGACGGGTCGGTAGTAGCTGGAGATTGGAGGTGATGAATCTGTCTGGTGGACAAGAGAGAAATTCTATCTTGTAGCCTGAGGAGATTACTTCGCAAACCCACCTGTCGGAGACTAGAGCAGTCCACTGAGTCGCGAATTTGCGAAGACGTCCCCCCACCCGAGAGCTGGGTGGGGGCGGACCTTCATGTGGACGCAGATTTGTCCACAGGCTTGTTGGGTCTGCGGGACCAAGGACGCTTTTGTCCTTGGGCAGGCGCTTTATCGGCCTGGGGTCTTTTCCCTGTCGCCTTAAGAGGGCGAAAAAACCGCTTACGTGCAGTAAAGGAGGGCCCTTGCCCTTGGCGTGGTCCCCTACCCTTGCTAGTTTGGGGAAGCAAAGTGCTTTTACCTCCTGTAGCATCCTTGATGATGTCATCCAGAGAAGCCCCAAAAAGTCTGTCGCCCTTAAAAGGCAGATCCAATAGGGCTTTCTTGGAAGTCTGGTCCGCAGACCAGCCCTTTAGCCAGATCAGGCGGCGTATTGCTACTGCATAAACCGAAGCTCTTGACAGCAGGGGAATAGTATCCATGTCTGACTCGCAGACAAACTTAAGGCCCTGGACCAACTGGTCGGCCAAAGTTATCTCATTAGGAGGAGCATCTCGCTCCTTTAACCCCTGGAGTAGCAATTTTGCCCATTCAGTAAGTGTCTGAGACACTAGGGCCCCCGCCAATGCCGGGCGTACTGCTGAGCCTACCACTGAGTATAGGTAGCGAGCGAGTGCTTCAGCCTTCTTATCCACAGGGTCCTTGAAAACAGGAGCCCCTTCTACTGGAATAGTGGTGGCTCTATTAAGTCTGGACACCGAAGGGTCCACTATAGGGGGAGAGGTCCATATCTTCAGAAAACTCTCCTCAAAGGGGTACCGTACTGCAAACCTCTTTGGGGCTGTAAAGACCCTCAGTGGGTTCTCCCATTCCTTGTATAAGAGTTTGTCAAAATAAGACACACAAGGGAACACCTTAGCAGTGCGGGCAGGTTTACGAAACCCAAAGGGGACTGGAGTATCTGCTACTTCTTCAGTCCTTTCCAACTTTAGCGTATCCCGCACTGCAGTAATAAGGTCAGATACCAAAGCCGTCTCGCGTACTGACCTGGACTTGGAGTCCTCCTCACTGTCCGATCGGTCACGGTCTGCAGTCTCTGATGCATCAGAATCTGGGCCATGAGCCGTAGCTGGACCTGGTTCTGCATCAGAAATATCCCCAGAAGATTGCAGGGGACGGGGGCGTTTATTACCCCCTGTATTCCCGTGTGCTGCTTCCACCCTGGCAGCAAACGCCTCTAGGATTGCCGACATAGCGTCCATAGACACCTCAGGGACACCAGCTGCTAAATCTGGTGTTTCAGGGGAGAAGACATCTGGCTCAGATGCCATGCTGACCACACGCTGACACTCACAGGGCTCCAGGCAAGATATCAATAGGCCACCCTCCTGCGCTGCAGAGATGCTGGGTTACCCAGAGGACTCACCACCCTGGATAGGTACTGCTATGCTGCGCCTATGATGCTGTCCCCTTGCTGCTGTGTCAGTCTGCTTCTTTTATCAGCACTTCCTGTGTGAATTTTCGTGCCAGTGTAATGCACCCTAGAGGCCGGAGGCTCTCGCAAAATGGTTGCCAAAACCGTCTGTATGGAAGATAATGTGGGCTCTAAGAAAATGGCCGCCGACAGAAGATAGAGGTCAGGCAGCCATAGCCCACAAAAAAGATGGCCGCCGAACGGCAATATCTGCATACAGGGTGGACAAACATGGCCGCCGATCACCTGATAGGGGCCAGTGGGTGTGGCCGAACTACAGGAAGATGGCCGCCAGGCAGTTACAAGAGGCCAAACTTGGCATGGACCACCTCAAAATGGCCGCCGACAGCATGGAGACACAGAAACACAGGTAAGCAAAAATGACATTTCTTTTAAATGTTAGTTACAGCCAGCCCCGCTCCAGTGGGACCCCCTAGGTGACCCCCAGCACCCAGCAACCTTTAGCTAGAAGCCCAGGGAGGAGGGAAAGGCAGGGAGAGAGGGAAGAAAGGGGCCACAACCACTTACTTGATCTCTCCAGGAATGTCCAGCTAAATCACCCAGCCGAGGCAGGGGAGTTTTACTTACCTATCCTGCATGTATTCTGCTGGAAGACATTCCAAACAGATCATCGTCCGCGCACGGAAGGTGACTGTTGGCCAGGCATGCTGTGATTGGACCCAGAAGGGACGATCATATGTATGCCCTGGAGCATGACGCTCACCGGACAGGCTGCTGCGACTCAGCCGTAAGGTCAGCCGAAGCTGAGCGGTCCGATGCAAGCCTTGGAGCGTAAGCTCACCGGCCAGGCTGCTGCGACTCGGCCGTAAGGTCAGCCGAAGCTGAGCGGTCCGATGCAGGCCCTGGAGCGTAGGCTCACCGGCCACCCGTGGAGCGACGGGCATGTCGTGGAAAACCCAGCGCGTAGCTAGGGTCGGCACACGCTCGATGGCCGAAACTGGGGAGACTACAAGGATCGAGGATCCAGCCTGTCACCCAGTCGGCAGTTGATCGAAGATCGCAGGAAACAACAAATGTAGCAAAAAAATAAAAAATATATATATCTTTTTTCCCCGGACCAATGAGCCCGAAGGGAGCCATGTCCTACTCCTTGCTAGACAGAAAAAAACTGATCTGCGATGTGCAGACTGAGAGGGTATACCCAGAGGGTCCGCCCCCTGGGCGGTACTGTAGAAGGTGTGATGCAACACTTTTTACAAGTTTTTCTGCCTAGTCACTCCTAATTAACGGATAATACCCACTTTGTCAATAGAGAAGCTGTGTCGGTCCATGGACGAAAGAGTAAAACAGCTTTTTTGTTTGCACATGATTGGATGGTGGCAGTCAGCAGAGCTTCTGCTCATTTATTAAAGGGGTTGTAAAGGTTCGTTTTTTATTTTCTAAATAGGTTCCTTTAGAGCCCATTCACACAGGGGCAACACGACTTCCAGCGCGATTTTCTGAGGCAACTCAGACACGACTTGAGTATGAATCACAGCGCGACCTGGAGCTACTTACAAGGCAACTTCAAGTTGCCTGCAGGACATGAGACATTCTAGTGGCCAATCAAACAAGAATCAGCTCTGTGGGAGGGAGGGGGGAGGGAGGGGTTTGCCTGAGAAATGTATGTTCTCTTCCTGGAGAGTTGCTCCTATTAAGACAGTGAAACGACTTCAGAGGCAACTCCCATTGAAATCAATGATTACAGGTCGCCTAGAAGTCGGATTGAAGTAGTACAGGGACCTTTTTTGAAGTCGAAGCGAATGCAGTAGTGTGCATTAAGACGGCTCCATTAACTTACATTGATTTCCTCAGCCAGCGCGACTTGAGGCAACTAGGGGCGACCTGGGGCGATTTGAAGTCGGATCCAAAGTTGCCCCTGTGTGAATGGGCTCTGAAGCTAGTGCATTGTTGGTTCACTGACCTTTTCCTTCTATTTCCCTTCTAAATGATTTTTTTCTTTGTTTTCTTTGTCTGAATTTCTCACTTCCTGTTCCTCCTCAGTAAGCTGTTCAGTAAGCTGTTCTGGCTGACTAAACACCAATCATATATGTAGCTGCCCCCGCCGCTCCTCCTATCCAGGCAGACAGGGGGGCTGCACGGGCCCCTTGCAGCATGGGGCCAGGTCACAATCTTGACCCCTGTAGGTACGTCCCTGACTCAGAACATATGTAAGTCATTGGATCAGCATGACAGATAGCCAGCTAGCATTTTAGAAAGAGAAAGTAGCAATAAAAGACTATCGGTTTCAGCATAGGTTTTCTTTAACACCCAGTGCTCGTTTGCACTTATAGCAGTCAACCTATTTGATATAGGTGCCCTCAAGTGCATCTCTTAGCATCACCAAAGAACCATCCAGTATATTCAGTGAATGCAATGATATAGAAACCTGTCAGAGACTGTAGAAATGCAACATGAGAGGTTGAGACGTCCTGTTATAGGAGGTGTTGGTGACTGGTGACATGCTTCAGGAAACAGTCATAGATTTGAGACATGTTGCATGACACTCACTGCTGAAGATCACTACTATCATAACTCCTCAAAAATCAATGCTTCCTCACTTGGGCTTCCCACAGCCCCCTTTTTTTAAGTACCCTGTACCCTGGCCTGTACATGGAATGGGATTCTGGGGTAGGCCTGGGAGTTTTATGAACACATGATTCCAGGCATGTACTGGCCATTGGGACTACAGGGAGTTTCCCGGTGGGCCGATGGCTCAGTGGGCCGGTTTCAGTGACAGCATGTCAAAGTAATGGCTGCGCGGCTCGCCCTCCACTTCATGCAGTGATGTGGGAAGGATGAGAAAAATACAGAGGAGAATAAGTGAAATAATAAAATAGGTGAGTGAGGACTCCTTATGTTATGCTACTTATGTTTTTTTGCACAATTGCGTTTAGTTTATATACTGTTTTTGTGCTTGTTTGCAAAATTAAAGTGGGTCTGGATGAAGTCCAGGGCCAAATTTTTGTCTCAGTCCAGCCCTGCATGATTCAAACCACAACTACATGTACACAGGTGGTTTATCCTATGTGCATCAACTCCCAGCATTCTCAGGTGCCTGGGAAGCACAGGTTGGACTCTGCACCTAGTGGTATTCGCGTTTAGAACTGTATGTGTTCAAGGACCTATGACCGGAAGGCGGAATTCTTGAATTCCTGGCATACATTCCAGAATGCATATAGCCTGAAATGCGATCTCCATTCAGTGCCGCAATTGCCCGCTGTGTATTTGAGCCTCTCAGAGATAATTATAGGCTGGCGGGAGCAGGACTGGACACTGCACCTGTGCCTCCCCAGACACCAAAAAATGCCAGCATTTGATGCACAAAGGCCAAACCACCTGTGAATTCGTTCTTAGTTTCCAGTAAACTTGAAGATGAAATATTGATGTCCCTGATGTTCAACTTGTTTGGAACCATTTGCTCAAGGAAGAATGTTGGGACACTAATGCTGAGACAAATGTTATTTCAGCGGGCACTTATTTGTAGGGATGATTAGATAGCTTTGGGAGAACTGTTAGCTGATGGTGTCCATTGTAGATATTTCCCAGAATTTGATAGTCTTAATGTAGCGCCCCTCTACTTTGAGGGGTGCTGTGTACCTAAATTTAGGGGTTGGTCTGAGCCAGTAGCCAGGCTCAGACCGCTTTTATTGATAGGTTCTGTTATTTTGTTTCCTCAGGTGTTGCACTGGTGTGCAGTTCCCTGTGGCCTGTAGGTGGCACTGCCATGACAGGTCAGGGTTTAACCACTGGTAACAGTGCTGTGCCTTAGGGTGTCCGCTCTCGGCAGTAGTACAGTGGGCGTGGTTGGCCTGCTGTGCATGCTGGGAGAGGATACATAAGGGGCAGACGCCGCCTGGAGGGGGTAGTGGTTGTTCCAAAGTTCCGGGGCTCCGGAGTTCGGGTCGCGTGACCTGGCCCTCCAGGCCAGGGGTGCGCATATGCATGGGTCCCAGGCACCTTTAGCCTGGGGCTGCAACTTCGCCATTGGGCCCAGCACCTTAAGCTGGGGCTCAGCTCTAAAAGGAGGAATCCCAGGTAGCCCCTGAGAGGGAACCCACTCTAAGAAGAGGAGACCTGGGGAGGACCTTTCTGAGGGACCGGTGAGAGAGTTTCACGGTGAAAGAGAGGCCCAGTAAACTTCTGGAGGGATTCCACTAATCATCTGAGGCCTTGTAATGTGCAGCAACTTGCACCTGTTCTTTAATTACAAGCGCTGAGAGGTTCGGGGCTCAGAGATTCTGTGGCAGAGAATCTCCCGATTGTATCTCCAAGGGTAAATTAAGAGAAATAAAGTTTGTGCATCACTCCGGCTGCTAGGCCCGTGAGAGGGGACTATCCGGGTGAGCAGAGTCCACTCGGTATTGAGTGGTGATACCAAGTGCCTGAACCTGCCTTCCTGTTTCTTTATTCTTCAACTCCAACTTTCCTATCCAGTTTCAGCATAAGAAAATAAACCTTTCTTCACTAAGGTTTAACCTTGTCTGGACATTGGCCTTATCGGTGCACCTACAACAGACTCTTCCCTACACTCTAGGGGTGAGAACCAGCCGAGGGAAGGTAACTCGCTGCGGGACCCAACAATTGTGAACACCGCTCACCCTCTTATTCAAGAAGGAACCTGGGCATTGTGGTACGGTGTGTCCCGCCTTGAGGAGGTAAGGCCAGGGATCCGTGTGCTACATTAATTAAACCCAAAGTATTTTAAAGGTGCCACATCCCTGTACCGTCATATCAAGAAGGTAAATAAGTGGCATGGGAGTGTTAATTGACACCAAGAATACAAACAACTGAATTACAATTCACAGTATTTATTAATACAATTTCCTAAAAGAGACAATAGTTTACAACGTGTAGCACACCCCCGTAGGAGCTGCTGGTTTTAATTTGGGCCTTGCACGTTACCTCAGTATTCGTTGTCTAGGGGAAGAAAGTCTGTAGAAACTCCAATGTCCACACAAGATGTAAAACCTTAAAGTGGTTGTAAACCCAATAATGTTTTTTTTTTTTTTTTCACAACCTCCTGTAAGAGAAAGGCATAATGAGCTATTATGACTAGCATAATAGCTCATTATGCATCACTTACCTTAGATCGGGGCCCCCGAAGCCGACCTCGTCTCCCTCTTCAGCCGCATCCATCACTGCGGCGATAGCCGGAAGGTTACTTCCGGGTATCGCCGCTGCAGCCAATCACAGCGCCGCTCCGGCGCTGTGATTGGCCGGAGTGGCGGAGACGTCACTCTGCGCATGCGCGCGAGAGCCGTCACAATCGGCTACGCCCAGCTATTGCTGGGAAGTAGCCGATTTTGTGAATGGGATTAACCCCATGAATGCGCCGTTGTCTACGGCGCGCATGCGCCGTAGACAGCGGCGCCTGTCTTTTTAGTAAATATCTCCTAAACCGTGTAGGTTTAGGAGATATTTCTTGAACCTACAGGTAAGCCTTAATCTAGGCTTACCTGTAGGTGCAAGTTGAAAAAGTGGGTTTACAACCACTTTAAGCTGTTAGGTTTTATTTTCCTTTTGCATAAAACATTTGAAGAGTAGTAGAAGTTTGAAGGGAAGGGGCAGGTTCAGGCACAAGGTATAGATCACTGGGGAAAACTCCTCAAGTATAATGTTAGTCACCACTCCTCCCTGAGTGGGTATTGCTCACCCGGATAGGCCCCTCTCACCTGGCCTAGCAGCCGGAATGATGCACGAACAATGATCAGGACCAGTCTCTGCCACAAACCGGTTGTGGACTAAATTGGATAATCCGGGGTCCTCTGCCACAGAACTTAATGCCCGGACTTCCAGCCAAGCAGTCAAGAACCTTTAAGCCGACCCGGCAGACTGCAAGGTGAACTTTAGCTGCGGTGCATCCTCCAATGGAATTACCAGGCCCTCCTCAAGACACCAGCCTTCCGCTTGGTCTTTTCCAGGACAGGTCCTCCCCTGGTTTCCTCCATTGAGTGGCTTCCTCCCACGGGACGGACAGCACAGGATCACCTTCAAAGTGTAGGCCCAGTTAGCATAACTGGGCCTACTTGGTAGAGTTGCAGTCTCGGGCCAACATGGTCCCGAGGCCAAGAACACACACACACACACACTCCTCGCGGCAGGAGGGCCACGAGGGGAAAAGAGACCCCACAAAATGGCGTCTTCCCCTTAAGTACCCTTCCCCAGCATGCTCAGCGGGTAGACTACGCTCACTGAACTGTTCCCGGGGGAAAGTACCCAATGCACTTTGGCCTGTCAGTCTTCCACATTGGCCTGGGGTGGTAACGCCACCTACAGCGAACAGTTGGAAGTCTTCCAACACAGCCATAGCCGGAACAGAGGCTAATTTAGCATAATTATATACAGAGTCTGAGCCAACTACCAGCTCAGGCACCCACTAAATATAACATAGCGCCCAGTCATTGGGAGCAGGGCGCTACATACATATTAAAAGGCAACAAAAGAAAATGTACATAGATTCAAAATCACCATATATATATAGTACAGCACATCTTTAATGCTTAAAGTTTACAAACCCCCCAACGAGTTTCAACTCAAAGTTGTAAGTCTTCTTCAGGGGGTTGGTATAGCGGTATGATACATAGAATTACTCAGCATAACATGATGTAGGATAGATGCCTTTACCAAGGGCAGTTACATGACAACATCCAGCATAGCACAAAGGATGCAATAAACTCCCCATAGAATGAGCTAGCAGATCACCTTAAAAAGTCTTAATCAAAAAGTATCAGGACAGGTGGCAAAAAAAACCCGGCAAGATGTAATATAAAAGGCTTCAATGGAGTTAACCTGAAGTCAACAAGAGTGCATCAGAATAAAAAATGAAAAAGGGAAGAAGGAACAGATCCTGCAATCACAGTCACATCACCACATCGATAGGCATCCAGAACGCGTTGTTTTTTTGTAAACTTTAGGCATTGAGGATGTGCTGTACCGTACATATACCGTAGTGGTTTTGAATCTATGTACACTTTCTTTTGTCCCATTTAATATGTTGAAGACTATTGTCTCTTTTAAGACATTGTATTAATAATTATTGTGAATTTTAATTCAGTTGTTTGTATTCTTGGTGCTAATTAAAAATCCCAGGTCACTCGTTTGCCTTCTTCATATTTCCCAGCATTGTCCGTTAATTCAAATAGACAGCATTTAGAAAAATTGGGCATGTGGCTATGCTGGGTGCTTGACTTCTTCAGGATAAATTGGTAGTTCACGCATGTGTGTTTGAGCTTTGGGATGCATACCCTAATGCTAAAACCCTTGTAGTTTGACTATATAAACAGCTAAAAGATGAGATGACGTTGGCCCCCTCTCAGAGTAAGTGCACCTCCATTTACATGAGCCCCATTGACTGAACAATAACTTCACTGTGCATGCGTATCAAGAGTTTTGTGGAATTACCCTGCCATTGGCATGAAAACTTGTAATATGTAAAAGTGCCCAGGTAGAATCAGATATTTGTTATGCAAATTGATGTTAAGGCTTCCCAAGGAAAACTATAGGAGCAGACAGCAACTCGTGTAGCCACCATGGCAAGCTATGTTGTTAGGCCTTGTTCACACCTATGCGTTTTTTGGTGCTTTTTGCAGAAACGCACTACAGTCCATTTAACATGGTTTCCTATGGGACACGTTCACATCTATAGGCTTTTTTCAGCCGTTGCGATTTTGGAAAGGGTCAGGGACTATTTTAAATGCAAAACTGTGCTTTTTGATTCAATAGACTTCAATGGAGATGGTGCAGAAAAGCATGTAGTGTGTTTTTTACACGTTTTTCATGACGTACTGCAGAAACGGATCAAAAGCAGACTGCATGGGTGTGAACCGGGTGTGACAGGGGTCACTTTGGGCACAGGGTGAGCAAGGAAATAATGGACATTAAGAATATGTCTTGGATTGCTTTAAAATGGGACAGTGATATTTTTCCACAATATTCCCCAGGATATCTGTAAAGAACTATTTACTGTTTGATTATGAACTCAACAGGGTAACTGAAAAGTGACTCCTTCATGATGTTGGGACACATACTGTTAGATGCTAATGTCACCACATCCACCCCCCACCTGTGTCTGCTAAGATGTCAGATGTGTATTGGGAGACAGTGAGGCTAGCCTAAAGGTCATGTGTCTGAGTCATCACTGTAGTTAATTAGCTCATGTCAATTAGGTCTGGTCAAAGGTGTATTGTCTGAGGAGAATGTAAGAACCTCCTCTCTGTGTGTATAAAACTGAGAGTTTGTCATTAAAGATTGTCAGTCTAGTTGGAAAGATACAGTGCGTTTGTCTCGTATGTTTGGAAGGATTAATCCTATGGGAAGCGGTCGCCTGACTGTGGAGGATCGGCAGTGGATGTGTGTCCAGATAGGGAATATCCTAAACGGCGTTAACCCTTTTCATACTTGGGGTGCCGTTACACCGGGTCTTACAGCTTCCATGCTGTGTCTAGAAGTAAGTCTGCTCTATCTGCTGGCCTAAATATAAAATGCAGCTCAAGTATGCTTAGGATTGAAAACATGTCTTCACAAAGCAAAACATATCAATTTTGCTCAGTGTATTGGTAGTAACTGATCCTGTTTTATTACTTGAACCTGCAACCCATGCTGTCGATTCAGCTACAATCTGCCCCATTTCTTGAATTCCACTGTCCATTTGTTTGCCACCTGCTACAACCTGTGTTTGTGTCAAATTCACCATGTTTTTAGGGGAACATGCTGTACATTTGAGTCACTTCAGAATTGCTTTGGTTGCATTCATTCTGAGCTGTAAGGGATGTGTGGAACATCTCAGAATCAGCTGAATAGTACATACTGCAGTTATCAAGCCACAAAGAAATGCAAAGCAAACACACCAGTAAAGGTTGCAGACAAAGTGACACAACAAAATACAAATGCCCATATTGTATATACAAACCCTTAAAGTGACAACAGGTTTACTTTAATTTGCTAATAACTGCTACGCATTGATACATGGAACTATGCTTTGTTTCTGACGTGTGTGTTCAGTTTGGGAAGATTTTGAACAGTGTCTGGATTTTGGTTTTATAGAAAAGTATTAATTTGCTGTGTTTTACATTATGGTAAATGCAGCATGCTCTGCAATGTGTTACTTTTGTTATGCCAGATAGATAAAATACAACAGAAAACAAGGCACAACGCCAAAAGCGTAACTGTGCATATAATTTTATGAATACAACTAAAAATCTAATTTGAATAAATTAAATTGCAGTGCCAAACTTGGTACAGGGATGAAACAGGGTGTGTGGTGATGTCACCACGTCTTAGCTGTACCCTACACGTTTCGTCACATACCAATGATGTAGCTTTAGAGTAGATTTGATTTTTTTTCTACAACCACATGTAAAGGCTTTAAAGGAAGACCTATCATGAGAGAGAGGCTGCCATTCCTGAACTCTTCTTATGAAAATGTTAGCTGCCTGGCTGTCGTACTGATTATTTTTCCACAATACTTTGAGCAAGTGATCTGGAACATACATCTTGTTCCATAATTAAAGCCAGTAGGTCAGCACAATGGGCAGTAACTGACATTTTTAGGAAGTCAATAGAAATACTGTTCTTCAGAGATTACTCTCATGATAGTTTTACTTTGCAGCCATGCTTCATGCAAGCAGCTTAATATGCAGATGAAATAACAGGAACCGTTTTACCTCCTAAAGGATTTGTTTTTCTGTCCATGCACATCTGTGAATTTCTCAGCTGCATCATATAGCACAGCCCTGTCTCTTCCCCACTCCCAGCCTGTGACCAAACAGAGAAAGAGTCCAGCAGTACAATGAAAAGCTCATCTCTGTTCTGTCGTCCTATCAGCAGGTTTCCTGTCAGTCCCTTACTGGTTCTTTGTGCCACTTCTTACCCTCCTAGATACATACTGTAAGAGGCTGATAAAAAATTAAACTCAGGTACGTACAGTGCTTGCATGACATTTTTTTGGGGAGGGACACAGTATGTTTTAACCTTCAGAGTATTCTGTTTTCTACAGGAGGTTTGA
The DNA here is from genome assembly GCA_029206835.1 of Rana muscosa. Taxonomy (NCBI): domain Eukaryota; kingdom Metazoa; phylum Chordata; class Amphibia; order Anura; family Ranidae; genus Rana; species Rana muscosa. The sequence goes on from CM055117.1 coordinate 300,414,360, forward strand.
ACACTTGCAATCAAAAAACTGTAGGCCAGCCACGGAAAACCTTTGCTACTACCCGTATACCTCAGTTTTTTAACAAAGAAAGTACAGAAAGCATGATCATGAACACAGAAGGGTGGAACCTGTGTCCCTCAATGTAAACCAAGAAAAGGATTTTATGGCAAGTACAAAAATCAAATTTTCTCCTTTTTGAGGTATACAGAAAGTCTGCAGCTCAAACAGCTGTCTGAAGTTCTTTTCACCCGGAAGTGGCATTGGATGAAGCCAAAATATCGATCTGGTAACACTTAGAGAAAGTGTATACAGATGACCAAAGTAGCCAAGTAAATCTGATAAAGAGTTGGATGATGTGGAAAAGTCCAAAATAGCACTCAAATATCTATCAGAGTGTGCCTTGTGTCTTGACAGTAAAGGGTGGAACCCAATAGGCTTGTGCAATTCGTTTCGTAACGAATTGAAATTCGTCCGAATTTAGCAACTTTCGGACATTCAATTACGAATAAAACCGAATCCGAAATAAATTATACCGCAAAATAGCGAATGCCCGAATGTCTTCGGCATAATTCGTTATGAAAAAAGTTACGAATGTACGAATCCATTCGAAGCACAATAACACTCACTCTGCTCTCTGCTTCTCCCTCACCATGCTGAACTCCCTCTCAAAATGGTGTACAGGGGCGGAGGCTATAGCCGCATGAAAAAACAAAAGTAAAATACGAGATTTCGAATCCATTCGAAGCACAATAACACTCTGCTCTGCTCTCTGCTTCTCCCTCACCGTGCTGAACCCTCTCAAAATGGTGTACAGGGGCGGAGGCTATAGCCGCATGTAAAAAACGAAAGTAAAATACGAGATTTCGAATCGTTACAAATAACCGCAATGTATTTAGAAAAGTACAAATCCATTCGAAGCACATTAGGCATAATAGGCAGCGTCGTTGTGAGAGAGACACGGAAAATTACGAATCAACAAACCCAAAAAAAGTTACGAAAGTAGGAGTGTTGTCCAGAATCAAAGAAAAACAACGTACCCTACCGAAAGTATGAATTATAAATCAACTAAAAATTCAACGAAAAATGATGCTTGCGAAAATACGAATTAGTCCGAACACGAAAAATCCCGTCTAGCAAAATTACGAATGATTACGAATCAACAGGACCGAAAAGAAACGAACCGAAACTAAACGAATTTTTACGTTGTGCACAAGTCTAGAACCCAATAATTAGGACAATAGGGCTGTTTGAAGGTCTGCCTGGATCCCTCATAGATGGTGGAGCGTGAGAATGGTAAATCCTCTCCAGGTCCATCTGTGATATCCAAAATGGAATCGAGTCTTATTCTGGCCTTCTGGCCGGATGGTGTAAGTGCTGTCCTTGTTGGCGATCTGGAGGGAGGAGCTGGCCGAGCCTTGTAAGATGTGGCAGGGCGAGGCCATGCAAATCATCCGGGTTGATGGGAGTCTGGAAGGGCTAATATCGGTGGAGGCTGTAAAAGGGGCAGCTCTCCCTGAGAAAACCTTGAAGGGCTCTCTATCAGCAGGACAGAGGGCTGCACTGACTGGTCGGGGGGTCGGATAGGAACCGAAAAGCCCATGGTGTATGTGCCCTTGGACTGGCAGTCCAAGGGTGCCAGACGATCACTGTGAGTGAGGGTCACATTGATATATGGCACCACGGTCACTGCACCATGAACACGCTTTTTTAGCACCTGCCTCCTGGGCCGGGCCTTTTGGCTGGGACCGGAGGATTTTTTTATTCCTGGCCGGAGGGCCTGGCCATTGTATTGCACAATGGCCACTTTTCACTCTCCCACCTTCCTACTCCTCACTTTCTTTTTATTTATCCCCGTGTGTGTCACTTTTTTGTATTTTTTGGTTGATTGTGTACACGTTTTGTCACTGTGTGTTTAGTAGGGTGTAGGTCCTCGGGCCTGCCCTGAACGACTTGGGAGTCGGTGGACATGGCCTTCTGGCTTAGTTCGCCTGCTCTCATGGGGTCTCCCTTCGGGGGAGCCCCACCTAGTACTTGGGTGGGTCTGTTTCGGCAGACCCTCCAGAGAAAGGGGTCCGTCTGGTTTCGGCCAGATGGACCATGTGATGTACCTCAGTCCCCGTCTGGAGCCTAACGCCCCGGGGGATCAGGGTAAGGTCCTTCCTAGTGGAGGACAAGTGTTACACCCGTTGCACGTTTTGTGTTTCACTCTTTATGTGTGTGCACTTTTTTTGGCACTGGGTGGAGTTTTTAGGTGTGTTTCACACGCCATGGGCTTTTAAAAAAAAAAAAATCCAAAATGGAATCAATCTTTCTGAAAAAAGCAGTGGCAGAAAGGATAGACTCTCACACCCCAAACCACATCCAAACAATGGGGGGAAATTTCCTTGTAATGAACTGGCATCAGACAAAAAGGACAGAAAAGCTATTTCCTGGTTGAGGTGAAAGGCAAGAAGGAAGTCCTGGGCCTCATCCCTTTGCAAAACCAGAAAAAGTTTTTTTCTATGATTAGCCTGCCAATTCAGACACATCTCACAGAGGTGATGGCTAAAAATAACACCACCTTGCAGGGGAGTAGTTTTGAAATGTAGGGTGAACCAGATTCAGATCCCATAGGGTCACAGGGGAACAGATGAGGGGAGCTACATGGGAGACCCCCTGTACACAGGTCTTAATGAAAGAGTGAGGCCAACAGACTCAGACTGGATAAAAAGTATAGAAACCTAATCCTTGATAGTCCTGAGAGCCAAACACTGGTCCAGATTCAGCTACAGAAACAACAGGATTCATCCTATGAAGAAACGGATGGGGTAGTAGCCCTGAGATTCATACCAAGTGAAGAATGCCTTCCATGTCCTATTATAGAACTGACAGAAAGTATAGTTCCTAGCTTTTAGCACTGTATAAATTAAAGATTTAGAGAAGGCTCCTAGAACCTTCAAAAGCTATGCTATTAAGGCCAGCAACCATAAAGCAGGATGCAAAGCTGGTCCCTGGGACAGAAGATCCCAATGATCTTGCAGTGGCCAAAGAGCATGTGGCAGAAGTCTTACCAGGTCAGCATACCACATCTTCCTGAGCAAAACTGGATCAATGAGTATCACAGGAATGCCCTCTGTTTCAATCCTGAGACGTAAAAAAGGCAGACATTTCAGGAGAGGAAAGACATAGCTCTGACATAGTACTGATCCCACCGAGCCGCTAGAGTATAGAGTATCAAATGTTTCCAATAGAGGATCCCTGTACCTGGAGAAACCTGTCTAGTTTGTTGTTGAAGCAGGAGGCCAAAAGTTCTACATCTGGTGTCCCCTACCTGCAACACAGATCATTGAGCACCAAGATCCAGGCACTACAAGCTTAGGAAATGTGCCTGCCAATTTCCTACTCATGAAATGTACACAGCTGACAAGGCTCTGTTCAGGAACTGTTTTAGATCTACCTCTCCTGCCTTGGCAACACCTCTGGATCCTGTTTGATCATTGATGTATGCCACCTGTGGTGTTGTCTGGCTTAATCTGGATCTTAAGATCCTCTAGTAGGATGGTCCAAGCCTGTATAGACAGCCAAATCGCCAAAAGTTCAAGTATGTTGATCTGTAGATGAGGCCCCCTCCCGTACACCAAAGACCAAGTCCTCTGCAGTGATAGGGTGCCCAGGACCCCTCCCCAGCCTAACCGGCTGGCAAGCAGCATGAGGACTTCCCTGATTCCAGAGCTGGATTCCTGAGCCACCAAACCAAAGGCAACCTGGTTCTCAGTGACTAACAAGTTTGTCTAGAGACCAGATTAACTTTTCCCATGACAACAGAATGTTGCTTTGCAGATGTCTGGAGTGAAACTGGGCAAATTAAACTGCCTCGATGGAGACTACTATCAGGCCTAGGACCTCATATAAAAGCGAAGAGTTGGACAACTCCTTGACTAGAGAGTTTTAACTACTTGTCGACCGCTCACGGTATATATACGTCGGCAGAATGGCTCGTACAGACACAATCACGTACCTGTACGTGGCTCTTTAACTGCCGACGTCGGGGTTGCACGCGCCACCGGCGGCGCACTCGCGACCCCCCTGCCTTCCCCGTGAGTGGGACCGTGGCTCCTGCGGACTCGATCGCCGCGGGGATCCCCGCGATCGTCTCACGGAGGCTTGGAGCGGGGAGATGTGTGTGTAAACACAACATCTCCCCGCTCCTCTACTGACAATGTCAGCGATCTCCGCTTTGTGTAATCAGAGCGGAGATCGGTGACGTGTCAGTCGTAGCCACGCCCCCACACAGTAGTAAACACTCCCCTAGGCACACTTAACCCCTCCAGCGCCCCTAGTGGTTAACCCCTTCACTGCCAGTGTCATTTTCACAGTAACCAGTGCATTTTTATTGCACTGATCGCTGTGAAAATGACAATGGTCCCAAAAATGTGTCAAAAGTGTCCGATGTGTCCGCCATAATGTCGCAGTCACGAAAAAAATCACTGATCGCCGCCATTACTAGTAAAAAAAAATAAAAAAAATAAAAATGCCTTAAAACTATACCCTATTTTGTAAACGCTATAATTTTTGCGCAAGCCAATCAATAAACGGCGATTGCGATTTTTTTTACCAAAAATTTGTAGAAGAATACGTATGGGCCTAAACTGAGGAAAAAATAAGTTTTTTTATATATTTTTTGGGGATATTTATTATAGCAAAAAGTAAAAAATGACATTTTTTTCAAAATTTTCGCTCTAATTTTGTTTATAGCGCAAAAAATAAAAACCGCAGAGGTGATCAAATACCACCAAAAGAAAGCTCTATTTGTGGGAAAAAAAGGACGCCGGTTTTGTTTGGGAGCCACGTCGCACGACCGCGCAATTGTCAGTTAAAGCGACACAGTGCCGAATCACAAAAAGGGGCCTGGTCATAATGGCCCGTATTGGTCCGGGGCTGAAGTGGTTAATCTGAGACCAGAGGGTTTCTCCTGTGGAACACTCTGGCCTGAGGTGTATACAGAACTAGACCCAGATACTTCAAATGATGAGTGCGTTAGTTCCATCAACGATTTTTGAAGGTTCAGGATCCATCTGAATTGCTGTAATGTCTGGACAGTCAAAGGCATGTGTCTCACAATGGTCCAGGAAAGTGTAGCAGGTTAAGAACTGGGGCCAGCACCTTGATGAATACCCCAAGTGCCAACATTAGGCTGCAGGACAGGGTCACGAACTGGTAGTGCAGGGGCCCCAGGGCAAAGTGTAGGAATCACTGATGCTCTGGAAAGATAGGGACATGAAGGTAAGCATTCTTGATGTCTGCTAAAGCCAGAGAATCTCTCTGGTGATATGAGGTGATGACAAATTTTACGGATTCCATGTGGAGTCCCTGGACCAGAATGAAGGCATTAAGAGCTTTGAGATCCAAGATGGGGAAAATGACCCCCTTGAGTTTTGGAACAGTAAACAGATTGGAATTAAATCCATGAAACCTTCTGGCTACAGGAACTGGGGCAATGACACCTGAATCCAGAAGAGCTGGGAGGGCTTGGTGGATATTTGCTAAACTGTGTGGAGAAATAGGAAAGTTAGAGGTGGGAAAGCACGCTGCAAGAAGCCCTGGAGCCAGTAAGGAACCTGGTTTAGCAACCTGCATTTTTGTCACCCCCCGCTCCTTTTAAGCTGTAATAGGCAGTGGACAGGGGTATTTACCTGACATGTAGTGATCAGCGGGCAGCAAGCCCTCCAAACACTACACACTCTAGCAAATAGGGAAGTGCTGCAAAATGGCACATGGTTTCCTCACTGCCTGTCAGTAGCCTCTGAAGCACGTTCTGAACACAGATGGGGCTTCAGAGGAAAGGGAGATTTAAATGTCTTAATCTACCTTTACTGATGCAGTAATGGATAGAGTCACAGTACTTTTTCTTGGAATTCAGTTTAATGCATATGATTATGTGCATGGGAATTTTGAAAAAGACAAAAACAAAAAACGTTATTTACATAATTAGCAGTTTGAAGGCAATATGTCCCATGTTTTCGAGTTTACCTCACTTCACACTTAAATCAGACCCCTGGGTCATCAATAAAAGTTGAAGTTTAACTACTATTGTGCAGAGCCATGTTTAAAGGTCATGACCTCTTGCACATCGCTAACTGTGCAAAAATAGGATGTGGATGCCAATAATAAATTGTTACCTAGTAGACGCATGATACTACTGACTGGAGCACAAAATAAACATTTATGCAAAACCATTATTTTAATAAGAAGCCTGCTTGATTATTAAATATTTGCCATGTTCCCACTAGAGCAGACTTTGATCTTGTCACCAATCACATGTGTAGCGCACCCCCAACTAAGAGAGCCGCTGAATTTGGTCTCAGGCCCTGCACACAGCACCGCCAACCCCCGGCAATTTACTCAACCCACTCTGGCACAGTTAGTCTAGGGTAATATCTCTTATACTCTATGGTAAAATTCAGACACCAATGCAAAGCGATTAAAGAATAACGAGTTTACTCTCTCTTGGTATAATAGATCAACAGTTATAACAAATCACACGTGCTTCTTGCAGAGCCCTGCAGCGAATAGCATACTACACATTAGTGAAATACAGTAATGGCATACCACATGTAACGGCAGTTAACTAAGCGCCCTGTGACGCAGCATCTAAACTCTAATGCCGCGTACACACGACCGCTTTTCTCGACGAGAAAAACTGCATTTTTTTTTTTCGCCGAGAAAAACGATCGTCTGTGGGCTTTATGTCGTTTTTCTCGTCGAGAAAAACGGCATAAAAAACGACGAGAAAAATTAGAACATGTTCTAAATTTTCTCATCGTTTTTTCCATCATTTTTTTCCGCGGCAGTTTTCCCATAGGGAGAAACTGCCGCGGAGCCCACAGACGGTCGTTTTTCTCGTCAAGAGAAAAAATGACGGGAAAAACGACCGTGTGTAGGGAACCCTTGGAACCGAAGCGGTTTCCTCGTTTTTCCTGTCATTATTCACGCTGGTTTTTTAACCGCCGTGAATAATGATCGTGTGTACGCGGCATAACGCTTGGTCAGGCCTGACCCAGACTCTAAAACTCAGTCTCTAGGAGATGATTTCTTTGCATGCAAGTCTTTAATGGTGGTGCACATTCAGGAACACATTTGTAATCCACAGATCAAAGTAACAACACGGAACACTTCACTGGAGACCCTTTGACTCAGTTCTGCTATAGATCTCCAGCGGGGTCTCAAATACAAGCTAGTGGGCCACGCCAGTCTGTAGGCCTAGCAACAGTATAAAGTATATGGACTGAGCATGTGCTCGCTCACCCCTCTAGACGCGATCCCAGTCCGAGACTTCCACCTGCTGTGTCTCCACACACAGCGTCTGCAGCGGTCGGGTCTCCGATCCAACAAAGGTTGAAGAATAACAAAGTCAGATGCCACCCAGGCTCGCAGTAGGGTGGAAGGCTCTTTGGTAGCTGCGCAAGGCCCCAGGCTTCAGGCCTTGCACACCAGCAGATCCGCACAGGAGGACTTGCTCACCAAAGTCTCGTGTCCCAAAGAGAGCGAGCCTAGCCTCGCCCCCTTCCTTATATAGCTCCACCCATGAGTCTCTGCAGCGGCAACATTGCACCCTGGGTGCCAAATGGGGTTCTGGGTAAGGTAGTCCTGAGAGTCTTAAAGGAGACCCCGCTACACACTCCCCCCACTTAAACTCTTTGGTCCCCAAAGATAATTTCAGCATACACTACGTACAACCCTAGACAAAGTTGCGTATGATGTTGGCATAGGGAATTCCCACCAAAACTGAGGGGCTGAATTCCCTTGCCCACAGGTCACACTATCATGAGTGGCCTGCCTAACTGTGCCAGAGAGTGAGTTGGGAATTCCCTCCACCAAATGAACAGTGGAGGGATCCGGATTCTCTGCACTCCTCCTGGCAGTGACCACAGAATCTTCTGAGCTCTTCCCCATTTGTGGGTAGGTCAACTTTTTGGGAGGCCTTATGACTCTTCGAGCCCTTTGCTCTTTTGGGGTTTCTGGCTCTGGCGCCACAGGTTCTTCTTCCGGAGCAGGCTCGAGGGACACGGCGGGCTCTGGAACATCTGATTCAGGAGCTGGAAGATATATATAGTCTCTGGGGTCCTCCTCTGAGTAAGTGTCACAGGCATCCTCCCAGTGATCTGATAAAGGACTAGATGGGGTGAACTCAGTAGCCTCTGCATTCAGTGTACTGTCTATAGTGTCCTCAGTGGTTGGAAGATCTATAGCAGAAGCTCCTGGAGTTGGGGAGGGCCACAACCAATCAAGCTCTTTTCCTTCATCTCCACTTAGTTCAGAGGCCTCGATATCTTCAGCTCGAGAGGTCTGGGACCGAGTGTTTGGCCTGGGAGTATCCAGGATGGAGGCTGGTTCAGGGGAGTCCCTCACTGGAGGTATCCTGACTGCTTCGGCAAGTGGGAGCAGGTGGTTCCGATGCCAGGTCTTCAGTGGCCCCACCTTCCCTTCTGGCTTCAACTTGTAGACAGGTAGGCCAGGCAACTTCTTACAAATGACATAGGGTTCAGGTCTCCATCTGTCTGCAAGTTTGTGTTTTCCAGGGACCCCCAGATTGCGTAGCAGTACTCGGTCCCCAGGCTGCAGGTCCTGAATCCGGACCTTCAGGTCAAAGTTCCTTTTGTTGCGGGCTCCCCTTTGATCTGAGGCCGCTTGGGCCTGTTCATGGGCTAACTTCAAGCTGTGTCTGAGTCTGTCCACATATCCTTTGTGGGATGTGGCTGAGGAATGGTCTAAGGAAGTGCCAAAGGCCAGGTCTACGGGTAACCTTGCTTCTCTCCCAAACATGAGTCGGTAGGGGGAGTAGCCTGTAGCATCACTAGTGGTACAGTTGTAAGCGTGTACTATAGCCGCTATGTGTCTGCTCCAATGTTGTTTCTTCTCGCTATTCAGAGTCCCCAACATGTTGAGCAGGGTTCGGTTAAACCTCTCCGGCTGAGCATCTCCTTGTGGATGGTAAGGGGTGGTTCGGGTTTTCTTAATCCCTAAAGAATCCAGGAGTTTCCGGATCAGCCGACTCTCAAAGTCCCTCCCTTGATCTGAATGGAGTCGCTGCGGTAGCCCATAGTGGACGAAATACTTCTCCATAAGTACCTTGGCCATCGTGGAAGCCTTCTGGTCTTTGGTTGGGAAAGCTTGGGCATACCGGGTGAAATGATCGGTTATCACCAGAACATTCCCTAGTCCACTCAGGTTGGGTTCGAGGCAGAGGAAATCAATGCATACGAGATCCATCGGGCCTTGACTTTGTAGATGGCCCATTGGGGCAGCTTGATGGGGTAAAGTCTTCCGCTGGATGCAGCGTGCACATGAATGGCAGTACTCCTCTACTTCAGCCCTCATGCAGGGCCAATAGAACCGGCTTCTAACAAGTTGAAAGGTTCTTTCAGCCCCTAGGTGGCCGTGGTTGTCATGTAGGGCGACCAGGACAGTCTCACGGTGTTTCTCGGGAAGAAATAATTGCCATTTATCTTCTAGTTCATCAGAGGGGCCCCTTCGGTAGACCACTCCCTGATGTACCTGCAACCTGTCCCACTCCTTCCTCAATAGGCGAGCTTCCCTTGAGGGGTGACGCAGGAGTCTATTTGGATCCTGATTCTCCAGGGCCTCCAGGACCAATCTTCCCATAGGGTCTTCCAGTTGATCACCTCTCAGCTCCTTCTTTGACAGTTTTGGCAGATTGTCTTCTTCCAGTTGAGTTACTCCACAGTATTGTTTGGGAACTCCTACCATGGTAACTCCTATCTCTTCTGCCCTTGAGCCTCCTCTGGTTTGTAATTCAGCCCCTTGACAAAGGGCTCGCACTCCGTCGGGTGCCACTTGAGTCCAGTCTTCTGTCTCACTGGTGTGGGCATGAGATCTCCTAGACAAGGCGTCCGCATCTCGATTTCCAGCCCCTGGCCTGTACTTCAGGCTGAAATTGAACCCAGACAGGGCGGCCAGCCATCTGTGTCCTGTGGCATCCAGCTTTGCTGTGGTGAAGAGGTAAGTAAGGGGGTTGTTGCCTGTCTTCACAGTGAACTCTGCCCCATACAGGTAGTCTTTAAGCTTGTCAACTACCGCCCACTTAAGGGCCAGGAACTCCAACTTGTGAGTGGGGTAGTTCTTCTCAGAGGGGGTCAGGCTCCTGCTCACGTAGGCAACGGGCCGCAGTTGCCCTTCATGCTCTTGATAGAGCACTCCTCCCAGACCGTCATGACTGGCATCTACGTGTAGTTCATAGGGTCTTGTTGGGTCTGCGTAGGCCAAGACTGGGGCAGTGGTTAGGCTCTTCTTCAACGCCTGGAAGGCCTCTTCACACTTCTGGTTCCACTGGTCTTTGACTGACTCTCCCGGCTTCCTGGGCCCTGAGTCGCCCTCTTCCCCTTCTGTCTTGAGTAGTTCATTCAGCGGTCTGGCGATTCAGGCAAATCCCTCTACAAACCTCCTATAATAGGAGCAGAACCCCAAGAAGGATCTGAGCTCTGTTACTGTAGTGGGCCGTGGCCAGGAGGTAACTGCCTCCAACTTCTCGGGGTCTGTGGCCACCCCTTCTTCAGACACTATGTGTCCCAGATAGTTAACGGAAGACTGGTAGAACTGACACTTCTCGGGCGAAAGCTTGAGCCCCTCCTCACCGAGTCTTCTCAATACCTTCTCCAGCCTCTCCTCGTGTTCCTCCAAGGTTCTCCCAAAGACAATGACATCGTCCAGGTACACAAGGACTTCAATAAGGTTCATGTCTCCTACAGTCTTCTCCATGAGACGTTGGAAGGTGGCGGGAGCTCCAGACAGTCCCTGAGGCATTCGGTCAAATTCAAAGAACCCCACTGGGGTTATGAAAGCTGTCTTCTCCTTGTCTTCTGGATGCATAGGGATCTGGTAGTACCCACTTTTGAGATCCATAACGCTGAACCACTTTGTTCCAGACAAACTCTGTAGAGCATCCTCTATCCTGGGAGTGGTGTACTGGTCAGGGATGGTTCTCCTGTTGAGAGACCTGTAGTCTATACATAGCCTCAATGATCCATTCTTCTTCCTGACCACCACTATCGGGGAAGCATAGGGGCTTCTAGACTCCCGAATCACACCAGTCCTCTTGAGTTCTGCGAGTTGTTCCCTCAGATCCTCCAGATCTGCTAGTGGGACCCGCCTGACCCTCTCTCTGAAGGGCTTGTCTTCCTGGAGGCGGATTCGATGGGTGGCACTCCTTGCGCACCCCACATCAAACTCATCTTTGGAGAAGATCTTCTCCCATCTGGTCAACTGGGCCTTGGCTCTCTCCTTCTTAGCCCTGGGTAGATTCGGGTTCTCCATAGAGAGCTTCTCCCAAACATCTCCTCTTTCACTCGTTCCCTTGACTTCAGACAGGGCAACCGGGGCAGCAGGGCTCGCCTGGCCCAGCAGCATTCTGGCAGGAATCTCCATGGGGCCACCTGTAGTGTTCCTGACACTCACCGGAACTCTACAATGGGCCTTCTTCAGGGCCTTCAGCGGAACCATTTCTGGGATCACTTCCAAACCCGAGTGTTCTCTCCTTGGGTCGGGCTCCAGCATGACAAAGGGTCCAGGTTGTTCCCAAGTAAGCTTCACAGTGGCTCTTAGACAGGTTACTTCGCCGGGCTGCAACACTACCCCTTTTCTTCCAAGTCTCCACACCTTCCCTATCCCCTCTTCAGGGGTCTTCTGCTCCAAGACCAGTCGTTGGTAGGCCGTCTTCAGCATGGGATGGATCTTGGTGACTGCAGGGCCTTTCCCTTGTACTAGAGGGGTCAGGAGTCTCCGGACCAGATCCGTATTCGTCCCTATTATAAGGGAACTCTTGTTGGCTCCAGGCGGCTGAGGGCACACAACTGCCAGGGTGTCGAACATTTCAGCCTTCCCAGCCACGGATGGGTCAAAGGTCATCTTAATGGGCAGGTAGCCATCGTAGGGGAAACTCTGGGTGCCAATTCCCCATATTTCCAGCTCTTCTATCTTCTGGATGGGTAGATGACTTAAGTGTTTGTCATAGAAATCCCTGTATAGCAGGGTCACTTGTGCCCCAGTATCCAAGATGGCTCTTGTGTAGACTCCCTCCACTTGAATGGGTACTATAGGAGATGGGCCTACCAGCTTCTCTGGATATGGCCTGGCAGAGGTCACCTTCTTCTGGTCCTTTCCCTTCAGACTTTCTTTCGTCCAACTCCCTTTGGACTTTAGTCTTTCTTAAGTTTGATATGCATTGATTTCCCTCCTCTTAATGGGTGTACAGACCCGCTGAGGGATGTTATTGTCTTTCTTAGGTGTGCATCCCCTTTGGGGAATGCTGTGCCTCTTCTGAGGGGTCTTGCCCTCTCTCTTTGGGGTGTATCCCTGCTGAGGGATACTGTGTTTCCTCTGAGGGGTTTTGTATTTTCTCTTCTTTAGCTTCTCATTCAGTTTGGAGCTCACTGAAGATGATGGGCACCCGGTTGACTCCTTCCCTGGGGACCTCTGAAGTTTCCCGCCGTCTTGCGGTTGTCTATTTTCTTCTTTCTGGGGCTGGAAGACACAGCTGCAATATGGCCAATTCCCCCACAGTTAAAACAGACTATATCTCCCCATTCTTGTAGAGATGCGGGTGCTGAGGCAATTGGGAATAGTTCCCTCCTTGGTACTTCTCTCTCGGGCCCCTCTGGATCTTTTGCTATCAGAGAGGTCAGCATCTCTAACACATGAGACATCTGCGATTTTAAAGCGTCTACTTCTGGGTCTCGTTCTAGGGTCATGGCCGTCCTGACCATCATTGGAGGAGGATTGGTTGGCTCACTTGGTTGATCCCTCTTCTTTTCCTCCAGCATAGCTTCTTCCTCTCTGACCACCCGGATCAGGTCAGGGTACTCCAGGCTCTTCCCGTACTGTCTTGTGCGTAGTGCCAATGCGATGGGGTCCAGGGGCTGAGATCCTCTCAGCACCTGCTGAACGCGGGCCTCATCCACCTTTCGCGGGTCGATCCCCTTCTTCAGGATCATCTTATGCAGGATCTTATCCAGGCGCCTCATGAACTCTGACAGTTTCTCTCCTGTCTTTTGGTAGCAGTGTTCCAGCTGGTATGTGAGTTTAGTGATTTTCTCTGTTCCACCGAACACATTCTGTAAAATGTCCAGATAATCCTGCGCACCACAGTCTGTCTTGTTCATCTTGAGGTTGCGTATGGCCTCTAGAGCAGGCCCCTTCAGACTTTCAGCGATTCTCTGTTTCTTTCCATGTTCTGGGACTTCCCATTCTTCTAAGGCCTGAGTGGCACCATCTAACCACTCCTCAAATCCCTCTTCACCCGAAGGTTTCCTTCCAGAGAATAATCTAAGTTTTCTGTATCCCGACATTTGGTAGTCTGTGGGATCCCTATTACACTGGGCTACAATCTCCCCTAGGACCGCGCATAATTCTGCGCTGAAGGTGGCCGGTGGTAACCCGGGACTCTCTTTAGCCTTCCGTTTTTCTGCTTTTGGGGACTGCAGTGAAGCTATCTGTGGAGGTGATGATCTTGGTGTTTGGAACCATCCTCCTGACTTTTGTGGCAGCGCATGTATTAGGCTATAGGTCTGATCATCTATTGCTTTTATACTTGGCCTCTTGAAATGCTCTGGGATTTCATTCTTCCATTCTATTAATGCGTGGGTCAGCAAAGAATTCGACCTGATATCCACCACCCATGACTTCTGGTGTGGGGATAGTGACATCACTAACTGCTTCACCGCTTCTTCTTGCCATATCCCTGGGAGTTCTATGACCACTGCCCTGGATGAATCTGTGCCGACCGCCTTGCACCACTGTCCTACTTCTAGTGGGTCAATGCTGGTACTTTTGGCGTGTTACTTGCCGTATCAGGATCCCAGACGAGAACCCCACGTGTAGCGCACCCCCAACTAAGAGAGCCGCTGAATTTGGTCTCAGGCCCTGCACACAGCACCGCCAACCCCCGGCAATTTACCCGACCCACTCTGGCACAGTTAGTCTAGGGTAATATCTCTTATACTCTATGGTAAAATTCAGACACCAATGCAAAACGATTAAAGAATAACGAGTTTACTCTCTCTTGGTATATTAGATCAACAGTTATAACAAATCACACGTGCTTCTTGCAGAGCCCTGCAGCGAATAGCATACTACACATTAGTGAAATACAGTAATGGCATACCACATGTAACGGCTGTTAACTAAGCGCCCTGTGATGCAACAACTAAACTCTAACGCTTGGTCAGGCCTGACCCAGACTCTAAAACTCAGTCTCTAGGAGATGATTTCTTTGCATGCAAGTCTTTAATGGTGGTGCACATTCAGGAACACATTTGTAATCCACAGATCAAAGTAACAACACGGAACACTTCACTGGAGACCCTTTGACTCAGTTCTGCTATAGATCTCCAGCGGGGTCTCAAATACAAGCTAGTGGGCCACGCCAGTCTGTAGGCCTAGCAACAGTATAAAGTATATGGACTGAGCATGTGCTTGCTCACCCCTCCGGACGCGATCCCAGTCCGGGACTTCCACCTGCTGTGTCTCCACACACAGCGTCTGCAGCGGTCGGGTCTCCGATCCAGCAAAGGTTGAAGAATAACAAAGTCAGATGCCACCCAGGCTCGCAGTAGGGTGGAAGGCTCTTTGGTAGCTGCGCAAGGCCCCAGGCTTCAGGCCTTGCACACCAGCAGATCCGCACAGGAGGACTTGTTCACCGAAGTCTCGTGTCCTAAAGAGAGCGAGCCTAGCCTCGCCCCCTTCCTTATATAGCTCCACCCATGAGTCTCTGCGGCGGCAACATTGCACCCTGGGTGCCAAATGGGGTTCTGGGTAAGGTAGTCCTGAGAGTCTTAAAGGAGACCCCGCTACACATGTTAACTACAAACCTATTTTGTAGTGTACTTTTAACAAGACTGCTCAATAAAAAAAAATGTTTATGGATTCTTTGAGTTAGACAATACCTGTTGTGTATAATTTAGGGCTGTTACTGATTACAATTTTCGTGTTCGATTAATCGTTTTTTTAAATCGATTAATCGACTAATTTCGATTAATTATAACGCACATACAGTTTTTACAATTTTCCACATCTCCCCCCATACTGTAATATCCACATCTCCCCCATACCGTAATATCCACATCTCCCCCATACTGTAATGTCCACATCTGCCCCATACTGTAATGTCCACATCTGCTTTGATTGATCAAAGAAATTAACGATTAATCGAACAATTAATCGTTAATTTCCACAGCCCTAGTATAATTAAATTCAGCAAATGGCACAGTTATTAGCTTTGTTTGTCATATGTTGAATAAAGACTGGTTGACCATTGCAAAAAAAATAAAATCGCAATAAGCGTATATTGATCGGTTTGTGCAAAAGTTATAGAATCTACAAATAGGGTATAGATTTATGGCATTTATGGGACTGCGACATTGTGGCGGACATATCGGATACTTTTGACACATTTTTGGGACCATTGACACTTATACAGTGATCAGTGCTATAAAAGGGAATGGGTTAAATGTGCTCCCTCATGTGTATTTCTAACTGTGTGGGGGGGATGGGACTGACTAGAGGAGGAGATCGCTGTTCCTAATTACTAGGAACAGACGATCTGTTTCTTCTCTCCTGTCAAAAGAGGGATTTGTGTGTTTACACACACAAATCCCCATTCTGGCTCTCGTGCCCGCGATCGCGGATGGCCGGCCGACATCGTGGTAACCGGCCACGCGCATCGGGTTCTCTTAAAGGAGCCAACATACAGTTACGGCGATTCGTGGGAACAAGCTGACGGCATATAATATATAAGCATATAATGACGGCAGCTGGTCGGCAGGTGGTTAAGCGGTTAGGCCTCTTTCACACACATGTGGACCGTTCATTTCATCAGTTCAGTCATGTTTTTTCAAAGAAAGAATGGATGAAGTTTACATCAGTTTTTCATCAGTTTTTCCATCTGTTTCCCATCAGTTGCTACATCCACTACCAATGCAAAAACAGGTGCAAAAACTGACCATTTGTCCGTTTTACATCCGTTTTTCGTCCGTTCCATTTCTTTTAGGCCCCTTTCACACTGGGGCGTTTTCATGCAGTTTAGCGCTAATAATAGCGCTATTATACCGCATGAAAAATTCCTGCCTGTAGCCTTCAATGTAAAAGCCCGAAGGCTTTCACACTGAAGCGGTGCGCTAGCAGGACCGCTCCAAAAGTCCTGCTAGCCGCTTCTTTACAGCGGTAAAGGAGCGGTGTGTTCACCGCTCCTTTACCGCGGCTGCCCATTGAAATCAATGGGACACCGCGGTAATACCGCCCGCAAACCGTGGCAATAGCCGCGGTTTGCGGGCGGTATTAACCCTTTTTCGGCCACTAGCGGGGGTTAAATTCACCCCCCTAGCGACCGCATACCGCGGTAAGAACGACGGTATAGCAGCGCTGAAAATCGCGCTGCTATACCGCCACCGCTCCTGCCCGCCCCAGTGTGAAAGGGGCCTAAACAAAAATAGGGCTTTGATCTGTTTCAAAAAACGGATGTTGATGGATGTAGATGTAAACTGATGTATATAGGATGATCATTCTTTTTACCATAGAGATGCATTGATGTCCTTTTTTCATCCGTTAACAGATTGATGAAAGGACAAACGGTCCGTATGTATGAAAGGGGCCTTATTAAGGCGAGCAATACACGGTTAAAATCCCAGCCGGTTCACCAGGAACCGGCCGAGATTCGAACTATTAATTAGCAGGCTGAATGTACCAAGTTGATCGATCAATCAACTTGGGTGCAACCAGCCTGCCGGATTCGCTTCCAATTATGGCAAGCAGCTGCTATATCCGCTAGTGATAATCACTATCTTCTCCATAGGCGTGCGCACAGGGTGTGCCGAGTGTGCCTGGGCACACCCTAATCACCCCACGCAGTGCTGATTCCCCCTGTTTCCTGGCACCCCCTGTCTCCTTCCTGCAGTGTTGCCAGCTTCCCTTCTCTCCTGTCCCGCAAGCTGCTGCGGGGGATGTTTCAGGATGGAGAGCGAGGGAAGGGGCTGTTAAATATTTTATTTATGTTTCTGGATGAACATATTGAGTGATTTGTACTGATTGCTCCTGTGTTCATTCTTAACTGAAGCATAGTAAACTATTTTGTTTGTGAGACATCAGGGGCCCTTGATATTTAACCAAATTCCCCGAAAGGGGCTCCTAAAAAATGTTTTAAATAAAAAAAAAAAGTTTTTTTTAAATAATTACAAAAATAAAATGATAAAAAAGAATAAAATAAAAAACTTCTGACACCATCCACTGCTCTACTGGCACCAATCTCTGCTCTACTCACACCTTCCACTGCTCTGCTGAAATACACGCATGTGCGTTTGTGCTCTGGGGTGCACACTAGGGATGAGCTTTGAGTTCGAGTCGAACATTAGTTCGCGCCAAATTCGAGTGGCGCGTCACGGCCCATAATTCACTGCGTCATCGCAGTGCATTGCTGGCTGATGATTGGCCAAGCATGCACTATGACCTGCATGCTTTGGCCAATCACAGCGCCGTCAGCACAGAGCCATAATTGGCCAAAGGAAGGGTGCCTTTGGCCAATCATGGCTCAGGGAATTAAGTACACGCCCCACACTATATAAGGCCGCCTGCATGTCGGCCTTGTGTAGTGTGTTCCGGCAGAGAGAGAGAGAGAGAGAGAGTCATTCAATTTCATTTAGATAGATTGAGCAGACAGGCGATTCAGTTAGCTAGATTGAACAGGCAGTTGATTCAGTTAGCTCCAGTATATTTAGTATATACATACATTCCAGGCTTTGTGTGTGTATTGTGACAGCAGGAGGGTGGAGTCACCTGGTTGCATCCAGGGGGGTAGATGTGTTTCGCCCAGATTCAGGCTTTGCGCCGACTTATACAACTAGGTGGAGAGTTGTATAAGCCCAGCTGAGGCTAGTGGGCTCATGGATGACTCATACCTCTAGGGAGAGTGTGGGGCGTCGTGCAGACAGGGAGTTGATGAGACCAGCTGAAGCTTGTCAGCTCATTTAGGCCTCTATAAGAACTCCCAGATTCATTAGGTGTTTGCTCATGCCTGGAACCAGACCTGTGTGGACTGTCTAGGGAGAGTGAATCCCTGTGCGGTGAGACAAAGCCTGTGTGGCTATTTGCTTGGACATTTAAAACCAGGGACTTAGGGACTAGGACAGCACTAGGCTGATCCCAGTTGTTAGTTAGGAAACCTGTATGTTTAGTCAGAGGTCAAGTTGACCAGGATTTATTTTGTTTATGTTTCTTTTGCTTTGCTGTGTTTTGTCACTGTAAATAGAAAATAAACCGCACCTTTTTGATTTTGAAAACCACAACCTCCGTTTGCTGGGCCTGTTTTGTGTGGGGAGCCCATCCCGGGGGTCACACACACCCGCTGCCGAGCTAACCCCCTCACAGTATATATATATATATATATATATATATACTGTATACAGTTTAGCTAGATTTCACTGCAGAGCGTTCCTGGTGTACTGTTCTTAATATACTACAGGCAGGCAGTTGATTCAGTTAGCTGCAGTATATTCAGTATACTGTATCCTGTGCAGCTAGATCTCACTGCAGACCATTCCTGTTGCTCTGTTCCTAATATACTACAAGCAGGCAGTTGATTCAGTTAGCTGCAGTATATTCAGTATACTGTATCCTGTGCAGCTGTCAGAAAAGGGTACTTACCGAGGCCGAGATGCAAAGAGCGGCTCACTCTTGCGACTAAGCGCACCCCACCCCCTGGAGATGGGACAGAGGGTGGATGGCACAAAGAGGCACAAGCTACCAGTAAGCTAAGCAGGACTTGCGTGAAGGTCACAGAAGACAGGTACAGGAACTGATGGTGGTCAGAACTCAGCTGGTGTAGTTGTGCAGGAAGTCCAGAGCAGGCCGGGGGTCAAACACCCACCAGGAGGGAAGTCCAAAGGCAAGCAGAGGGTCAAGTACTGGAGACTGGAGGTAATCCGGGTCCAAGGCAAGATGGTCAGGTGCAGGAGGCTGGCAGCAAAGTCCGGGTCACAAGCAGAGGGTCAAACACAGGAGACAGCAGCGAAGTCCAATAAGCAAGCCAAGGGTTAGGTCAGGAGAGATCAGGGTAGTCAAGAGGCAATCCGGGTCACAGCAGTAAATCAGGCAGGAAACAGGAACTTGTGACACAGGAAGCTGAAGACAAAACAGCAATTTGCTTGGAGATTTGCTCAGCTTATATAGGCAGCCAGGATGTCATGTGACACGCTGAATCAGATTGAGGCTGTTTACTTCCTGACAGGCAGCCAGAATTTCATGTGACACGCTGCACGGATTGAAGCTGTTTACTTCCCTAGATCTCACTGCAGACCGTTCCTGTTGTTCTGTTCCTAATATACTACAGGCAGGCAGTTGATTCAGTTAGCTGCAGTATATTCAATATATATATATATATATATATATATATATATATATATATTGTGACAGAATGCAGGTAAAATCACCAGGCTGCGTCCAGGATGGAAGGTATATATGTCCTAGGTTCAGGCTTTATGCCGATTTATACCACTAGGGGGAGTGCGGGGAGTCTTGCAGGGGAAGAGTTAATGAGCCCAGCTGAAGTAAGTGGCTCATTAGGGCCTCTACAAGAACTCCCAGCATACTAAGGGAGATGCTCCAACCTGGAACCAGATCTGTGTGAATAGTCTGGGGAGTGTGATCTCTGTGCGGTGAGCCAAAGCCTGTGTGGTTATTGTAATAACTTCAAAAAGCAGGGAGCTAGGGACTGGGACAGCATAAGGCTGTACCCAGTTGTTAGTTAGGGACACCAATGTGTGTAGTAAGCGGTCAAGCTGACCAGGATTTCTTTTTGTTTTGTTTCTTTTTGTTTTGCTGTTTTTCCCCTGTAAATAGTGTAAATAAACCGCACCTTTTGTTTTTGCAACTATAAACTGTCTGCTGTGCCTGTTTTTGTGTGGTGAACCCATCCAGGGGGTCACACACACCCGCTGCCGAGTTAACCCCCTCACAGTTGGTGGAGAACCAGTGGCAGTTTTTTTAAGGCCAGCATGGAGGAGATATTGAAACAGCTGGCTCTAGCAAATGCCAATCAGCAGCAGACAAATGCAGGTTTGCAAAAGAGCCTTGCAGCTCAACAACAGAGCTTTGCAGCCTACCAGCAAGCTTATCAACAGAGCCTTGCAGCCCAGCAGCAAGCTCACCAACAGAGTCTGGAAGCTCAGCAACAAGCCCTGCAGCAATCGGAGGCCCGTTTCATAGACCTGTTGCAGAAGCAAGAGCAGAGACTACAACAAATGGAAACAATAATGCAGCAACGTCCGCAGACCAGTGAGGAAAGTCATTCCACTAATACCGCGTCATTTGGGGTGAGTCGTTTATTGACAAAAATGACTGGAGAGGATGATCCAGAGGTGTTTTTGACCACATTTGAAAGGACTGCTGAAAGAGAAAAGTGGCCTAAGGATCAGTGGGCTGGACTGGTGGCTCCTCTGTTAACTGGTGAATCGCAGAAAGCTTACTATGACCTAGAGCCTGACCAAGCAAAAGACTATGTGATGCTAAAAACTGAAATATTGGCACGGCTGGGTGTCACCCTGGCTGTCCGGGCTCAGCGTGTGCATAACTGGACTTTCCGGCTTGGAAAACCCCCCAGGTCTCAAATGTATGATCTCATTCACCTGAGCAGGAAGTGGCTACAGCCAGAGACTTTGTCCGCACCAAAGATTGTGGAACGTGTTGTGATGGATCGTTTCTTGAGAGCTCTTCCTACTGCCATTCAAAGGTGGGTAAGCCATGGAGACCCAGAAACGGCCGATAATCTTGTGGATCGTGTAGAGAAGTACTTGGCTACAGAGAACCTGACTGCCTCTTCCAGAGACTCACGGACTTTCCACCCTAAGACCAGACCATCCCCAGTGGCGGGTAAGATGATTCCAAGGGGTGAGGGTGGAGAGAGTGAGAGCGTGGGAGTTCTACCCAAGGTTTGGCGAGAACAGCCTGGGAAGTCAGGGGCTCAAGAGGCAGCAAGAAGGATTGTCTGTTACCGCTGCCGACAAGAGGGACATATTGCAGCAAATTGCCCGGTTGTGGATGAACCCATGCAATGTGACTTTCTAAGGGACAGACGTCAGTCGCTGTTTGCGACAGTCGCATGCACTGCCATTCGGGGAACTGAGAAACATTTATGCAAAATGTGTATTAATGGTAGAAATGTTGTTGTGTTGCTGGATTCAGGTAGCCTGGTGACACTGATAAAGGCTGAATTAGTTACTACAGAGGTCTCTGGGAATAACAAGGTAGCTGTTATTTGTGTGCATGGGGACACCCGAGAGTATCCGGTGACTACAGTGTGTTTTGAGACCCCCAAAGGTACCCTCTCTCATCGGGTGGGACTAGTGTCTCACTTGCCTCATGATGCCATTGTGGGAAGGGATTTTCCAAAGTTCTGGGAACTATGGGATTGTCCTGAGCCCCCCACTGGTGCCCCTGTATACCAGGAATGTGATAGCCAGAATTCCTCTGTGAGTGGTGAGGACTCTCCAGAATTTCCCTTGTCGGTATTGGCAGGGGAGACTCGAGAAACTGGGGAGGAGCCAACATCCTCAGACGAAAACATGCCATCTGTGGAGTTTTCTGATCTCAAGGTTCACAAGGAAAATTTTGCCACAGAACAGTTAAAAGACCCCACCCTAATAAAAGCACGGGAAAACGTAGTGGAAATAGATGGCGAGTTAGTGAACCCAGATGAGACCTGCACTTACCCATACTTCATCGTGGAAAAGGACCTACTGTATCGGGTGGCTAAAAGGGCAGAAGAAACCATTGAGCAGCTTGTGGTGCCCAAACCTTACAGGAAGTTGGTGTTAGAGTTGGCCCATGGGCACATTCTTGGAGGTCATCTGGGGACAGAGAAAACCCGAGAGAGAGTATTGCAGAGGTTCTATTGGCCTGGGGTCATGAAGGAAACAGAAAATTATTGTTCCTCCTGCCCTGTGTGTCAGAGGTCGGCACCGATGCCACATTTCCGTAACCCGCTGGTACCTCTTCCCATCATTGAGGTCCCCTTTGAGAGGATCGCAATAGATTTGGTAGGTCCGATAATGAAGTCCACTAGGGGGCACCAGTACATCTTGGTTATAATGGACTATGCCACCCGTTATCCGGAAGCGATTCCTCTCCGAAATACCTCGGCCAAAACCATAGCCAAAGAGCTATCTCTTGTTTTTAGCCGTGTGGGTATTTGTAAAGAACTGCTTACGGACCAAGGTACACCCTTTATGTCCCGGGTTATGAAAGAGCTGTGTAAGTTGTTCAAAGTGACACAATTGCGTACATCTGTGTATCACCCCCAAACAGATGGGTTGGTTGAAAGATTCAACAAAACCCTAAAACAAATGTTAAAGAAAGTGGTGGATAGAGATGGAAAGGATTGGGACTGTCTCATTCCCTATTTAATGTTTGCTATTAGGGAGGTACCCCAATCCTCTACGGGTTTCTCACCCTTTGAGTTACTTTATGGGAGACACCCCAGAGGGCTGTTGGATATCGCCAAGGAAACCTGGGAAAGTGAGAGTTCTCCCCACAGGAGTGTGATTGAGCATGTCGCCCTGATGCAAGATAGAATTGCACAGGTAATGCCAATCGTAAAGGAACATTTGGCCCAAGCGCAGTTGGCACAGCAGAGAGCGTACAACCGTGGAGCCAGGACCCATACCTTTTCCCCGGGGGATAGGGTATTGGTACTTGTCCCTACGGTTGAAAGCAAATTCCTCGCCAAATGGCAAGGCCCCTATGAGATAATGGAAAAAGTGAGCGAAGTGAATTACAAGGTCAGACAACCAGGAAGGCGAAAGCCCGAACAGATCTATCACGTTAATCTGTTGAAAGCCTGGAGGGATAGGGAATCCCTAGTCGCTGAAACTTTGTCACCAGCTCACTCTTAATGCGGGATTCCTGAGGTTGGAATAGCAGTCACCTTGTCAAACCCCCAACAACAGGAGGTTAAGGAGTTTGTGCTTCACAACAAGGAGGTTTTCTCTGAGCTGCCGGGACAAACGTCTGGCGTAGAGCATGATATTATTATCCCGCCCGGTGAAAGGGTGAAACTAAAACCCTATCGGATCCCAGAGGCCCGACGGGAGGCAATACGTGAGGAAGTACAGAAAATGCTTAAGTTAGGGGTGATAGAGGAGTCCCAAAGTGATTGGTCAAGTCCCATAGTGTTAGTGCCTAAACCGGATGGGAGCTGGCGATTTTGTAACGATTTCCGACAACTGAACAAAGTTACAAAATTTGACACCTACCCCATGCCACGTATAGATGAGTTGATCGACCGGCTGGGAACAGCCCGATACATGACAACTCTTGATCTCACAAAAGGGTATTGGCAAATTCCCCTGGCCAAGTTGGCCAAGGAGAAAACCGCATTTGTAATCCCAGACGGGGCGTTCCAATATAAAAGAATGCCGTTTGGGTTACAGAATGCGCCGGCCACTTTCCAGCAGAAAATGGACCAGATACTGAGGCCCCATCAGAAGTATGCCGCGGCTTACCTGGATGATGTAATTATCTACAGCACAGATAGGGCCTCACATCTGCCAAAAGTTCAAGCAGTCCTAGACTCTATCCGGGAAGCTGGGTTTACGGCCAACCCCAAGAAATGTACCATTGGGCAGGAGGAGGCCAAATATCTTGGGTACACCATTGGGAGGGGAGAAATAAAACCCCAAGTCAACAAAGTCGAGGCCATACAGAATTGGCCACGTCCCAACAGCAAGAAGCAGGTACGAGCCTTTCTGGGAACCGCTGGTTATTATCGGCGATTCATTCCCCACTTTGCTTCTCAGGCTGTGCCCCTAACCAACCTGACAAAAGGGAAAGAGTCGGTCATGGTTAAATGGACCCCAGAGGCTGAGGCAGCATTCCAATTCTTAAAAAAAGCCTTATGTAGCCAGCCAGTGTTGTACTCACCAGACTTCTCTAGGGACTTTGTCGTACAAAGTGATGCATCAGACGTTGGGTTAGGAGCAGTATTGTCCCAGGTCTGGAACGGGGAAGAGCACCCAGTCATTTACCTCAACAGGAAATTGAAGTCCCATGAGGTAAATTACGCCACGATTGAGAAGGAGTGTTTAGCAGTGAAGTGGGCTCTAGATTCCCTTCGGTACTATCTGCTAGGTAGGCACTGTGACATGATTACTGATCACGCTCCTTTAAAGTGGATGGCTCAAAACAAAGAGACAAATAGAAGAGTGAATAGGTGGTTCCTGGCCCTACAGGAATTCAACTTTACGGTAAAGCATCGCCCTGGTGTTCAAATGGGGAATGTGGATGCTTTGTCTCGAGTACATGCATGCCTGATTGCTTGTGTTCCAACCCCAAGGTTAAAACAAGAGGGGGGGGGGTATGTGACAGAATGCAGGTAAAATCACCAGGTTGCGTCCAGGATGGAAGGTATATATGTCCTAGGTTCAGGCTTTATGCCGATTTATACCACTAGGGGGAGTGCGGGGAGTCTTGCAGGGGAAGAGTTAATGAGCCCAGCTGAAGTAAGTGGCTCATTAGGGCCTCTACAAGAACTCCCAGCATACTAAGGGAGATGCTCCAACCTGGAACCAGATCTGTGTGAATAGTCTGGGGAGTGTGATCTCTGTGCGGTGAGCCAAAGCCTGTGTGGTTATTGTAATAACTTCAAAAAGCAGGGAGCTAGGGACTGGGACAGCATAAGGCTGTACCCAGTTGTTAGTTAGGGACACCAATATGTGTAGTAAGCGGTCAAGCTGACCAGGATTTCTTATTGTTTTGTTTCTTTTTGTTTTGCTGTTTTTCCCCTGTAAATAGTGTAAATAAACCGCACCTTTTGTTTTGCAATTACAAACTGTCTGCTGTGCCTGTTTTTGTGTGGTGAACCCATCCAGGGGGTCACACACACCCGCTGCCGAGTTAACCCCCTCACAATATATATATATATATACATATATATATCCCAGCTTTGTATATATATATCACACTGTATCCTGTGCAGCTACATCTCACTGCAGGCCATTCCTGGTGTACCTATTCAAATACATTACAAATACATCAAATGCAGTATGTCTGGAAGGCCAACAAGGACAGGCAGATGCTCACAGGCCACTAAAAGATGGCAAGCAGGCTCTGTGTCTACAGCCAACAGTGCTGGTCGTAGACACGGAGCATCCTCAGCACATGGCCGTGGGGCACGATAGTCCTTTTTTTCGCCAGCTGGCCATGTTGAGCCACAACATGCAGAAGAGTTGGTAGAGTAGATGACCAAGCCGTCCTCATCCTCCTCATCCTCTGTCACCCAGGCTCAGAGTACTTTGGCTGCCAATGCAGCTGCCAAAGCGGCCTATTCCATCGGCTCCAGGTCATCAGTTACTCCTTCCCTAGCCCCACCATCATGCACGGAGGAGTCCCCCGAATTGTTTGACCACAGTGTTGGGTACATGCTGCAGGAGGATGCGCAGCGTTTTGAAGGCTCCAATGATGGTACCCAGCTTGAGGAAGGCAGTAACGTGAGCTCAGAGAGAGGGGGTGCCCAAGAAGGACAACAAACTGGCAGTCATGTTCCCACAGCTGCAACATACTGCCATGTTTTCTCCAGTGATGAGGAGGGAGGGGATGATTAGGTCACTGACTCTACGTGGGTGCCTGATAGGAGAGAGGAGGAGGAGGAGGAGGAGAAGGAGGCACATCTCCAACGAGGCAGGATGCCCCCCAGGGGCCAGCTTAAGGGCAGCCAACCGACTGCATCACACCGCAGAGCTCCGCATGTGCAGGGCGCTGCTGACTCCGTGCGATTTTCCAAAAGTTCTTTGGTGTGGGCCTTTTTTGAGATGTGTGCAGCAGATCGCACCGTTGCTGTTTGCAACATATGTCTGAAGCGTATCAAGCGTGGCCAAAACAGCAGCCGCTTGGGCACCACATGCTTGACCAGACATATGTCGACCTGCCATGCAGTCTGTTGGCAAGCGTACTTAAAAGACCCACATCAAAGAACAAGGTGGACCTCTCCTTGCTCCTCATCAGCTGGGATCTTCAACCCCACTATACCATCAGTTCTCTCAAAAACCTGTACTGAGAGGAATGAAGGTGTAAAATTAGGTGTGCCAAGTACTTGCGGGCAATCTGCTATCGCTACACCAACGTCCGATTGTAGCAGGCAAACTTCCCTACCCCAGTTGCTAAACTGGCGAAAGAAATTCGGTCCCAGCCACCCACATGCCCAGCGGCTGAATGCTAGCTTGGCTAAATTGCTAGCACTCCAACTGCTGCCTTATCAGCTGGTAGACTCTGCCCCTTTCGTGAATTTGTGGAATGTGCGGTACCCTCAGTGGCAGATTCCCAAACGCTACTTTTTTTCACGGAAGGCGATTCCGGATCTCTACCGGCATGTGGAAGGCAATGTCTTGGCCTCGCTGGACAGGGCGGTCAGCGGTAAGGTGCATATTACCGCTGACTCATCGTCCAGCAGGCATGGACAGGGATGTTACCTATCTTTCACGGCGCACTGGGTGACTCTGCTGGCAGCTGGGAAGGATGCAGGACAGGGTGCAGTATTGTTGGGGCTTGTTCCGCCACCACACCTCTAAAATGCTACTAGTGGTGATTCTGACACTCCTCTCTCCTCCACTCCCTCCTTTTCTTCTTCCTCCATGGCCTCTTCCTCTATAGATTTGTCCTCGGAACCAGCGGTGCTCCGTAGGCGTTCTAAGGGCTACGCAAGCACTCAGGAAAAAAGATGCCACAAGGTGCTTGAGCTGGTGTGCTTAGGGGACAGGAGCCACACTGGGGCAGAGATTCTGTCAGCTCTGCAGGGGCAGGCTCAGAGGTGGTTGACGCCATGCCAGCTTCAGCCAGGAATGGTGGTTTGTGACAATGGCACCAACCTTCTTTCCGCCCTCCAACAGGGACACTTGACCCATGTGCCCTGTTTGGTTCACGTCCTTAATTTGGTGGCGCAGCGGTTCTTGTGCAGGTACCCGGGCTTACAGGATCTCCTGAGGCAGGCAAGGAAAGTCTGTGCATTTCCGCCGGTCATATAATGCCAGTGCTCGGCTGGCTGACCTCCAAAAAGGAATACAACCTGCCCAAGAACCGCCTAATCTGTGACATGCCCACCAGGTGGAACTCAACGTTGGCCATGCTGCAGCGGCTGCACACGCAGCAGAGGGCCATCAATGAGTACCTGTGCGACTACGGCTCCAGGAAAGGGTCAGGGGAGCTCGGCTTTTTTTCGCCACGACAGTGGCTCATGATCAAGGATGCATGCACTGTCCTGTCACCATTTGAGGAGGCTACGAGGATGGTGAGCAGTGAACAGTGCATGCATCAGTGACACTGTACCTCTTGTCCACCTGTTGGAGCACACGCTGCATGGAATAATGGACAGGGCACTTGAGGCAGAACAGAGGGAGGAAGAGGAGAACTTCCTTACAATTACAATTTTTGCTGTAATATTTTGCAGCAGGGCTCGTTCCTGCGCTCAACTACAGTATCTGGGATTGGTTACAGTGTTGTGGCACCACCACCACTGCCTAAGACCCAATTTTTCTGCCACTGTTTAACAGGGGCATGTAATTACAATTTTTTATATAATATTTCCCAGCAGGGCCCATTCCTGCGCCCACCAAGTGTAACTGTGAGGGATTACAGTGTTGTGGCACCACCACCACCAAAGGCCCAATTTTTCTACCCCTGTTCAACAGGGGCATGTAATTACAATTCTTGATATAATATTTCACAGCAGGGCCCGTTCCAGCACCCACCAAGAGTAACTGTGAGGGCTTACAGTGTTCCGGTACCACCAACACCTAAGGATCACATTTCTGCAGAATACATATGTAGCGATACCTCCAACTAAGGAGGCCGCAGAATTAGATTTGGGCCCTGAGTGCAGCTCCGCCAACCCCCGGCAATAGGCTCTACCCCCTTCTGGCACAGCTAGTACTAACAATCAATGATATGTCCTATGCAATAGAATAACTAAGCAAGGACACAGTAATGAATTGTAATAGATAAAGTGTTTTACTCATTAATTCTCAATATGAATAAAGGGGTAACAATAATCACAGTTCTAGATAATCACTCCTAATGGCAGCGTCCTGCCACTCTAACACACTATATAGTAACACACGCTACAGGTGCGCCATACGGGCGACCGTTAACTAAGTGCCCTATGGCGCAGTAATCAAACACGCTAGAATCCCCACCAGGCCTGGTTCTAATATTTAGCTTAGTCCTTCTTTCTTCACCGGCAGGTCTGTAATGGTGGTGCACTTTAAACAGAGTATAACTTTGTAATCCAAGGGGTATGAAAATAACTTGTAGGCCACGGCAGTCTATAGGCCTATATACAGCAACAGTATCTTAGCTGGGCTTACGCCCTCTCACCCGCCGGACTACGGATCCAGTCCGGGAAACCTCCACCGGTCGTGTCACACACACTCGATCTCTCCAACGATCGGCCCCCCGATCCTACAAGGCTGTAGCTCACAAAGTCAGATGCCACCCAGGCTCGCAGAGGGGAGGGTGGAAGGCTCTTTGGTGCAGAGCAAGGCCTCAGGCTTCAGGCCTTGCCCCTCCGACACATCCGCACAGGAGGATCCGTCTGTGAAGTCTCGTGTCCCCAAAGAGGCTGAGCCCGGCCTCGCCTCCTCCTTTTATAACCCCTCCCATGAGTCTCTGCGGTGGAACATCACACGAATGGGGTTATGGGTAATGTAGTTTCTTCCCAAAATAGGGGAATACCCCGCTACACACTCCCCCCACTTAAACTCTTTGGTCCCCAAAGATAAATTTTAGCAACAACTATATACAACATTGGACAATTCTGAAAACGATGTTGGGATAGGGGATTCCCACCATAACTGAGGGGTTGAATTCCCTTGCCCACAGGTCACATTATCATGGGTGGCCTGCCTAACTGTGCCAGAGAGTGAGCTGGGGTTGCCCTCCACCAAATGGACAGTGGAGGGATCCGGAATCTCAGCATTTCTCCTAGCAGTGACCACAGAGTCTTCCGAACTGTTCCCCATCTGGGGGTAGGTCAGCTTCTTAGGAGGTCGAATGACTCTTCGAGCTCTTTGCTCTCCTGGAATCTCTGGCTCTGGCGCCACAGGCTCCTCTTCCTCGGAGCAATTATCATGGGCATCTTCCCAGTAATCTGCTGAAGGACTGAAAGGGATGAATTCTGTAGCCTCTGGGTTCAGTGTTTCATCTGTGGTATCTTGGGTGACTGGAAGATCTATGATAGAAGTTCCTGGAGTTGGGGAAGACCACAGCCAATCAAGCTCTCCTTCTTCATCTCCACTAAGTTGGGAGGCTTCTCCATTTCCAGCTCGGGAGGCCTGTGACCGAGTGTGCGGCCTAGGAGTATCCAAGATAGAGGCCGGTGCAGGGGAGTCTCCCACGGAAGGTATTCTAACTGCCTCCGCCAGTGGGAGCAGGTGGTTTCGATGCCATGTCTTCAGTGGGCCTACCTTTCCCTCTGGCTTCACCTTGTAGACAGGTAGGCCCGGCAACTTCCTGCAGATGACTAGTGATGAGCCGAACACCCCCGGGTTCGGTTCGCACCAGAACCCGCGAACGGACCGAAAGTTCGTACGAACATTAGAACCCTATTAAATACAATGGATGCGAACGTTCGAATTCTAAAGTGCTAATTATAACGACTATTATGCATGTTATTGTCCTAAAAAGGGTTTGGGAACCCGGGTTCTGCACCAGGGGACATGTATCAATGCAAAAAGAAGTTTTAAAAACGGTTGTTTTTCGGGAGCAGTCATTTTAATGATGCATAAAGTGAAAAAAAAAAAAGTCAAATATTCCTTTAAATATCGTACCTGGGGGGTGTCTAAAGTATGCCTGTGAAGTGCCACGTGTTTCCCGTGTTTAGAACTGTCCCTGCACAAAATGACACTTCTAAAGGAAAAAAAAGCCATTTAAAACTGCTTGCGGCTTTAATGTAATGTCTGGTCCCGGTAATATGGATGAAAATCTTTAAGAAAAATGGCATAGCTACCCCATGACCCCCCCCCCTAACCCAGCCCATTACCAGCCCCTTTGGGTCTTGTATGGATATTAAGGGGAACCCCGCACATAACTTAAAAAAGGCCCTATATACTCTGAACAGCCGTATACAGGCGGTGCATACAAGACAGGGACTGTAGGTTTGTTCTTATGTAGAATCTGTTTGTAATTTTGAACAGGTACATTGTTTAAGTGTAGCTCCAGCCCAAAAATCTATTTTTAAACTTTTTGGAAAACATAGGTAAGGGTTATCACCCCTGTAACATTTGTTTTGCTGTCTGTGCCCCTGTTCAGAACATTTCACCTCACTTTCCGTCCCAATGACAACTGTTTTTGAAATGTGGTGTTTTTCTTGAAACAAGGAATGGTGATAAAGCATCAGTACAGAGGAGACACCTTTCTTCCATATTAATTCTTACAGGAGAGAATTTTCCTTCCAAGGGGTAGATTTCCTCTCACTTCCTGTTGTCTTCTTGCGTTTGCAAGTAGGAGTCGTTTGTAAGTTGGATGTTTGAAAGTAGGGACCTGCCGTATATACTCTGCAGAAATAGGCCCCTTAGTTGTTGGTGTTGGCACAACACTGTAAGCACTCACAGTTACTCTTGGTTGGTGCTGGAACGCCCTGCTGTCAACTATTATATCAGGAATTTTAATTACATATAATTGTTGAACAGTGGTAGTAAAAATTGGGCCTTTGATGGTGGTGCTGGTGCCACAACACTGTAAGCCCTGACAGTTACTCTTGGTGGGTGCAGCAATGGGCCCTGCTGTGAATTATTAGATCAAGAATTGTAATTGCATGCCCCTGTTGAACAGGGGCTGAAAAATTGGGCCTTTCGTGGTGGTGGTGGTGGTGGTGGTGGTGTTGCCACAACACTGTAAGCCCTCAGAGTTACTCTTGGTGGATGCAGGAATGGGCCCTGCTGTGAATTATTAGATCAAGAATTGTAATTACATGCCCCTTTTGAACAGGGGCTGAAAAATTGGGCCTTTCGTGGTGGTGGTGGTGGTGGCGTTGCCACAACACTGTAAGCCCTCAGAGTTACTCTTGGTGGGTGCAGCAATGGGCCCTGCTGTGAATTATTAGATCAAGAATTGTAATTACATGCCCCTGTTGAACAGGGGCTTAAAAATTGGGCCTTAGGCACTGGTGGCACAACACTACAACCCCTCACAGATACTGTACTTGGAGCACAGCAATGAGCCCTGTTGCAAAGTATTGCTTCAAAAATTGTAATGACACGCCCCTGTTAAACAGGGGCTGAAAAATTGGGCCTTAGGCACTGGTGGCACAACACTCCAACCCCTCACAGATACTGTACTTGGAGCACAGCAATGAGCCCTATGGCAAATTATTGCTAAAAAAATTGTAATTACACGCCCCTGTAAAACAGGGGCTGAAAAATTGGGCCTTAGCCACTGGTGGCGGCACCCATAAACAAAAATGATCTTCCAAGCTATCATCATCAATCGTATCATTGAGGACTCGGAGGAGGAGGATAGCCAGTCAACATAACAGCACAGGCACTCAGCATCAGCATCAGTCTTGAAGGGATGTGACATGTTAAAATCAATTAGTCTGTTATATCAGCATCAGGTGTGTGGTAGCTGGTGGTGATCCAAGACTGGTTCATCTTGATGAAAGTCAGTCGATCAACCGAGTCGGTGGACAGGCGCACCCTGTGATCCGTGACAAATCCTCCAGCAGCACTGAATGTGCGTTCCGAAAGAACGCTGGATGCAGGACAGGCCAGTAGCTCAATTGCATACTGTGCAAGCTCTGGCCAGTGATCCATCCTCAAGACCCAGTAAGCCAGAGGATTTTCGGTGGGGAAGGTGTCCAAGTCTGACCTTGCCCCTAGATATTCCTGCACCATGTTTATCAGACGCTGGCGATGGTTGCTGGAACCGATCATACTTTGGGGCTGCGGACTAAAGAATTGTCTGAACGCATCGGTCAGACAGCCACCTTCCCCACTGCTCCTTCTTTGACTGGCCGAAGCCTCAGCAACTCGTTGTCCAGGACCAGGAGTTTGTAACCTCCCAGTCTCTGGGAACGCGTTGCACAGACCTTTCTGCAAGGCCTCCCGGAGTTGTCTCATCCTCTGCTCCCTCTGCGACGGTAACATAAGGTCCGCAACCTTACCCTTGTACCGTGGATCAAGGAGAGTGGCCAGCCAGTAATGGTCCCTCTCCTTGATCCGAAGAATACGAGGATCCTTCCGCAGACTTTGCAGGATCAGGGAGGCCATGCAGCGTAGGTTTGCTGAGGCATTCGGTCCGGAGTCCTCTGGGTCACTAAGGACGACATGATCCGCAGCCACCTCCTCCCAGCCACGTACAAGTCCACTGGTTTCTTGGGACTGTAAATCATCCCTAAAAGACTGCTGCTGATGATGCTGAGTGCCAGCCTCCACCTCCATGCTGACACAATCCTCCTCCTCCTCCTCCTCCTCCTCCTCCTCTTCCTGTGCGATGGGTGGGACAGAAGGAACACTGTCTGGGTAAAGGGGGCCTTGAGAGGCAAGGAAGTCCTCCTCTTCCTGCCTCTGTTCTGCCTCAAGTGCCCTGTCCATTATTCCACGCAGCGTGTGCTCCAACAGGTGGACAAGAGGTACAGTGTCACTGATGCATGCACTGTCACTGCTCACCATCCTCGTGGCCTCCTCAAATGGTGCCAGGACAGTGCATGCATCCCTGATCATGCCCCACTGGCGTGGAGAAAAAAAACCAAGCTCCCCTGACCCTGTCCTGGTGCCGTAGTCGCACAGGTACTCATTGATGGCCCTCTGCTGCGTGTGCAGCCGCTGCAGCATGGCCAACGTTGAGTTCCACCTGGTGGGCATGTCACATATAAGGCGGTTCTTGGGCAGGTTCAACTCCTTTTGCAGCTCAGCCAGGCGAGCACTGGCATTATAAGATCTGCGGAAATGCACACAGACTTTCCTGGCCTGCCTCAGGACATCCTGTAAGCCCGGGTACCTGCCCAAGAACCGCTGCACCACCAGGTTAAGGACGTGAGCCACACAGGGCACATGGGTCAGTTGTCCCTGTCGGAGGGCGGAGAGGAGGTTGGTGCCATTGTCGCAAACCACCATTCCTGGCTTAAGCTGGCGTGGCGTCAACCACCTCTCGGCCTGGCCCTGCAGAGCAGACAGGACCTCTGCCCCAGTGTGGCTTCTGTCCCCCAAACACACCAGCGCAAGCACGGCATGGCATCTTTTTGCCTGCGTACTTGCGTAGCCCCTTGAACGGCTACGGAGCACCGCTGGTTCAGAGGACAAACCACAGGAAGAGGCCATGGAGGAAGAAGAAGAGGAGGGGGTGGAGGAGAGAGGTGTGTCACAACCAGTAGTAGCATTTTGGAGGCGTGGCGTGGAACAACCTCCAACACTACTGCACCTTGTCCTGCATCCTTCCCAGCTGCCAAAAGAGTGACCCAATGGGCCGTGAAAGAAAGGTAACGTCCCTGTCCATGCCTGCTGGACCATGAGTCAGCGGTAATATGCACCTTACCGCTGACCGCCCTGTCCAGCGAGGCCAAGACATTGCCTTCCACATGCCAGTAGAGAGCCGGAATAGCCTTCCGTGAGAAAAAGTGGCGTTTGGGAACCTGCCACTGAGGAACCGCACATTGCACAAACTCACGGAAAGGGGCCGAGTCTACCAACTGAAAAGGCAGCAGTTGAAGCGCTAGCAATTTAGCCAAGCTAGCATTCAACCGCTGGGCATGTGGATGGCTGGGAGTGAACTTCTTTCGACGGTCCAGCAGCTGGGGCAGGGAAATTTGCCTGCTAGAATCGGACGTCGGTGTACTGCTAGCAGAGTGGCCGCAACTACTTGGCTGTGACACACCTAATTCTACACCTTCATTCCTCTCAGTGCATGTTTCAGACAGGACTGAAGTTATAGTGGGGTTGGAGATCCCAGCTGATGCGGTGCAAGGAGAGGTCCGCTTTGTTCTTTGGTGTGGGTCTTTGAGGTAGGCTTGCCAACGAGCTGCATGGCAGGTCAACATATGTCTGGTCAGGCATGTGGTACCCAAGCGGCTGATGTTTTGGCCACGCGATATACGCTTGAGACATATGTTGCAAACAGCAGCTGTGCGATCTGATGCACTAGCCTCAAAAAAGGCCCACACCAAAGAACTTTTTGAATGACGGGCAGAGGCAGCGCCCTGCACAGGCGGAGCTCTGCGGTGTGATTCCGTCGGTGTACTGCCCTTACGCTGGCCACCAAAGGGCATCCTGCCTCGTTGGAGATGTGCCTCCTCCTCATCCTCCTCCTCTCTCCTATTAGGCACCCACGTGGAGTCAGTGACCTCATCATCCCCTCCCTCCTCATCACTGGAGCCAATCTGGCAGTATGCTGCAGCTGCTGGAACATGACTGCCAGATTGGTGTCCTTCTTGAGCATCCCCTCTGTCTGCTCTCACGCTACTGCCTTCCTGTAGCTGGGTTTCATCATCAGACCCTTCGAAACGCTGGGCATCCTCCTGGAGCATGTACCCAACACTGTGCTCAAACAGTTCGGGGGACTCCTCAGGAGGAGGACATGGTGGGTCTAGGGAAGGAGTGACTGATGATGAGTCTGACATTGATACCAGGGAAGAGGACGCTTTGGCAGCTGCTTTGCCAGTACCCTGAGCCTGGGTGAGAGAGGATGAGGAGGAGGAGGAGGGCTTGGTCATCCACTCTACCAAGTCTTCGGCATGATGTGGCTCAACATGTCCAGCTGCCGAAAAGAAGGACAAGCGTGTCCCATGGCCATGTGCTGATGACAATGCACCGCATCCACGACCAGCACTGTTGCCCCCAGACACAGAGCCTGCTTGCCCTCTTTTATTGCCTCCTGACTGTCTGCCTCTCCTTGTTTGCCTTCCAGACATTCTAATAGATGGCCTGCAGGGAGATGGGAAAAAAGCAATAAGGGCTACCTTCAGGTGTCCTTCTCTGTCCCTTTACTTAAGGATTTCTAAATATGGTTGAGGATGATTGCTTTTGCACAGAATAGCACAACGACAATTTCCCTGACTGTCCAAAAAACAAGGATTTCAAAGATGGTTGATGAGGAATGCTTTAGCACACTATAGCACAAGGAGAATTTCCCTCACTGTCCTTCCCTGTCCCTAGAAACAAGGATTATCACAGTGAAAGAAACTGACACTCTTCCTACCTATAGTTTTCTGTCCCTAGAAAAAATGTTTTTTTAAAGACGGTTGATGATCAATGCTTTAGCACACTATAGCACAAGGAGAATTTCCCTCACTGTCCTTCCCTGTCCCTAGAAACAAGGATTATCACAGTGAAAGAAACTGACACTCTTCCTACCTATAGTTTTCTGTCCCTAGAAAAAATGTTTTTTTAAAGCTGATTGATGATCAATGCTTTAGCACACTATAGCACAAGTAGAATTTCCCTCACTGTCCTTCCCTGTCCCTAGAAACAAGGATTATCACAGTGAAAGAAACTGACACTCTTCCTACCTATAGTTTTCTGTCCCTAGAAAAAATGTTTTTTTAAAGACGCCTGATGATCAATGCTTTAGCACACTATAGCACAAGGAGAATTTCCCTCACTGTCCTTCCCTGTCCCTAGAAACAAGGATTATCACAGTGAAAGAAACTGACACTCTTCCTACCTATAGTTTTCTGTCCCTAGAAAAAATGTTTTTTTAAAGACGGTTGATGATCAATGCTTTAGCACACTATAGCACAAGGAGAATTTCCCTTACTGTCCTTCCCTGTCCCTAGAAAAAAGGATTATCACAGTGAAAGAAACTGACACTCTTCCTACCTATAGTTTTCTGTCCCTAGAAAAAATGTTTTTTTAAAGCTGATTGATGATCAATGCTTTAGCACACTATAGCACAAGTAGAATTTCCCTCACTGTCCTTCCCTGTTCCTAGAAACAAGGATTATCACAGTGAAAGAAACTGACACTCTTCCTACCTATAGTTTTCTGTCCCTAGAAAAAATGTTTTTTTAAAGACGGTTGATGATCAATGCTTTAGCACACTATAGCACTAGGAGAATTTCCCTCACTGTCCTTCCCTGTCCCTAGAAACAAGGATTATCACAGTGAAAGAAACTGACACTCTTCCTACCTATAGTTTTCTGTCCCTAGAAAAAATGTTTTTTTAAAGACGGCTGATGATCAATGCTTTAGCACACTATAGCACAAGGAGAATTTCCCTCACTGTCCTTCCCTGTCCCTAGAAACAAGGATTATCACAGTGAAAGAAACTGACACTCTTCCTACCTATAGTTTTCTGTCCCTAGAAAAAATGTTTTTTTAAAGCTGATTGATGATCAATGCTTTAGCACACTATAGCACAAGTAGAATTTCCCTCACTGTCCTTCCCTGTCCCTAGAAACAAGGATTATCACAGTGAAAGAAACTGACACTCTTCCTACCTATAGTTTTCTGTCCCTAGAAAAAATGTTTTTTTAAAGCTGATTGATGATCAATGCTTTAGCACACTATAGCACAAGTAGAATTTCCCTCACTGTCCTTCCCTGTCCCTAGAAACAAGGATTATCACAGTGAAAGAAACTGACACTCTTCCTACCTATAGTTTTCTGTCCCTAGAAAAAATGTTTTTTTAAAGCTGATTGATGATCAATGTTTTAGCACACTATAGCACAAGTAGAATTTCCCTCACTGTCCTTCCCTGTCCCTAGAAACAAGGATTATCACAGTGAAAGAAACTGACACTCTTCCTACCTATAGTTTTCTGTCCCTAGAAAAAATGTTTTTTTAAAGACGGTTGATGATCAATGCTTTAGCACACTATAGCACAAGGAGAATTTCCCTCACTGTCCTTCCCTGTCCCTAGAAACAAGGATTATCAC
This sequence comes from Rana muscosa, assembly GCA_029206835.1. Classification (NCBI taxonomy): domain Eukaryota; kingdom Metazoa; phylum Chordata; class Amphibia; order Anura; family Ranidae; genus Rana; species Rana muscosa. The sequence continues at coordinate 300,451,240 of CM055117.1, forward strand.
AGTGAAAGAAACTGACACTCTTCCTACCTATAGTTTTCTGTCCCTAGAAAAAATGTTTTTTTAAAGACGGTTGATGATCAATGCTTTAGCACACTATAGCACAAGGAGAATTTCCCTCACTGTCCTTCCCTGTCCCTAGAAACAAGGATTATCACAGTGAAAGAAACTGACACTCTTCCTACCTATAGTTTTCTGTCCCTAGAAAAAATGTTTTTTTAAAGACGGTTGATGATCAATGCTTTAGCACACTATAGCACAAGGAGAATTTCCCTCACTGTCCTTCCCTGTCCCTAGAAACAAGGATTATCACAGTGAAAGAAATTGACACTCTTCCTACCTATAGTTTTCTGTCCCTAGAAAAAATGTTTTTTTAAAGACGGTTGATGATCAATGCTTTAGCACACTATAGCACAAGGAGAATTTCCCTCACTGTCCTTCCCTGTCCCTAGAAACAAGGATTATCACAGTGAAAGAAACTGACACTCTTCCTACCTATAGTTTTCTGTCCCTAGAAAAAATGTTTTTTTAAAGCTGATTGATGATCAATGCTTTAGCACACTATAGCACAAGTAGAATTTCCCTCACTGTCCTTCCCTGTCCCTAGAAACAAGGATTATCACAGTGAAAGAAACTGACACTCTTCCTACCTATAGTTTTCTGTCCCTAGAAAAAATGTTTTTTTAAAGACGGTTGATGATCAATGCTTTAGCACACTATAGCACAAGGAGAATTTCCCTCACTGTCCTTCCCTGTCCCTAGAAACAAGGATTATCACAGTGAAATAAACTGACACTCTTCCTACCTATAGTTTTCTGTCCCTAGAAAAAATGTTTTTTTAAAGCTGATTGATGATCAATGCTTTAGCACACTATAGCACAAGTAGAATTTCCCTCACTGTCCTTCCCTGTCCCTAGAAACAAGGATTATCACAGTGAAAGAAACTGACACTCTTCCTACCTATAGTTTTCTGTCCCTAGAAAAAATGTTTTTTTAAAGATGGTTGATGATCAATGCTTTAGCACACTATAGCACAAGGAGAATTTCCCTCACTGTCCTTCCCTGTCCCTAGAAACAAGGATTATCACAGTAAAACACACTGACACTCTCCCTACCTATAGTTTTCTGTCCCTAGAAAAAATGATTTTTTAAAGATGGTTGATGATCAATGCTTTAGCACACTATAGCACAAGGAGAATTTCCCTCACTGTCCTTCCCTGTCCCTAGAAACAAGGATTCGCACAGTAAAACACACTGACACTCTCCCTACCTATCCTTCTCTTTCCCTAAACTAAAGGAATCCAGGTTAAGCAAGAAAAAAAAATGTCACTGTCCCTGCCTATGCTTCTCTTTCCCTGCTCCGGAACACACTACACTAGGCCGCCGTGCTGGCGGCCTTTTATAGTGTGGGGCGTGTACTAAACACCCTCAGCAATAATTGGCCACAGGCATCCTGCCTGTGGCCAATCATTGCTCTCCTCGCTGCCGGCGCTGTGATTGGCCAAGCATGCAGGGTCACAGTGCATGCTTGGCCAATCACAGCGCCGGGATTACACTGCGATGGCGCAGTGTATTGTGGGCCGTTCACGTCACTCGATTTTGGCGCGAACGGCCCAAATCGTTCGTTGTTCGCCGAACGCGCGAACAGCCGATGTTCGAGTCGAACCTATGTTCGACTCGAACACCGAGCTCATCCCTACAGATGACATAGGGTTCAGATCTCCATCTGTCTGCAAGTTTGTGCTTTCCGGGGACTCCCAGATTGCGCAACAGTACTCGATCCCCGGGCTGTAGGTCTTGTATCCGGACCTTCAAGTCGTAATTTTTTTTATTCCGAGCTCCCCTTTGATCTGAGGCCGCTTGAGCTTGTTCGTATGCTACTTTCAGGCTGTGTCTGAGCCTGTCCACATATCCTTTGTGAGAGGTGACTGAGGAATGGTCCAGTGAGGTGCCAAAAGCCAGGTCCACCGGTAGTCTCGCTTCTCTCCCAAACATGAGTCGATATGGGGAATAGCCTGTAGCATCACTGATGGTGCAGTTGTAAGCATGTACTATGGCTGCTATGTGTTTGCTCCAATGTTGCTTTTTCTCGCTTTCCAGAGTCCCCATCATGTTGAGCAAGGTTCGGTTGAACCTTTCCGGCTGAGCATCTCCCTGAGGATGGTAAGGTGTAGTTCGAGTCTTCTTGATTCCCAACGAATCCAAGAGCTTCCGGATCAGCTTACTCTCGAAGTCCCTCCCTTGGTCTGAATGGAGTCTCTGTGGCAGCCCATAATGGACAAAATACTTCTCCATAAGTACCTTGGCCACGGTGGAGGCCTTCTGATCTTTGGTGGGGAAGGCCTGGGCATACCGGGTGAAATGGTCGGTTATCACCAGAACATTTCCTAGTCCACTCAGGTCGGGTTCGAGGCAGAGGAAGTCAATGCACACCAGGTCCATGGGCCCTTGGCTCTGTAGATGGCCCATTGGGGCAGCTTGATGGGGCAAAGTCTTCCTCTGGATGCATCGCGCACATGAGTGGCAGTACTCCTCTACCTCTGCCCTCATGCAGGGCCAATAGAACCGACTTCTGACAAGTTGAAAGGTCCTTTCAGCCCCTAGGTGGCCATGATTGTCATGCAAGGCCATCAGAACAGTCTCCCGATGTTTCTCTGGGAGGAACATCTGCCACTTATCTTCTGAGTCATCAGAGGGGCCCCTTCGGTAGACCACTCCCTGATGTAACTGCAACCTATCCCACTCCTTCCTCAGTAGGCGAGCTTCTTTTGAAGGTTGACGCATGAGTATGTTTGGATCCTGATTTTTCAAGGCCTCCAGGACCAATCTCCCCATGGGGTCTTCCAATTGGTCACACCTCAATTCCTTCCTGGATAATCTTGGTAGGTTGCCCTCTTCCAATTGAGCTACTCCACAGTAGTGTTTGGGGACTCCCACCGTGGTAACTCCTATTTCCTCTGCTCTGGAGCATCCTCGGGCTTGGAATGCAGCTCCTTGACAAAGGGCCTGCACCCCGTCCGGTGCCACTTGGGTCCAATCTTCTATTTCAATGGTCGGGGAATGAGATCTTCTGGACAGGGCGTCTGCGTCTCGATTCCCCACTCCTGGTCTATACTTAAGGCTGAAGTTGAATCCAGACAGTGCGGCCAGCCACCTGTGTCCAGTGGCATCCAGCTTGGCCGTGGTGAACAGGTAGGTAAGGGGGTTGTTGTCGGTCTTCACAGTGAACTCTGCTCCATACAGGTAGTCTTTGAGCTTGTCTACTACCGCCCACTTGAGGGCCAGGAACTCCAGCTTGTGAGTGGGGTAGTTCTTCTCAGAGGGGGTCAGGCTCCTACTCACATAGGCAACAGGCCGCAATTGCCCCTCATGTTCTTGGTAAAGTACTCCTCCCAGACCGTCATGACTAGCATCCACGTGCAGTTCATAGGGTTTGGTTGGGTCTGCATAGGCCAAGACTGGTGCAGTGGTCAGGCTCCTCTTCAATTCCTGGAAAGCCTCTTCACACTTCTGATTCCACTGATCTCTGATGGACTCTCCTGGCCTCCTGGGCCCCGATCCATCCTCCTCTCCTTCAGTCTTGAGCAACTCATTCAATGGTCTAGCAATTCGGGCAAATCCCTCCACAAACCTCCTGTAGTAGGAGCAGAAGCCCAAGAAGGATCTGAGTTCTGTTACTGTGGTGGGCTGTGGCCAGGAGGTAACTGCCTCCAATTTCTCAGGGTCTGTGGCCACCCCTTCTTCAGATACTATGTGCCCCAGATAGTTCACAGAAGACTGGTAGAACCGACACTTCTCAGGCGAAAGCTTAAGTCCTTCCTCACTGAGTCTTCTCAACACTTTCTCCAGCCTCTCTTCATGTTCCTCCAAGGTTCTCCCAAAGACAATGACATTGTCTAGGTATACAAGGACTTCGATCAAGTTCATGTCCCCTACTGTCTTCTCCATGAGACGTTGGAAAGTAGCTGGGGCTCCAGACAGACCTTGGGGCATCCGGTCGAATTCAAAGAACCCCACTGGGGTTATGAAAGCTGTCTTCTCCTTGTCTGCTGGGTGCATCGGAATCTGATAGTACCCACTCTTGAGATCCATAACGCTGAACCATTTGGCTCCAGACAAGCTCTGTAGGGCATCCTCTATCCTCGGAGTGGTGTATTGGTCAGGTATGGTTCTCCTGTTGAGAGTCCTGTAGTCTATACAGAGCCTCAATGATCCATTCTTCTTACGGACCACCACTATGGGAGAGGCATAGGGGCTTCTGGACTCCCTTATCACACCAGTCCTCTTGAGTTCTGCAAGTTGTTCCCTCAGATCCTCCAGATCTGCTAGCGGGACCCGCCTGACCCTCTCTCGGAAGGGCTTATCTTCCTGGAGGCGGATCCGATGGGTGGCACTCCTTGCACACCCCACATCAAACTCATCCCTAGAGAAGATCTTCTCCCATCTATTCAACTGGGCCTTGGCTCTCTCTTTCCAAGCCCTGGACAGATTCGGGTTTTCCATGGTCAGCTTCTCCCAAACATCCCCTTCTTCACCTGTCCTCTTCACTTCTGACAGGGTAACAGGGGCCGCCGGGCTCACCTGGCCTAGCAACATTCTGGCTGGGATGTCCATGGGGTCTTTGGTAGTATTCCTAACACTCACTGGAACTCTATAATGGGCCTTCTTCAGGACCTTCAGCGGAATCACTTCCGGTATCACCTCCAGGCCTGAGGATTCACCCCTTGGGTCTGACTCCAGCATGACAAAGGGACCAGGCTGTTCCCAAGTAAGCTTCACAGTGGCCCTGAGACAGGTTACTTCACCGGGCTGCAACACTACCCCTTCTCTTCCAAGTCTCCACACCTTCCCTATCTCCTCTCCAGGGGTCTCCCGCTCTTGGACCAGCCGTTGGTAGGCTGTCTTCAGCATGGGATGGATCTTGGTAGCTGCTTGTCTTTCTTCTGTCACGAGAGGGGTCAGGAGTCTTCGAACCAGGTCCGTGTTCGTCCCTATTATAAGGGAATTCTTGTTGGCTCCAGGCGGCCTAGGACACACAACTGCCAGGGTGTCAAACACTTCGGCCTTCCCAGCCACGGATGGGTCAAAGGTTATTTGGATGGGAAGGTAGCCGTCGTAAGGGAAACTCTGGGTTCCAATTCCCCATATTTCCAGCTCCTCTATCTTCTGGATAGGCAGATGACTCAGGTGCCTGTCGTAGAAGTCCCGGTATAGTAGGGTCACTTGTGCCCCGGTATCCAGGAGGCCCCTGGTGTAGACTCCCTCCACTTGAATGGGCACTATAGGGGATGGGCCTACCAGCTTCTCTGGATATGGTCCGGCAGGAGCTGCCTTCTTCAGACCTTTTCCCTTTGGACTCTCTCTTGTCCTATTCCCTTTGGACTTGAACCTTTCTTGAGCCTGGTATGCACTGACTTCCCTCCTTTTAATGGGTGTAGGAACCCGCTGAGGTGTACTATTATTTTTCTTGGGTGGGCACCCCCTTTGGGGGGTGCCGTGCCTCTCCTGAGGGGTCTCCCCCCTTCTTCTTGGAGTATAGCTTTGTTGAGGGGTATTGCGTTTCCCCTTTGGTGTTCTATCTCTCTTTTTGTTTTTCTTCGCATTCAGCTTGGAGTTTACTGAAGATGGTGGGCACCCGGTTGACTCCTTCACCGGGGCCCTCTGAAGTTTCCCGCCGGCTTGCGGTTGTCTGGTCTCTTCTTCTTCGGACTAGAACATGTGGCTGCAATGTGGCCAACTCCCCCACAGTTGAAGCAGACTATGTCTCCCCATTCTTGTAAAGGTTCGGGTGCTGAGGCAATCGGGAACAATTCCTTCCTTGGACTTTCCTTCTTCTTGGGACACTCTGTGTCTTTTGCTATCAGAGAGGTCAATATCTCTAACACCTTGGACATCTGAGTTTTTAGGGTGTCTATCTCCGCCTCTCTTTCAGGGGTCATTACTGGATTGACCAGCACCTGTGCGGGTACAACACTTGTCTTATCCTTCTGCTGGTCCTGTTGCAGCGCCTCCTCATCTCTGATAATTTTTATTAAATCAGCATAAGTCAGCAACATTCCTCCTCCCAAGGTTTTCAGGTGCAGCCAGACTGGATCGGAGCGTAGCGCTCCCTTTAAGACTTGCTTCATTCTTGCCGCATCGGCATCTTGGGGCTTCATCCCTTTCTTTAACACAATCTTGCACAGCAGCCTGTTTAGCCTTCTGACATACTCGGAAAGTTTCTCCTCCGGTTTTTGGAAAGTGTGTTCAAACTGGTAGACCGTCTCTGTCACCTTGTCTAATTGACCAAACTCTTCCTGCAGCATAGCTAGACAATCCTGCGCCGTGCACCCTGCATTCCCAAACCGGAAACTTTTCACTGCTTCTGCTGCTGCACCTTTAAGGCTTTCTAACACTCGTTGCCTCTTCTGTGCCTCCGGCACCTCCCATGCCTCCACTGCCTGTAATGCCTGTTCCACCCAAGTATCAAAATCTTCTTCCCCTGCCGGGACAGGGAGCTTCCCTGAGAATATTTTTAGTCTCCGGTAGCTAGTTTCCACATGCACCGTACTTGTCTTCTGACATTTGGCTAGCAAATCCCCTATTGCATTTATCAGTTCTGGTGATATAGCAGTGGCCGATGCAGGTGCCACCGGAGGTGTCGCCCTGTCTTCTCTTTCAGGTGTAGTTCGGGCCGCAGCCTGTGGCGATCCCGTAGGGGATGGTTCCCTTTCTACAGTTATTGCGTGCGCCAGCCTAAATGTTCTGTTGTCTGGCGTCCGCAGACACTTGTGCTTACAGGCCTCTGGCATCCCGTCCCAATATTCCACTAATGCGTATTGATATTAGATGTTTGGGTCTGTCTTCATGTCTATCACCCACGGTGTGTGATCTGGGGACACTGAACTCATCAGTTCCTCTACCGTCTCACTTGACCATTTCTCGCCAGGAAGGCTAATGGCTATCGACTGTTTTGGCTCTGTATTAGCGGCTTTGCACCACTCTTCTACCGCTCTTGGATCCATGGGGTCCATGCCGGCACTTCTGGCGTTCGCTTGCTGCATCAGGATCCCGGACGAGCCCCCACGTGTAGCGATACCTCCAACTAAGGAGGCCGCAGAATTAGATTTGGGCCCTGAGTGCAGCTCCGCCAACCCCCGGCAATAGGCTCTACCCCCTTCTGGCACAGCTAGTACTAACAATCAATGATATGTCCTATGCAATAGAATAACTAAGCAAGGACACAGTAATGAATTGTAATAGATAAAGTGTTTTACTCATTAATTCTCAATATGAATAAAGGGGTAACAATAATCACAGTTCTAGATAATCACTCCTAATGGCAGCGTCCTGCCACTCTAACACACTATATAGTAACACACGCTACAGGTGCGCCATACGGGCGACCGTTAACTAAGTGCCCTATGGCGCAGTAATCAAACACGCTAGAATCCCCACCAGGCCTGGTTCTAATATTTAGCTTAGTCCTTCTTTCTTCACCGGCAGGTCTGTAATGGTGGTGCACTTTAAACAGAGTATAACTTTGTAATCCAAGGGGTATGAAAATAACTTGTAGGCCACGGCAGTCTATAGGCCTATATACAGCAACAGTATCTTAGCTGGGCTTACGCCCTCTCACCCGCCGGACTACGGATCCAGTCCGGGAAACCTCCACCGGTCGTGTCACACACACTCGATCTCTCCAACGATCGGCCCCCCGATCCGACAAGGCTGTAGCTCACAAAGTCAGATGCCACCCAGGCTCGCAGAGGGGAGGGTGGAAGGCTCTTTGGTGCAGAGCAAGGCCTCAGGCTTCAGGCCTTGCCCCTCCGACACATCCGCACAGGAGGATCCGTCTGTGAAGTCTCGTGTCCCCAAAGAGGCCGAGCCCGGCCTCGCCTCCTCCTTTTATAACCCCTCCCATGAGTCTCTGCGGTGGAACATCACACGAATGGGGTTATGGGTAATGTAGTTTCTTCCCAAAATAGGGGAATACCCCGCTACACATAGGGCTTTCAAACATCCGACTTACAAACGACTCCTACTTACAAACGGAGGGAGACAACAGGAAGCGAGAGGAAATCTACCCCTGGGAAGGAAAATTCTCTCCTGTAAGAGTTAATATGGAAAAAAGGTGTCTCCACTGATGCTTTATCACCAATCCTTGTTTCCCTAAAAATCCCAAATTTTCTAAATCCAATTGTCATTGGGACAGAAAGTGAGGTGAAATCTTCTGAACAGGGGCACAGACAGCAAAATAAATGTTCCAGGGGTGATAACCCTTCCCTATGTTATCCAAAAAGCTTAAAAATAGATTTTTTGGCTGGAGCTACACTTACAAAATGTACCTGTTCCAAATTACAAACAGATTCAACTTAAGAACAAACCTACAGTCCCTGTTTTGTTAGGGACCGCCTGTATACTGCTGTTCAGAGTATATAGGGCCTGGGGGCCCCACGCCTTTTCTTTTTTTAATTTGGGTGCGGGGTTCCCCTTAATATCCATACAAGACCCAAAGGGCCTGGTAATGGGCTGGGGGGTTACCCATGCCGTTTTTCTCAATAATTTTCATCCATATTGCCGGGACCAGACATTACATTACAGCCGCAAGCAGTTTTAAATTACTTTTATTCCTTTAGAATGTCATTTTGTGAAGGGACTGTTCTAAACACGGTAAACACGCGCCACTTTACAGGCATACTATAGACACCCCCCAGGTACGATATTTAACCACTTAAGCCCCGGACCACTTTGCAGCTAAAGGACCAGGCCCCTTTTTGAGATTCGGCACTGCGTCGATTTAACTGACAATTGCGCAGTCGTGCGACGTGGCTCCCAAACAAAATTGACGTCCTTTTTTTCCCACAAATAGAGCTTTCTTTTGGTGGTATTTTATCACCTCTGCGGTTTTTATTTTTTGCGCTATAAACAAAAATATAGCGACAGTTTTTAAAGAAATTCTATTTTTTTTACTTTTTGCTATAATAAATATCCCCCAAAAATATATAAAAAAACATATTTTTTCCTCAGTTTAGGCCGATATGTATTCTTCTACATATTTTTGATAAAAAAAATCGCAATAAGCGTTTATTAATTGGTTTGCACAAAAGTTATAGCGTCTACAAAATAGGGGGCAGTTTTATGGCATTTTTATTAATAATTTTTTTCTTACTAGTAATGGCGGCGATCAGCGATTTTTATCATGACTGCAACATTATGGCGGACACATAGGACACTTTTGACACCAGTCATTTTTACAGCGATCAGTGCTATAAAAATGCACTGATTACTATGAAAAGGACACTGGCAGTGAAGGGGTTAACCTGTAGGGGGGCGCTGAAGGGGTTTAGTGTTTCCTAGGGAGTGATTACTACTGTGTGGGGGCGTGGTATGTCACTGATCATCGTTCCCTATGACAGGGAACAGACAATCAGTGACACTCACACTAGGAAACACGGGGAGAGGTTTGTTTACACTTACCTCTCCCCGTTCTTTAGCTCTGTGACCCGATCGCGGGACACCGGTGGCGATCGGGTCCCGCGGGCACGTTCACGGAGCTCAGGACCGGGTCGCGAGCGCACCGACGTATATCGGCGTGAGGCGGTCCTTAAGTGGTTAAAGGAATATTTCACTTTTATTTTTTCACTTTAAGCATCATTAAAATCACTGCTCCCGAAAAAACTACAGTTTTTAAAACTTTTTTTGCATTGATACATGTCCCCTGGGGCAGGACCCGGGTCCCCAAACACATTTTATGACAATAACTTGCATATTAACCTTTAAAATTCGCACTTTTGATTTCTCGCGTTCGAGTTCCACAGACTTTAACGGTGTTCGAAAGTTCGCGCAAACTTTTGATCAGTTCGCATGTTCTGGATGCGAACCGAACCGGGGGGTGTTCGGCTCATCCCTAGTGCACACCCTAATGCAATAGGCTGCGCACATCAATGGTCTTCTCCCAGTGGGCACGGCTTCCCCGCCGGGAGGAGACAATGTCTCCGCAGGAGGGGTTCCCCTGTCAGCACTGTGTTGATGAGGATATCATGCAAATTCACACCATCTATGGCCAGCCTAAGGATTTGTCTTGTACGGTAATAGTAGCTATGAAACCCAGTGGATCTTATAGGCTGTTCACCACTGAGATAACACCGTTTTGGTTAAAAGATTTATCTGTAGAGATAACTTGAAAGCCAAATTAATTTTTTAATGCCATAATCCCAGACTTCTCTGTACAGGTTGTTTATCCACTCTCAGATTTAAGTCTTTAAATCCTGCGGCGTGATCGCCAGGCTAAAAATAGGATTTTTTGTACTCACCGTAAAATCCTTTTCTCTGACATCCATGGACTGACACGGTGTCACTTTACACGTGGGTTATGTCCCTGCTTGCAGGAGAAGACCTAGGCAGAATGTGAAATGTTATACATACATTCTAAAAGCCAGAGCTGAACAGCCCCACCCAGGGGGCCGTCCCTCCGGACATAACCCTCCCACTACAGTCAGCAGACTTCAGTTCGTAACAAAGCAGTACAAACTTAAAAGGAAGGGTGGGTGCCGTGTCAGTCCATGGATGTCAGAGAAAAGGATTTTACGGTGAGTACAAAAAATCCTATTTTCTCTTACCATCCATGGACTGACACGGTGTCACTTTACACGTGGGATGTCCCAAAGCAGTGTCAAGAGGGATGGGAGCAGTATAAATGGAAAAACCAAAACTTCACTCCAATAAGGCAGAGCTCCTCAACAGAGGAGTCGCAACTTTAAACAGTGGCCTGCAGCACCCTGCGGCCGAAGGAAGCATCCGAAGATGCAGCCACATTAACCTTATAAAACTTAAAAGGCATGAACAGACGACCAGGTCGCCACCTTGCACACTTGTGCAACCGACGCTTGATGTCGGGAAACCCAGGAAGCACCAATTGTCCTGGTGGAATGCGCCGTAACCGGAAAGGGAGGCGCCCGCCCTTTGAGAGCATAGGCTTGAATGACGGTTTGTCTGATTCCTCTAAAAATGATGGCAGACGAAACCGCTTGGCCCTGTTATGGACCAGAGACAGTCACAAATAGTGAGTCGGACTTCCGAATAGAAGCAGTAGCAGACAGGTACACCCGTAAGGCTCGTACCACCTCCAATATGTGCAGCGCAAACTCTCTGGGATGCGATGGGTGAGGACACAAGGACGGGAGGGCAATGTCCTCATGTAGGTGAAAGGTCGACACCACCTTTGGCAAAAAAGGAAGGTCACGGATGCAACACCGCCTTATCCTTATGGATGACTAAATATGGCGACTTGCAGGACAAAGCCGCCAACTCAGACACTCGTCAAACAGAAGTGATTGCCACTAAAAAGGCCACCTTCTGAGACAAGACAAGAGGGGAATATCCCGGATATTCCCAAAAGGAGGTTCCTGGAGGACCGAGAGCACCAAATTCAGATCCCACGGTGGGAGAGGAGGCTTGACAGGAGGGAGCACATGGCGAACCCCCAACACAAGGTGCTAACCAAGAAAATGACCCGCTAGAGGTCGCTGAAAGAAGACGGCCAAGGCCGAAATCTGATCCTTGATGGTACTTAAAGCAAGGTTTTGGGTCACTCCACACTGCAGAGGACGCAGGATTCTGGGGACGGAATACGTCCGAGGACGCCAGTCCAGCGCTTCGCACATGGCGATATAAGCTTTCCAGGTACGGTGATAGATCTGCCTGGAGGAAGACTTCCGTGTCCTTAACATGGTCAAAATGACCGAGTCCGAGAGACCTCGGTCCCTCAGCACCTGGCTTTTAACAGCCCTGCCGTTAAAGCCAGAGACTGTAAGCCGGATGAAACATAGGACCTTGAGACTGAAGGTCCTCCCTCATCGGCAACCGCCAGGGAACGTCCGCGACGAGACGTACCAGATCAGCGTACCAGTGATGCTGAGGCCAATCCGGAACAATTAGGATCGCTGGAGTTTATATCAGGCGATAAGGACCCTATGGGGCCACCAACGCATCCGAGGCATCGCCCAAGGATCCCTGGATCTGGCCACAACCTCGACCCTTGCGATTGAGTCGAGAGGCCATCAGGTCCACATCCGGCGTGCCCCACCGTCGGTAAAGGAGTTGAAATATGCAAGGACCACTCTTCTTGGTCCGGTGTCTGGCGATTGGCGACTCAGATAGTCCGCCTGCCCATTGTCTATGCCCAGAATGTAAAATGGCCTACAGAGCCGGCACGTTTCTTCCGGCCCACTTCAGGATACGGACTACCTCGGAAGCCGCAGCTGAGCTCCGAGTTCCCCCTTGATGGTTTACATACGCCACCGCCGTGGCGGTGTCCGACTGGCTCCTGATGGAGCGACCCCGTACTCTCTCTGACCTGAGGAGAGACACAGTCCGATGGCCCGTATTACCAGAACAGTGATTGGTAAACGGGCTCGTCCGGAGTCCAATGCCTGAGCCGACAGGATTCCCCAGACTCCACCCAGCCCGTCAGGCTGGTGTCCATCATGAGTGCCGTCCATTGGATGGGAGGGGAACGACTTTCCGGACCGAAGAGCCGAGGATCTCAACCACCATGTCAGGGGCGCCCTGACCAGGTGAATCACCTGGATCTGAAGGTCCAAGGACAACGGGGATTTGTCCCAGGTGGACAAGATCTCCTTCTGCAATGCCCTGGTGTGTGATTGGGCATACGGAACGGCCGCGAAGGAGGCCACCACGAGTCTCGGGACTCTCATGCAAAAAACGGATTGACAACCATTTTTGGGATGTCAGCACCCGCACCGCAGACTGAAGTGTCAGCAACTTCTCCAGAGGTAGGATACCTTTGCCTCCAAGGAGTCCAGAATCAGAACTAGATACTCCAGACACTGAGTCGGGACCAGGACTGACTCCTGAATGTTCAGGAACCACCCGAGTCCCTGAGGGTCTAATTGATGATAGTCACCTTTCCTCTAAGTCTGATCCACTTTCTGCTCTTAGCAGAAGATCGTCCAGATAGCCCACGACAGCAATACCTCGCTGTAACAGAAGGCTAGAACCGGAGCAAGCACCTTGGTGAACACCCTTGGTGCCGAGGCTAGGCCGAAAGGAAGAGCCACAATCGATAGTGGACTTCGCTGATCGCAAAGCGCAGAAACTTCTGGTGACTTGCGCAGATCGGAACATGCAAGTAGGCGTCCTTGAAGTCCAAGGACGCCAGAAGAAAATCCCTTTGGTGGAGTGTAGCGATCACCGTGTGAATAGATTCCATGCGGAATTTCTGCACCTTCTCGAAGACATTCAGGGCCTTGAGGTCCAGGATAGGTCGAACCACATCCTATTTTTGGGACGACAAACAGATTTGAGTAGAATCCCTGAAAACTCTCCTGTGACGGAACTGGCACAATCACTCCGGACCTGATCAAATCCTGTACAGCCCCCAAGAGGGCTGCCCGACAGGTAGGAAGGAGAGGAAGATTTGAGGGAAAGAATCTGTCTGGGGGCCAGGATCGGAATACTATCCTGTATCCTGAGGTGACCTCCTCGCACACCCACCAGTCGGAGATTCGGGAGGACCACCGATTCGTGACCTGCGAAGTCGTCCCCCCACCCCAGAGTCGGGCGGAGGCAAGACTTCACGCGGAGGCGGGCTTGGGAGCCGCATGTTCGGCTTACGCACCCAGGGGCACTTGTGCCCACCAGCCGCACTGCCGTCAGTCTGAGAGGGCCTACCCGTGGACTCTGACTGACGAAAAAAAAACCTTTTGCTGGAAAGGAAGGCCCCTGTTTGCGGCGGGCCTCCTCACCCTTGCTAGTCTAAGGAAGAAGAGTGCTTTTACCTCCCATGACATCCATGACGATGTCATCCAGAGCAGCACCGAAAGGTCTACCACCTTTAAAAATGGTAGATCCGTCAGGAGCTTCCTAAGGCTAGGTCAGCAGACCAGCACTTCAACCAGATAAGACGACGCAATACCACCGCCGAGACAGAGGCCCTGGATATTAAAGGGGTCGCATCCAACGTGGCGTCGCACACATAAACCAGGCCCTGAACCAGTTGGTGGGCCAAAGCAACTGTGTCTGGAGGAAGATTATGCTCCTGTACAGCTAGGTGCATCATTTTTGCCCAACCTGTAAGTGTTTAAGACACAAGGGTCGCCGCTACCACAGGCCGTAGGGCGGATCCCAACAAGGCAAACATGGCTCTGCTCACCACTTCTGACCTCCTGTCAGTGGGGTCCTCAAATGCAGAAGTCCCCTCCATCGGGAGAGTGATGGCCTTGTTCAACCGGGCGACTGGAGGGTCGACCCTGGGGGAGAAGCCCACTTTTTAAGTAGGGCATCTTCAAGGGGTATCTGATAGACCGGGGATATGCAACCAGCGGACCTCCAGCCGCTGCAAAACCACAAGTCCCATCATGCCTCTGCCTCTGGGTGTCATGCTTGCTGCTGTCAGAGTCTCGCTATGCCTCATGGGACTTGCAGTCCGGCAACAGCCGGAGGTCCGCCAATCGCATACCCCTGTGATAGACAAACGCTGCGGGACCATAAAAAAATTCTTCTGCGGCTTTTCCCAGACCTTATCAATGAGCTGGTCAAAGAAAGTACATATGGAAAAACCTCTTTAGAAGGCCTGGCCTTAAAAGAACCAAAGGAGACTGTATCCGCCTGAGGTTCTGCATCCGCAGCATTTTAGCTTGAGAGTGTCCCTCACCGCAGTCATGAGTACACTAACAAGCGCCCTGTCATTTACTGACTCAGAACTGGAGTTTTCCTCGCAAGGAATGTCCTGTTCAAAACCATCCAATACATTCAGAACTAGGGTCCTGAGCGGTAGTGGCTAGGCCCATATCTGAATCAGCGCACTGCCCTCATGAAGTAAAGTGGGGAGAGGGCGCTTTTTTGCTCCCTTGCGCTTGCACACAGCTCCCATCCTGGTCAGAAATTATTCCAGGACTGCCCACAACTGGTCCCTAGGGACCGCAGGTGCTGAAGCACTGCCTGTTGTCCACTGACATTTAGGGGAAGCTGGTGACAGAGACTCCATATTACCCCCCTCTGAGACTCCTCAGATAAAAAGTCCACCCACAGGCTGTGCTGACTGAGGAGGGGGCGCCCAGGGGACTCACCAAACCGGACCAGGGACCGCTCAGTTCCGCTGTCTGTACCGCGCTGTGTCAGCGCTGGTGAGCTGTGAGGAGATTGTGAGGAGATTTGCGCTGTTACAGCAGCGCTAGAGGCCAAAACTAGTGCTGAAGAGCGCACGGGCTACAAGAAAATGGCCGCCGCACTTCACTGAGGCGATCCGCGGCAAGATGGCCGCCATGACTCAGCAAAAGTGAAAAAAACAGCACACACACAGCGCCACTCGGCGCTCAGGCCCCAAAACACACAAAAAAAAGAATTCCAGAAAAGGAATAAAAATAGGTCAGGAGACTGGCTCCTGAGAGAGCCACGTCTTCTCCTTCTGCTAGGCAGAAAAAAACTGAAGTCTGCTGACTGTAGTGGGAGGGTTATGTCCGGAGGGACGGCCCCCTGGGTGGGGCTGTTCAGCTCTGGCTTTTAGAATGTATGTATAACATTTCACATTCTGCCTAGGTCTTCTCCTGCAAGCAGGGACATAACCCACGTGTAAAGTGACACCGTGTCAGTCCATGGATGGTAAGAGAAATGTTTGCATGCCAGCACTGTTTGAGGCAGTCTTAAAGTGATATTAAAGTCTTTGTTTTTTTTAAATATTAAACATGTTTGTGCAGTGGTTTTACACAGAGCAGCCTGGATCCTCATCTTCTCTGGTCCCTTGCCGGCACTCCTGGCCCCTCTATCCTGCCGTGTGCCCCCACAGCAAGCAGCTGTGGCGTATATTGATTGGTTTGCGCAAAAGTTATAGTGTCTAAAAAATAGGTGATAGATTTATGGCATTTTTATTATTATTTTTTTATTAGTATTGGCGGCGATCTGCAATTTTTATCGTGACTGCGACATTGCGGCGGACACATCGGACACTTTTTTGAGGCCATTGTCGCTTTAACTGACAATTGCGCGGTCGTGCGACGTGGCTCCCAAACAAAATTGACGTCCTTTTTTTCCCACAAATAGAGCTTTCTTTTGGTGGTATTTTATCACCTCTGCGGTTTTTATTTTTTGCGCTATAAACAAAAATATAGCGACAGTTTTGAAAAAAAATCAAGTTTTTTTTACTTTTTGCTATAATAAATATCCCCCAAAAATATATAAAAAAACATATTTTTTCCTCAGTTTAGGCCGATATGTATTCTTCTACATATTTTTGATAAAAAAAATCGCAATAAGCAATTGATAATTGGTTTGCACAAAAGTTATAGCGTCTACAAAATAGGGGGTAGTTTTATGGCATTTTTATTATACAGCGATCAGAGCTATACAGCGATCAGAGCTATAAAAATGCACTGATTACTGTGTAAATGACACTGGCAGGGAAGGGATTAAACACTAGGGGGCAATCAAGGGGTTAAGTGTGTCCTAGGGCAGTGATGGTGAACCTTGGCACCCCAGATGTTTTGGAACTACATTTCCCATGATGCTCAGGCACTCTACAGTGTAGTTGAGCATCATGGGAAATGTAGTTCCAAAACATCTGGGGTGCCAAGGTTCGCCATCACTGTCCTAGGGAGTAATTATACCTGTAGGGGGCATGGTCTCACAACAACATGACAGAGATCACTGCTCCCGATGACAGGGAGCAGTAGATCCCTGTCATGTTGCTAGGCAGAACACGATCACAGGCCCCTGGCAGACATCGAGTCCGCGGGACCTGTGGGCAAGCTCATGGAATTAGGTTTAGTCCTAAGGCCGCAGATGTATACTCGAACTCTGTGTAGCACAAACTTTGTTAACATTGGGAGACAGCTGTCTAGACCAGTGTTTCTCAACTCCAGTCCTCAAGGCGCACGAACAGGTCATGTTTTGGGGTTTTCCTGCAGATGAAACAGCTGTGGTGATTACTAAGGCAGTTAAACTTCTCAAATTACCTGTGCAAATCAATGGAAATCCCAAAAACATGACCTGTTGGTGCGCCTTGAGGACTGGAGTTGAGAAACATTGCTCTAGACAGCTGTTCTTACAAACGGAATACAAAGCAACAAATGATAAGGATCTTGAGGTCAACACCTCACCCATGTGTATAAGGAGACCTGCGAAGTAGAAAAACCTTAATCCAGTGAGTATAGCTTCCTGAGTATTTCCCATTATCGTACAATAAAACAATCCAACATAAGGAGCCCATAGCCCCACCCCCCCAACTGTAAACAGGAGAATCAATCAGAGTTTTATCCCATCAATACACACACTACTTGAATGGACAGATTCCAGAAGTGCGTAGAGAGAGATTTAGTCCAATTGGCTACAAATACACATGCTCGTGGGACTCACACTGACAATCTTACGTCACAAGACAGGACCGCTTTGCATTATTTACAAAAGGATTCATCTATAGTGATACGCAAAATTCTGACAAGGGGGGCTTGGTAGTTGTCATGGATGCCAGTGCCTATAAAGACGAGACTATCTGACAACTATCGGACCATAAAACTTACACAAGGTTGCGGGGTGATCCCGCCCAGACTTACAAAGGTGAATTATATAACTTGATTCAAAAAGGGGTTTACCTGTGTGTGTTTAGTATTAGAGAAGCGGAGTCCCTTATTTCGGAGTGTCCCATCCTTCCGACTGTCCATTACCTTCCAAAAACTCACAAGGGATTGGATCACTTGCATGGAAGTCCCATTGTCAGCGGTATTGGCTCTTTGAATGAGAAATTGGGACAATGGATGGATAGCCAGCTACAATCTTTAGTGCGTTCTTTGCCAGGTTATTTAAAAGATACAAACCACCTTTTGAATCCCATGAAGGAGGTGGTTTGGAGACATGATTACATTTGGGTGACAAGTAATTTCGCCAGTTTGTACTCTAGTATTTCACATCATCTAGCCATACATGCTATATCCTTTTACTTAGAACATCATACTAAGTTATCGATTCCTCAACAGTTGTTTGTCTTGGAGGTTTTGGAGTACTTATTAATGCATAACTATTTCATTATTGATATTTGTTTTTTTACCTCCAGTGATGTGGGGCCAAGATGAGGGCGAAATTTTCACAGGACCCTAAGGAATAAGACTGGGATGTCAATAAAGTTCATGTGCGTGTAAAAGCAGGCGCCCCAATACTTTTGACGATATAGTGTATGTAGTTACTAGAGGTAAATGGTTATTTGTTTTTGAAGGGGGGGGGGGGTTCGGGGCTGTGATTATGCTTGCATTGATGGTTTCGTCCTTGTAACCTT
Source organism: Rana muscosa (assembly GCA_029206835.1). Lineage (NCBI taxonomy): Eukaryota > Metazoa > Chordata > Amphibia > Anura > Ranidae > Rana > Rana muscosa. The sequence goes on from CM055117.1 coordinate 300,469,502, forward strand.
TCTTTATTGATTATTTTTAGGGCTGTTACTGATTAAAATTTTCGTGTTCGATTCATTGTTTTTTTTTAAAATCGATTAATCGACTAATTTCGATTAATTATAACGCACATACAGATCCAACTACTTTTAGCTGATCTCCTTGCAGGCTGATTCCCAGTGCAGCTACCAACCACTGGAAAAATGGATAGCAGGATACAAAAAACACACAAAGGCAGCGCTCGATGGGAATAGCATTAAAACTTTTATAGTCTTCAAGTAGGTAACAAAATAAATATTGCACTGGAGATAAAATCGATGTAGCTACATAAACTGTAAAAATGGTGCGAGTAATACCAAACGGTAGCAAAAGCAGTCATAAAAACATGTAGCTAATCCCCTATAGCTGGAAAACCACTGCCCTAAAGTACCTAGGAATTAATATCACCCCACAATTCGCCACCCTTTACCGGGAGAATTTCCCTCCTCTTTTCCACAATATCAGAACCCTTCTCCAACAATGGAAAAAACACCACATCTCCTTGCTTGGAAGGATCGCGTCTGTGAAAATGACGATCCTCCCGAAATTACTGTACCTCTTCCAAACCCTACCTATCCCTGTTCCCTACGGCCAACTGAAACACTTACAAGCAGACCTACTGCAATTCACATGGAACTACGGGAGGCACAGAATCCGTTCAGTATTGCAAGCAGCTAGGTCTGACGGGGGCCTGGCCTTCCCTAGCCTGGTTAAATACTACCAAGCGGCACAACTGAGGGCGATAACTTCCTGGTTCACACTCCGCTCTTATAATAAATGGACAGAGATAGAGAAATTGTGGTTAGCCCCGATACACCCAAACAACCTGTTATGGAGCGCGAACGCGGAGGTGGACCCTGCCCGATTGCTAGGCCCGATGGCACAGCTCCGGAGGCTATGGCGTAAACTATCACGACAACACAAACTGTCATCGGACAGCTCGCTCCTGACCTCCTTTGCTTGTAACCCCGACATGCCAGATAGCTTAACCCACCAAATGTCCTCCCCCTGGACAACGAGAAACCTTTTCCACTATGGAAACTTGATAGACCCACGCACCCGTAAGCTACGCTCTTTTGAGGACTTGCAGTCACAATATGACCTCCCTAAACAGGCTTTCTACGGGTATCTCCAAATCCGCCACTATGCCCTAACGTTTGCTCCAAACCTGCATTTCTCCCCACCTACCCCTTTTGAGCGCCTTATTCTGGCAGGATCAGCTCAGAGAGGCCTGATCTCAGATATATACAAAATACTGAATGAGAGGCCCCTTGACTCAATGGGCAAACACAAATATATGATTAAATGGGAAAAGGCTTTGGGTGAGGAGATACCCGTGGACCAATGGCAGGCCATTTGGACCCAGGCGTCCAAGACATCGCTATGCACGCTCTACAAAGAAAATATTTACAAAATAATGTACTTCTGGTACATGACCCCAGATGTTCTCCATGCCATTCGCCCGGCCAGCTCAGATCGCTGCTGGCGATGCATGGGGGCAAAGGGGACTCTATATCATATTTACTGAGAATGCCCACTGATAGCCCCCTTCTGGACTTCTGTACACCAACTATTAATTAGTCTCCTTGAGACGGAGGTCCCCATGACCCCTAAATTTTTCATACTAGGACTGATGTCTCTGAAGGCCCCACGCCCACATAAGAAGCTAGCTAGTCATGTCCTTACGGCAGCCCGCTGCCTAGTGGCACTGAACTGGAAGCGCAGCTCCCCTCCTTCGGAGGGAGCGCTGAATGCCAGGATTAGAGATGTAGAAGTAATGGAGAGGATGACCGCAAGAATTCAGGATCGTCTGGATGCGCATAACATGGAGCCAGGATCGTCTGGACGCGCGGTGACTTGGAGCCAGGTATAACTTGACGACACCCCCCCACACCCCCTCTACTCCCACCCTACTATTATCTCTTCGCTCCCTCTCCCCCCCCTTTTCATTCTTCTATTTCTTTTCTTTTCTTCTCTTGTTTATTTTTCCCTGTTCCCAGGAGCCCCTCTGGGACCCTCGCACTAATGCCCATAACAACTATATTGGCTCGAAATTTGGTTGATAACATACCATGTTCCTGTTATGATAACTAGATAGGATTAGATAACAAAGCAGATAGCAGAGATACAGTGATTACACGCTCAGGAACAGTTGCGACCCTATACCCAGACGTGTTAACGTTTATCCTGTTGGTTGTAAAACTATTGCAATTGATTTGTATCCGATATGGCTTTCAATAAAAAGAGTTATTGATAAAAAAAACAAAAACATGTAGCTAAGTATGATACTGGTATAAAAATGTGTACAACAATACCACTGCTGAATCCAGATGAGGAGGGGTTAACATCAGTCCGTCGGCATGTAGATGTCCCGTGAAGGGAACTATCACAACTCCCAGTGGATGGCTGTAGAATCCCAGGTTGATAGAGGGAAGTGTACCAGCCCTTGCGTGTGGCAGATCGTAAGGTCACGCCGGCATGCAGATATGAAGGCACAGAAAAGGAGCCCTTCAGATGGACACGGCAAGCCCCGCCGGTGTCTGTGACGTCACCGGATCTCCGATGGAATTCTCTGAAGACCCGGAAGCCGGCGGAGAGGTGAGTACCGATCAAAAGAATTTTGATCGATCAAAAATATGTATCGATTAATCAAGGAATTAATAGTTAATTTCCACAGCCCTAATTATTTTATATTGTCACTTCTATTTCTGTATATGACACTGTAATTATAAAAATAAAAATCTAAGTACCTTTTTTTCCTAATAAATATACAGTTGTCACATGATCCAGCTCTTTCCCAGCCTGTCTACAGGGAAACATAAGTAGGGGGAGCTTCTAGTTCCCTGCTGCTGGTAAGATGCTCAAAAAAACAGCCTTTGGAATACAGAGTAAAGATAAATAATTAATATGAATAAACTGTTTAAAATTGTTATACAACTTCGTGACCTCCCCAGCCTCCCCTGTCCTTCTTCTTCAACCATTCTTTGCCTAGCCTAAGTTACAATGTCCCTCACAAATTCACCTTTCACACAAACATATGGCTTCCCAACTCTAGGTTTAGCCTATGGGGACAGCAACTTCTTGTTGAGATATCGACCCATGTCCCCATATCTATAATAATGCCTTTTCCCTGTTCCATCTTTGATAACTCCTTCCATACTTGGTGTACTAATTATCACTTTACGTACTTAGGAAGAGTATTTTAGATTGTAAAACATCTTAAGTGGAGCTTGCTTTAATGGATATTGGACTATGTCTGTATTAAAATCATATGTCCCAGTTTTGCCAACCCCCCGACGTGAAATTTACTGGCAGGACGCCAAAATTTGCGAACGCCACCAATTTTTTTTACTGACAAAATTCATGAAATTTACTGGCAGAGCTGCATTTTTACTGACACTGCAAAAAAGTACTTGAAATGGCAGTTTTCAGTGCTAATCAGTGCAAATATCAATATTTTTACTTTAAACATGTAGCTAGTGCTATTAGTAATGTGTTTAAATTTAAACAAAATTCAAAAACCATATTTCTCTATTTACATGAAGGTCAGATTAACCACTGGGCACTTAAACCCCCTTAATAACCAGACCAATTTTCAGCTTTCGGTGCTCTCACATTTTGAATGACAATTACTCAGTCATACAACACTGTACCTATATGAATTTTTTGTCATTTTTTTTCACACAAATAGAGCTTTCTTTTGGTGGTATTTAATCACTGTTGGGTTTTTTATTTTTTGCGCTATAAAGAGAAAAAAGACTGAAAATTCTGTAAAAAAATGATTTTTTTTTCGTTTCTGTTATAAAATTTAGCAAATTACAATTTTTTCTTCATAAATTTTGGCCAAAATTTATACTACTACATATCTTTGGTAAAAATAAGTACAAATTGGTGTATATTATTTGGTCTTTGTGAAAGTTATAGAGTCCACAAGCTATGGTGCCAATATCTGAAAATTGATCACACCTGAAGTACTGACGGCCTATCTCATTTCTTGAGACCCTAACATGCCAGAAAAGTACAAATACCCCCTAAATGACAACTTTTTGGAAAGAAGACATTCCAAGGTATTCAGAAAGAGGCATTGTGAGTTTTTTGAAGTTGTCATTTTTTCCCACAATTCTTTGCAAAATCAAGATTTTTTTTTTCCACAAAATTGTCATATTAGCAGGTTATTTCTCACACACAGCATATGCATACCACAAATTACACCCCAAAACACATTCTGCTATTACTCCCGAGTATGGCGATACCACATGTGTGAGACTTTTACACAGCGTGGCCACATACAGAGGCCCAACATGCAGGAAGCACCTTCAGGCATTCTGGAGCACCCAGGCCAATTCTGACATTTCTCTCCTACATTTGTTTGCTAGAAATTTACATAGAACCCCAAAACATTATATATGTTTTTTTAGCAAAGACCTTAGAGAATATAATGGTGGTCGTTGCAACTTTTTATCTCGCACGATATTTGCGCAGCAATTTTTTTAACGCGTTTTTTACGGAAATAAAATGTTTTGTGCTAAAAAAAAAAAAAAACAGTAAAGTTAGCCCAATGTTTTTACATAATGTGAAAGATGAAGTTACGCCGAGTAAATAGATACATAACATGTCACCCTTCAAAATTGCACACGCTCGTGGAATGGCGCCAAACTTCGCTACTTAAAAATCCCCATAGGCGACGTTTAAAATATTTTTACTGGTTACATGTTTTAAGTTACAAAGGAGGTCTAGGGACAAAATTATTGCTCTCGCTCTAACGTTCGCGGCGATACCTCACATGTGTGGTTTGAACACCGTTTTCATATGTGGGCGGGACTTACGTATGCGTTCGCTTCTGTATGCGAGCTCACGGGGACAGGGGCGCTTAAAAAAAAAAAAAAAAATTTATTGTTCATTTTACTTTATTTATTTTAGTTTGACATGTTTTTCCGCCCCAAAAATTTTTTTGATCACTTTTATACCTATTACAAGGAACGTAAACATCCCTTGTAATAGGAATATGGCATGACAGGTCCTCTTTACAGTGAGATATGGAGTCAATAGGACCCCACATCTCACCTCTAGGCTGGGAAGCCTGAAAAAAAACAAAAAAACAAAAAACAATCCTGGCTTTGAACATAGCGGTGAGTCGGTAGAAGCACCGGAGGGTGGCGGGGGGGACATCCCCTCTCGCCTCCCGTAAGAATGATCAAGCGGCGGAACAGCCGCTATGATTGTTGTTATGGTGTAGGGAATCGCCGGCTGAAAAAGCTAATATCTGAATGATGCCTGTAGCTGCAAGTATCATTCAGATATCCCCGCACAAAGTCAAGGACGTCATATGACGGCCGGCGGGCGGGAAGTGGTTATTGCAGAGTATTGCCGGGCATTGCGGAGTATGGCAGGGCATTGCGGAGTATGGCAGGGCATTGCGGAGTATGGCAGGGCATTGCACGGGGTATTGCACAGGGGGTATTGCGCAGAGTATTGCGCAGGGTGTATTGTGCAGGGTATTGCAGAGTATTGTGCAGGGTATTGCAGAGTATTGTGCAGAGTATTGTGCAGGGTATTGCAGAGTATTGCGCAGGGTATTGCAGAGTATTTTGCAGAGTATTGCGCAGGGTATTGCAGAGTATTGCGCAGGGTATTGCAGAGTATTGCGCAGGGTATTGCAGAGTATTGCACCAGGGTATTGCAGAGTATTGTGCAGGGTATTGCAGAGTATTGCGCAGGGTATTGCAGAGTATTGCGCAGGGTATTGCGCAGGGTATTGCGCAGGGTATTGCACCAGGGTATTGCAGAGTATTTTGCAGAGTATTGCGCAGGGATGGCTGAGCAGGGATGGATGGATTGCTGGATCTGTGACTGCAATTGTCACAGATCCAGCCCACAGCTGACATGATCTGACATGGGGGAGGGAGCTGACATGATCCGCTCCCTCCCCTCTCCTCTCACACTGTACCGATCGGTACAGAGAGGGGAGAGAGGAACCGGCGTCATCACATGACGCCGGTCTGTTTACAAGTGATTGCTCCGTCATTTGACGGAGCGATCACGTGGTAAACGGCCGCTATCAGCGGCGATTCACCGCGATTCGTGATGCGCCGGGTCCTCTGGACCCGGCGGTCACGGAGATTCCCGTGTGCGCGCCCCAGGGGGCACGCGGGAGCGCGATTCTGGGAGGACGTTATATAACGTCCTCCCAGAGTTAAGCAACCACCTTGTCGACGTTATTTGACGGCAGGTGGTTGCTAAGTGGTTAATATAACCCAACACAGAGATCCCCCTTACAGAGTCTGCAGGACTCCCCCTTACAGTGCAAGGGAACTCTGATGTAAAGGGGAATGCTGCAGACCATGATTTAAGAGGGAACTCTAATGTAAGGGGGGGGGGCTCTGGCCACCTTACATCAGAGTCCACTGCATTCCCCTTTACATCAGAGTTCCCGCTTACATCAGGGTCTGCAGCATTGCCCTTTACATCAGAGTTCCCCTTTACAGCAGGGTCCACCACAGAGTTCCCCCTTGCACTGTAAGGGGGAATCCTGCAGAATCTGATGTAAAGGGGAATGCCAGGAACTCTGATGTAGGGGGGGGCTCTGGTGACCAGAGACCACCATCCGCAGAGTGAATACACTAAGGTAAGGGGGGATTACTAATACAAGGGAGAACCTTTATATCAATGCCCCCTTAAATTATTGTATTCACTCCCCCCCTTACATCAGTGACCTCAGACTGGCCTGGCGGCGCTGTCTCTGACCTCCTCTCAGGTGCACTGTGCAGGGCTCAGTCAGACGGCTCCAGGTTGGTGGCTTTGGTGTTATCCTATAATCTCCTCTCCACAGTCCACACACATCTGACTCCTCCTGGAATTTCTATCCCAGCGGCGCTCCCCCTCACAGACTGCAGACATGATAAAAGTCAAGAGATGGTCAGAGACTGCAGACATGATACAAGCGGTGGTCTTCACCTCCTGCCCCCACCACCACCTTCTGCCACCACCAGCTCCTGCCCCCACCAAAACCACCTCCTGCACCCACCACCACCACCTCCTGTCACAATCAGCTCCTGTCAGCTCTTGCCACCATCACCTCCTGCTCCCACCACCTCTGGTCCCAAACACCACCACTTCCTGCACCCACCACCACCTTCTGTCACAATCACCTCCTGCCCCCAGCAGCTCCTGCCACAATAACCTCATCCACCTCCTGCCACCATTACCTCATGCCCCCACCACATCCTGCCACCATCCCCTCTTGCCACCACCAGCTTCTTAATTACCTTAAAGCAAGGAAAGCTTGCCTGAGCTGGTCCACTTGTGCTGTGGATGTTGGCTGGGCTCCTCCGGGCTGGGCTCCTCTGGGCTGGGCTGGGCTCCTCCATTTCGCCTGCTCAGCTCCTGCCTGGCTGCCTCATGTGATGGTGATTTGTGATGACTATTTTTAAAGGCTGGTGCCGCGCGCCTGGCGGGATGCGCCATGACATTACTCGCATCTCCGCCGCACAGCCTCTGTCCTATCCGCACGCCGGCGCTGGCTGAATACAAGATCAGATGAGCTTGGGAGTCGGGCAGCTCGCCGAAACTGCGCATGCGCAGTTCAAAGCCGACAGGTCACGGCTTTTTACAAGCACTTTTGTCCTATCACGGACATTCACGTATGCTAAAAAAATTACTTGTTTTTACGTGCTGTCCGTAAATATACGGACGGTTGGCAACACTGTGTCCGACTCACAGTCCTACCTTTTCTTATCTGTCACTTATACTTGATGTGTTACATAATGCCTTGTACTTTAAAGCTCTTTACCACTTTTTTATGTACCTTGTCATGTACAATGTTATATTTCAATAAAGCTGCAGGCACCATTCCCGTATAACCACTTGAAGTCCTGGTACATCTCTGTTTGGCAAGTGGTTAAGGAAGGAGTCTGCTAGTACTCGAAGATGTTTATATTTTTGTCTTCTGGGTCTGAACATATTCAGTGGTATCTGATAGCCTGTTTGGCATGCTGGGGGGTGAAAGCTGGAACTGAGGAGATACCGGTAGTTATTAAAGTGGATGTAAACCCACTCTCATCCTTTCTAAACTACTGCCATAGTGCTGATCTATAAGGATATACATTCCTCCTGCATGTATCCTTACCTGTCAAATGTCTCCCCTCTGTTATAAGAACTGAAAAACTGCAGATTCTGTGGGTGGATCTGTTGTCTGGAGCTCAGTGGGTGGAGTTGTGATGTCAGTAGACTCCCCGCCCACCTCTACACTCCCCTTGTCAACATGCATTTTCTCATGTGTATTCCTTACACTGAACTTCTGCTATGATCACTAACATCCAGTCAAAATCCAGAAAAGTAACCACATGACTTCAGAAAAGGAGTGGGGGTGGGAATTAAAAAATAATGCCTGTCTCAGGCTTAGTGCATGAGATATGTAAATAACCAGTCATTCACAGCAAGGGGGCGGAACGGACAAAAGTTTTCTTGTTTGTCTGTTTATCTTACTGAAAAAAGAAAAGAGTATTGCTCAGAGCTGGATTAACTCTTTGTGGCAAGACTGGGCACAGATGATAGAAAATCTTATATACTACATTGTGAAAGCAAAAAATAAATAAATCAGGTTTACATCCACTTTAAGGTATGTAGCTCATCATTTCTGATGTATACTGTGGTGTCTAGGAAATTGACATGTGTGCTTAAATAGCCCGATTTTCATTTGATTGATGGGTGAAACATATTGATCAATTAAATTTTTTTTTTTATTTTCTTCACCTTCTGTCCACATGATTAAAATATCAATATAGCGATAATATCTGTATGGCTTTTATTGTATGCTGTTCAGGAATTTGTCCTCCAGGTCAGCTATAAATAAGTTTGCATATTGGGGTGCCATTTTACTTCCCCCATAGCAGTACCCATGCACTGGAGATACATGTCATTATTGAAAGTGAAGTACCGTATTTTTCGGACCATGAGGCGCACTTAAAATCCTTTTACTTTCACTAAAATCGCCAGTGCGCCTTATACTGCGGTGCGCCTAATGTATGGATGGATTCGTAGTCGGGAGGTACGGCCATCGTAGTCGGGAGGTACGGCCATCGTAGTCAGGAGGTACGGCCATCGTAGTCAGGAGGTGTGTGTAGAGGTGTGCACATTCATTCGTTCATTTTCTATACCCGCTGCCCCAAAAATGGCTAAAGGTAAGAGACATGCTTACGAAGCGGATTTCAAACTCAACGCTGTCAGTCACGCAGTACAACATGGAAATAGAGCAGCTGCGAGAGAATTCAACATTAATGAATCTATGGTACGGAAGTGGAGGAAGCAAGAAGACGCCCTGCGCCAGGTAAAGAAGACCAAACTGAGTTTCCGAGGGCACAAAGCGAGGTGGCCACAGTTGGAGGACAAAATCGAACAGTGGGTTATTGAACAGAGAACCGCAGGTAGAAGCGTCTCTACTGTCTCTATTCGACTCAAAGCAACAGCGATAGCAAGCGACATGAAGATCAACGACTTTCGAGGAGGTCCTTCTTGGTGCTTCCGTTTTATGAAAAGGCGTAATCTCTCCATCCGCACAAGAACTACTATCTCGCAGCAACTGCCAAAGGATTACAAAGAAAAGCTGGCCATTTTCCGCACCTACTGCACGAACAAGATCAACGAAAAGAAGATTCGGCCAGAACACATCACCAACATGGACGAGGTCCCCCTCACGTTTGATATCCCTGTAAACCGTACTGTCGAGAAAACAGGGACCAGTACGGTATCTATTCGCACTACAGGAAACGAGAAGTCGTCCTTCACTGTCGTTCTCGGTTGCCAGGCTAATGGCCAGAAACTGCCACCCATGGTCATTTTCAAGAGGAAGACTTTGCCAAAAGAAAAGTTTCCGGTTGGCGTCATCATTAAGGCTAACCCAAAGGGCTGGATGGACGAGGAGAAGATGAGTGAGTGGCTTAGAGAGGTTTACGTCAAGCGACCGAATGGCTTTTTCCACCAATCTCCGTCCCTATTGATCTACGACTCCATGCGCGCCCATCTGACCGATTCTGTCAAAGCCCAAGTGAAGAAAACAAATTCGTTGCTTGCCGTCATTCCGGGTGGATTAACCAAAGAACTCCAGCCGCTAGATATTGGTGTCAACAGGTCGTTTAAAGTTAAATTGCGAGCTGCGTGGGAGCATTGGATGACAGAAGGCGAACACACATTCACCAAGACAGGAAGGCAACGCCGGGCGAGTTACGCCACTATCTGCCAGTGGATCGTGGATGCCTGGGCGAAGGTATCAGTCTCCAGTGTCATCCGAGCTTTCAGGAAGGCCGGAATCATCACCGAACAGCTAGGTAACAGCAACGAGACTGACTCGGATAATAATAACGATGATAACGACGAGAGGGATCCGGGCATGCTTGATGCCGAAATCGCCCAACTGTTAAACTCAGACACCGAAGATGAAGAATTTGATGGATTTGAGGTAGAGGAATAAACTGAAAAAGTGAGTGTATTGTTTTGTATTTTATATAACTGAACAATGTTGAGAGTTATTGTTATTGTGAAAGAGTTGAATAAAGTTTGACTTATCAGACTTATCAGAGTTTTGTTTCATTTAATGCGCCTTATAACCCGGTGCGTCTTATGTACGAACATAAACCCGTTACCAGTCGATCATTGTTGTTGCGCCTTATAACCCGGTGCGCCTTATGGTCCGAAAAATACGGTAGTTGTGTGTTAGAATGAATACAATGAGCTGTGTACCATCCTCAGCACTGTATTTGTAAAAGTATCATAAGTACTCGATTGTTTTTATAACAAGTGATCTAATACAGGCTCCTCATCCGTGGAAAAGATTTGTGTCTGTTTTCAACATCGAAGTCTCTGTCTCAATGAATTGTCAAGCATCTGCTCCATAGTAGCTTTCACCATCAAGAGCAGTCCTACGTTGATTGTATATTGCAACAGCAGGTGAGGAGGAACTATTGTCAATGACAAACATCTTCATGTATTATTCAGTAGCTTCATTGTTTATGTTGTTGTCACAGTGCCACAGAAACCTGAGAAAGTCGCCATGAAAATAAAACGCAATGACACATAAGTTCAATGTCAGCTGCAATGGCAACTGGCTCTTTTCTGAACCTCATAAGTACACCTACAGCGAGGGGGGGGGGGGGACAAAGTATTTGATCCCCTGCTGATTTTGTACGTTTCCCCACTGACAAAGAAATGATCAGTCTATCATTTTAATGGTAGGTTCATTTTAACAGGGAGAGAGACAGAATAACAAACAAAAATATCCAGAAAAACACATTTCAAAAAGTTATACATTTATTTGCACTTTAATGAGTGAAATAAGTATTTGACCCTCTCTCAATCAGCAAAATTTCTGACTCTCAGTTGTCTTCTATACAGGTAACAAGCTGAGATTAGGAGCACTCTCTTAAAGGGAGTGCTTCTAATCTCACCTTGGTACCTGTATAAAAGACACCTGTCCCCAAAAGCAATCAATCAGATTTCAATCTCTCCACCATAGCCATTACCAAAGAGCTGTCCAAGGCTGCCAGGGACAAGATTGTAGACCTACGCAAGGCTGGAATGGGCTACAAGACCATTGCCAAGCAGCTTGGTGAGAGGGGTGACAACAGTGGGTGCGATTATTCGCAAATGGAAGAAACACAAAATATTTGTCAATCTCCCTCGATCTGGGGCTCCATGCAAGATCTCACCTCATGAAGTTTCAATGATCATGAGAATGGTGAGGAATCAGCCCAGAACTACACGGGAGAAAATATGTGGAGAAAGCTGAAGGTTCGAGTTACCAAACGTCAGCCTCAAAACCTTAATGACTTGGAGAGGATCTGCAAAATCCCTCCTGAGATGTGTGAAAACCTGGTGGCCCACTACAAGAAACGTCTGACCTTTGTGATTGCCAACAAGGGTTTTGCCACAGAGTACCAAGTTTTGCGAAGGGGTCAAATACTTATTTCACTCATTAAAATGCAAATCAATTTATAACTTTTTTGAAAATGCGTTTTTCTGGATTTTTTGTTGTTATTCTGTCTCTCACTGTTAAAATAAACCTACCATTAAAATTATAGGGGGCGTGGCCAGCACGGCATGTGAGCAGTCGCTTCTTCACAGAGCTCCCACATTGATCCTGCATTGATCCGGTTTCCGGCACCGCAAAACGCCCAAATTTGTGCCATCCGAGTCTGGGAACATCCCCTCATCACCCGGCTGATCTCCAGGTACCTTTTAGGGGCATGATAACCTGAGGGCAGAAGGGAGAAAGCTTGAGACAGGATTTCCAAAATGGCGCTGCTCCGCCATCAGCACAGAAGGTGCACGGCGGAGAGAAGGCAAAGGAGGGGGGAGTAAGCAGCTGAAACACCCCAAAGATCTGGCTGGAGATCCCCCCAAAGATATGAGGTACTATGCCCAGAAACTGACAGGGAAACTGAACTTTACGGAAGTGCAGCCTCTGGATGAGGGAGCTGCACTCAGTGACACGGACATGGAGGAGGGGGAGAGAGGGCTGGGAGCAGGCGCCATGATGGCTCAGGCTGAGGGAGGCCCTCACTTGCTGGAGGAGACTGAAGACCCTGATGTGGAAGGGGGTGAGCAGCCCACACTAGCTGCCTTGCTGAGGGCAGTAAATAAATGCACGGCCTCTGTGAATAGCCTGCAGGTCCGCTTCGGGAGCCTGGAGGGAGGGGGTTTGCTTGATCAGACAAGACATTCAAAAAATAAGAGAAAGAACCACTGCAGCAGAAAGCAGGATAAGTGATATTGAGGACAAACTCCCCATGCTGATCAGAGATACCCAATCCACTGCACGGCTGGCCAGGGCCACTGATATGAGGGCAGAAGATTTGGAGAATCCCCTCAGGCGCAACAATGTGCGTATAGTGGGGTTGCCGGAGAAGGTGGAGGGACGGGACCCCACACAATTTGTGGAACAGTGGATGACTGATGTGTTCGGCAAAGAGGCTTTTACACACTTGTATGCAGTTGAGAGGGCCCACAGAGTACCTAACAGACCTCTCCCACCGGGCAATCATCCTCGCCCCATACTGGCCAGGCTGCTGAACTACAGGGACAGAGAAACCATATTGCGGCTGGCCAGGGAAAAGAGAAACATACAGTTTAATGGCACACGGGTCTCCTTATACCCTGACTTTTCTGCTGCTGTCCAGAAGAGCCGTGCGCGCTTCACTGAGATTAAAAACGCTTGCAGAAGCTGCAAGCGCCTTATGCTATGCTCTACCCAGCGAGACTCAGAGTTATCTTGAGGGGCCAGGCACACTTTTTTGAATACCCTGCTGATGCCTCAGACTGGCTGGATGCCAACGCGGGAGCGTTTCATCAGAGACCCCAGGAAGGTGAGGACTGATGGGCCTGACGAATATTGTTAACACTGCCTTACTTTTCCCTCAACTGAGGATGGTACCATTAATGTACAAAATTAGCAGGGGATCAAATACTTTTTTCCCCTTACTGTACAAGGTTGTTGGTTAAAGTGGTTGTAAACCCACTTATGCAACTTGCACCTACAGGTAAGCCTAGATTAAGGCTTACCTGTAGGTGTTTGCAATATCTCCTAAACCTACACGGTTTAGGAGATATTTGTCAAAAGGTATACACTGTTGTCTACGGCGCATGCGCGCCGTAGACAACGGTGCATTAACAGTCAGAATCCCCATTCACAAATCCGGCTTTGCCGGATTTGACAGCTCCTGCGCGGAGTGACGTCTTTGCCACTCCGGCCAATCACAGCGCCGGAGCGGCGCTGTGATTGGCCGGAGCGGCGATACCCGGAAGTAACCTTCCGGGTATCTGTGGAGAGATGGCTGCGGCTGGAGGGGGAGACAAGGATGGCTTTGGGGGCTTCGATCTAAGATAAGTAATGCATAATGAGCTAGTATGCTAGTCATACTAGCTCATTATGGCTTTGTCTTGCAGCTGTTTTTTTTTTTTTTGTTTTTTTTTAATTTCAGGGTTTTCAACCACTTTAAATTGGGACCAGAGAATTCTCTGTTCTCAACTGACAGGGCTCTTTTATTGTCGTCACATGTAGTACAAAGCGATGTGCACTCTAACGCCTCGTACACACTATCACATTTTCGGACGACTGTTCGTCCGTTTTTTGTTGCATGCTAGTCTCATGTCAAAAGTGAAGAGGTTACCCACCATACGAAAATTCTCGTACGACATAATACAACTTCACAAGTGATGTAATGCATTTAATCGTTTTGTATGTATTCATACGTTTCTGAGCATGCGTAGTCTTGCTCTGATGATTTTTTTTTCGTACAAAAAAAATAGGATTTTTGTACTCACCGTAAAATCCTTTTCTCTGTCGTCCATGGACAGACACAGCTCCATAATCTTGACTGTTGGGGTATGTTCCGTCTATTAGGAGAGGACTAGGCAGAACATGTTAGATATGCATACATGTTATTAAAACAGAGTTGAAATAGCCCCGCCCAGGGGGCGGTCCCTCTGAACATAACCCTCCACCCTGCAGCCAGCAGCCTCAGTTTGTAGAAAGCAGTACAAACTAAAAAAGGAGGGGTGGGTGCTGTGTCCGTCCATGGACGACAGAGAAAAGGATTTTACGGTGAGTACAAAAAATCCTATTTTCTCTATTCGTCCATAGACGGACACAGCTCCATAATCTTGACTGTTGGGACGTCCCAAAGCAGTGTAAAAAAAACGAGGGGTGGGCACAGCAATCAAAAAAACAGTTTCAATCCAAACAAGCAGAGCTCCTCAACGGAGGAGTTGCAACATCAAACAGCTGCCTGCAAAACTTTGCGGGCGAAGCTAGCATCCGAAGATGCACTCACATCAACCTTGTAAAACTTTTAAACAGTGCGAACTGATGACCAGGTCGCCGCCTTACACACTTGTGAGACAGACGCACCAATAGCCCTGGTTGAATGCGCCGTTACGGGAAAAGGAGGCGCCTGCCCTTTAAGGGCATAGGCCTGAATGACAATCTGCCTGATCCACTGAGAAATGGTGGCCGACGAGACCGCCAGGCCCTTCTGTGGACCAGACACCAGCACAAACAGTGAGTCAGACCTTCGGAACAAAGCTGTGGCAGACAGGTACACCCGCAGGGCACGTACCACATTCAAGGAATGTAGCGCAACCTCCTTGGCATGCGATGGCTGAGGACACAAGGATGGAAGCACAATGTCCTCATTCAGGTGAAAAGCATAAACCACCTTCGGAAGGAAGGAAGGCTGCGGGCGTAGCACTGCTTTATCCTTATGGAGGACCAAATATGGGGACTTGCAAGACAAGGCCGCCAATTCAGAAACCCTCCTGACAGATTTGATGGCTACCAGGAAGGACACCTTCTGAGAGAGTGTCAAAAGAGGAATTTCCCTAATGTCCTCAAAAGAAGGTTTCTGAAGTGCCGAGAGCACCAGATTCAAATCCCATGGAGATAGTGGTGGTCGCACCGGAGGAGCCACATGTCTGACCCCTTGCACAAACATACTTACTAGTGAATGAGTCGCCAGGGGTCGCTGAAAGACAACAGCCAAGGCTGAAATCTGCCCCTTAATGGTGCTTAAGGCAAGTTTCTGATCCACTCCGCGCTGCAAAAACAGCAGGATCCTGTAAACCAAATAAGTCCGTGGACGCCATTCCATCTCCTCACATATAGAGATGTAGGCTCTACATGTGCGATGGTAGATCTTCCTAGAAGAAGATTTCCGTGCCCTCAACATGGTTGAAATAACCAAATCCGACAGGCCTCGGTCCCACAACGCCTGGCTTTCAATAGCCACGCCGTTAAAGCCAGCGAATGTAAAGCAGGATGAAGAATAGGACCCTGCGAGAGAAGGTCCTCCCTCAGAGGTAGCCGCCAGGGCACATCCGCCACCAGCCGCACGAGGTCGGCATACCAGGGACGCCTGGGCCAATCTGGGGCGATTAGAATCACCGGAATTCCCTCGAGCTCTACCCTGCGGAGTAGACGAGGAAGCAACTTCAGTGGGGGAAAGGCATAAATTAGCCGACCCCACGGAGCCACCAACGCGTCTGCCCAGGGATCTCTGGACCTGGCCACGAACCCGACACCTTGCGATTGAGTCGAGAGGCCAGGAGATCCACGTCTGGCGTTCCCCATCTCTGGCAAAGGAGTTAAAAAACCTCCGTATGTAATGACCATTCCCCGTGGTCCAGCATCTGGCGACTCAGATAGTCTGCCTGCCAGTTTTCCACACCTGGAATGTAAACTGCCGATAGGGCCAGCACGCTCCTTTCCACCCACCGTAGGATGTGAGCGACCTCCGATGCTGCAGCTGAACTTCTTGTTCCTCCTTGATGGTTGACGTAAGCCACAGCCGTGGCGATGTCTGACTGGATGCTGACCGGACTCCCCTGCAGCCTCTGAGACCACTTGGAGAGGCACAGCCTGATCGCCCGGAGTTCCAGAACACTGATCGACAGTTGGGATTCGGTCGGGGACCAGCGGCCCTGGGCCACCTGAACCCCCCAACTGGTCAGGCTGGCGTCCGCCGTGATCACCGTCCAATGAAAAGGGAGGAAGGACTTCCTGGACCGAAGAGCCAGGGAATCTCAGCCACCAACTCAGAGAGGCCTTGACAAGGTAACTTAACTGAATCTGACGATCCAGAGACAACGGAGATTTGTTCCATTTGGAGAGAATCTCCTTCTGCAAGACTCGAGTGTGGAATTGGGCATATGGTACTGCCTCGAAGGAGGCCAACATGAGACCCAGAACTCGCATGCAGAAACGGAGAGATGACCATTTGCGGGATGTCAACAACCTGACAGCCGCCTGGAGTGTCTGTAACTTCTCTGAGAGAAGAAAGACTCTGGTCTCCGAGGAGTCCAGAATCAGCCCCATGTACTCTAGTCGCTGGGTCGGAACTAACACCGACTTCTGGAGGTTCAGTATCCACCCAAACTCCCGGAGGGTCTGACTGACTATAGACACGTCCTCCTCTAATTCTGAGCTTGAAGCAGCTCTCAGAAGAAGGTCGTCCAAGTAGCCTATGATAGCAATGCCGCGCTGTCTCAGCAAAGCTAGAATCAGGGCGAGCACCTTGGTGAAAACTCTTGGTGCCGATGCTAGGCCAAAGGGAAGAGCCACAAATTGATAGTGGTCTTCGCCGATCGCAAAGCGCAGGAACCTCTGATGCCTGACGCAGATGGGGACATGCAAGTATGCGTCCTTGATATCCAAGGACGCCACAACCGAACGAATCGATTCCATCCAAAACTTTTGAACCTTTACAAAGGTATTGAGGGCTTTGAGGTCCAAGATAGGACGAACGCCGTCCTTCTTTGGGACCACAAACAGATTTGAGTAAAACCCTTGAAACCTGTCCTGTGGCGGTACGGGTATGATCACCCCGCACCCCAACAAGTCTTGCACTGCCCCCTGGAGGGCAGCTCGACGAGCCGGGAGGAGAGGCAGATTTCAGGGAAAAAAATCTGTTTGGTGGACAAGAAAGGAACTCTATCTTGTACCCGGAGGTGACCATCTCGCAGACCCACTGGTCGGAGAGCAGGAAAGTCCACCGAGCCGCAAACCCGCAAAGCCGTCCCCCCACCCTGAAGTCAGGCGGGGGCAAAACTTCATGCGGTAGCAGGCTTGCTTGCTGGCTTGGCGGGCTTACACACCCAGGGACACTTCTGTCCCCCAGCTGGAACTTTGTCCGCATGTGAGGGTTTGCCGGCAGGTCCTGACTGACGAAAATACCGCTTCTGTGTGGGAAAGGAGGGCCCCGGCTTACGGCGTGGCTCCTTCCCTTTAGTGGACTGAGGGAGAAGTGTGCTCTTACCTCCAGTGACATCGTTAATGATGTCATCCAGTGAGGCACTAAAAAGCCTCCCACCCTTGAAAGGCAATTCTGCCAGAGGTTTCTTAGAAGCTTGGTCAGCGGACCAGCATTTTAGCCATATTAGGTGGCGCAACACCACCACAGATGCGGAGGCCCTGAAGATCAAAGGGGCTGCATCACAGACGTACATAAGTCCTTGTACCAACTGTTCAGAAAGTGACACGCATACTGGAGGGAGCTGATGCTCCTCCCCAGTCTGGTGCAAAATCTTTGCCCACTCCATGAGTGTCTGGGACACTAATGTAGCCGCCAAAATAGGCCGCAATGCTGACCCCAGCATGGTGAACATAGGAGGTCCGAAGCGGTGACCCGCTCTATCAGTAGGTTCCTTAAAAGCAGGGGTCCCCTCCACCGGGATAGTGGTTACTTTATTTAACCGAGAGACCAGGGGGATCAACAACCGGAGGAGAATATTTAGATATGAAAGATAGGGGGCGCTAGTAATCAACAATATGGTGAATACCTTTAAATAATCAAACAGTATTTAAACCGATAACACAAACACTAGTGACAGTGCAGCAAAGTGAAAAACTGAAATGTGAATATAACTATAGAAATTTCACATATATATTTAAAGTCCCAATAGGTGAAAAAAATGTTAAATGGATATCTCAGTCCAGTCCAAAAATAAATCACCAAACAAAAACGATCCAATCTTGCTGTGATGATAGATATGGATCTTCAAACCAGGTGCATTCCAAATCCTCCACCACAAGAAATAAGGAAACTATGCAACACCCAAGGTGCTCATGTAAAGTAGTAGGCTTACCAGAATGTGTAGACTTCTTTAATTAAAAAGAAAGTCACACTGGGCTTTGACAGGTTGGTGCCTGTACACATAAATTGGCTGGATAGGAATGTAATCAATCCCTCTCTCCTCCGATACTCAAGGACAGGACATGGAATATAAGCAAAAACTTCTCATAGTGCAACCCATTTAATAAAAATAGCAAAATAAAAACAGCATCGCCAAATGGCTTCTTACATTATTCTGTGCCTCTCCCGGCACTGGGGCTGCATGCGTGTAATGGATACTCCAGGCTCAAACCACCTCCACAGCGGCGTGCGTTCCAATACAGCGTGTAGACAACCAGGAAGTCCGGGTAGGGCGTGGATAGATGGAACACGTGACTAGGCTCGCCGCCGACGTACGTTTCGTTTGGGTTAACGTCTTCAGGGGGTGTGCCTAGTCACCAACATCACGCGTTTATAAAGATCATACGTGGGGAGGGGTGTTGTGATAGACTGACGCCTGTACCAATCACAATGCAGCCTCAGTGTCGTGCAAGATGAGCAATTGAAAAGAGTAGCTGTGTTGCCTCGCACAACAGGAAAACAACAGTGTTGGCTCTTGTATAATATGACATAAAAACATAATTCTAAAATCACTTATATGTGATGGGGAAAATTGGTAATAAAGTCTCGTGGATGGACAAATTATGACCCCATAAATATGTATTTATGTTTTATTAGGATACAATAAACCTATATGTATTTACATACTCAGAAACCGCCACTAGATGGAGTATCATAGAGATTGGATAAACTAGAATGTCAGACCAAACCAATATTAGAATGATATTACACCTATAAGAGATGCTGTATCTCTAATGTGAAAGGTATTGGGTCCTAAAACCACCTGTACAACACACTGATCACCGCAATAATTCCATCCAATAGGACAGAGCGGTGATGTGGGGCTGAACAGGTGAACTCCCAATAGGCATATTAAATATAATACCAAGCCCATACATTGTCACCAATGCACGCATGGATATTGGAAGTAAACTAATTTAGACAATGGAGAGAGGAGGGGAAAACTCCTCATGAGCAATGTTACTTGCCCATGCAGAACAGGAAGAGAGAAAACAAAGCAATAATTCATTTTTGATGGTCAGTATTAAATTGATTTGAAGAGCTCAACAATTCAATCATTTGATAGGAAGCAATTCAAATCTATTTCTATATTCATGCCATCTGGTTGCATACTCTGTAATTTATATAGCCATTTAGTTTCGTTTTGTGAGATGGCTCGTTTTATGTGTCCCTCTCCAGTGACTAGTGATTTTATCTATTCCAAAAAATTTGCATTGACTAGGGTCACTTTGATGATGACTTGCAAAGTGTCTCGACACACTAATGCGGCGTACACACGATCGTTTTTCATGCCATTTTTTAAACCGACGTTTTTCTCGTAGTTTTTTTTCATGTTTCCTCTCAAGCCTGTCTTGCGTACACACGATTATTTTAAAAAACGTTCAAGCAAAGCGCAGTGACGTACAACGGCACTATAAAGGGGAAGTTCCGTTCGGATGGCGCCACCCTTCATGTTAGTAAAGTTTGTTGAGCGACGATTCGCGCTTTTCAGCCTCCTGCTTTTCAGTCCGTTACAGCGTGACGAATGTGCTATCTCCATTACAAATGCTAGTTTTACCAGAACGTGCGCTCCCGTCTTATACTTGATTCTGAGCATGCGCGTTTTTTTTCACCTCGTCAAAGCATACACACCATCGTTTTTCACGTCGTTAAAAAAAAGACATGAAAAACGACGTGAAAAAATAGAGCATGTTCGAAATTTTTAATGCCCGTTTTTCACGTCGTTAAAAATGCTCTGGAGCATACACACGATCGGTTTAAGTGCCCATTTTTAAAAATGGCATTTTTAACGGCATGAAAAACGATCGTGTGTATGGGGCATATGATTCGGAAAGCTTTTTTTAATATTGGCAAGATGTTCGTTAATTCTTACGCTCAATTGTCTTGTAGTTCGACCCACGTACTGGAGTGAACAGGGACACTCCAGGACGTAGGTTACATGGTCCGAATTACACGTGATCAGAGGTTTAACCACTTAACGACCGCTCACTGTATATATACGTCGGCAGAATGGCACCGACAGGCACAATCACGTAGAGTGTACGTGATTGCCTTTGCATAGTTGGGGGGTCCAATCGGACCCCCCTCCTATACAGTGAGCGGTGGCTAAGTGTCCGGGAGCGTTCCGGGATGAGGGGGCAGCCATTCGTTTCCGGCCACCCCCTCGCGATCGCTCCCGGCGAATGGAAATGCCCCCTCTGTCTGTGTCAGGCAGAGGAAGCAGGAGGAAGTGATGTCATCTCTGGTGCGGCGCTCACATATACCGAGCGCCGTACAAGAGAAGACATCAGGTCAGTGCACACAACACTACACTGACACCAGGACATATAGGGACATAAATCGCCCCCCCCAGGCCCCCCCAGACACCCCCCAGATCACCCCCCCAGCCCCCAGTCACAGTGTCACTGATTGCAGTGACCATTTATTTAGTGATCACTGCAATCAGTGACATTTGTGACTGTAAAAGTGTCAGTACATTCAGTTTTAGGTCCAGTGTAGCCCCCTAACCCCCCCTAATAAAGGTTTAACCCCCTGATCACCCCCCAGATAACCCTTTCACCCCCTATCACCACTGTCGCTAAGCTATCATTTTTCTGATCGCTGTCTTAGCGTCAGTGATGCCGATCGGCAGCCAGTAATTTTTTTTAGGTTCGCCGCATGTTTTTATAGCGTCAGGTACCCCAATATATTATCTAATAAAGGTTTAACCCCCTTGATCGCCCCCCAGGTAACCCTTTCACCCCCTATCACCACTGTCGCTAAGCGATCGTTTTTCTAAACGCTGTCTTAGTGTCGGTGATGCAGATCGGTAGCTGGTAATTTTTTTTAGGTTCGCCGCAGGTTTTTATAGCGTCAGGTACCCCAATATATTATCTAATAAAGGTTTAACCCCCTTGATCGCCCCCCAGGTAACCCTTTCACCCCTATCACCACTGTCGCTAAGCGATCGTTTTTCTAAACGCTGTCTTAGTGTCCGTGATGCAGATCGGTAGCCAGTAATTATTTTTAGGTTCTCCGCAGGTTTTTATAGCGTCAGGTACCCCAATATATTATCTAGTAAAGGTTTAACCCCCTTGATCGCCCCCCAGGTAACCCTTTCACCCCCTATCACCACTGTCGCTAAGCGACCGTTTTTCTGATCGCTGTCTTACTGTCGGTGATGCAGATCGGTAGCCAGTAATTTTTTTTAGGTTTGCCGCAGGTTTTTATAGCGTCAGGTACCCCCATATATTAACTAATAAAGGTTTTAACCCCCTGATTGCCCCTAGTTAACCCTTTCACCAGTGATCACCATATAAGTGTTACGGGTGACGCTGGTTAGTTTGCTTTTTATAGTGTCAGGGCACCCGCCGTATATAACCCAATAAAGGTTTAACCCCCTGATTGCCCGGCGGGTAATATCAATTAGGTTTTAGCATCAGAGAGGGTCTGCGTCACACCCCAGGCAGCGTCAGGTTAGTGCCAGTAACGCTAACACCCACAAGTGAAGCATACACTCCCCTTAGTGGTATAGTATCTGAACAGATCAATATCTGATCTGATCAGATCTATACTAGCGTCCCCAGCAGTTTAGGGTTCCCAAAAACGCAGTGTTAGCGGGATCAGCCTAGATACCTGCTAGCACCTGCGTTTTGCCCCTCCGTCCAGCCCAGGCCACCCAAGTGCAGTATCGATCGATCACTGTCACTTACAAAATAAAAACACACATAACTGCAGCGTTCGCAGAGACAGGCCTGATCCCTGTGACTCCAGTGCTGTAGGAGGTGATTTCACCACCACAGTTAAATAAAAAAAGCATATATGCCGAAGCATTGGGGCAGCAGGAGCGGAGGAGTGATTTTACTCCTAATGCCGCGTACATACGGTCGAAATTCCGACAGGCTTGCCCGTGGAAAAGTCTGACCATGTGTGTGCGGCATAACTTTTTTGCGGGAGGATGCCCCCATGCTTCGGCATATATAAATGGTGCGTGTATGCCCATCATTGGAAGTGGGTGGATGAAGGGCGGTATTCTAATGGTGGGCATACCCACCGATCAATCTCTTTTTTCGTTCAGCCAACTGGCTGCATGAAAAAAAAAGATTGCAATACATGTCCAACAAGGACCAGCAACGTACTGGTATGTTGCTGGACTTTGAATGTTTATACCAGAATGATGCCTGCGGGTTTAGGTATCATCTTGGTATCATTCTTTTCAGCCTGCGGCCGGCTTTCATGTAAAAGCAATCCTAGCAGCTAATTAGCCTCTGGACTGCTTTTACAAGCAGTGGGAGGGAATGCCCCCCACGGATATAAAAAGCGCCATTGGGAAATTGGGAAAGCATTTTATCACACCGATCTTGGTGTGGTCAGATGCTTTGAGGGCAGAGGAAAAATCTAGGGTCTAGAAGACCCCAGTTTTTTCAAAAAAAGAGTACCTGTCACTACCTATTGCTATCATAGGGGATATTTACATTCCCTGAGATAACAATAAAAATGATAAAAAAAAAAATACTTGGAAGGAACAATTTAAAAATAAAATAAAAAAGCAAAATTAATAATAAAAAAAAAAAAAAAAAAAAAAAAAGCACCCCTGTCCTGCCCTGCTCTTGCCCAATGGCGAACGCAAGCGTCGGTCTGGCGTCATATGTAAACAGCAATTGCACCATGCATGTGAGGTATCACCGCAAAGGTCAGATCGAGGGCAGTCATTTTAGCAGTAGACCTCCTCTGTAAATCTACTGGGGTAACCTGTAAAGGCTTTTAAAAATGTATGTAGTTTGTCGCCAATGTGCGTTTGTGCGAAATTTTAAAGCATGTCGTGTTTGGTATCTATGTACTCGGCCTAAGATCATCTTTTTTATTTCATCAAACCTTTGGGCAATATAGTGTGTTTTAGTGCATTAAAATTAAAAAAAGTGTATTTTTTAACCCAAAAAATGCGTTTGAAAAATCGCTGCGCAAATACTGTGTAGGAAAAAAAATGCAACACCCACCATTTTAATCTGTAGGGCCTTTGCTTTAAAAATATATATAATGTTTGGGGGTTCAACATAATTTTCTTGCAAAAAAAAAATGTTTTCATGTAAACAAAAAGTGTCAAAAAGGGCTTTGTCTTCAAGTGGTTAGAAGAGTGGATGTAAGCTTCCTAATGTTGTGTATAAAATGCCAGAACAGTTCAAAACCCCCCCAAATGACCCCATTTTGGAAAGTAGACACCCCAAGCTATATACTGAGAGGCATGTTGAGTCCATGAAATATTTTATATGTTGACACAAGTTGCGGAAAAACGACAATTTTTTTTTTTTTTTTTTTGCACAAAGTTGTCACTAAATTATATATTGCTCAAACATGCCATGGGCATATGTGGAATTACACCCCAAAATACATTCTGTTGCTTCTCCTGAGTACGGGGATACCACATGTGTGAGACTTTTTGGGAGCCTAGCCGCGTACGGGACCCCAAAAACCAAGCACCCCCTTCAGGCTTTCTAAGGGTGTAAATTTTTGATTTCACTTCTCACTGCCTATCACAGTTTCGGAGGCCATGGAATGCCCAGATGGCACAAAACCCCCCCAAATTACCCCATTTTGGAAAGTAGACACCCCAAGCTATTTGCTGAGAGGTATTGTGAGTATTTTGCAGATCTCGCTTTTTGTCACAAAGTTTTGAAAATTGAAAAAAAAAAAAAATATATATATATATATATATATTGTCTTTCTTCATTTTCAAAAACAAATGAGAGCTGTAAAATACTCGCCATGCCTCTCAGCAAATAGCTTGGGGTGTCTATATTACAAAATGGGGTCATTTGGGGGGGTTTTGTGCTATTTTGGCATTTTATGGCCTTCGAAACTGTGATAGGTAGTGAGGAGTGAAATCAAAAATTTGTGCCTAGAAATCCTGAAGGCGGTGCTTGGTTTTCGGGGTCCCGTACGCGGCTAGGCTCCTAAAAAGTCCCACACATGTGGTATCCCCGTACTCAGGAGAAGCAGAAAAATTTATTTTGGGGTGTAATTCCACATATGCCCATGGCATGTGTGAGCAATATATCATTTAGTGACAACTTTTTGTAATTTTTTTTTTTTGTCATTATTCAATCACTTGGGACAAAAAAATATATATTCAATGGGCTCAACAGGCCTCTCAGCAATTTCCTTGGGGTGTCTACTTTCTAAAATGGGGTCATTTGGGGGGGTTTTGTGCTATTTTGGCATTTTATGGCCTTCGAAACTGTGATAGGTAGTGAGGCGTGAAATCAAAAATTTGCACCCTTAGAAATCCTGAAGGCGGTGCTTGGTTTCCGGGGTCCCGTACGCGGCTAGGCTCCCAAAAAGTCCCACACATGTGGTATCCCCGTACTCAGGAGAAGCAGCAGAATGTATTTTGGGGTGCAATTCCACATATAACCATGGCATGTGTGAGCAATATATCATTTAGTGACAACTTTTTGTAATTTTTTATTTTTTTTTTAGTCATTATTCAATCACTTAAGACAAAAAAAAAAAATTCAATGGGCTCAACATGCCTCTCAGCAATTTCCTTGGGGTGTCTACTTTCCAAAATGGGGTCATTTGGGGGGGGGTTTGTACTGCCCTGTCATTTTAGCACCTCAAGAAATGAGATAGGCAGTCATAAATTTAAAGCTGTGTAAATTTCAGAAAATGTACCCTAGTTTGTAAACTCTATAACTTTTGCGCAAACCAATAAATATACGCTTATTGACATTTTTTTTACTAAAAACATGTGGCTGAATACATTTTGGCCTAAATGTATGACTAAAATTGAGTTTATTCGATTTTTCTTATAACAAAAAGTAGAAAATATCATTTTTTTTCAAAAATTTCGGTCTTTTTCCGTTTATATCGCAAAAAATAAAAATCGCAGAGGCAATCAAATACCATTAAAGAAAGCTCTATTTGTGGGAAGAAAAGGACGCAAATTTTGTTTGGGTACAACATTGCATGTCCGCACAATTTACAGTTAAAGCAGCGCAGTGCAAAATTCTGAATTCACCTCTGGTCCTTTAGCTACCAAATGGTCCGGGGCTTAAGTGGTTAATTTTAAATTTCTCCCTAGTCACATTGGACTGGAAATGTATGATTTTTTTAGGATCACCAGACTTTTTTGTGGTTTTACATGCTTTGCAACGGGTACAATAGTGAAATCCTGAACCATCCAATAAAATGCCTAGTTTCTTAGGAGGATCTGGTACGTTGGGAGCTATACGGTTCCTCAGACCCGGGGCCCTCCTCCTTATATTCACATTTCAGTTTTTCACTTTGCTGCACTGTCACTAGTGTTTGTGTTATCGGTTTAAATACTGTTTGATTATTTAAAGGTATTCACCATATTGTTGATTACTAGCGCCCCCTATCTTTCATATCTAAATACTATCCAATAGGAGTTATTCACTTCATTGTTTTCAGGGGAGCTGCTTATTAATATTTATTTCACATTTAGGAATTATTGATTCGTTTTTTTGGGCGCGGAAGTTTTTTTATTTTACATTAACCGGAGGAGAAGCCCATTTTTTCAAAAGGCTTTCCTCAAATGGGTAACGGACCGGCATACGCTGAGGGACGCAAAGGGCCTGTGTGGCTGTTCCCATTCCTTATCTATGAACTTATCAAAGAATTCAACATAAAGAAAAACCTTAGCACAGCAAGTCGGTTTGTGCGACCCAAAAGGGACGACCCTGCTGTGGAAGTCCCAGCTGTATCTTCCAGCTTGAGAGTGTCCCTCACAGCATTGATAAGTGCACTTACAAGTGCCCTGTCCTGAGCTGACCAATACTGACGAGGGATCTTCCTCACATGGAAGGTCCTGGTCCGCCTCTTCTGACATACCAGAACAGGGGTCCTGAGGTGCAGCCAGGCCCGAGTCTGAGTCAGAACATTCCCCAGGAGATGGCGGGAGGAGGGAGCGCTTAGTACCCCTTTTAAGCCTGCAAGCCGATTCCACCCTGGCAACAAATGACTCCAGGACTGCCGACAAAGCGTCCAGGGGAATAGCAGGTGCAGGGGCACCGGTTGCTGCCTCAGAAATGTCTGTGGAAAAAACGCCAGCTTCTGACTCCATGATGCCCACTGACAGCCCTTAGGGACCCAGTCAATATACTGACAAAAAGTAATGTCCACCTTCCTTGCTGCACTGACCGAGGAGGGGGGGAATACCCAGGGGACTCACCGCCTAGCCAGGGACCGCTCAGCGCCGCTGCCCGCTCTCTATCCGCACACCGCGTGTGCCTGAGGAACTGTGTGAGGTAAATCGCGCCGTTCGCGCTGTAAAGGAAGCCAGCCAACACTAGAGGCCAGAACCCACTCCAAAATGGCCGAGTGCCTCAGAAAAAGCATGCGGACCACAAAAAAATGGCCACCCGCAATCATCCCAGCGCGGCTACGGCAAAATGGCCGCCAATGGGAAAAACAATGCAATGTACAGGCCCCAAACAAATGGCGCCAGTGCTACAAAAAATGGCGCCCAGCAAGCGAGGTGGACAAGAAGGCCAGGCACGGAGGCTTCAAACTATTTACACCCCCCACACAGAGAGCAGGCCTGGACACCCCCGCAGCCCCCCCCCCCACTGGGGCCCGGGGCCCCTCCAAGGTATTCCCCGGTCGCAGCGAGCCCTGCAATGGGGAGGAGGAAAAAGACGTGACAGAGGGAGAGGGGTGAGGGTAATAGAACCCTAACGACCCCCGTAGGAATGCCCAGCTGTTTTATCCCACGAAGCAGAAGGAACCGTACTTACGCCGTCCTGCGAGGACCTGCTGGTGCATTCCTGACAGACCTACAACCGAGCAGTACGGAGTAGCTGTCGGCCCGGTCCACGGTGACTGAGACAGCAAGCCGCTCGGTCATATGTGAACCATGGAGCATAGCTCACCGGCCACCCCTGGAGCCATGGGGTATATCATGGCCGACCCCGCACGTAGCCAAGGACTGCTCACGCTTGCTGGCCGGACTGGGGGGACTACAAGGATCTATATTATCCTGCCTGTCATGCCCAGCCGGCAGTTGATAGAAGATTCTAAAAAAATAAAAATAAAATAAAAGTAAAAATGTCTCCAGGACTCTGGGCCAAAAGGGAGCCAGGTCCTTCTCCTCTACTAGGCAGAAAAAAACTGAGGCTGCAGGGTGGAGGGTTATGTTCAGAGGGACCGCCCCCTGGGTGGGGCTGTTTCAACTCTGTTTAAATAACATGTATGCATATCTAACATGTTCTGCCTAGTCCTCTCCTAATAGACGGAACATACCCCAACAGTCAAGATTATGGAGCTGTGTCTGTCCATGAACGAAAAGAATAAAAGTACTGATTATACAAAAATCTGACTTTGTGCTCACATCTGACAAAAATTTTATAGTCTGCACATCCATCTTTATCGGGCGAAAAAACGGAATTGGCTGTCGAAAGCACCATACTAGCGATCCAAAAAAAATTTGGATCGTGTGTACAGGGTTGTAAACCCTCATTTTTTTTACTTTTAAATAACAAACATGTCATACTTACCCTCCACTGTGCAGTTCATTTTGCACAGACTGGCCCCTGATCTGCCTCTTCTGGGGTCCCCTGGCGGCGCTGGTGGCTCCTCCTTACATCGAGTGCAGTTGAAGGTAAATCTAAAGGGAATTTTATAAGAAAATTGTATAACGGATGGTCAGCCTAATTGGTTGTCATCACAGAGGATAGGAGCGACATTGGGCACTTGGAATACCTCTTTTTGCTTCCCCATCACCTCATAATAAGGAGGGCATGGTTCATAATGAACTGTACATCAATTTCTTAACCACTTCACCCCCGGAAGGATTTGCTCCCTTAATGACAGCATTTTTTGCGATACGGCACTGCGTCGCTCTGACAAATGTGCGACGTTGTACCCAGACAAAATTTACATCCTTTTTTTTCCACAAATAGAGCTATCTTTTGGTGGTATTTGATCACCTCTGCGGTTATTTTTTGTGCTATAAACAAAAAAGACCGACAATGAAAAAAATTTTTACATTTTTTTTTACTTTCTGCTAAAATACATATCCAAAAACAAAAATATATTAAAAAAAAAATTAATTCATCAGTTTAGGCCGATATATATTCTTCTACATATTTTTGGTAAAAAAAATTGCAATAGGCATTGGTTTGCGCAAAGGTTATCACGTCTACAAACTACAGGATAGATTTAGGGACTTTTATTTTTTTATTGTTTTTACTGGTAATGGCTGCGATCTGTGATTTTTAGCAGGATTGCGGCAGACAAATCTGACCCCAAATTACTTTTTTTGGGGAACAGTGACATTATTACATTGATCAGTGCATTTTTATAGCACGGGCACTGGCAGGGTAGGGGTTAACACTAGGGGGCGGTCAAGGAGTTAAGTGTGTTACCTCAGCGTGTTCTAATAGTGGGGGGATGGGCTTACTGAAACATGACAGAGACCACTGTTCCTAAACACCGGGAACAGTAGATCCCTGTCATGTCACTAGGCAGAACGGGGAAATGCCTTGTTTACATAGGAAGTTCCCCGTTCTGCCTCTCCTCACCATGATCGCAGGCCGCCAGCAGACATTGAGCCTGCGGGACCCGCTGGCACACTCCAGTGGCGTGCAAGGTCTGGGCTTCACTGTGCACCAAAACCTATTGTGACTGTTCACTCAGCAGGAGTTTGTCTAGATATCCCACAATAGGGATGTGCAACAAGACTAAGGCCTTGTGCACATGGGCGTACTTAACTGTATGCCTCAGTAAGGGCCGCGTTTGCCTACACAGGGATGAACAGATGTCCCATGCAGGTATTCTTACCAGCTGCATAGACAGACAATCTGACAGCTGTGCAGGTCCCCAAACAGAGACAGTATACTTTCAAGGACCCACACTTCTGTCAAATTGAGAGTAGAGGCTGTGTCTGTGCAGCCACCACATCCCAAATTACATTTTAAAACGACTAAGAGAAAGCCATAGATGAAAATTGCTCAGTTCCACCATCAAACAGTGTTGATGGGAGAATCCCGCCTGCAGCACGGGACAAGGAGCCTTCCCAGGCAGCAGAACACAATGATTTCTCCTAGTGGCTATAACCACCAGCAATAAGCACATGCCAAAAATCCAACAGGCTGGTTCTACCAAAGTCAATTGATAGATCAACTTCAATACAACCAGCCTGCCCATACATGTATCAAATCTTAGCCACTCCCTGCTGAACCGGATGAGATTCGACCCATCTATGGCCAGCTTTAGAAGTCCAGAGTTTTCAGGCAGACTTGGAGCCAGAGTTGGGTTTGGCTTTGGGGCCTGTGAAAAACAAAAAAAGAAAAATCTTTATGTGCTCCAATAACAAGTGAGCATTTCCAGGCATTTATTTTTATCCCCAGGGACATTTTTGAAGAGGATATCCAGGCAAACACAAAAGATTTCCAGGTACTGGTTGGAGAATGCCCAGAGAGTGTCAGAACTAATTACCTGGGATGCTTTTAAGGCAGTTCTAACGGGGCTTATATGAAAGGAATTTCAGACTTTAAGAAAGCCAATAGGGAATTGGCGGCTACTTTGGCTGCCGAGTTGAAAAGGGCTGAGGATGTAGAGGATCCTTCCCCTTTTCATTACCAGTTATGGGAGGATGCACAAAGAGCTTATGAGATGGCTCTAGTGGCAAAAACTCAGAAATGTCTATTGTATTAACACCAGAGAATTTTTGACACCGGGGACAAAAATGGAGGACTTCTTGCCTTCTTAGCTAGGCCTATACCCAACGCCATCACTGTATCCATGATAGTTCAGCCACTCTTCATTCCCCACACGATAAGATTATGGATGCCTTTTTACCGTTTTATTTAGACCTTTATAAATCCCAAGCCCATTACACTCCTCCGGCGCTTTATGAATATGTAGACTCTTTAACCATCCCTACATTATCAAACGAACAACAACAACAATTCCTGGAAGCCCCCATCTCCATAGAAGAGATAGATCATGCCCTTAAAACCTTTGTTAAAACACAAAACTCCAGGACTCCAGGGTTCCCCATTGAATGGTATCCGACACATTGAGATGTCTTGGTCCCAATATTATATACCATTTATTCCACTATCTTTAAACAAAAAAGCCCCCCTCCATCTATGGGTGAGGCCTTAATTGTATTGATTCCTAAACCTAATAAAGACCCCCTTTACTGTGGATCCTATAGACGGATTTCCTTGATAAATACGGATCTCAAGATTTCCAAAATCCTAGCCTCCCACATAAAACTTGCTAAATACAACATTATTAAACCCATATAAAACTGGTATTCCTGGAAGATCTACGTAAATCAATATACAAAGATTTACCAACCTTCAGTCTCCAAATACTTTCTCTGTGCCCTGGGCTGCTGTAACCCTTGATACATGTAAAGCCTTTGACTCAGTTGAATGGCCTTACCTTCTCTATATTTTGAAGACATTTGTATTGGAAACGAATTTGCTTACTTGGATCTGCATACTGTATGACCAACCCCTAGCTCGCATTAGGATTAACGGTAACATTTCTAAACCCTTCACTATCCATCGGGGCACCAGACAAGGTTGCCCACTTTACCCGTTATTATTTGCACTTGCTATAGAACCCTTGGCCCGACTTCTTCGATCATCTCTAGATTTGCAAGGAATGTGGATTGGTTCATTAGAAGAGAGGGTATCGTTGTATGCGGACGATAAGCTGCTTTAATCGTTCCCATGATACGATCCCTGTGGTGCTCCAACTTATTACTAGCTTTGGGAAGTTTTCTGGATTCAAAGGGTGATTGGGCTAAGTCCAGTGTGTTCTTTGTGGATCCTGTGGATCCCGCCCTTCCATTTGATCTCCCTTCTGATCGCCCGCTACATGTTACTTCCTTTAAATATATTGGAGTTACAGTGCAATTACCACTCTTCTACCAACAACCTCTTACCCCACATAACTTCTAGCCTCACAAAAAGAAATTAGAGAGCTGGGCCAGCGTTTATCAGTACTTGAAACACATGTTGATATGGAAAACCATACTGTGTACAATTCAGCGGATATGGAAAATCTAAAATAAAATTAAAAAAAATTATGCTACAGCGCCGTTTAAAGGACTATAAAAATAGAGCAAGACGCTCAAATTTACGCATTAGAGGCATTCCTAAATCTGTTACCGATTTAAAGACTACTACGATAGCACTATTTCAGGAATTACAACCTGCAATTGCAATTGAACGCCTTGAAATTGGCCGAGTTCACAGGGCTTTGTCCTCCCCAAAAAAAAAAAAAAAAAAAAACAGATAGTCCTCCTAGGGATATCATTGCTAAATTTAATTTTTATCGCACAAAGGAACAGTTTCTTTCTGCAGCAAGAGGAAAAAAAAGAGTCAAATTTTTCAAGGACACAATTACCAAATCTTTGCTGACCTTTTACAAATAACAAAAGACGAGTCTTGAAACCTCTGCTTTAAATACTACAACATAACCAAATACAGTAACTTAATCAATAGGGCTTCCCCTTTTCAGTCCGGTTCTCATTCTGTGGTACTAAATATACTTGTCGATCTGCGACTGAACTACAGAACACCCTTCAAGACATACATCTGATGGATCCATTACAGAATCCAGAAACTTCACAGCACAAACCCATTTCATCTACTACACGCAAATTCCCTACCTCAATAGAGGGAAAAAGCAGCAACAAAGTTCAAATAAGAGGGTGTTTCAGATCCCCTGATCCAGCTGACTCAATGGATTGATAGCCTATTTAAGCTATGTTCTCCCCCCCAATGCTTGGTAGTAATGCCATGCCGTACTGGTTATCTATCTTCTGGCCTTTAGATCCTTAGCATATACACACATACATACACAGTTGTGCTCATAAGTTTACATACCCTGGCAGAATTTATGATTTCTTGGCCATTCTTCAGAGAATACGAATGACACCACAAACATTTCTTTCACTTATGGTTAGTGTTTGGCTGAAGCCATTATTAATCAACTGCTTTTACTCTTTTTAAATCAAAAATGGCAACAGTAACGGGGGCGTGGGTACGGCATGCACGAGTGAGGACGTGCTTTCTGAGAGCTCCGTGAGACCCACGCTTACACAGGCCTAAACGGCGGCTTCCCGGGGGGGATTTCTTTATCAAACGATGCCTCTGAAGCGCAGGAAATCCTTGCAGCCACAGAGAACACCTCTGGGATGGTCTGAATCCCTGGATGACTTCTTCTCGGGGTCCCACAGAGGAACAGCAGGTACTGCAAAGATGGCGCCCGGCACCCATGCGGACAGGGCTGCCTCCCCCATCAGCTCCCCACACATGCCTTTGCTGACCCTGCCTCATCCCTCCTCTCCCTCCGGCTCAGATAGTTTGGAGGGGCCTGTGAATGGAGGTGATCCCTGGGCAGATAAAGACATCCGTGCCCACATCCTATCCCTCCCCACTAAGGCTGATTTGGAGCGGTTTGCACACAGGGTGGAGAAGGCCCTGAGACAGGACATTGAAGCCTTGCAGGCTGACACAGAACATTTGGGGGACAGAGTGGAGACCCTGGAGACTCAGTGAGAAGAGAATAATCCTACATTGCAGGCTCTTTCTGACCATTGCAAACAGCAGGATCACAGGCTTGAGACCTTGCTGGATCAAATGGACGATTTTAAAAATAGGAGCCGCAGGATTAATATCCGCATCAGAGGCCTACCTGAAGCCACTGGCCCTAGGGATATCATACCCACCCTGCAAGGGGTCTTTAAGCAAATACTAGGCCGGCAGGCACCAGAACATTTTGAAATAGACCGGGCCCACAGAGCTCTGCGACCGCCCTCTGATGATCCTGATAAGCCCAGAGACATTATCTGCAAACTGCACAAATACTCGCTTAAGGTACGCATCATGAATCAGGTCAGGGGAGTTAGACATGTGGACTTTGACGGGGCCAAATTAACCTTCTTTCCGGATCTCTCCAGACGAACTTTGATGCAACGTCGGGCTCTCAAGCCCCTGCTGGCGGCTCTACAAGATGCTCAACTGCCCTACCGGTGGGGTTTCCCGTTTACCCTCTCAGCTACTAAGGATGGTAGGCAAGTTACCTTATAAAGCAAACAAAACAACAACATTAATCACAAGCGCTAAAATTGGTGGGTTGGTGTAGAAAAAAACCTCAAAATGTTGAGAGGTGTAGAAAAAAATCAAAAAGGAGGACATGGATCCAGAGCAGCAGATAAAATTTGTACCCGGAAGTACAAAAATATACAACATTCAACCACTAAAATCCAGCGCTCATGGACCATACATTAAAACATCTGTTTTTCCGCTCACTGGAGTTGTGATTAATAAATGGACACAGTTTTTCTTCATTATCAAGAGCATTCATGTGTTTTAATGTATGGTCCATGAGCACTGGATTTTAGTGGTTGAACCTTATAAAGCAAAGATGATTTACCCCACTTCCTGGAGTCCCTTGAACTGCCTCAGGTGGACTACCTGCACGCCCGGAACCGCGGCATTCTGCCCGTCGCAGACGCCGTCGCGGATCCAGAAGGGGGCCCCCTGGCCCTGCACCTCCTCCTTGCTCCCCACAGGGTGAAGCCTAAACAGCTGTATTGTTGGCTTCTGTGATGTTTGTGGACATTAGTTGACCCCCCCTGCTGCCGTATCACCTTTCTGCCCCAAGTTCAGGGGTAGATTATGCACTTTTAACTGTCCGCGGGTCCTCATGCGGGTCCTCATGCAGACTCGCTCCTGGTGCCTTACCACTTCCCCCCAATAGGTCAACTCTTTGGAAAATGCCTCTGCTCGCTGACCTCCACTGCCTCCTCGTCTTGAGGGGGAGTGGAAGCTCCCGACCGGTGGAGAAGGTGCACTTTGCTGCGCCCTTTGTTTCTATTTGTGTTTTTGTTTACGATGTTCTCTATGTTTTATTATTGAACCTGTTATAACCTTGGTTTGTTTTTTAGGCTCATGTTTGTGCTCAATATGCTCCCTGTACCCTTTGCTGCAGGCTTGGACGTGCTGTGGGTCTCTTCTCCCTCCTACCACCGGCCTGGTGGCTCTGCTCTGTGATCTCCCACCATGGCTGCCTTGCAAGTCGTATCCTATAACATACGTGGCTTGGGATCCCCATCAAAACGCAGTAAGTTGAGGCTTGAGATGAAACGCATGGGGGCACACATCATTTTTTTTACAGGAAACGCACTTCCACACTGACTCGGTTCCCCACCTTCCCACCCACCTATACAACTCCTGGTACCGCAGTAATTCTCCTCGCCCCAAATCGGGGGGTTTGCCATAGCGGTTAACAAACATTGTCCCTTTGTTACGACGGATTAAATGCTTGACCCGGAGGGTCGGTTTGTGTTTGTAAAAGGCACCATTTATAACCGCAGGTTCACTCTTTCTATGAGTTTGGTAATAAATGCGGGAGGTTTCTGGCACGAGCCCTTAAAAGCCAACGTGCCTCGGGACACGTGCATAAACTCACCTCCACTCCTCGAAAATTGCTAGTTTCTTTCGAGATTATGCTCAGTTGTACCATCTCCCTGATACATTGCCCGGTGCATTGGCCTCTCAACGGGTAGACGAATACTCTAATACCTCACAGAAGCCCAATCCCCGCAGCTGGAGGCCTAAGTTGGCACACAGCTGGACTCTCCCATTTCTATATCTGAAATTCGAGCGGTGGTGAAAGACCTTCCCAATGGTAAAAGCCCTGGCCCTGATGGCTACACGAATGCCTACTATAAAAAATAATCTGAGGTGCTCTCTGGCCCCATGTGTGCTTATTTTACGGCTTTAGCCTTCGGCACGGCAATTCCCTCTGGGTCGCTGATGGCGCACATTACGGTCCTCCCAAAGGAGGGAAAGGATCACACCTTACCGGAGAACTATAATCCCATATCGCTTTTAAATACTATCATTAAGATTTTGCCCAAAATTTTGGCCAATAGACTTAAGCCGATACTTCCAACATTCATTCATCCTGACCAGACGGGGTTCATTATGGGCAGAGAGGCTAGGCATAATTCCAACATAGCACTCCAGCTGATCCACTGGGTTGATTCACAGGCGATGTCTCACCCCTGTCTCTTGCTTTCCACTGATGCCGAGAAGGCATTTGACAGGGTGGACTGGACCTATATGAGAATGGTACTGACCAGGCTTGGCTTGGGCCCAAATATGCTAGCATGGATATGCTCCCTATATAGCTCTCCGACTGCCAAAGTGAAGGTGAATGGGCTATTGTCCGACGCCTTCCTGATTAGTAATGGGACACATCAGGGATGCCCTCTGTCCCCTCTTATTTTTGCTCTGACCCTCGAACCACTGCTTAATAGGATCCGCCTTAATAATGATTTTAAAGGTTTTACAGTTGGCCCGACAAAACATAAAATATCTGCCTACGCGGATGATGTGCTGTTTTATGTCTCTGACCCCCTGATATCTCTGCCTAACATCATGGCAGAGCTCAAGGAATTTAACCTATTGTTCAACTTTAAGATTAATTATAGCAAGTCAGAGATCCTGTCACTGAACATCCCCACGGGTCTGCGTACACAGCTGCAAGCTGCATTATCCTTTACATGGTGTCCGACCTCCCTGAAGTACTTGGGGGTAGATCTACCCGCAAGCTGTTCTTCACTATGTGAGTGTTATTACGCACCACTACTCGCCACAGTCAGAGTAGACTTGAAAAGATGGGATAGGGCTGCGTTTTCGTAGATGGGAAGAGTCAATGTGCTTAAGATGAATGTGCTACCCCGTATCCTGTTTTTCCTGCAGATGGTGCCGATCACGTTGCCTAGGACTTTTTTCTCAACCCTCAACAGCCTGTTTATACAATATATTTGGAGTGGGAAATGTCCCCGGTTGGCACTTCGTACGATACAGCGCCATAAGTAGAGGGGAGGTATGGGGGTCCCGGTAGTTCGCAGGTACTATGAGGCTGTAGCTCTACAACGTATTTTAGATTGGTACCATAATGTCCCGTACAAACTCTGGGTACCCCTGGACAAATTTTTAGCAGGCTGTAACTTATTGCATGCCCCGTGGGTTCCTCGGGAAGGTAGGGGTCTCTCAGTGCTGGTCTCCCCATTGGCTGCTCATGCTCTGGCGACCTGGAATAGATTGAATAAACAGGGGAAGCTTGCTCCCCCAACTTCCCCTTTGGCGCCCCCTAGGGGGCTTCCCTTGGTTCACTCCAGGGGAACACCCTTCCTTCTTTCGGATCTGGGCAGTGGATGGAGAGTCCCGATGTGGCAGATTTGTTTAGGACCAGGGCCTCTTGCCACTAGCCACTCTTCAGAGACAATATGGCCCTTTCCTAATGGATGAGTGGCATTATAGACAGCTCCAGCCCATTATTACTAGCCTGCCCCGAGAGGGTCGGTCTCCCACCTTAGCCTCTCCCTTCAAACGCTTATGCATGTCTACTTCCGCTATCCCCAATGCCATCTCAGTGTTATATAATTTGTTGCAATCCTTGCATGCGGAGGGGAAACCGGGATTCATTGGAGAATGGGAGAGGGACCTTCAGCACGTCTTTACTGAACCTCAGTTTGATCACCTATATAGCCTCACACATTCGAGCACAGTAGATACCAAAATGCAGGAGAACAGTTATAAGGTTCTGACCAGGTGGTATAGAGTGCCTTCCAAGCTTCAAGCTTGCCACGATCTACCCTTCTCTCTGACGCATGTTGGAGAGAATGTGGCTTCAGAGGCTCATTCCTTCACATCTGGTGGGAGTGTCCCAAGCTGAGGCCCTTCTGGCTTGATATCCATGCACAGATCAAGCTAGATCTGGAGCTCCCAGATTCCGCGCTGGAGTCTTTGCTGCACTTCCCCACCACTTCTCTTAGCCAATATCGCAAATCCATATTGCCCCATCTGCTTAATGCGGCCCGGCAGTTGATCCCAATATATTGGAAGAAACCTCAGGTCCCTACCCGCACTGAATGGATAGCTATGGTCAATAATATGGCTGCTGAGGAATGGATGGCACAGAATAAGGATAGATATGAGAAGTTCTACTCCACTTGGGCTACTTGGATAAACTATGCAAGCCCTGATGGGTTGTTTGCCCCGGGTCCCTCACCGGCTGCGGCTCCATCTGGACACGGGGGGAGGCGGAGGGCTGTAGGTCAGGAAATGAGGAGACAGATGAGCTTCAACAAACTTAATGATGCTCAAACTGGTGTATTATACTAGCAGGTGTTAATCTTTTTTTTCCCCCCTTTCTTTTTTTGGTCCTAATTTGTTATCTTATTGTCATTTTATTTTAATTTTTTTCGTCAATTTAATGAATTTTTGTGTTTTTGGGCCTGATACCCGGGGACCCAGTCTGACGCTCATCTCTGAAAGAGGGATGGTGCCCTCGTCAGCGGTGCACCAAACGGAGATGATAGGGGTGACCCATATATGCTTGAATTTATATTATGGTTGTGATATGTTAATAATCATTCCCTCAGATATAGTCACTGAAGTGTGTGCATACCTGACTAACTTGTCTGCTGATTGTATGTACCGGATGAAAGGCTCCTCCTCATGTATTGTTGACTTCTGCTTTTACGTTTTGTTCAATGTTTACTACATGAAAATATCTTACTCTTTCGTCCATGGACCGACACAGCTTCTCTATTGACAAAGTGGGTATTATCCGTTAATTAGGAGTGACTAGGCAGAAAAACTTGTAAAAAGTGTTGCATCACACCTTCTACAGTACCGCCCAGGGGGCGGACCCTCTGGGTATACCCTCTCAGTCTGCACATCGCAGATCAGTTTTTTTCTGTCTAGCAAGGAGTAGGACATGGCTCCCTTCGGGCTCATTGGTCCGGGGAAAAAAGATATATATATTTTTTATTTTTTTGCTACATTTGTTGTTTCCTGCGATCTTCGATCAACTGCCGACTGGGTGACAGGCTGGATCCTCGATCCTTGTAGTCTCCCCAGTTTCGGCCATCGAGCGTGTGCCGACCCTAGCTACGCGCTGGGTTTTCCACGACATGCCCGTCGCTCCACGGGTGGCCGGTGAGCCTACGCTCCAGGGCCTGCATCGGACCGCTCAGCTTCGGCTGACCTTACGGCCGAGTCGCAGCAGCCTGGCCGGTGAGCTTACGCTCCAAGGCTTGCATCGGACCGCTCAGCTTCGGCTGACCTTACGGCCGAGTCGCAGCAGCCTGTCCGGTGAGCGTCATGCTCCAGGGCATACATATGATCGTCCCTTCTGGGTCCAATCACAGCATGCCTGGCCAACAGTCACCTTCCGTGCGCGGACGATGATCTGTTTGGAATGTCTTCCAGCAGAATACATGCAGGATAGGTAAGTAAAACTCCCCTGCCTCGGCTGGGTGATTTAGCTGGACATTCCTGGAGAGATCAAGTAAGTGGTTGTGGCCCCTTTCTTCCCTCTCTCCCTGCCTTTCCCTCCTCCCTGGGCTTCTAGCTAAAGGTTGCTGGGTGCTGGGGGTCACCTAGGGGGTCCCACTGGAGCGGGGCTGGCTGTAACTAACATTTAAAAGAAATGTCATTTTTGCTTACCTGTGTTTCTGTGTCTCCATGCTGTCGGCGGCCATTTTGAGGTGGTCCATGCCAAGTTTGGCCTCTTGTAACTGCCTGGCGGCCATCTTCCTGTAGTTCGG
The DNA here is from genome assembly GCA_029206835.1 of Rana muscosa. NCBI lineage: Eukaryota > Metazoa > Chordata > Amphibia > Anura > Ranidae > Rana > Rana muscosa. The sequence continues at coordinate 300,508,848 of CM055117.1, forward strand.
CCACACCCACTGGCCCCTATCAGGTGATCGGCGGCCATGTTTGTCCACCCTGTATGCAGATATTGCCGTTCGGCGGCCATCTTTTTTGTGGGCTATGGCTGCCTGACCTCTATCTTCTGTCGGCGGCCATTTTCTTAGAGCCCACATTATCTTCCATACAGACGGTTTTGGCAACCATTTTGCGAGAGCCTCCGGCCTCTAGGGTGCATTACACTGGCGCGAAAATTCACACAGGAAGTGCTGATAAAAGAAGCAGACTGACACAGCAGCAAGGGGACAGCATCATAGGCGCAGCATAGCAGTACCTATCCAGGGTGGTGAGTCCTCTGGGTAACCCAGCATCTCTGCAGCGCAGGAGGGTGGCCTATTGATATCTTGCCTGGAGCCCTGTGAGTGTCAGCGTGTGGTCAGCATGGCATCTGAGCCAGATGTCTTCTCCCCTGAAACACCAGATTTAGCAGCTGGTGTCCCTGAGGTGTCTATGGACGCTATGTCGGCAATCCTAGAGGCGTTTGCTGCCAGGGTGGAAGCAGCACACGGGAATACAGGGGGTAATAAACGCCCCTGCAATCTTCTGGGGATATTTCTGATGCAGAACCAGGTCCAGCTACGGCTCATGGCCCAGATTCTGATGCATCAGAGACTGCAGACCGTGACCGATCGGACAGTGAGGAGGACTCCAAGTCCAGGTCAGTACGCGAGACGGCTTTGGTATCTGACCTTATTACTGCAGTGCGGGATACGCTAAAGTTGGAAAGGACTGAAGAAGTAGCAGATACTCCAGTCCCCTTTGGGTTTCGTAAACCTGCCCGCACTGCTAAGGTGTTCCCTTGTGTGTCTTATTTTGACAAACTCTTATACAAGGAATGGGAGAACCCACTGAGGGTCTTTACAGCCCCAAAGAGGTTTGCAGTACGGTACCCCTTTGAGGAGAGTTTTCTGAAGATATGGACCTCTCCCCCTATAGTGGACCCTTCGGTGTCCAGACTTAATAGAGCCACCACTATTCCAGTAGAAGGGGCTCCTGTTTTCAAGGACCCTGTGGATAAGAAGGCTGAAGCACTCGCTCGCTACCTATACTCAGTGGTAGGCTCAGCAGTACGCCCGGCATTGGCGGGGGCCCTAGTGTCTCAGACACTTACTGAATGGGCAAAATTGCTACTCCAGGGGTTAAAGGAGCGAGATGCTCCTCCTAATGAGATAACTTTGGCCGACCAGTTGGTCCAGGGCCTTAAGTTTGTCTGCGAGTCAGACATGGATACTATTCCCCTGCTGTCAAGAGCTTCGGTTTATGCAGTAGCAATACGCCGCCTGATCTGGCTAAAGGGCTGGTCTGCGGACCAGACTTCCAAGAAAGCCCTATTGGATCTGCCTTTTAAGGGCGACAGACTTTTTGGGGCTTCTCTGGATGACATCATCAAGGATGCTACAGGAGGTAAAAGCACTTTGCTTCCCCAAACTAGCAAGGGTAGGGGACCACGCCAAGGGCAAGGGCCCTCCTTTACTGCACGTAAGCGGTTTTTTCGCCCTCTTAAGGCGACAGGGAAAAGACCCCAGGCCGATAAAGCGCCTGCCCAAGGACAAAAGCGTCCTTGGTCCCGCAGACCCAACAAGCCTGTGGACAAATCTGCGTCCACATGAAGGTCCGCCCCCACCCAGCTCTCGGGTGGGGGGACGTCTTCGCAAATTCGCGACTCAGTGGACTGCTCTAGTCTCCGACAGGTGGGTTTGCGAAGTAATCTCCTCAGGCTACAAGATAGAATTTCTCTCTTGTCCACCAGACAGATTCATCACCTCCAATCTCCAGCTACTACCGACCCGTCGGGAGGCCCTGTATGGGGCGGTCCAGGGTCTACTGGAACGCGGGGTAGTTATTCCAGTTCCAGAACAGGAACGGGGTCAGGGTTTTTACTCAAATCTGTTCATTGTGCCAAAGAAGGAGGGGGTTCGTCCAATCTTGGATCTCAGAGCCCTCAATTGCTTTGTGAAGGTACAAAGATTTCGGATGGAGTCGGTTCGATCCGTAGTCACGGCTCTCCATCCGGGGGACTTTCTGGCCTCCTTGGACATCAAGGACGCATACCTGCATGTCCCCATATACTCCAGACACCAGAGGTTTCTGCGATTTGCTATCGGGAAGAACCACTACCAGTTTGTGGCCCTCCCGTTTGGCCTTGCCTCAGCACCCAGGACGTTCACCAAGGTGCTCGCTCCGATTCTGGCACTTCTAAGACAGCGGGGTATCGCTATCACAGGTTACTTGGACGACCTTCTGCTGAAGGGCCCTTCAAGCTCAGAATTAGAGGTAAGCGTGTCCATTACCTGTCAGACTCTTCGAGACTGTGGTTGGATACTAAACACGCAAAAGTCAGTATTGGTGCCCACTCAACGCCTAGTGTACCTGGGGTTGATTCTGGATTCCTCAGAGGCAAAGGTATTCCTCCCTGTGGAGAAGTTGCAGACCCTCCGGGCTGCAGTACGGCAGCTGACTTCCAGGAATTGGTCGTCACTCCGTTTTTGCATGCGAGTGTTGGGCCTCATGGTAGCCTCCTTCGAGGCGGTCCCATATGCTCAATACCACACTCGAGTGTTACAGAGGGAAGTTCTGTCCAGATGGAACAGATGCCCTTCATCTCTGGATTATCAAATCCGAGTGAGCCACCTAGTCAGGAGATCCCTGGTATGGTGGCTGACAGCACCGGCTCTAATGGCCGGGAAGTCATTTCTTCCGGTTTACTGGATAGTGATCACGACGGACGCCAGCCTTACAGGTTGGGGGGGAGTCTGGGGTGTCCAGTCGGCGCAAGGTCGCTGGACCCCAGAGGAAGCCCTCCTGCCGATCAATGTCCTGGAGATCCGGGCGATCAAGCTGTGCCTCTTCAAATGGTCTCAGAGACTGCAAGGGCGTCCAGTCAGGATCCAGTCAGACAACGCCACAGCAGTGGCATATGTCAATCATCAAGGAGGAACAAGAAGCTCAGCTGCAGCATCGGAGATCGCTCGCATCCTGAAGTGGGCAGAGAGGAGCGTACCGGCACTGTCGGCCGTGTACATTCCGGGTGTGGAAAACTGGCAGGCGGACTACCTGAGCCGCCAGATGCTGGACCAGGGAGAATGGTCCTTACACCCGGAGGTGTTCCAACTCCTCTGCCAAAGATGGGGCACACCAGACGTAGATCTTCTGGCTTCCCGACTCAATCGGAAGGTATTGAGGTTTGTGGCCCGGTCAAGAGACCCATGGGCAGACGCAACGGACGCGTTGGTAGCATCGTGGGGCCAGTATCGGCTAATCTATGCCTTCCCTCCCTCAAGGCTTCTTCCTCTTCTGCTCCGCAGGGTGGAGGCAGAGGGAATTCCAATGATCCTAATCGCTCCAGATTGGCCTCAGCGTCCTTGGTAGGCCGATCTAGTACGTCTGGTAGCAGACGTCCCCTGGCGCCTGCCACTACGGAAGGACCTGCTGTCGCAAGGTCCCATATTCCATCCTGCTTTACAGTCATTGGCTTTAACGGCATGGCTGTTGAGAACCAGGTACTGAGAGACCGGGGCCTGTCAGACTCAGTAATTTCTACTATGAGAAGTGCTCGGAAACCGTCCTCTAGGAAGGTCTATCACCGCACTTGGAGGGCCTACATCTCCATGTGTGAGGAAATGAAATGGCATCCGCGTACCTATTTGGTTTCCAGAATCCTGCTGTTTTTACAGCATGGGGTAGACCAAAGGCTTGCCCTAAGTACGATTAAGGGACAGATATCTGCCCTGGCTGTCTTTTTTCAGCAACCCCTGGCGACTCACTCTCTCGTGAGTACATTTGTGCAGGGGGTTCGACATGTGGCCCCTCCGGTCCGCCCCCCGTTACCTCCGTGGGACTTGAACCTGGTCCTCTCGGTGCTTCAGAAGGCACCGTTTGAGAATATTAGAGATATTCCCCTGTTGACACTTTCTCAGAAGGTGGTCTTTTTGGTGGCTGTTACGTCAGTTAGACGAGTCTCTGAGCTGGCAGCCTTGTCCTGCAAGGCTCCCTATTTGATTTTCCACAAGGATAAGGTGGTGCTGCGGCCGCAGCCTTCCTTTCTTCCGAAGGTCGTTTCGGCTTTTCATCTCAACGAAGACATTGTACTTCCATCCTTGTGTCCTCAGCCGTCGAATCCTAAGGAGTCGGCGTTGCATTCCTTGGACGTTGTCCGAGCTTTGAGAGTATACATATCTGCTACTTCCCTGTTCCGGAAGTCAGACTCACTGTTTGTTTCGGTGGCTGGTCCCAAGAAGGGCCAAGCAGTCTCATCGGCCACCATCTCTAGGTGGATCCGACAGATAGTAATCCAGGCTTACGCCTTAAAGGGTCAGGCGCCCCCCTTTCCTGTCACGGCGCATTCGACCAGGGCAATAGGTGCCTCTTGGGCTTTCCGACATCAAGCGTCTGTTTCCCAACTATGTAAAGCGGCGACTTGGTCGTCCGCTCACACTTTCACAAAATTCTACAAAGTTGATGTAGGTGCATCTTCGGATGCCTCTTTCGGCCGCAAGGTTTTGCAGGCGGCTGTTTAGAGTTGCAACTCCTCCGTTGGAGGAGTGCTGTTTTGTGTTTTGGGGTGAAGTTTGTTTTTATGCTGTTACCACCCCTCGTTTTTTCTCTGACACTGCTTTGGGACGTCCCACTTTGTCAATAGAGAAGCTGTGTCGGTCCATGGACGAAAGAGTAAATAGGATTTTTTACTCACCGTAAAATCCTTTTCTCTGAGTCCATGGACCGACACAGCACCCACCCCTCCTTTTAAGTTTGTACTGCTTTTTGACGAACTGATCTGCGATGTGCAGACTGAGAGGGTATACCCAGAGGGTCCGCCCCCTGGGCGGTACTGTAGAAGGTGTGATGCAACACTTTTTACAAGTTTTTCTGCCTAGTCACTCCTAATTAACGGATAATACCCACTTTGTCAATAGAGAAGCTGTGTCGGTCCATGGACTCAGAGAAAAGGATTTTACGGTGAGTAAAAAATCCTATTTTAAAATAAAGATTACATAAAAAAAAAAAAAAATGGCAACAGAAACTACTCAAATGACCCTGTTCAAAAGTTTACATACCCAGGTGATTTTGGCCTGATAACAAGCACACAAGTTGACACAAAGGGGGTTTAAATGGCTATTAACGGAAAGTGTGAGTGGGGTCAGTAAGTTTCTGAACTCCTGACCGACCCATGCATCTTTCATCCATTGCTGCACTGATGATTCTGAGTCACAGGGAAAGCAAAAGAAATGTCAAAGGATCCGTGGAAAAATAGGATTTTTTTTTTTTTTTACTCACCGTAAAATCCTTTTCTCTGAGTTCATGGACTCTCTAGCTTCTCTATTGACAAAGTGGGTATTATCCATTAATTAGGAGTGACTAGGCAGAAAAACTTGTAAAAGGTGTTGCATCACACCTTCTACAGTTCAGCCCAAGGGGCGGGCCCTCTGGATATATCCCCCCCACTCTGCATCTCGCAGATCAGTTCGTCAAAAAGCAGTACAAACTTAAAAAGGAGGGGTGGGTGCTGTGTCAGTCCATGAACTCAGAGAAAAGGAAAGGGGAGCTACTTACCCTTCCTGCGTGTATTATGCTGGAAGACATTCCAAACAGATCACCATCCGCGCACGGAAGGTGACTGTCGGCCAGGCATGCTGTGATTGGACCCTAGGGAACAATCATATGCATGCCCTGGAGCGCGACGCTCACCGGACAGGCTGCTGCGACTTGGCCGTAAGGTCAGCCGAAGCTGAGCAGTCCGATGCAAGCCTTGGAGCGTAAGCTCACCGGACAGGCAGCTGCGACTCGGCTGTAAGGTCAGCCGAAGCTGAGTGGTCCGATGCAGGCCCTGGAGCGTAGGCTCCCCGGCCACCCGTAGAGCGACGGGCATGACGTGGAAAACCCAGCGCGTAGCTAGGGTCGGCACACACTCGATGGCCGAAACTGGGGGGACTACAAGGATCGATGATCCAGCCTGTCACCCAGTCGGCAGTTGATCGAAGATCGCAGGAAACAAAAAAAAAAAAAACATAGAAAAACTTTTTTCCCTCGGACCGAAGGGCGCCATGTCCTACTCCTTGCTAGATAGAAAGAAAAAAAAACTGATCTGCGAGATGCAGAGTGAGGGGATATACCCAGAGGGTCCGGCCCCTGGGCAGAACTGTAGAAGGTGTGATGCAACACTTTTTATAAGTTTTTCTGCTTAGTCACTCCTAATTAACGGATAATACCCACTTTGTCAATAGAGAAGCTGTGTCGGTCCATGAACGAAAGAGAAAAAGGTAATTGAACTGTATAAAACAAGAAAGGGATATAAAAAGATATGTGGCTGTTTCAAGATGCACAATAAAGAGGCACTTGAAGAAAGATGGGCTGCATGGTTAAGTCGCCAGAAGAAAGTCATTATTACGCAAATGCCACAATGTATCCCGCTTACAATACGCCAAAAAGCACAGAGACAAGCCTCAAACCTTCTGGCACAAAGTCATTTGGAGTGAGAGCCAACAAGGCCTATGATGAAAAGGTACAGGAGGTGGATCGCTGATGTTTTGGGGGTGCGAGAGCTACAAAGGCACAGGAAATTTAGTGAAAATTGATAGCACGATGAATGCAGTACGTTATCAAAAAATACTGGAGGAAAATTTACATTCATCAGCCTGGAAGCTGCGCATGGGACGTACTTGGACATTCCAACATGACAATGATCCAAAACACAAGGCCAAGTCGACCTGTCATTGGCTACAGCAGAATAATGTGAAGGTTCTGGAGTGGCCATCTCAGTCTCCTGATCTCAATATCATTGAGGCACTCTGGGGAGAGCTCAAAACGTGCAGTTCATGCAAGACAGCCCAAAAATGTACATGAACTGGAGGCTTGCCAAGAGGAATGGGCAGCTTTAACATCTGAGAAGATAAAGAGCAAATACCATAAAAGACTTCAAGCTGTCACTGATGTTAAAGAGGGCAATACACGGTATTAAGAACTGGGGTATGTAAACTTTTGATCACAATTATTTGGGTAGTTTCTGTTGCCATTATGATTTAAAAAGAGTAAAACACAGTTGATTGATAATAAATAGCTTCAGCCAAACACTAACCATAAGTGAAAGAAATGTTTGCGTTATCATTCATATTCTCTGAAGAATGGCCAAGAAATCATAAATTCTGCCCAGGTATGTAAACTTGTGATCATAAGAGATAGATAATTCCCCCCCCCCCCCCCGGATAAGAATATCTGATTTTTGATCTTTTTTGCTAATTGTAAAAAAAAAATTCTGCACTTTACATTTGAATAAGGCAGACTTAAAAAAAAAAAATCCCCTTTTCTTGGCCCCTCAATATTTTTCTTAGTTCCCACAATGTTACAATTTCTCATAAATGTTAAGTTAATATATTTTTATTTGGCATTTCCCCCTAATAATCCCACATTGGATTATTAGGATTTACAGATTTAGTTGGGGCAATTATATTCAAGTTTTATTTTATACCCTTGTAATTATATATATTCAGGCTTTCCTTAAAGCGGAGGTCCACCCAGAATTTTTTTTTACCACAAAAATTCCTAAAAAAAAAAAAAAAAAAAAAAGAGAAAAAAAATTAATAGAAAAAATAAAAATAAAATTTATACTCACCCAAAATGCCCATTGCTATGCGGAAGTCCCCTAATCTGCCACTTCCTTTGCCTCTGTGGTTCTCCTTCCGCTTCTTGTGAATGGGGCGCGCTGCCTTCTGGGAACTGTGTGTAATCCCAGGAAGCAGCCGCCCATTCACAGAGCGCCGTGCGAGTTGCGCATGCGCAGTAGGAAACGGGCAGTAAAGCCTGCCTGTTTCCCTTAGTCATGATGGAGGAGCCGGGACCTGCCAGGACCGAGTGATCGCCATCGGGGGCATGACATCGCAGGCGAGTAGGACAGGTAAGTGTCCTTATTAAAAGTCAGCAGCTACAGTGTTAGTAGCTGCTGACTTTAAAAAAAATAAAAAATCGCAGGTGGAATCCCGCTCTAACCTCTGGGATAGTTCCTTGTGTCCCCCACTTGCTACCCTCAGTTAGTCCATACTAATAATGGACAACCAATAGTAGCCAATGTTTCCTTGGTGGGTTTTTTCTTAGCCCCCCACCCCCAATGACCAGGTTATATGGATATATGATTAATTTAATGCATCTCATATCTTTGTTCTTTTTCCCCCATATGATATTGCTACACCCTATCTTTCTCTAATACCCTCTCCCCAAAAGTAGGTTCTTCTAATTATTGCTCTGGCGTACCAAATATTATATTTCACGAATGCATAAGCCCATGGCCCCCTTAAATATATTATCCCTGAATGTACAGGGACTCAATATTCCACAAAAACGTATCAAAGCTTTCGGCTCCTTTTCTACTTGGAAGGCACACGTGGTATGCCTTCAAGAAACACATTTTACAACTCAATCGACTTCCAAATTCTTTAGTGCATTATATCCACAAGTATTTAGAGCGTCAACGGCATCCAAACAGCATGGTGTACTTATTGCATTTCATTGCAGTAAGCCTTTCTCAATTTTTAAAGAAATTAAGGACCCAGAAGGTAGATACCGGATTCTAACACGACATCTAGCGTATTCTGCTGTTACAATCGTATCTTAGTATGCCCCTATTTAAAAAAAAAAAAAAAACACAATTTCTTTACACACCTCTTGCAGGTGGTGGAAATGCACAAAATAGGCACAGTATATTATGTGGAGATTTGAATCAGATCCTTTTGCCCTTAGATAAGTCCCCAAAATCTCAATCAAATACTACCAATAAACTCTCCTTCTCACAACTCATAGCGAAATACAATCTAGCTGACTCATGGCGGGAATTGAATCTGGTCAAACGACAATTTACACACTATTCTTATCCACAGAATTAATTTTCACAAATTGACCATGTATTTTTACCATAGGAATGGCGCCTGAGATCTTGGCATCCAAGATTATACAGTCACATGGTCTGATCATAATGCAGTCTTTACTGTCTTAGTCTCTATGATTCCTAAAACCCATGAACCCACATGGTATCTCAAAGACTCCCTCCTTAAAAATGTAATACATAAAATAGATATTGAATCTGCAGTTAAGGATTACTTAATACATAACTCTACCCCTGACATATCCCCAATTACTCTATGGGAGGCGCATAAACTGGTTCTTTGTGGGATATGTCTAAGACAAGCTGCACTTTTCAATAGAGAGCACAAATTACTGTACAGTAAATTAGAAGCAGACTAATGCATGTAATATTGAGTTTCAAAATAACCCCTCTCCTGAGTTAAAACTTAAAATTGGATAAAGCCAAACTGGAATTTGATTTCTTACAAAATTAGCTTAAAAACAATTAAAAGATCTTGCCATAATTATTACATTAGGGCTAATAAACCAGAAAGCCACTATTGGCCCGTACACTTAAATCCTACCAAAAACCCTCTATGCCAATTTGCCTGAAAATTTCCAGAGATATTTATTCTAAAATGACCCTGTGAAAATACTACAAAAGTTTAGATCCAATTTAGCAACTTTATAGTCTACCAAAAAAAGAGCTGGATACCTCCAAGGCAGATGAATTTCTCTTTTCGTCCATGGACGGACACAGCTCCTTAAATCTTGACAAAGTGGGTTATGTTCCTGTCCATAGGAGAGGACTAGGCAGAACATTTTAGTTATCTTAAAACATATAACTTTAACAGAGTTGAACAGCCCCTCCCAGGGGGCGGTCCCTCCGTACATAACCCTCCTACCTGCAGCCAGCAGCCTCAGTTTTTTTCTGCCTAGCAGAGGAGAAGGACGTGGCTCCCTTTGGGCCCAGAGTCCTGGTGAATTTTTTTATTTTTATTTTTCCTTTGTGATATGGCTGGGCGACATATGAAGGGCCAGCTTGTCCTCGCAAGGACGGGCAAGTACGGTTCCTCCTGTCTCGGCAGGATGGAACAGCTGGGCATTCCCGGGATTCTCCTGTCCTCCCTTTCCTTGCTCTCTGTCGCCCTTTCCCCTCCTGCCCTAGGGCCTGCTGCAACCGGGGTGTACCTGTGGGGGGCTCCGAGTCCCTGTGGGGGGACCGTGGGGCGCCAGGGTTCGCTTTCTGTGAGGGGGGTCTGTCTCCTGGGAGTCTCTGCAGGCCTTCTCGTCCACATCCCTGGCCTCGGACGCCATTTTTTGCGGCGCTGACGCCATTTTTAGTGTGTTTTTTTTCTTAAAACTTCCATTGGCTGCCATTTTGTTGTAGCCACGCTGTGGCGCAGGTTGGTATTGCAGGCTGAAATTTTCTTGTGGTCCTCGCCCCTTGGAGTGGGTTTGGCCTCTAGTACTGGCTTTCTGAACAGTGCAGTTCTTTCTCCTCACAACTTTTTCATCACACACACACGCACTGTGTATACAAGGTGGGCAGCAGTGTTGAGCGGTCTCCTTCTGGGTGGTGAGTCCCCTGGGTTACCCCCCCGGTCAGTGCAGCATGGAGGGTGGACTCTTATGTGTGTTTCATTTGGTCCCTGAGGGCTGTCAGTGGGTGTTTATGGAGTCAGTATGTGACCTTTCTTCCCCATACATTGCCAGAGGCAGCAAATGGTGCCCCTGCACCTGCCTTTTCCATGGATACGTGGTAGACAGTCCTGTAACCTTTTGTTGCCAAGGTAGAAATGGATTGCGGGCTTAAGGGGGGCAAGGAAGTGCCCCTCCCCCCGCCATCTTCTGGGAAATGTTTGTCAGGGCACTTCTGATGCTGTGAGGGACACTCTCCAGCTGAGAATGCAGCTGGGACTTCCGCAGAGGAGTCTGTCTCCCTTAGGTCACACATCTGCCCGCTTTGTGATGTTTTTTCCTTATGTTACTTTCTTTGATAAGTTCATAAATAAGGAATGGGAACGGCCGCAGAGGTCCTTGTGGTCCCCCAGTGCATGGCGGTCCGTTCTACTACAGGACCCTTCTGATAGGAGGTCCAAGGTGGGGATGCTGGGGGGTCGGTGTTGCGACCTATATATGACTGCGACATTCCATGAATGGTTGGCCCCGTCGCAGTTTGCGTGGGGTTTGCATGTTTTCCCTGTGTCTGCGTGGATTTTCTGCAGGTGGCCCGGTTTCCTTCCACACTCCACTTCGGCGCCACAGGAAAAAAACGTATACACTAATACATACTCGGTGTGTGTATGTAAATGATTTCCAGAATCTCTGTATCTGCGGTGGTACTGCGCCGCCTGATTGGCTGGAATGCTGGTCCACTGGCTAAGCTCCCAGGTGAGCTCTGGCAGATTGCCTGAGGTTTTTTGGTACCTCGCTGGATGACATTGTTAAGATGTCACTGGAGGCAAGAGCATTCTTTTCTCACAGCCCTCTGTGGGGAAGGAGCCGTGCCGTTGGCCGGGGCCCTCCAATTCCACGCAGAAGCAGTATTTTCATCAGTAGACCTTCCCGGGCTGACAAGGCTCTGTCTGGCTGGGGGACAAAAGCATCCCTGGGTGCGTACACGAATGTGCCGGCTAACATACCATGCTACCGCATGATCTTTTTGTCCCCGCCCCACTCAAGGGTGGGGGGGATGATTTTGTGAGTTTGCAGCTCAGTGAACCTTTCTGCTCTCTGACCAGTGGGTCTGCGAGGTGGTCACTTAGAGTTCCTTCTTATCCACCAAACAGATCTTACCCTCAAATTTTTCCTCTCCTTCCGGCTCGTCGGTCTGCTTTGATGGGAGCAGTACAAGACTTGCTCTGGTGCAGAATAATTTTACCTGTGCCCCTGCTGGAAGGGTTTCAGGGATTCTTTTCGAATCTGTTGGTAGTCCCACTGAAGGACGGTGTCAGTCCAATCTTGGACCTCAGGGCCCTCAATACCTTGTAGGGCAGCACAGTGGTGTAGTGATTAACGCCCTCACCTGGCAGCAAGAGGGTCACTGGTTCAAACCTGGACCCTGACACCATCTGCCTGGAATTTGCATCATCTCCCTGTGTCTGCGTGGGTTTCCTCCGGGTACTCTGGTTTCCTCCCACACTCCAAAAGACATGCGCGTCTTCGGCACCACAGTAAGAACATACGCATTAATGCATACACAGTATGTATATGTATTGTTTTTGGGGAATTCTGGCATCTCTGGACACCAGGGTCGCATACTTGCATGTCCCCATCTGCAACAGCCATCTGAGGTTTCTGCGCTTTGAGATTTGACTTGGAGTCGGCACCAAGAGTTGTTCACAAGGTGCTCACCCCGATCTGGGCTTTGGTGAGACAGCAAGACATTGATATCAGGGGCTACTTGGACGTTCTTCTGAGAGCTGCTTCGGGCTTAGAATTAGAGGAGGACATGTCTATAGCCAGTCAGACCCTCCGGGACTTTGGTTGGGTACTGAACATACAGAAGTCGGTGTTGGTACCGACTCAGTGTCTGAAGTCCCTAGGCTTGATCCTGAGTTCTTTGGAGGGCGAAGGTCTTCCTTCCTTTGGAGCAGTTGCAGACGCTCCAGTCGGCGGTGAAATTGTTGGCATCCCGCAAATGGTCGTCTCTCCTCTTTTTTGCACGAGTTCTGGGCCTCATGTGGCCTCCTTCGAGGCAGTTCAGTCTGCCCTATTCCACACTCGAGTAATTGCAGGAAGAGATCCTGTCCACTTGGAACAGATCTCCATTGTCTCTAGATTCAGGTAAGTCAGCTGGTCAAGGCTTCCCTGAGAGGGCGGCTGCATTTCCCGGCTCTTCAGTCCGGGAGGTCGTTTCTTCCTTTCCATAGGACTGTGATCACGACGGACGCCAGCCTCATGGTCTGGAAGAATCTCGCCCGCCGATCGATGTCCTCGAAATTCAAACGATCAGACTGTGCCTCTCCAAGTGGTCGCAGAGATTTCAGGGGTGTCTGATCAGGTTTAAGTTGGACGGCCACAGCATCGGTAGTCTCTCGCATCCTAAGTTGGGCCAAAAGGAGCGTGCCAGCTCTATTGGCTGCTTACATCCGGGCGTAAAGACCTGGCAGGCGAACTGAGTTGCTAGATGCTGGACCAAGGGGAATGGTCTTTTCACCCGGGAGGGGTTTTCAATTACTTTGTCGGAATTGGATCTTCGAATGCTTCCTTGGCCGCAAGGTTTTGCAGGAGGCTGTTTGAGGTTGCACCTCCTACGTGAGGAGCTGTGTTTGGGGTAAAGGTAAGTCTTTTTTTGATTGCTGTTTCCACCCCTTGTTTTTTCTGACACTGCTTGGGGACGTCCCACTTTGTCAAGATTTAAGGAGCTGTGTCCGTCCATGGACGAAAAGAGAATAGGATATTTTTGTACTCACCGTAAAATCTTTTCTCTGTCGTCCATGGACGGACACAGCACCCACCCCTCCTTTTTTAGTTTGTACTGCTTTACTACGAACTGAGGCTGCTGGCTGCAGGTAGGAGGGTTATGTACGGAGGGATCGCCCCCTGGGAGGGGCTGTTCAACTCAGTTATCTTAAAACATGCAACTTTAACAAAACATGTTCAGCCTAGTCCTCTCTTATGAACAGGAACATAACCCACTTTGTCAAGATTTAAGGAGCTGTGTCCGTCCACGGATGACAGAGAAAATTATTTTACGGTGAGTACAAAAAATCCTATTTTTTTTCTCACATATCTCTCATCTATATCTCAAATACAAAAACAGACTTGCTAGCAGATCAGATCTCAGCTAACGAGGTGCTCAATGCCACAAAAACGTTGAAACCCAATAAAAGACCGGGACCTGATGGGTTCTCTGCTCTATATTTTCATACTTGCACGGAAATTTAATCTCCTGCATTAGCCAGTGCCTTCAATTCCCTTCTCAAAAGGTCAGTCTTTTAGACCAGAAACTTTGACAGCGATTATATGCATGCTTCCCAAACCTCACACTGATGATACAATTTGGTTGAATTATGCCATTTCTCTTTTAAACCTAGACATCAAGATTTTAGCTAAGATTCTAGCTATTAGATTGACTAGATTTATAGGAAATCTTAGAGACCAAGTAGGCTTCAAGCCTGTCCGGCAAGCCAGCAATAATATTCGTAGGGCGAAACTCTTATCTCACTTTGCTAAAACACGTCGCATTCCATCTCATTTTCTCTACTTGGATATTTAGAAAAAAAAAAAAAAGCTTTTGATTCTATATTGTGGTCTTGTATGCATTTTACTTTGCAGAAATGGGGCTTTGGCCCTTATTTGCTAAAATGGATCACTGCATTATCCAATCAACCCAAAGCATATATTAAATATGCCGGATATAAATCTGATGCATTTAGTATACCCTCCCTAATACTAAATGCATCAGAAGGGTATACTAAATTAATCAGATTTATATCCAGCATATTTAATATATGCTTTGGGTTGATTGGATAATGCAGTGATCCATTTCTGCAAAGTAAAATGTATATACTATATGCATCAGAATGCATGAAGCCTTGTATAAGACAAGGTGGTCCTCTTTCCCCTCTTTTTTTTGCCCTGCTTATTGAAACCATTAGCCCAGAGAATTAGGACTGAACCATCCATTACAGGTATAGAACTAGGTGGGTACCATCATAATCGGTGTTAATTTGTGGATGATATTCTTCTATTCTTATCCTCCCCACAAATATCCGCCTCCACTCTTAAACATTTTAAACAGGTTTACAGATATTTCTGGTCTTAAAGTTAATATGCAGAAATCAACAGCATTGAACATTTAATTAATCAATAAATAAATTAATACTATCAAGGAGGCATTTCCTTTTAAATGGGCTACACATAGGGGGTTGATTTACTAAAGGCAAATACACTTTGCACTATGCTTTAGCTCCGAGGGGGAAGAACTGAAATGAGTGGAAGCTCTGCAAATTCATCCAATCATGTACAAGCAAAAATTATTTTTTATTTTATTTCCCTTGCATGTCCCCCTCAGATCTACAGCAACTGCACTTCCAAATGCACTTGTAGTGCAAAGTGGATTTGCCTTTAGTAAATAAACCCCATAGATGGGTATGCAGTTCACCGCAAACCATAAAAATCTTTTCACTGCCAATTATCCAGTCTTATTGAAACTAACCACAGGTTTAATTGTCAAAATGGTCATCTATTCCACTGTCACGGTACAGGAAAATCAATTTAATCAAAATGACCATCCTTCAGAAATTTTTATTACCATTTAGAGTTCTCCCAATATCCATATCGGTTTATTTTAAGAACTATGCAGCAGAGAGCGATATGATTCACTTGGGGACAGATTAAACCAAGACTGCCGAAAGATACCCTATATCTTCCCAAAGCACGGGGCGGTCTTCCTAATTTTCTGACATATTATAAGGCTGCTCAAGCAGCATAACTGAAAAAAACTATCAAGCTACTACTGAAACCCCTCTTTGGGTTGCAATAGAAGCAATGGATTGTGACCCCCTTCCCGATATCAAATTTAATATGCTTACATCCAAAAGGAACGCAAGTCCCCTTTGAACCCGATCACTAAGCATTCTTTATCAATATGGGATAGACACAGAACTATGTACAGGTTACAATCTCCACATAACCCACTCCTCAATTCTCAAAAATCCGGCCTTTTATCCGGCATGGACTTCCATGACATTCCGAGCTTGGGCTAAGGCTGGCATTTCATGCCTACATAATTTAGTTTGATTCATCAATTTTAACCTTTCCAGATCCAAGTCGTTCAAATGGGCTTCCCCAATCTGAATTATTTCTTTATTTGCAAATTTAAATGTTTTACACCCCCTTTCTTAATACAAAGATTGCTTTGACAAACCTATCAGTTTTTTTAAAACATTTGTTTTAAAGATCCACATTGTAGGGGAAGAATCAATACTCTATTCCCAATTGCTCAATAAACCAGATGCATCCCCACCCTCATATGTGGCCAAATGGGAGAACAATTTGGGTTGTACTATTGATACAGTAGAATGGTCCGAAATATGGTCAAGAACAAAATCTTCTTCACCGAATGTAACATTAGCAGCGCAGTGATTGGCCGGAGCCGTAAATGACATGAGGGCGACGGTAACGGCACACTCACTGAAAGCAATGGCACGTACGTGCCATTGCTTCAGTGCGCATGTGCCGATTACATTGGCACATGCAAATACGTTCAGGAGATATCCAGGGAAGCTACAGGTAAGCTGTATTATAGGCTTACCTGTAGAAAAAAAGTGTGTAAGGGTTTACAACCACTTTTTATTTTTTATCCAATAAATTTTTATTAAAAGTTTTGACATATACAGATTATATACTAAGTACATAAAATTCCAAGAGCATTCACGTACCAAGAATCGTTGTACTGATTACAAACATGAAATACATCAGTAACGTTGAACAAAGTATTTTAAACAAACATCAACATATCATTGTTTCAGTATGTAGGGGACAATGGCTCCCAGAACCAGCAGGTGGTACTATTAACCATACGCACTCCTCTCTAGAGGCCTTAAGAAGTATCTGGTCTACTTTTGGTTTAAGTAACCCAAGGGATGTCAAAATGGTTGAATGGATGATCCCCAATGGGTCGACCTCTACCCGTTCACCCCAAAAAGGGTTCTTGCTGTGGACGGGAGGGGACTCCTGATGAGGCCACACAGAGCCTATTCATGACTGGGTCATCATTTAAGTAGCATTTCCTATCCCTAATGAATTCAGTAATCTCTATCTGACGTAGGCATGAGGGGTAACATCAGACTGAGTTTACAGCGCGGTGCACCTTACATGGGTGAATATAGGTATAAGGTGGCTCATAGTCATTTTCATGTTGTAGGGGTAAGTAAACAAAAAAGGGGAGGGGGGAGACGGAAGTCTCATGCGTCCATGGCCAGAGCACTTTAGTGTTCCCTGTACTGGGCGGGGGTACGGTGGAGGGGCTCCCTGACCGTGTGGCCTCTCTATAGTGGAACCAGCACGCCCATGTGATCCCGAATTTGGCTGAGTTGTCATTAGTTTGGTGAATAAGCCTCTCCATGTCTGCTATTCGGTCTACCCGTGTGTGCCATTCAGAGATGGTGGGGGGGGGGTGGTATTCCTCCAGTGGATCGGAATGCATTGAGTGGCAGCGTTGATAAGATGCATAGTGAGGGATTTCCTGTAAAATGACCTCGGAAGGGACGTGTGGTGGAGTAAGTATTGCGCTGGACTGAAGTCCGGCGTGTATGTAGTAATATGAGCAATCAGGCTATGTACCTCTCTCCAGAATGCCTGTATCAGAGGACATTCACACCAAATGTGGATAAGGGAACCCAGAGCAGAGTTACATCTCCAGCAGTCCTGGGACACACTCGGATAGAATTTATGGACCTTGTCAGGCGGTACCACCTAGAGTACAGTTTGTACCGATTTTCCTGTGTAGAGACATTTATGGACCCCTTGTGTTTGTACTCATGAATGCGTGCCCAGTCTTCGGCAGACAATTCCATGGCTACGTCTGTTTCCCACCGGCTATGGATTTTATTGTGGGAGGAAGACTTGTCTAATAAGAGAGCAGTGATTGTTGAGACCAGGTGGCTCCGAGGTTCTGACTTACTACAGAGATCTTCAAAAGGGGTATGGTCCCTATACCATTGAGACAGTGGTTGGACGCTGTGCAGGAAGTATCTGATTTGAAGGAATTTGTAAAACGGAATGGAAAGATTAGCAAGCTTGGAGGCCATGACAGAGTGAGAGAGAAGCACGCCGTCACAAAATAATTGGGAGGCCCTTGTCGGTCGGGGCGCAGTCTGCACGGACCTACCTTTGGCGGATAGACCAGGCAAGAATTCTGGGTTATTGTCAAGTGGTGTCATGGGGCCAGGATAGGGAGTCATGTCGAGAATACGGCTTGTGGCTCTAAAATTGAGTAACGTGGGACCTATAAGAGGGTGAGCTGTGCATTCAGTAGGGATAGAGCTCGAGTTGATCCATGGGAGGTGGGAAATCGGTATATTTGTGAAAGCATTTTCCAGCTGGATCCATACTTTGGTGTTCTCATGTGCGTGCCAATCCACAATTCTTGTGAGCTGGCAGGCCCTATAGTATGTGCGCAAATCCGGTAACCCAATACCTCCCTGACGTTTGGGTAAAATTAGTTTATCCCAGCTCAACCTGGGAGGAGGGGTAGACCACAGAAGGTGTCTGCACATCTTTTTGAAGGACGTGAAGAATAAGGGAGGCAACATTATTGGGATAGCTTGCATCATATAGAGCAGTCTGGGGAGAACGTTCATTTTCAAATTGCCGCTCTGCCGAACCAAGAAAAAGGGCCTTTAGTCCAAGCGGTGAGGTTTCCCTGAATCTTTTGTAGTATGGGTGTAAAATTTCTGGCATATAGGTCAGAAAGTTTGGTGGGGAGTTTAATGCCCAAATAAGTTATATCGTTGATTTCCCAGCTAAAAGGGAAGTTGGCCTGACAGAGAGAAACCGTCGCCAGCGTGATGTTAAGAGCTTTAGACTTGTCAAAGTTAATTTTCAGATTGGAGAGTTTTTTAAAGAGCTCAAAATCTTTGAGAAGATTAGGGAGAGTGGTCAGGGGATCTGTAAGGAAGAGTAGAATGTCGTCAGTGTAAGCTGCAATCTTGTATTGCCTACGGTTAATCTCTACCCCTTTAATATCGGGGTTTCCCCGCAATCTGTGGAGGAAGGGTTCCATGGTGAGAATGAAAATAAGGGGAGAGAGGGGGCAGCCCTGACGTATGCCATTGGCAATGGAGAAGGCGCTCGCCAGCCAACCAATTACCCTGAGCCTAGCTGTAGGGGATGAGTACAATGCCATGATCATTCGGTGAAAGTGGGGGGGAAGCCCCAATGCCAACAGTGTGGCAGACATGTAGTCCCAAGCCACTCTGTCGAACGCCTTCTCCGCGTCAAGTGAAAGGAAGAAACCTTTGTTTTTAGTGGAAGTCAGCCAGTGGTGGATATTTATAGCCTTTGTGGCATTGTCCCTGGCTTCCCTGCCAGGGACGAAGCCAACTTGATCAAGTGAAATATAATTGGGGATTAAAAGGGAGGAGTCGGTTCGCTAGAATTTTGGCATATAGCTTAACATCAAAGTTAAGTAATGATATTGGGCAGTAATTAGACACTTGTGTGGTGTCCTTGTCCAGTTTCGGTATCAGAGTAATGTGTACTTCCAGGATATCAGTATGAGGACGGGAGGAGGTGGGAAGGGCGTTAAAGGCTTTGACAAAGTAGGGGATCAGTAGTTCAGCAAAGGATTTGTAGTAATTAGTCGAGAGACCGTCCGGTCCTTTTGCCTGCTTTCAGCTGCTTCAGAGCTGAGAGAGTCTCTTCTATGGAGGTCAAGGTCCCCTAGTTCCTCGTGGCTGAGTGGAGACAGGCTATACCGGTTCAAGAAGTCCGCTATGGCCTTAGATCGGTCAATGGAGTCGGCTGTCTGGTGGGGTCTGGGCAGGTTGTATAATTTGGAAAAGTATTCTACGAACTGTCTACCTATATCTTCTGTGTTAGCTACATTGGTTCCCGAGGGGGTTTTGATAGAGTGTATGGTGTTTGTAGTCTTTTTGTAGGGCTCTCGCCAATAGCTTCCCGGCTTTGTTACCGAACTCATAAAAGAGTTTATGTGTCAGTGTTAATTTTTTATTTCAGCGTCGCTTGGAGCTCTGATAACAATTCCTCTCTTGCCTTAAGGAGGCCAACGAGGCAGTCGGCCGCTAAGGAGAGTTTATGTGCTCGTTCTATAGTTTTCACCCTGTTAGACAGCTCCTCAATGCGAGCTTTTCTGAGCTTGTGTCTCCTGGCCATCAGGGAGATAAGCTTGCCTCGAACAACACATTTGTGAGCGGCCCAGACCGTGGTAGGGGAAATATCCTCTGCGACGTTATCGGCAAAATAGTGGGAGAGACAGTCTGATATTGAGTGGGTATAGTCCAGATCTGACAGCAGGGAGTCATCCATGCGCCAGATCTCGGACCTGGAGCGCCACAGTGGAAATGTTAATGTCAGGGTAATGGGGTTGTGGTCTGATAGTAGCCCAGGTTCCATCGTGGCCTCAGTAAGCAGGGTTAGGTCATTCTGCGAGAGAAAGAAATGATCAAGTCTAGAATGCTTATTGTGTGGAGGGGAGAAGGTAAAGTCTTTAACGTTCGGATGCAGCGTGCGCCAAGTATGATGAAGGGTAAGGGTGCATAGTTGCGATTTGATCGCGCGGAGAGCTCTATATGTCATACACGAGGACCCATTGGATGTATCCAGGGCCGGGGTCAATGGGACATTGAAGTCACCTCCCACAATAAGAGTGCCAGATTGAAAAGCTGTAAGTTGGTGAAGTGTTGTGCGGAAGGATACCTGTTGAGAATTCGGGGCATAGATGTTTGCGATGGTTAGGGGTCTACCGTGAAGCGTGCCCTTGAGAAATAGGAACCTGCCTTTGGTGTCTTTTTGGATCTCTGAGATCTGGATAGGGCAAAGTTTGGAAATTAGGGTAGACACGCCTTTGGACTTTGCCTCCTCATTAGCAGCATGGTATACCGTCGGGTAAAAATGGTTATGAAGCTTAGGGATACTATCTGCTCTGAAGTGAGTTTCTTGGATAAGCGCAATGTGAGTTTTGGCTTTCTGAAGAGAGTAAAGTAGTTGCGTCCGTTTTTCCGGGGTATTCAAACCGCGAATATTCAGAGAATATAATTTGAGTTGCAGTGGGGATCCCTGACAACGCGGGTTTGTAGTGGCAGATTCTGAGGCTTCCGTCATAGTGATGGGAAGGTAAGGTGGAAGGGACAGCTCTGGATAGTGCGAAGAAGAGGGTGGGAGGTTATGTAGGTGTCAGTACAGGTTAGGAGTATACAGTAATCGTAGGGGATTAACCGATGAGGAGGATGGACGACGCCAACCACCTCTGAGAGGGGGCGGGGGGGGGGGGGACAAAGATTTGGAGAATTACAGTGAGTATAGGATGACAGCACGTCTAGCAGAGTGCTGGCCTCACTATACACCACCGTGTGGGGGTTGACCCAGACCAAACCCAAACCAGAAGTATGTTATTAGCCACAAAAGTGCGAGAAGGTCCGCCACCTCAGAGCATATGAAGCCTAGTAAGGGGAGGTACTTCCCCTAGGAAACAGCAACGGGGGGAGGGGGTGAGGGTATGTGGAAATGAACCAAGAAAATTATACTGACGGGGGCAGGATACTCATATGTGCCCGAGTAGTGTCATGCACATAGAACAATCTAGTGAGAACTAGGGCTGAACCAAACAAAACCAATGCCGCGTACCCCCCTGCTGGATTACCCCCGCAAGAAATGGTGCGATTGCCCCAGCAAGGGGGTAGGAAAAACTTACAGTAATGAAACCGTTCTACATAGATAACAGCTCTATGCAAAACAATGTAAAGCAATAAGCATCTCTAAAACATAGCGCATCACATCGTATCTGATTATCATGAGAGGGCATTAAGGTCCTTAGCAAGTGACTCAATTGGACACCGCATATCGAGGACTCAGTATCTGGCACAGGTCCCCCGTGTGTCAGCAGTGACAAGTCCGCAGTATACCAACGCTTTGTGTGATAGGGGTGTGCAGTACAGGGTTTAGGCGGCCGCCGTGCAAGTACGCAGGGTATCCTCTGGGGGCCTCACGTGGATTCATGCTGCTCCTAAACACTGTGGCACAGTCTACAAATAACCTGGAGAGGGTGAGGAGATCAGTTGGCTCACTGTAAGATCTCCAATTGTATAAAGAAGCAATCCACTCTCATATATGGGCATGGCCAATGAGAAGGTATGGCTAGCATTCATATCAGGTGCTGTGATTTTGGCAATAAGCAGGTGAGAAGTATCACGTCCGTGTATTTAGAAGCTAAAGTCTCTGGGCCAGGCTAGATAAACATAGTCCCGCACTCAGGAGTGTCAATCTTACCTGTCTCCTGACGGTAAAGAGGGGTGTATCTGTAATCAATGCTCCCACAGTCAAGTTCTGGAGAAGGTATAGGAGACCTGGGCGGTTCGTAAGTACATGGTCTCCCAGTATCAGTAGTCTGCTCGGGAGTCAGTGGCACGCTGTTAGCGTCGCCGCGTCTCCGCACATGCGCGCGGGGCCCATCCCGACGCCGTTGTTTTGAATCGGCGGTGGTACCGGGACTCACATCCACTGGGATGACGAGGGGGCCACAGGAGGGTTATTCCATGCGGACGGCAGGGTGAGGAACCCAACACCTGACTTTAATCCTGGCAGGAGCTGATGTCCAATCAGCTATTACCAACAGGTATTTTAGACACACTCCCCATTAGGACTTGTCAGTTGACTTCCTGGGAGCATACTTGACTGGCCATTCACCATTTGAGAGGCAAGTGTGGAGCTAGTAGGCTACGATTACCGATCCCTCTGAGCATTTTACATGCATTAATGAATCAGATTATTGATAAAACCTTCATTTTCCTTTTAAAGACCTTGGTATACATGCTGCCTTTTTCATTGTAAAGATTAACAGGCTCAACTACGTAAGTATATGTAAATCTTTATACTCAAAAAAAAAAGATGAGAAAAAAAAAATGTATGAAAATGTATCAAAACTATATAAAGATCTCTATGTGTCAATGTGATAGTGTGGATGAAGAATGTAAATAATGGTGAGTGATAGGTGAAATAAAATGGTGGGGGAGTGTGGTAGAAAACAGGACAAATAAATGCTAAGTGTGAAGCCATGTGTATGATGAATGGTAAGGATAATGCTGCTAAGCAAGCAAATTAGAAAAAAAAAAAAAAACTTGCATGGTGGTAAGGATGTCAGAAGACCTGATTAGCACTCAGGTAGAAGGTTGAACAATAAAAAGGTGCAATAAAGCATTTGTTTGATAAATAGATAGATGGACATCAACCAAAAGATGAGTATTACCACTATGCAAGGGTTTTTTTTTTCTAATTTGCTTGCTTAGCAGCATTATCCTTAATTACCATTCATCATACACATGGCTTCACACTTAGCATTTATTTGTCCTGTTTTCTACCACACTCCCTCACCATTTATTTCACCTATCACTCAACCACTCACCATTATTTGCATTCTTCATCCACACTATCACATTGACACATAGAGATCTTTATATATTTTTGATACATTTTTATACATTTTTTTTCTCTTTTTTCCCCCCCATTACAAGTTTATTTTAGTGTTTTGTAATACATCACTCATTATGTCACGTTCACCCAACTCCACTTACTCCATTGTTATGTGCGATATATTGCATACCCATACATATTAAAAAAAAAAAAAAAAATTGACATGTTCAAACGCACCCTATTTCTATAAATTACTGTATTTATTGGCATATAAACACTCACTTTCTTACCCTGAAAATAGAGGGTAAACTGTGCCTGCGTGTTATACGCAGGGGGCTTTGGAAAGTTTTTTCCTGAAACTTCCTTTTTTTTTTTTTTTTATTCTTTATTTAAAGATGTGTCACAGGTACAATAAAAAGGCAACTTCTCAGAACAAGCAATCAATGCAGAGCTTTTTCAGTACTACCATTACTACGTACTATATTATGAAATATCAAAACAAATAATGGCAATAAGAAATACAAAACAGTCTTATCTTCATGTAGGAAACCCCTCAGGCAGGTCATACCAAAGGCAAGCCCGCCTGAGGGGGGGATTCTCTAGATTGCTATGGAAATCTGTCACATCATAGAGGGAAGTCTAAAATGGGGTATAGAATGCTGTCCTGTACACACCATATTTTCATCTACTTATTTGAAAAGAATTAGAAAAGAAACAGGAGAGAAAGAAAAGTGAAGAAGAAGTTAAAAAAAAAAAAAAAAAAAAAAAAAAAAAGAAGGGGGGGGGGGGGGGGTTGCCTCTCAGGAGAAGGCACCAGTAGCGTCAGTCAGGCAGCAGAAACCTCTGATAAAGGGTCTTAATCAAGTAAATTGGAGGAATTCATCCGAGAAGCGGAAAAGGTCCCAATGTATCCATCTGGACTTGTGTTCCTCAGATTTCTCCTGCAATGCCGCTGTCAGATCTTCCATCTGCCCTATGTCTTTCACTCTCGCGAACCACTGAGCTACCGTTGGTGCCGACTGTTGTTTCCACAAAGGCGGAATACAAGACCGTGCAGCATTTAGGAGGTGTTTGAGAAGGGATTTGTGGTATCGTTTCCTTGACAATGGGGTGAGGTTAAGCAGGACCGCAGCTGGGTTATCTTGCAGTGAGATGTCTGTGAGCTTATGTATAAGCTTAAGCACTGGTTGCCAGAAAGTAGCAAGTGTAGGACACTCCCAGAAAATATGTAGAAGGGTACCCGAATGGAGGCCACAACGCCAGCAACGGTCTGTCTGCAGAGGGAATATTTTTGGCAAAACTGAAGGGGTTCTGTACCAACGTGTCAGAATTTTGTACGTGGTTTCCTCGTACTTACTGCAAAGGGAGGACTTCTGAGCAAAAAAAAGTATTCTCTCCTTTTGAGGTTCGGTAAAGGTAACTTGTAGGTCTCTCTCCCATTTGGCTAGGAACGGGGGGTCTTCTGTGGCATGGAGAGCTAACAAAGATTTGTATGAGGCTGATAAGGATCCCCGGATCGGGCCCTCTCCCAGACAGAGCTCCTCAAAAAAGTGGAGCATACGCGTAAAGAGCGCCGGGCTAGGCAATGATCTAAAAAAGTGCGATAACTGCAAGGTCCTCCAGTGATCTAGTTTAAGAGGGGCCCGTCCAGAGAGCAATGTCTCCGGAGACATCCAACTGGACGGTCGCAATAGTTGTGAGGCCCTCAGAAGTCCCTTTGAGCTTTGCGATAAGAATGCTGGATCGGTGAGACCGGGCAAAAACCCAGGGTGCCCTACAATCGGCGTCATTGGGGAAGGGAAACTGTTTAGTGTAGAAAGTTGGAAAAACCTGTCCATTTCCGTTAAAGTGGGGCCAATCAACGGATGAGTAGTTAAGCGTGTAACGTGGGTTTTCCCCGCCCAGGGCAGCCCAGGGAGCGGAACCTGGGCTGCCTCTTGTTCCAGCGACACCCAGAGTTTCGAGGCACTGTGTCGGCACCAGTCAACAACCCTGGCCATATGTACTGCAGTATAGTATACGGCCGGGTCCGGGAAACCCACTCCGCCCTTCAGCTTAGGTCGTAACAGTAACGATCTACCAAGGCGTGGGTGTTTACCTCTCCATATGAATTTGATAAATACCGACCGAACCGCATGAAAAAAGGTCTGAGGTATTCTCACCTGCAGTGCCTGCAATAAGTACAGCAATCTGGGCATCGCGTTCATCTTAAGTACGTTGCAACGGCCAAACCAAGAAAGGGCTAAAGGGTCCCACTTTTTGAGGTCAGCGATTAGCGTTGACAAAAAAGGTTGGTAGTTGAGGGCGAGTGTGTCATTTAGGTTTGCCGGGATTTTCGTTCCTAGGTACTGAATCGAGCGGGTAGCCCATTTGAATGGAAAATAGGGGCGTATGCTCGCTCTGGTAGCATCTGTTAAGGAGATATTTAATGCCTCCGATTTTTGTAAATTGACCTTAAACTTAGACAAACTACTATAGCGTTTCAACTCCTGTAGCAAGGAGGGTAAGGAGGTAAGAGGCTCAGAGATATAAAATAAGAGGTCGTCGGCATACGCCGCCACCTTGTGTTGGTAGTTTCCGGCTGTGATGCCTCGTATAGACGGGTTACCTCTAATATGTTGTAAGAAAGGTTCTAGAGAGAGAACGAATAGTAGTGGGGACAGGGGACAACCCTGTCTGGTGCCATTGGATATGGAGAAGGGACTGGAATCGTAGCCATTTACTCGTACTGTGGCGGTCGGGTTCTTATAAATGGCTGAAATCCATGACAGGATGGGGTCCGGTATTCCCACAAATTTGAGTGTCTGTTGAAGAAAGGTCCAGTCCACCCTGTCAAAGGCCTTCTCGGCATCTGTGGACAGGAGTAAGAGTGGAATATGGGAGCGTTTTGCTGTCTATGATGTTCAATGTCCGGATAGTGTTGTCCCTAGCCTCTCTATTTTGAATAAAACCAACTTGATCTGGTGCAATTAAACGTTGCACTAAGACGTTCATCCTGGAAGCCAGGATTTTGGTGAATAGTTTCATGTCACAATTTAGAAGGGAAATAGGCCTATAGCTGGCACAGAGTAACGGGTCTTTACCCGGTTTAGGGATCACTGAAATTGATGCACGTTGCATGTCTGCAGGGAATCCGTGTCCGTCTAAGACTGCGTTGAAAGCCGTGATAAAGTGAGGTGCCAAGGAATCCTGGTACTGCTTATAGTAAAGGAGGGTAAATCCATCGGGGCCGGGAGCCTTACCAGACTGAGTGTCAGCTATTGCCGCTGCAAGTTCTTCTACTGTAATGGGCTTAGAAAGATCCCCACGCTCTTCCGTAGTCAGTGTAGGGAGATTGGCTTCCCTAAGATAGTCGCAGATGTCCGAGGGGCTCCGGGGTGACAAATCGGAGGGGGAAGGTTGGTCTAAGTTGTACAATTTAGAGTAAAAGTCTCGGAAGCTCTCCGCAAGTTCCGGAGAAGAGTGGACTTTAGACCCAGATGACGAAAGTAAAGCTGGTATATATGTCTGTGATCGCCTAGTACGTAAGGCACTGGCCAGTAAGCGGCCGCATTTATCTCCATATTCGTAAAAAGAGCGGCGGGCCTTCAACAGAACATGTTTCGCTTCGTATAGGGAATGTTCCCTTATGACTTCTCGGAGCCTAGTCAGCTCCGATTCAATCGTACGGTCTGGTCTGGCCTTGTGTTGACATTCTAAGGAGTGAAGTTTAGCTAGAAGGTCGGACAAGATTTTGAGACGACGTTTCTTGGCTGCATGGCCATGTTTAATTATAATTCCCCTAATATAACATTTATGTGTGGACCACACAGAGATCGGATTGTCCACAGAGCCTACATTAGTGGAGAAATATAAGGCAAGTTCTTTACGGATATCCGCCGCAATATCGGGGTCATTTAAGAGGGCCTCATTGAGTCGCCACGTGGAAGTCTTGGGAGACGCTTGGGAGAGTGTAAGCTCCAGAGTGATTGGGGCATGGTCTGAGAGTGCGATGTGGCCAATGTCTGTTTTAGTGACCAGGGGTATCGCCGAGTGTTTTAAAAAGAAGAAGTCTATTCTGGAATAGGAGCCGTGTACATTTGAATAAAAGGTGTAATCCCGCTCCTGCGGATGAAATATTCTCCATATATCGATCAATTGATGTGAGTGCAAAAGGTTCTTGAGGTGAAGTCGGGCTCCTCGGGGTAGAGGACAAGCTTGAGTAGGAGTCTCTGTGTGGGTCCAAGGTCAAGTTGAAGTCCCCTCCCAAGACCAGAGTTCCTTCGAGAAAGGTGTCAAGGGTAGATAAAAAGATCTCAAGGGTTGGGAGTGGATTGGAGTTGGGGAGGTATATGTTCGCGAGAGTGAAAGTCTGAGAGAAGATCTTCCCCTTCAGAAGCAAGAATCTACCCTCCTGATCATGGTGTACATCACAGAGTTGCCATGGTAAGGATTTAGATATGAGGATACTCGTCCCCTTCGATTTTGAGGATGAGGACGGACTATGGTAGGCCGTCGGAAAGTGTTTGCTGGATAGCCTGGGTATCTTGTCCACCCTGAAATGAGTCTCTTGGAGAAATGCAATGTGTGCTCTGTGTCTCCAGAGCTCGGCTAGACAGCTAGTGCGTTTCTCCAGCGAATTCAGCCCCTTCACGTTCCAAGAGAGGATCTTTACCGCCATACTGCTAAAGATTCCGCCTCCGCTGGCGCCCTCTCCCAGGGTGTGGAATGTAGGAGAGGGAGAGAAAAAAAAAAGGGGGGGGGAGGGAAGTTTAGAAGATGAGAGAAAACGCAAAGAAAAAGGAAGAGTCTAGAGAGAGATAGAAACTCTGCAGAGTAAAGCTACTGCCACCAGGGCAGAGTGTACCTAGTGTGGGGGGTAGTAAGGCACGGTTAGGCACAGAGCCCCCGCCATTGGCGTCCCCGCAGCCAGCATCGACCAGTGTTGGTGCACCGGCCGTGTCCAAAAGTGAGGTAATACATGCAGAACGACAAACCATCAAACAAACCACGGCTTAAGTACATTGGTAACAAGGTGAGTATTGAGAAAGTATCACTCAGGGAATACAGCCATGAGAACATTAGTCAGTGAAATTGAACATCAGGGAACCTAAAGTGCACTGTAATAAACCATTAAAAAAAAAAAAAAAAAAAAAAAAAAAAAAACAACCAAAAAGGGATCTATAGTAACCTTTTAACGCATAGGGGAGACCCTCCCCAACCCGTGACCTAAAACATGCCATCCCACCTCTGAAGCCCGCATTAGGAAACTCCCTGCAACGGAAAGGGTAGAATCTGCACTGGTCTAATGCTCTAAGCTCGGGACAGGCTGACCGATCAACCCCAGAACCCCAGGGGCAACCAGCCCCCAGGCCCGTCCCAAGGAAGAGCTGCTACTCCCCAGTGCGGTCCGAAACTCCATAGTCTGACCCATGAAGCCCCGGGTGCACAATCAGGAACGCAGCAGGCAGAGAAATGCAATTTTAATAGGCATAAATGGCAGTGCAACAAATGATGTATAAGTCAAAAAGGAGGATTATTTTAACACTGTATATAGCAAGGGCAGCCCTCGCTGTTCAGCTGGCCGAGGCAATCTATCACTTTACTGAAACTGCTAACATATAACCCACTGCAAAGGGAAGGGCAAAATCATGACTGGTCTAGTGCTCTGAGCCCGGGACAGGCCGATAGGCCCAGGCCCACCCCCAACCTCTAGGGCCATCCAGCCATCGGCCCCGCCCCAAGCCAGAGCCGTGTCTCCCACGTGTGGCTGTTAAAGTCACAGCTTAACCCATAACGGTCAGGGAACCTAATTAGGATAGAAGAAGGTGGTAAAGTGTCAGAACCATGGGTATTAGCTGCAGTGCAACAAGCAACTTGGAGGTCAAAAGGGGAGCTATACTGACTCTTTATAATGCATGGGAGGCCCTCGCCGTGCAGTGGAGCCAGGCATCTTATCTCACTGATAATCCAAATGTAGAGCCCCCTGTAGAGGGAAAAATGGGACCATCAGTGGTCCAATGCTCAGGTCCCGGGACAGATCGATGCACCGCCCCTAAGATGTCAGGGTTACCCGGCCATCGGACCCGTCCCAAGGCAGAGCCCCAACTCTTGTGTGTGGCTGTAATGTACTCACTCCAACCCTAAAACTCTCAGGGTACATATCTGGGGAAACAACAGACAATAAAGTGTACTACCCATGGGCATAAAACAGTGTAATGAGCAACTTGAAAGTAACTGAAACTTCCTTTTTAAAGTTAGGGTGTGTGTTATACGCCGATAAATACGGTAAGTCTTCCCACTTTACTATATTTCTTTATTATTATCACTTATATACATCAGTTATTACTATAATAATTAATACCATATCATATATAAAATAGTCATATATTAATATAAATCATCCCCCTATTTAGGGGGCCCATGAATAGTCTGTATCGGCTGCACCCGAACCGATGCTGACATTCTGGTCTTAATACCAGGTATAACAAAACAAAATATAGTATCTAGTGCCCCTAAAAAGCTCCTTGAACCTCCTTGGTTGAGGGCACGTATGCCCAGTGCCGTTTACCCTGTTTTCAAGTTATAATTGAGACTGTAGTGTAGCTGGCCAGCTAAGACCTGTCCTAGGTTGCTAATGTGGCTTACATGCATATATAGCTAGACCTGCTAATAATGTTAATACAGTGCATATGCTCATTTGTGAGAAATAACAGCAGAGTTATTTACTGTGACTTTATATGTGGATGTCATATAACAGTTTTATATTGTGTTCACAGAAGAAAATAAAAAATATACCTTTAACCACTTAAGGACCTTGCCTGTTTTTCAGATTTGGTGTTTACAAGTTTAAAACATTTTTTTTTTTTGCTAGAAAATTACTTAGAACCCCCAAACATTATATATGTGTTTTTTTTTTTCTAACATACTAGAGAATATATTAGTGGTCATTGCAATACTTTTTGTCACATCGTATTTGCGCAGCGGTCTTACAAGCGCACTTTGTTTGGAAAAAAATCACTTTTTTAAATAAAAAAATAAGACAACAGTAAAGTTAGCCCAATTTTTTTTTATTTTGTGAAAGATAATGTTACGCCGAGTAAATTGATACCAAACATGTCCCACTTCAAAACTGCGCCCGCTCGTGGAATGGCGTCCAACTTTTACCCTTAAAAATCTCCATAGGCGACGTTAAAAAAAATTCTACAGGTTGTATTATTTGAGTTACAGAGGAGGTCTAGGGCTAGAATTATTGCTCTCGCTCTAACGATTGCGGGGATACCTCACATGTGTGGTTTGAACACCATTTTCATATGCGGGCGCTACTCACGTATGCGTTCGCTTCTGCGCGCGAGTTTGTCGGGATGGGGCGCTTTAAAAAAAAATTTTGTTTGTTTTCTTATTTATTTTACTGGATTCTATTTATTTTTACACGGTTTTAAAAAAAATAATAAAATGGATCACTTTTATTCCTATTACAAGGAATGTAAACATCCCTTGTAATAGAAAAAAGCATGACAGGTCCTCTTAAATATGAGATCTGGGATCAAAAAAGACCTCAGATCTCATATTTACACTAAAATGCTATATAAAAAAAAAAAAAAAAAAAAGTCATTTGAAAAAATTACAAAAAAAAAAAAGTCCCTTTAAGACGTATGGGCGGAGCTGACGTTTTGACGTCAGCTCCGCCCTGCTATGGTATGGAGACGGGTGGGGGCCATCTTGCCCTCACTCTTATCCATACCACAGAGGGAGAAGGACCCGATCGTCTCCGCCGCTACCGACGGCTCCGGTAAGCAGCGGAGGGCGCGGGAGAGCCCTCTCCTGCCGCCGATAACAGTGATCTCGTGGCGAATCTGCCGCGGAGACCACCATTATCGTAAACACGACCGCTCACTGAAGAGATGGATATCTCGGTTGTGGCAGCAGCTGCTGCCGTTACCGAGATATCCCTCTTCAAAAAAATGACGTATATATATACAGTGAGCGGTCGTCAAGTGGTTAAGGAGTCATTTCTATATGCAGAAAGGTAAGCTTAATGACAGCAGAATTGCAACCAGAAAGCATAGAGTTAAGCTTTTGTGACTCATCAGGAGTTTTAGCCAATCACAACCAATCTCACTGAGCAAGAGTCTTTGGCCAATCACAGCCAGCATTACACCCATGTTCTGTCTAGGAAATCTCATAGCACATTTCTAGAATTTCATTTTACATCAGAGTGTGGAGATGAACAGTTAAGATCCATCCAGAGTCCAGTTTTATGGAAGCAAGTGGCCAAAATAGGTATTTAATACAGTTATATAAGTTCCTATTGTTAATAATGTGATTAGAACTGTATACTGAAACTAGTTATGTGTTCACTTGTAGTTCCACCAAACCAGCAATCAAAAAGCAATCAAACCAGGTTTCAGAGCAAATTATGATCATCTTCCAGTTCAGAATGTACTTGGATTGGGATGGAATGTAGAGAATGACGAGTTCTTCTTTGAAACATCCTTGAAAGAAAAAGTTGCAACTAGACGTACCATACTTTCCGCAGTGGCTTCTATATATGATCCATTGGGATTCTTGGCACCAGTAATCCTCAAAGCAAAAGAAATACTACAAGAATTATGTAGACGGAAGTTGGGATGGGATGAACCCATACCTGAAGATTTGAGGCCAAGGTGGGAGGCTTGGATAAAAGACTTGCAAAATTTGAGAGAAGTTCGGATACCTAGATGTTTTGTACCTCATGATTTCGGAGAGTACAAGAAAATAGAACTTCATCACTTTTCAGACGCCAGTAGTTATGGACAGTGCTCCTACATCAGAGTGATAGGAGAAGGAAAAATACACTGTGCCCTGGTTATGGGAAAGACCAGAGTTGCACCTACCAGTATTCAGACAATACCAAGACTTGAACTGACAGCAGCTGTTTCAGCATCAGTAAGCAAGTTTCTGAGAGAAGAATTAGAGTTAAAAATAGATGAAGAATACTTTTGGACAAACTCGCAAGTTGTCCTAGGATACATAAACAACGAAGCTCGAAGATTCCATGTCTTTGTCGCCAACAGAGTTCAGAAAATTAGGGAAATAACAAATCCGGAACATTGGCATCACATTGATACAAAGCATAACCCAGCAGATCATGCTTCAAGAGGCCTGAATGTAACAGAATTGAAAAATTCAAACTGGTTCACCGGTCCAGAGTTCCTTTGGGAAAAGGAAATCATACCCAGTGAAGGTTACACAGAATTGTCTATGGGTGATAAAGAAGTAAAAGTTGTACAAACATTGAGCACTGCTGCCAAGTGTCAAGATGACATACTTGAAAGTGATAAAAGACACTTGGAAGTTGAGAACCTGATGGAAAATTCCCCAAATTGATGTTCAAATCCTACTATAGAGAACATAGAATTATAGGTAATTTGGTGGGAGTGTAGCTGGCCAGCTAAGACCTGTCCTAGGTTGCTAATGTGGCTTACATGCATATATAGCTAGACATGTTAATACAGTGCATATGCTCATTTGTGAGAAATAACAGCAGAGTTATTTACTGTGACTTTATATGTGATGTCCTATAACAGTTGTTTATTGTGTTCACAGAAGAAAAGAAAAAATACACCTTTAAGAGTCATTTCTATATGCAGAATTGCAACCAGAAAGCGTAGAGTTAAGCTTTTGTGTCTCATCAGGAGTTTTAGCCAATCACAACCAATCTCACTGAGCAAGAGTCTTTGGCCAATCATAGCCAGCATTACACCCATGTTCTGTCTAGGAAATCTCATAGCACATTTCTAGAATTTCATTTTACATCAGAGTGTGGAGATGAACAGTTCAGATCCATCCAGAGTCCAGTTTTATGGAAGCAAGTGGTCAAAAATAGGATTTTTGTACTTACCGTAAAATCCATTTCTCCGACATCCATGGACTGACACAGCGTGTCTTTACACTTTACACGTGGGTTATGTCCCTGCTTGCAGGAGAAGACCTAGGCAGAATGTGAGATGTTATACATACATTCTAAAAAGCCAGAGCTGAACAGCCCCGCCCAGGGGGGCGGTCCCTCCGGACATAACCCTCCCACTGCAGTCAGCAGACCCCAGTTCGTAACAAAGCAGTACAAACTTAAAAGGAAGGGTGGGTGCTGTGTCAGTCCATGGATGTCAGAGAAATGGATTTTACGGTAAGTACAAAAATCCTATTTTCTCTTATCATCCATGGACTGACACAGCGTGTCTTTACACGTGGGATGTCCCAAAGCAGTGTTAAGAGGGATGGGAGCAGTATAAATGGAAAAACTTCACTCCAAGAAGGCAGAGCTCCTCAACGAAGGAGTCGCAACTTTAAACAGCGGCCTGCAGCACCCTGCGGCCGAAGGAAGCATCCGAAGATGCAGCCACATTAACCTTATAAAACTTAAAAGGCATGGACAGACGACCAGGTCGCCGCCTTGCACACTTGTGCAACCGACGCTTGATGTCGGAAAACCCAGGAAGCACCAATTGCCCTGGTGGAATGCGTCGTAACCGGAAAGGGAGGCGCCCGCCCTTTGAGAGCATAGGCTTGAATGACGGTTTGTCTGATTCCCCTAGAAATTATGGCAGACGAAACCACTTGGCCCTGTTATGGACCAGAGACAGTCACAAACAGTGAGTCGGACTTCCGAATAGAAGCAGTAGCAGACAGGTACACCCGTAAGGCTCGTACCCCATCCAATATGTGCAGCGCAAACTCTCTGGGATGCGATGGGTGAGGACACAAGGACGGGAGGACAATGTCCTCATGTAGGCGAAAGGTCACCACCACCCTTGGCAAAAAGGAAGGCCGCGGATGCAACATCGCCTTATCCTTATGGATGACTAAACATGGCGACTTGCAGGACAAGGCCGCCAACTCAGACACTCGTCAAACAGAAGTGATTGCCACTAAAAGGCCACCTTCTGAGACAAGACAAGAGGGGAATATCCCGGATATTCCCAAAGGAGGTTCCTGGAGGACCGAGAGCACCAAATTCAGATCCCACGGTGGGAGAGGAGGCTTGACAGGAGGGAGCACATGGCGAACCCCCAACACAAGGTGCTAACCAAGAAATGACCCGCTAGAGGTCGCTGAAAGAAGACGGCCAAGGCCAAAATCTGATCCTTGATGGTACTCAAAGCAAGCTTTTGGGTCACTCCACAATGCAGAGGACGCAGGATTCTGGGGACAGAATACGTCCGAGGACGCCAGTCCAGCGCTTCTCACATGGCGATATAAGCTTTTCAGGCACGGTGATAGATCTGCCTGGAGGAAGACTTCCTCGTCCTCAACATGGTCAAAATGACCGAGTCCGAGAGACCTCGGTCCCTCAACACCTGGCTTTTAACAGCCCTGCCGTTAAAGCCAGAGACTGTAAGCCGGATGAAACATAGGACCTTGAGACTGAAGGTCCTCCCTCATCGGCAACTGCCAGGGAATGTCCGCGATGAGACGTACCAGATCAGCGTACCAGTGACGCTGAGGCCAATCCGGAACAATTAGGATCACAGAGTTTATATCAGGTGATAAGGACCCTATGGGGCCACCAACGCATCGCCCGAGAATCCCTGGATCTGGCCACAACCTTGACCCTTGCGATTGAGTCGAGAGGTCCTCAGGTCCACCTCCGGCGTGCCCCACCGTCAGCAAAGGAGTTGAAATATGCAAGGACCACTCTTCTTGGTCCGGCGTCTGGCGATTGGCGACTCAGATAGTCCGCCTGCCCATTGTCTATGCCCAGAATGTAAATGGCCTACAGAGCCGGCACGTTTCTTCCGGCCCACTTCCGGATACGGACTACCTCGGAAGCCGCAGCTGAGCTCCGAGTCCCCCTTGATGGTTTATATACGCCACCGCCTTGGCGTTGTATGACTGGATCCTGATGGAGCGACTTTGTAATCTCTCCGACCCGAGGGGAGACCCAGTCTGATGGCCCGTATTTCCAGAACAGTGATTGGTAAACGGGCTCGTCCGGAGTCCAAGGCCTTGAGCCGACAGGATTCCCCAGACTCCACCTCAGCCCGTCAGGCTGGTGTCCGTCGTAAGTACCGTCCATTGAATGGGAGGGGAACGACTTTCCAGACCGGAGAGCCGAGGATCTCCACCACCATGTCAGGGACGCCCTGACCAGGTGACTCACCTGGATCTGAAGATTCAAGGACAATGGGGATTTGTCCCAGGTGGACAAGATCTCCTTCTGCAATGCCCTGGTGTGTGATTGGGCATACGGAACGGCCGCGAAGGAGGCCACCACGAGTCTCGGGACTCTCATGCAAAAAACGGATTGACAACCATTTTCGGGATGTCAGCACCCGCACCGCAGACTGAAGTGTCAGCAACTTCTCCAGAGGTAGGATACCTTTGCCTCCAAGGAGTCCAGATTCAGAACTAGATACTCCAGACACTGAGTCGGGACCAGGACTGACTCCTGAATGTTCAGGAACCACCCGAAGTCCCTGAGGGTCTAATTGACGATAGTCACCTTTCTTCTAAGTCTGAGCCACTTCCTGCTCTTAGCAGAAGATCGTCCAGATAGCCCACGACAGCAATACCTCGCTGTAACAGAAGGCTAGAACTGGAGCAAGCACCTTGGTGAACACCCTTGGTGCCGAGGCTAGGCCGAAAGGAAGAGCCACAATCGATAGTGGACTTCGCTGATCGCAAAGCGCAGAAACTTCTGGTGACTTGCGCAGATCGGCACATGCAAGTAGGCATCCTTGAAGTCCAAGGACGCCAGAAGAGAATCCCTTTGGTGGAGTGTAGCGATCACCATGCGAATGGATTCCATGCGGAATTTCTGCACCTTCTCGAAGGCATTCAGGGCCTTGAGGTCCAGGATAGGTCACACCACGTCCTATTTTTGGGACGACAAACAGATTCGAGTAGAATCCCTGAAAACTCTCCTGTGACGGAACCGGCACAATCACTCCGGACCTGATCAAATCCTGTACAGCCCCCAAGAGGGCTGCCCGACAGGTAGGAAGAAGAGGAAGATTAGAGGGAAAGAATCTGTCTGGGGGCCAGGATCGGAATACTATCCTGTATCCTGAGGTGACCACCTCGCACACCCACCAGTCGGAGATTCGGGAGGTCCACCGATTCGTGACCTGCAAAGACGTCCCCCCCCACCCCAGAGTCGGGCGGAGGCAAGACTTCACGCGGAGGCGGGCTTGGGAGCCGCTTGTTTGGCTTACGCACCCAGGGGTACTTGTGCCCACCAGCCGCACTGCCGTCAGTCTGAGAGGGCCTACCCGTGGATTCTGACTGACGAAAAAACCCCGTTTTTCTGGAAAGGAAGGCCCCAGTTTGCGGCGGGCCTCCTCACCCTTGCTAGTCTAAGGAAGAAGAGTGCTTTTACCTCCCGTGACATCCATGACGATGTCATCCAGAGCAGCACCGAAAGGTCTACCATCTTTAAATGGTAGATCCGTCAGGAGCTTCCTAAGGCTAGGTCAGCAGACCAGCATTTCAACCAGATAAGACGACGCAATACCACCGCCGAGACAGAGGCCCTGGATATTAAAGGGGCCGCATCCAACGTGGCGCCGCACACATACACCAGGCCCTGAACCAGTTGGTGGGCCAGAGCAACTGTGTCTGGAGGAAGATTATGCTCCTGTACAGCTAGGTGCAACATTTTTGCCCAACCTGTAAGTGTTTAAGACACAAGGGTCGCCGCTACCACAGGCCGTAGGGCGGATCCCAACAAGGCAAACATGGCTCTGCTCACCACTTCTGACCTCCTGTCAGTGGGGTCCTCAAATGCAGGAGTCCCCTCCATCAGGAGAGTGATGGCCTTGTTCAACCGGGCGACTGGAGGGTCGACCACTGGGGGAGAAGCCCACTCTTTAAGTAGGGCATCTTCAAGGGGTATCTGATAGACAAACGCCACGGACCATAAAAAAATTCTTCTGCGGCTTTTCCCAGACCTTATCAATGAGCTGGTCAAAGAAAGTACATATGGAAAAACCTCTTTAGAAGGCCTGGCCTTAAAAGAACCAAAAAGGAGACTGTATCCGCCTGAGGTTCTGCATCCGCAGCATTTTAGCTTGAGAGTGTCCCTCACCGCAGTCATGAGTACACTAACAAGCGCCCTGTCATTTACTGACTCAGAACTGGAGTTTTCCTCATAAGGAATGTCCTGTTCAAAACCATCCAATACATTCAGAACTAGGGTCCTGAGCGGTAGTGGCTAGGCCCATATCTGAATCAGCGCACTGCCCTCATGTAGTAAAGTGGGGAGAGGGCGCTTTTTTGCTCCCTTGCGCTTGCACACAGCTCCCATCCTGGTCAGAAATGATTCCAGGACTGCCCACAACTGGTCCCTAGGGACCGCAGGTGCTGAAGCACTGCCTGTTGTCCACTGACATTTAGGGGAAGCTGGTGACAGAGACTCCATATTGCCCCCCTCTGAGACTCCTCAGATAAAAAGTTCACCCACAGGCTGTGCTGACTGAGGAGGGGGCGCCCAGGGGACTCACCAAACCGGACCAGGGACCGCTCAGTTCCGCTGTCTGTACCGCGCTGTGTCAGCACTGGTGAGCTGTGAGGAGATTCGCGCTGTTACAGCAGCGCTAGAGGCCAAAACTGAAGAGCGTGCGGGCTACAAGAAAATGGCCGCCGCACTTCACTGAGGCGATCCGCGGCAAGATGGCCGCCATGACACAGCAAAAGTGAACAAAACACACACAGCGCCACTCGGCGCTCAGGCCCCAAAACACACACAAAAAAAAAAGCCCCAAGCATATCTGCAGACCAGCATTAGCCCCTCCAAGAACAGTGTGACCCCCAGGCACCCCACACAGCACAGCACCAGCAATGGTGATAGAGAGTGACAATGAAATACAGGGGGAGACAGGGAAAATCCCCCACAGAGAAACACACAGCCTTTTGTACTCACCTGCAGGCAGGAGAGACTACTTACCTGTCCGCTGAGGGACCCACTGGTGTGTTTCTGACAGGACTATCACAGTGCAGTACTGAGTAGCTGTCGGCCCGGTCCACCGTGAAAGATACAGTCAGTCAGGAACTGTTCAGTCTTGAGAGGACCGTGGGAGCATGAAAGCAAACCCGGCCACCCCTGGAGTCACGGGGCCTGTCGTGAACGGAGCCTCACGCACACAAGGCGAGGATCAGCACGCTCGATGGTCGGACAGGGAAGACTACGAGGATATCTTGTACCCAACCTGTTGCCCAGCCGACAGTTGATAGAAGATTCTCAAAAATAAAAAAAAAGAATTCCAGAAAAGGAATAAAAATAGGTCAGGAGACTGGCTCCTGAGAGAGCCACGTCTTCTCCTTCTGCTAGGCAGAAAAAAAACTGAGGTCTGCTGACTGCAGTGGGAGGGTTATGTCCGGAGGGACCGCCCCCCTGGGCGGGGCTGTTCAGCTCTGGCTTTTTAGAATGTATGTATAACATCTCACATTCTGCCTAGGTCTTCTCCTGCAAGCAGGGACATAACCCACGTGTAAAGTGTAAAGACACGCTGTGTCAGTCCATGGATGATAAGAGAAATAGGTATTTAATACAGTTATATAAGTTCCTATTGTTAATAATGTGATTAGAACTGTATACTGAAACTAGTTATGTGTTCACTTGTAGTTCCACCAAACCAGGTTTGCAAAAAAATAAAACCAGCAAACAAACCAGGTTTCAAACAAACGTTCAAGCAATCAAACCAGATTCAAACCAGGTTTCAGAGCAAACATCAGAGCAAACAGCATTATAGAGCAAGTCCCAGATAGATCATAAAGTGTCTAAAGTATTTTAAAGTGGAGCTCCACCCTAAATAGCAACTTTTGCTATTTGGAACCCTCCCTCCCCTCCGGTGTCACAATTGACACCTTTCAGGGGGGTGAAGATACCTGTCTAAGACAGGTATTTTCACCCACATCCGGGAGTCCTCTCTCCGGGAATCTGCGGGAGTTACGTCACTTCCCGCAGACTTCCCTTGGTGTTCTGGGAGACACTCGGCTCCCAGAACACAGGAGCACCAATCAGAACGGCGCAGCGCGACTCGCGCATGCGCCGTAGGGAACCGGGCATGAAGCCGCAGGGCTTCACTTCCTGGTTCCCTCAGCGAGGATGGCGGAGGGAGCAGCAGAGCGACGAGCGGTCGCTCGTCCTCTGCTACGGACGTCGCTGGACTCCAGGACAGGCAAGTGTCCAAATATTAAAAGCCAGCAGCTGCTGTAGCTGTTGGCTTTTAATATTTTTTTTTCCGGCGGAGCTCCGCTTTAAAGTGAAAGTACAGATACTGAAGAGAGAAATATATCTACCATTTTATGTAGAATTACAAGATTGAACAGTTGAACCGACATTTGTTATACTTTATTCAACACGTGTTTGTACATGGACTTCCTGCTGCTAAATTGTCAGTGTTATATAAGAAGAAAAGCTAAAGTGAATAAAGAAGAAGTTATCTTAAAGGTTTGGTGTGCTCTTTAAACCTACTGCTTCCATAGAACGGCGCTAGAGGAATTATAGAGTAACAGATAGTCTTGTGTGGACTAAAAGATCAGAGAAATCAAATTCTTCTAATGCCACAGAGCATAAAGACACTTCATAGTGCTGCGCCTGCCTCATGTAGTACATATGTAATAAAATTATATTGACTAATAGATG
The DNA here is from genome assembly GCA_029206835.1 of Rana muscosa. Lineage (NCBI taxonomy): Eukaryota > Metazoa > Chordata > Amphibia > Anura > Ranidae > Rana > Rana muscosa. The sequence continues at coordinate 300,548,414 of CM055117.1, forward strand.
ACTAATGCCGCGTACACACGTACGTTTTTAATGCCATTTTTTAAGCCAACGTTTTTCTCGTCTTTTTTCTTGTTTCCTCTTAAGCCTGTCTTGCAGCCACACGATCATTAAAAAAAACGCTCGAGAAAAGCGGTGACGTACAACACGTACGACGGCACTATAAAGGGGAAGTTCAGTTCGAATGGCGCCACCCTTCATGTTAGTAAACTTTGTTGAGCGGCGATTCGCGCTTTTCAGTCTGTTACAGCGTGACGAATGTGCCATCTCCATTACGAAAGCTAGTTTTACCAGAACGAGCGCTCCCGTCTCATACTTGATTCTGAGCATGCGCGTTTTTTTTCCCCCTCGTAAAAGCATACACACTATCGTTTTTCACGTCGTTAAAAAAAACTACATTAAAAACGACGTGAAAAAATAGAGCATGTTCGAAATTTTTAATGCCCGTTTTTCACGCTCTGGAGCATACACACGATCGGTTTTAATGGCCATTTTTAAAAATGGCATTTTTAACGGCATGAAAAACGATCGTGTGTATGCAGCATAAGAGTATTATATGAAACATAGTAAGATGATTGAAATTATAACCTTCAGGTGTTGGTTACATGGTACACTGTTACCCTCCTCCTATATATATATATATATATATATATATATATATATATATATATATATATATATATATATATATGACAGACAAGACAGTGACACGGTGAGTACAACCCATCCACCACAGATAATCAAGCTTCTCACCTCACAGATTGGACCTAAACAGGTCACTCAGCATTGACCCACAACCTAGCGGTAAAGGTAACCACCGATCCAATGGATGAGGATACAGCTGATTTCTGCTCTAGATATATGAACAAAAAGCAAAGGATCTTGTGTTCTCCGTTTTAAACGTTTGATTGCACCCGCGGCCATCTTCTTAGTTAGAAACATATCGCTATGCTCACACGCCTGCACTCGGTCCAAGTGCTCTGCTTGTAAGTAGGTTTAATTTATGCTGGCAATAAACCGTTTAAAAACAAACAGAGTACTAGATCCTTTCCTTTTTGTTCATGTCTGAAGCAGAGATCAACTGTACCCATCATAATTGGATCGGTAGTTATCTTTACCCCAGGTTGTGGGTCAAACCAGAGTGACCTGTTTTGGTCGAATCTATGAGAAGCTTGATTATCTGTGGTGGATGGGTTGTAGGAGCTATATCCTACAGTTATCCAGTTGGGAGAATCAGTCAGGATCCCCAAACTCCAAGAAGCCTTAGCTAGTGAGTGCCCATGAAGGAGTAGCAGCACTCATGGAATTGTTCCACCACAAAAACTGCTTAAAAAAATAAAATAAAAAATAAAAAACACCCTGCTAGGGCTGTATGAAGAACTGCCAATTGCGTGGGTAGGTTTAACAAGTACTGTACCCAGTAAAATGTAGCCGCAGCTAAATAGAAGTACCTGGGGCGTGGCCAAGATGGCGCTGTGAGCGGCTGCTTTTACTGAGGGCTCCGCTGCTTTCAGCTTCTTACCCGGATCCTGGGCAGTTAGAGGCCGATTCATCCACCCCTGCTGACTGGGGGAGTGGGGCGCAATAGAGAGGGAAGCGAGGCAGTCCTCCTGACGGCTGCTAACCCCTCCACAGGCGAATTCCGGCTCCTCCGCGTGTAACTAGGCCGCGGCCGCGGTCTTTCCTGGCGGCGTTCGGGGGTCCGGATCGGGCCGGAGCTGCGCTGAGGCCCCCTGCAATTCGGATTGGTGCACTGGCGGCGGCTGTGGGCAGCGGAGGTGGTGGGGGACGCATCGGTTGCTGCTCACTTCCCCGTCCATCCTGCATCTGGGCCCGCTCGCGCTGCTAGGCCGCAGCCGCAGACTTTCCTGGAGGACATCGGAGCGGAGGAGCGCTGCGGCCCCCTGCACATGAGAGAGGTGGGCTGACGCGGGCTGTGGGCGGCTGGACAGAGGTGGACACACTGACTGCTGACCCATCCATCCATCCATCAATCCTGCGTCCAGGCCCGCTCGACCTGCTAGGCCGCAGCCGGGGCCTTTCCTGGCGGTCCAACCGGGCCCCTCCCCCCCCCCCCTTCTCCTCGTGTGACTCTCCAGGGGGAACACGGGGGAACCCCTAAAGCCGCCAACTATATTTTCAGGGCACGGTGAGCACCCTGAATGCGGCGCCGGAGCTCGGGTGCTAGGTCCAACAAAGGGGGCAGAAAACTAACTTCTCAACCGTTACCGGACCCCCCTCCAACGCCCGCTGATCTCCCGGTGCAAAGCCGTACCACCCGGAGCTCCCACAAGGCCTCACAGATAGGCCCCATGGACTCGGCTGAAGCCCGACCGCCCTGGCTGGCGGAAGTCATGGCGGCCATTGCCACATGCCAGTCCACCTTAACCACAAAAATAGAGGCCGTCCAGATGGACATAGGCCTTATCCGCCAGGACATGGATAAGTTTAGGACCAGGATGGCGGAGACCGAGCAGAGAGTTAGTAACACTGAAGATGTGGTCGCAGAACAGGGCGCAGCGCTCCGCAATCTCCAAACCAAAGTCAAAGCCCTTGAATACAGAGCCGAGGACGCCGAAAACAGAAACCGGCGCAACAACCTCCGCATTGTCGGTCTACCCGAGGGGGTAGAGGGGAGTGACCCTATAGGCTTTATAGAGGGTATGCTGCGTACCCTCCTCCCCGAGGCTCGCATGTCACCCCAATATGTGGTGGAAAGGGCGCACCGCATTCCTCCTAAGCCAGGACCTCCTGGAACCCCGCCGCGAACCTTCATCCTCCGCCTGCTCAACTTCCGGGATCGGGACGAAGTTCTCCGTGCCTCCAGGCTCGTGGGCGACCTACGATTCCAGAACGTCAAGCTGATGGTCTTCCCCGATTATTCGGTAGAAACACAGAAGCTCAGGAAGTCGTTCGACCAGGTCAAGGTGACTCTGAGGGCGCGCAACATCCGTTACAGCATCCTTTTCCCGGCCCGTCTGAGAGTACAGGACGGGGAGTCGACCCGCTTCTTCACTAATCCCAGGGAGGTGTCTGTCTGGTTGGAGTCGCTGCCGCGGGCCCGCTGATTGGACGCATGGTATGTACTATTTGATACCACCCTTGTTTTGAATTTGCCTATATCGGTGGGGCCGGCAGACTAGCCCCCTGGACGGAGCTCTCACACCTGTTGTTGCACCTGTTGTGTCCGGCTAATCCCCTTGGTGTGTGCAGCTCCGATGGTGACGGCTGGCCCCCGCCGATGTGGGAACCCAAGTTAGCGCCCCTGACGTGATCAGGAGAACACTCCTTTTTCCCCTTTTTTTTGGGTCTTTTTATCCCCCATGTGACACTGGGGACCATACCGCGTTTACTCCCTTGTCACTGGATCGACTGTACTGTTGGGACGCGTTCCTGTCCGCTTCCATCCTCCTGAACCCCTGTCCCTTACAGCTTGTTGCATTACCAGCGGAAGTCTCGCACTTAGAGAGTCGCTCAGACAGTTGCTCGCCCCCCCCCAGAATTTATCTGGGGGGCTGAGTTCGCCTCTTGCACGGAACCCCCTTTGCAGCCGGCGAGCTGTTATTGTTTGGGATGGATACCCTCCTCAGTTTTAGGGGGTTGGGTGGGGTGGGGATTGTTGCCCTTCTGGGGCTATTTTTCTTGTTCTGATCTGTTTTTTTCATTTTGTTGTTTTTGTTTTCATTATGTTTTTGCTTTACATTCAAAAAGTTGATACTTCAGCATTGCTCTGTTTCCAGATGTGTACATCCTGGGTCTGGGGGTCAGGTCCGGGAGTCATGCGGTGTCATCCTGTCCCCCCTATCAATCTGACGGTCCATGTCAGCAGTTAATATCCTATCGTGGAACACCAGGGGGTTGAATTCCCCGACCAAACGCTCCCTGGTGTTCCAATTTATTAAGTCTTATAACCCGCATATCTGTGTCCTACAGGAAACGCACCTCATGGGGAGTAGAATTCTCTCACTTAAAAAGCCATGGGTGGGCCACCACTATCACTCTACCTATTCTAGCTTTTCTAGAGGGGTCAGTATACTTGTGTTAAAGTCCCTCCCGTTCTGGCTCCTGGACCTGATTCTCGATCCTGATGGTAGATACGTCATAATTAATGCCGTGATTCATTCGCTGACCTGGACCATAGTGGGTCTATATCTTCCCCCGCCAGCCTCCCTGTTGCTGCTGAACCACATAACGAGCAGAGTGGCCGAGTTCACCTCTGATAATACTGTGTTTTTGGGGGATTTTGACTTGGTCCCCGATCCAGATATGGATCGCCTGACGCCTGGAGGTCGACACTACTCTGGGTTGGCTGACTGGGCTGATGTCTATGGACTGACGGACGTGTGGAGGTGGAAACATCCTTGGGACTTGGCCTACACCTGCCACTCGGCCTCCCACAGGACGTTCTCCCGCATAGATCTGGTATATGCGGGCAGACCGGTCCTGCAAAGGGTTACAGATGTGAAGATCTTGCCTAGGGGGATCTCGGATCACGCACCATTGCTTCTGGCGCTGGATTTCTCTAGGGGCCATCCTGTTCGCCTGTGGAGACTGTCCAGGTTTTGGATCTCAGACACCTCTGTGGACGACCAGTTCCAAACTGAATTGACCGGTTATTGGGCGGAGAATGAGGGCACGGCGGGGACCGGGACTGTATGGGATGCCTTTAAAGCCTCCACGAGAGGACACTACCAGACCATTATTGCCAGAGTTCGTAGGGAACGCAGCGCAGACTTAGTGAGGGCGGAAAGGGAGGCTGCCAGTGCAGAGGAGACCTTTATTAGGACCCGTGACCCCCAACACTATGCCCACCTGCAGCTCCTGACAGGGGAGGTCCTTGGTATCCGTACCTCACTTACCCAAAAAAAGCTACTCGCTCAGTCCCATAGGATTTTTGAACAGGGGGAGAGGTCGGGTAGGATGCTGGCTTGGCTTTCCAGGGAGCAGGAGGGGGTGGTTAGTGTCTCCCATATTACGGGCCCCACGGGGGAGCTGGTAAGCTCTCCGGGGGGTATTAATCAGTGCTTTGCTGACTTCTACCGTGCACTCTATGAGTCAAGGGTGGATTATGGTGATGAGGACCTGGTGAAGTATTTGGGAGACATTGACATTCCGGTCCTTACGGCGACCTACCGTGAGCGACTTGACGCCCCTGTCACGGTGCAGGAGATCCAGCGGGCCCTTAAATCTATGCAATCTGGCAAGACGCCCGGGCCTGATGGAATTCCTGTAGAGTTCTACAAACACTATGCAGACGAACTAGTGCCCAGACTACATTCCCTATTCGCGGTGTCCGCGCAGCAGGGAGAGCTCCCTGTTTCCATGGGTGAGGCGGTCATAGTGGTGATCCCGAAGCCGGGGAAGGACCCTTCCCTCTGTTCCTCGTATCGCCCTATCTCGTTGCTGAACGTTGATGCGAAGATCCTGGCCAAGATCTTGGCAACAAGACTGAACTCTGTCATTACTGCCCTGGTACACTCGGATCAAACAGGCTTTATGCCGGGTAGGGGAACGGATATTAACATTAGACGCCTCCTCACCCACATTGATGGGGCTGGTGAGGGGGTCGACGGGAGTGGTGGCCTCACTTGACGCAGAGAAGGCCTTCGACTCTGTAGAGTGGGGCTACCTCTGGGGGGTGCTCGACAGCTTCGGGTTTGGGCCAGGCTTCCTGAAATGGGTACGCATGTTATATAGCTCCCCATCTGCTAGAATTCGGACCAACGGCTGTCTATCAGACGTCTTCCCCTTGGGTCGCGGCACGAGACAGGGGTGCCCCCTCTCCCCGGGTTTATTTGCCCTTGCTATGGAACCACTGGCCATCCTGTTGAGAGCTGAGACGAGGGTCCGGGGATTGAAAATAGGTCCAATTGAAGAAAAGCTGTCTCTGTATGCGGATAATGCCCTGCTATACCTGGCGGACGCCTCTTCATCCCTGCAGGTGGCTTTAGATCTGATTGATCAATTTGGGGGCTACTCCGGTATTCGCATCAACTGGGACAAATCGGTCTTATTTCCCCTATGTCCCTCGGCCCCGCGTCCCACGACACGAACGCGGCTCAGATGGGTGGACGAGTTTACATACCTGGGCATCAAGGTTAGCAGTAAGATTGGTGACTACGTTGGCAAAAACATACAACCACTCATGACCCAACTAGTGGCCAGGTGCGCGGTGTGGCGGTCACTCCCTCTGACGCCAGTGGGTAGAGTCAACCTTTTGAAGATGGTCTTTCTCCCGAAATTCCTGTACTTCTTTCGCAATACCCCCTCGTATATCCCTAGGTCTTTCTTCCGGAGGTTGGACAGCCTGCTGATCTCTTTTGTCTGGGCTGGGAGACCCCCCCGGGTGGCGAGGAAGACCTTATATTTGTCTTTGTCCGGAGGAGGACTGGCGCTCCCTAATTTTTTGCTTTACTACTGGGCAGCTGTCCTGGTTACGGTGAGATGGTGGTTCTCCCAGCCTAGACAAAATCCGGCGGTCACACTTGAGGCGGCTATTGTGGGCTCTTATGCGGCCTTGAGCAATCTACCGTTTCGTGGCCTCAGGACCAGCCCCTGTATGACGACCCTCATGCGGACCACAGTTAAGGTCTGGCAGGAGGCTCGACTAATGTACCGGTGACCCAACTTGGTATCCCCGCATATGCCCTTGTGGGCTAACCCTATGCTGCCTCACATGAATAGTATCCCAGATCCATCCCTGTGGGCGAAAAAGGGAATCGTTACTCTGAAACATATAGTGAAAGCGGGTACGATTATGCCTTTCCAGGAACTCAGGCAGGCGTATCTCCTGCCGGTCTCTTTCCAATTTAGGTACTGGCAGCTGAGACATGCTTTTGAGGCCCAATTCCCAGAGCCTATAACCCTGGAGTCAGACTCTATTGAGCGACTCTTATCCTCCGCCCTCATGGACCGCCCCCTCTCGTCCCTCTACCTGTACCTCACTGTACAGTTTGATGCCAAGCTTACTAAGCCGTGGGAGGAATGGAGGGCTGATATTCCGTCACTGGACGAGGAGGAGTGGAGGGATTGCCTCGCATCTTATATCCCTGTTATGATAGCTGCAAAGGATAGGTTTATACAATTTAAATTTCTCCAGAGCCTACTACACCCCGCAGAGGCTGGCACGTATTTACCCGCAGCGAGATCCTAATTGTCAGAGATGCAGGCAGGAGATAGGTACGTTTTGGCACATGGTCTGGTCGTGTCCGAAACTCCAGCCCTATTGGGTGGATGTGGCTTCCAGACTGACGGACGTGACTGGCTTAAACGTGCCGACTGACCCCAAGATCCTACTGCTGAATCATATGGAGGACGTGGAAGGGGATAGATATTGTAAACTCTGCCTGACCTTCTCACTATTTTATGCTAGGAGGGAAATCCTGCTCAAGTGGAAATCTGAGGACCCCCCCACATGCGCCGCCTGGCAGCGCTCAGTCGACTCAGTACTTTCTCTATATAAATTGACTTATGAGAGTAGACAGTGCCCCGCGAAGTTCGACAAAATTTGGTCTTCATGGCAGACCACTCGCTCTGACTTGGAACTCACTGGGTGTGACTGACTGGGCTGTTGTTGGGGATGGCTTCCCCCCCCTGCCCCTCTTGGTCCCTGGACTTTACTGCTACTCAGGGTTGTTGTGTGGCCGGGGAGGGGTGAACCAGAGTCGTTTTATGCACGACCGGGTTTGGGCCAATGTTTGTTGATTATTTGCATTTAGCAACGAATGAGAGGGGTGTGTTCCCCCAGATGTGACGCATTATCCTGTTTGTTTGCTCTGCACTGGAGGATGTGCTATTTACTGGTTGTATTGTAATGCTGATTTGTCTAATAAAAACTCTCTGTTAAAAAAAAAAAATAGAAGTACCTACTTCTACCAATACCAGCAGGTGGTGCAAGGGATGGAGCCCAAGAGGGATTAAGTGATAGAAGAGTGCAAGGGTGACAAAATTGAGCTGTAAGTTACTGTCTGCAAGCACAGTGCATTAGACAATGATGCTCATTGAGGGTAGTTCTTGGGCTGGAGTCTGTTGAACTGATTGGACTATTACCGTACTGAAGTAGGACAATTGCAGGAGAACAGCAATAATGGGGTGCCGCAGCTCACTGTACAGATGGCAAACAGACGGGAACAAGCAAAGCACTGCTATGGCTCTAAACGGAATTAATACTCTTTCCCAACTTGTAGCAGAGTCCTGTAACAACTGGACCACAAATCAGGTACACATACAATATGGCACAGCCCTGGTCCTGAAATGCAAATAGGAATCTCCAGACAATACTGGTCTGACTTTAAGGCCTCATGCACACTGGACATTTTTACAGCTGCCGTTTTTGGCTTCAGACATTTTCTTTTCTACAGTCAAACTCTTAACCACTTCCATACAGGGCACTTATACAGCTTCCTGCCCAAGCCAATTTTGAGCTTTCAGCACTGTCGCAATTTGAATGACAATTGCGCGGTCATGCTACACTGTACCCAAACAAATTTTTTATCATTTTGTTCCCACAAATAGAGCTTTCTTTCGGTGGTATTTGATCGCCTCTGCGATTTTTTTTTTGCACAACAAATAAAAAAAGAGCAAATTTTTTTTTAAAAAAAACTAAGTTTTTCTTTGTTTGTTATTTTTTTTGTAAATAAGTACCTTTTCTACTTCAATGACGGGCACTGATAAGGTGGCACTGAAGGGCACTGATAAGGCGACACTGATGGGCACCGATGAGGTGGCACCAATGAGGTGGCACTGATGGGCACTGGTATGCGGCACTGTTGGGCACTCATAGGCGGCACTGATGGGCACTCATGGGCGGCACTGATGGGCACTCATGGGCGGCACTGATGGGCACTCATGGGCGGCACTGATAGGTGGGCACAGATTGGTACGGATGGGCATGGATGGGCACTGATAGGTGGCACTGATGGACACTAGTAGGTGGCATGGGTGGCACTGGTGCCCAGCAATGCCAGCCACCACACATTGTGAAAGTGCCAGTCAGTGCCCATTTGTGGGCACTGATTGGTATTTTTTTTAATGTTTTTATTTTATTTATTTGTTTTTACTACATGTGGATGGCCATGGGGGCCATCCACATGATTGGGGCTTCCCTGGTGGTCCTGGGGGGGCTTCCCTGGTGGTCTAGTGTGGGTATCCGAGGGGGGGCTGCGCTGATAAACAATCAGCGCGAACCCCCCCTGTCAGGAGAGCCGCCGATCAGCTCTCCTCTACTCGCGTCTGTCAGACGCGAGTGAGGAAGAGCCGATCAACGGCTCTTCCCGTTTACATTGTGATCAGCCGTGATTCGACACGGCTGATCACGTGGTAAAAAGCCTCCGACGGAGGCTTCTTACCGAGATCAGTGTAGCGGTGGGTCAGACACCCACCGATCGCCGCGATGCGCGCCCCCCCCCCGGGCGCGCGGCGGCTGTTATCCCGCAGGACGTCATATGACGTCCAGGGTGGATAACAGAACCACTTCCCGGACGTCAATCTGCTATTGACTGGGCGGGAAGTGGTTAAGCATGTTATCCTATTTCCATGCACACATAGGCCGTTATCAACCGTTTTTTTGGCTGGGGTGTTTGTTTTTTACAGCAAAAAAACAAAAAAAAACTAGTAGGTCCCGAGAGGCATTTTTCCGCTGTAAAGACGCTCCAACGTAAAATAAAATAAAAAAAAAAAAAAAGCCTAAAAACACCCACACGCTAAAAACGCTATTGCCTCTCACGCCTGAATGTATCATGGCTTCCGTTTGTCCAAAAGCTTTAGCATCCTTTAACTGCAGGGGGCTTAACACACCAGAGAAGCGGAGCCAGATTCTCTACCACTTTCATAAAAAGCGCTCTAGCATCTTATTACTACAGGAAACACATTTCCGTACGGATTCCATACCTGCACTACGCAATAGGTACTACCCACAATGGTACCACAGTACTAATTCCCAAGCCAAATCTAAGGGAGTATCCATCGCCTTCCATAAATCTTTTAAACCGGAGGTCCTAAACTCCCTTGTTGATGTTAATGGTCGCTCCATCTTTCTCAAGCTGAAACTAAACAATTTTCTCTTCACAGTGGCCAACATATATGTACCAAACGTGGATCAGGCTCGGTTCCTCTCGACAGTTCTCACGAGATTATCCTCATTCGGAGGTCCCTGCTTCACATTGGTGGAGATCTCAATGTTGTCATGTCCCCGTCTGCAGACACATCCTCGGGTAAGTCCTCTGTTCCACTCTCCACACTGACACGCATCAAAGCCCTACTACATTCCTCCCACCTGGTGGATGTTTGGCGTGTCCAGCATCCCACGGAAAGGGATTACAGCCATTATTCAGCAGCACACAATTCCTATAGCAGACTCGACCACTTCCTAATATCCCAATCGCTGCTAGATTCCCCTATCCAGGCAGCATTGGGTCACCTACTCTGGTCTGACCACGCCCGGTCTACTTGACCCTTGCTCGTCCCCCAACTTCCCGTAGAGGTACGCAATGGAGTCTCAATGACAATTTATTGCGGGACTCTGCCTGTGTAGCGGAAATTTCCAAGACCATTCGGAGCTTTATTTCAGACCACTCTTCAGATACTACCTCCCCTCTCATTCAATGGGGTGCCCTAAAAATGCGTGGTCCAGGGCGTATTTATACAACACGGATCCCGTCTCAAAAAGATACAGATATTCGCTGTCTCCTCTCCACTATAGCGGAACTAGAACCTCTACACAAACGAGATTTGGACCCTGACATTTTTGTCGGATTGTCGAATGCCCACAGAGACCTACTCCAGCTTCTAGACTCACATTCCTCAATAGCTCGGGATAGGGCACGCAATTACCATTATTCACTAGCAAATAAATGCGGCAAACACCTGCCTCGGGTCCTCCATCCTAGGCCACCCCGATACTCCATTCCCTTTATTACACATCCCAATCAAACTAAAACGTTTAACACGAGCGGCATATCCTCTGCCTTCCGGGAATACTACTCCCAACTTTATAACCTACAGTCCACTCACTACTCCAACCGCACGCACCACCCCCTCGAGTGACGACATGCGAGATTATATTATAGAGACGGCATTACCCCCCATCAACACGTCAGATGTTGATGAACTGGACAAGCCCCCTGGTCGCGCCTGAATTTATAGGCGCCATCAAAGACTTGAAGATGGGCAAATGTCCTGGCCCGGATGGGTTCAACCCCCCCGTTTTTACAAAAAACAAACAAAAAAAAATTTTTTGCCCCCCTATTGTCTCCACTTACGGCTAAGGCATTCAATGCCATGGATGACTCCCACCCACCGCCTAAAGCAGGGGTCTCAAACTGACGGCCCTCCAGCTGTTGCAAAACTACAATTCCCATTAGGCATTGCAAGGCTGACCATTACAAGCATGACTCCCACAGGCAGAGGCATGATGGGACTTGTAGTTTCACAACAGCTGGAGGGCCGCCAGTTTGAGAACCCTGGCCTAAAAGGCTTGCTGTCTGCCGATATCTCCATATTACCCAAACCAGGCAAAGATTCGTCCCAATGTAGCAGCTATCGGCCAATATCTCTGTTCAACATAGACCTAAAACTGTACGCAAAAGGTATTGGCCAATCGCTTATCCCCTCTACTCCCTGGAGTGATCCATAACGACCAAGTGGGATTTGTCCCGGGTCGTGAGGCAAGGGACAACACCACCAAGACTATTCACCTAATCTCCCTTATCCAACGCAAAGGCCTAAAAGTCTGCCTCCTCTCCTTCGACGCTGAAAAAGCGTTAGATCGGGTCAACTGGAGATTTCTTCGACTCTCATTAGAACAGTTAGGCTTACGCACGACCTTTATCTCTAAGGTGCTGTCCCTTTACTCCCAAGCTTCGGCCTCGGTCCTAGTCAATGGCACTGCCTCTGAGCCATTTGATATCTTCAATGGTACCCAGAAGGGCTGCCCCCTCTTAATTGTCATTGTTATAGAACACCTAGCCTGCGCCATTAGACAAAATACCTCCATACACAGTATCCAAACACCTTCCTCTCATTACCCCTCTATGCCGATGATCTCCTGGTCTACATACAACTAGGGGTGCAACGGATCAATCCTCAGATCAGAGTCACGGATCAGATCATTTTTCGGATCGGCAAAAAAAAAAAAAAAAAAAAGACAAATCTTGTTACACCCGCCAGTTTTAGATTTCAGTTATTTTCAACACAAAATGGAGCTTACATGCGGAAATACATTATTTGGAAAACCAACGCACTGTTTACATGTTAAATTTTAAAAGCAGCAGCAAACCTGCTGACCTTACATGGTTGCTAATGTGACAGAACACCTCTGATTTTCACATTTAACTAAATGTTAAATGTGAAAATCAGAGGTGTTCCGTCACATTAGCAACCATGTAAGGTTTGCTGCTGCTTTTAAAATGTAACATGTAAACAGTCTGTTGGATTTCCAAATGTATTTAAAGCATATAAGCTCTGTTTGGTGTGAAAATAACCAATCTAAAACTGTTGGGTGTAACAAGATGTCCGCTTGGCCCCTGCACAGTAATGATAGTGAGGAGTGTGGGGTGGAGCAAGATGGCGGCAGCGAAACGTCACTACAGCGGCCGCCACCGTGTGTACAAAGATGGCCACCTTTCCTATGGCCGAGGCTCCGCGGATCGCGTGGTGTTCCGAACCGAACAGAGTGACCCGTTCGGATCACGGATCACCACCGGTCCGTTCCACCATGACATACAACATCCCCATATTTCCTTACCATCCCTTTTCTCAGAATTCCATCGATTTGGCTCGTTTAGCAATTTTAAACTCAACATATCCAAGACTGAAGCTCTCAATATCTCCCTCCCCTCCACCACGATGTCCGTACTCAGGGCGAACTTCTCTTTCCAGTGGCAGACGAAGGGAGTTTCGTACTTGGGGGTATTTATACCTTCTAACCTCTCCAATCTCTTCTCTTTAAATTATGTTCCTTTACTCTCCCGTATACGGAAGGATCTTCTTTACCGTGGTTCGGACAAATCAATACCCTGAAAATGGACACCCTGAACAAACTTTTATACCTCCTACAAACGGTCCCCATCATAGTTCCCAAATCCTTCTTTACTTCTCTACGTTCACTTGCTATTAGATTTATGTGGAACCGGGGGTTACCTAGGGTGAGATGAAACTTACTCTCCCACCCAAAACTGCAGGGTGGAGCGGGCCTCCCTGACTTTGAGACCTATTACAAGGCCACCCACATAGCGCGCATCCTAGAACGGTTCCCCCGTCCCTTCGTGAAGGTCTCTGGTTCCCCCGTCCCTTCTTGAAGGTCTCTGTCGCCATAGAACAAGATCTAGCTCCTGTAGATCTCCGAGCATTACTCTGGGGATACAAAAACGGCACCACTCGTATACCCTCTTGCTCTCCGCTAACACTAGCCTCTCTTAGACTTTGATAAAACGGGGGTCTGTGCTCCACTCTATCCTCCGATCCTTCTCCATTGTCTCCCCTATTCGATAATCCTGCCTTTCCTCAGGGTATAGGAAGGACGATAGGCCCCTTCAAAAGGACTGACTGGCCCCAAGTGCATTCCTTTGTGCACCCAACACAAGGGACGCCTGTGACCCCGACAGGACCTTCCAATTGGCTCACTACCCTACACTTATCTACATTCACAAAACACTTACATTCTTCATCCCAAATACACCGTTCTAGTACTGAGTTTGAAAGACTGTGCTCCCTTTCAGAGACACCCAGACATCTCCTCTCGACCATATATTTTCTCTTACAGGCCCTTACACATAATGATCTACCTTCTTACACCAGGATGTGGTCTGCAGACTTGGATGAGGACATCCCACGACCAGATTGGCAGACCTTGTTCCACTTTACCCATAAGTCCACAATTTCCTGTTACTCACAGGAAAAAAACTACAAGATTCTGTCAAGATGGTACAGGGACCCCTACACACTACACAAAATTTTCCCGTCCACCTCAGCATCTTGCTGGTGATGTTCTACCTCTACAGGGACCTACTTGCATGTCTGGTGGGAATGCGAGAGGATCCGTCCCTTCTGGACTCAGGTATTTGATTGCTATAACAAAATTTACGATGAATCGTTGACTCCCTCTCCTAAGATTGCCCTTTTCTCTACTTCCGGTATTGATTACCTCACAGAAACGGAATCTACTCCGTTTCTTTATGTCTTCGGCCAGACAGCTCATCCCATCCTATTGGAAGTCAACCACGACTCCTCCCTTATCACATTGGGTCTCGATTATGAACGACACTGAGAAAGGAGGAGATGCTGGCCCTCGACGACACCTTTGACAAATATAAAAACTTTTGTGGCTCGTCTGGCTCCGCTTCTCCTCCTCCGATACTCTCCCAAATATGTTGTCCACTCCGACGTGATCATTTTTGTACGTCCCATGACAGTGGGATGGGCTGGGTTTGAACTTTAGGGTTCCCTTCCCCCCACAGCACCCTTATTACCCTTCTATGAATGTCTCCCCGGCAGCTCTAATGCTTTTCTTTGCTCTCTTCTTACTTTCCTTTTGTCTTTCTTCCTCTTTTTCCCCCCCATCTTTTCCTCCCTTTTCCATCCTTTTCTACCCCACCACATTCCCAAAACCTGATCCCCCACTTTCAAATTTAATTTTTTCTTCCCTGTCTTTTTTTTGTTTTGCCATTCCCTCCCTAAAATGTTTTGTTTTGGTTACAATCGTGCCACGAATGACGAGGCTCTTACAGCCAAATCTACTTATGTCAATTCACGGTCATTGATGTTAATATTGTTCTGCATGGTGATAAGAGTTAAGCTGTAGGCGATGGCCATTTAGCTGACTCATCACACCAGTTTACCCGTGACTGTTTCCAGATTGTAACTCTATGTACTGGTCTATGGATACTCTGTTGAAATACCAATAAATTTTAAACCCTAAAAACGCTATTGCAAAAATGTTGAAAAAGTCACTGCAAAGCTTCTGCCGTTTTTAGAACGTCCAGTGTGCATGAGGCCTAAATGTGAATTTCAAAATCCTCATAGCTTAATAAAAACACTTCCACTCTCCTGGTCGGGTTGATCCTGTGCTGGCCAATGCAGTTTTGTTACTAGTGTCCATTCTCCTGTAGGAGGTACTTTAACAATTCCTTTTTCACTCAATGAGTGATAATACTTTCCAGACTTTCCCTATAAGATAGCAAATATTTAGTTTGAGTTCAGGTATCTTGTTATAGGGTAACTCCCCCCATCTCCAAAGTGTGCTCCTGTGTGGTCATTATGTGACAAACTACAAGAGGCCATTTCAACAAACATTGCACAGCGATAAAAAGGTGTGCGCAATACTTTCCCATAAGATCTGTCATATGCTCTTTTATTGCCCAGTGTGTAGCAGATAGTGACAAAAGTTAACACTACTTATTGGTCCCCTATCAGGAAGCGGCTGAAGGTAATTCAGCAGTGGGTGAAAATCTACAAAATGGCATTTGATTGTTTGGGTTGTATGACCAAAATCATGTTTATGATCATGGCCATCAAAAATACCGTATGGAAGGTTCTCATTTTTAAAGTATAACTGATTTTAAAAAAAAAATCCCCTACTTCGCTTGCTCCTCCCAACTGGTCTTTTACGTACCTTCAGCCCTAAACTATCGGTCGTCAATGTTCAGCTCTGCTTTAAGATTCACAGCTTATATGAATATCCATGTCATAATTTAAATGCACACTGCAGCCTGATCCATTTCTATGAGAAAGCAGTACTCATAGCAGGCCTAATCAGTTGCCTGGAGTACAGCTTTCCCGTATGAATAAAATGGAGCTGTAGCACACATGCAGTGTAAAAAGGTGAGGAGAAACATGAAGCAAAATCTGTTGTCTAAAATGTATTACTATTTTCAATTTAAGTTGGACATAAAAAAAGTAAAAAAAGACTTTGCATTGAAAAAACAAAACACAAATCAGTTACCAATGGTTTATTTAAACAAAGATACTTACATGTTGTATGAGTGACCATGACAAACAAATCTTCAAGCTAAAATGATTCCATCCTGGCTTTGTTGAATCCTATGGCTAATGCATCTTTGGGATTTTGTACTATTTTATGGGCTGAAAAATCTGGTCTCAATTTTACCACCAATTGGCTCTAAAATAAAAAATAAAACCCCCCCACACACAGGACTTTAGAAAATTTATTTTTTTAGACTTGATTTTACCATGAAGATTACTGCAGTAGATAGAACGCATAATATAAAACACACAAGGCAGATTAATTACTTGCTCAAAAGTTGACAGCAAGGCGATAAGTGGATTAAGTTTAATATGCCACAATGTGATCTGCGCAGCCAAAGTTATACCAATGTGATCCAGGAACAAATATACTTGGTAATACAGAAGTTTTTAGAAACAAGCAAAGTAGAAATCCATTAAACTTGGGGAAAAAAATCCTGCTTGCTGCATCTTTGGCATGGTTCCCATCAAAATGTACCTTCTATAGAAAATGGTTACTCATGTAAAACATTAAAAAACACCCGAGTGAATGTAGTCTGACTTGCGTGCCATCATATTTCCCCACTTATGTTAGTCTAGAGTCACATCTCTGCCAGTGGGGAATAGGTGCGAAATCGCATGTATTCCACACACAGAGAAAAGACACTGCACTTTAGCAGACATGCTAGGGTAACATTAATTCTTAATGGCTGTGCCATTATGCGATTCAATATCTCTCCCCCCCCCCCAAGTCTCGTGGGTAGGGCAGCCTATTGAAATGAATGGGCTGTCATACCCATGACATGCATACAACCCTCATGCATCTGAATGAAGCCTAATAGATTACAGTACTTGACAAAGGTAATCTAGAGATGCTCTGCTGTGGGTAGTGTTAACCACTTGCCGATGACTGCCCAACGTAGTTATACGTCGGCAGAATGGCATGGGCAAGCAAAGCAACGTACATGTACTTTGCTTTGAATCTGCCACCTAGCGGGCGCCCGCCGCAAGCTCCATGACCTTGCCTGCAGGTGACGTGATGTCCGCCAGTGTCCCGGAACAGCAGAACAGGGAGATGTAAACAATGCATTTCCCTGTTCTGCCTAGTGACAGGACAGTGATTTACTGCTCCGTCAACGGGCGCAGTGATCACTGTCGTGTCACTCGTAGCCCAGCCACCCGTACAGTTAGAATCACTCCTTAGGACACACTTAACCCCTTACTCGCCCCCTAGTGGTTAACCCCTTCCCTGCCAGTGTCATTTACACAGTAATCAGTGCATTTTTATAGCACTGATTGCTGTATAAATGACAATGCTCCCAAAATAGTGTCAAAAGTGTCCACCGCAATATTGCAGTCACGACAAAAAGAGCCGATTGCCGCCATTACTAGTAAAAAAATAAAAAAAAAATGCCATAAAGCTATCCCCTATTTTGTAGACGCTATAACTTTTGTGCAAACCAATCGATATACGCTTATTGCGATTTTTTTACCAAAAATATGTAGAATACATATTGGCCTAAACTGATAAAAAAAATAAAAAAAAATAGGATTTTTTGTACTCACCGTAAAATCCTTTTCTCTGACATCCATGGACTGACACGGTGTCTCTTTACACTTTACACGTGGTTATGTCCCTGCTTGCAGAAGACCTAGGCAGAATGTGAAATGTTATACATACATTCCAAAAGCCAGAGCTGAACAGCCCCACCCAGGGGGCGGTCCCTCCGTACATAACCCTCCCACTACAGTCAGCAGACTTCAGTTCGTAACAAAGCAGTACAAACTTAAAAGGAAGGGTGGGTGCCGTGTCAGTCCATGGATGTCAGAGAAAAGGATTTTACGGTGAGTACAAAAAATCCTATTTTCTCTTACCATCCATGGACTGACACGGTGTCTCTTTACACGTGGGATGTCCCAAAGCAGTGTCAAGAGGGATGGGAGCAGTATAAATGGAAAAACCAAAACTTCACTCCAATAAGGCAGCGCTCCTCAATGGAGGAGTCGCAACTTTAAACAGCGGCCTGCAGCACCCTGCGGCCGAAGGAAGCATCCGAAGATGCAGCCACATTAACCTTATGAAACGTAAAAGGCATGAACAGACGACCAGGTCGCCGCCTTGCACACTTGTGCAACCGACGCTTGATGTCGGGAAACCCAGGAAGCACCAATTGTCCTGGTGGAATGCGCCGTAACCGGAAAGGGAGGCGCCCGCCCTTTGAGAGCATAGGCTTGAATGACGGTTTGTCTGATTCCCCTAAAAATGATGGCAGACGAAAACGCTTGGCCCTGTTATGGACCAGAGACAGTCACAAATAGTGAGTCGGACTTCCGAATAGAAGCAGTAGCAGACAGGTACACCCGTAAGGCTCGTACCACCTCCAATATGTGCAGCGCAAACTCTCTAGGATGCGATGGGTGAGGACACAAGGACAGGAGGGTAATGTCCTCATGTAGGTGAAAGGTCGACACCAACCTTTGGCAAAAAAGGAAGGTCGCGGATGCAACACCGCCTTATCCTTATGGATGACTAAACATAGCGACTTGCAGGACAAAGCCGCCAACTCAGACACTCGTCAAACAGAAGTGATTGCCACTAAAAAGGCCACCTTCTGAGACAAGACAAGAGGGGAATATCCCGGATATTCCCAAAAGGAGGTTCCTGGAGGACCGAGAGCACCAAATTCAGATCCCACGGTGGGAGAGGAGGCTTGACAGGAGGGAGCACATGGCGAACCCAACACAAGGTGCTAACCAAGAAAATGACCCGCTAGAGGTCGCTGAAAGAAGACGACCAAGGCCGAAATCTGATCCTTGATGGTACTCAAAGCAAGCTTTTGGGTCACTCCACACTGCAGAGGACGCAGGATTCTGGGGACGGAATACGTCCGAGGACGCCAGTCCAGCGCTTCGCACATGGCGATATAAGCTTTCCAGGTAGGGTGCCTGGAGGAAGACTTCCGTGTCCTTAACATGGTCAAAATGACCGAGTCCGAGAGACCTTGGTCCCTCAACACCTGGCTTTTAACAGCCCTGCCGTTAAAGCCAGAGACTGTAAGCCGGATGAAGCATAGGACCTTGAGACTGAAGGTCCTCCCCCATCGGCAACCGCCAGGGAACGTCCGCGACGAGACGTACCAGATCAGCGTACCAGTGATGCGGCGGCCAATCCGGAACAATTAGGATCGCCGTAGTTTATATCAGGCGATAAGGACCCTATGGGGCCACCAACGCATCCGAGGCATCGCCCAAGGATCCCTGGATCTGGCCACAACCTCGACCCTTGCGATTGAGTCGAAAGGCCAGCAGGTCCACATCCGGCGTGCCCCACCATCGGCAAAGGAGTTGAAATATGCAAGGACCACTCTTCTTGGTCCGGTGTCTGGCGATTGGCGACTCAGATAGTCCGCCTGCCCATTGTCTATGCCCAGAATGTAAAATGGCCTACAGAGCCGGCACGTTTCTTCCGGCCCACTTCAGGATACGGACTACCTCGGAAGCCGCAGCTGAGCTCCGAGTTCCCCCTTGATGGTTTACATACGCCACCGCCGTGGCGGTGTCCGACTGGCTCCTGATGGAGCGACCCCGTACTCTCTGACCTGAGGAGAGACACAGTCCGATGGCCCGTATTACCAGAACAGTGATTGGTAAACGGGCTCGTCCGGAGTCCAAGGAATGAGCCGACAGGACTCCCCAGACTTCACCCTAGCCCGTCAGGCTGGTGTCCGTCGTGAGTATCGTCCAGTGGATGGGAGGGGAACGCCTTTCCGGACCGAAGAGCCGAGGATCTCAACCACCATGTCAGGGGCGCCCTGACCAGGTGAATCACCTGGATCTGAAGATCCAAGGACAACGGGGATTTGTCCCAGGTGGACAAGATCTCCTTCTGCAATGCCCTGGTGTGTGATTGGGCATACGGAACGGCCGCGAAGGAGGCCACCACGAGTCTCTGGACTCTCATGCAAAAAACGGATTGACAACCATTTTTGGGATGTCAGCACCCGCACCGCAGACTGAAGTGTCAGCAACTTCTCCAGAGGTAGGATACCTTTGCCTCCAAGGAGTCCAGAATCAGAACTAGATATTCCAGACACTGAGTCGGGACCAGGACTGACTCCTGAATGTTCAGGAACCACCCGAGTCCCTGAGGGTCTAATTGATGATAGTCACCTTTCCTCTGAGTCTGATCCACTTTCTGCTCTTAGCAGAAGATCGTCCAGATAGCCCACGACAGCAATACCTCGCTGTAACAGAAGGCTAGAACCGGAGCAAGCACCTTGGTGAACACCCTTGGTGCCGAGGCTAGGCCGAAAGGAAGAGCCACAATCGATAGTGGACTTCGCTGATCGCAAAGCGCAGAAACTTCCGGTGACTTGCGCAGATCGGAACATGCAAGTAGGTGTCCTTGAAGTCCAAGGACGCCAGAAGAAAATCCCTTTGGTGGAGTGTAGCGATCACCGTGCAAATGGATTCCATGCGGAATTTCTGCACCTTCTCGAAGGCATTCAGGGCCTTGAGGTCCAGGACAGGTCAAACCACGTCCTACCTTTGGGACGACAAACAGATTCGAGTAGAATCCCTGAAAACTCTCCTGTGATGGAACCGGCACAATCACTCCGGACCTGATCAAATCCTGCACAGCCCCCAAGAGGGCTGCCCGACAGGTAGGAAGGAGAGGAAGATTAGAGGGAAAGAATCTGTCTGGGGGCCAGGATCGGAATACTATCCTGTATCCTGAGGTGACCTCCTCGCACACCCACCAGTCGGAGATTCGGGAGGACCACCGATTCGTGACCTGCGAAGTCGTCCCCCCACCCCAGAGTCAGGCGGAGGCAAGACTTCACGCGGAGGCGGGCTCGGGAGCCGCTTGTTTGGCTTACGCACCCAGGGGCGCTTGTGCCCACCAGCCGCACTCCGTCAGTCTGGGAGGACCTACCTGTGGACCCGACTGACGAAAAAACCCCTTGTTTGCTGGAAAGGAAAAGGCCCTGTTTGCGGCGGGCCCCCTTACCCTTGCCAGTCTAAGGAAGAAGAGTGCTTTTACCTCCCATGACATCCTTGACGATGACATCCAGAGCAGCACCGAAAAGTCTACCACCTATAAAAAGGTAGATACGTCAGGAGCTTCTTAGAGGCTAGGTCAGCAGACCAGCATTTCAACCAGATAAGACGACGCCATACCACCGTCGGGACAGAGGCCCTGGATGTTAAAGGGCCCGCGTCCAACGTGGTGTCGCACACATAAACCAGGCCCTGCCCAGTTGGTGGGCCAGAGTAACTGTGTCTGGAGGAAGATTATGCTCCTGTACAGCTAGGTGCAACATTTTTGCCCAACCTGTAAGTGTTTTAAAACACAAGGGTCGCCGCTACCACAGGCCGCAGGGCGGATCCCAACAAGGCAAACATGGCTATGCGCACCACTTCTGACCTCCTGTCAGTGGGGTCCTTAATGCAGGAGTCCCCTCCATCGGGAGAGTGGTGGCCTTGTTCAACAGGGTGACTGGAGGGTCGACCACTGGGGGAGAAGCCCACTTTTAAGTAGGGCATCTTCAAAGGGGTATCTGATAGACAAACGCCGTGGGACCATAAAAAATTCTTCTGCGGCTTTTTCCAGACCTTATCAATGAGCTTGTCAAAGAAAGTACAATGGAAAAAACCCCTTTAGAAGGCCTGGCCTTAAAAGAACCAAAGGAGACAGTATCCGCCTGAGGTTCTGCATCCGCAGCATTTGAGCTTGAGAGTGTCCCTCACCACAGTCATGAGCACACTAACAAGCGCCCTGTCATTTACTGACTCAGAACTGGAGTTTTCCTCATAAGGAATGTCCTGTTCAAAACCATCCATACATCCAGAACTAGGGTCCTGAGCGATAGTGGCTAGGCCCATATCTGAATCAGCGCACTGCCCTCGAGTAGATAAAGTGGGGAGAGGGCGCCTTTTTTGTACCTTGCGCTTGCACACAGCTCCCATCCTGGTCAGAAATTGATTCCAGGGCTGCCCACAACAGGTCCATAGGGACCGCAGGTGCTGAAGCACTGCCTGTTGCCACTGACATCTTTAGGGGAAGCTGGTGACACAGACTCCATATTGTCCCCCTCTGAGACTCTCTCAGATAAAAAGTCCACCCACAGGCTGTGCTGACTGAGGAGGGGGCGCCCAGGGGACTCACCAAACCGGACCAGGGACCGCTTAGTTCCGCTGTCTGTACCGCGCTGTCAGCGCTGGTGAGCTGTGAGGAGACTGTGGAGATTCGCGCTGCTACAGCAGCGCTAGAGGCCAAACTAGTGCTGAAAAGCGCGCGGGCTACAAGAAAATGGCCGCCGCACTTCACTGAGGCGATCCGCGGCAAGATGGCCGCCATGACGCAGTTAAAATGAAACAGCACACACGCACAGCGCCACTCGGCGCTCAGGCCCAAAAAAAAAAAAAACACAAAAAAACCCCCAAAGCATACATTGCAGACCAGCATGAGCCCCCCAAGAACAGTGTGACCCCCAAGCACCCCACACAGCCAGCGCCAGTAATGGTGACAGAGAGCGACAATAAAATACAGGGGGAGACAGGGAAAATCCCCCACAGAGAAACACACAGCCTTTTGTACTCACCTGCAGGCAGGAGAGACTACTTACCCGTCCCCTGAGGGACACACTGGTGTTTCTGACAGGACTATCACAGTGCAGTACTGAGTAGCTGTCGGCCCAGTCCACCGCGAAAGATACAGTCAGTCAGGAGCTGTTCAGTCTTGAGAGGACCGTGGGAGCATGAAAGCAAACCCGGCCACCCCTGGAGTCATGGGGCCTGTCGTGAACTGAGTCTCACGCACACAAGGCGAGGATCAGCACGCTCGATGGTCGGACAGGGAAGACTACGAGGATATCTTGTACCCAACCTGTTGCCCAGCCGACAGTTGATAGAAGATTCTCAAAAATAAAATAAAAAAGAATTCCAAAAAGGAATAAAATAGGTCAGGAGACTGGCTCCTGAGGGAGCCACGTCTTCTCCTTCTGCTAGGCAGAAAAAAACTGAAGTCTGCTGACTGTAGTGGGAGGGTTATGTACGGAGGGACCGCCCCCTGGGTGGGGCTGTTCAGCTCTGGCTTTTGGAATGTATGTATAACATTTCACATTCTGCCTAGGTCTTCTCCTGCAAGCAGGGACATAACCACGTGTAAAGTGTAAAGAGACACCGTGTCAGTCCATGGTTGGTAAGAGAAATTATATATTTTTTGGTGATATTATAGCAAAAAGTTAATATTCCTTTTTTTCAAAATTGTCGCTCTTTTGTTTATAGCGCAAAAAAAAAAACCCAGGAGGTGATCGAATACCACCAAGAGAAATCTTTATTTGTGTGGAAAAAAGGACGTTAAATTTTGTTTGGGTGCAATGTCGCATGACCACGCAATTGTCAGTTAAAGCAGTGCAGTGCCGAATCGCAAAAAATGGCCCGTCATTGAGCAGCCAATTCTTCCGGGGCTGAAGTGGTCAAGGTGCAGTTTTTATAAACCTCCAACTGTACCAACCAGTAGATATAATACATTAGGTGACCATGTGTACTTGTGCTTACAGGAAGTGGTGGTGGGGGGGGGGGGGGGATATTAGCCAACAACCCTGGCCACAAGCCCTCTTTGTGGAAAGTAATGATAGGCAGTTTTCTTCACCCTCCTGAGAAAGCTAGGAATACCTTCTACAGAATTTACCAAACAGAGAACCACTGAGACATGTTTTACACTCACAGAATGCTGGAAGCCAGGATGGAATCATTTTAATACTGATTTCAATGGAAGGCTGAAACACTTAGCAAACCATGCAAGGATTCTCAAAATTCTGATATTTTTGTTGACATTCCAACCAACTTCAAACACAACATATGAAACCTAACTTGTCTGAACAACCAAACTGATGCTGAAGCAGAACTGGAAAGGAATACAAAATGTTTATTCTGAGACGAAGTGATTAAGGAACAGTATTTCACCTTTTCAAAATGTGATCATTCAGAAATGATTATTAGCTTAAAGCCAAATGAAAATGAGCCTGGAACATCTGAATGGCCAATTGTGATGTTTAGAACAAAATAGCAAAACCTTCAGCTTCCTTCGGCCATTACAACTACAGTTATACATATGTGAGAACATTAAAGCAAACATTATTCTGCCTAGCCAAATGCCAAGAAAAAGTTGTTGCCTAAAGTACAATAATACACATTAATAAAAAACATGGCCTATTAGCTCTTTTCAACCCTGAAAATGAGAATTAGCTTGACATAAAACAAGAATCTATGCCATGTACAATTACGATCCTTAAAGTTAACCAACAAGGCATTTGGCAAAGTCAGCGATAATACAAAGGCGCACAAAGGCTTTTAAAAATGCACCCATCATAAGAAATTTGGGTGCTGCCATTTCAGACCTTCTAAAAATACAAGCAGCCTGGCTTCTATGGAGGTCTCATGTCATTGACCTGGAAGAACTCCCGATGTGAAGGTTTGTTCTGGGTCAGTGGCTCAAAGTATTTAAGCAAGAGGGTAAGCTTGAACCAGGCAACTTACATTTGTAGAGGTCAGCAAAGGCTTGGAATAACCTTTTGTTGAAACTATAATATCGCATCTCTACATGAACCAAGCAGCTTTATATATGTAGCTTTAAGGGCCTGTGCACAAGGATCTTAAGCCGGGCTTTCAGAATTGATTCATAAACATAAAAAAGTGATACATTGTCCAAAAAAAAAAAAAAAAGCCTTCACCCTGACTCAGGATTAAATGCTTGAGTCCAACGCCAGATCGCTTGAGGTTCCTTCACTCACCTCAGCTGAGCGAGCAAACCAATACAGCATCCGCCCTTGAAGTCAATTACCTAAAATTTTTGCCAGGCTTCAGCTGTTCATTCTCCGCACTGTGGAATGAGTTTGGAACACAAACCACACTGTCCTGTGACTAGGGCCGCTCACAATAAAGGGGCTGACTTTTTAAAACTGGAGTGTACAAAATCTGGCACAGCCAATCATCTTCTAACTTCAGCTTGTTCAATTAAGCGTAAAGAGAAAAAAAAAAAAAAAAAGTAAAATAAAAAACGAAGTGGATTGGCTTCTATGCAGAGCTGCACCAGATTTTGCACTCTCCAGTTTTAGTAAAATCAGCCCCAAAGTCTCCATTGATTAAGGAAAATGGGTGCATCCTTGTTTCCGTCACTTCTGTAGAATCACCCTTTTTGTTTTGTAACCATGTGCACACAGCTCTATAAGGCATACACATTTAAGAGGCTCACTCTTCCAACTTAAAAGCAAGTATAGAAGCTATAAAAAAAGGCAACCAAGTCCCACCCCCCCTCCCAAATTACTATTAAAACAAAAACAGTATGTAAATTATCCACGTTTATGCTTCATTAAGAGTACCTAGCAGAAATACTGCCCACACAAATATCTAGGCATTATGTAAAAGGCCTTTTCTTGAAGGGAAAAAAAAAATAAAAAATAAACCCAAACACAAAACTTTGCCATATATTCAAACAGATATACCAGCCAACCAAAAATTTATGAAAACAGGTGGCTGTTAACACAAGTATATTTAAAAAGCATATACTCCCAGCTTTTCACTACAGCCATCAGAGGTGATCAGATAATGCTAAAATGTTATAGCAAAAGTAGGGGACTTAAAGAAAAAAAAAAAAAAAAAAAGTAACCTTCTTGGCACATACCTTTATAACACTGACTCTGGATTGCAAAAGCACTTCAAACAATCTATTGGAGAGGGGGTGCACCATCTAAATGTAACCCATAGCAATGCTTAAAATAAGTAAATGCACTCACTTTGTGTGAATCAAGTTCAGCATGTAAAGATGACCATCTGTAAGGTGGCAGAGATTGGCAAGCGGCTGGTATAAGGAGAGGGAACGCAAGCTGTCATGCTGAACTCATGGATTCCTGGAATCCTCGGCTGCTTCCGCTTTCCTGCCAACCTCTGCATTCACCAGCAGCTTGCCTTGCTGATCTTTGCAACCTTACAGATGACCATCTTTACATGCTAAACTTGATTTAGACAAAAGGAACTGTGTTTACCTATTTTAAGCATTAGTACAGGTCACACTTCGATGGTGCACCCCCTCTCCTCCAATTTATGTGCATCCCAAGACCTGATCCAGGGGAGCAGCAGCCATCACCCCTTATTGCCTTTTTCCCCCTGGGAACTCCGTAGCGCCATAGTTTTATTTATACTTCAAACAATCTATGCATATATGACAAAAAAAAAAAAAACTTTTGTTCACCTTCCTAAATGATTCAAATCTGAATGTATTTGCAGTAACTTTTCAAAAACTGAAAACCTGGTCTATATTAGAGCAGGGAAGGCTCAGAACATGCTTAAGATTTTTATTCCTGTGTGTGCACAGTAGAGACACACTGGCAACGCTCATTCAGAAATAGACAAATCTCTCCAAACATACAAACAGAATTATACTCATACTTTTGGGTGGTAACATCAGCTAGCTCTTTAGTTTGGTCTCCAAATGGGATTTCTATTCATTTTCTGTGCAACTATCACAGGTATTGATTGGGGGGAAAAAAAATAAAAAATTTTTTTCAGAGAACCTGACCCTTTTCTCCCACACACTTCAAAGTTTTGGATGACATTTTATAATTCAAATGAGAAATATAACCAAGAATTCTTGTCACACACACACACACACATTTTAAAGGAAGCCATGCGCACATTTGAGAAACCAAGTACTGCCAGATGCCTTCACATACCTCTGGTAGGTCCAATTGCACCACATTCAGGCATTACCCATATGCAGAAAGTCAGTGCTTGCAGTGCAGAGGTTAGTAAGGGGTGCGCTCATGGTATTATGCAAGGAGGATTTGTTTTTGTTTCAGCTTTCTGTAAACAGCACCTGCTGGTATCTGTTTTAAAGGAGTTGTAAAGGTACATTTTTTATTTTCTAAATAGGTTCCGTTAAGCTAGTGCATTGTTGCTTCACTTACCTTTTCCTTTGATTTACCTTCTAAAGGTTTGTTTTCTTTGTCTGAATTTCTCACTTCCTGTTTCTACTCACTGAACTCCACACCATCATCCGAGTGGTGTGGAGTCATCCAGAACAGCTTACTGAACAGCTTACTGAGGATAAACAGGAAGTGAGAAATTCAGACAAAGAAAACAAAGAAAAAAAATATTTAGAAGGGAAATCAAAGGAAAAGGTAAGTGAAGCAACAATGCACTAGCTTAAAGGAACCTATTTAGAAAATAAAAAATGTACCTTTACAACTCCTTTAAGTCTACGTTTAGTAAAAATTAATCAGCACAGGGGACATTACACATACATTTAATCTGAAGTGTCCCTTGCGCTGGTGCTGAATGTCATAGTGGAAATCTTATGGCACCCCCCCCACCCATAATCTTCCAATGCTGCAGGGGATAATGCCAGCGCTGAATACACGCACATACAAAAAAAGGACTTACGCTTTTAAAGAGTGTTGTTATCTTATTTGCACCTCCATGTTTGTCATGTCCAGTAAATCGCAAAGCACGGTTTAGATTTAAAAAAAATCCACCCCTTTCCCATTGTACATCCCTATTGTCCTATACGGTCTGCCTGCAAAAGTCTTAGCTGCTTCTGATAGAAGGAAAGAGCGCTGCACATGGACAAAGTGTGCTCTCTTCCTTTCCTAACATTCATCCCGTCCAGTGTTTTTGTGTGCTGCTCAGGCTCAGCTGATATTTCGGTATGCATGTGGATACTTCCACATCTGCCACTGGGAGTGCCGACAGGGGATGGAGCCCGGCCTGGCTTCTAGCTGTAGCTCAAGGAAGAGAAAGGAGGTTATCCCCAATGTAATCCAGTCCATCTATGTAATCCAATGGTGGTGATAAGAGTGGCAAGCTCAGCCTGGACACCAACCAGGCCATGTCCTCAATGCATTTCACTCCACCCCAAGAGCTTAATCATGGGGATGGAGATCCCATGTATGTGGGGAGTATTTAAGCATCATCAGTAGTCACTCAATTGTGTGAAGGGCTGACAGATTGTATACAATTGCTAGTGCTGTTTGATTAAATCAAAATTAAAACAGCTAGAACTAGCAATTGTATACACCTGTCAGCCCTTCACACAATTGAGCGACTACTGATTATGCTTAAATACTTCCCACACAAGTTCAGTGTGGCCGGAATGGTGAACTGAGCAGACGTGCTGTTTGAGCTCTGCTGAAGAAAAATCCGCAAATACATCGGTGACTGGGTGAAATCTGCTCCTTTCTGGTCCGGCAGCCCTTATATGCCTTCCAGAAGCTCTAGTGGCCCGAAACGGGGCAATAAATTGAGATTTCCGGTGGATATAGAGGCTATAGTGAGTCCGGTTCCTGAGCCCCGGCCGACGCGCCTAACTAATATGGCGTCTCAGACTGACCATGTGGATGCTGCGGAGACCTCGCCTCAGGGTATTCCGGAGGTGATGGCGGCTATAATGACCTGTCAGGCGGCTGTGGCGGCATGCCAAACAACGCTCACCACGAAGATTGAAGCCGTACAGCTAGATGTGGGGTTGCTGCGCCAAGACATCGATAAAATTCGCTCCAGGATGACGGTGGCGGAGCAGCGCGTGGGGGACGTGGTCACGGGCCACGAGGCTGCTATTAGGACCCTGGTCACTAAGGTCAGAGCGCTGGAATATCGTGCGTAGGACGCCGAGAACCGTAGCAGACGCAACAACATTAGAATTGTCGGTCTGCCGGAGGGGGTGGAGGGACGCAATCCTACGGCCTTTACCGAGGACATGCTCAGAAACCTGCTTCCTGAGGCCCAGCTCTCCCCACACTTTACGGTGGAGAGGGCCCATCGGGTGCCACCGAGACCGGGTCCGGAGGGAGCCCCCCCTCGCACGTTCATCCTCCGACTGATGAACTTCAGAGACAGGGACGAGCTGCTTCGGGCGGCCCGCCTGGCTGGCAGACTCCCGTACCGCAACGCTAATCTAATGATGTTTCCGGATTATACTATCGAGACGCAGCGGCAACGACGATCGTTCGATGGAGTGAAAGCGGCGCTTCGGCTGAAAGGCGTGAAGTACAGCATCCTTTTTCCGGCCAAGTTGCGGGTGGTGGATGGTGAGACCGTGCGGATCTTCAATAACCCCAAAGATGCTGGAGTATGGCTAGAATCCCTGCCTCCGTAGTGTCTGCCTCTCTTACCTGCCTGAATTGGTGTGCTACAGTCTTGCTAAACTGCTGTGTAAGGTGGGTGAATCGTTTACTTTAGTGACTTGGCCGAGGACTACTGATTTAAGTTTTGGCGCCATTGCGCCCTGTTATCCTGTCCATGAAGCCACTTGAAACTGCCTATATGTTAATGGCTGCCTATTGCTGGACTGTTTTACCACACTGGGCTGTTTACTCTGTGACTCTCTATTTCACCCAGATGACAGATCTCCCCATGTTGGGGATGAACTCCTCTGCTCTTCAGCATCTCGTGTCAGCAGTGGTTAAAAACTCTTTGTACGTTTCTTTTCTTAGCCTAGTTTTGTTTTTTTTTGTTTTTTTGCTGCTCAAGTTCTGATGTGGGGTAGATTCTGACCTCACGAGGCCCAAGCCTCCTACGACTTGTGACTGGTCGCTCTGTTTAAGTTCGGGGTATGATGTGCTCTTCTATGTTGGAGGGGTACGGGGTGGGGGGTGGGGGTTGGATGACAGTTGTCGTCCTGTGTTTGGGGGGATGGTTCGGGGGGGAAGTTATGTTTTCCTGGGTTGGTCTTTCACTTTACATCTTTTTGTTGTGATGACATGCAATGGTGGTTGGTGTGTTCCTCTGAGGGGGTGCGTGGCCTCAAACCGGTCGGGAATCTGGCGGTTGAGCGAGCGCGGGGGGGGGGGCGCGCGCCTCCGCAGAGGTTTACACATAGAGGGTATGATCCGTTATTTTTCTTACTTGAATGCCCAATACTATGACTAATTTCACAATAATGTCCTGGAATGTTAGGGGTCTTAATTCTGCCGTCAAGCGGTCCTTGGTCTGCAAGTTTATTCAGCAACACAGCCCCAAGATTTGTATCTTGCAAGAGACCCACCTGGTGGGATCTAAGATCCTGGGACTGAGAAGGGCATGGGTAGGTGCACACTATCATGCCACATACTCAAATTATGCTAGGGGGGTGAGCATTCTAGTGCACCGCTCATTGCCGTTCCAGCTGCAGGCAGTCCGCACAGACCCAGGGGGTAGATACGTCCTGATGCATGCCCTTATAGCTGGTACTCAATATATTATTGTAGGAGTCTATTTGCCTCCCCCTGCGGATCTCACATTGCTCCATAGGGTGGTGCAGATTGCTACGCAATATGGGGTGGACAGGGTGCTCCTAGCGGGGGATTTTAATTTGGTCATGTCAGATATTCGAGACCGGCTCCGTCCATCCCCTGCTCCTGCCCTTGGGCTGTCTCACTGGGCATCTACTTTTACTCTAACGGATTTGTGGCGACATTTTCACCCCTCTGACACGCAGTTCACCTGTCTCTCCACGACCTATCGCACGCTATCTCGCATTGACATGGCGTTTGCCTCTTCTGGCCTGTTGGGGGAGGTCCGTTCTGCCGAGATCCTCTCCCGAGGTATTTCTGATCATGCCCCGCTGTTGGTCTCGGTTGGGGCGGCTCCTCCTGGGGGTCAGGGGGTCTGGCGACTTTCTAAGTACTGGGTGATGGATCCCGAGATTCAGGAGGACATGCCTGAGGAGCTGTGTGGTTTCTGGCTGCAGAATGAGGGTTCCTCGGGACCCTTGGTAGTATGGGACGCTTTTAAGGCCTGGCTTAGAGGGGTATACATCAAAAAGATTGCTGATAGAAAGAGGGAAGCTAGACGATCTCTTAAACGGCTGGAGGATCAGGCCCTGATGCAGGAGAGGGCTTATGTTCGGGCACCTGGATCGGACACTTATCCTTGGCAGAACACCCTTAGAGAGCTCTCTCTGTTAAGAATAGATCTTACTAAAAAATCCATGCTGGACAGTGCACAGAGGGTGTTTGAGTTCGGTGACAAAAACGGTAGGCTTTTGGCATGGCTGGCCAAGGGCCAATCTGCCACTACACACATAGGGAGGATTAGAGATACGGATGGTGCATTGTTGACTGCCCCGGAGGATATTGGCACTAGGTTTTTACGCTTCTATCAGGACCTGTATTCCTCCAAAGTGGCCTACACTGCTGATGACCTCACTGACTATTTGGACAGAGTCCCGTTCCCCACACTGGACCCTGATAAGAGTAGGGAGTTGGATAGAGATATATCGTTGGAGGAGGTACAAAAAGCCATGGGATGCATGCAATCGGGTAAGGCCCCCGGGTTGGACGGGGTCCCCATTGAGTTCTACACTGAATATCAGGAATTACTGGCCCCCAGAATAACTTCCCTTTTTCAGCAGTTCTCTACCTTAGGTTCCCTCCCGGACTCCATGTCTGAGGCGGTTGTTGTGTTGGTGCCCAAACCCGGAAAGGATCCAGAAGAGTGTGGCTCATATAGGCCCATTTCTTTGATCAACGCCGATGCCAAGATGTTGGCAAAGGTGTTGGCGATGAGACTGGTTACGGTACTGGAGGATTTAATCCACCTGGACCAGACCGGGGTTCATGCCGGGGAGGGGCACGGATATTAACATCCGGAGATTGTTTCTCAATATGGATGCTCCTCATGATAATGGCGGTACCCGGGTCATAGCCTCTCTCGACGCCGAGAAGGCTTTTGACTCGGTGGAGTGGGGCTATCTCTGGGAAGTCTTAAGACGCTTTGGATTTGGCCCTCAATTTCTTAAATGGCTTGGTATGCTGTATGAGTCCCCTAGGGCAAGAATACGGACTAATGATGTCCTGTCTGATTTTTTTCTCCTCCGGAGGGGTACCAGACAGGGTTGCCCCTTGTCGCCTAGTCTGTTTGCCCTGGCCCTGGAACCATTGGCAATCCTGATTAGAGAGTCTGAGGCGGTTCAGGGGCTCAGGGTTGGCCCTCTGGAGGAGAAGATCTCCCTCTACGCGGATGATACACTGCTGTATCTGCATGATGCTGGCACCTCGCTGCAAGCGGCCTTGCAGATTTTTGATGTCTTTGGGAGTTTCTCCGGAATCGGGATCAACTGGTCTAAGTCGGTTCTGTTTCCGTTGGATCCCCGGGCCCGCGTTGAGGGAGCCCCGACCCCGCTTCTCTGGGTAGAGGAGTTTAAATATCTGGGGATTGTGGTGTCGAGGGACCTCCGGGACTTTCGTCGCCTCAATCTGCTGCCTATTGCAAGACGACTTAAGGAACACTGTGCCAGATGGAGGGAACTGCCCCTTAATCTTCTGGGTCGCATTAATGTGTTAAAAATGTTATTTTTACCCAGATTCACCTATGTGTTCAGGAATTGCCCGGTATGGCTCCCCATGTCATTTTTTAAGGACCTGGATGTTTGCATAGGCTCCTTTCTGTGGAGGGGGTCTTCTCCTAGGCTAGCCAGATCCACTCTGCAGCTACCGGTCCGCTGTGGCGGACTGGCGCTCCCCAACTTCCTGGTATATTTCTGGGCAGCGATTCTGGTTACTGTAAGGTGGTGGTTTGAGCAGTCCAGGATGAATGCGGCCACTTGTTTAGAGGCTGCCATACTGGGTTCGCTCAAAGAACTGGGGAATTTGATCTATAGGGGGAGTGCTGCATATCCTTCAGTACCGGCTCCTACCAAGACGACCCTTAGGGTGTGGACTGCGGCTAGGAAGAGATTCCTCAGACCACATTGCTACTCTCCTTTTAGCCCACTCTGGGGTAACCCCTCCCTCCCTCACTTTAGGACGATACCGGACCCGCAGTTGTGGGCTGGGTATGGGATAAAGGTATTAAGAGATATTATTCGGGGAGGGACTCTATTGACTTTTCAGGACTTGTCAGCTAGATATGGACTCCCGAATAGTATGCAGTTTAGATACTTTCAGCTGAGGCATGCAGCTAGAGCCCACAGACTGTTGACATGGATACTGACCCTATTGAAAGACTCCTTGCTCAAGAAAAACTTACAAAAACGCTCTCTACACTGTATCTGGCGCTCCTGGGGGGGGGGGGGGGACTCCCCCAAGATGGAATCACTATGGGAGAAATGGCAGGCTGATATTCCTAGCCTGGATAGGGAGGCCTGGGGGGAGAGTTTTGAGGATGGAGCTAAGTTAATGATATCCTCTAGGGATAAGCTACTGCACACTAAATTTATGCATCGGGTGTACTACACACCTCAGAGGCTGCACCGGATATACCCTAACAGATCCCCTGACTGCCCTAAATGCCGATCTCCAGATGGCTCCTTTCTTCATATGTTCTGGTCTTGTCCCTTGGTGGGGGCATTCTGGGGTGAGATCTTTGAATGTATCAATATGCGCCTTTCCCTATCTATCCCGTTGTCACCCGAGCTTGCTTTACTGGGAATACATAATGATGACCAAAGACCTCGTTACACGAAATTGTTGGTGTCCATGCTACTATTTTATGCCAAAAGGGAAATTCTTCAGAAATGGTCCTCTTGCTCACCTCCTAAGATTGACGCTTGGGAATCTTCAGTCAATGCAATAATGCCATTTTACAAGTTGACTTATATTAGCAGGGGGTGTCCCCAGAAATTTGATCGGGTGTGGCTCCCTTGGACACAATTACTGTAGTCTAGTTTTATGGCGAGTGGAGGCTACCCACGGGCTGTTAACTAGGGTATTGGGGGTGGAACTGAGTTCAGTTATGGTGTTTGCTTGTTGTGACCAAGTGTATTGTATCTCCCTGATTACCCTTCTTTATTTGATGATGTATTACTTGTAATTATGCCTTGTATGTCTATTACTTGTTCTTGATGTCTTCTCAATAAAGACCAACCTTATTGTTAAAAAAAAAAATACTTCCCACACGCATGGGATCTCCATCCCCATGATTGGGCATGTTTAGCCAGGACAGAGGTGTAAAAAAGGTGTCAACCACCTAGAGATTTTTGGAGACCGGCCCATGCAGGACAAGAAGTATACAATGAGAAAGAGGCAGCTTTTAAAACCTGAACAATGTTTTGTAATGTGCTGGGGGTGATTGAAAGCATGTGGCCTTTTTTGGAAAAAGTGCACAAAGGTGAACCCTTTACATTTTCTAAACTTTATGAGACAGATCAGCTTTAAATACATTTCCCTAGAAAAGAGCAGGCTTAAATGAACAAGGTTACTAAATACACACATACTCAGGGCAAATGAGTACCCCATTTTTAAACCTGAATGGTGAAAGGCTATTAGCTGGAGAATAAATAAGAAGCTGGAACACCACAAAGGCCAATGACAGGACATGTGAGGATTGCAATCTTAAATCATTATGTATACAAGAGTTAATGAGTAAAGCCTTTATAGTCAAGCTAAATTAGAACTGCAGTCATGGTTCTGTGTTAAATTTAACAAACTTATAGAAATTAAACTGAACATTAGACATTTATTATGCCCAGGCATGCTCCTGATACCCAAGGGCACACACACACACACACACACACACACAGTAGGAATAGACATGCATGTACCATATATATTGCTTTATCTCTGTGCTTACAGCAGAGTCATCAGATAGATGGCTATTCGGTCACATCTAAAAGTGGTGAAAAAAAGTTATATCCACCACAACAATATATATCGTCAAAGCATATCTAAATAAAGTGTGCATGTACCACCAATATGAAAATGGCAAAGAAACCCCAAACACACAAAAGTCTTTACGAAAATCACACATGTGCTTACTGGGCACTGTGGAAAAGAAACCAGGGCTTTTGCCACAAAACCAAAAAAAAAAAAAAAAAAAAAAAAAAAAAGGGGAAGAGAAGTCTCCAGCCTCTATGGAGGAAAGAAAAAAAAATCCAATCTTGATCTCAGATCCTGGGGGTATAAACGTATTGAACCGCATCCCAGCACTGAATCCTATAGTTCAATCCCTGAAAATGAAAGGTAAAATTTGGAGGCTTTGGCCCCAAGTTTTTAAGTTTGTCCTGTAATGTGGTAATCATCCATTTGCTTAGTTAAAGTCCTTTTTGTTCTACACATGTGTGCAGGAGAAAGTCTGTTCGATGAT
This sequence comes from Rana muscosa, assembly GCA_029206835.1. Lineage (NCBI taxonomy): Eukaryota > Metazoa > Chordata > Amphibia > Anura > Ranidae > Rana > Rana muscosa. The sequence continues at coordinate 300,583,430 of CM055117.1, forward strand.
CCTATAAAAAAAGAGATACATTAAACCATTAGAACCCGATACACACAACCTTTTGCTTTTAAGAGTAAAAAAAGTTCTAAACGTCAAATGACCAGCTTAATAAGTCTGAAATACATATCTGGGAATGGTTTATGTGCTGAAGGGTTCGCAATTCTTAGCAACACATCTCTGCTGAATTCTAAGAATGAAGTATCCCACTGAAAAAGAATATGTGGGTCATTTTATTTAATTTTTATCTGCCAAAAGGATCTGTCACTCTTCCCTGCCAGCACTAAGATTTAGAACTCATTCACACTGTGCAGCAACTGGCATTTTTCTGCACTGGATATACACCAATCATCATATGGGAAATCAGTTGTTAACGACAGGCTGCGTTCACACAGTGGTGTGATGTGCAGTGCAGAAAAATGCAGAGACATGAATGAACTATGTGCTACATAAAATAAAAATAAATAAAATAATAAATAAAAATAAGTACACCAAGTTGCACTGAAATCACTGCCCCCTGCTGGACCTCACATGAGACAAGCCTGCATGGTTTAAAAAAAAAAAAAAATGCATTTTACTGTGCAAAGCAGTGTGAAAAAAAGTCTTAGATGCCACTAGCAGACAGAAGAACCAATCTGTAGGTTTAAAGGGGATAAAGCTTCGTGTTTCGCTCTCCACTCCTCTTAAAACAACAAACATGTTATACTTGCCTGCTCTGTGCAAGGGGTTTTGCACAGAGCAGTCCCAATCCTCCTCTTCTGAGGTCCCCCTGTGGCGCTCCTTCTCGAGTGCCCCCATGGAGAGCCGCTTTCCATGGGGGTACTCATGCAGGCGTGCTCCCGAGTCCTGCTGCTGCATCCATGGACAGACTGGACTGCCCCGCCCCCAGGTCACAGGATTTGATTGACAGCAGCAGTAGCCAATGGCTGCCGCTGCTATCAATCTATCCAATGGAGGACCGGCGACCCCGGCTGGAGCTGCTGTGCTCATCCCAGTCGCTGGAATGATCGGGCTGCAGCACAAACATTTTTTCCCCTTAAAATGCATAGAAAGCATTAGGCCCCTTTCACACTGAGGCATTGAAAAAACGCAAATCGCGATAAAAATAGCGCTAACGTGTTTGCGTTTTTACCGCGTTCGCGCTAAAAATAGCACGAACGCGGTGCATACGCGTTAACGTTATTTTTTAAAATAACGCCTATGCGTTTTTACCGCGGTTCCCATTCATTTCAATGAGGATAGGCGTTTTTACAGCGCTATTTTATGAGCCCTAAAGTTGCTCTAAAAAAGCTGTTTGCAGGATTTTTTTCAACGCCCAGCCAGCACAACGCCTCAATGTGAAAGCCCTCAGAGATTTCACATTGAGAATGCTGGGGCAGGATTATTTCAGGCGGTATTACAGCGCTATTTTTACCGCAAAAACGCCTCAGTGTGAAAGGGGCATAAAGGTGAAAAACTGAGGGTTTACAACTCCTTTAAACTGTTTGTAAAGGTAGTTTTTTTTTTTTTTTTTTTTTAACCTTAAAGCGGAGTTGCACCCAAAAATTGAACTTCTGCTTCAAGTGTTGGTGACCCCCTGACATGCCACATTTGGCATGTTATTTTTTTTGGGGGAGGAGCGGGTGCCCTGTTTTTACGGGCACCGAGCTCCCACTTCCTCCCTGGCACCTGAAGGAAGATCTCTCTACCCCCCCCCTCCAATCTTGTGGGACACGTCACAGGTACCAGAAGATTTGCCGGCCAATCACAGCATGCCTGTGAAACCACAGCCGGGCGCCCAGTTAGAATGCGGGGGAGCGGGGTTTCGTGCACCCGCATCTCTGGACAGTGGGACAGGGGAGTGTGATTATTAAAAAAGTCAGCAGCTACACTTTTGGTAGCTGACTTTTAAATGGGTGGAAATCCGCTTTAATGCATTTTCTGCATTAAAGAGGATGTATACCCACTCAGCAGGCTTTTACCTACAGGAAAGTCTATCAGACTGTTTGACATGTTAAAAAAATAAAAATAAATTAGAACCTTTGCAATAACTTTAATACAGCTTTGTCACTGCTCTTCCCCATCCTGTGACTGGCAACTGAAGCATCAGATAGATGAGCTCATCCCTCTCTTCCTGTCAGCATGTTATTGCAGCCATGAATTTGTTTTACCATTTCAATGCCATGACATTTAGATCACATACATCCTTGGAAGATTTACAGGTTGGCAAAAAGGAGAATTTACTAAAACTGAAAGCAGACAGGATCTGGAGCAGCTGTGCATAGCAACCAGCTTCTAGCTTCAGCATGTTCAAGTAAGCCTAAAAAATGAAAGGTAAAAGCTCATTGGTTGCCATGCACAGTTGATCCAGATCTGTTTTAGTCTTCGGAAAATTCCCCTTAAGGGAAAAATGTAAAAGATTCTAGGTATTCAAAATGAAAGAAATGCACACAGTGGCTACTCGCTGTCAGTAGCTTTCCAGCTGAAAAATGCCACAGGAATGTATGAATTAACTGGAGAGGGAGTCTCACTTCACACTCCTCCAGAGTGTATTCTGAATCGCAAGATCTAAAACTGCAGGCTATGAAACAAAGCAGAAGAACTGCTTCACCTACTGACTGCAAGTGATTTATATTAAACATTGTACATCAGCTTTACCCAACCATAAAAAAAAAAATATACATATTTTTAGCCCTCGATGTAAGAAAAAGCATGCTAATCACGACAATACTTTCCATCTTCAAGTAATTGTAGTCACGTTAAAAAAAAAAAAAGTTATACTTACCTCTGTTGATTGCACAGAGGAGCCTGGATTCTCCTCTTCTCAGGTCCCTCTTTGCTGCTCCTGGCTCCTCCCTCCTTTCAAGTGCCCCAGTCAGCAGCTTCCTATGGGGGGACTTGAGCCAAGTCACAGCTCCGTGTGTCCAGTCACGGAGCCCCGAACCGGCCCTGCACCCTCTCCCAAGTGGCTAGCTGACTGACTTTGATCAACAGCCGCGGGGGCCAATGGTGCCGCTGCTCTCTCAGGAAAAAAAATTAAAAATCAGGAGTGTCCCGGACGGCTTAGACATTCATGGACATCGCTGGAGAGAGATGGGGCTCAGGTAAGTAATTAGGGGGGTGTTGGGGAGATCAAGATAAATATTATAAAAAACACAAACACACAAACACACAAACACACACTTTCTGCCTTTAAAACTCCCTTCACCGTAATCCAGCCATACTTGGACCAAAATTCGGCCTGTTCAGCAGGGACCAGAGTTTCAATCCATGTATGGAGAAGCTGGTTCTACAGAAGGTCGATCTACTGATTAACTTTGGTCCAACAAGCCTGTCGGGTTTTACCACCCAATGATCACTGCCACCGGCAACACTGATCAGTATGTTCTGACGGCGGGGAAGGCTTACCACTGTCAGGACAAAACAACACAGTGGGAAAGATTCCCCCATCCATCTTGAATGTGCGAAAGGGGGAGTTGGACCTTTTTCATTCAACCTCCAGGTTGGACTAAAATAAAAATGATTACTGTATGGCCTGCTTTACTTTGAAGCTGTGTGCAAAAAATAAAAAAATAAAAACACACCCCCCAAGAAGGACCAACAGGCAGCAAGCATTTCAACAAGTTATCCTATTTAGAGTCAGGGGCTGAAGAGATTACCCAGAGCTTCCAGATAAAGAGGAGCATGTGACAGCACTACAGTTGCCTTCACAGGACTTAATCTCCCCCAATGACTGAAAAGGGAGGAAAAAGAAGGCAAGCATGTACTAGCAGTACATGCTTGCCTTCTTTTTCTTCCCTTTTCAGTCATGGAAGATTTGGTAGATTTTATACAAAACCTGGGGCTTAGCCCTGTGGGCAAAGCATGGGTTCACTTTAGGCTGCATCTTTTTCTTGGATATGGGATTTAAATTTTTGTTTAGATCGGGCATCGACACCGCACCCAATGATCTGCAATCTCTTCAATATTGTCCAAATAGATCTCCACCCCTGAAAGCTTGCCTACCCCTGGTCTAGATGCATTAATGCTCATTTGCTACCACTGGCAGTAAAGAACTTTTTTGTATTTATTATTAAACATATAGTTTATGGGATCTGTCCAGCCTTGTTACTGAATATAGTACCTGCGACATGCATAGAGATGCAGAATGGCAAATGTGTATATACATCTTTTGTCAGCTTACCTGATTCTTGGTGCGATATTCTAATTCTTTATTACCTAAAAATGAAAGATCAGAATGATAAGTAGGAGGAAATTCATCCAAACTAACAAGTATATTTTTTTTCCCCCCATCTCTGCCAAAGAAAAAACAGCAAAACTTAATGTCATCTCACACATTAACATTGCTAAGGAGTAGAGCTGCACAATTCTGGCTAAAATGAGAATCACAATGTTTTTTGCTTAGAATAAAGAGCAATTGCCTCCCTGCCGCCGCTTTGATGCTTTCTAAAAGGGGCCGCACCACTTCTGCTAGAAGCGTTTAGCAAAGAAACTGTTGGGAATAGAGCCAACCAGGCAACACAAAATCTCTGGTTGTGACACAACCTGGATCTGAAATGCTTACCACTGTCAAAGTCCCGCCTCCTACGATAGGCAACACACTGGTCCAATGTCGGGAAGTTGAATCTGTGTGCCGTCTATCAGAGGAGCTGGTACAGGACTTGACAGCAGCTGATGTTTAGGATTCAAGCGGTGGGAGATCCCCTCATCCAACCAGCTCTCCTCCCGTGATTCCCATGGAGCGATAGGCTGCACTGATGCAATGCATGGATATGCTTTATGTTAATATTTGTAAAGTTTTTTCTTTTTGTAATTTAATTCTGCATAAAACACTTAGTGTCATCGCATGGGATAATTTACGAGTGATCGTTTAGGGGCAGGGGTTGGGCGGGGCATCTCGTGGCGAGTAACTTAACCACTTGCCAATGTACGTCGGCAGAATAGCACGGCTGGGCATATTGGCGTACAGGTACGTCTCCTTTAACCACTTCCCTACCCAGCCATAGTCAAATGACGTCTACAGATGGGATCTCCCATCCTGGGTGGACGTCATATGACGTCCTGGGCTTTGTAGGATGATATCTGAATGATGCCTGCAGCTAGAGGCATCATTCAGATATTCTTTTGTTGGGCCAACGATTCTGTGCACCATAAGAATGATCATAGCGGCGGTTCCACCGCTTGATCGTTCTTATAGGCGGCGGGAGGGGACATCCCCCCTCCCGCCGCAATCCGGTGCTTCTCCGGGCTCTCCCGTGCCATCGGGGGCCCGGAGAATGAATCGTCCGGCGCACGATAGGAAGCATAGAGATGACTGGTGACCAGATGGTCACCAGTCATCTCTATGACCGTCGGAGGCCCGGGCGCGATGCGATGACGTCACGCCCAGGTCCTCAGATGTAAACAAAGCCGCCATTGCGGCTAGTAAACATGAGATCAGGTAAATAATTTTCACGATCTCATGCTTTCCAGCCTAGAGGAGAGATTTTTTATCTTATTGACCCTGCATCTCTCAATAAAGAGGACCTGTCACACACATTCCTATTACAAGGGATGTTTACATTCCTTGTAATAGGAATAAAAGTGATAAAAAAAAAAAAAAAAAAGTTAAATAAAAGTGTAAAAATAAAATAATTAAGTAAAAAAATAAAACGTAATTCCCGCCCACAAACCACATATGTGAGGTATCGCCGCGTGCGTTAGAGCGCATGCAACAATTCTAGCACTAGACCTCTAACTCTAACCTGTAAAAAATAAATAAAGCGTCACCTATGGAGATTTTTAAGTACCAAAGTTTGGCGCCATTCCATGAGTGTGCGCAATTTTAAAGCGTGACATGTTATGCATCTATTCACTCGGCGTAACATCTTTCATATTTTCCCAAAAAAAAATGGGCTAACTTTACTGTTTTGTTATTCTTTAATTCATGAAACCATTTTTTTTTCCCAAAAAAAAAAAAAAAAAAAAAAAAAAAGGCATTTGAAAAATTATTGCGCAAATACCGTGCAAGACAAAAAGTTGCAATGACCGTCATTTTATTCCCTAGGGTGTCTGCTAAAAAAACATATATATTGTTTGGGGGTTCTGAGTAATTTTCCAGCAAAAGAATGATGATTTGTACATGTAGGAGAAAAGTGCCAGAATAGGCCCGGTATTGAGGTGGTAAAAAAAAGCCCGGGGGTTGAAGTAGTTAATATGCACAGCCGTGGGTCGCACTTGCGACCCGGTCGGGTACTCTGTGACCGCACCCGTGGACCCGATCGGGTCACAGAGCTGAAGAACGGGGAGAGGCAAGTGTAAACAAACCTTTCCCCGTTCTTCACAGTAATCAGTGCATTTTTATAGCAGTAAAAATGGTCCCAAAATAGTGTCAAAAGTGTCCACCATAATGTCGCAGTCATGATAAAAATCGCTGATTACTATTACTAGTAAAAAAAATAATTAATAAAAATGCCATAAAACTATCCTTTATTTTGTAGATGCTATAACTTTTGCGCAAACCAAATTCTTAGAGATTTTTTCTTCCAAAAATAAGAATACGTATCGGCCTAAACCGAGGAAAAAAAAAAGTTTATTTTTTTATATATTTTTGGGGATATTTATTATAGCAAAAAGTAAAAAATATTGCATTTTTTTCAAAATTGTCGCTCATTGTTTATAGCGCAAATTTTTTTTTTTTTAAAACGCAGAGATGATCAAATACCACCAAAAGAAAGTTCTATTTGTGGGGGGAAAAAAAATAAAAAATCAATTTTGTTTGGGAGCCACCTCGCACGACCGTGCAATTGTCAGTTAAAGCGACGCAGTGCCGAATCGCAAAAACCTGCCTGGTCCTTTAGCTACAAAATGGTACGGGGCTTAAGTGTTTTTTTTTTTTTTTTATTATTTCGGATAGAGTAAGCTAGGGTAATAACCACTGTCAGATTTTTTTTTTCGCCCTCTGTCCCATTGCAGAGATTTATCTTCCTGTCCCATAGCCAAACAGGTAGTGAGAGGATAGCTTTGCAAGTTAAAGGAATATTTTGGGGGACCCCCAGCTCACAAGAACTAGTGTCCCCATTTGGGGGACAACCCCAAAATTGGGACTCTTTACTTTCAATAATGGTAAACAGGACAAATGGAGAGGGTGAATCTCCTTAAAGTGGTTGTAAACCAGTTACAACCACTTTTACCTACAGGTAAGCCTAGATTAAGGCCTACCTGTAGGTGCTCGAAATATCTCCCAAACCTCCACAGTTTAGGAGATTTACAAATGAGATGGGCTCCGATGTCAACGGCGCAGGCGCACTTTAGAAATCTTTAGAAATGGCAAGCGCGCCATTTCTAAAGGAGATTGTGCCGTGATTGGCAGCTCCCACGCACAGGAGTGACGTCATCGCGGCTCCGGCCAATTACAGCGCTGGAGCCGCGATACCCGGAAAAAAGATGGACATCGGGGACATCGCAGGCTTCGGTTTCAGGTAAGTGACACATAATGGGCTACTAAAAAAAAAAAAAAAAAAAGAAGGGGGGGGGGGGCTCTAATCCCTCTCCACTGTCCAAAACAAAAAAAAAAAAAAATAGGATTTTTGTACTTACCGTAAAATCAGTTACTCTTTCGTCCATGGACCGACACAGCCTCTCTATTGACAAAGTGGGTATTATCCGTTAATTAGGAGTGACTAGGCAGAAAAACTTGTAAAAAGTGTTGCATCACACCTTCTACAGTCCCGCCCAGGGGGCGGACCCCCGGGTATATCCTCTCAGTCTGCATCCCGCAGATCAGTTTTTTTCTGTCTAGCAAGGAGTAGGACATGGCTCCCTTCGGGCCCATTGGTCCGGGGGAAAAAATCAAATTTTTTTTGTTTTGCTACATTTGTTGTTTCCTGCGATCTTCGATCAACTGCCGACTGGGTGACAGGCTGGATCCTCGATCCTTGTAGTCTCCGCAGTTTCGGCCATCGAGCGTGTGCCGACCCTAGCTACGCGCTGGGTTTTCCACGACATGCCCGTCGCTCCACGGGTGGCCGGTGAGCCTACGCTCCAGGGCCTGCATCGGACCGCTCAGCTTCGGCTGACCCTACGGCCGAGTCGCAGCAGCCTGTCCGGTGAGCGTCACGCTCCAGGGCATACATATGATCATCCCTTTTTGGGTCCAATCACAGCATGCCTGGCCAACAGTCACCTTTCGTGTGCGGACGATGATCTGTTTGGAATGTCTTCCAGCATAATACAAGCAGGAGAGGCAAGTAAAACTCCCCTGCCTCGGCTGGGTGATTTAGCTGGACATTTCTGGAGAGATCAAGTAAGTAGCTAGAAGCCCAGGGAGAGAGGGAAGAAAGGGGCCACAACCAAAGGTTGCTGGGGGTCACCTAAGGGGTTCCACTGGAGCGGGGCTGGCTGTAACTAACATTTAAAAGAAATGTAATTTCTGCTTACGTGTGTGTGCTTCCTCCTCTATGCTGTCGGCGGCCATTTTGAGGTGGTCCATGCCGAGTTCAGCCTCTTGTGACTGCCCGGCGGCCATCTTCCTGTGGTTCGGCCACACCCACTGACCCCTATCAGCTGATCGGCAGCCATGTTTGTCCACCCTGTATGTATATATTGCCATTCGGCGGCCATCTTTTTGTGGGCTACGGCTGCTTGACCTCTATCTTCGGCTCCGCGGCCATTTTCTTAGAGCCCACATTATCTTCCATACAGACGTTTTTGGCAGCCATTTTGCGAGAGCCTCCGGCCTCTAGGGTGCATAACACTGGCGCAAAAATGCACACAGGAAGTGCTGATAAAAGAAGCAGACTAACACAGCAGCAGTGGGACAACATCACAGGCGCAGCACAGGGCAGCATAGCAGTACCGGTCCAGGGTGGTGAGTCCTCTGGGTAACCCAGCATCTCAGCAGCGCAGGAGGGTGGCCTATTGATATCTTGCCTGGAGCCCTGTGAGTGTCAGCGTGTGGTCAGCATGGCATCTGAGCCAGATGTCTTCTCCCCTGAAACACCAGATTTAGCAGCTGGTGCCCCTGAGGTGTCTATGAATGCTATGACGGCAATCCTAGAGGCGTTTGCTGCCAGGGTGGAAGCAGCACACAGGAATACAGGGGGGTAGTAAACGCCCCGTCCCCTGCAAGCTTCTGGGGATAATTCTGATGTAGAACCAGGTCCAGCTACAGCTCCGGGCCCAGATTCTGACGCATCAGAGACTGCAGACCGTGACCGGACAGTGAGGATGACTCCAAGTCCAGGTCAGTACGTGAGACAGCTTGGTATCTGACCTTATTACTGCAGTGCGGGATACGCTAAAGTTGGAAAATACTGCAGAAGCAGCAGAGACTCCGGTCCACTTGGGTTTCATAGACCTGCCCGCACTGCTAAGGTGTTCCCTTGTGTGTCTTTTGATAAACTCTTATACAAGGAATGGGAGAACCCACTGAGGGTCTTTACAGCCCCAAAGAGGTTTGCGGTACGGTACCCCTTTGAGGAGAGTTTTCTGAAGAGATGGACCTCTCCCCCTATAGTGGACCCTCCGGTGTCCAGACTTAATATAGCCACCACAATTCCTGTAGAAGGGGCTCCTGTTTTCAAGAACCCTGTGGATAAGAAGGCTGAAGCACTCGCTTGGTAAAGGAGCGAGATGTTCCTCCTGAGATAACATTGGCCAACCTGTTGGTCCAGGGCCTTAGGTTGTCTGCGAGTCAGACATGGATAGTATTCCCCTGCTGTCTAAAGCTTTGGTTTATGCAGTAGCAATACGCCGCCTGATCTGGCTAAAAGGCTGGTCTGCGGACCAGACTTCCAAGAAAGCCCTGTTGGATCTGCCTTTTAAGGGCGACAGACTTTTTGGGGCTCTCTGGATGACATCATCAAGGATGCCACAGGAGGTAAAGCCACTTTGCTTCCCCAAATTAGCAAGGGTAATGGGCCACGCCAAGGGCCCTCCTGTACTGCACACAAGCGTTTTTTTCGTCCCCCTAGGGTGACAGGGAAAAGACCCCAGGCCGATAAAGCGCCTGCCCAAGGACAGAAGCGTCCTTGGTCCCGCATACCCAATAAGCCTGCGGACAAATTCGCGTCCGCATAAAGGTCCACCCCCACCCAGCTCTTGGGTGAGGGGACGTCTTCGCAAATTCGCGACTCAGTGGACAGCTCTAATCAACGACAGGTGGGTTTGCGAAGTAATCTCCTCAGGCTACAAGATAGAGTTTCTCTCTTGTCCACCGGACAGATTCAACACCTCCAATCTCCAGCTACTACCAACCCGTCGGGAGGCCCTGTATGGGGTGGTCCAGGGTCTACTGGAACGCAGGGTAGTTATTCCAGTTCCAGAACTGGAACGGGGTTTTTACTCAAATCTGTTCATTGTGCCGAAGAAGGAGGGGGTTCGTCCAAGCTTGGATCTCAGAGCCCTCAATTGCTTTGTGAAAGTACAAAGATTTCGGATGGAGTCGGTTCGATCTGTAGTCACGGCTCTCCATCCGGGGGATTTTCTGGCCTCCTTGGACATCAAGGACGCATACCTGCATGTCCCCATATACTCCAGAGGTTTCTGCGATTTGCTATCGGGAAGAACCACTACCAGTTTGTGGCCCTCCCGTTTGGCCTTGCCTCAGCACCCAGGACGTTCACCAAGGTGCTCGCTCCGATTCTGGCACTGCTAAGACAGCGGGGTATCGCTATCATGGGCTACTTGGACGACCTTCTACTGAAGGCCCCTTCAAGCTCAGAATTAGAGGTAAGTGTGTCTATTACCTGTCAGACTCTTCGAGACTGTGGTTGGATACTAAACACGCAAAAGTCAGTATTGGTGCCCACTCAACGCCTAGTGTACCTGGGGTTGATTCTGGATTCCTCAGAGGCAAAGGTATTCCTCCCTGTGGAGAAGTTGCAGACCCTCCGGGCTGCAGTACGGCAGCTGACTTGCAGGAATTGGTCGTCACTCCGTTTTTGCATGCGAGTGTTGGGCCTCATGGTAGCCTCCTTCGAGGCGGTCCCATATGCTCAATACCACACTCGAGTGTTACAGAAGGAAGTTCTGTCCAGATGGAACAGATGCCCTTCATCTCTGGATTATCAAATCTGAGTGAGCCACCTAGTCAGGAGATCCCTGGTATGGTGGCTGACAGCACCGGCTCTAATGGCCAGGAAGTAATTTCTTCCGGTTTACTGGATAGTGATCACGACGGACGCCAGCCTTACAGGTTGGGGGGGGGGGGGGGGGGGAAGAGTCTGGGGTGTCCAGTCGGCGCAAGGTCGCTGGACCCCAGAGGAAGCCCTCCTCCTGATCAATGCCCTGGAGATCTGGGTGATCAGGCTGTGCCCCTTCAAATGGTCTCAGAGGCTGCAAGGGCGTCCAGTCAGGATCCAGTTAGACAACGCCACAGCGGTGGCATATGTCAATCATCAAGGAGGAACAAGAAGCTCAGCTGCAGCATCGGAGGTCGCTCGCATCCTGAAGTGGGCAGAGAGGAGCGTACCGGCACTGTCGGCCGGGTACATTCCGTGTGTGGAAAACTGGCAGGCGGACTACCTGAGCCGCCAGATGCTGGACCAGGGAGAATGGTCCTTACACCCGGAGGTGTTCCAACTCCTCTGCCAAAGATAGGGCACACCAGACGTAGATCTTCTGGCTTCCTGACTCAATCGGAAGGTATTGAGGTTTGTGGCCCTTTTAAGAGACCCATGGGCAGACGCAACGGACGCGTTGGTAGCATCGTGGGGTCAGTATCGGCTAATCTATGCCTTCCCTCCCTTAAGGCTTCTTCCTCTTCTGCTCCGCAGAGTGGAGGCAGAGGGAATTCCAATGATCCTAATCGCTCCAGATTGGCCTCAGCGTCCTTGGTACGCCAATCTAGTACGTCTGGTAGCAGACGTCCCCTAGCGCCTACCACTACGGAAGGACCTGCTATCGCAAGGTCCCATACTCCATCCTGCTTTACAGTCATTGGCTTTAACGGCATGGCTGTTGAGAACCAGGTACTGAGAGACCGGGGCCTGTCAGATTCAGTAATCTCTACTATGAGAAGTGCTCGAAAACCGTCCTCTAGGAAGGTTTATCACCGCACTTGGAAGGCCTACATCTCTATGTGTGAGGAAATGAAATGGCATCCGCGTACCTATTTGGTTTCCAGAATACTGCTGTTTTTACAGCATGGGGTGGACCCAAGGCTTGCCCCAAGTACGATTAAGGGACAGATATCTGCCCTGGCTGTCTTTTTTCAGCGACCCCTGGCGACTCACTCTCTCGTGAGTACATTTGTGCAGGGGGTTCGACATGTGGCCCCTCCGGTCCGTCCCCCCGTTACCTCCGTGGGACTTGAACCTGGTCCTCTCGGTGCTTCAGAAGGCACCGTTTGAGAATATTAGAGATATTCCCCTGTTGACACTTTCTCAGAAAGTGGTCTTTTTGGTGGCTGTTACGTCAGTTAGACGAGTCTCTGAGCTGGCAGCCTTGTCCTGCAAGGCTCCCCATTTGGTTTTCCACAAGGATAAGGTGGTGCTGCGGCAGCAGCCTTCCTTTCAGAGGTCGTTCCGGCTTTTCATCTCAATGAAGACATTGTACTTCCATTCTTGTGTCCTCAGCCGTCGAATCCTAAGGAGTCGGCGTTGCATTCCTTGGACGTTGTCCGAGCTTTGAGAGTATACCTATCTGCTACTTCCCTGTTCCGGAAGTCAGACTCACTGTTTCTGTGGCTGGTTCCAAGAAGGGCCAAGCAGTCTCGTCGGCCACCATCTCTAGGTGGATTCGACAGATAGTAAGTAATCCAGGCTTACGCCTTAAAGGGTCAAGCGCCCCCCTTTCCAGTCACGGCGCATTCGACCAGGGCAAGAGGTGCCTCTTGGGCTTTCCGACATCAAGCGTCTGTTTCCCAAGTATGTAAAGCGGCGACTTGGTCGTCCGCTCACACTTTCACAAAATTCTACAAAGTTGATGTCGGTGCATCTTCGGATGCCTCTTTCGGCCACAAGGTTTTACAAGCGGCTGCTTAGAGTTGCAGCTCCTCCGTTGGAGGAGTGCTGTTTTGTGTTTGGGGTGAAGTTTATTTTTATGCTGTTACCACCCCTCGTTTTTTCTCTGACACTGCTTTGGGACGTCCCACTTTGTCAATAGAGAGGCTGTGTCGGTCCATGGACGAAAGAGTAAATAGGATTTTTGTACTCACCGTAAAATCCTTTTCTCTGAGTCCATGGACTGACACAGCACCCACCCCTCCTTTTAAGTTTGTACTGCTTTTTGATGAACTGATCTGCGAGATGCAGACTGAGAGGATATACCCCGGGGGTCCGCCCCCGGGGCAGGACTGTAGAAGGTGTGATGCAACACTTTTTACAAGTTTTTCTGCCTAGTCACTCCTAATTAACGGATAATACCCACTTTGTTAATAGAGAGGCCGTGTCGGTCCATGGACTCAGAGAAAAGGATTTTACGGTGAGTACAAAAATCCTATTTTCTTTGATGTTCATGGACTGACACAGCCTCGCTTACACTTTACCCGTGGGTTATGTCCCTGCTTGCAGGAGAAGACCTAGGCAGAATGTGAGATGTTATACATACATTCTAAAAAGCCAGAGCTGAACAGCCCCGCCCAGGGGGCCGTTCCCCGTGGACATAACCCTCCCACTGCAGTCAGCAGACCTCAGTTCGTAACAAAGCAGTACAAACCTTGAAAAGAAGGGTGGGTGCTGTGTCAGTACATGGACGTCAGAGAAACAGATTTTACGGTGAGTACAAAAATCCTATTTTCTCTTATCGTCCATGGACTGACACAGCCTCTTACACTTTACCCGTGGGATGTCCCAAAGCAGTGTCAAGAGGGATGGGAGCAGTATAAATGGAAAACCCAAAAAAATCACTCCAAACAAGGCAGAGCTCCTCAACGAAGGAGTTGCAACATTAAACAGCGACCTGCAACACCTTGCGGCCGAAGGAAGCATCCGAAGATGCAGCCACATCAACCTTATAGAACAGGTATGAACAGACGATCAGGTCGCCGCCTTTCACACTTGTACAACCGACGCTTGATGTCGGAAAGCCCAGGAAGCACCAATTGCCCTGGTGGAATGCGCCGTAACCGGAAAGGGAGGCGCCCGCCCGTTGAGGGCATAGGTCTGTATAACGGTCTGTCTGATCCACCTAGAAATGGTAGCAGACAGGTACACCCGCAAGACACGTACCACACCAATGTGTGAAGCACAAACTCTCTGAGATGCGATGGGTGAGGACAATGTCCTAATTTAGGTGAAAGGCCGAGACCACCTTTGGCAAAAAAGAAGGTCGAGGACGCAACACCGCCTTATCCTTATGGATGACCAAATAGGGCGACTTGCAGGACAAGGACGCCAACTCAGACACCCGTCTAACAGAAGTAATGGCCACTAAGAAGGCCACCTTCTGAGACAAGGTCAAGAGGGGAATATCTCTGATATTTTCAAAGGGAGGTTCCTGAAGAACCAAGAGCACCAAATTCAGATCCCATGGAGGGAGAGGAGGTTTAACAGGAGGGAGCACATGGCGAACCCCCTGCACAAAGGTGCTAACCAAGGAATGACCCGCTAGCGGTCGCTGAAAGAAGACGGCCAAGGCCGAAATCTGACCCTTAAAAATGGTACTCAAAGCAAGCTTTTGGGTCACGCCACGCTGCAAGAACCGCAGGATTCTGGGGACGGAATACGTCCGTGGACGCCAATCCAGCTCTTCGCACATAGCGATGCAAGCTTTTCCAGGTACGGTGATATATCTTTCTGGAGGAACACTTCCGTGCCCTTAACATGGTTGAAATGACCGAATCAGAGAGACCTCGGTCTCTCAGCACCTGGCTTTCAATAGCCATGCCGGTAAAGCCAGAGATTGTAAAGCAGGATGAAATATGAGACAGAAGGTCCTCCCTCATTGGCAACCGCCAAGGAACGTCCGCGACGAGACGTACCAGATCGGCGTACCAATGACGCTGAAGCCAATCCAGAGCAATGAGGATCACCGGAATCCCCTCGGTCGTCACACTGCGCAGCAGGCAAGGAAGCAGCTGCAGCGGGAGGATAAACATATCAGGTGATAATGACCCCATGGGGCCCACCAACGCATCCGAGGCATCTGCCCAAGGATCCCTGGACCTGGCCACAAACCGACACCTTGCGATTGAGTCGAGAGGCCATCAGGCCCACATCCAGCGTGCCCCACCGCCAGCACAGAATTTTAAAAACCTCCGGGTGCAAGGACCACCCTCCCTGGTCCAGCGTCTGGCGACTCAGATAGTCCGCCTGCCAATTGTCTAGGCCTGGAATGTAGACGGCAGACACGCTTCTTTCGGCCCACCTTAGGATGTGGGCGACCTCTGAAGCCGCAGCTGAGCTCCGAGTCCCCCTTGATGGTTGACATACGCCACCGCCGTGGCGTTGTCCGACTGGATCCTGAGAGAGTGATCCTGTAGTCTCTCCGACCACGAGGAGAGGCACAGTCTGATTGCCCGTATTTCCAGAACATTGATCGGTAAAACGGGCTTCGTCCGGAGTCCAAAGCCCCTTTGGCCGACAGGACTCCCCAGACTCCACCCAAGCCCGTCAGGCTGGCGTCTGTCGTGATCACCGTCCACTGGATGGGGAGGAACGACTTCCCGGACTGAAGAGCCTGGGACCTCAACCACCACGCCAGGGACGCCCTAACTGGGTGACTCATCTGGATCTGAAGATCCAAAAGGACAACGGAGATTTGTCCCAAGTGGACAGGATCTCTTTCTGTAATGCCCGTGTGTGTGATTGGGCATACGGAACGGCCTTGAACGAGGCCACCATGAGTCCCAGGACTCATGCAAAAACGGATTGATGACCATTTTCGGGACGTCAGGACCCGCACTGCAGACTGAAGTGTCAGTAACTTCTCCAGGGGTAGGAATAGCTTTGCCTCCAAGAAGTCCAGGATCAGACCTAGATACTCCAAATGCTGAGTTGGGATCAGGACCGACTTCTGAATGTTCAGGAGCCATCGGAAGTCCCTGAGGGTCTGACTGACGATCGTCACACTTTCTTCTAATTCTGAGCCATTGTCTGCGCTTAGAAACAGATCGTCGAGATAGCCCACGATAGCAATGCCTCGCTGTCTCAGCAAAGCTAGAACCGGAGCAAGCACCTTGGTAAAACACCCTTGGTGCCGAGGCTAGGCCGAAGGGAAGAGTCACAAATTGATAGTGGACTTCGCCGATCGCAAAACCGCAGAAACGTCTGGTGACTTGCGCAGATCGGAACATGCAAGTAGGCGTCCTTGATGTCCAGTGTAGCGATCACCGTGCGAATGGATTCCATGCGGAACTTTTACACCTTCACAATGGCATTCGAGGGCCTTGAGGTCCAGGATTGGCCGAACCCCGTCCTTTATTTGGGACTACAAACAGATTTGAGTAGAACCCCTGAAACCTCTCCTGTGACAGAACCGGCACAATCACTCCGGACCTGATCAATCCTGTACGGCCCCTAAGAGGGCCGCCCGACGGGCAGGAAGGAGAGGGAGATTTGAGGGAAAGAATCTGTCTGGGGGCCAGGAACGGAACTCTATCCTGTATCCTGAGGTGACCACCTCGCACACCCACCGGTCGGAGAGCTGGGAGGTCCACCGAACCGTGAACCTGCGAAGACGCCCCCCCCCCCACCCCAGAGTCGGGCAGGTGCAAGACTTCATGCGGTGGCGGGCTTGGGAGCTTGCTTGATAGGCTTACGCACCCAGGGACGCTTATGTCCCCCAGCCGCACTTTTTTCAGTCTGGGCGGGCTTACCCGTGGATTCTGACGAAAAAACGTCTTCGCCGGAAAGGAAGGGCCCGGCCTGCGGTGGGGCTCCTTTCCCTTAACAGACTGAGGAAGGAAGGTGCTCTTACCCCCTGTGACATCCATAATAATGTCATCCAGGGCGGCCCCAAACAGTCTATTGCCCTTAAAGGGCAAGTCAGCCAGGAGCTTTTTGGAAGCTAGGTCGGCCGACCAGCATTTCAGTCAGATAAGGCAACGCAGCACCACAGCAGAGATAGAGGCCCCAGATATTAAGGGGGCCGCATCCAAAGTGGCATCGCACACATAGACTAAACCCTGCGCAAGTTGGTGAGCCAGGGCAATGGTCTCAGGAGGGAGATTATGCTCCTGTACCGTCTGGTGCAAAATCTTTGCCCATCCTGTGAGTTTCCGAGACACAAGTGTTGCCGCCACTATAGGGCGTAAGGCAGACCCCCAACAAGGTAAATATAGTTCTACTCACCACCTCTGACCTCCTATCAGTGGGATTCTTAAATGCAGGAGTCCCTTCCATTGGGAGCGTGGTAGCCTTATTCAAACAGGCGACCGGGGGTCGACCACTGGGGGGAGAGCCCACTTCTTAACCAGGTCCTCAAAAAGGGGTACCTTATGGCTAGGCGCCGCGGGACCGTCAAGTCTTCTGCGGCTTATCCCAGACTTGGTCAATGAATGTATCAAAAAAAGGCACACATGGAAAGACCTTTTTTTGAAGAAACGTCTTTAAAAAAGGAACCAAAAAGGAGACAGCTTCCACCTGAGGTTCCTCAGCCTCAACAATCAGCTTGAGAGTGTCCCACACAGCATCAATGAGTTCACTTACAAGCACCCTGTCAGTTATTGGTTCAGAACTGGGGCCTTCCTCACAAGGAATGTCCTGTTCTAAAACATGAAAATCCTCAGAGCTAAGGTCCTGAGCAGCAGTAGCTAGGCCCATATCTGGGACAGAGCACTCCTACAGGAGAATGTGTGGGGAGGGGGTGCTTTACAGCTCCCTTGCGCTCGCACACCGCTTCCATCCTGACAAGGAATGATTCCAGGACTGCCGACAACTGGTCCATAGGGACCGCAGGTGCAGGAGCACTGCCAGTTGCCTCTGACAAGTGTGGAGAAGCAGGTGAACCAGACTCCATACTGCCACCCTCTGAGACCTTATACACCATTACAGTAAATAATACATCCACCCACTTGCTGTGCTGAGGCTGAGGGGGGAGGATACCCAGGAGGACTCACCAACCCTTAAGGACCGCTCAGTTCCGCTGTATGAAACCGCGCTGCAGCGCGAGTGAAGCCTGAGGAGATTCGCGCCGCAGCAGCGCCGATAGAGGCCGAAACTGAAAGCGCTGCGGCTTCAAGAAAATGGCCACCGGCCGCAAGTATTACTGCGCCATTGAGCCACGGCAAGATGGCCGCCGTGCGCATTTTTTTTTAATCACCACACAGCGCTAATGGCGCACGCAATGAAGTCTTCAAATACTCACACACCAGAACACTGCTCCTCTCCCAGAGTCCACCCACTACACAGACATGAGCGCAAGCAGGGACATAACCCACGGGTAAAGTGTAAGAGAGTCTGTGTCAGTCCATGGACGATAAGAGAAAAAAGATTTGCCTTTAGTTCTATGCGATGCATAGTAGCCCATTATGCTTTACCTTTGCAGGGAAATGAGGAAGTAAAACCCATCAGGGTTTATTTCCTCTTTAACAGGGGCAAAAAAAAAAAAAAAAAAAAAAAGATAGGGGCTCTAATCCCTCTCCACTGTCCAAAACTAAACAAAAAAAAAAAAAAATGTTGCCTTTAGTTCTACTTCAAGGCCTGGCTAGTAGCTCAGGACTTAAAAGTTTTAATCCTTGCTATAGAGCAGGGGTCTCCAATCCCCGGCCCGCAGGTGTGTTTTGTCCGGCCCCCAGCTTGTCCAGACTCTGCCAACACAGCACTGCCGATCTGCTGGATTTTAAAAGCAGCTGCTGTTATTGGCAGTCTATGTCTGACAGGTCCAGGACAAAAAGTCGCTCCCCGCACACCCTCCCGTGCTGCCAGAGGATTGGCTGCTATGCCGAGCTGAGGATTGGCTGCTAGGAGGTGACGTCGTCAGCGTGGCACCTCCCGGCTTCCCGCCCGCTGTTTACATTAGGAATCCTTCCACCTTACAGCCTGCGTGTGTAGCAGTGGGCAGGAGTCGGGAGATGCAGGAGAGGTGAAGTCGGCTCCTACAGTGAAGAAGTCGGCTTGTACAGGCAAGCGTGAAATGGCATAAATCTGCACACATACTGTACATGTACAGGAGACTCTGCTGGGGACACTGATAATGAGGACACCTATGCTGGAAACAGTATGCTGGGGGACACCTATGCTGGGAAAACTGATATAATGGGGAGACTAATGGGGACACAGACATGCAGACGTTTTCGGCCCCCGAGTACTTTTAAAATCTACAATGTGGCCCTTGTGTTGAAAAGTTTGGAAACCCCTGCTATAGAGTATTCAATAGAATTTGCAACAGACAAAACTCAGGACAGATTATGGAAGCCAGGTCTCTCCACTGGCATAACCAAAACAGAGAAAGCAAAAGGATGACCCACCAAAGCAGGTTTGAGTTATTAAATATTGCTTTTGGGTGGACTAATATTTTAAGACCCTTTCAGACTCAGTTCACAACAGCAATAGACTGCAAATGCTAGTGTCAGAAGTAATGATTACATCAATCCTTTACATAGCACTAGCAAAGCCTCTCACAAGCTTCAAGACGCCTGCATACTTCCTTAAAGAGAATCAGTCGCAACTAGGCTTACACAAGTTTCTAATTATTCAGTCAATGTGCCGGCTTAGCTATGGATATGTTCTTCCTTATTTAGCTTAAAAAGAACGACTTTAATTAAAATTTATTACAAGAATCTGAACATTTAGGGTGCTTGACGAGTGGCGTCTGGTACAATTAGCAGGGGATCCATAAACAGATCCCCTGCTGAATCCAAGCAGAACAGAATATGATTTACAAGCACATCACTGCTTTACAAGTTAAAATCTAGGTTTGATTTATATCCTTTCTGGGTACTGCAGAATAATTTTGCGCCTAGCGTTCATCTTCAAGTTAATTCTGTAAGTGTGCCAGGGTAAGATGTACACACCCTTTCACTGTAGCTTGCACGATTCAGGTTTAAGCCCAACCCCAGGCAAAATATAAATTCCCACCCTTTATTTACAACCTGTGACCATGGCTTTAAGTAAAAGCTAGCAATAAGATATAGGGCAGGGTTTAGATTCTTAAGAGGGGCTTTACTAAAACACCTTTTTCATTACAAGAAGGTTTTTAATTTTAAAAAGGTGCACCCATGACTCAGGAATAATGGAAAAGACAATTCAGAGTACATTAGAAGCCGATTGAATTGCACAGAGCGGCCCCGAGCCTCCTTATCCCGGGTCCCCTGCAGGCCTCCCTGACTCCCCACCCTCTCTGGTGAGAGCCCCCATAAAAAAGCCTCTATGAGGGCACTTATGCGGACTCGTTTCCAAGCCTCAGTGTTTGGGCTTATAGACACAAAAAGGACAAGGTGAAACATTGCACTCTCCTTGTGTTGTGATCATGCAATAAATAATCCGTTTGTACGCTACTTTTGTGTCGATCCATGGTGTGCTGGCAAATATTTACTTTGTGACTTGAACCAGTATCCAGCTGGTTGTTGCTGCAGTACCCAAACTTTGAGAGCTTAACCAGGAACGTGTGCGATGGGAATATGAAGTATTGCATGCAGACACGGAGCCGCTGTCCAGCCCGCCCTCCCTCCCTCCTTTCGGTTCCGACTCCCAACCTTCTGCCCTTACAACCACTTTAAACGAAAGCTAATTGGAGTCAGTAGTTTGCACACCAAGAGTCCAATTAATAAAATACGTTTTGGAGGTGTGGTTTAGAGCTATTTTAACCACTTCCTACCGGGTCATAGACATATGACGCCGGCAGGAACCCTCCCTCCCTCCGGGCGGACGTCATATGACGTCCTTTTTTCCCGGCCGTCTATGGGGCGCGCGCGCGCCGCCGGCGGCGCGCGCGCACCCGCGGCAACGCTTGTGACCCGGTGAGTGTGCCCGGCGGTCGCGATGTCCGCTGGGCACCCGCGATTGCCCACGATCATGGCAGAAGTGTGGATCTGTGTGTGTAAACACACAGATCCACCTCCTGTCAGAGGTGAGGAGACCGATGTGTGTTCCCAGTACAGAGGAACACAGATCGGTCTCCTCCCCTTGTGAGTCCCCTCCCCCTACAGTTACAATCACTCAATAGGGAACATATTAACCCCTTGATCGCCCCCTAGTGTTAACCCTTTCCCTGCCAGTCACATTTACACAGTAATTAGTGCAGTTTTATAGCACTAATCGCTGTATAAATGTGAATGGTCCCAAAAACGCGCCAATAGTGTCCGATGTGTCTGCCGCAATGTCACGGTCACAATAAAAAATCGCAGATCGCCGCTATTGCTAGTAAAAAAAATAAAAATGCCATAAATCTATCCCCTATTATGTAGACGCTATAACTTTTGCGCAAACCAATCAATATACGCTTATTGCAAAAAAAAATTACCAAAAATATGTAGAATACGTATCGGTCTAAACTTAGAAAAAAAATTGTTTTAAAAAAAAAAAAATTGTGATATTTATTAAATCAAAAAGTAAAAAATATTGAATTTTTTTCAAATATGTCGCTCTTTTGTTTATAGCACAAAAAATAAAAACCGCAGAGGTGAACAAATACCACCAAAAGAAAGCTCTATTTGTGGGGGAAAAAGGACGTCAATTTTGGTTAGGTTCAACGTCGCACGACCGCGCAATTGTCAGTTAAAGCGACGCAGTGCTGCATCGCAAAAAGTGCTCTGGTCAGGAAGGGGGTAAATTCTTCCAGGGCTGAAGTGGTTAATAAAAGATACTCAAACATTTTAAAGACTGCTGCCTATAAGAATCATTAGCTGATGTGAACCTCCGAGAACCAGGTTTCGATTCCAGAGAGCCAGCATAACCCATAAGGCAAGTTACATGAAGGGTCCTATACAAGAATTAGGCAGGGGACAGAAGGTAGATACAGTGGGTACGGAAAGTATTCAGACCCCCTTAAATGTTTCTCTTATATTGCAGCCATTTGCCAAAATCATTTAAGTTCATTTTTTCCTCATTAATGTACACACAGCACCCCATATTGACAGAAAAACAGAATTGTTGACATTTTTGCAGATTTAATAAAAAATAAAAAATGAAATATCACATGGTCCTAAGTATTCAGACCCGTTGTTGAGCTGTTGTGAAGCCACTCTTTCGTTATTTTAGCGGTGTGCTTAGGGTCATTGTCTTGTTGGAAGGTAAACCTTCAGCCCAGTCTGAGGTCCCGAGCACTCTGGAGAAGGTTTTCGTCCAGGATATCCCTGTACTTGGCCGCATTCATCTTTTCCTCGATTGCAACCAGTCCTGTCCATGCAGCTGAAAAACACCTGCCACCACCATGCTTCACTGTTGGGACTGTATTGGACAGGTGATGAGCAGTGCCTGGTTTTCTCCACACATACCGCTTAGAATTAAGGCCAAAAAGTTCTATCTTGGCCTCATCAGACCAGAGAATCTTATTTCTCACCATCTTGGAGTCCTTCAGGTGTTTAGCAAACTCCATGCAGGCTTTCATGTGTCTTGCACTGAGGAGAGGCTTCCGCCGGGCCACTCTGCCATAAAGCCCTGACTGGCGGAGGGCTGCAGTGATGGTCGACTTTCTCCCATCTCCCGACTGCATCTCTGCCACAGTGATCTTTGGGTTCTTCTTTACCTCTCTCACCAAGGCTCTTCTCCCCCGATAGCTCAGTTTGGCTGGACGGCCAGCTCTAGGAAGGGTTCTGGTCGTCCCAAACGTCTTCCATTTAAGGATTATGGAGGCCACTGTGATCTTAGGAACCTTAAGTGCAGCAGAAATTTTTTTGTAACCTTGGCCAGATCTGTGCCTTGCCACAATTCTGTCTCTGAGCTCTTCAGGCAGTTTCTTTGACCTCATGATTCTCATTTGCTCTGACATGCACTGAGCTATAAGGTCTTATATAGACAGGTGTGTGGCTTTCCTAATCAAGTCCAATCAGTATAATCAAACACAGCTGGACTCAAATGAAGGTGTAGAACCATCTCAAGGATGATCAGAAGAAATGGACAGCACCCGAGTTAAATATATGAGTGTCACAGCAAAGGGTCTGAATACTTAGGACCATGTGATTTCAGTTTTTCTTTAATAAATCTGCAAAAATGTCAACAATTCTGTGTTTTTCTGTCAATATGGGGTGCTGTGTGTACATTAATGAGAAAAACAATTAACTTAAATGATTTTAGCAAATGGCTGCAATATAACAGAGCGAAAAATTTAAGGGGGTCTGAATACTTTCCGAACCCACTGTATATGCTCACCAACATTTTCAAGGACAGGAGGAGAGCGAGGAGGATGGGACTTTACATGAAGCACGTGGTAGTAGGGCTGGGGGGAAAAAAAATAAATAAAAAAATCGGATTTAAAATCTGAATCGAGTTGCAAGGGCAAATCGATTCATATTTTGACCGAATCAATTTTTTTTTTTTTTTACCATAGGACCGCCGCTCCGCGGACTAGGCTGAAGCCGCAGCCTCGCCTAAAAAATCATGCCCGGCAGCTCGCCGCGATCCTGGGAAAAGGCCGCGAGGCCAGACGCCGCGGACTAGGCCAGACGCCGCAGCCTTTTCCCAGGATCGCGGCAAGCAGGATTTTTTAGGCGAGGCCGCGGATTCGGCCTAGTCCGCGGCCCTTTCCTAGGATCGCGGTGGACTAGGCCGAAGCCTCGCCTAAACTCCTGCCGGCGCGGTGTCCATCAGGAAGAAGGAAAGAAAGAAAGAAGGAAAGAAGGAAAGAAGGAAAGAAGGAAAGAAAGAAAGAAAGAAAGAAAGAAAGAAAAGAAAGAAAAGAAAGAATAATTTATTCGAATCATGAATCTAGTTTTTTTTTAAATCGCTGATTTTTTTTTTTTTTACCAAAATCACCCAGCCCTACGTGGTAGTGAGAGAGTAAATGGGTGAACGAGGGAAATTTAATATTATGATGTAAACATACATATAATGCCAATATCAAGGGTAGATGATGAGCATAGCAATGACAATAAACAAGATTCCATAGTTCACCAAAAGCAAGATTATGTAAAATCATAAATGCGAGGTAATGCCTGCAGGACCTATGACCTCACTAGACCTGTAGAGGTAAAAATTGCATAACGTGAAAGTTTGGGTATGTATTAATAGAAACACGGCATCCGGTAGCTCTAATGCCGCGTACACACGATCGATTTTCTCGACGGTGAAAACACCGTCGAGAAAATAGACGGGAAAAACGAGGGAACAGCTTGGTTCCCTACACACGGCCGTTTTTTCCCCGACATTTTTTTTTCTTGGTCGAGAAAAACGACCGGTGTGTGGGCTCCGTGGCAGTGTTTCCCTATGGGAAAACTGCCGCGGAAAAAAAGACGGGAATCATGACGAGAAAAATTAGAGCATGTTCTAATTTCTCGTCGTAATTAATGCCGTTTTTCCCGTCTGGAAAAATGACAAAAAGCCCACACACGGTCGTTTTTCTTGTTAAAAAAAGAAGTTATTTTTCCCGACGGGAAAAATGATCGTGTGTACGCGGCATAAGCGTTTCGAGGCTTTTGTGCCAATCAGGAGCATGCATGTTATGTATCTAAAAGAAGCAGAACACAGTATTATAGTCATCCCATAGTTTATAGCAATCTTTGGATCTACAACCGCTTACCCACAGTAGTTGTACTGCGAGTGGGCAGTAGCTCCAGGGTGGGAAATGTACCTGTACATCGCGCACACCCCCTGCCAATCTGTGCTGTGACAGCACATGTTTTGCAGCCGATTTCAGCCAATGACAACCAAAAAAGACAGCTCTATTTGTCCACGGTCAGCTGAATCTGGGTCACAGGAGAAGCCAGCCCAAAAGTCCTGGCCATGTTTCACCTTTAACCAATTGCCTACTGGGAACTTTTACCCCCTTCCAGTCCAGGCCAATTTTCAGCACTTTCACACTTTGAATGACAAATGGGCGGTCACTGTACCCAAAACGAAAATGTTGTGTTTTTCACACAAAGGGAGCTTTCTTTTTATCACCACTGGGTTTTTAAATTTTTTGCTAAATAAAACGAAGACATATTTTTAAATTTTCGAACATTTTTGTAGTTTGTTATAAAATTTTGCAAACAGGTCATTTTTCTCCTTCACTGATGTGCACTGATGAGGCAGCACTGATAATCAAGACACTGATGATCAATGTATATATCCCTTTTAGAGAAGTTGGTTATCTGCTCTCTTCTCCGATCCTCATGCTGTCAGCATGAGAAAAGGAGTGCCAATAACCGGCTTCTGTTGACAACTATAATTGGTGGTCTCTTTACCTCAATCTGTGATCAGCAGTGTCCTCTAGACACTGCAATAACAGAGCATGCCGACCATGCCCCACAGCAGGCACAATCACAGGACACCGCCATGATGGCGTCCTAGAACTAGCCGGCCGCGCCATTCGGCTATAGCGTGGTTGGCAAGTGGTTAAAGCAGTAGTAAACGGCTAGGTGTTTGTTTTTTGTTTTTAAACCTGAAAAGTCCATGTCATAATGTGCTAGTATTAGGGGTGTTCAAAATAGTTTAATCGATGAATCGTGATGCAGCCTTAAACGATTCTACATCAATGCAGAGAACAGCTGCATCGCGATTGGTCGAAATAAGTCATCCAGGCATGGCGTGCCCTGCCTCTCCTGGGAGAGCGCTCCCAGCATACTCTACTTAAAGCGGTTAAAATAACTCTTATTCAATCCCCTGTCTTATATTACATTAAGAGCCCCACTGCACATGCTCTTTTAAAAATATGTAGCTGTATACCGTATTTAATAGCGGCGCTCACAGGACTGCCCTCCGCTCTCCTCCTGGCTGACTTCAGCAGGGGATTCCCCTCCTGCTGTGGTTACTAGATCGTAAGGAGAAGTGGCGGGTGGTCACGTGAGCATCGCTATGAAATACGATACACAGCTACATATTTTTTTAATAAGCATGTACAGTGGGATACTTGCAAGACAGGGAATTGAAGACAGTTATTTTAACTGCTTTAGATAGAGTACGTCGGGAGTCAGGCAGAAACTACAACCTTTAGGGCCCCGGTGTATGAAACCATGAAGGGCCCCCCTGACCCCATCCCGGGGCCCTTTCTCATGTTCTGCAAGCAGGCCACCTCGTGCTGTCTTGAGGCCCCCACATGGTGGTGGAACGCCACAGCCCAGTCGCCAGTGCGACCTTTGAGACCCTGATCTTATTACTAGGGGCCATTCTGGAGGTACTAAAACAGTACCTCCAGAGTGCCCCCTTACATCCCCCTGAGTGTCCCCTTGGGATCAGTGGCAGAGGGGTAGTGGTGGGGGACACTAGCACACACCTCTTTGTTTCAGTGGATTCCTCCTCCTTGCTCAGTGGTCTCAGTGCACAATGGAATGCATAACACATGGATATATCACTCCTCTCTCAGCTCTGGAGTCTGTCTGTCGTTGCCGCCCCCCCCCCCCCCGCTGCAGTTAGTAGTAAAGGACTACAATTTAAAAAAAAATTGCTGCCAGCCCTTCTTAAGTTGCCACCCTGCACTGTGCATGTAAGTGTGCTTTAGAAACAGAGCCTATGCCTCCAAATACCTTTATGTGATGCATCTTTAGGCCAGTCACACGACTCCTGGCCGCTCTGCTACTCCAATCCAGGGCTAGAGGGAGGGGCCAAGCAGCCAGCTTGGGGGTCATGTGACCTCCTGGTTGATGTCAGAGGGAGATCTCAGCCCCTTCTGCTGTAGCCTTGGATCGGAGTGTTGGAGCAGCTGCGAGTCACATGACCGGCCAGAAGATGCATCACAAAAAAGGTGTTAAGAGGCATAAATTGTAACCAACAATTACACCAGGGGTGCCCAAACTTTTTAAGAGCGAGGGCCACTTAAGCGACTTGGTAACTGGTTGCGGGCCACAATGAGCAGAGCGGTGGATGTCATGTCCGTATCTGCATATGCAGAGCGGACACAGCCCACTATAATCTTTTTTAGCAGATCGGATTGGAGGTAGGACACAAGTTGGTTTATGTCTGCCACTACTTAGGAGGTGAATGGCGGGTCCAATTGGTCAGGCTGTCGGACTGACCGTGTGAAAGGGGCCCAAGGCTGCTTTCACACTGATTCGCTGCGGTTTACCAGCATCGTGGGTGCAACACAGTGTACCTTTGGCTTTCCTGCACTTTGCCATAGACTTCTATTATATTCGGCAGGTTTGGCGCACTTTTAGAAAGCTCACCAAACTCGCAGGTAATAACAGAAGTCTATGGCTCAGTGCAGGTAACCCGCAAGTAAACTGCTCTGCACCTGTGGATCAGTTGGAAAAGCAGCCCAGTAACCACTGCAGAACAGATATGCCCATACACACTCTGATTTTAGTAATAAACTGACCTTTAATAACAGTATTCTGATCCATCCCAGAGCAGGAGGTCGCGGGCCACATCAAAAGGCCTCCCCGGGCCACTGGTTGGCACCCCTGAATTACACAGTGCAGGATGACAGCCTAAACTAGGGGGCTGGCAGCAAAGCATAATGTAGGGTTACAAACCCCCTTAATTAACAAGGGTGTGTGCATGAAAGGCAGAATAAACTTTGTAAATTTTATGTACAAGCTTCATTTAGCCAAAAGAAGGAACAGTGATTCATGCAGTGTAAAAAGGCATAACACTTCAAAATTCACTCATACGCCCATTACATATTCTCATAGCTGACCTCTGGGAAATTTTAAAAATATCCCTTGCAGTAGGGCTTCAAGTGGTGACTGGCTTAATTGGGCATTCCCAAATTTCACGATTCTATGAACGTACAGAAAGTTCTGTTCACTTCTGACAGTTGACAAAAAAATAAAATAAAGTATCGAAGCAGCCTGCCAAGTTACCGTATATACTCAAGTATAGGCCGGAGTTTTTCCAGCACACTTTTTTGTGCTGAATATGCCCCCCTCAGCTTATACTCGAGTCACCTTTTTGCGCCTGATCTCCTGGATTTTGGGGACCCGGTACTGGCCGGCCGTAGGTCCCCTGGACCCCAAACTTGGTACACATGTAGCCCCACTCTTTATCTACAAGTGTGCAAAGGTTGTTGTCCAGGGAACCTACGGCCTGGGAGCACAGATTTTTCAAAGCCGGGCACCCCTTCCATAGACTCCCATGTTAAAAGGTAATTTCTCTGGTGACTTTGGGGACCCGGTACCGGCCGGTCGTAGGTCCTCTGAACCCGGATCTTACCACACATGTAGCCCCATTTCTCCTCTACAAGTGTGCAAAGTTTGTTGTCAGGGAGACCTACAGTCAGGGAGCATTGATTTTTCAAAGCCGGGCACCCCTTCCATAGACTCCCATGTTAAACGTCAGTCTAGTCATGGGCACAGTGAGGCATGGGCACACTGAGGCACGCAGATGGACACCCTAGGCTTATACTCGAGTCAATACATTTTCCCAGTTTGTGGTAAAATCCGGTGCCTCGGCTTATATTCGGGTCGGCTTATACTCGAGTATATATGGTAATCTCAACATCGGAAATAGATACATTGTAAACATTTTGTTCTTAGATCAAAAGGGATGAACTTCGGTATGTAAAATGAGGAAAGTTTAACCACTTAATGACTAAACCTTTTTCTGACATTTGTTGCTTACAAGTTAAAAACCATTTGCTAGAAAATTACGTAGAACCCCCAAAACATATTTTTTGAGCAGAGACCCTAGAGAATAAAATTGCAGTTGTTGCAATATTTTATGTCGCACCGTATTTGCGCAGCGGTCTTTCAAACAAATTTTTTTTGGGGAGCATAAAAAAAAACACTGTTTTATTTTAAATTCATTAACCACTTAACGACCGCTCACTGTATATGTACGTCGGCAGAATGGCACAATCACGTACAGTGTACGTGATTGCCTTTGTACAGTTGGGGGGTCCGATCGGACCCCCCCTCCTATACAGTGAGCGGTCGGTATTCGTTGGGGAGCGATCCGAGATGAGGGGACGGCCGTTCGATTGCGGCCACCCCCCCGCGATTGCTCCTGGCGAATGAAAATGCTTCCTCTGTCCTGTAATGTAAACACAGGCAGAGGAAACAGGAGGAAGTGATATCTCTCACGCGGCGCTCACATATACCGAGCGCCGTACAAGAGAAGACATCAGGTCAGTGCACAAAACACTACACTGACACATAGGCACACAAATCGCCCCCCCAGATCACCCCCCAGTCACAGTGTCACTGATTGCAGTGACCATTTATTTACTGATCACTGCAATCAGTTACATTTGTGACTGTAAAAGTGTCACTAAAAAGTTAGTTTTAGGTCCAGTGTAGCCCCCCTAATAAAGGTTTAACCCCCTTGATCGCCCCCCAGATAACCCTTTCACCCCCTAGCACCACTGTCGCTAAGCGATAATTTTTCTGATCGCTGTCTTAGCGTCGGTGATGCAGATCGGTAGCCAGTAAATTTTTTTTAGGTTCGCCGCAGGTTTTTATAGCGTCAGGTACCCCCATAAATTATCTAATAAAGGTTTTAACCCCCTAATTGCCCCTAGTTAACCCTTTCACCATTGATCACCATTATAAGCGTTACGGGTGACGCTGGTTAGTTAGTTTGCTTTTATAGTGTCAGGGCACCCGCCGTATATATAACCCAATAAAGGTTTAACCCCCTGATCGCCCGGCGGGTGATATCAATTAGGTTTTAGCGTCAGAGAGGGTCTGCGTCACACCCCAGGCAGCGTCAGGTTAGTGCCAGTAACGCCAACACCCACGCGTGAAGCATACACCTCCCTTAGTGGTATAGTATCTGAACAGATCAATATCTGATCAGAGCTATACTAGCGTCCCCAGCAGTTTAGGGTTCCCAAAAACGCAGTGTTAGCGGGATCAGCCCAGATACCTGCTAGCACCTGCGTTTTGCCCCTCCGTCCAGCCCAGGCCACCCAAGTGCAGTATCGATCGATCACTGTCACTTACAAAACACAAACACACATACCTGCAGCGTTCGCAGAGACAGGCCTGATCCCTGCGACTCCAGTGCTGTAGGAGGTAATTTCACCACCACAGTTAAAAAAAAAAAAAAAAAAAGCATATATGCCGAAGCATTGGGGCAGCAGGGGCAGAGGAGCGATTTTGCTCCTAATGCCGCGTACATACAGTCGAAATTCCAACGGAGGCTTGCCCGTGGAAAAGGCCGACCATGTGTGTGCGGCATAACTTTTTTGCGGGAGGATGCCCCCATGCTTCGGCATATATAAAATGGTGCATGTATGCCCATCATTAGAAGTGGGTGGATGAAGGGCGGTATACTAATGGTGGGCATACCCACCGATCAATCTTTTTTCGTTCAGCCAACCGGCTGCATGAAAAAAAAAAAAAAGATTACAATACATGTCCAACAAGGACAAGCAACGTACTGGTATGTTGCTGGACTTTGAATGTTTATACCAGAATGATGCCTGCGGGTTTAGGCATCATCTTGGTATCATTCTTTTCAGCCAGCGGCCGGCTTTCATGTAAAAGCAATCCTAGTGGCTAATTAGCCTCTTGACTGCTTTTACAAGCAGTGGGATGGAATGTCCCCCCCCCCCCCCAGGATATAAAAAGCGCCATTGGGAAAGCATTTTATCACACCGATCTTGGTGTGGTCAGATGCTTTGAGGGCAGAGGAAAGATCTAGGGTCTAGAAGACCCCAGTTTTTTCAAAAAAAAAAAAAAAGAGTACCTGTCACTACCGATTGCTATCATAGGGGATATTTACATTCCCTGAGATAACAATAAAAATAAATAAATATGGAAGGAACAATTTAAAAATAAAATAGCAAAATGAATAAAAAAAAAAAAAAAAAAAAACACCCCTGTCCTGCTCTTGCCCAATGGCAAACGCAAGCGTCGGTCTGGCGTCATATGTAAACAGCAATTGCACCATGCATGTGAGGTATCACCGCGAAGGTCAGATCGAGGGCAGTAATTTTAGCAGTAGACCTCCTCTGTAAATCTAACGGGGTAACCTGTAAAGGCTTTTAAAAATTTATGTAGTTTGTCGCCAATGCGCGTTTGTGCGAAATTTTAAAGCATGTCGTGTTTGGTATCTATGTACTCGGCCTAAGATCATCTTTTTTATTTCAGCAAACATTTGGGCAATATAGTGTGTTTTAGTGCTTAAAAATAAAAAAAGTATTTTTTCCCCAAAAAATGCGTTTGAAAAATCGCTGCGCAAATACTGTGAAGAAAAAAATAAATGCAACACCCACCATTTTAATCTGTAGGGCCTTTGCACACATTATATATATATATATATATATATATATATATATATATATATATATATATATATATATATATATATATATAATGTTTGGGGGGTCAACATAATTTTCTTTCAAAAAAAAATGTTTTCATGTAAACAAAAAGTGTCAAAAAGGGCTTTGTCTTCAAGTGGTTAGAAGGATGGATGCAAGCTTCCTAATGTTGTGTATAAAATGCCAGAACAGTTCAAAACCCCCCCCAAATGACCCCATTTTGGAAAGTAGACACCCCAAGCTATATACTGAGAGGCATGTCGAGTCCATGGAATCTTTTATATGTTGACACAAGTTGCGGAAACAAGAATTTTTTTTTTTTTCATTTTTTTTTTGCACAAAGTTGTCACTAAATGATATATTGCTCAAACATGCCATGGGCATATGTGGAATTACACCCCAAAATACATTCTGTTGCTTCTCCTGAGTACGGGGATACCACGTGAGACTTTTTGGGAGCCTAGCCGCATACGGGACCCCAAAAACCAAGCACCGCCGTCAGGCTTTCTAAGGGTGTAAATTTTTGATTTCACTTCTCACTGCCTATCACAGTTTCGGAGGCCATGGAATGCCCAGATGGCACAAAACCCCCCAAATGACCCCATTTTGGAAAGTAGACGCCCCAAGCTATTTGCTGAGAGGTATTGTGAGTATTTTGCAGATCTCGCTTTTTGTCACAAAGTTTTGAAAATTGAAAAAAAAAAAAAAAAAAAAATATGTTTTCTTCATTTTCAAAAACAAATTAGCTGTAAAATACTCACCATGCCTCTCAGCAAATAGCTTGGGGTGTCTACTTTCCAAAATGGGGTCATTTGGGGGGGGCTTGTGCTATTTGGGCATTTTATGGCCTTCGAAACTGTGATAGGTAGTGAGGAGTGAAATCAAAAATTTGTGCCCTTAGAAATCCTGAAAGCGGTGCTTGGTTTTCGGGGCCCCGTACGCGGCTAGGCTCCCAAAAAGTCCCACACATGTGGTATCCCCGTACTCAGGAGAAGCAGCAAAATGTATTTTGGGGTGCAATTCCACATATAACCATGGCATGTGTGAGCAATATATCATTTAGTGACAACTTTTTGTAATTTTTTTTTGTCATTATTCAATCACTTGAGACAAAAAAAAATAAAAAATTCAATGGGCTCAACATGCCTCTCAGCAATTTCCTTGGGACGTCTACTTTCCAAAATGGGGTCATTTGGGGGGGTTTTGTACTGCCCTGTCATTTTAGCACCTCAAGAAATGAGATAGGCAGTCATAAATTAAAAGCTGTGTAAATTCCAGAAAATGTACCCTAGATTGTAGACGCTATAACTTTTGCGCAAACCAATAAATATACGCTTATTGACTTTTTTTACTAAAAAGACATGTGGCTGAATACATTTTGGCCTAAATGTATGACTAAAATTGAGTTTATTCGATTTTTCTTAAAACAAAAAGTAGAAAATTCATTTTTTTTCAAAATTTTCGGTCTTTTTTCCGTTTATATCGCAAAAAATAAAAATCGCAGAGGCAATCAAATACCATTAAAAGAAAGCTCTATTTGTGGGAAGAAAAGGACGCAAATTTCGTTTGGGTACAACATTGCATGTCCGCACAATTTACAGTTAAAGCAGCGCAGTGCAAAATTCTGAAATCACCTCTGGTCCTTTAGCTACCAAATGGTCCGGGGCTTAAGTGGTTAAAGTTAACCCAACTTTTTTGTATAAACGTGAAAGATGTTACGGCGCTTAAACCATGATCTTCATTCCAAGCAAAAAAAAAATTTTAAATTGCGATTCTCATTTTAGCCAGAATCATGCAGCTCTAGTAGATGTAAACCCAATTCATGAAATTTGAGCTGGGCACATATCTGCAGTTTTTTCTTCTCTCTCTTCAAAGCACTAAGTCCCATGTCTGTCTCCTGCTCCTTTTTTTTCTGTTATCAGTATAACTTCTGACACGTGATAAAACCAGGCAGAATTGTGTCAGGATGGGTGCTAAAGATTAGCAGAAAGCTGCTCTACTCACAGGACAGCTCTGAAAGTCTCTGCCTATCTGAAGGGGGGGGGTTTGCCTTTCCTCCAATTAGCTGTCTCCCAGTGTAATCCAACACCACACTGTTACTGCTGAATGAGGGAGTGAAAATTCCAACATGATATGCACTTTCTAAACAGTATATAAAGCTGAAGAAAGCAGATATATTTGTATAAAATGTAATCTGCATCATCTGAGGCTGTTCACTTCATTGGGTATATGTGATGGTTTAGATCCACTTTACCTGAAGAAGAAGAAAAAAAAAAAAAAAAAGCCTTCCAGTGGTGCACTGTCGCCGCTGAAGGCACTTCTATCCTCACCTGGTCTTCCTTTCAGGTTTGGGGACTCCAGCTGTGCGTTTGGCCGGAGCAGCGATGTCATTTCCTCACAGGAGCCGTTGTTTACAGCACAGGTATGCCAATCCTTAAGAGCGCATGCGCCGTGACATCACCGGCTGCATGGACAATATTTTCTAAACTGTGCACTTTTAGGGGATACAGCACCTATATTTAAGCCTATAATACGGCTTGCCTATAGTTAAAAAAAAATCATGCATGGGAGTTTACGCCCACTTTAACATTGCATCTGGAATAATCATTGTTGAACAGCAGTGGGGACTCAAAACCATCTGTCTGACATATGAAATTTTTATCATCGTTAAAAAGGAGGCTATACTTCTCCTGTGGATCACCAGCATGCAGTTCCTTCTGTTTCCAGCTGACCGTGAGCTGAAGCCCACTGTTGGCTGATGTCCGAGCCGGTCCAAGCTCTGGAAAAGATTCCAACCATATGGTCGTGATCCATCCAGAAGTCTGGATCGGCACATAGCTCAGCCTTTTAGTGATGTGCCAAGAGCCTGAGCCAGTAACAGATCGGACTGCAGAGATGCCAGCCAGCATCTCTGCTCCTCCACACTCATTGGAGCGCTGAGCTGTGGAGGGGTGGGGAGCGGCTGTCTCAGTGGCTCGCTGAGACTGCCATCAATTAAGGCAGCTGGGGGATCCAGACTTCGGAAGTCGGGATGATGCTCTGCCGCGACTGATCCTGGTGACTTTAGCGGAGTTCAGACCGCTCGCCGCTGAAAATGGGTCACAGGAGTGCAAAATGAATTGCACTCCTGTGACCCTTAGGAGAAGCCCAGCCTAAAAAAAATAAATAAAAAAAAATAAATAAAAAAACACTCAGGCTGAACTTCTTTAACCACTTAAGCCCCGGACCATTTGGTAGCTAGAGGACCAGAGGTGAATTCAGAATTTTGCACTGCGCTGCTTTAACTGTAAATTGTGCGGACATGCAATGTTGTACCCAAACGAAATTTGCGTCCTTTTCTTCCCACAAATAGAGCTTTCTTTTAATGGTATTTGATTGCCTCTGCGATTTTTATTTTTTGCGATATAAATGGAAAAAGACCGAAAATTTTGAGAAAAAAAAAATGATATTTTCTACTTTTTGTTATAAGAAAAATCGAATAAACTCAATTGTAGTCATACATTTAGGCCAAAATGTATTCAGCCACATGTTTTTAGTAAAAAAAATGTCAATAAGTGTATATTTATTGGTTTGCGCAAAAGTTATAGAGTTTACAAACTAGGGTACATTTTCTGAAATTTACACAGCTTTAAATTTATGACTGCCCATCTCATTTCTTGAGGTGCTAAAATGACAGGGCAGTACAAAACCCCCCCAAATGACCCCATTTTGGAAAGTAGACACCCCAAGGAAATTGCTGAGAGGCATGTTGAGCCCATTGAATTTTTTATTTTTTGTCCCAAGTGATTGAATAATGACAAAAAAAAAAAAAAATTACAAAAAGTTGTCACTAAATGATATATTGCTCACACATGCCATGGTTATATGTGGAATTTCACCCCAAAATACATTTTGCTGCTTCTCCTGAGTACGGGGATACCACATGTGTGGGACTTTTTGGGAGCCTAGCCGCGTACGGGACCCCGGAAACCAAGCACCGCCTTCAGGATTTCTAAGGGCGCAAATTTTTGATTTCACTCCTCACTACCTATCACAGTTTCGAAGGCCATAAAATGCCAAAATCGCACAAAACCCCCCCAAATGACCCCATTTTGGAATATAGACACCCCAAGCTATTTGCTGAGATGAATGGCGAGTATTTTACAGCTCTCATTTGTTTTTGAAAATGAAGAAAAAAAAAATATATATATATATATATATATATATATATATATATTTTAAATTTTCAAAACTTTGTGACAAAAAGCGAGATCTGCAAAATACTCAATACCTCTCAGCAAATAGCTTGGGGTGTCTACTTTCCAAAATGGGGTAATTTGGGGGGGTTTTGTGCTATCTGGCCATTCCATGGCCTCCGAAACTGTGATAGGCAGTGAGAAGTGAAATCAAAAATTTACACCCTTAGAAAGCCTGAAGGCGGTGCTTGGTTTTTGGGGTCCCGTACGTGGCTAGGCTCCCAAAAAGTCTCACACATGTGGTATCCTCGTACTCAGGAGAAGCAACAGAATGTATTTTGGGGTGTAATTCCACATATGCCCATGGCATGTTTGAGCAATATATCATTTAGTGACAACTTCGTGCAAAAAAAAAAAAATGTCGTTTTTCCGCAACTTGTGTCAACATATAAAATATTCCATGGACTCGACATGCCTCAGTATATAGCTTGGGGTGTCTACTTTCCAAAATGGGGTCATTTGGGGGGGGGTTTTGAACTGTTCTGGCATTTTATACACAACATTAGGAAGCTTACATCCACTCTTCTAACCACTTGAAGACAAAGCCCTTTTTGACACTTTGTTTACATGAAAACATTTTTTTTTTTTTGCAAGAAAATTATGTTGAACCCCCAAACATTATATATATATATATTTTTAAAGCAAAGGCCCTACAGATTAAAATGGTGGGTGTTGCATTTTTTTTTTCTACACAGTATTTGCGCAGCGATTTTTCAAACGCATTTTTTGGGTTAAAAAATACACTTTTTTTAATTTTAATGCACTAAAACACACTATATTGCCCAAATGTTTGATGAAATAAAAAAGATGATCTTAGGCCGAGTACATAGATACCAAACACGACATGCTTTAAAATTTCGCACAAACGCGCATTGGCGACAAACTACATACATTTTTAAAAGCCTTTACAGGTTACCCCAGTAGATTTACAGAGGAGGTCTACTGCTAAAATGATTGCCCTCGATCTGACCTTCGCGGTGATACCTCACATGCATGGTGCAATTGCTGTTTACATATGACGCCAGACCGACGCTTGCGTTCGCCATTGGGCAAGAGCAGGGCAGGACAGGGGTGCTTTTTTTTTATTATTAATAATTTTGCTTTTTTATTTTATTTTTAAATTGTTCCTTCCAAGTATTTTTTTTTAATCATTTTTATTGTTATCTCAGGGAATGTAAATATCCCCTATGATAGCAATAGGTAGTGACAGGTACTCTTTTTTTGACCCTAGATTTTTCCTCTGCCCTCAAAGCATCTGACCACACCAAGATCGGTGTGATAAAATGCTTTCCCAATTTCCCAATGGCGCTTTTTATATCCGGGGGGGGCATTCCCTCCC
This sequence comes from Rana muscosa, assembly GCA_029206835.1. Lineage (NCBI taxonomy): Eukaryota > Metazoa > Chordata > Amphibia > Anura > Ranidae > Rana > Rana muscosa. The sequence continues at coordinate 300,620,114 of CM055117.1, forward strand.
ACTGCTTGTAAAAGCAGTCCAGAGGCTAATTAGCCGCTAGGATTGCTTTTACATGAAAGCCGGCCGCAGGCTGAAAAGAATGATACCAAGATGATACCTAAACCCGCAGGCATCATTCTGGTATAAACATTCAAAGTCCAGCAAAATACCAGTACGTTGCTGGTCCTTGTTGGACATGTATTGTAATCTTTTTATTTCATGCAGCCAGTTGGCTGAACGAAAAAAGAGATTGATCGGTGGGTATGCCCACCATTAGAATACCGCCCTTCATCCACCCACTTCCAATGATGGGCATACACGCACCATTTATATATGCCGAAGCATGGGGGCATCCTCCCGCAAAAAAGTTAGGCCGCACACACATGGTCGGACTTTTCCACGGGCAAGCCTCCGTCGGAATTTCGACCGTATGTACGCGGCATTAGGAGCAAAATCGCTCCTCCGCCCCTGCTGCCCCAATGCTTCAGCATATTTGCTTTTTTTTTTTTAACTGTGGTGGTGAAATCACCTCCTACAGCACTGGAGTCGCAGGGATCAGGCCTGTCTCTGCGAACGCTGCAGTTATGTGTGTTTTTGTTTTGTAAGTGACAGTGATCGATCGATACTGCACTTGGGTGGCCTGGGCTGGACGGAGTGGCAAAACGCAGGTGCCAGCAGGTATCTGGGCTGATCCCGCTAACACTGCGTTTTTGGGAACCCTAAACTGCTGGGGACGCTAGTATAGATCTGATCAGATCAGATATTGATCTGTTCAGATACTATACCACTAAGGGGGGTGTATGCTTCACGCGTGGGTGTTAGCGTTACTGGCACTAACCTGACGCTGCCTGGGGTGTGACTCAGACCCTCTCTGACGCTAAAACCTAATTGATATCACCCGCCGGGCGATCAGGGGGTTAAACCTTTATTGGGTTATATACACGGCGGGTGCCCTGACACTATAAAAAGCAAATTAACCAGCGTCACCCGTAACACTTATATGGTGATCACTGGTGAAAGGGTTAACTAGGGGCAATCAGGGGGTTAAAACCTTTATTAGATAATATATTGGGGTACCTGACGCTATAAAAACCTGCGGCGAACCTAAAAAAAATTACTGGCTGCCGATCGGCATCACCGACGCTAAGACAGCGATCAGAAAAATGATCGCTAAGCGACAGTGGTGATAGGGGGTGAAAGGGTTATCTGGGGGGTGATCAGGGGGTTAAACCTTTATTAGGGGGGGTTAGGGGGCTACACTGGACCTAAGACTAAACTTTGGTGACACTTTTACAGTCACAAATGTCACTGATTGCAGTGATCACTAAATAAATGGTCACTGCAATCAGTGACACTGTGACTGGGGGCTGGGGGGGTGATCTGGGGGGTGATCTGGGGTGGCGATTTATGTCCATATGTGTCCTGGTGTCAGTGTAGTGTTGTGTGCACTGACCTGATATCTTCTCTTGTACGGCGCTCGGTATATGTGAGCGCCGCACCAGAGATGACATCACTTCCTCCTGCTCCCTCTGTCTGACACAGACAGAGGGGGCATTTCTATTCGCCGGGAGCGATCGCGAGGGGGTGGCCAGAAACGAATGGCTGCCCCCTCATCCCGGAACGCTCCCGGACACTTAGCCACCGCTCACTGTATAGAAGGGGGGTCCGATTGGACCCCCCAACTGTACAAAGGCAATCACGTACACTCTACGTGATTGTGCCTGTCGGTGCCATTCTGCCGACGTATATATACAGTGAGCGGTCGTTAAGTGGTTAAAAATGGAAGTAAACCCTTTCTGACAAGTTTTACCTACAGGTAAGCCTAGATTAAGGCTTACCTGTAGGTGTTTGCAATATCTCCTAAACCTACATAGTTTAGGAGAGATTTACCAAAAAGAATGCACGCCGTAGACAATGGTGCACCGAGCATGCCGGTTTTGTGAATGGGTAATGCCGGCTTTGACGGCTCCCATGCGGAGTGACGTCTTCGCCGCTCCGGCTAATCGCAGCGCCGGAGCGGCGATACCCGGAAGTAACCCCCAGGAGAGATGTATGCGGTAGGAGAAGAGGACTGCTTCGATCTAAGGTAAGTAATTCATAATGAGCTAGTGGATGACAGTCAGATTTAAAATGAACAGGCGGTACGTTTACATTTGATCGCCCATAGAGAAAAGTGGGCTGTGTCCGCTCTGCATAACTGGAGTGGACACAGACCTGTCTTCCACCTGCTTAGCGGGGAACAGCAGACAGGTCCCCCGCTGAGCAGGCAGATCCAATGGCGGAGTCCACCCATGTGAAAGCTCTAAAAAGGCACAGGTTTCATTTGATCCCACTGCTACTTTAGAGCATCTGACAGAGGGATTTTTGAGAAGGGCTTAAAAACCAAGTGTCTAGTGCATAACACAGACTAGAATTTTATAAACTCTTACTAACAGTTGATTTGTCACATGAAAAGGCAGTCTTAAAGTGGTTGTAAAGACAATGTTTTTTACATTCATGCATTCTAAAAACCTGTGTGCAGCAGCACCCCCAGTCTCTCCCCCCCCCCCAATACTTACCCGAGATCCATCTCGATCCAGCGATGTGTACAAGAGCTTCACAGCCCTCCTGTGTCTCTTCATCCTTACTGGCTCCCGCTACTGTCAATCAGAACCAATGAGGAAGCGGGGACAGGGCCCAGCCACGCTGTGTGTGAGAATGGACACAGATAAGCAGCTCGGGAGACCACATAGCAAGCTGCTTGCTACGAGGGCAATAGGGAGTGGCCTAGAGTGTTGGCGAAGGACCTAAGAGGAGGATCGGGACTGCACAGAGCATGTACAAGTATAACATGCTTGTTATATATAAAAACAGAAAACACCCTGAATCTTTAATATTTTAAGTGCAATACTAAATTCACCCACTCCTAAAGATAATTCAAATTTACATTTCTCCTATAAGCAAGCTAATTTGCAGGAACCTTCACAAACAAATCTTAAGCATAGAAAGGTCAAAAACTAAGGTTTGAATTAGGAGGAGTACCTTTTTGATACTGTCTTCCTCCTCTTGCCTCTTCTCATAATGCGAAAAGTCATCAAATATGGAAGTGGTATGTTTGTAGCTAGCTATGATTCGAAGAACCTGGCGAGCTTTTTCCAAAGGAACCTCTTGAGTGTCTCGAGAGTTGGTAACAGGCTTATTCTCATTGTTCTCTAATCTGATGTGGCGTAACTGCCCATTGGGAACATCTTTAACAAAGACCCAACGTACATCAAAACGTCCCTTCCATTTGTCCTGAGACCATACACCTGCGCAGGTATTATAGTCTACAGCAGATTTCATCTCTGCCACACCACAGAAGTGACCGCTCCCATTAACACTGAAAAGCAAGTACACAGGACCCTTGCCATTAAGAGAACGATAAGCTGCATCCAGGCGTTTATTGCCGTGCTCAGTGGAGCACCACACATTGTATTTGATGGATCGATGTATGTCATCTTCGGAGTAACTTTTAACAATAAACACGCGTCCAAATTTTGGGTTGCAGTCAAAATCCTTGGGGTTATAGTTATTGAGTGAACGCAGTTTCTCCAAAACAGGATGAGGGTCCGATGAAATATGCAAGGCCTGAGTTTGCTCCGATCCTCGATTGCGTGGTGCTGACCAACGTGCAGGAGCATGTGAAGATGGAGTCACTGTAGGCTGTTGTGCCACTGGAGGCGATGGTGGTTGGCAGCCATTGGAGGGTGCTTTGTTTTCCCAAGTTCCAATCTCCATGTTGTGCTTCACTGGTGGAGGAAGAGCCTTTCCAATATTCTGCTTGGCAGGTTTACTGGCAATGTCCGCCCATGATGCCTGCTTTGGTGGAGCGATTGTTGCAGGTGGGAGGTTTACACTTGTTTTGATACCATTTCCTTCTCCCAGTTTTAATACCCCCATGCTCTGCTCTAGACTGCCAACTGCTTTGCCCCCACCAAAACTGGTCTGTTCATCCAAAACCGCTCCTCCCAAAGTGCTTGGAGCATATGCATAGCTACCACCATAACCAGAACTAGGAGCAGATGCACCAGGAGAGCTTCCTCCACTACCCCAGGCTGAAAAGTCCATGCTACTAGGAAAAAAGTTAAATCCAGGTTGTCCCAAAAAAGGGGCACTGCTAAGAGGTCCAAACATGGCATCTGGTAAAAAGTGGGGCTCACTGCTGCCCAACTGTCCATAGGAGGCAAGAAAAGGCATGGTTGGTGGCGGGTCCCCTCCAGTAGACCAGGCAGCATCATTCAGAGAGTAGGAGAAACCAATGGCTGGACCATAATAACTAGGAAGGTACGAGTCTGACAAGGCAGTGTAGCCATTATTCTAAAACAAAAAAGAAGAAAATAAACATTAACCATCAAAAAATGTTTTTAAAGGAAACTTGTAAAAAGGGGAGGAGGATACATTGTACAAAATGTCAATATCAGTATAAGGCCCGTTAAATATTTTTCTATGCACCATCTACCAATCTGCAAATTTTCTTGAATTTAACAGCTGCATCATGCTGCAGGAAGAAAAGTTATGAGAATCTTAAGGATAGGCCGACTGTTGGCGATGCCTTCCTGACAAAATGAGATGTCTGGAAATGCGTAAAAAAAAAAAAGGGGAAAAAAAAAAAAGTTAAATCACATAGAAATGCATAGTGCCAATTAACACCCCCAGTTACTCAATGTGAATGTCCATATATTAGGTTGCATGTGCCAACAGATTTGTTTTAATATCTGAGCTAAGACCCCTTTCACACTGAGGTGTTTTTCAGGCGCTTTTGGGCTAAAAATAGCGACTGTAAAGCACCTGAAAAACAGCTCCCCTGCAGTCTCAGTGTGAGGCGATGCGCTGGCAGGACATTTAAAAAAACTCCTGCAAGCAGCATCCTTGGAGCGGTGTATACACCACTGCTCCTGCCCATTAAAATGAATGGGCAGCATCGCCAAACTACTGCAGCGGCGCTTTGCAGGCAATTTTAACCCTTTTTCGGCTGCTAGCGGGGGTTCAAAGCGCCCTGCTATAGGCCAAAAACCTCTTCAAAAACTACGGTAAAGCGTCGCTAAAAATATCGGCGCTTTACCACCGACGCCCAAGTAATAAAGTCCTTTTACATCCCCAATTGCAAAAATGTTGGGACGCTGTGTAAAATGCACATAAACAGAATGCAATGGATTTACAAATCTCAAACCCATATTTTATTAACAGAAAACATATCAAATGTTTAAACTGTATAATTTGAAGAAAAATATTTTTGAAGTTGATGGCAACATGTCTCAAACAATTTGGGACAGGGCAACAAAAAGCTAGCAAAGTAAGTGGCAACAACTAGGAAGAGCATTTTTCAACAGGTCAGTAACATGATTGGGTATAGAAAGGGCATCTTAGGCCCCATGCACACGAGACGCTGTTATTTGCTGTTGAACGCGCGTTCAGAGGCAGTTGGACGCTTTTTTCAACTGCCCCTGAACCCATTCAATGTTATCCTATGTGTCCATGCACACACTCTCGTTTTTTGGCGTTTACAAGCAGTTGCGTTTAACCTCGTTTTTTCAGAAGCAAAAAAATGGGTTCAGACGCAAAAGTTTTCCACGTTTCAGACGCTAAACGCTGCTAAACGCGGGTACCGGCGTTTTTCCGCGTTTATAAGCGTTTTTAAAGGTGACCTATTTTTTAACATTAGAAATCTCAAAAATGATGGCAAATGATGAAAAACTATTAAAAAATATAAAATAAAACTAATTGCTTGCATTGCATTGTGGACAATCCACAACTTGTGGCAGGTAACGTGGCAAGTGGACAATCCACAGCTTGTGGCAGGTAACGTGGCCAGTGGACAATCAGCAACTTGTGTCAGGTGACGTGGCCAGGTGACGTGGTCAGTGGACAATCCACAACTTGTGGCAGGTGACATGGCCAGGTGACGTGGCACGGGATGTGGCCAGGTGACGTGGCAAGTGGACAATCCACAACTTGTGGCAGGTGACGTGGCTAGGTGACGTGGCAGGTGACGTGGCCAGGTGACGTGGCATGTGACGTGGCAAGTGGACAATCCACAACTTGTGGCAGGTGACGTGGCCAGGTGATGTGGCAAGTGGACAATCCACAGCTTGTGGCAGGTAACGTGGCAAGTGGACAGTCAACAACTTGTGTCAGGTGACGTGGCCAGTGGACAATCCACAACTTGTGGCAGGTGACGTGGCCAGGTGACACGTGATGTGGTCAGGTGACGTGGCAAGTGGACAATCCACAACTTGTGGCAGGTGACGTGGCTAGGTAACGTGGCCAGGTGACGTGGCCAGGTGACGTGGCAAGTGGACAATCCACAACTTGTGGCAGGTGACGTGGCCAGGTGATGTGGCAAGTGGACAATCCACAGCTTGTGGCAGGTAACGTGGCAAGTGGACAGTCAACAACTTGTGTCAGGTGACGTGGCCAGGTGACATGGCCAGTGGACAATCCACAACTTGTGGCAGGTGACGTGGCCAGGTGGCAGGTGACGTGGCTAGGTAACGTGGCCAGGTGACGTGGCTAATGGACAATCCACAACTTGTGGCCAGGTGACGTGGCCAGGTGACGTGGCCAGTGGACAATCCACAACTTGTGGCAGGTGACGTGGCTAGGTGACATGGCAGGTAACGTGGCCAGGTGACGTGGCCAGGTGATACGCTAAATACAAGTACACTGCGGCTCTCTCAGCTGCTGCTACTCACTCTGGTCTCACAAACTGGCTGAAATGGTTAAAATTTACTGTTTTTTGAGCTTAGGGAGGGTCTTATGATGAAACGCTTATAAACGCAAACGCGGTAAAACGCCGCTAAACGCCAATAAACGCGGCTGCAAACGCGGTCAAACGCGCGTTTTTAAACGCCGGTTTCAGCGTTTAAAAACGTGTGTTCAGCAGAGTTTGCACCTGCGTCTCGTGTGCATGGGGCCTTAGAGAATCAGAGTGTAATATAAAGACGGGCAGAGGGTCGCCAATTTTTGAAACGCTGCATCTAAAAATTGTTGAACAATTTCAAAATACTGTTCAACGTAAAATTGCTAAGACTTAAAATATTTAATCTACGGGTGCAAAATATCAAAAGAACCAGAATCTGAAGAAATCTGTACACAAGGGAAAAGGCAAAAATACATTGGATGCCCGTATTCTTTGGGCCATCAGACGGCACTGCATTAAAAAACAGGCATGATTCTGAGCACAGTTTGCCGTGCCATCCAAAAATGCAAGTTAAAGTGAGACTATAGGTTCGATTAATAAAAAAATAATAATAATAATTAAACAAACATGTCATACTTGCCTACACTGTGCAGCTCGTTTTGCACAGAGTGACCCCAAACATCCTCTTCTGGGGTCCCACGGCGGCTCTCTCAGCTACTCTCTGCATTAGATAAGCCCCTCTGGGAAGCGCTCTTTCAAGGGTGTTACCTTGCGGGCGCGCTTCCCGTGTCCAGCATTCGGCTTCCATAGCCGCCGACTGCAGGACTCAGCGCCGCCCCCTGGCGCCCACATGATTGGATTTGATTGACAGCAGCGGGAGCCAATAGCTGTGCTGCTATCAATCTATCCAATGAAGAGCCGAGAACCCGTGAAGAGAGCGAGGGCGGGATCGCGCCCACAGAAATTCGGGGCTCAGGTAAGTAAAAAACGGGGGGGGGGGGGGCCAGACACTGCAAGGTGTTTTTTTACCTTAATGCAGAGGCTGCATTAAGGTGAAAAAAACACAAAGGTTTACAACCACCCCCTTTAAGCTCTATCATGCAAAGAAGCAGCCATATCTAAACATGATCCAGCAATGCAACAATTCTCTCTGGGCCAAAGCTCATTTAAAATGGTCTGTTGCAAAGTGGAAAGCCGTTATGTGGTCAGACTAATTTAAATCTGACATTTTCTGGCAAACAAGGTCACTGCATTATCCAGAGTAAAGAGAAGAAAGACCTTCTGGCTTATCAGCGCTCAGTTCAAATGCATGCATCACTGATGGTATGGGGGTGCATTAGTGCATATGGAATGGGCAGCTTACACATCTGAAAAGGCATCAATTCTCAATTTTTTTTTTTTTTTTTTGAGGTTTTAGAGAGCAGCATATACTCCCATGCAGACGTCTTTTTCAGGGAAATCTGCATATTTCAGCAGGACAATGCTAATCCATATACTGCATCTATGACAGCATCACTGTGTAGTAGAAGAGTCCAGGTGCTTAATGCCTGCAGTTCAGACCTATCACCAATTAAAAATGTGGCAGATCTTAATAGCACAAAAAGACAACCCAGGACTGTTGAGAAGTTAGAATCGTATATCAGGCAAGAATAGGACAACATTCCGCTCCCAAAAGTCCAGCAACTGGTCTCAGTTGCCAGACATTTACAGTGTTAAAAGAAGAGTGGATGCTACACTGTGGAAAACATGGCCCTGTCCCAACTTTAAGATGTGCTGCTGCCATCAATTTCGAAATTACCTTAGGTTTTCCTTAAAAAGTAAAATTCTCAGTTTAAACATTTTCTATTGTGAATAAAATATGGATTTATGATATTTGCACATCATTGCATTCTGTTTGATGTAGATTTTACACAGCATCCCAACTTTTTTGTAATTGGCGCAGTAAGTTTATCGCGCCCTCAGTTTTAAGTACATTAGCCACATCCTTCCCTGATAGCGTTCACTTTTTCCATAATTTGTTTAGACCCTTTTAAAAACCATCTTAATACAATCTAGTATGGTTTTAATTTTACGTTGGGGGGGCGTTAGAAAGATAGACCTAGAAAAATAGTACTAGAAATCAAGATATAAATTGCAAATCCAATCCCAGTTTCCAACAATTAAATGACAGCTAGATCAGGCTGTAAAGTATAAACATCTAACTGGAGTTCTGCCTTACAGCTGGAAAAGATGAAAGCATATATGATGCTAGTTGTAATGAGCAACAAGTTCACTTTTCCTATTTAATATGAGATCAGTAGAATCTGTACAAGTGTCATAAGGTAAAAGTAGCCACACAGTTGTGACAAATTTTTTTTATAAATTACCTGTCGTTCCTGTGTATGTAGATATGGTTCAAATTCATCATCAACTCCATCTTTCTGATGAACACTTCCATTTTGAACTGAAAACACATACAGCAGGTATTTAAGGAACATAATGCATATACCTCTTCAAAGGCTTCCTAGATTTTTAAACACACTCCTCAAAACCTAAGGAAGCTTTAGAGTGAAGTAAAGCCACCCAGTGCCAATTTGGAGCTTACACTGGACTGAAAGCGCTCTTCCCACTGACATGGCCAATCGCATGATCTTCATACCCAGAAGCACTGGGGATTTTTCTTAGCTCCTGGCAGCAAATGGTAGATGCCTTTATGCAGAAGGGGGGGGGGGGGGGGGGTGTGTGCACAAATTCACTTTGAGTTCCAACACTTAACCTACTTCATCCATCTCCACTGGTATTTTGCATTGCGTACAATGTCTAAACTTATGAATATGCCTTTATCAAAATTTTATGACTATATCAACAATATGTTCAGTTCACACAACCTCCTGCAACTATGCAGAATGTTTGTTTGAAATTAGTAACTAAAAGTAGGATTTTTAAAACAGCTTACCTGTAAAATCCTTTTCTTGGAGTACATCACGGGACACAGAGCAGCATAGTCATTACTATGTGGGTTATATAGAATTACCTTCAGGTGCTGGCACTGGCAACTTCCAAAACAGGAAGTACCCTCCCCTATATAAGCCCCTCCCATCCGGGAGCACCTCAGTTTTGTAGCAAAGCAATACGTGTCCCCAAAAGAGGGGTGGGAGCTCTGTGTCCCGTGATGTACTCCAAGAAAAGGATTTTACAGGTAAGCCGTTTTAAAAATCCTACTTTCTTGTTCATACATCACGGGACACAGAGCGGCATAGTCATTACTATGTGGGACGTCCCAAAGCAATGCCAAATGAGGGGGGGGATATACCATACATAAGCTGGGCGCCATCAGGCATGAGGATCTTTTGCGGCCTGCAACACACTGCGCCCAAAGGCGACATCCTCCTGACTTCTAACGTCCACCTGGTAGAACCTAGTAAACGTGTGTACTGAAGACCATGTTGCGGCCTTACAAATTTGAGCCAGGGAGGCCTGGTGATGCACTGCCCATGAAGTTCCAACTGCTCTCGTGGAGTGCGCCCTAACTTTGAACGGAGGCGGTCTACTTCTCAAGCCATAGGCTTGTATTATGACCTGTCGAATCCACTTGGCTAAAGTAGATTTTGATGCTGCCTGACCCTTTCTGGGGCATTCCGGCAGAACAAACAAAGAATCCGTTCTACGAATCTGAGCAGTGGCTTTTAGATAAGCTTTAACTGCTCTTACGACATTCAAAGAATGCAATAACTTTTCCTCTACCGAGCTCGGTTTGGGGAAAAGAAGGAAGAACCACATCCTGGTTCAAGTGAAACCTCGATACCACCTTAGGAAGAAAGGCTGGGTGAGGACGTAATACTACTCTGGCCTCATGAATAACCAGATATGGCTCTTTACAGGACATGGCGGCTACTTCCGACACTCTTCTAGCCGAGCATATGGCTACTAAAAATATCAATTTTCTGGTGAGTAGAACCAAGGAAATGTGCCGCAAAGGTTCAAATGGCTGCTTCTGCAGAACCGACAGAACCAAATTTAGATCCCATGGACATATGGGAGCTTTAATCGGTGGAATAATACGAGTCACCCCTTGCATAAAGGATTTGACAAGTGAATGCATAGCCAGGGGCCTTTGAAATAGTATTGATAAGGCCGAAACCTGACCCCTGATAGTACTTAAGGCAAACTTCCTGTCTACAGCCCACTGTAGGAAGTCCAGAATTCTGCCTATAACGTACTTACGTGGATGCCACTTTCTGGCCTCGCACCAAGTGATGTACGCCTTTCAAACTCTATAGTAGATCTGCCTGGATACAGGCTTCCTGGCATTGATTATAGTTGATACCACAGAGTTAGAGAGACCTCTCTTCTTTAGGATGTGGGATGTGGGATTCAATAGCCAGGCCGTTAAACTTAGAGTTAGTAAGGAAGGGTGGTATATCGGCCCTTGCGAAAGCAGGTCCGGACGACGTGGAAGGGTCCAAGGACTCCCCACAGACATTTTGATGATCTCCGCGTACCAGGCCCTTCGGGGCCACGCTGGAGCCACCAAGATCACCGGCTTCTTTTCCAACCTGACTCTGCGAAGGAGTCGAGGCAACAATTGTAGCGGAGGGAATGCATATATCAGTCTGAACTGATTCCAAGGGAACACCAGAGCATCCGAGCCGCAAGCGAGGGGATCCCTTGTCCGGGAGACAAATCTGTCCACCTTTGCGTTGAATCTGGATGCTAGCAGATCTACATCCGGTGTTCCCCACCGCTGACATATTGCTCGGAAGACCTCGGGATGAAGGGACCATTCCCCTGGGCATAACTGTTGGCGACTTAGAAAGTCCGCCTTCCAATTCTCCACCCCTGGAATGAAGACAGCTGATATACATGGGACATGCTTTTCTGCCCATTCCAGGATGTGACTTACTTCCCTCTGGACTGCACGACTCCTGGTGCCTCCCTGATGATTGATATATGCCACTGCTGTGGCATTGTCTGATTGAATTCTGACAGGGGACCCTTGGAGTCTGGATGCCCAGGCTACTAGGGCATACCGGGCTGCTCGTATCTCTAAGAGATTGATGGGCAGGGTTTTTACTACATTTGACCATCTGCCCTGGAGAGACCATTGCTCCAGTACTGCCCCCCAGCCTATAAGGCTGGCATCTGTAGTGACCACCTTCCAGGATATCGGACTGAAGGGTTTTCCCTTCTGGAGATTCTGGGGGATCAACCACCAGCAGAGACTCTTCCGAACGGAAGGGGACAAAGCCATCGGGAAGTCTAGAGCCTGAATTTTTCCGTTCCAGGCTGACAATATGGCCCTCTGTAAATTCCTTGAGTGGAATTGTGCGTATGGCACAGCTTCGAATGATGCTACCATCTTTCCTAGCAGCCTCATGCACAGGCGTATGGACGGCTGTCTTTTTGCACAAAGCAGACGGACCAAGCCCCTCAAAGAGGATACCTTGTCTAGAGGTAAGAAAATCTTCCTCTGGTCTGAATCCAGCCGTAGCCCTAGATATACCAGGTTTTTCACTGGCTGTAGGGCTGACTTGTCCAGGTTGATGACCCAACCGTGAGATTCTAGATACTTGATTGTATCGACAATTACCACTTCTAGCTTGGCAACTGAGTGGTCCATCAACAACAGGTCGTGTAGGTATGCCATTATCGTTACACCTCGTGTTCTTAGATCGGCCAACAGTGGGGCCAGAATTTTTGTGAACACTCGTGGTGCTGTGGCCAGACCGAATGGTAAGGCTCTGAACTGAAAATGGCGCCCTTCTACTGCAAAGCGTAGAAATTTTTGATGACCTGGAAAGATGGGAACATGCAAGTAAGCATCTTTGATGTCGATCGAGGCTAACCATTCCTCCCCCTGTAGGGCAGCGGTGACCGATCGGATCGACTCCATCCGGAAGGACCGGACGTTTAGAAATTTGTTTAGACTCTTTAGGTCCAAAATGGGTCTTATGTCCCCGTTTGGTTTCGGGACTGTGAAAAGGTTTGAGTAGAAACTCAACCCCCCACTCTTCCATAGGAACCTCCATAATTACTCCTTGGAGCAATAGTTGTTCTAACGCCACTAGGAGACACCTTCTTTTCAGAGGGTCTTTTGGCATGCCTGACCACATAAAATGGGAAGGAGGAGACTCTTTCAACTCCAACTTGTATCCCCGAGTTACTGCGGAGAGCACCCATCTGTCTTTGATCGTCTCCCGCCAGGTCTCTGTGAACAACTGAAGTCTTCCCCCCACCCGTTTGAGTGGGGGCAGCCCTTCATAGGCTTGACTTGGAGGCTGGTTTAGTACCTCTTCGGATCCAGGGCTTTTTATTACCCTGTGACTGTCCCTGATTTTTACCTCCTGAGTTTGACAGAGGAGGCCGTCGGAACTGCTTAGTAGCAGACGTCCCAGGGATAGGAGAGGTAGTCCTCTTAAAAGACGGACCCCTAGACCTCTTTTTAATTGGTAAGAGAGTACTTTTACCACTGGAAATCTTCTGGATATATTTATCCAGGTCTTTGCCAAAAAGGCGTTCTCCATGAAATGGGAAGCTAACTAAGAGCTTCTTACAGGGAGCCTCAGCAGACCAGTTCTTGAGCCACAGAAGCCTACGCATATGTACCAAAGACAGCGTGAGGCGGGAGGCCTGATGGATAGAATCCTTGATGGCGTCAACCGCAAAGCATAATGCTCTAGGCAGATCAGCCAGAGCCTGGGCCTGCTGGTCTGGCAAATCCCTCAGGACCATTTTCATTTGATCCTTTAAAGCTTGGCAGACCCCAATAGCTGCCACTGCTGGCTGTGTAACAGCCCCTGCTGTGGAAAAAGCAGATTTTAATAAAGATTCCAATTTTTTATCTACTGGATCTTTGAACATTTGAACATTATCTACTGGACATGTCAGTGATTTGTTCACAGAAGAGATGGCTGCATCCACCGTAGGAACATTCCATCTCTGGGTGAATTTTTCCTCCATGGGATAGATCACCTGAAATTTCTTAGGTGGAACAAATAGTTTATCAGGATGTTCCCAGTCCTGGTATATAAGTCCTTCCAATAATGGATGAATTGGAAAGGAGCAATTAATCTGGGGAGCTTTTAGCGACCCCAACGAGGAGACAGCAGTAGTTGATGGTTCAACAAGAGGCATTTTAAATGCAGATCGAACCATGTCAGTTAGGGTCTGGACCCACAATCTTTCAGTCTGATGCTGAAAATGGTTCATCTACTGTCGATTCCTCAAAAACAGAGTTAACCTCCTCCTGATCCCCTTCAGGAAGGTCAGTCCCTTCCTGGGACTGTTGCTCTGCCAACAGGCACTCTAATGGAGGGGATGGAGATCTGGCGCGCTTTCTTTCCTGTAGAGAAGAAGCGATCAATGCTGCCAATCTCTGCTCCAATCCCTCCAGAATTGAGGCAAAAACCTCCTGTTATATATGCAGGAGCAGGTGGACTGAGGACAGCCGCAGTACCTGGCACTCCCGGGGGTTCCTTATGGGTATTAACCTCTGATTTCTCAGGGGAGGAAGGTGCAGATGACTGCTCCAGATCCTCAGAGCCCGATGGAGACCCCCTACACTTCCTGAGAGGTATATCTCAGAGTTTTTGAGGCGGCATATTCCTTAGTTCAAAGCTGAGGTATTCCAGCCGCAATACACCCCTTTACTGAAATAGTCTAATGCAATTTGCTGCTATGTACATCAGTGGGTGTCTACTAATGCGTCTTTCTGGGGATGCCTGTATCAACCGCCCGCTGTAAGCCCCTATACCATGCTACCAGCTCCTTTTCATGCTCTGTGTCCATAGCAAGCAGCGTGGACTGAGTCCTTTTATCTTGCTGGGACGCCCGCACATGCGCAGAAGCGCTGGGCGCACAGAGCGCGTCATCCGCCAGGCTCCGCCCCCTTTTTTGAAGCTAAATCTTATAAAAAGAAAGCATGTGTGCGCGCGCGTGCACGTGTGCGCTCTTGGCGCCATGTAGGGAGAGGAGCCAGGGTCCCTGTTTCACCAGGACTCGGGGATGGAAGGAAACTACTTGGCAGCATGACAGAGGAATGCAGCTTCCCTGATAGAGAGCTCACTCATCTGCCTGGACTTTCACCATGGAAGGAATAGTCCCAAGAAAAAAAAGACGTTCCACAGCGGCCTCTAGTGGACAAACACAGGTACCGCACTTTTGTCTTTTTTTTTTTTTTAAAACCTCCTTTATGAAAAACATTTCTAGGTTTACAGTTTTTAAAACTTCCTTTATGAAAAGACATTCCTAGGATTTCTTAGGCATATACAGCTATTAGCGGGAATACCTTTAGGTAACAGGCAGAAAGACATATTAGGCTTGGGGGTCCCCTCAATAGAACCAAGTTCCTGAGGGGCCCCCACTTACCTTTCCCCCGCCGCAGGACTTTGTTTGGTCCACAGAAGCCCAAACTTCACCTCTCACGGCAGGCATTGTACTAGACCTTCAGGGACCGGGTTCCCAAGGATTCCACTCCCCTGGACCTGTATAGCACCCTGCACAGATAGCCTCTTGGTTTTGGGTATGACCAGAGCTCTGGATCCCAGGGTCCAGCCCTCCTAAGAGAGGCATTACAGGCAAAACCCTGCTCTTCTCTGCAAGGCCCGGGTACCGACCGTTTAGCTATGAAGCTTTTTTGGTCAGATCCGGAATAGCTTGCTAAGGCCCAGAGAACCTGTACACAAGCCCAGATGAATACATGTTAACCTTGGCCAACACCTTAGACACTGGCAAAAAACTGAGGTGCTCCCGGATGGGAGGGGCTTATATAGGGGAGGGTACTTCCTGTTTTGGAAGTTGCCAGTGCCAGCACCTGAAGGTAATTCTATATAACCCACATAGTAATGACTATGCCGCTCTGTGTCCCGTGATGTATGAACAAGAAACAAGACTGTATAGTTGGCTTTTCATTAAACATAAATGTGTTTTCTTTAACTAAATATTTACCAACACAGAAATGAAAAAGGCAACCATGCAAGGACTTTTAGGGCCCCTTTACACTGCTCTGTAGTAAAATTGTGGTAAAAATGCTTGTTTCAAATGAGTTTCTGGTGCATTTTTTGGTTGCCTGCACCTGTGAAAAAATGGACGTGAACTCAAAACACACCAAAGATGCAAAACGCAGTGCATTTTTACCACGTTTTACATTAATTTCAGTGGGGACGTGCATTTTTGGTGCGAGCTGAAATACCACACCAAAGATGCAGCACTTTTCGAAGATGCACCCAAAGCACAGTGATGTGAAGAGTCCCATAGGATTTAAAAGGGAAGCATTTTTCTTGCAGGGTAAAAATGCAGAACGAGCTTGTGTGAGGGGGCCTTTAGGATAGCTGTGTAGGTTTACTTTATTTTTTTGAAAGGTGGATGCAGAATTTCTACTCACCCCTACATTTCCAAGCAACCTATTGCTTGTTTTAATTTGCAATTCCACTTTTGTAGTCAAACTTGGGAAAACCCCACTATATGTTATATGTTCTCATTCACACAGCATACACAAAAATAATTACATTTAAGAAAAAAAAAAAAAAAAAACTCCTTTCCAATTGTTTCTTTGCATGCTGCCTTGAACAATTTCAAAGTGAATGTGAAAGTTGTGGGGACAGACCAAATTTCTTCCCATTAGCAATGCAGAACCGAAGCCCTGAGACTTTTAGCCCCTTGTTAGGACAGAATGAAACACTTGGATATGCCAGCTCAGTACAGACACAGTTAATTACCCAGGCCCCTCCTTAACATTACATAGGAGAAAACTTCAGTTTGAGTTTTCAGGGGGGAAAAAAAAAAAAAAAGGTAAAAATGTAAGCGGCTATTTTAAATATTTAAGTTATGTCGTCTACATAGGAACCTGTAACAATTATTATAGATGCTATCCCAGTTTGGCTGCAATAGTGGAAAAACTTGTGTAAACCTGTGCTTTTACAATGCAAGAAAAGCATATGTTACTTTAACACCTGCAATCTAAAATATATTGTTTTTCCACAACAGCACAAACTCTCCTCTCCTGCAACTAAGTCCAGTGTCTGGGAGTGAAGAATGAAAGGTCTATGAAAGATCCAGCCAAAGACAACAAATGGCTGAGAATTTTCCTCATGTTACCAGGCCAATCACCAAAACGCCATCACATGGGAAAAGTCAATTGCTTCACCATACCCAAAAGGGCATTTTCTTCACATAAGCAGCTGAACGGAGCAAAAGGGGAGAAAAGGAAAGATGAGCACATGCTGCTAGGGAGGGGAGCTTTAAAGCAAACATGTTTCTTGCTTTGCATGTGCAAAGCACAAGGTACTCTTGGATTCCTGTTCTAACGGATTCCTGTTCTAACGGAAGGTCATCTGCTACTCCATCATCTAATGCTTCCTACATCATTGTTGCTAAAAGAAAATTTCTTGCCATTTTAAAAAAGTAGACTGAATTTCAAAGCTTCTCTCCCTCTCAGGCGTCCAATGCCTATGAAATACATTGTTTGCATGTTACTCACCTTTGCTTCCTTGCCCTTTGGGTCTCTGCAAAAACAAAAAGAGGTACAGTCAGAACTGAAAAGTAAGATAACTAAAAGGGGAGCACAAACAGATGACCCACAAGATAAGAAAATAAATGGGGCACACAGTTCAATAACAGCATGCACAATCTAAAAGTAATCTGTTGTGACTTTCACAATATGACTTGCTATGCCACAAGTTGGAGGATCGGTAACTTTTATCGACTAGATTAAGTAGCTTGCGACTGTTGGGACTCAAGCTGATCTTAAAGTGAATGTAACCCACCCAGTATAAACTAATGGCACTGTGTGCGATAGATATATATTAATAACACACACACACACACACACACACACCCCTCCTGTATGTATCCCTACCTTGCAAATGTCACCCCTTCAGTAGTAGGAGCCCTGCAAAACTCTGGAATCGGTGGGTGGTTTTCTTTGCCGAAGCTCGGTGGGCGGAGTTGTGATATCACAAGACTCCCCGCCCACCTCTACACTCCAATTCCTGAGTTTTGAGTAACAGCAGGTCAAAACTCAGGAAAGGCACCACATGACTTTAGCATGCCCATCATGCTGAGGTGAGAAGCAGCCAATCCTGGGAGAGCTGGAGACAAAAATAAAGAAGAAGAAGAGGGGGGATGTGAAGCTGGAATACTCTCTCTATGAGAAAGATAACGGATGTCAGTCACAGCAATGGGGGATGTAGCACAAACTTATCTGTGTAGTTTTTTTTTATCTTACTTAAATAAAAAACCCACACAAGAGGATTGCTCAGAGCTGGATTAAGTCTTTGTGGAAAGACTGGGGAAAGGTGGATTGATATCCTCTACTACTGTACCAGGTAGAAGTCTTCATTTATAAAAAAAATAATTCTTAGGTTTGCATCCACTTTAAAACTTAGATTGCCCAAAGAAGAATGGCTAGAAAATAAGGAGGCACATAGAGGTCAATGATAGTATAAATTATCCATAAGTAATCTTTGATGTGCCTTTTACAATTTTACTTGCCATTGTCACGTCCGTTTCGGGTTCCAAAATCCTAAAAGTGGTTGTAAAGACTCAAGATTACCTTCGTGCATTCAAATGCAAACCTGAGCCCCATCTCCATCCAGCAATGTGCACGAGAGTAGGGGCTCTACCGGAACTCATCCACCTCATTGGCTGAAAGTCTACTCTGGTGCCCCCATAGCAAGCTGCATTCTATGGGCCAGAAAGGAGGTGTCAGGAGTGTTGGCATGGGACCTGAGAAGAGGTTCACGGCTGTTCTGTGCAAAACCACTGTACAGAGCAGGCAAGTGTGACAGTTTTTTTTTTAAAAGTGTGTGTGTGTGTGTGTGTGTATAATATACCGTATTTATCGGGGGAAAATCGTGGGTGCGTGTTATACGCCGATACTCCGTCGAATTCCCCTGCTGAAAACGAGCGAGCGAAGCTGAAGTACACTCGGCTTTACTCGGCTCCTCTCGCAGTCCCGCCCATCTCTGACTGCGCCGCTGACATAGAGAAAGCCGAGTGTACTTCGGCTAGTCTCGGCTCCTCTCGCAGTCCTGCCCCTGACTGCGAGAAGAGCCGAGTCTAGCCGAAGTACACTCGGCTTTCTCCGTCAGCGGTGCAGTCAGTGGAGATGGGCGGGACTGCGAGAGGAGCCGAGTCTAGCCGAAGTACACTCGGCCCCGCTCGCTCCTCTCCACAGAAATCGGCGCCAAATTTAAAAAAACGCCGAGACTGACACGATCGCAAAGGCACTGGGCAAGGCTGCAGATGGACACTGGGCAAGGCTGCATTTAAATGTAAGTTTTTTTTCCTTGAATTTCCCTCCTAAAAGTTTATATCACTTAAAAAAACAAAAAATAAAAAAGTTCACCTTTTGAAGAAGAAAAAAAAAAAACCCCCCGCATGTTTTTTGCAGGTAAAAGATGTACATTTATTTTTTCTCAGGAATCTGCAGAGCATTGTACCCACAATCTGTGAACGTCAGGCTCCTGTAGATACTTGCTGCAGCTTTCTTTTTGAAGGCTATGGGAAAGGTCAATCAATGAAGTACATGTGCGCTCACCAGCGTCCTTGCAGTTCATTGAGAATCACAGTTGCCCTGTATTTTGAAATCTGACAGCAGGTGCAGGAAGATGTCCCCCACCTGTCAATTGGTGATGAGGGGTGTCAGGGGGGATTTGGGAACACAGCTGAACTTGCACAATTTCCATTTCCGCTTGTCGGTCCCGATTTCGGAGGGCGATTTTAAAGACATCTGTGCGGATGTCGATGGAAAAAATAATAAAATCGCACCCCGAAATCGCCAAAAAGTAGTCCAGAAACTACTTTTGGGAATCGGTGTGGCGTTGCACCGATTCGGACGCTGCCATTGCCGCCGATTTGACATGCCAAATCGCTCCAATGTGAACCAGGGCTCAATGACATGGCAATCCCCACACAAGTGTTTGTAATTGACCACTTAGGCCCAAGCACCGCACCTAGGTGAAGTCATGCTCCCCTATATCCAGAAGAAATGCTTTATTAGGAATGTCTCCAGCGGTGCAGAGAGGTGGCAAGGGAACGTGCCTACGTAATTATACAT
This sequence comes from Rana muscosa, assembly GCA_029206835.1. Taxonomy (NCBI): domain Eukaryota; kingdom Metazoa; phylum Chordata; class Amphibia; order Anura; family Ranidae; genus Rana; species Rana muscosa. The sequence goes on from CM055117.1 coordinate 300,639,787, forward strand.
GTCTGGGGTGAGTGGACTATGCACTCACAGTCACTTCTCCCAAAATAGAGAAAGTGGCTAGGTCCTCAAGGAAGATATAACCCTAACTGAATGACAGTCTGCCAGTGCAAGGTTTATACTAGCCTGCATGGTAATACACATCCTTCTACTGTGTGGTGGGCTGGTCGGTGTCTGCTCTGGCTGAGAGCAGTGCAATGCACATTTTAGTGCTTCACACTGCCTATGCACTTTTTTTTTAACCGAGTTTCATAGTGACAGCATGGTGCACTGCTGTGCTGTAGCATGCAGCGCAATCCACAATGCAACAGATAAATGGAGAACATGCTGCATTGCGGTTTCAATGAAACACACAGAAAATTGTTTTCCAAGTGCCCCATTGGTGGCCTTTGCATAACCAGAGCAGAAAAGAGGATTTTTGTACTCACCGTAAAATCCTTTTCTCTGAGTTCATGGACGGACACAGCTTCCTCTTGACAAGTGGGTATTATCCTTAATTTAGGAGTGACTAGGCAGAAAACTCGTAGAAAGTGTTAACACATCACACCTTATACAGTGCCGCCCAGGGGGCGGACCCCCTGGGTGTAATCCCTCTCTGCACCTCACAGATCAGGTCATCAAAAAGCAGAACAAAAACTTGAGGGGTGGGTGCTGTGTCCGTCCATGAACTCAGAGAAAAGGATTTTACGGTGAGCACAAAAATCCTATTTACTCTTTCGTTCATGGACGGACACAGCTCCCTCTTGACAAGTGGGACGTCCCAAAGCAGTGTTAAAAAACGAAGGGTGGGAACAGCATAAAAGTAAACTTCACCCCGAAAAAAAACAGAGCTCCTCAACTGATGAGTTGCACTCTAAAACAGCCGCCTGCAAAACTTTGCAGCCGAAAGAAGCATCCGAAGATGCACCTACATCAACCTTGTAGAATTTTGTGAAAGTGTGAGCAGACGACCAAGTCGCCACCTTACATAATTGGGAAACAGACGTTTGATGTCAGAAAGCCCAAGAGGCACCTATTGCCCTGGTCGAATGTGCCGTGACAGGAAAAGGGGGGCGCCCGACACTTTATGGCGTAAGCCTGAATCACTGTCGGATCCACCTCGAGATGGTGGCCAACGAGACCGCTAGGCCCTTCTTGGGACCAGCCACCAAAACAAACAGTGAGTCTGACCTCCGGAACGGAGCAGTAGCAGATAAGTATACTCTCAGAGCTCGGACAACGTCCAAGGAATGCAACGCCGACTCATTAGGAGTCGACGGATGAGGACACAATGATGGAAGTACAATTTCTTCATTGAGATGAAAAGCCGAAACGACTTTAGGAAGAAAGGAAGGCTGCGGACCAGATAGGGAGCCTTGGATGACAAGGCTGACAGCTCAGAAACCCATCTAACTGACGTAACAACCACCAAAAAAAACACTTTGAGAAAGTGTCAAAAAGAGAATTTCCCTAATGTTCTCAAACAGTGACTTCTGAAGCACCTCTGAGAGGACCAGGTTCAAGTCTCACGGAGGTAGTGGGGGACGGACCGAGGAGCCACATGTCAAACCCCCCTGCACAAACGTACTCACGTGAGAGTGAGCCGCCGGGGGTCGCTGAAAAAAAAAAAAAAAAAAAAAAAAAAAAAAAAAGCCAGGGCAGATATCTGCCCCTTCATGGTACTTAAGGCAAGCCTTTGGTCCACCCCACGCTGTAGGTACAGCAGGATTCTGGAGACCAAATAAGTACGCGGATGCCACTTCATTTCCTCACACATGGAAATGTAGGCTTCCCAAGTGCGATGGTAAACCTTCCTAGAGGACGGCTTAAAAGCACTTGTCATGGTAGAGATCACCGAATCTGACAGGCCCCCGTCTCTCAGAACCTGGTTCTCAATAGCCAAGCCGTTAAAGCCAGTGACTAAAGCAGGATGGAGTATGGGAACTTGCGACAGCAGGTCCTCCCGTAGTGGTAGGCGCCAGGGGACGTCTGCTACCAGGACGTACTAGATCGGCGTACCAAGGATGCCGAGGTCAATCTGGAGCGATCAGAATCATTGGAATCCCCTCTGCGAAGCAGATGAGGAAGGAGCCTCATGTTAGGGAAGGCATAGACTAGCCGATACTGACCCCATGATGCCACCAATGCGTCCGCCCATGGGTCCTTTGACCGGGCCACAAACCTCAATTCCTTCCAATTGAGTCAGGACGCCAGGAGATCTACGTCTGGCGTGCCCCATCTTTGGCAGAGGAGCTGGAACACATCCGGGTGTAAGGACCACTCTCCTTGGTCCAGCATTTGGCGACTCAGGTAGTCCGCCTGCCAGTTATCCACACCCGGAATGTACACGACCGACAGGGCCGGTACGCCCCTTTCTGCCCACCACAGGATGCAAGCAGCCTCCGATGCTGCAGCTGAGCTTCTTGTTCCTCCTTGATGATTGACATATGCCACCGCCGTGGCGTTTTACGACTGAATCCTGACTGGACGCCCTTGCGGCCTCAGACCATTTGAAGAGGCACAGCCTGATCGCCCGGAGTTCCAGGACATTGATCGGCAGGCGGGATTCCTCCAGGGTCCAGCGACCTTGCGTCGACTGAACACCCCAGACTCCCCCCCCCCCCCCCAACCGGTAAGACTGGCGTCCGTCGTGATCACCATCCAGTGAACAGGAAGGAACGACTTTCCGGACAGAAGTGCCGGTGATATCAGCCACCATACCAGGGAGGTCTTGACTAGGTGGCTTACCCGAATTTCATAATCCAGGGATGATGGGCATTTGTCCCATCTGGACAGAATTTCCTTGTGCAACACTCGTGTGATATTGAGCATATGGAACCGCCTCGAAGGAGGCTACCGTGAAGGCCCAAAACTTGCATGCAAAAATGGAGCGACGACCATCTTTTGGATGCCAACTGCCGCACCGCAGCCCGGAGGGTCTGCAACGTTTCCACAGGAAGGAAAACCTTTGCCTGTGAGGAATCCAGAATCAACCCCAGATATGCTAGGCGTTGAGTCGGCACCAATACTGACTTTTGCGTGTTTAGCACCCAACCACAGTCTCGGAGAGTCTGACAGGTTATAGACATGCTCACCTCCAATTCTGAGCTTGAAACGGCCCTCAGAAGAAGGTCGTCAAAGTAGCCCATGATATCGATGCCCCGCTGTCTTAGAAGGGCCAGAATCGGGGCAAGCACCTTGGTGAACACCCTGGGTGCGGATGCCAGGACAAACAGGAGGGCCACAAACTGATAGTGGTCCTCCCCGACTGCGTAGCGCAGAAACCTCTGCTGCCTGGATCATATGGGAACATGCAGGTATGCGTCCTTGATGTCCAAGGACGCCAGAAAGTCCCCTGGATGGAGAGCAGTGACTATAGAGCGAACCGACTCCATCCGGAATCTTTGTACCTTCACAAAGCAATTGAGGGCCTTGGGATCCAGGATTGGACGAACCCCATCCTTCTTTGGCACTACGAACAGATTTGAGTAAAACCCCTGAAACCATTCCTGCCCTGGGACAGGAATCATCACCCCGCGTTCCAACAGATCCTGGACCACCCCATACAGGGCCTCCCGACGGGTCGGAGGGAAAGAATCTGTTTGGCGGACAAGAGAGAAACTCCATCTTGTAGCCTTGGGAGGAGATTACTTCGCAAACTTACCGGTCGTAGATCAGAGATGTCAGAGGTGGGGGCGGACCTTCATGCGGACAGATTTGTCCGCAGGCTTGCGAAACAAAGGACGATTTTGTCCCTGAGCAGGCACTTTAAAATCAGCCTGGGATCTTTTACCTGCCGCCCTGGGCGGACGAAAAAAATAGGATTTTTGTACTCACCGTAAAATCCATTTCTCTGACGTCCATGGACTAACACAGCTAGATACTGTAAACGTGTGGGTATATGTCCCTGCTCGCAGGAGAAGATCTAGGCAGAATGTTAGATGTTAAAACATTCTAGAACAAACCAGAGCTGAACAGCCCCGCCCAGGGGCGCGGTCCCTCTGGACATTACCCTCCCACCTGCAGCTAGCAGACCTCAGTTCGTAACAAAGCAGTACAAACCTAAAAAAGGAAGGGTGGGTGCTGTGTCAGTCCATGGACGTCAGAGAAATGGATTTTACTGTGAGTACAAAAATCCTATTTTCTCTCATCATCCATGGACTGACACAGCTGGATACTGTAAACGTGTGGGACGTCCCAAAGCTGTATCAGAAGGGTGGGAGCGGTAGCAAAGGAACAACCAAAACTTCACTCCAAACAAGCAGAGCTCCTCAACGGAGGAGTTGCGACATTAAACAGCGGCCTGCAATGCTTTGCGGCTGAAGGGAGCATCCGAAGATGCAGCCACATCAACCTTATAAAATCTTGAAAAGGTATGAACGGACGACCAGGTCGTCGCCTTGCACACTTGTGCAACCGACACTTTATGTCGGAAGGCCCGGGAAGCACCAATTGCCTTGGTGGAATGCGCCGCAACCGGAAAGGGGAGGCGCCCGCCCCTTAAGGGCATAGGCCCGTATGACGGTCTGCCTGATCCACCTAAAGACGGTGGCAGACGACACCGCTCGGCCCTGTTTTGGACCAGACACAGATTTCCGAATGGAAACAGTAGCAGACAGGTACACTCGTAAGGCTTGTACCCATCTTAATGTATGAAGCGCAAACTCTCAAGGATGCGATGGGTGAGGACACAAGGACGGAAGAACAATGTCCTTCTTAAGGTGAAAGGCCAAGACCATCCTTAGAAAAGAAGGATGGTCGTGGGCGCAACACCAACATATCCTTATGGAAGACCAAGTAAGGCGACTTGCCGGACAAGGCCAGCAACTCAGACACCCGTCTAACCAAAGCAATGGCCACTAAGGCCAACTTCCGGGACAAGGTCAAGAGGAATCTCTCTGATATTCTCAAAGGGATGTTCTTGGAGAACCGAGATGCATCAAAAATCAGATCCCAAGTAGGGAGAGGAAGCTTGACAGGGGGGGGGGGGGGAGATCACATGGCGAACCCCCTGCACAAAAGGTGCTAATCAAGGAATGGCCCGGTAGCGGTCGTTGAAAAAGACAGCCCGGGCTGAAATCCGACCCTCAAAAAAAGGTATGCAAGGCCAGCTTTTGGGTCACACCACGCTGTAAGAACAGCAAAATCCTAGGAACGGAATACATCCGAGGATGCCACTCAAGTTCCTCGCACATAGCGATGTAAGCCTTCCAGGTACGGTGAGATATCTTTCTGGAGGAAGATTCCCGTGTCAACAACATAGAAGAGATGACCGAATACGAGAGAACTCCGTCCTTCAGCACCTGGCTTTAACAGCCATGCCATTAAAGCCAAGGACTGTAAAGCAGGATGAAGTATGGGATCACGAGACAGAAGGTCCACCCCAATAGGCCGTCGCCAGGAATGTCTGCGACTAGCCGAAGTAGATCGGCGTACCAATGTCGCCGTTCCAGAGCACTGGAATGGCCTCAGCCCCTACTCTGCGAGGCAACAACAGTAGCGGAGGGTAAGCATATATCAGGTGATACTGCCCCCACGGGCTTCCAACGCGTCCGCCCAAGGGTCCCTGGACCTGACCACGATCTTGCCACCTTGCGAGTGAGTCGAGAGGCCACAAGGTCCACTTCTGGTGCCCCACCTCCGGTAAAGAAGGAGGAAACACCTCCGGATGCAAGGACCCTTTGCCTGCAATGCACACGGCCGACAGGACCGTCTTGCAGCGAGATGTATGAAAATCCCAAAGAGACTCCGCAATGTATCGGAGAAGGGAGGCCCCAGTGTACAGGGTGCCTCAAATGATGGCCAATAAAGGCAACTTGACAGAACTTCCCTAGAAACTCGGTCAGAGGACTAGTACCTCAGCCTCCACAGGTGGCGCAAACCCACCCCGGGCACAGAGACCCTAAAGGCTAAAGCAGTTGTAGTGCACCTGCTAGACGACTGATGGATGAAGCAGAGGCTTTTGCCCAGTCATTGAGCTATAAAAAATGCCAGAGACGCAGCCACTAACGGGTGTAACGCTAACCCCAACCTGGCGAACACAGTCCAAGCCAGCGCTTCTGATCACCACTGAAAGCAGGTGGAAAGTGATACCCCTGAAACCAGGGATCCTTGTGACAATTGCTCCATCCAGCAGCTACCCATGGATAGGCGCCGATTGTGCAAACACATAGTTTATACTATGTATTGCGTCAAACGCACAAATGGAGAGTGTGGGAGGAAACCCACCCAGCCACAAAGAGCATAATACCACCACATACGGCGTATGTAGTTTAGTATTTGTGGATAAACCTATTAAACACGTATATACTGTGCCAGCGACGAAGGCGCGCACATCATCGGGCCTGGACGTAAACCAGCCACGCAGATTGCGTACACAACCGTGTAGGTATGTTAGCCTGCGAATAAACAAATTGCACATGTTTATACTGTGCATAGCGCTGAGAATGCACACACCATTGGAACGCAGGGGAGAAACCTGAGCACCCGGATGAAACCCATGCAGACTGCATGCGCATACCGTGTATGGTATTATAGTATGTGTGCTAAACATTTTGCACAAGCCCATGTGTGCATAGCACTGAAGGCGCGCACACTGTTGGCGTGTGGGAGGAACCGAAGTACCCCACGCATACTCAGAGAATGCAATACCTACAGCTACTGTAAATGTATTTAGTGTAGTCTATAGACATAATGTGTATGTTTACACCGTCTATTGCACCAAAGGCATGCATGTCATGTAGCGTGGGCGGAAACCCACGCAGACTGCATACGCATACCGTGTAGGTATAATAGTGTGAGTGCTAAACATTTTGCACAAGCTCATGTGTGCATAGCACCGAAGGCGCGCACACCGTTGGCGCGTGGGAGGTACTGAAGTACCCCACGCATACTCAGAGAATGCAATACCTACAACTACTGTGAATGTATTTAGTGTAGTGTATAAACATAATGTGTATGTTTACATTGTGTATTGCACCAAAGGCATGCATGTCATGTAGCGTGGGCGGAAACCCACGCAGAGTGCAAAGACATACCGGGTAGGTATGTTAGTATGTGGATATCCAATCGCACAAATTTAGACTGTGCATAGCGCCGAAGCGCCCATACCAATGGAGTGTGGGAGGAAACCGGAGTATCCGAAGGAAAACCACACAGACTGCCTACACATACCGTGTAGGTATTATAGCATGCGTGATAAACATTGAACATGTTTAACTGTGCAGAAGGCCAAAGGCGCACATACCGTCAGCGCGTGGGAGGAAACCGGAACACTCTGAAGAACTCCACGCAGACAGCACACAGATACCGTGTAGGAATGATAGCATGTGAATCAACATATTGCACATGTTTATGCTGTGCATTTCCATTGGAGCGTGGGGGGAAACCGGAGTACCCGGAGGAACCCCACGCAAACAGTATACCCATACTGTAAACATGTATAATATGTGCAATAAACATATTGAAAATGTCTATACTGTGCAGAGAGCTGAAGCGCACATACCATGAGAGTGCGGGAGGACACCGGAGCCCCCGCCAACCCAGAGAGTATAATACATACATATACTGTGAATGTATCTGGAGTCGTGCATAAACATATTTTGTACGTTTATATCATGTATGGCACTGAAACAGCATTGGAACGTGGGGACAGCCACGCAGACACAGAGACCAATAACACATACATACATTGTGAACGTATGCAGTGTAGAGGTATAGGATGAGTTAAATTATGGCGCAGAGGCGCATAATCTTCTCTGTATCATTCCAACCTGCTTGACTGTGCTGCTGAAGCAGCATGCAGGTAACAGGTAACCTCTGATCCTCAGACCGTGTGTCTGTCAGAGCTCAAATCATTCCCCAGGAAATGGCGGGAAATGTTACCTCAGGTATCACACATAAGGCTCACAGGGACTACAGACATAAATGAATAAAGTCCTCCCTCATCCATGCTGCTCTTGAGGCAGTGTGAGGAAACTGTAAAAGAAAAGCTTGTCACAGCAATTCCAGCTTGAGAGTGTTCCTCACATCAATGAGATCACTTACAAGCACCCTGTCATTCACTGACACAGAACTGGAGTCTTCCTCACAAGGGAATGTCCTGTTCATAAACATTAAATATTCAGGAGGTCGGGTCCTGAGCATAGTAGCTAGGCCCATATCTGACTCAGAGCACCCCTTCAGTAAAGATTTTTGTGGGGGGAGGGGGCTTATAGCTCCTTTTGCTCGCACACCGCTTCCATTCTGACAGGAATTATTCCAGGACTGCTTACAACTGGTCCATAAGGACCGCAGGTGCAGGAAACATATGAACATGTTTAACTGTGCAGCACTGCCAGTTGCCCCAGGCAAGTGTGGAGAGCAGGTGTATCAGACTCCATAACGCCACCCTCTGAGACCTTATACACTATACAGTGAATATACAGTCCACCCACTGGCTACGCTGAGGAGGGCATACCCAGGAGGACCCACCAACCCTTAAGGACCGCTCAGTCTGTGACGAGATTGTGAGGGGATTCGCGCCGCCGCCAGAAATAAATGTGCGGCGGCCACAAGAAAATGGCCGCAGCTATAACTGCGCCACTGAACGCCAAGATGGCCACCGAGCGCGAAATTCAAAGCTCTAATGCGCGCCAATGGCGCACGCAATAATCACCTCACACACCAGAAAAAAATGCAGACATGAGCGCCCAGCCAGGCCAGAGTGACCCCCAAGCACCCCACAGCACAGCACCAGTACAGGGTGCAGCATAACAGGGGGGAGACAGGGAGAAACCCCCACACACAGAAACACAGCCAGCATGTACTCACCTGCAGTAGGAGAGACTACTTACCCGTCCCTTTCAGGGACCCACTGGCTTGTTTCAGACAGACCTATCACAGAGTCGTACTGCGTAGCTGTCGGCCCGGTCCACCGCGAGAGATACAGTCAGTCAAGTACTGTTCAATCTTGAGAGGACCGCGGGAGCATGAAAGCAACCCGGCCACCCCTGGAGTCATGGGGTATGTCGTGAACTGAGTCTCACTCACACAAGGCGAGGATCAGCACGCTCGATGGTCGGACAGGGAAGACGAGGATACCAGTGTACCCAACCTGTTGCCCAGCCGACAGTTGATTGAAGGTCTCAAAAATAAAAATAACCAAAGGAATAAAATTTAAAAGTAAAATCTTTCAGGAGACTGGCTCCTGAGAGAGCCACGTCTTCTTCTGCTAGGCAGAAAAAAAACTGAGGTCTGCTAGCTGCAGGTGGGAGGGTAATGTCCGGAGGGACCGCCCCCCTGGGTGGGGCTGTTCAGCTCTGGTTTGTTCTAGGCAGAATGTTAGATGTTAAAACATTCTAGATCTTCTCCTGCGAGCAGGGACATATACCAACACGTTTACAGTATCCAGCTGTGTCAGTCCATGGACGATAAGAGAAAAAAATGCTTGTGTGTAGTAAAGGAGGGCCCTTTCCTATGGCGTGGCTCCTTACCCTTTTTGGATTGCGGAAGCAACGTGCTCTTACCTCCTGTGGCATCTTTAATGATGTCATCCAGAGGCCCCAAAAAGTCTGTCGCCCTTAAAGGGCAGATCCAGCAGGGCCTTCTTGGAAAATTGGTCCGCAGACCAGCACTTTAGCCAGATCATGCGGCGTAATGCCACCGCATAAACCAAGACTCTAGACAGCAAGGGGATAGTATCCATGTCTGACACGCAGACAAACTTAAGGCCCTGTACCAACTGGTCAGCCAAAGCTACCTCATTCGGAGGAGCCTCCTGCGCCTTTAACCCCTGGAGTAGCATCTTTGCCCACTCAGTAAGTGTCTGAGACACCAAGCCACAGCCAATGCTGGACCCACCACTGTGTATAGGTAGCGAGCGAGTGCCTCAGCCTTCTTGTCTACAGAGTCCTTGAAGACAGGAGCCCCTTCCACTGGAATCGTGGTAACTTTAAGTCTGGACACAGGTGGGTTCACTACCGGGGGAGAGGACCATTTTTTCAGGAAACTCTCCTCAAAAGGGGTACCGGACCGCAAAATTTTTGGGGCTGCAAAAAGCCTTCAGTGGGTTTTCCCACTCCTCATATAAAAGCTTTTTAAGATAAGACACACAAGGAAACACCTTAGCAGTGCGGGCCAGCTTACAGAACCCAAAAGGGGACCGCCGTCTCTGCAGCATTTTCCAATTTCATCGTATCCCACACTGCAGTGATAAGGTCAGATACCAAAGCCTTTTCGCCCGTTGACCCGGACCTGGAGTCATTCTCACTGTCCGACCGGTCACGGTCCGCAGTCTCTGATGCATCAGAATCAGGGCCATTAGCCACAGCCGGGCCTGGTTCTGCATCAGAATTTTCCCCAGAAGATGGCAGGGGTGTTTCCTACCCCCCGTGCCGCTTCTACCTTGGCAACAAAAGCCTCCAGGATTGCCGACATAGCGTCCACAGATACATCAGGGGCACCAGCTGCCAACTCAGGTATTTCAGGGGAAAAGACGTCTGCTTCTGACGTCATGCTGACCCACGCGCCTGACACCCACAGGGACTCCAGGCAAGGTATCAATAGGCCACCCTCCTAACTGCTACAGAGATGCAGGGTCTCTCAGAGGACTCACCACCCTTTAAACAGTATCGCTACTGCTGCCGTCTGCTCCCGCGTGAGATGCTCTCCCACCGCTGCCTGTGTGTCAGTCTGATCCCGTCAGCATGCGTCTGTATACTTTTGCACTTGTAGAATGCATCCTAGAGGCCGAAGACTTCCACAAAACGGCCGCCAAGCGGCCGTGCTGAAGAACAGTGTGGACCATAAGAAAATGGCCGCCAAGCAGTCGACAGAGGCCAAAGCGGCCGCAGACCACAAGAAAATGGCTGCCGAGCGGCAGTAGATCCATACAGGCGCGAACCACAAGAAAATGGCCGCCGAGCGACAGAGGCCAAAACAGGCGTGGACCACAAGAAAATGGCCACCGACAGCATGGAGGGAGAAAACACACAGGCAAACAGCACATTGACATATTTAATGACAGCCTACAGCGCAGCCCCGCCCCAGATGGAGCCCCCCAGGTTACCCCCAGCACCCAGCCTTAGCTTGCAGAGCCCAGGGAGAGAGGAAAGAAAGGGCAAAACCACTTACTTGATCTCTCCAGGAATGTCCAGCCAAGTTTTCCTGCCGAAGCAGGGGAGCTACTTACCTTTCCTGCGTGGATTATGCTGGAAGACATTCCGGACAGATCATCTTCCGCGCAGTTACGAAGGTGACTGTCGGCCCAGCAGGCTGTGATTGAGCCATAGAGACCGATCATATGCATGCCCTGAAGCATAAGCTCACCGGCCACCTGTGGAGCGACGGGCATGTCGTGGAAAACCCAGCGCATAGCTAGGGTCGGCACACGCTCGATCGCCGAAAATGGGGAGACTACAAGGATCTGGGATCCAGCCTGTCACCCAGTCGGCAGTTGATCACAGGAACAAAAAAAAAAAAAAAAAAAAAAAAAAAAAAAGTAGAAAAAAAACCCCAGACCAATGAGCCCGAAGGGAGCCATGTCCTTCTATGCTAGGCAGAAAAATTAGGATTTTTGTACTCACCGTAAAATCCGTTTCTCTGGCATCCATGGACTGACACAGCGTGTCTTATACACCTTTACACGTGGGTTATGTCCCTGCCTGCAGGAGAAGACCTAGGCAGAATGTGAGATGTTATACATACATTCTAAACAGCCAGAGCTGAACAGCCCCGCCCAGGGGGGCGGTCCCTCCGGCATAACCCTCCCACTGCAGTCAGCAGACCTCAGTTCGTAACAAAGCAGTACAAACTCGAAAAGAAGGGTGGGTGCAGGGTCAGTCCATGGATGCCAGAGAAACGGATTTTACGGTGAGTACAAAAATCCTATTTTCTCTTGTCATCCATGGACTGACACAGCGTGTCTTATACACCTTTACACGTGGGATGTCCCAAAGCAGTGTCAAGAGGGATGGGAGCAGTATAAATGGAAAACCAAAAACTTCACTCCAAACAAGGCAGAGCTCCTCAACGGAGGAGTTGCAACATCAAACAGAGGCCTGCAACACCTTGCGGCCGAAGGAAGCATCCGAAGATGCAGCCACTCAACCTTATAAAACTTAGAAAAGGTATGAACAGACGACCAGGTCGCCGCCTTGCACAATTGTGCAACCGACGCTTGATGTCGGAAAGCCCAGGAAGCACCAATTGCCCTGGTGGAATGTGCCGTAACCGGAAAGGGAGGCGCCCGCCCCTTGAGAGCATAAGCTTGAATGACGGTTTGTCTGATCCCCCTAGAAATGGTGGCAGACGAAACCGCTTGGCCCTGTTTTGGACCAGAGACGGCCACAAATAGTGAGTCAGACTTCCGAATAGAGGCAGTAGCAGACAGGTACACCCGCAAGGCTCGTACCACATCCAAAGTGTGAAGCGCAAACTCTCTGGGATGCGATGGGTGAGTACACAAGGACGGGAGGACAATGTCCTCATTTAAGTGGAAGGCCGAGACCACCTTTGGCAGAAAAAGAAGAAGGTCGCGGACGTAACACCGCCTTATCCTTATGGATGACCAAAAAGGGCGACTTGCAGGACAAGGCCGCCAACTCAGACACTCGTCTAATGGAAATAATGGCCACCAAGAAGGCCACCTTCTGAGACAAAGTCAAGAGGGGAATATCTCTAATATTTTCAAAGGGAGGTTCCTGGAGAACCGAGAGCACCAAATTCAGATCCCACGGGGGGAGAGGATGCTTGACAGGGGGGAGCACATGGCGAACCCCCTGCACAAAGGTGCTAACCAAGGGATGACCCGCCAGCGGTCACTGAAAGATGGCCAAGGCCGAAATCTGACCCTTAAATGGTACTCAAAGCGAGCTTTTGGGTCACGCCACGCTGCAGAAAATGCAGGATTCTGGGAACGGAATACGTTCGTGGGCGCCAGTCCAGCTCTTCGCACATGGCGATGTAAGCTCTCCAAGTACGGTGATAAATCTTTCTGGAGGAAGACTTCCGTGCCCTTAACATGGTCGAAATGACCGAATCCGAGAGACCTCGGTCTCTCAGCACCTGGCTTTCAATAACCATGCCGTTAAAGCCAGAGACTGTAAAGCAGGATGAAATATAGGACCTTGAGACAGAAGGTCCCCCCGTATTGGTAACCGCCAGGGAACGTCTGCGACGAGACGTACCAGATCGGCGTACCAGTGACGCCGAGGCCAATCCGGAGCAATGAGGATCACCGGAATTCCCTCGGTCGCTACCCTGCGGAGCAGGTGAGGCAGCAACTGCAGCGGAGGATAAACGTATATCAGGTGATACTGACCCCATGGGGCCACCAACGCATCCGCCCAGGGATCCCTGGACCTGGCCACAAACCTCAACACCTTGCGATTGAGTCGAGAGGCCATCAGGTCCACATCCGGCGTGCCCCACCGTCTGCAAAGGAGTTGAAAGACCTCCGGGTGCAAGGACCACTCTCCCTGGTCCAGCGTCTGGCGACTTAGATAGTCCGCCTGCCAATTGTCTACGCCCGGAATGTAGACGGCCGACAGAGCCGGCACGCTTCTTTCGGCCCACCTCAGGATGCGGGCGACCTCGGAAGCCGCAGCTGAGCTCCGAGTCCCCCCTTGATGGTTGACATACGCCACTGCTGTGGCGTTGTCCGATTGGATCCTGATGGAGTGACCCTGTAGTTTCTCTGACCATGAGGAGAGGCACAGTCTGATTGCCCGTATCTCCAGCACATTGATCGGTAAGAGGGCTTTGTCCGGAGTCCAAAGCCCTTGGGCCGACAGGACTCCCCAGACTCCCCCCCAGCCCGTCAGGCTGGCGTCCGTCGTGATCACCGTCCATTGGATGGGGAGGAACGACTTCCCGGACCGAACAGCCGGGGACCTCAACCACCACGTCAGGGACGCCCTGACCAGGTGACTCACCTGGATCTGAAGATCCAAGGACAACGGGGATTTGTCCCAAGTGGACAAGATCTCTTTCTGTAAAGCCCTCTCAAAAGAAAAAAAAAAAAAAAAAAAAATAGGAAAAAATTCCAAAAGGAATAAAAAATAGGTCAGGAGACTGGCTCCTGAGAGAGCCACGTCTTCTCCTTCTACTAGGCAGAAAAAAAACTGAGGTCTGCTGACTGCAGTGGGAGGGTTATGCCAGAGGGACCGCCCCCCTGGGCGGGGCTGTTCAGCTCTGGCTGTTTAGAATGTATGTATAACATCTCACATTCTGCCTAGGTCTTCTCCTGCAGGCAGGGACATAACCCACGTGTAAAGGTGTATAAGACACGCTGTGTCAGTACATGGATGACAAGAGAAAAAACTGATCTGCGAGGTGCAGAGAGAGGGATTATACCCAGGGGGTCCGCCCCCTGGGCGGTACTGTATAAGGTGTGATGTGTTAACACTTTCTACAAGTTTTCTGCCTAGTCACTCCTAAATGAAGGATAATACCCACTTGTCAAGAGGAAGCTGTGTCCGTCCATGAATGAAAGAGTAAATTACACGTCAAACAGTGTGAATGAGTGAAGCATGAAAATTTGCCACTGCAGGCAGCCTGGACGTTTCCGATTCTGACCCTTTCCACTCCCCAATCTTGTGGATTTTTATTTTCATTATTAGTTTTCATAGAAACAAGTAAAACATCTGAATCTCCCACACAGGACGATGCAGAATTGTACAAGAACTATAAAACGTTTTCTAAAAGAAGAACACAGTGAAACTTAACGAGTTCAACATACTGAGACCGACAGCAAGAATCATAAGGCACACCCAATGGTCGGGGTAACCAGAGTCTTAAAGTGGAACTTCACTCTGTCAACAATGATCATTTTTAATCCTTACGCTGCTAGTCTTAGTAAATAGGAAAGTATATCATTTACTGTTTTTTATCTAAGACTTTTCTTTTACATTTCTTCAATCACTTCCTGGTTTCTTGCCTAGGCAAATTATGTCATACATCCCAGGAGTATTCAGGAGGAGGGCTTTTTTCCCGCTAAGCACACCCTCCTGTCTGCATGTCTGAGCTAAGGGCAGACGAATCCCAGGAAGCAAATACTACATGGATCATCTTGCCCTTACTCAAGATTACCACATCCAGAAATGCTAGAGGGTTGTTTTTCAAAGTGATTTATCAGCAAAATAAAACATGGAGACATGGATGGGTGAACTTGCTTTAAAAATTAAAAATGAATTCAAAAAGCATTTTTGATTTGTGGGGCTTAGATGCAGTTTAGTTGCTCTTTAATAAATAAACAGGAGGAAAGGGAGAGGGAGGAAAAGAGATAGTGAGGGGAGGGGGGAATAAATGAACAAACACACAAAGAAGAGGGGGGGTTAGAAAGGAAGGTGGCTAGATAGCAAGAGGCCAAAAGTACATGCCCCACGGGCTCATAACCAACAAGGGAAGTAAACTAAAAAAGGTAGGACAAATTGGATGCATTTGCTTAAGGCAAAACTAAAGGAACCATGGTTCCCATCTTTTAAGAAGTTTGAGCTGGGGGTTGTTGAGGATAATGGACAACTTTTCATTAATCAACGTGTTCATGCTTTAACTTTCTGGATACAAACTGAAGGCTTCCTCCAGACCTTGGCTATTGTCTGCTTAGCGGCCAGAAAAAGGTACACGACTAGTTGCTGTTGGTGAGAAAAAGGGCAAGAGATGGAGCAATGAAGGCAAGTTTAGGAATTGTTGTTAGGTGGAAGATGGTTTGAAGCAGACCAAAAGGTTCTGGACCAAAATACCATCAGTTTTGGGCAGGACCACCACATATGGAAGACAACACCGCGTTGTCCACATCCTCTGAATCAAAACACTGATTCAGATTCACATGAGCTTCACAGGCAAGGAACCCACTACTACTGAAGAGAATCTTGTAAGCCAATTCCAGAGTAGTTGTGTTAAAGGAGCATTTTGACCAGGCTGTCCTCCAATCGTCTAGGTCCGTCAGGGTCACAAGGTCTCATTCTCAACGACTCACATAGCAGTGTTGATAAAAGCAGCTTACATGATGGAGATAAGTCTGGCGGACCCAGGAGGAGTGTAGGCAGACATGTCCAAAGCTAATTTTTCTGAAAGAAAAGTCAGAGCATGTTGGGTACACCCAAGTCCCCTTGCAGCCTGTAGGTACAAAGAGTAGATTGAGGGATCCTGGCACGTTAAAAAGGATCTGGCACTGAAGATGGAGATCAGAAGAAGGAACCTTAAGGCCCCATTCATATTTCACACCTGAGCGATTTTCAGCTTGTAGCTCTAAAAGCTCAACAAGCCAAAATTCTATTAATTTCAATGGCCTCTGTTAATATCTGAGCGTTCTGTCGCCTAAAGCAAACCACCTGTCGCTCAAAAAAGTACAGAAGCTTTTTGGCAGATTACAAGCGTATTTGGCCCCATAGACTTCAATAGAAACGCCTGACTTGAGCGTTTTGTTGCTCGAATTCTGCTCAAACAGCAGCTCTCCACCCCTAATTTCCTCTCTCAACTCCTCATAGTGCTTTCTATTGGCTAAACAAAAAGCCTGAAGCTGTAAAAAAATAAATAAAAACTTAGAAAAAGCTACAAAAACCATTTAACTGCTTGCCGACTAATATAAAAATTATATATCGCTTCCGCTGTGATTAGACACGACGGGAGCTGATCGTCAGACTAGATGTCTGCCGGCACCCGCTGATGCTTTGGTACACAAGCAGAACAGCGGTCTGCCCATGTAAACAAGGCAGATCGCTGTTCTGTCACTACAGAAGATATGAATCCTGTGTCTCTCCTAAGCAGGGGCATCGGCAGTCCTTGCCTTCTACTACAAGCACCTCCCCCACAGTAGTAAAGCCCTGGTCAGGCACACATTTAACTCGTTGATCACCCCTGGTAACCCCTTCCGTGTCAGTGGTACAAAGACAGTGCATATTTTTTAGCACTGATCACTATTAGTCTACTTACACACTGGGGCATTGGCAGTAAAGCGCCACTATTTTTATTGGCGCTTTACCGTCGTTTTTGCCGAGCTTTTCGGCCACAGGCTGGGCACTTTTAACCCCTGCTATCGTCCGCAAATCGCCACCAATTGATTTCAATGGGCAGGGGCGCTGTAGGACTTTTTGGGGCGTCCTGCCAGCGCACAGCTCCAGTGTGAAAGCACTCAGGCTTTCACACTGGGGCAAGAGGAGAGGCTCTTTACAGGCACTTTGCAGGCGCTATTTTTCGCACTATAGCGCCTGTTAAGCGCCTCAGTGTGAAACCAGCCTATGTGTCACTGGTCCCCAAAAAGTGTCAGATGGGGGTTTATTTACTAAAGATAGAGAGGGCAAAATTAGTCAAAATTCTGCAGAGAAACCATTCAGCTTCACAATTAAAGCTTTAGCAATAAAACCTGGAAGCCAATTGGTTTCTCTGCAAAATTGTGACCAATTTTGCCCTCTCTAGCTTTAGTAAATAAAACCCCCTAGTGTTCGATTTGTCCGCTGCAATATCACAGTCCCCCTATAAAGTCGCCAATCACCGCCATTGCTAGTAATAAAAATATCCCATAGTTTGTAGACGCTATAACTTTTGCACAAACCATTCTCTGCAGCCAATACCTTTTTTACCTCCCTTTGGAATGCAAGCTCTATGAGCAGGACCCTTCTGTATTGTACTGCAATTGTGCTGTCCCCCCTCTACATTGTAAAGCGCTGCGTAAACTGTTGGCGCCTAAATTGATGAAGTTTGACTGCGTTCCCATATGCATAATAATAGTACCCTCAATGCTCATCTTAGTCTACTAGGGGGAATGATACCTTGCAAGTATTGTTTTTGGTACACTGTATTTATTAATCCAACTCTGCAATTCATGTACTTTCCATTTTGCTTACCACTTTATATGCTTGGATTGTCTTTGTAATCCATCAAAATGTGTTCATAAAAATATATTCAACCTTAAAAGCGGAGTTCCTACTAAAAAAAAAAAAATATATTTTAAAAAACTCAGCAGCTACAAATACTGCAGCTGCTGACTTTAACCCTTTCCCGCCGAGCGGACGCATATATGCGTCCTCGGCTTTCCAGGGTTATACCAGAATTATGCCTGCAGCTGCAGGCATCATCCCGGTACCGTTGTTTAGAGCCGGCGATTGGCTTTCCAGGTATAACAACCGATGCGGCTAAAAGCTGCTCGGTTGTTATACCGGAGGAGCGGGAGGGGACATCCCCCCCCTCCCGCCGCTCTGACCGGGCCTCCCGTCCCACCGGGAGACCCGATCCACGATCCGCTACCTTGGGCGCCTAGAGGGAGACTGAATCGAAGCCGCGAACGGCTTTGATTCCGTCTCTTCACTGTAACCACGGAAGCGACGTCATGACGTCACATCCGGGTTACTCGGCTACCAATGGCGCCGGATTTAAAAATATACACAGTATTCAGAATCGCCGTTTTCGGCGATCTGAATACTTTGAAGTGCAAAGGAGGGATTGGGGGTCTTTTAGACCTCCGATCTCTCCATAAAGGAGTACCTGTCACCATTTACATTCCTTGTGACAGCAATAAAAGTGATAAAAAAATTTTTTTTTAAATAAAAAATGTAATGCGCCCCTGTCCCCGCGAGCTCACGCAGCAAAGAAAACACATACAGAAGTCGCGCCCGCATATGGAAACGGTGTTCAAATCACACATGTGAGGTATCGCCACGATCGTCAGAGCGAGAGCAATAATTATAGCCATAGACCTCCTCTGTAACTCTAACCTAGTAGATGTAAAAAAAAATTAAAGCGTCGCCTATGGAGATTTTAAGGTACCGTAGTTTGTCGCCATTCCACGAGTGTGGGCAATTATAAAGCATGACATGTTAGGTAACTATTTACTCGGCGTAACATCATCTTTCACATTATACAAAAAAATTGGACTAACTTTACTTTTAAATTTTTTTTAAATTCATGAAAGTTAATTTTTCCCAAAAAGTTGCGTTTAAAAACACAGCTGCACAAATACTGTGTGACATAAAATATTGCAACGATCGCCATTTTATTCTCTAGATTCTCTGCTAAAAATATATATATATATATATATATATATATATATATATATATATATATATATATATATATATATATATATATATATATAATGTTTGGGGTTTCTAAGTATTTTTCTAGCAAAAAATACGCATTTTAACTTGTAAACACCAAATGTCAGAAATAGGCTTAGGCATGAAAGGGTTAATAAATCGGACACTTACCTGTCCCAGGGTCCAGCGATGACGGGGAACGAAGCCCCGCTCCTTTCCGCGGCTCCGGCATGGTCACTGTGGGTGCCCGGCTGTGGCTTCACAGCCGCGCATGCCCGGGCCGCGCACTGTGACTGGCCGAGCAATCATCTAGGACCGGTAACGTGTCCCAGATGGATTGCCAAAGGGGCGGGGGTTGGTGAACTTCATTCAGGCACCCGGGGATGAAGTGGGAGCAGGAACCCTTTAAAAAGAGAGTTTCCGCCCCCCCCCCCCCCCCAAAAAAAGTGGCATGTCAGGGGGGTCACCTTCCCTTAAAGCGGAAGTTCCATTTTTTGGGTGGAACTCCGATAAAAAAAAAAAAAAAAAAAAATTGGCAGAAAGTAAACAATGTTTTTTTTTTCAAAGTTGTCGGTCTTTGTTTAGAGAGAAAAATAGGCAGAGGAGATCAAACACCACCAAAAGAAAGCTCTATTTGCGGGGGACACAAATTTTGTCTAAGTACAGCGTTGCATGACTGCACAACTGTCAAAGTAACGCAGAGCCGTATCGCACCAAATGGCCTGGTCATGACTGGGGGGGGAGGGGACTAAACATTTCAGGGGTCAAGTGGAGAGAGGGGGGAAAAAAAAAATGAAAAATCTCCCAAAATAAAAAAAAATAAGGTGTGAATGGAGCCTTATTGGTAGGCTTCTAAGGCTCCATTCACCCGGGTCGGATACGCTGGACAGACTCTGCTAGCTTAGAGGAGATCACTCTGTTGATGACAGGTCCGTCTCTGCTCACTGTGCAGGGATGGACCTGTCAGAGCCCCGCTGTTTTCTATGGGGATGAAAAACGGACAGCCTGTCCCGTTTTCATCCGATCCCATCCATCTTTTTTGAGCAGATCTTAACGGATGGCAGGCGGGTGTCAGCGCACACATCTCCGCTGACATCCGCCTGCACATAGAAGTCAATGTGCGGCCCGCTCGGACCTGCCTGAAAAAACAGACAGGTGGATCAGGGCGGACCGATCGCGTAAAAGGGGTCTAAGAGTAGAAGGTCTTTTGGAGGGAAGTTTACACAACTGTAGAAGCAAAGCAATTATTTTTATTCAGGATTAATATAGCGCCAGCAGTTTTACGCAGCGCTTTACAATATAAAAAAAGGGAGAAAATACAGTTCTAATATAATAAAATACAAGAGGATGAAGAGGGCCCTGCTCAGAAGAGCTTACAATCTAATAGGAATGGATAAAAGTTCACAGCAAAGAGAGAATTAGAAGTCAATCTAGTGCAGTGGTTCTCAACCTTACTAGTGCCGTGACCCCTTCATAAAATTTCCCAATTTGTGGGGACCCCTAACAGTAAAATTATTTTCGTAGCATGGGTTGTCAGCACCCAAGGCAAGACAAGTAATTTGTGCCCCTAACTAGGGTTGTCCCGATACCACTTTAAGACAAGTACCGATACTTTTTTTCAAGTACTCACCGATACCGATTACCGATACTTTTTTTAATGTCATGTGACGCACTGATAGATGGCACTGGCTGATGGGCACTAAAAAGGTGGCACTGACTGAGGGCTGGGACTGATGGCTGGCAGTGGCACTGATGGATGGGCACTGATAGGTGGCACGCACTGATAGGTGGCACGCACTGATAGGTGGCATTGAAAGATGGCACTGATAGGTGGCACGCATGGATGGCTGGCACTGAAAGATGGCACAGATATGTGGCAATGATGGGCACAGATGAAGTGGCACTTATAAGGCTACACTGATGTGTGACACTGATAGGCGACAATGATGGACACAGATAGGCAGCATGAGGGGGGGGGCATTGATATAAGGGGGGGCTGTGAGCTAATGGTTGGATACCACACATTAAATCAGCAGTCAGTACCCCCTCTTAGATACCCTTATTAGCTCAAATCCCCCCCCTTCCTTTGAGACTTCCAGAGATCAGAGAGCCCCCCCCCACCTTATAACAGCGGGCCCTGCCCTCTTTAAGACATCATTTTTGTCTTACCAGCAGGACTCGGGCGCCACTGCAAGGAGGGAAGTGTGAAAGTCGAGCTGGGGGGAGGGGGGCAGAGCTGCTCTTGGGCTCCTCACACTATGTACAGTGTGTATGTGAACAGATCTGGCAGGTTATTACTCACATGCACACTGTCCCCCCCGCAGCGCCCACAGCACTTTCTTCTCCTCTCCTATCCCGCCTCCCGAACGTCTGAATGATGTCACGGCGGGGCCAGCACTAGAAGGCATCTGTCGGCGGAGCTCATTCCGCCTTACAGGGAAGAGAATATGCCGGGTGCAGGAGGAGTGCACTCAGCATACCGCAGCCATCTCTGTACGGTCAGTGATTTTACCTGCGCGCCCGCTGACTTCATGTTGTACACCGCCTCTCTCCCACCCCAGGTATCGGATCAGGCATCGGGAGCATTTGCGCGAGTACAAGTACTCGCGCAAATGCTCGGTATCGGGACAACCCTACCCCTAACCCACGGACATTTAGCGCCCCCTGGGTCCCTTTCACTTGTACACTATTAAAACCCCTTATGGGACATTTTAGTATGTACTAATCTATTTTTGTTCTCCCTTCTTTCCCTTTTATTTCTCGCTATCCTCATTTTTTGTTTCCCCCCATCCCTCTCTCTAGCCGTCTTTTTTGTTCTCTTTTTCTTTCTCCGTTTTTGTTCCTCCCCCTTCCATGTATTCTCTAGTTGTATTCCTTCTCTTATTCCTTGGTGGGGGGGGGGAATGGGATCAGTGGCAGTGCTGGGGGGAGTTCTGATCGGCCAACTTAGGTGTTCTTGATCAAGGTCATCTGCTAATCTGAGAACTGTAGTGGGGACTTATAATGGCAAATACAGTATATTCACATGTAGTGTTACTCACTGTGTCTCTGACTTTGTGGTGTCTCGTAGCAGTGACACCTATGCCGAAATCAGGAGATAGGGTCTCCTCCAGACCCTCCCACTTCACATTCCTCACCAGTCAGCTGACCTTTAGTCTCTGCCCCCCAGCCATGCCGTGAACTGAATGGGGGGCTGCGGGCTTCAGGAACAGCCCTGCTGGGTGGCTGTGAAAACGCTGGGAGAGCAGCGCGGGCTTCAGGAACAGCCCAGGATTTGGTGACCCCTGGCAAATCGTCATTCGACCTCCGAGGGGGTCCCGACCCCCAGGTTGAGAACCACTGATCTAGGGGGTCAAGGTAATGAAGGAGAGACATCCTAAAACAGGAGTGTGTTACTGGCAGGATCAACGACTGAAAAAAAGGCAAAAGTCTAAAAATAAAAACACCCACAAGAAAAAAAATGGTGTGTGTAATTATATATATATATATATATATATATATATATAAAAAAATCCCCACAAAACAAAGAAAAGAAAAACAAGAAAAAAGAAAAACGAAAAACAAAAAAAACTGCAGCCACCTCAGCCAAGGCTTGTTAAGCTGCAATATATTGTATTTTTGTCCTAGATGTACATATACATGAAGGCTTAGTCACCATACTATGTTTACCTGAGGACCTTTCTAAACTATGTGTATCCAATCAGGCAGGTCCTTGTAGTGGATCTAAATAAGATTGTATGGTGTATAGCCAGCCCAGCATGTAGCTAAATCTAAGTTACCAGTCTGGGTGAAGACTATAGATCCCCCATAAAGCATCATTCCTCCCCCAGAAATAAGAAAAGCCTGGGAAAGTGATGAAGAAAGGCTGGAGGAGGCAGACAGGGGAAACAGACCGGAAGTAGAGCACTGAGACATAAAGACATCCACCTGAGAGTGAGGGAAGGAGTGAGGGACGCCTAGGTCAGGATTATGGAGAGGTGAAAACACAGCCCGGACACTAATGAGGACAAACACGGAAACCATAACAGCTGTTACTGGAGAGAATACAATACACCAGGAAGAGGAGAGGATGGAGGCGCCATGACCACAGACAGAGGGAGGGGAAGGACCCACAAATCACACTAGCTCTCATTACCGGCTCCAGCAGGCTACTGGCAGACATGTCGTCGGTAGAGAACAAATCCGGGAGATGCGGCAGCAGCGCGCCCTGAAAGCAGGAATAGGGCGGAGATTGTAGCGTGCACTCGCCGGCGCCGACACTGACGACATTTGATGCCAATTCGGCCATCTTTACTGCAGGCAAAAACAATAAAAATAGCACCGCTCCAGCCAAAAGTGAGGGAACGGTGTCACTGTTCGCAAACTAATAATAAAGCTGCTCTCAGCAAACTAATCCCTCAGCAAGCATGATACCCCCGCTATAATTACATCTCCTATATAAATGACACTAGGATTGACCGTAAGGTCAGGGAACTTGAGGGGGATGAAATACACCATGCACAGCCCGCGCCTTCCGCACTGAGTGACGTTACGTACGTAGCCCGCCAAGGGGGTGACGCACGTCCCGTGATGGGCTGCTGTTCATTACCTGGAAAAGAGCTTGGTTCGAGCTCATAGGCAGCTTAGGATATTAATTATAGCATTACAGTGGTCTGGGTTTTGTCAGCATGTCCTAAAGCTAAACTGCAGCCATTCATTGTTTGCGTAATGTAGCTTTCGTTTGGGGGAGGGGTTATAACGAATGACCCACCCCACCCCATACAGGATTTTGTAAACAAGGACCTGTTCACTCTAGACTGCAGTACGGGAGAGCCGTGTTCCCGTGAGGCTCCCCTCTACCGCATTTCATTTGCACTGCCCTTGCGATTTGTTGCGGGGGTCAGTTCAAAGTTAACGACACCCCAAAACGCGTTTTCCCGCACTGGATCGCATGGCACAAAAGTACCATGCAATGCAGCTGCCGTGCGTTTCTACTTTTGGTGCGCTGCAATTTCAGCCCATTCAAAATGAATGGGGCTGAAATCGCACTGCACAGAATTGCATAGGAACAGCACAGCGTTCCTGTGTGATTCACATGCAGTACCTTGTGTGAATGGGCCATAAGGCCCGATGTGGGGCGGCACAGTCAAGCGAACGCTACATCAGCAATTTCTACCGCCCTATCTGTACCTCAACTATCCTTTGGATCATGTACTGTTTGGAATAATATTGATATTGTTTCATCCTATTGAGGGATATGGTCTCTTTATGTATAATGGCGGTATTGCTGTATCGTTGCAATGATGTGGGCCTTTTTAACAAGTTTGTTTACATTATTATTTATGTTTAATAAATTTATACTTTTTTAACCAACTTTTGTAGTACGGTGCCTAAAAAGTCCAAGTCCCATTAATATTTTTCTATTCAACAGTGGTGTAGTGGATCGCACTTTCGCCTAGCAGTAAAAAGGGTCGCTGGTTCGAACCCCAACCACGACACTACCTGCCTGGAGTTTGCATGTTCTCCCTGTGCCTGCGTGGGTTTCCTCTGAGTACCCTGGCTTCCTCCCACACGCCAAAGACATGCTGGTAGGTTAATTGGATCCTGTCTAAATTGGCCCTAGTATATGTATGTATGAATGTGAATTAGGGACCTTAGAGTGTAAGCTCCTTGAGGCTGGGTTCACACCAGTCCTGTGCGAATTCCAGCTCCATTCTCTGTGCGAAGAGAAGAAGCAGCTGTTCAGCACATTTCTCTGCGTTGTAGGTGCGAATTAGATACGCAGGGAGAGGGGGAGGTGTAGTGAAGAGAGGGAAAAATGCCTGTTCAGAACGCAATGCATGTGCGAATCAGATGCGTGCCCATAGAAGATAATGGGCCTGAATTCGCACCTGAGCCGCACTGCAATACATGTTTTTTTGGCATCGCACATATGTGAACCAGCCTCATTAAAATCAATGTATTTTATAATGTTATGTGAATTGGATGTGGTTTAAGCCGCAACCAATTCGCATAGGTGTGAACGGGGACTTAGGGTAGAGACTGATGTGAATGTAAACTATATATGTAAAGCGCTGCTTAAATTGACAGCGCTATTTAAGTACCTGAAATAAAAATAAAATAAACCACATCCATAGGAAATTATGCTAAATGGACTGTAGTGTGTTTCTGCAAAACTGAAAACACAAAAAAAATGCATAGGTGTGAACTAGGCCTTAGAAAATCAGAACCTTCACTAAGCCCGGGTTCACACTATAGCAAACACAGACATCGCATGTAATTCACACTGCTGTGCTGATCACATTCGATGTCTGTGCAATGCGTGTTCAGCCATACAGTTTGTATGGCTGTATAAACAAAACTAGAACTCGCGCTTAAAGCGGAGCTCCGCCGAAAAAAACAATATTAAAAGCCAGCAGCTACAAATACTGCAGCTGCTGACTTTTAATATTAGGACACTTACCTGTCCTGGAGTGCAGCGACATCCGCAGCAGAGGACAAGCAATCACTCGTCACTCTGCTGCCCCCACCGCCATCCTCGGTGAGGGAACCAGGAAGTGAAGCCTTGCGGCTTCACTGCCAGGTTCCCTATGGCGCATGCGCGAGTCGCGATGCGCCGTTCTGACTGGTCCCCGAGTGTTCTGGGAGCCGAGTGTCTCCCAGAACACAACGGGTATTCTGTGGAAAGTGACGTATTTCCCGCAGAGAGGACTCCCGGAAGTGGGTGAAAATACCTGTCTTAGACAGGTATCTGCACCCCCCTCCCCCCTGAATGTAGTCAATTATGACACCGGAGGGGGGGAGGGTTCCGATGAGCAGAAGTTCCACTTTAGGGTGGAGCTCCGCTTTAAGGATCAAGCAGTGAATTAAATGTGAAGTGAAATTATTTTTAATAAGTCCGCAGCTGCTGCAACATAAGGTACTAAACACCTTAAAAATTGGATAGAAAGAGGTTATCGCAGCACTAGCGGAATTTTTTTTTTGTTTTTGTGCACACCACTTGAATAATAAAACAACAGTGAGAATAACACTAAAAAGTTCAACACATGGATGTGGCCACCCACTAGTGTTTAAATTGTGCAAACAAATTAAAATAAAATACTTGAAAGAAATAATATAACAATGTTGCAAAATCAATAATGACACTGAAATGCTCAACACATGGATGTAGCCACAACTGATGTTGGAACTATGCAAACGACTTCAAATAAAATACAAAGAAAATATCATGAAGTGAAAGTATTAGTCATGAAGACTAAATGTTTCCAAAACAGTATCCGGGTTAGTGGTTACCCCTCTTGTAGCCCCACTCACCAAAAGAAGAAATATAAGAGTCATAAAATGGGTCACATATATCCTGGGTCCGGAAAACACTTGGGGTTCAGCAAATTAGCTCGATAAGTTCAATGAAGAGACAGAACATAATGAAGGAGAGAGAGAGAAAACATTCATGTGAAGTACCGCCTGTAAACATGTAACATTGCGCTGCTAACTGAGAGACTCCCGAGACTGCAGTAAAGATAAGCGTCAGTGTGTTCCGGGTTCGCAGGCGTGCGTTCCACGAGAACCGGAAGCAACGTCACTGGTTCTAATTTGACAGGAAATTGCGTCAACGCGTTTCGCCCCTCCTCCAGGGCATCATCAAGGAACTCGCATTGGATTCACATAAAAAAGGTGCAGGGACCCCCCCCCCCACACTGGAATCGGATCGCATGGGTTTCACACCCATGAGGTCTGATTCCTGTCCGAATCCACAGGTCGCACTGCGATCTGCAAACCGATCTGGGGTGTCATTAACATTGTATTGACACCCGCAGCGGTTTGCAGAGGGCAGTGTGAACTGCCTGCGGGAGAGATGCGATGCAGAAACAGGCACTGGAATCGCGTTGGTTCCCTCATCGCTATAGTGTGAACCCAGACTCAATGGAAGACTGGGTTTAATAATAAAGTTATCAGTGCCTCCACCCACGACATGGTCTCTGTGAACAGAGGGGATTCCTTTTCTGGGATATTAATTAGTAATCTAATCAAAGTAATTGGAATGAGAAGAACTACTGCACCCAGCACATAATATTAACCATAAGAATATATGGTATATGGAAATAATACAAGCTTTATATAAGAAGCGATTAATAATAGTACATACATCTAATGTATAAACAGGTATTATCAGCAAAGAGATTTAGAAAACAATTCAATCAGCACCCCATTTATATATACAGTATCTCACAAAAGTGAGTACACCCCTCACATTTTTGTAAATATTTTGGACTGGACTGGCCAAGCATGTCTCCAGACCTAAACCCTATTGAGCATCTGTGGGGCATCCTCAAACGGAAGGTGGAGTGCAAGGTCTCTAACATCCACCAGCTCCGTGATGTCGTCATGGAGGAGTGGAAAAGACTCCAGTGGCAACCTGTGAAGCTCTCGTGAACTTCATGCCCAAGAGGGTTAAGGCAGTGCTGGAAAATAATGATGGCCACACAAAATATTGACACTTTGGGCCTAATTTGGACATTTTCACTTAGGGGTGTACTCACTTTTGTTGTTAGCGGTTTAGACATTAATTGCTGTGTGTGGAGTTATTTTGAGGGGACAGCAAATTTACACTGTTATACAAGCTGTACACTCACTACTTTACATTGTAGCAAAGTGTCATTTCTTCAGTGTTGTCTCATGAAAAGATAGAATAAAATATTTATAAAAATGTGAGGGGTGTACTCACTTTTGTGAGATACTGTATGTAAACGATTTCCTACACATTTGTAATTTTAACTGGAGCGTTTCAGACTCAATTGGAGAATGTCCCGCTTACCTTTTGATATATCACTTAGTAATTCAGGTATGCTGTGGAGGATGGTGTATTTTTTGCAACCATACAACTGTATTTTCATTTGTACTGGTTATTTTATTGCTGACCTCTGTTTGTTTATGTCTGACTTTTCATTTTTGATTTTTTTTCAATAAGACTCATTAAAAAAAAAATCTGCGCAAGGAGGTCTAAACGGGATTCAGTGCAGCAGCTGTTGCTATGATGTAAGAAGATACTTAAAATTTAATAAATATGAAAACTCTGTGCTATCACCAATCCTGTGTTAATTAATTACAGTGAACCAAACAATAATTACAATAAAAAACACAAAAATGCATAAAGCGACTAGTACAAAAACAACTAATATATAAAAATATGTGTAAAGTCCCAAAGTGAAATAATTCCCAGTGTACAAAAAACACCAAGTCCTATATCTTACCAGCCGTCATGTGATATATACTTCTATGCACCAATTTCCATGTACAAAAGTACAAAAATTATGCTAAAGTGCTTTGTGCAAACAGTCCGTGATCTCATCCAAGATGGTGACTGTGATGTATGTAAATCCACCACTTGTGCTAATCCTCCACCAGTCAATGCAAAAACTCACCAGAATTAAATTAAATGTGGCATGAAATCAACAAATGGATGCTTTTACCACAAAGATGTTACCGTCATCCTCCCCTAGGGGCCTCTCACTCTGAACCTGTATCTCAGGTAGGGAAGACAAGGGTAGCTCCATCGTGTAAAAAACATTTAATTTAGTTTAAAAAAACATAAACAATTGCACATACAATAAAAAGTGGCAACTCTGGCACTGGAATTACAGGCAGAACGTTAAAATGCGTGGGTTGGCTTCAGTGGTGACGTCACATCTCAGCAAGCCCTTCCATAGGCGTTTTCGTCTCCCGACATATTCCAGGGGCAGGAGGATGCTACATCACCAAGCAACCATTTTATACACTTAAAATACTATAAATGGTAAAAATCAAATAATTCAACCTTGCTCGGAGCCAGGCTTTGTCTTTCTTATTTGAGATTCGTGAAGTGAGATTTCCCTTAGGAGTGAGTGACAGTGTGATTAAAGCAGCCATTGGTTGGTTTCCCTATTCATTTTTATATATTATATGCCTTATTTATTTAATTC
This sequence comes from Rana muscosa, assembly GCA_029206835.1. Lineage (NCBI taxonomy): Eukaryota > Metazoa > Chordata > Amphibia > Anura > Ranidae > Rana > Rana muscosa. Next base: position 300,668,714 of record CM055117.1, read on the forward strand.
TGGTGAGTTTTAGCATCGACTGGTGGAAGATAAGTACAAGGGGTGAATTTACACGATTTACTGTCATCATCGTGGATGAGATCACGGACTGTTTGCACGAGGCACTTTAGCATAATTTTTGCACTTTTGAACATGGAAATTGGTGCATGGAAGTATATATCACATGACAACTCATAAGATATTGGACATTTTGTTATTTGTACACTGGGAATTAATTTATTTTGGGACTTTTTACAAATTCTATTTATTTAGTTTAAATTAGAAGAAAATGGGGATATGTATAGGGATAACTCCTAACTCCCTTATCACCCAATGAAGGTTGGGGCTATTGCGACACCCATGCAGGTACCTTTCTGTATTAATCATTGTTGTTGTTTTGATTTGTACTGTTCTTAAATAAAATGTTTTAATCCTTATATCTATGCTGTGCATGGGTGTCGCAATAGTCCCAACCTTCATTGGGTGATAAGGGAGTTAGGAGTTATCCCTATACATATCCCCATTTTCTTCTAATTTAGTCCATTCGGGATGATGGCACCCTCTCCTACTTCAATATTTACTGTAGAGGCAATTCTCAATACTATTTATTTAGTTTATAGAAAAATAGAGCATACAAAACAGAGCCTCATGGAATTCCCCGGCTCGAATGTACATAAACCATAAAATATATAAGACAACTGTAGTAAACAATTACAACCAACAACTTCTGCTAGGTTCTACAGAATGAAAAGAGAACCACAAAATATGATGCACTATTCCCAAACATTCTATTCCTCCTCGAGGCAAAAAGGAGACTAAAAAACAGGAGCTTACAGGCTCTCACATGTCACATGTTTCCCTGATGAAGTCACAAGGGCTGTGATGAAACACTTGGGAGGAGCCGGGTGACCCCGATGCCGCAAGAGTTTTGGGTCGTAGCTGCACAGAGAGGATTTTTAAGGCACATATACTCCAGTGTTGTTGTAATTGCAATACCTTTAATAAATACTTGTTGCCTAATTTACTACACAATGAGAGGCCACCCTGTGTTTTCTTGAATGCATTGCCAGCAGAGGAGACAGAGATTGGCAGTCTTTTAAAGAGTCACTCACCAAATCTACAATTAAGGAAGAAATCATCCCTAAGAATATCTAGGAAGATAGAGGTTACCGTACTTATACCCCATGTGGGAAAAAAGCTTGTCAGACCTAATAACGTACGTTTTTTAGGTCTACATCTTGAGGTAAGCGAATTGAAGTGAAGGTGGCGGGATCCACTTGCATTTTGGTGTAGTTGTGTGACACTCTTTGAACACACAGCGGAGGAAGATATTGTTTGGACACATATATTCACATTTTGGGACAAGAAACTTTGCATTGAGACTATAGCAACTATATTCACAGACTTGTGGTATACTATTGATTACCTCGTGATTTTAAGTTTTTTTTAAAACTTGTTATTCATTTTCATTGAAATAAATAACATTACAAAACATCTACAGTCACATATAACATTTCTACATCACCAACTACATAGAACATATAACATTCCTAGAGTAGACATACCACAAAGATATTTAAAATGTCCTTTAATCAGTGGCGGTGCATCCATAAGGGGCACACGGGCGCCACCCCCTCTCTCTTGCCACCCCTCTATCACCATAGATAGATTCATGCATTGCATGAATCTATCTATGGACACCGCTGCCACCCCCTATTCAGGTGACCGACCCCTTTTCGGGCGCCTGGAGCCTAAATTACAGCGGCTGGGTATTTTTTGGAAGCACCCGATTAGAGCCATAAGCTCTAATAGGCGTCCAAAAAGGTGAACAGCGGGCGCCATGCTGGGCGCTTGCAGTTCACTCAGCGTTGTGTTAGGAAAACAAATGAATATTCGCTTTCCTAACACTGAACCACCTCTCAGCCAATCAGGTGCTCGGGTCTGTTACCTGTCACCTGACTGGCTGAAACGACAGGCGCTGTGATTGGATGCCTATAAGGCGTCCAATCATAGCAGAGGGAGGGAAGAGAAGACGGGAGAAGCCATCGAGGAGCGTGGAGGACACCGCCGCTGTGACCTGCTGCCCCACCGAGACAGGTAAGTGCCGGGCGGGCGGGGTATGCACACTGGCAGCATTTGATGGGCAGAGTAGCGGCAATTGATGGGAACAGTAGTGGCAATTGATGGGCACACTGGCAGAAATAAATGGGCACACTGGCAGCAAATGATGGGCACAGTGGCAGCATTTGATGGCACAGTAGCGGCAATTGATGAGCACAATAGCAGCAATTGATGGGCACAGTGGCAGCAATTGATGGGCACAGTAGCGGCAATTGATGGGCACACCGGCAGCAATTGATGGGCACACTGGCAGCAATTGATGGGCACAGTGGCAGCAATTGATGAGCACAGTGGCAGCAATTTATGGGTACAGTAGCTGCGTTTGATGGCACAGTGGTGGCAATTTATGGGTACAGTGGCTGCGTTTGATGGGCACAGTGGCTGCATTTGATGGCACAGTAGTGGCAATTGAAGGCACAGTGGCTGCGTTTGATAGCACAGTGGGGGCAATTGATGGCACAGTGGCTGCGTTTGATGGGCACAGTGGTTGTGCTTGATGGGCACAGTGGCTTCACTTGATGGGCACAGTTGCTGCGTTTGATGGCACAGTGGCTGCGTTTGATGGCACAGTGGCAGCAATTGATGGGCACAGTAGCTGCATTTGATGGGCACAGTGGCTGCAATTGATGGGTTTTTTTTCAGTTTGTTTGCGCCCCCCCAAAAAATTCTGAGCACCAGCCGCCACTGCCTTTAATATATAATTATTCCTAATCTACTCCCCAAAAAAAGGGGGAAAACCCTCCTTCCCCTTCTCCCCCTTTCCTTCCCCTTCCTTCCTCTCTCCCTTTCCCCTAAAAGTGAAATCATTTTAATTGTGATTTAATTTAAGGGTGAAAACTGAGGAAGCTATCAGTAAATATCAACCCTGTCCACCTAAATATACGTGACCCCATACCAAATAATTTCCCAATTATACTATTTCCTGGTGAGTTCCTACACCCTCTCTGTGTCTATTCCCTTCTCTCTTTTCCCCTTCCTTCCCTTCCCCTCTTATAAATCTATATATTAGAGCTGCACGATTCTGGCCAAAATGAGAATCACAATTTTTTTGCTTAGAATAAAGATCACGATTCTTGCGGCATAAAATCTTTCACATAATACAAAAAAATTTGGCCTAACTTTACTGGTTTTTTTTTTTTTTAATTCATTAAAGTAATTTTTCCCCAAAAAATTGCATTTGAAAGACCGCTGCGCAAATACAGTGTGACATAAAATATTGCAACAACCACCATTTTATTCTCTAGGGTCTCTTCTAAAATATATATATATATATATATATATACAGTATATATATATATATATATATATATATATATATATATATATATATATATTGTGACAGCAGGAAGGTAAAGTCACCTGGTTGCATCCAGGGGGGTAGATATATTTCGCCCAGATTCAGGCTTTACGCCGACTTATACAACTAGGTGGAGAGTTGTATAAGCCCAGCTAAGGCTAGTGGGCTCATGGATGACTCATACCTCTAGGGAGAGGGCTGGGCGTCGTGCAGGCAGGGAGTTGATGAGGCCAGCTGAAGCTTGTCAGCTCATTTAGGCCTCTATAAGAACTCCCAGCTTCATTAGATGTTAGCTCATGCCTGGAACCAGACCTGTGTGGACTGTCTAGGGAGAGTGAACCCCTGTGCGGTGAGAAAAAGCCTGTGTGGCTATTTGCTTGGACATTTAAAACCAGGGACTTAGGGACTAGGACAGCACTAGGCTGATCCCAGTTGTTAGTTAGGAAACCTGTATGTTTAGTCAGAGGTCAAGTTGACCAGGATTTATTTTGTTTATATGTTTCTTTTGGCTTTGCTGTGTTTTGTCACTGTAAATAGAAAATAAACCGCACCTTTTTTTTTGATTTTGAAAACCACAACCTCCGTTTGCTGGGCCTGTTTTTGTGTGGGGAGCCCATCCCGGGGGTCACACACACCCGCTGCCGAGCTAACCCCCTCACAGTTGGTGGAGAACCAGTGGCAGTTTTTTTTAAGCCAGCATGGAGGAGATACTGAAGCAGCTGGCTCTAGCAAATGCCAATCAACAGCAGACAAATGCAGGTTTGCAAAAGAGCCTTGCAGCTCAACAACAGAACTTCGCAGCCCAGCAGCAAGCTCATCAACAGAGCCTTGCAGCCCAGCAGCAAGCTCACCAACAGAGTCTGGAAGCTCAGCAACAAGCCCAGCAGCAATCTGAGGCCCGCTTCATAGACCTGTTACAGAAGCAAGAGCAGAGACTACAACAAATGGAAGCAGTAATGCAGCAACGTCCGCAGACCAGTGAGGAAAGCCGTCCCACTAATACCGCGTCCTTTGGGGTGAGTCGTTTATTGACAAAAATGACTGGAGAGGATGATCCAGAGGTATTTTTGACCACATTTGAAAGGACTGCTGAAAGAGAAAAGTGGCCTGAGGAGCAGTGGGCTGGACTGGTGGCTCCTCTGTTAACTGGTGAATCGCAGAAGGCTTACTATGACCTAGAGCCTGACCAAGCAAAAGACTATGTGATGCTAAAAGCTGAGATATTGGCAAGGCTGGGTGTCACCCAGGCTGTCCGGGCTCAGCGTGTGCATAACTGGACTTTCCAGCTTGGAAAACCCCCCAGGTCTCAAATGTATGATCTCATTCACCTGAGCAGAAAGTGGCTACAGCCAGAGACTTTGTCCGCACCAAAGATTGTGGAACGTGTTGTAATGGATCGGTTTTTGAGAGCTCTTCCTACTGCCATCCAAAACTGGGTAAGCCATGGAGACCCAGAGACGGCCGATGGTCTTGTGGATCGTGTGGAGAAATACTTGGCTACAGAGAACCTGACGGCCTCTTCCAGAGACACTCGGACTTTCCACCCTAAGACCAGACCATCCCCAGGGGCGGATAAGAGGATTCCAAGGGGTAAGGGTGGAGAGAGTGAGAGGGTGGGAGCTCTACCCCAAGTTTGGCGAGAACAGCCTGGGAAATCAGCGGCTCAAGAGGCCGCAAGAAGGATCGTTTGCTACCGCTGCCGGCAAGTGGGACATATTGCAGCCAATTGCCCGGTTGTGGAGGAACCCATGCAGTGTGACTTTCTGACGGGCAGACGTCAGTCGCTGTGTGCGACAGTCGCATGCACTGCCATTCGAGGAACTGAGAAACATTTATGCAAAATGTGTGTTAATGGTAGAAATGTTGTGGTATTGCTGGATTCAGGTAGCCTTGTGACCCTGATAAAGGCTGAGTTAGTTAAAACAGAGGTCTCTGGGAATAGCAAGGTAGCTGTTATTTGTGTGCATGGGGACACCCGAGAGTATCCAGTGACTACAGTGTGTTTCGAGACCCCCAAAGGTACCCTCTCTCATCCAGTGGGCTTAGTATCTCAGTTACCGTATGACGCCATTGTGGGAAGGGATTTTCCGAAGTTCTGGGAACTGTGGGATGATCCTGAGCCCCCCACTGGTGCCCCTATGTACCAGGAATGTGATAGCCAGAACTCCCCTGAGAGTGGTGAGGACTCTCCGGAATTTCCCTTATCAGTATTGGCAGGGGAGACTCAAGAAACTGGAGAGGAGCCCACCTCCTCAGACGAAAACCTACCGTCTGTGGAGTTTTCTGATCTTGAGGTTCACAGGGAAAACTTTGCCACAGAACAGTTGAAAGACCCCGCCCTAATAAAGGCACGCGAAAACGTAGTGAAAATAGATGGCGAGTTAGTGAACCCAGATAATACCTGCACTTACCCATACTTCAGCGTAGAGAAGGACCTACTGTATCGGGTGGCAAAAAGGGCAGAAGAAACCGTTGAGCAGCTTGTGGTGCCCAAACCTTACAGGAAGTTGGTGTTGGAGTTGGCCCATGGGCACATTCTTGGAGGTCATCTGGGGACAGAGAAAACCCGAGAGAGGGTATTACAGAGATTCTATTGGCCGGGGGTGATGAAGGACATAGAAAATTATTGTTCCTCCTGCCCTGTGTGTCAGAGGTCGGCCCCGATGCCACATTTCCGTAGCCCGCTGGTCCCTCTACCCATCATTGAGGTCCCGTTTGAGAGGATCGCCATGGATTTGGTAGGTCCTATAATCAAGTCCGCTAGGGGGCACCAGTACATATTAGTTATAATGGACTATGCCACCCGTTATCCAGAAGCGATCCCTCTCCGAAATACCTCGGCCAAAACCATAGCCAAAGAGCTATCTCTTGTGTTTAGCCGGGTGGGTATTTGTAAAGAACTGCTTACGGACCAAGGTACACCCTTTATGTCCCGGGTTATGAAGGAGCTGTGTAAATTGTTCAAAGTGACGCAATTACGTACATCTGTGTATCACCCCCAAACCGATGGGCTGGTTGAAAGATTCAACAAAACCCTAAAACAAATGTTGAAGAAAGTGGTGGATAGAGATGGAAAGGATTGGGACTGTCTACTTCCTTATCTGATGTTTGCTATTAGGGAGGTGCCCCAATCCTCTACGGGATTCTCCCCCTTTGAGTTACTGTATGAGAGACACCCAAGAGGGCTGTTGGATATTGCCAAGGAAACTTGGGAAAGTGAGAGTTCTCCCCACAGGAGTGTGATTGAGCATGTCGCCCTGATGCAAGACCGAATTGCACAGGTAATGCCCATCGTGAAGGAACATTTGGCCCAAGCGCAGTTAGCACAGCAGAGAGTGTACAACCGTGGAGCCAAGACCCGTACCTTTTCCCCGGGGGATAGGATACTGGTACTTGTCCCTACGGTTGAAAGTAAATTCCTTGCCAAATGGCAAGGCCCCTACGAGATAATGGAAAAAGTGAGTGAAGTGAATTACAAGGTCAGACAACCAGGAAGGCGAAAGCCCGAACAGATCTATCACGTTAATCTGTTGAAAGCCTGGAGGGATAGAGAGTCCCTAGTCGCAGACACTTGGTCACCAGCTCAAACTGGTTGCGTGATTCCTGAGGTTGGAATAGCAGCCACCTTGTCACAACCCCAACAACAGGAGGTTAAGGAGTTTGTGCTTCGCAACAAGGAGGTATTCTCTGAGCTGCCGGGACAAACATTTGGGGTAGAGCATGACATCATTACCCCGCCCGGTGAAAGGGTGAAGTTAAAACCCTATCGGATCCCAGAGGCCCGACGGGAGGCAATACGGGAGGAAGTACAGAAAATGCTGAACTTAGGGGTGATAGAGGAGTCCCAAAGTGATTGGTCTAGTCCCATTGTGTTGGTGCCTAAACCGGATGGGAGCTGGCGATTTTGTAACGATTTTCGTCAGTTGAACAAAGTTACAAAATTTGACACCTACCCCATGCCACGTATAGATGAGTTGATCGACCGGCTGGGAACAGCCCGATACATGACGACTCTTGACCTCACAAAAGGGTATTGGCAAATCCCCCTGGCCAAATTGGCCAAAGAGAAAACCGCATTTGTAACCCCAGACGGGGCGTTCCAATATAAAAGAATGCCGTTCGGGTTACAGAATGCGCCGGCCACATTCCAGCGGAAAATGGACCAGATGCTGAGGCCCCATCGGAAGTATGCTGCGGCTTACCTGGATGACGTAATTGTCCATAGCACAGATTGGGCCTCACATCTGCCAAAAGTGCAAGCAGTCCTGGACTCTGTTCGGGAAGCGGGGTTTACGGCTAACCCCAAGAAGTGTACCATTGGGCAGGAGGAGGCCAAATATCTTGGGTACACCATTGGGAGGGGAGTAATAAAACCCCAACTCAACAAAGTCGAGGCCATCCAGAGTTGGCCACGTCCCAACAGCAAGAAGCAGGTACGAGCCTTTCTGGGAATCGCTGGGTATTATCGGCGATTCATTCCCCACTTTGCTTCTAAGGCTGTGCCCCTAACCAACCTAACGAAGGGGAAAGGGTCGGTCATGATTAAATGGACCCCCGAGGCTGAGGCAGCATTCCAATTCTTGAAACAAGCCTTATGTAGCCAGCCAGTGTTGTACTCACCCGACTTCTCTAAAGACTTTGTCGTACAAAGTGATGCGTCAGATGTGGGGTTAGGAGCAGTATTGTCCCAGGTCTGGAACGGGGAAGAGCACCCAGTCATTTACCTCAGCAGGAAGTTGAAGTCCCATGAGGTAAATTACGCCACCGTTGAAAAGGAGTGTTTAGCGGTGAAGTGGGCTCTAGATTCCCTTCGGTACTACCTGCTAGGTAGGCACTTTGACATGGTTACGGATCACGCTCCGTTAAAGTGGATGGCTCAAAACAAGGAAACAAATAGAAGAGTGAATAGGTGGTTCCTGGCCCTCCAGGAATTCAACTTCACAGTAAAGCATCGCCCTGGCGTTCAAATGGGGAATGTGGATGCTTTGTCTCGAGTACATGAATGCCTGATTGCTGGTGTTCCAACCCCGAGGTTAAAACAAGAGGGGGGGGTATGTGACAGCAGGAAGGTAAAGTCACCTGGTTGCATCCAGGGGGGTAGATATATTTCGCCCAGATTCAGGCTTTACGCCGACTTATACAACTAGGTGGAGAGTTGTATAAGCCCAGCTAAGGCTAGTGGGCTCATGGATGACTCATACCTCTAGGGAGAGGGCTGGGCGTCGTGCAGGCAGGGAGTTGATGAGGCCAGCTGAAGCTTGTCAGCTCATTTAGGCCTCTATAAGAACTCCCAGCTTCATTAGATGTTAGCTCATGCCTGGAACCAGACCTGTGTGGACTGTCTAGGGAGAGTGAACCCCTGTGCGGTGAGAAAAAGCCTGTGTGGCTATTTGCTTGGACATTTAAAACCAGGGACTTAGGGACTAGGACAGCACTAGGCTGATCCCAGTTGTTAGTTAGGAAACCTGTATGTTTAGTCAGAGGTCAAGTTGACCAGGATTTATTTTGTTTATATGTTTCTTTTGGCTTTGCTGTGTTTTGTCACTGTAAATAGAAAATAAACCGCACCTTTTTTTTTGATTTTGAAAACCACAACCTCCGTTTGCTGGGCCTGTTTTTGTGTGGGGAGCCCATCCCGGGGGTCACACACACCCGCTGCCGAGCTAACCCCCTCACAATATATATATATATATATAAAATGTTTGGGGGTTCTAAGTCATTTTCTAGCAAAAAAAATGATTTTTAACTTGAAACCAACAAATGTCAGAAAAAGGTTTAGTGTTTAAGTGGTTAAACTTTAATCATTTACACACCAAGTCTATTCCTTTGATGTAAAGGACAAATTGTACAATGTTTAGACTTAAGTTCCACTCATAAAGAATGTTGTGATACTTGGCAGACTGCCCGGATTGGATTTTACGGCTTTGGCTTTTACGGCTTTGGCTTCAGCAGAGCAGAGAGAATTCTCTGCATAGAAAGATCGGGAAATACTTTGTCACGATCGCAACGGGGAAAAAATTGTGATAACGATTCCTGACGATTAATCGTGCAGCTCTAATATATACAAGTGAAATCATTTTAATTTGGTTAAATTAACCACTTCAATACAGGGCTTTTTGTACCTATTCAATACCGGGCCTATTTTGGCACTTCTCTCCTACATGTACAAATCATCATTCTTTTGCTAGAAAATTACTCAGAACCCCCAAACATTATATATGTTTTTTTAGCAGCCACCCTAGGGAATAAAATGACGGTCATTGCAACATTTTTTCTTGCACAATATTTGCGCAATAATTTAACAGTAAAGTTAGCCCAATTTTTTGGGAAAATATGAAAGATAATGTTACGCCGAGTAAATAGATACCTAACATGTCACGCTTTAAAATTGCGCACACTCATGGAATGGCGCCAAACTTCGGTACTTAAAAATTTCCATAGGCGACGCTTTAATTTTTTTTATAGGTTACCAATCTTTGCATAAACTTTAATATCTTCATTGATTAACCACTTAATCACCGCCCATAGCCGAATAACGGCTACAGGGTGGTTCCTTAACTCTGGGAGGACATTATATAACGTCCTCCCAGAATCGCTCCCCCTGGGGTGCGCACACGGGAGTGTCTATGACCGCCGGGTCCTCTTCACAGATCACGGTAAATTGCTGCTGATAGCGGCCGTTTACCACGTGATCGCTCCGTCATGACGCCGGTTCCTCTCTCCCCTCTCTGAACCGATCGGTACAGTAGTAGAGGGGGAGAGATCCATCCACCATGCTCAGCCATCCCTGCCCTACACTGCAATACTCTGCCATACCCTGCAATACTCTGCAATACCCTGCAATACTCTGCAATACCTTACAATACTCTGCAATACTCTGCAATACCCTAAAATACCCTAAAATACCCTGCAATACTCTGCAATAAAGTCCTTAGGAAAAAAGTCCTTATATAATATTGTAGCAGCGCTTTGTCAGGATGTGAACTGACAAGATTTCATATGCTGTGTCCATATGAGAAAGACAGGGGTGAACCAGATCAAACAATGACTTGTGCTCAGTTGATTGTTAGCAAACACCTTCCACCAGTAGATTGCACCACGTGAAGGAATCTCCCCTTTGGGGATGCACTCACCACAATTCAATAAACAGCACGCCTTTTAATTACCGTATTTATCGGCGTATAACACGCACTTTTTTCCCCTGAAAATCAGGGGAAAATCGTGGGTGCGTGTTATACGCCGATACCCACATCCCTGAGCTGTCTCCGCTGTCTGTGAGCGGAGCGGAGCGAGATACACATAGCCGAATGTACTCGGCTATACTCGGCTTTTCTCGGCTCCGCTCACAGTCACGCCCAGTCCCGCCATTGGACCTGTGTTATGTCCATCATAGGGCGGGACTCGGCGTGACTGTGAGCGGAGCCGAGAAAAGCCGAGTATAGCCGAGTACACTCGGCTATGTGTATCTCGGCGGCGGCTCCGCCCAGTCCCTGCGTCCCTGCGTTCTCGGCGTTCTCGGCGGCGTCCGCACAGTCTCTGCGCCAATTTTAAAATGCTGCACGGCGACTCTGGGGCAAGGCTGCACGGCGACTCTGGGGCAAGGCTGCACGGCGACTCTGGGGCAAGGCTGCAATGGACACTGACAAGGCTGCACTGTGACAAGGCTGCAATGGACACTGACAAGGCTGCACTGTGACAAGGCTGCAATGGACACTGACAAGGCTGCACTGTGACAAGGCTGCAATGGACACTGACAAGGCTGCATTTAAATGTAAATTATTTTTCCTTAAACTTCCCTCCTAAAAGTTTTTTTCCCTAAAATTTCCTCCTAAACTTGGGGTGCGTGTTATACGGTAATTCCTGGTCCTCCACCGCTCATATATGAATTTCCACCTGTTCGACCCATTGTAAACAGTATAGATTCAATTTCCTCAAGAATGGGTCAATACCTAGACCAGTTCTTACAAAAAAGCGTAATAAATACTCGTTCATACTTACGCGATACCAAGGATTTGCTTAACTGTTTGCAAGGAGTGCATTTAACAGAGCACCAACGGATATTACTCGTGACGGCTGATATATCATCGCTTTATTCAATCATTCAACATGATGATGCTGTACTTGCGCTCAATTGGGCTTTAAGTCGTAGAGATGACATCCCTCACAACCAAAAGGTTTTTATTGGATGAGCTCTTGACTTTTGACTATCCCATAACTATTTTTGGTATGCCAGCAAATTTTATACACAACAAAGAGGAGTTGCAATGGGTGCCAAATTTGCGCCAAGCATTGCCAATCTGTTCATGGCAGAATGGGAGGACAAAGTAATTTTTAAGGACAGAAAACCAGAGTTGATATTTTATAAACGTTTTATCGATGACCTCTTTTTTATTTGAGCAGGATCCACTGACTCTCTACAATTGTTTTTAGACATATTAAATGTAAACAACAACAATATAAGACTAACCTCGCAATGGCATAATAAAGAAATAAACTTTCTGACGTTAATATCTACCGTCGGAACAACAAATTGGAAACAAAAGTTTATTTCAAGCCTACAGATAGAAATAGCTACCTGCCTACCTGTAGTGGGCATCACCCCCTCTGGCTGAAGAATATCCCGAAAGGACAGATTATGAGGGTGAAAAGAAACTGCTCGGAGATGGAAAACTTTTTAGTGCAGTCTAAAATCCTAACTGATAAATTTGAAGCAAAAGGATACAACCCAAAGTCCTTAGAGAAAATTGTTAAAAAAGTGGGTGCTCTCCCAAGAAAGGTGTGTTTACAAGAAAAAGTCACCACTACCACTACAGTTTACAGTAAAGAATGGGGCTATATCACAGGTTTTCATGCCCAATACAGAGAAGCAGAGAACATTTTTAAAGAACATTGGCATATTTTATTACTTGATAAAAAACTGAACCCGGTTTTACCACCCAACCCCCAATTTATTTATCGGAAAGCAACAAGCTTTGGAGATAAGGTGATAAAAAAAGTACTGGATCCCCCCACACGACCTCCCACGTTCTGGGATCGTAATGTTTTTTTGCTTGCAGGAAATGTAATGCGTGTAGGGAAGTGAAAAAACCAATTAGAGGTATGGATAGCTTCACCTCTACGTCTAAGGGTAGAAACGTTGATATCCAACAGTTTATCACCTGTAATAGTACACATGTGGTCTATGCACTAAAATGCCCTTGCGGTCTTATTTATATTGGCCGCACCAAGAGAATGTTGAGGGTGCGTATAGCGGAACACATCCAAAACATCAGAATAGGGTACAAAGACCATAATGTGTCCTTACATTTTAAAATAAAACATAATCAAGATCCATCAGGCTTACAGTTCTGGGGAGTGGAGCATTTAGAACCCTATTGGAGGGGCATCAATTTAGTCCATGAGTTATCAAAACGGGAAACCAAATGGATTTTTTTAATTGATGTTTTATCTTCCAGAGGTTTGAACATTGAGCTTGATATTAATTGTTTTATTAGTGATACTTAATTCCACCAATATTAGGTCCAAGTCTTTTGTAGTTTTATTGTGATTTTATCTATATTCTATATTTTATATATTTTAATCCTGTTTATATTTAACCTCCACACGTATCCATGTGTGCAGCCATGCTATTGGCTGTTCAGGTTTAATGCACACCCTTATGGGGTACATTATTTTATTATATGATCTTAGTACTGTTCCAGATATGTGTGCATGTGCAATGTCAGTATGCGTTTTTTTCGCTCAGTATGCTTGCACATGCAGAATATGTGTGGCGGGTATATCGAGTGGAGGTTGTCATATGCCCCCATGTATGTACATGAATATAGATCCATTTATCTGAATGATCCATTCTGTATATACAAGTATACACTTATTAGGTTAAATGCCCTATTATTTGTATTAGATCGCTATACATGTCACAGATTGTTATGTATGTCACAGACAGGCATACCATTATTGTTTCTCATTTATGTTAAGTTGAGAGAGCGAGTTATTATATAAATTGGCCAAACTCCACTTCTCAAACAAGCTTTGTATACATTGGTAGCGCTATCTTCTCATTAGAAGGCGTGTGTGATCTGTCCAATGTTTACTATCCCATTTGTCCTGATGTCAGCTTGTTTTGCTGGCAATCTCACCAGACCGAACACTGATACATTAGCATGCAGTCTTCGCAGTCCAGCTCACCCATTGGCGGCTAGAAGTGTAACCGCCGATTGGCTAGCAGTGAGAAAAGGGCGGCGTTACCAGGCATATTTAATCTGGTATCCGCGTCATGAGGCTACGCCCTCAGACGAAGTCCGGTAGTGACGAAACGCGTAAGAGACGTAGCCTCCGTGGTTTGCCGGAAGTGACGCATGCGGTTCATGGGACGCCTAGAACCAGGAAGTGGAGCTGAAGGTTGATTACCAACCTCTTCCTCTGATCTATGGAATATCCCAGTGAACCTTTTTGCAATTAAGCACTTTACATTGCCTATTTATCTTTTATCCATTGTACGTATATCTGTAAGGGGGGATTACTGTTTGGGCCAATAAATTTTAAAGCAGTATTACGCTATGTGGGCATTATCATTTTCTTCACATGGTACCCTTGCTAACAAGGTGGAAATTCATATATGAGCGGTGGAGGACCAGGAATTGATTAAAAGGCGTGATGTTTATCGAATTGTGGTGAGTGCATCCCCAAAGGGGAGATTCCTTCACGTGGTGCAATCTACTGGTGGAAGGTGTTTGCTAACAATCAACTGAGCACAAGTCATTGTTTGATCTGGTTCACCCCTGTCTTTCTCATATGGACACAGCATATGAAATCTTGTCAGTTCACATCCTGACAAAGCGCTGCTACAATATTATATAAGGACTTTTTTCCTGAGGACTTTATTATTATTGTGTTTTAACATTTGGTTTGTGATTTTAGTAGCTGCTTTTATGTTTTAATATGTTTATTAAAATGTATAAAAGTCGCAACATAACATTGTAAAGTCTCGATTCAGCACTTGGGATTAACACAGTAAAGGTCTCTGCGTGGAGGGGTCCATGCCATAGCATCGAAAAAGAAAACTAAAGAAAAAAAAAAACTCAAGCATGAACTGGAATAAAATATCACCTCTTAATATCCCTTATGAGACTACCGCTCCTCAGAGCCACAGGTCCCTCTTCACATCCCAGATCTTGTCAAGTGAACCGCCTGCCTAGAAGAGCCGTCCCCCCATCTGCTTGTCGGGGGGGGCGCAACTCCCCAGATTGTGCGGGCGACTTTCAGATCAGTTCAGACTGACAACGGTCCCTTAGGAACTTAGAAACCAAAGAAAACTGGGAGTCGTACAAACCTCTACGGTCTGGTTCCGACTCCAAAAATAGACAAACAAAAAGAGAACAGAGGCAAAGGAATAGAAGGGAGGAAACAGAGCGAGGAAAGAATAGTTGAGAAGGGGGAATGGGGAAGGGGGGAAGGAGCCCCAATTCAGCACCCGGACACCCTCAACTTAGAGCTAAAGTTAGGCTGAAAACATCCTGGGGTCATTTGTAATGTAACCAAGCCATGGGTCCCACACTTTATGAAATAGTTTCCTTTTATCTTGAGCCAATGCAGTCAACCGTTCGTTTAGCATCAACCAAGACAATTTGCCTTTAAGCTGTTCGAATGGTAGGGCAGCTGATCTCCAGTTCCTAGCGATGGTGATTTTGGCTGAAATAAATATAAACGTCAAAAGTCGCCTGCTGGACTTGGAGGCCTCCACGTCTCCACTCCCCAGTAGCGCTTGCTTAGCTGATTTAGTCAGATTTAGCTGGGTGAGGGAGTAAATTAAATTATATACCCTGATCCAAAACCTCCTAACCTTAGGGCATGTCCACCAAATATGATAGGTGGTGCCCACCTGGCCACATCCTCTAAAGCATAGCGGGGTAGCCCCAGACACAAAAGTTGCCAGTCTGACCGGCACCATATACCACCTCAACAGAACCTTATAATTAGCCTCAATTATCGAAGTATTAATGAGCGAACGAGATGCTGTCTCAGCTATCTTATGCCATTCATCTAAATCCAGGGTTTCCTGCAAATCGGACTCCCAGTGGACCATATAGTTCAGCTTCGTCGATGCGCTCAGCAATATCGAATATATAGCAGATAAATGTCCCTTGATTTTATCATAATTTCTGCATAGATGTTCCACGGGAGTTAGGGTCGCTAGGTCGCTCTTACGAGCCAGGGTTTGCACATAATGTGAAATCTGAGCAAATCTATAACTTTCTGCTGGAGGCATATGATATTTGTCAGTCATAGTCCGTTCGGACAGCATACCCTTATGATCACAAAGGTCAGCTATGCGCATGAAACCCTTATTGATGAAACCCTTATTGGTCCACCATTCGAACGCTAGGGGGGTGAGACCCGGGGTGAATGCACTATTTTGAAGCAGAGGTGCCAGTGGAGAATGGGGAGACTTGAATTTGTGAGATCTGGAGAGTCTGTACCATATTTCCAAAGACATAGATAAAGTAGGGCACAGTATAGCAGGTCGCTCCTTAAT
The DNA here is from genome assembly GCA_029206835.1 of Rana muscosa. Lineage (NCBI taxonomy): Eukaryota > Metazoa > Chordata > Amphibia > Anura > Ranidae > Rana > Rana muscosa. The sequence goes on from CM055117.1 coordinate 300,684,646, forward strand.
AGGGAGCCACAATATATGAGAAATTGGTTTGGGACGGCAAGAATAAGATTCCATAGCCATCCATATGGCCTGCGCCCATTGGGAATGGAACCTTGAGAGTTGTGCCACCTGGGCAGCATAGAAATATTTTAGTAAATCTGGTAGACCAAGTCCTCCCTTCCGCTTCAACGTATATAGAGTGCTCCTATTCACCCTGGGTCTCTTATCTCCCCAAATAAACTGCAGAACTTTATTGTGAAATCGTTTAAGGTCATCACGGGCCAATGAGACTGGCAAGGTAAGGAAGAAATACAATAATCGGGGTAGAACATTCATTTTTATTGAGTGAAGTTTGCCAAACCACGATGATGGATGGATCTGCCACTTAGCCAAGTCATCTGTCAGCCGTTTAAAAAGGGCTGGATAATTCCCTTTGTACAACTTACTGACAGATGAGGTCAATTGTATGCCTAAATAGGGGAGAGCAGCTGATTCCCATCGGAATTGAAATGATTTTTCGAGCGTTGTCTGAGTGGAGCTTAGCAATTATAAGTTCAGTGCCCTCGACTTACTATGATTAATTGCCAACCCAGAGATGGCAGAACATGGTTGCAAAATAGCATATAAATTGGGCAGGGATGTGATCGGTGAAGTCAAGGTCAGCAACAAATCATCTGCAAAGAGTAAACATTTGTGCTCAGAGTCTCCCCAATAAATACCCTGAATATCTCTGCATGCGCAAATTTTAATCTCTAGCGGCTCAATCGCCAGAGCGAATAATAACGGCGACAACGGGCAACCCTGTCTAGTTCCCCGTCTGATTGGAAATGATTGGGAAGTATATCCCCTAAGCATTAGCGAGGCACTAGGGGAGTCATATAATATACGGAGGAGATCCAGAAAGCGCCCCCCAAATCCAAAGCAAGTGAGAACATCAAATAGTCCCAGGAGATGGAATCAAACGCCTTCTGGATATCCAATGAAAGTAACATTCCCCTCCTAATTCCCCTTCTGTCCCAATCAGACTGAACCACCGAGATGGGATTAATTAACCGACGGGTTTGGTCTGATGCCTGTCTAGTCAGGACAAAACCTGCTTGGTCAGGATGAATATAACACTGAAGAAAAGTATTAAGTCTTTGGGCCAGTATTTTGGTCAAGATCTTCAGATCTGTATTAATTAAGGAAATTGGGCGGTAATTGGTACAGTCTCCATGATCCTTCCCTGGCTTCGGGATAACACTTATATATGCTGCATTTTCGTGGCAGGGGAGCCCACTACCACTTCTCAAGTCATTAAAGTAAGTACAGAGATGTGGGGCAAGAAGATCTTGATACTTCCTGTGGTAGTGGCCCGGGAAGCCATCTGGCCCAGAAGCCTTAGTAGGATGCAATGTTTTGATTGCGGCTCTGATTTCAGGTTCTGTAAAAGCACCGTCCATCAGTTCCACATGGGCTTGTGTCAATGTAGGCAGCTGTAAGTCGCAGAAGAATGTATTCGCTCCGGATTGATCGAACTTATTCTGCGCTCCATACAGCTTAGCGTAAAATTTGTGAAATTCCCCAATTATCCTTTCAGGGTTCTGGGAGGTAAGGCCCGTGGATAATCTTAGTTTAGGTAAGGTCGGCGTGTACGATCGAGGGACCAGCTTTCTAGCTAACATTGTGGTTGGTTTATCCCCCATAGTGTAGAACCTATGTTTAGACCAGCTGATATGTTTCTCCGCTTGTGTGGTCAAACTAAGATTGAGCGCTAGTCGGGCTTCATCAATTTTGTGCCTTATATCTATCAGGGGGTTCCTCTGCTGTTCGCTCAGTAAGTCCTCTAAGTTTGCTTCCAAACGCTTATTTGTCTGTTCTCTAACGTGTTTAACCCTGGCCGCCACTTGTAATAATATGCCCCGAATCGCAGCTTTATGGGCTACCCAGTTAATTGCGGGGGATGTGTCTGACGCCTTATTAAGTCTAAAGTACTCCCCTGTATTTCCTTTTGAATCTCTAAAAAGATTATAGGGTCATTCAGCAGGCTCACATTGAGTCTCCATGGGGAGGGTCTAGATTTAGTCCACAGCCCTGTAGTAGAGAGTTTGATCGGGGAATGGTCCGACCAAGGGGTAGATAAGATCTTTACTGACTTAATAAATGGGAGCAAAGGCGTGCGTACTAAAAGGTGATCTATCCTAGAATAAGTATGATGTACCTGAGAAAAGTATGTAAAGTCCCTGACCGTGGGGTTGTGTTCTCACCAGGCATCAATGAGGTCATGGAAATGAAATAGACGCGCCACCTTGCTGCTCCCGGTCGGTGGACGCTTCAAAATTGGTTTAGAGAAGTCAGATTTGTCCATAACCCTGTCTAAGGGAATATTACTATCGCCCCCCATAACGACCTGACCCTGGACTTTGGGCATCAGTATCCTAAGCATTTTGCTAAAAAATTCTGTCTGCCCAGTATTCGGGGCATAATATGATATAAAGGACACCTCCTGGTCATGAAGCCGCCCCACTGCCATAATATACCTGCCACCCTTGTCTTTAACAATAGTGATGGGGGTAAAGGGGGTCCGTTTCGAAAAACAGATAGCCACACCGCCCTTTTTTTCCCGGCCCCCTGCTAGATAAAACTGCGGATACTTCACATTGAGGTAGCGGGGCGCTGAGGCCTTATGCCCCATACACACGATCGTTTTTCATGCCGTTAAAAATGCCATTTAAAAAAATGGCCATTAAAAATGATCGTGTGTAGGCTCCAGAGCATTTTTAACGACGTGAAAAACGGCCATTAAAAATTTCGAACATGCTCTCTTTTTTCACGTCGTTTTTCATGTCGTTTTTTTTAACGACGTGAAAAACGATAGTGTGTATGCTTTAACGACGTGAAAAAAAACGCGCATGCTCAGAATCAAGTATGAGACAGGAGCGCTCGTTCTGGTAAAACTAGCGTTCGTAATGGAGATAGCACATTCGTCACGCAGTCACGGACTGAAAAGCACGAGACTGAAAAGAGCGAATCGTCGCTCAACAAACTTTACTAACATGAAGGGTGGCGCCATTCGAACGGAACTTCCCCTTTATAGTGCCGTTGTACGTGTTGTACGTCACTGCGCTTTGCTTGATCGTTTTTTTAAATGATCGTGTGTACGCAAGACAGGCTTGAGAGGAAACATGAAAAAAAAACGACGTGAAAAACGGCAAGAAAAAAAATGGCAAGAAAAACGATCGTGTGTATGGGGCATTAGAAAAATGAGTCTCCTGTAAGAGAAGGACTTCAGCCTTCTGTTTATAATAAAACTGGAAAGCTTTAGTCCTCTTAGCAGGGGAATTAAAACCATGTACATAGTGGCTAACTATTGAATAGTCAGTGTTGTATGTTGCAGCCATCGTGGTAGGGCAGAGCACTCTTATCTTGTGCAGTCAATGAAGTGGAAGGGGCCATGGGAATTAAGACTGTCAGATTTCGTGACCTTTCGGACCATGTCATGCGGGGAGGGTGCCAAACCGAGGCTCCAAAGAGAAAGGGGGAAGGGGTGAGAAGAAAAGTCATTAGAAAAGCAGAAAAAAAAAAAAAAAAAAAACATTCATAGGCCTTAGGCCCAAACAACCAATATAAAACAATCCTAACTGATAAATGAAGGCGTGGGGAATAACCCCTGCCGGAGACAACATCCGGCAAATTAGGTGCAAGGGTACCATCCTCGTCAGAGGATAGGTAGTCTCGCAATTGGGTGGCATGTATGACCACCCAGACCCAAACATGAATATTCTCTATCTAAGCAGGTCATTTGAGGTCATATCAGGAATGACATAAACCACTCAACACAGTATAACATATCAGGCTACCCATAATATTATATGTCCCCAAGGTCAGTGACGCCGGGGCAGGAAGGGTCCCCATCGGTCGTTCCTGCCCCCGAGTCACATCCCAGCAGGGGAACTACATTGCATTCCATCTAAGAGCCCCAGTCTATAAAATAACAAAGTTCTAGCAAACATGTTGGGGTTTGATGGGGCTGAAAATTAGCCGGCTGATAGTTATTCCGAAAACCAGGAAATCAAGTAGCTGCGTGAACAGTGAAAAGTTACGAAGGCCCCGTCAGGCCCATAGTCCACCATGAGCCCAGATCAGTCCTGTGCAACCAAACACTAACAAATCCCAGAAAGGGGTAGAAAAGGACAACAATACTCAGGTATTCCGGCGAGCATTCCTGGCCTGTGAGCGTGTACAATCCTGCCACATCGGAGAAAGGGGACGGTGATCCGGGTGAGGGGGAGACTAAATCGGAGAGTCCCGCGCGATCATACCGAGGCTAAGCAGTAGGTCCTCGCCTGTTTGGAATGTGGAAAATGAATGGGATTTCCCTTTGTAGCCGAATGATAACATAAAAGGGAACGCCCACCGGTACTCAATCTGCTTGTCCATGAGTTGCTGAGGTAATGGTTGCAGGTTTCTGCGTTTTTGGACCGTTGAAGGAGCCAAAACTGTGAAAAGCTGTATTGGTGCTCCAAAAAGCGACAAGTCCGGTCTGTTGCGGGCCGCAAACATCATCTTCTCCTTAATGCGATAGTGATGTGGCTTAACAATAATGTCTCGTGGTAGGCCGTCGGCCCTCAGGGCTGTCAGCGCCCGGTGAATGCGATCCACTTTCATTTGGTGGGCAGCAATGTCAGGGATAAGGGTTTTCATTAGGTCTTTTATAGCCCCCTCTAGATCAGTGTGAGTTTCAGGGAGGCCACGGATGCGGAGATTGTATCTACGCAAACGATTCTCCAAGTCCTCGATTTTCGTGAATGCCTCTTCCAATCTATCCTGGAGGTCAGTGACCATGGCTGAGTTCTGATTGACCCTTTTGATGGTGCCGTCCACTTTGGTTTCGATGAGCTCAAAACGTTCCCCCAAGCTGTGGATATCTTTTTTGAGGTCCGTGGTAATTAATGTGCAGGCCTTAGAGAGCTCCTGCTGCAGCATGGTGGAGAACCTACCCAGCAGTACAGCATCTGGGGAATAATGTGATAGCTGGGGAGGTGGAATATCCTGGCTGGACTGGCTGAATAGGACCTCTGTGAGATCTGCCATGTTTCTTTCCATGGAGGAAGCAGGGGAGTTTACTGAGTCATGCCCATCAGCATACATGGCTGGGGATGAGGGATGTGAAGGTGACTCACCCCGCTGGACGGTCTCCACCTCTCCTGAGGATTGTAAGGAAAAAGGATCCCTGGATGGCTCCGGATTAAGCTGTTTGCCTCCTCTCTGTGCAGCGCCATCGGATCTGGCTGCTGTGCTGCCCCGCGTGTCTGGCTTGCCGGGTGCCATTTTGGATCGCGGCTTAGCTTTAGGGGAAGGCACCGCTCTCCTCTGGGCTGTAGCCTGTTTGTGTTGCCCTTTCCGCGGTTGCCCCGGTGCCCTCCAGTTCATCACCGCCTCGGGGCTACAGTAGGATCGGTCCTGGCTCTCGGACCTCGCTGCCTGCGCTGCTAACAGCTAACAGTGGGTCGGAGTGCCGGGAGCTCGGTCAGTGCACGTCCTCCCCCGAGTCCCCGCGCATGTGCACTTAGTAGCTGCTTTTAAATGGTATAATTTTAGGACTGTTTGTTAATATCTATTGCCTGCAACCTTTATTGGTTTCTCCTAAGTGCTGAGTGGTGTTTTTTTAGGTAGGCCAATTTTAAGCACCCTTTTTAGAATACTCTGCAATACCCTGCAATACCATGCAATACCCTGCAATACCCTGCAATACTCTGCAATACCCTGTAATACCCTGCAATACCCTGCAATACTCTGCAATACTCTGCATTACGCTGCAATATTCTGCAATACCCTGCAATACCCTGAAATACTCTGCAATACTCTGCAATACCTTGCAATACTCTGCAATAATCTGCAATACCCTGCAATACTCTGCGATACCCTGCCATACTCTGCGATACCCTGCCATACTCTGCGATACCCTGCCATACTCTGCGATACCCAGCCATACTCTGCAATACCCAGCCATACTCTGCAATACCCAGCCACTTCCCGCCTGCCAGCCGTCATATGACGTCCTTGATTTTGTGCGGCGATATCTGAATGATGACTGCAGCTACAGGCATTATTCAGATATCAGCTCTTTCAGCCAACGATTCTCTACACCATAAGAATGATCATAGCGGCTGTTCCGCCGATTGATCGTTCTTACGGGAGGCGAGAGGGGATGTCCCCCCTCCCGTCGCCCTCTGGTACTTCTACCGACTAACCGCATCACGGATCACGGTAAATTGCCACTGATAGCGGACGTTTACCACGTGATCGCTCCGTCAAATGAGGGAGCGATCACTTGTAAACAAACCGGCGTCATGTCATGACGCCAGTTCCTCTCTCCCCTCTCTTTACCGATCGGTACAGTAGGAGAGGGGGAGAGATCCATCCACCATGCTCAGCCATCCCTGCCCTACACTGCAATACTCTGCAATACCGTGCAATACCCTGCAATATTCTGCAATACCCTGCAACACTCTGCAATACTCTGCAATACCCTGCAATACCCTGCAATACTCTGCAATACCCTGCAATACCCTGCAATACTCTGCAATACTCTGCAATACCCTGCAATATTCTGCAATACCCTGAAATAAACTGCAATACTCTGCAATACCCTGCAATACTCTGCAATACCCTGCAATACTCTGCAATACTCTGCAATACCCTGCAATACTCTGCAATACTCTGCAATACTCTGCAATAGCCTGCAATACTCTGCAATACCCTGCAATACTCTGCAATACCCTGCCATACTCTGCGATACCCTGCCATACTCTGCGATACCCTGCCATACTCTGCAATACCCAGCCACTTCCCGCCCGCCAGCCGTCATATGACGTCCTTGATTTTGTGCGGCGATATCTGAATGATGACTGCAGCTACAGGCATTATTTAGATATCAGCTTTTTCAGCCGGCGATTCCCTACACCATAAGAATGATCATAGCGGCTGTTCCGTCGCTTGATCGTTCTTACGGGAGGCGAGAGGGGATGTCCCCCCTCCCGTCGCCCTCTGGTACTTCTACCGACTAACCGCATCACGGATCACGGCAAATTGCCACTGATAGCGGCCGTTTACCACGTGATCGCTCCGTCAAATGAGGTACAGTAGGAGAGGGGGAGAGATCCATCCACCATGCTCAGCCATCCCTGCCCTACACTGCAATACTCTGCAATACCCTGCAATACCCTGCAACACTCTGCAATACTCTGCAATACCCTGCAATACCCTGCAATACCCTGCAATACTCTGCAACACCCTGCAATACCCTGCAATACCCTGCAATACTCTGCAATACCCTGCAATACCCTGCAATACCCTGCAATACTCTGCAATACTCTGCAATATTCTGCAATACCCTGCAATACCCTGAAATACTCTGCAATACCCTGCAATACTCTGCAATACCCTGCAATACCCTGCAATACTCTGCGATACCCTGCCATACTCTGCGATACCCAGCCATACTCTGCAATACCCTGCAATACTCTGCAATACCCTGCAATACTCTGCAATACTCTGCAATACCCTGCCATACTCTGCCATACTCTGCCATACCCTGCCATACTCTGCGATACCCTGCCATACTCTGCAATACCCAGCCATACTCTGCAATACCCAGCCACTTCCTGCCCGCCAGCCATCATATGACGTCCTTGATTTTGTGCGGCAATATCTGAATGATGACTGCAGCTAAAGGCATCATTCAGATATCAGCTTTTTCAGCCGGCGATTCCCTACACCATAAGAATGATCATAGCGGCTGTTCCCCCGCTTGATCGTTCTTACGGGAGGCGAGAGGGGACGCCCCCCCCTCCCGTCGCCCTCTGGTGCTTCTACCAACTCACCGCATCACGGTAAATTGCCGCTGATAGCGGCCGTTTACCACGTGGTCGCTCCGTCAAATGAGGAAGCGATCACTTGTAAACAAACCGGCGTCATGTCATGACGCTGGTTCCTCTCTCCCCTCTCTGTACCGATTGGTACAGTAGGAGAGGGGGAGAGATCCATCCACCATGCTCAGCCATCCCTCCCCTACACTGCAATACTCTGCAATACCCTGCAATACCCTGCAATACCCTGCAATACTCTGCAATACCCTGCAATACTGTGCAATACCCTGCAATACTCTGCAATACTCTGCAATACCATGCAATACTCTGCAATACCCTGCATGCAATAACCAGCCACCTCCTGCCCGCCAGCCGTCATATGACGTCCTTGATTTTGTGCAGGGATATCTGAATGATGACTGCAGCTACAGGCATCATTCAGATATCAGCTTTTTCAGCCAGCGATTCCCTACACCATAATAATGATCATAGCGGCTGTTCCACCGCTTGATTGTTCTTACGGGAGGCAAGAGGGGACGTCCCCCTCTGGTGCTTCTACCGACTCACCGCTACGATCGAAGCCAGGATCGTTTTTTTTAATTATTATTTCAGGCTTGCCAGCCTAGAGGTGAGATGTGGGGTCTTATTGACCCCATATATCACTGTAAAGAGGACCTGTCATGCCATATTCCTATTACAAGGGATGTTTACATTCCTTGTAATTGGAATAAAAGTGATCAAAAAAAATTTGGGGGGGGGAAAACGTGTCAAACTAAAATAAATAAAGTAAAATGAACAATAGAAAAAAAAAAATGTTTTAAAGCGCCCCTGTCCCCGTGTGCTCACATACAGAAGCGAACGCATGAGTAAGTCCCACCCACATATGAAAACGGTGTTCAAACCACACATGTGAGGTATCGCTGCAAACGTTAGAGCGAGAGCAAAACATTTTGGCCCTAGACCTCCTCTGTAACTAAAAACATGTAACCAGTAAAAATATTTAAAGCGTCGCCTATGAGGATTTTTAAGTAGCAAAGTTTGGCGCCATTCCACGAGCGTGTGCAATTTTGAAGGGTGATATGTTGGGTATCTATTGGGCTTACTTTACTGTTTTTGTTTTTTTTTAAGCACAAAACTGTTTTTTTTCCCCAAAAAATGCGTTAGAAAAATTGCTGCGCAAATACCGTGCGAGATAAAAAGTTGCAACGACCGCCATTGTATTCTCTAGGGTCTTTGCTAAAAAAAAACATATATAATGTTTTGGGGTTCTATGTAATTTTTTTAGCAAATATATCTTGATTTTGCAAAGAATTGTGGGAAAAAATGACAACTTCAAAAAACTCACCATGCCTCTTTTTAAATACCTTGGAATGTCTTATTTCCAAAAAGGGGTCATTTGGGGGGTATTTGTACTTTTCTGGCATGTTAGGGTCTCAAGAAATGAGATAGACCGTCAGTACTTCAGGTGTGATCAATTTTCAGATATTGGCACCATAGCTTGTGGACTCTATAACTTTCTCAAAGACCAAATAATATACACCAATTTGCACTTTTTTTTACCAAACATATGGAGCAGTATAAATTTTGGCCAAAATTTATGAAGAAAAATTTGTAATTTGCTAAATTTTTTAACAGAAACGAAGAAAAATTCATTTTTTTACCGAATTTTCAGTCTTTTTTATTTTATAGCGCAAAAAATCAAAAACCCAACGGTGATTAAATACCACCAAAAGAAAGCTCTATTTGTGTGAAAAAAAAGGACAAAAATTTAATTTAGGTACAGTGTTGTATGACTGAGTAATTGTCCAGAACCTAAAAAACAAGTCAAGAACCTTGGAATCATTTTTGATGCAAAGCTTACCTGGATTCCGCAAATTATGAACTGTATGAAAAATGCCTCATTCTATTTGCAAATTATTCGGAAGATCAGACATCTACTTTTATATCGACACCAAATCACACTTACTTTGGCTCTAGTACAATCCAGACTAGACTTTGCCAATGGTTTTTGCCTTGGCCTTCCCCTTAAGTGGGTCAAAAAAATCCAAATTATACAGAATCAAGCAGCACGCACTATTACGGGTACACCATATAGACATCACATCACCCCCGTGCTGGCACATCTACATTGGTTACCTATAGTGCATAGAGTACAATTTAAAATCTTGGCTCTGATGTTTATAGCATACTGGGGCCTGGGCCCACTCTATCTCACAGAAATGGCCCCCCATTACACACCAATTAGAGCATTGCGGTCAGGGCTTCAAAATAGGATCATCCAAGCACCCGCCCGACTCCAGTCCTTGGGAGGTAGACGAATGCAGACTATGGGCGCGGCCCTTTGGAACCAACTCCCCGACCATCTCCGGCTCCCAATGCCCCAAGCTCTTTTTAAAAGGCAATTAAAAACCCACCTTTTTAAAAACGCTTTTTCCTAACTACGGATGTTTTTTTTTTTCCCCTCCCTTTTTCTCAAATAGTTTTTTTTTTCCTAAGGCTGATTGGTGAATTTATGGTACAGCGCGCTTAGTTGCAGTCCTCCAAGACAGTATTTGGCGCGATATAAATTTACATATCATCATCATCATCATTCAAAATGTGAGAGCACCGAAAGCTGAAAATTGGTCTGGTTATTAAGGGGGTTTAAGTGCCCAGTTGTCAAGTGGTTAAGGAGATTGGCCTGAAGCTGGAACACAATGTTGGGTCCTTCCCTTCTTTTACCAGAAGTGATATATAAGCTCCTAATGCCTCCTTACGTATCTCTAGATTGTCCCCAATAGAACTCATATATGTCCGAAAGTAAGGGATTAAAATTCCTATAAACTTTTTAAAATATAAAGAAATGAAACCATCAGGGCCTGGACTTTTACCTACCCCAGTGCTTTTAATTGACTGTTGTATTTCTTCTGTAGTAAAATCCCCATCTAATTGAATGGCGTCTTCTTCTGATATAACTGGGAGTTCTGATTTCTGTAAATATTTTTCTATTTTATTTCGTCTAAGCTGGATATCATTCAGGTTCTGGGTATTATTCTCTCTATATAATATTTGCTAATATTCCTGGAAAACGTTAGTATTTCAACTCCCCTTTCTTATCTTTCAGTTTTTCTATATAGTTTACAATACCTCTGGGTTTAATTGAACCTGTTAATAATTTCCCCAGTCTATTTCCTGCATCATAATACCTTTTAGCTGTTAAATTATAAGCCCATTTAGTTTCCTGCTCCATTAAGTCCTTAAATGCATCTCTCTTTTCTATCAATTTGGCCAATGCTGGATCTGAAACAGATCTTTTATGTATCTGTTCCAGGTCCTGGACCTAATGTAGAAGAGTTTGTTTCCCAGCCAGCCAAATTCTCTTCCTCTTAGCTCCTTCTGCTATTAACCTTCCTCTCATAAAAACTTTATGTGTTTCCCAAAGAACAGTCGGGGCAATATTTTCGATGTAATTTTCCTTAAAAAATAAATTCAAATTACTTTCTAAATCCACTACTATTCTAGAATTATGTAGGAGGGACTCATCCAATCTCCAGGATTTCTGCCTTTGCCGGGAGGTCCATTAAAACCAGGACCACCAAAACCGGGGCATGATCTAAAAGAGTTATTGATTTTATTTCTGCCTTTAACAGTTCCTCTAAAAGCTGATGGTCTAAAAGAATATGATCAATTCTTAAAGTGGTTGTAAACCCTTACAGACCTCTTTCACCTACAGGTAAGCCTAGATTAAGGGTTACCTGTAGGTGCTTGAAATATCCCCTAAACCTACACGGTTTAGGAGATATTTACAATTACCTCGTATGGCGATGTCTTCCACGCATGCGCTGGTGTATTCGGCGCATGCGCACTCTAGAAAGGGCACGCTGTGCCGTTTCTGGATGGGGTCATGCCATGACTGGCGGATCACGCGCGCATGCGCGGGAGTGACCTCACGCGGCTCCGGCCAGTCACAGAGCTGGAGTTTGCGGCCCCTGAAGGAAGAAGGGTGAAGAATGGACGCTTCCAGCCATCGAGGACATCGCAGGCTTCGGTTTGAGGTAAGTGACACATAATGGGCTACTATGCGATGCATAGTAGCCCATTATGCTTTACCTTTGCTGGGAAACAAAGAGGAAGTAAAACCCATCAGGGTTTACTTCCTCTTTAAATAGGCTGAGTGTACTAGAGAATAGTAGGGTAAAATCTCTGCCCCTAGGATGTAATATTCTCCATGCCTCTACTAATTGTTGTTTATGTAACTTCTGTTTAAATGCCCTCAGGTGTTTACCCTCCAACCATAGAGAAAGAGGTTGAGTATCTAAGGCTGGATCAAAAACAAAATTAAAGTTACCCACTATTATCAATCTCCCCTCTCTAAACGCTTCCAATTTATTCATAACCTTCTTCAAAAAGAGAGCAGAACGAGAGTTTGGACAGTATAATTCAACAACGTACAGCTAATATTAAACAGAGAACCCTTAATAAACAAGAATCGTCCTTTAGGATCTGATTCTATTGCTTTCAGTTTAAATAGTGCATTTCTGTCAAACCCTAAAGCCCTGTACACACGATCGGATATCCTATGGATTTTCGTCCGATGGATTTGTCCATCGGAAATCCGATGAAACTGTTTTTCATCAGTCTTGGCCACACACCATCAGTCCAAAAACCGACGGCAACAAAACGAGGGCACGTACAACACGTACGACGGCGCTATAAAAGGGAAGAACAAATATAATGGCGCCACCCCTTGGGCTGCTTTTGCTGATTTCGTGTTTTTCAGTCTCCGTGCTTTGCAGATCGTTTCCTGGTGTTCAGTTTGTGCTTGTGGGTTCGTATTTGTTATTCAGTGCGTGCAGTCAGGTCGTTACTGCTTTGCAGTGCCTTCTTGGCCGTTCGTTTACTGTTTTTTAGGTCGTTCTTCTCAGGCCTTGCTGTTCCACGGTGCGTTCTGTTTGAGTTCGTTCTGACCAGGCGACCGGTTTAAGACCATGTTTGAAGTGCGTTCTCGTTCTCGAGCTCGTGCTGGCTATGGACTTGGTGTTGCGGTTAACACTGTAACCCGAGTTCAGTCCGTGAACAGGGTGAGGAGGAGTTCATGGACCAAGAATTGGTTGCTCCAGCGGGACCAATTCTCTCATATGTCTCTGCTGCGGGAAATCCATGAGAATAATCCTGATGATTTCAGGAATTATCTCAGGATGACGGACCCCGTTTTTCACCATCTGTTGGATTTGCTGTCCCCCTATATCACGAGGCAGGACACTGTGATGTGCCAGGCCATCACTGCCGAGCAGAGGCTTATTGCCACGTTAAGATACCTGGCGACTGGGAGAAGCTTGCAGGACCTCAAGTTCACAACAGGCATCTCCCCCCAGGCTCTCGGGATCATTATCCCTGAAACGTGTTCGGACATTATTCAGGTCCTGCAGAAGGACTATATGAAGGTAAGTTTGCTCCTGTAACATCACATTATATGTTTTGATTGTTTGCTAATGTTATATTTTTTTTATCCTCCTTCCCAAATTTGCCTGTTTGTAATATCCTGGTAATGTCCCCATTTTCACCATGCATGTTTTTACCTGTAATGGCTTTTTTTGGGGCCTACATGCCTATTTCCCTTCACTAACCTCTCCAGCATGCTATCCTGGGCCCAAACCCAGCTAGCCTTCTTTTTTCCTATTTTTTTTTGGGTCATTGCCCTTGTAGTTTTACAACCCTCCCCCCCCCCCCCCCCCCAAAATGTGAAAAACTTTTTTAATTCTCAATCCAGATCAGCAGAGTGGTAGAGCCTTTATTTTGAGCCCCCAAAATCATCTCAAACACCCCCCCCCCTTAGAATATTTTCTAATGTCCACTCAGCGAGGGTGAGGCATCTGCTAAGTGTGCCTTATTTTTGGCTATGAAATACTCCCTTCACTAATCATGGTAGCCTGATGTTGGTCAACAATGTCTTTTTGTGTAATCTGTTTGCACTGTAACCTGAAAACGTACTAATGTCTTCTTTTTGTTTGACGCCACAGTTTCCTTGCACACCACAGGAATGGCTGACTGTGGCTGAATAATTTGCCCAGCAGTGGGACTTCCCCAACTGTGGAGGGGCAATTGATGGCAAGCACGTCCACATAGTGCCGCCACCCCCGTTTGGGGTCATACTATTTTAACTATAAAGGTTTCAATAGTATTGTGTTAATGGCGGTGGTGTCGGCACGGTACGAGTTCCTGTATGTGGACGTGGGGAAGAACGGCCGGATGTCCGATGGCGGAGTATTCGCGCAGACGGAGTTCGCTCACCGTCTGCAGTCTGGGGGTCTTGCACTGCCTCTAGATGCAGACAACGTGGATGGACTACCGTTTGTTTTCATCGCGGATGAAGCCTTTGGACTGGGACCACACCTGATGCGGCCGTTTCCCCAACGCACCCTCACCCCGGAGAGGAGGGTTTTTAATTACCGGCTGGCCAGAGCCCGGAGAGTTGTGGAGAATGCCTTCGGGATAATGGCCAGGCGGTTCCGCCTGTTTCAGACAGCTATCCATTTGGCGGAATACAAGCTGAACTCCATTGTGTACTGCTGCTGCATACCGCACAATTTTCTAAGACATTATTCCCCTACATATGTGTCAACAGTTGGGCCTGAGGCCGGTCCATCCGAGATGACCATTCTGACCGGCCTCAACACTGCCCGTACTGGCTTGGCCCCCCAAAGTGCCCGTGAAGTACGTGAGAAATACGTTGAGTACTTCACGGGTAGGGGGGCCATCGCAATGCCAGACCACATCTGACCTTTTGCTTTGTAAAATAAATTTTTATTCTATTTTCTACAAACTTGTTTTGTCATTCTTGTATTTTGGGTTTATGTGTCTCCCAGGTTCTAGTAGTGTCAAGTGTATTTGGCCTTAGTAAATAGCCTCAATTCTCACTCTAAAAAACATTGATTTGGCATTTTCAGAACTCCTATTGAGCATAGAAAGAACAAGCCACACCTTTTTGAGACTTCCAGAAACGTTTTACTCTGTGCACCACATGTTTTTGCGGTTTTATAGAATTACAATTTTTTTTTTGGAGGATTGATTTGCAGAAACATGCATGGGTCAAAATCACAAACTATTTTTTAAAAATATTACAAAAATAACAAAGTGAAAAATACAAACATGAGATGGGGTGATGTCACCCCTGATCCATCCCAAATGTGAAGAACCCCACTTTCTTTTTGGGGCTGAAATGGGTATTTTCAACCTGATCCCATGGCTAGGGTAAACATGTGTTATCTGCCATCATGGGGGATCAATGGACGTGCTTTGGGGGTGCAAAGCCTTCCTCTCACCTACTTTAGTAGGTAGGAAGAGGTTGCACCCCCCAAACAGGGACATAGATATCCTGTGACGGAAGATAGCACATGTGGAGTCACTGTGTGCATCTTCACATTTGGGCTGGTTGAAATACCGTTGCAAATTTTGTATGCAAAAAAGCACACTAAAACAGGGGGGAGGGGGGTCAGACTATTCGCCCCAAAATATCTATAATATTTTTATATTTTTGCTCAATCACATTCATTCGAGTTCTCATAATGTCCATTTCGCTACTACATTCCATTATTTCTTGAATTATTATTTTGGCACTAGCACTCGAGAATGGAGGATTTGGAGTTCCTGACACCACCACGTTCAGCCCCTACAAAAAAAGAGAAATTTAGAAATATGCAGGCCTACATCTGTATTTACCTGGAAGTTGTGGTGACAGACACTGACCTGTTGTGGTGATAAGCTCCACCTCTCCTTCCTCCACCTCCCCTTCCTCCACCTTCCCTTCCTCCACCTCCGCTTCCTGAACATGCTGATCCTGGTGTGGTTTGTGATCTTCGGGAGTGTCTGTGGTCTGTGCTTCCTCGTCTCCTCAGATTGGTGTCCTCCCAGTCTCCTCTCCCCTATGGGAATGGCAAAAATAATGTATCCTTTAGCACACAGAGATTTTAGGCCCGAAAATCTAGACATTGTTTTGAAGTGTGGTACAATTGATATTTGGGCCAGAGTTACAAGGTGAACATATGAGATCTTGCGAACTCTACAAAGCAGCATGTTTTTTTTTAGGGCACTCAAAAATACACTTGGATAACCACCAAGGTATCCACTGGACCACCTGTGTGTGACCCCGTTAAAAATGTTGTCATGGAGGGCGTGTCCAAGATGGCGACCGGGACAGACGCCTAGGTGCAGAGCTCCGCAGCCACGGGGTGCATTAATCCGTTTTATTTATCCTGAGCACCTCTAATCCTTTTGGGGAGCCTACTACTCTGCTTCGGCAGATGATGACGAGGCGGAGGTATCAATCCGGACTCCAGACACCTAAATCTGTGCCCGTTAAGACCGGAGGTGCCGTGCACGTGTCTAAGGCCTGGAACATGGCGTCGCAGGCCTCCACCGCTGTCCCGGACCCGGCTCCGGCCCTCACAGCACAGGCCAACTTTGAAGCCCTGATGCATGCAATCACGGGTTGCCAGGCTACCCTTACCTCCAAGATCGATTCCCTGCAGCTGGAGATGAGCCTCATGCGGAAGGACTCTGATAAGCTCCGCGGCCGTATGGACGAGGTGGAACGCCGGACGGGCGACACAGAGGACGTGGTCAGGGATCACTCGGCCACCCTGCACACGGTGCAACTGCGGCTGAAACACCTCGAATCCCGCGCAGAGGACGCAGAGAACCGTAATCGGCGCAATAATATACGGATTGTCGGACTACCGGAGGGTAGAGAAGGCCCAGACACCACGGCCTATACAGAGCGCCTCCTCCGCACCCTCTTCCCGCAGGCAGCCTTTTCGCCCCAGTTTGTGGTGGAGAGGGCCCACAGAATGCCAGCTACTCGTGGGCCTCCGGGGACGCCTCCTCGTACCTTTATTTTCAAGCTGCTGAATTTTCGGGACCGCGACCTGATCCTTAGAGAAGCCAGGAAGATGGATGCCATCCAACATGAAGAAGCACGCCTGATGTTCTTCCCGGACTTCTCCGTGGACACACAGAAGCGTCGCAAATCCTTCGATGCGGTCAAGCAGTCCTTGCGTTCCCGCAACATCAAATACAGCATGCTCTTCCCTGCCCGCCTGAGAGTGGTTGACGGGGAATCGGCCCGCTTTTTTACATCGCCAGAGGAGGCTGCTCTCTGGGTGAATACCTTGCCCCGAGCCTAATTTTCTGCATACAGGCTTCTGTAATGATGGCATGTGAGTACTGGCTTATGGGTTCCCTTTTCACTGTTTCTCCCCCTAGTGGTGTACTGGGTGGGGTTGTCTGCCCCTGTTGGGGTGACCGGGAGAGACCGCTGCATTTGATGTTTGTGGGGTGGCTGCTGCGGGGGGTGAGTCGCTGGGGGACTCGGAGGGACTGGACGCCTCGATCCTTGGGATCTGTTGGGTCCCCTGTTTACTCCGGGACCTGTCTGTTCCTCTCACATGGCTGTCATCCCCCATGTTCGCCTGCCGTTGGGAAGCCTTCCCCTAGTGGAACTGTTTCCCCCATTGACTCCCCTGCTTTCCTCTGCTGGCGGCCTCTCTCCCCCCCCTCTCCTGATCTGCGGATAGACTACCTATAGGACTTCATGTTATCCTGGCTCTGGGATGGCTGCCTGTGGACAATTATTGGCTCACCGGGTACCCCCTGGGGCCCGTCTATGTCCGTCGAGTTGTCCCTTATGAGGAGGACCCCGGGGGATTACATGGTTCACTATTGACTGACTCACTCATGCCTAAGTTTGTGCCCCCGACACATTTGTCGGGTGAACTTGTTTCTATCCGTTCTGCCCCAGTGGCAGCGTCTCTGCATAGTGCCTCTGCACCTTGTGCCTGGGGTCTATTCGCCTACTTGTCTGTTGATCATGACCCTCTGTGGTTGTTAACCATGTTTGTTGTCGGGATCCAAATGCATCACGGTTGGGGTGGTGACATGGGGTGGGGGGGGGTTGGGGCTTTTATGTTATTGATGTTTTTTTTTTTTTTTCTAGTTATACAGATATACAGTGAAGGAATGTTTAACTATTCTTTGAATCGTGACCTATGTGTGGGAGGGCAGACACTGTTTAATCCTTCTAGGGGGCCGTACCCCACTGCTGACCCTCTTCTGGGGCTCGGCTCGGGGGATGGGCCCTCCATACTATGTTTCATCCCACTGACATGGCTCCGTTGACGCTAATTTCATGGAATGTCAGGGGGATGAACTCCCCCATTAAGAGGACCCTGGTCTTTAAGTTTCTTAAGGATTACAGCCCAGATATTTGCCTATTCCAGGAGACCCATTTGGTAGGGGGCAGAGTCCTTGGCCTCAGGAAGCCATGGGTGGGGCACTATTACCATTCTACACACACCTCCCGGGCCAGGGGGGTTAGTATACTCATACGCAAGTCCCTGCCGTTTGTTTTATTAGACTTGAAGTTGGACCCTGAAGGCAGATACGTCTTACTACATGCCGTAGTTGATAGTCTCCCTATGGTGTTGGTGGGCCTGTATATCCCTCCCCCTGCCACGATTGGACTCCTAGCCAGGATAGCACAGCTGGTAGCTGAATTTCCGGCAGCTGCGGTTGTCTTGGCTGGGGACTTCAACATGGTCCCTTGTCCGAATCTGGACAAACTGACTCAGGATCCAGCTTTAGACTCTCCACTTTCTCGATGGGCCTCAATGTTAGGCCTTACAGATGTGTGGCGATGGAAACACCCTCGTGCTAGGGGATACACGTGCAACTCTGCCACGTATTTAGCAATGTCCCGTATTGATCTCATTTATGTCAGCGGCCCAGTCCTGGCCAAGGTACGGGAGGTGACTACCCTTCCCAGAGGTATCTCAGACCATACCCCTGTTCTCTTGTGGCTCCAGACAAATACAACTCTGGCTAATTGCCTCTGGTGGCTTTCCAGATACTGGGTTACGGATGAACGGGTAGAGCCACAGGTAGATTCGGCCATAGTGTCTTTCTGGTCTTCTGACCCCCCCCCCGCGTAAATCCCCCACTAGTTGGGAGTGCTTTAAAACTTATGTTAGGGGGCAATATCAGGATCTCATTGACTCTTTGCTGCAGGCGGAATCTCACGCCCAGGCACAGGAGGCTAGGTATGCGGAGACTGGGGGGAAGAGCCTCCATTTGGCCCTCTCTGCGGCGCTCCGCGGGGTTCAGTTGCTTAGAGTTTCGGCTGCAAAAAAACAACTGTTGTATAAGTCCCAGAGGATCTTTGAGCAGGGAGAGAAGACCGGACGCATGCTGGCTTGGCTCTCTAGAGAGCAGGCGGTATCCGCTCCGGTGGCTAATGTTAGAGACGTGACGGGGAGCCTTCTGACGGATCCGACTGAGATTAACATGTGTTTCGCTTCCTACTATGCTGATCTTTATTCTTCCAGGGCCGACTACACCGTAACTGAACTCCGGTCCTACCTTGACTCTGTAGACCTCCCCATGCTTACGGAGGAGACCCGGTCGAGACTGGATGCCCCGTTTACTCTGAAAGAGATTCGGAGGGCCGTGACATCTATGCAAACAGGGAAAACCCCGGGCGAAGATGGCCTTCCAGCCGAATTTTTCAAGACGCATAGTGAAGTGTTGACCCCTGCGCTGAGGGAGGTCCTCCGGACCTCGATCGGAGAATCCCAGTTGCCGCCCTCAATGCTGAGAGCGATTATGGTGGTTATCCCTAAACCGGGGAGGGACCCCGAGCTCTGCTCCTCGTACAGGCCCATCTCCTTGCTCAATGTCGATGCTAAGATCCTTACTAAGATACTGGCTAATCGACTTAATGGAGTGATATTGTCCCTGGTGCATGGTGATCAGACAGGCTTTATGCCTGGGAAAGGCACAGATATTAATCTTAGACGGCTTTTTACAGTAATAGATCGAGTGGCTGGGGGAGGGGGGGCAGAGGTGGTTGCCTCCCTGGATGCTGAAAAAGCCTTTGACTCGGTGGAGTGGGAATACCTGTGGGCAGTGCTGCAAAAGTTTGGGTTCGGACCGGTCTTTATTTCGTGGGTACATTTATTGTATTCTCGCCCAACGGCTAGGGTCCGTACCGGTGGTATTTTGTCTGCGGCCTTCCCACTCTGCCGAGGCACCAGACAGGGCTGCCCCCTTTCTCCCACCCTCTTTGCCCTGGCGGTTGAGCCGTTGGCTGCGCTGATACGTTCTTCCGATAGGGTGTCTGGCATTCAGGTGCCACCCCTGGTGGAAAAGATATCCATGTACGCCGATGACACCCTCCTGTATTTGGGTGACCCTCATGCTTCCTTGGCGGCGGCCCTTGAGATTTTCGAGCGGTTTGGCAGGTTCTCGGGCATTAAAATAAATTGGGACAAATCAGTGCTTTTTCCTCTACGCCCGATGACCCCTCCTCCTGACCTTCCGGCCCCCCTTCACTGGGTCGACGGATTTAAGTACCTGGGCATATATGTTCAGAGGAACCTGCCGGACTACTTGGAAGCCAATGTTCGCCCGATCATGCAAAATTTTACCCTCAAATGTAACACTTGGAAGACCCTGCCGCTAACCCCAGTAGGTAGGATTAATCTGATAAAGATGTCCTTCCTCCCTAAATTCCTTTATGCATTCCGGAACACGCCTGTTAGCATACCTAATTCCTTTTTTACCAAACTGGACCAGGCGATTGGAACATTTGTGTGGCAGGGTAGGGTCCCCAGAGTGGCTAGATCCACGCTCCAGCTCCCTTTGTCGGGGGGGGGGGCCTGGCACTACCCAACTTCAAAAAATACTACTGGGCTGCGGTCCTGGTTTCAGTGAGGTGGTGGTTCATGCAGGACCGGTCCAACCCTGCAGTGAATCTTGAAGCGGCAATATTGGGTTCCTATGATGAACTTAGCAATTTGGTGTACCGAGGGCCTCGCTCTAGCATACATATAACTACCCCTATGAGAACAACCATTGGAGTGTGGAGGCGAGTTTCGGGGTCCCTGGTGAAGCCCCGGACCTGTTCTCCATATACTCCCCTATGGGGAAACCCGGAGTTGCCCCATCTGCGGACTGTGCCGGATCCACGGGTGTGGGCCAGGCACGGGGTTAGGACCCGCCGGGATGTTATGCCGGGGGGCTGTCTCCTCTCCTTTCGGGAACTGAAGGACAAATTCTCGCTTCCTTCCTGGATGTATTTTAGGTTTATGCAGCTTCGACATGCACTTAGGGCTCAGTTCCCGGAACCGATCACCTTAGCCCCACACTCGGTTGAGAGACTTCTTGCGGCCAGTAACATAGATAGAGCGTTGTCCTCCATATACTTTAGGCTCACCTGTGCTGGGGGCACTGGTGCTGACAGAGCATTCAGTGCCTGGCAAAGGGATATACCAAGCCTCACGGAGGAGGATTGGTCCGAGGGCCTACAGCAGTACATCCCCCTTATGATAGCTGCCAGGGACCGATTCGTTCAAATCAAGTTTCTTCACAGGGTGTACTACACGCCACAGCGGCTCTCGGTCATCTATCGCCTGGCGGACGATCGGTGTCCGCGCTGCCAGGAGGGTGTAGGTAACTTTATCCATATGGTCTGGAGTTGCTCTCGGATACAGACGTTTTGGCAAGAGGTGACTGCTGACATTAGGACACTTAGTGGCGTTTCCGTCGGACTGGACCCCCTGATCCTTCTTTTGGGTATAACTGACAACCTCCCCACTAACACACATACAAAACTTTTTATTTTTTATTGTGCGTATTATGCTAGGAAAACCATTCTGATTAATTGGAAAATGCCTGAGCCACCCCGAATCTCGGCATGGAAGAAACTGGTGAATGACACGCTCCCAATGTACAAGCTGACGTACATGGGTCGCAACTGTCCTAAAAAGTATCTGAAAATATGGTCAAGTTGGGTTGAGGCCAGGCACCTCACGGTGTAGATCGTGGCCTGTGGATATGACAATAATTCCTCCCCTCCCTCCCCCCTGGGTTGGTACTAAATGGTATTACATTTCTGTCCCCCCCCCCCCCCCTCCGCGCTGATTAGGTAGATGGATGGTCCTGTTGGAGGGGTGTACAAGTGCCCTATGACTAGGTGTAGCAACACTACTATATATAACTGATATGTTTGATTATATGCCTCCTGTTCAAGTGCTGACCTAGTTGTACTCTGTTAGATGCCATTCTTTTTCTGTGTATTGTCCACAGCTTTCTCACATGTACAACGATATTTTTCTTCTAATAAAAAATTCCTTCTGTTAAAAAAAAAATAAAAAAAAATGTTGTCATGTGGCCCAGACTATAGTATATTGCTCTAGAACAGTGGTTCTCAACTCCGGTCCTCGGGACCCACTAACAGGCCAGATTTTAAGTATTACCTTGGGGAGATGCAGACTAGAATACTGCAATCACTGAGTAGCAAATTATATCACCTGTGATGTATTTCAGTTATCTTGCAAACCTGGCCTGTTAGTGGGTCCTGAGGACAGGAGTTGAGAACCACTGCTCTAGAACAAAAAGCTGAGTACACAACTGCTGGAGTGTCATCTCCTTTACCCAGAATCCAGTTTAGCCTTTCATTCACATTCTAATTTACTTATAACACATCATCTAGCCAACAATGTGTAGATGAACATTGTTTAATTAAAATGAGGCATGCCCACATGTAGTTTACGTGGATATGTGGCAAGCATGTTTGGGGGAAGACGATCAAGTTTTTTTAACGACACATTTACCAAATAAGTGGACCCTCAACTTAACATAAAAGTTGTCATTTGAAAATGTGAAACCAGTCAAGCCAAGCACATGGAGCAAAACATGGAAGAATACATATTACAATGTGAAAGAAGACAGTAAAAATAAAAGCTTACTTTTTTCAATGCTTTTTTTAAGCTTCCTATACTGCTCGGGCTCCCTCAGCTTCAGGTCAGACCACCTTTTACGGAGCTGCTCCTTGGATCTCCTGACCCCAAATTTCTCATAGAGAGTCCTCGCCACTTTGTCCATTATTTGCGACTTCCGGAGATTAGGGGTGTCGTATGGCCCATGCTTCCCATCGTAATCCTTCCTCCGCAGAATGTCCACCATCTCCGCCATCTCAGCAAATGACATATTAGTCGCCTTGTATTTTTTAGTCCTGAATCGGGACGTTGCCGCCTCCGGGCTTTCCTCGTCGGTAATTTCAAATAAAGAATCCACCTGTGTCTGCGACATGTCGCCGTCTCACACTGTGCGCCGAACGTTAAGGGGCGGGGAAATCCAGGAAAAGACCGTCATGGGCGGGCGACGAGGGCGGAGTTACACGCATGCGCAAGGTATAAAAAGGGGAAAGAAGTTATTAGGGATGCGCGGAGTAAGGACGACCGGAAGTGCGGTAAAGAACACAACTAAGGTAAGAAGGGAACTGGGGCCTGCAGTGGCCTATAATTGTTCATGATTGTATAGGCCAATATTGTGAGAAGTTGAGTAGAATGTCAGTTGACCTCTCATGTTTTTTTCTGTGTTTTTTACTTGCAGACACTCCAAAATGAATAAGTTAAAGCGGAGCTCCGCCGGAAAAAAAAAATATTAAAAGCCAGCAGCTACAGCTACAGCAGCTGCTGGCTTTTAATATTTGGACACTTACCTGTCCTGGAGTCCAGCGACGTCAGCAGCAGAGGACGAGCGATTGCTCATCGCTCTGCTGCTCCCTCCGCCATCCTCGCTGAGGGAACCAGGAAGTGAAGCCCTGCGGCTTCATGCCCGGTTCCCTACGGCGCATGCGCGAGTCGCGCTGCGCCGTTCTGATTCGTCCTCCTGTGTTCTGGGAGCCGAGTGTCTCCCAGAACACTACGGGAAGTCTGGGGAAGTGACGTCACTCCCGCAGATTCCCGCAGAGAGGACTCCCGGATGTGGGTGAAAATACCTGTCTTAGACAGGTATCTTCACCCCCCTCCCCCCTGAAAGGTGTCAATTGTGACACCGGAGGGGGGGAGGGTTCCAAATAGCAAAAGTGAAAATTTAGGGTGGAGCTCCACTTTAAGGGAGCCAGAGATCATGTTGGTTTTTATTGACAAATATAAACAATTACGCAACCTGTGGGAACTGAAACATCCAGCGTACCACAAGAGTGATGTACGTCGGGCAACAATTAAAAAATTAGCAGAGGATATGAAGCCCTGGATCCCAGATGCAGACTACACTATGATGAATAATAAGATAAACAACCTGCGCAATTCATATAAAAAAAATACAAAGAAGTGCGCGCTTCGAAGAGATCAGGAGCAGCAGCAGAGGATGTAGTACAGCCCAAGCTGTGGTACTACAAACATCTGCAATTTCTGGATGACCAGATTGAGGCCAGGGAATCAATTTCCAGCCTTCCCTCAACCCTTCCTTCCACCCTTCCCTCCAGCGTTCCTTCCACCCTTCCCTCCACCCCTGCAGAGGGGGAGGAGGAGCCACCTGAGCTTGAAGAGCCTGATCTTCGCATCTTCAGCCAGGTATAGTATTTTGGAACATAATTATTGCCCTCAAAGTAATATTGTGATGAAATAGATTTATTCTCCCAAAATGATAACACCCCCCCCCCCCCAAAAAAAAATGCATCAGTCATGATATCCAAAATGTGTGTGATAGATTCCACAAAAAATCTAACTATGTGCTTTTTTCCAACACAGGATGAGGCCAGCCAGGAGGAAGAGGCTCAGGAATGTGGCAGGCAGGAGGAGGCAGAGTTGAGTGTCAGCCAGGAGGAGGCAGGGCCAAGTGGGACTCAGCAGGTCCCCAGGCCTAGTGGCAGCACAGTCTCACAAGTGGCTCCCCTCCACGTCAGACCGCTAAAACATCGGCGGATGACACAGGTGGAGGAGGAGTCACTAAAGATGATCCGTGAGGCTGCTGCCATCATGAGGGCCCCCCTCAACCCTGCGGAGGGGTTTAGTAGCTATCTTGCTGATAAGTTGCTCCAAATGGAGGCGGGACAACGTGACCTCTGTGAGCACATTATCTACATGGCCGTACACATGGGGGTGAGGGGGCAGCTGACTGAGGCCACCCATATTTCTCATCAGGCCAATCCTTCTCCTCCTTCTCCTCCTCCTCCTGCCACATTACCACCCACAGTGGCCCGGCCTGCAAGGGTGCGTGGACGGGGCCGTGGAGAGAACGCTGCAGGGAAGCGTGGAAGGAAGGCTACAGGGAAGAGCAGGAGGTGATTTTCTGGCCTCGTGCTGCTCTTCCAGAAGTTGCAGTTTGATGGAGTACCATAGCTTGGGATGATGTATGTCTTTGGCTGCTGCTCCTGATTTCATGCTGTTGTTTATCTTATTGTTCATCATAGTCATGTCTGCCTTTGGGGTCCAATGACTTCATATTTTCCGCTAATTTCTGAATTGTTGCCCTTCGTTTTTTGTTTGCTTTTTTTGCCAGAATAAATGGAGATTTGATTTCAGCCAACATACTTGACTGATGTGTTTTTATTATGAGTAGCAATAACATTTCATAAATACAATGTGTAATTAATAACAAGGGTCACCAACCTCCATGAGGAAAAGTAAAAAAATAAATGTTGTTGTGAGAAATTGACACACCAAAAAATGCACAACAAATAAATAACACAAAAAAAAAGGTTTTGGGTAATTTGTGAGGTCGGCCTTTAAGAAGAAAACAAATTGTTCAGAAGATCACAAGAAAGAAGAAAGACATAAGTTTGTCAGAACTCGTGATAAAGATCTGCTGCAAAAACGACATTTTAAACACCATTCTAAAGCAAAAAACAATGCGCTGCATTAACCGAGGCAATAACTTGCAGAATGACGAATGTGCTCTCTCTATTAGGAACGCTAGTTTTACCAGAACGAGCGCTCCCGTCTCCTAATTCAGTCTGAGCATGCGTGGGTTTTTTAACCGATGGACTTGCCCATAGACGATCGGAATTTTCCATCGGTTTTTGATCCATCGGAAAAATTTAAAACAAGTTCTATTTTTTAAAACCGATGGAAAAAAGACCGATGGGTCCCATACACGATCGGTTTGTCTGATGAAAACAATCCATCGGACGGTTTTCATCTGTAAAACCGATCGTGTGTACGAGGCTTTACGCTATTCCTTTAGATCTCTTATCGGAGGAGAACCCATGTAACCCATGTTGGAAAGATTTTAGAGCCCAAATTGATTTTTGATGACCATTTCAAATGAGTTTCTTGTAAAAATACTATGTTAGCCGAGAATGCTTTCAATTCAATTTTCATGTCAGTCCCACCAGTGCCGCATGTCGGTCCCACCAGTGCCCCATGTCAGTCCCACCAGTGCCACATGTCAGTCCCACCAGTGCCACATGTCAGTCCCACCAGGGCAGCTTGTCAGTCCCACCAGTGCCAGGACACCTCCTCCATGGGCGGCACAGCCCGGGGGGGCTGTGAGACCCCCTTTGCCCACTACAGGAAATGTAACTCCCTGCTCGCTTTCAGAGGACTACAACTGGGCGTGTCAGACCGCTGCCTGAGCTTACGGGAGGGATAGCAGCCAGCAGTCTTACAAACAGGATTTCACCAGGCAATAACGTTTTTTCAGCAAGCTCAGCAGCCTATTACAGAGGAGGTACAGAGCTCAGAAGAACATGGATGGCAAAGTTGGTGAAGGTAGGAGATTAGCAACAAGGACATGGAAAAACATTTTTGAGTTCTGCTTTAAAGGTTATAACGCCCTCCTACAAGCCAATGTCTCCGGTCGCAGATCTGTAAAAATAAGTACTGTATTTATCGGCGTATAACACGCACTTTTTTCCCCTTAAAATGAGGGGAAAATCGTGGGTGCGTGTTATACGCCGATCCCTGCTGTCTGAGGGAAGAGCTCGCCTCCTGGCCCCGCATTGGGCCACTGTTCTGTCTATCATTTGAGCAGGGCCAGGAGGCATGGCTGTGAGTGGCGGAGGAGTGCCGTGAACACAGGAGATCACCGCTCTATGTATATTCATTAGTCATCACAGCCCTGTGACGCCACCTATACGATCCCCCATTCAGCTGGGATGTGGAGAGCTGTAGGAGTGCCGGTTTTAATACTGAGTATGTCTGAGTACCTTGCATGGTGCTTCCATGTGTTTTCGAATGTGGCCATGAAAAATTTAGGATATGCCGGAAGGACTCCGCAAATTACAGCCATAGAGGAAGAGAGCGGAAGGCAGTCTGCCGGAACACTGTATGGATGTGGTGGTAATGTAGGGACATTGCTCTGCTTTATGCTTGCCACTTGAACCATTACACTGTTAAACATTCTTGTTTTGCATGTCATTCCGACATGTTATTTATAGTGCAACTCAGATGCATCCTCTTGACACTATCAGCATTATAGGGCAAATTGGCCATTATAAATATACCCTGCATAGAGCCTACGTGTATGAGCGATTTTTATCTTGTATATTTTTGACTAAATAAATTTGACTATAATTTGTCAACGACCCATTTATTGCCTTCTGCAGCCCAAGTAGCCGTCTTTTCTTTAGGGTTTTTTTCTTTTGATTTCCCTTAAATAACCCTTTGTAAGTAAATTCAGCGGCGCGCACTCCTCCTCTTCTCTTGGAGACAGCAGGGATAATCTGACACTGGCGAGGCTGCAATGATGGGAAAGGTGAGACTGCAGATGGGCACTGAACAGGCTGCATTTTTGGTAAATTTATAGGCTGCAGATGGGCACTGAGCAGGGTGCATTGATGAGATGTGACGCTAATTTTCTAATTTTGCTTCAAATTTTTTTATTTAAAATGTACGTTTTTTTTCTTTAAACTTCCCTCCTAAAATTGGGGTGCGTGTTATACGCTTGTGCGTGTTATACGCCGATAAATACGGTATCTTAATTCCATTAAAGTCAACAAATGCAGATCCTCTCATACCCTATGCTACATGATCTTTTACTTCGTAATGATGAAATCTTGCTATTATGTCTCTAGTGACATCCGTTGTTAATTTATTTAATAGCTGTATTCTATGAAATCTTTCAAAACGGATAGGAGATAATATTATTTTTTTGTCAAGATTTTATTGAATATTTCTCAAACCACCATTTCTAGATCAATATCTTTAACAGTTTCAGGGATGCCCCGGATCCTTAGATTGTTACGTCTGCTTCGATTTTCTCGATCTTCAAGTCTATAGTGGATGTTTCTAATTTCCAACTGATTCATCCCTGCCCTTTCTCGTAATTCCATATTAGCCTTTTTATGCTCATCTAGATATTCTTCCGTTTCTTCTACCCTTTGTAGGACATTTTTTTATGTCCATTCTTGTTGCAATCATTTCTCTTTTGATCATACATTCTAGGTGAGACATCATGTCAGCTATATCCTGCTTTGTAGGAAGTTTTTCCATTATTTATTGTTGTTGAACTTTATATGTTCCCCCATTACTTGTATTATTACTTGTATTATTCTTAAGCTGTGGATAGTGGGAAATACTTAACATTTGAGTATCTTCTGACATTATTTTAACCCCTGTTTCCACTATCTCTTCTTCTCCTTCACAGGTTTTCTTTTCTATTTGCTCTAAAGAAGGTAAAGTCATCCCATCTTCATTTTCTACTGCATGGTCCACCTTATCCTGGATCAAATATGATTCCAATGTTTCTATGATCCTTATGTTATTGAACTTCTCTATTTCAAATGGGTATGGATTTAAGGCTGATATCTTGGAATGTTAGGGGTTTGAATGACAAGGTAAAAAGATCATTAGTATTTAAATTTCTGCAGTCCCACAAACCCCACATCTTGTTTCTCCAGGAAACCCACCTGACGGGTAGCAAAATCCTAACACTCAGGCGGGCATGGGTCAAACAAGGGTTTCATGCCACATATTCCTCCTACGCGAGGGGCGTGACTGTTCTGTTGAACAAGTCACTCCCTTGCACAGTGGAACAGGTCTTCACGGACCCTGGGGGAAGGTACGTCATCCTTATCCTCGAAATGTTTGCCCAACGTTGGGCAATAATTAATGTGTATGTCCCTCCTCCATTTAACTCCTCCATCCTGTACACGGTCCTTACAAAAATAGCTCCCCTTCGGGTCCATAATATTCTAGTTGGAGGGGATTTTAATGCCATCCTAGACCACAACAAAGATACTACTAACCCCCTTAGACTTGCCCCCCCTGACTTGGATCTCTGGGCAGACACCTTTGGTCTCCAGGAGCTCTGGCGGTGGAAGCATCCGGAGGAAAGGACATATTCACATATCTCAGCAGCACATAGGTCTGGGTCCCGCATAGACTTCATGTTCGGGTCGGCTTCTGCACTGTCTCGAGTCAGAACGGTCTCCTACCTCCCGGCAGGTCTTTCGGATCACTCACCGCTAGAGCTTGGCTTGGGTCTGGGTACCCCCCGCGAGCCGGGATGCTGGAAGTTGGCATCCCATTGGATAGCCGACCCACAGGTCCAGGAGCTGGTGGGGCCCAGGCTCGAGGAATACTGGCAGACAAACGAGGGATCGGCTTCCCTTGACGTGGTCTGGGAGGCGGGCAAGGCTCATGCCAGAGGAGAATACATCTCCTCTATCAAGGCAGTGAGATCCGGCTTTGCGTTACAGACCGCTCAACTGGAACGAAGTGAGGGGGCGGCTTTGGATCTTTTCACGAGGCATCCAACGCCTGAAAATTATTCTACCCTAGCCCAAACGAGGAGAGACCTGAAGCTCCACTACACCTCGCTGGTACACTCAGATGCGCGAAAGCTTGTAGCCAAGCTTTTCGAGTCAGGGGACAAGAACGGCAAACTACTGGCCAACCTCGTAGCAGAACCTATGCTCCAAACAGTAATCCCTAGACTTCAGACTTCCACTGGTTGCCAGGTTACGGACCCCGAAGGTATACTGCGGGAATTCTATCTCTTCTATAGCAACCTGTATGCCGACCCATTCTCTGGCTCAGCTGCTGCTGGGCTGGAGGAAATGGGGGGAAATACTTTGCCTCTCCTCTCTGAGGAGGACAGGATAGCGCTAGATAAGCCATTAACACGTCTGGAAATAGAGGCCGCAATATACTCCCTGCCCAACAATAAATCCCCGGGCCCAGATGGTCTACCTGGGGACTGGTATAAAACTAACGCTACTTTACTGGTTCCTAAACTAAATCAGTTATACATAGACTGCCTGGAATCCGACAGGCTTCCAGACAGCATGTACCAGGCGCATATAGTGCTGCTGCCCAAACCAGGGAAGGACCCCACCTGTTGCTCATCCTACAGACCCATCTCGTTGCTGAACTATGACCTTAAGATACTCACGAAAGTACTAGCCAATAGACTCATGAAGGTTTTACCATCCCTAGTCAACATAGATCAGACAGGCTTTATGCCGGGCAAGTCCACGGACATTAATCTTAGGCGAGTTTTTACCCATCTCCAGCTCCCATCCGAAGAGAATGCCTCTCGGGTACTGGTATCCCTCGACATCGAAAAGGCTTTCGATACAGTCAGATGGTCCTATATGATGCAGGTTCTGGAGGGTTTTGGCTTCGGCCTAACTTTCCGGAAATGGATCGGCCTACTATATAGGGCACCCACCGCTCGTATCAAACTGAATGGTAGTCTCTCGCCCTCTTTCCCGATTAGGAGGGGAACAAGGCAGGGGTGTCCTCTATCACCTGCATTGTTCGCCCTGGTAATGGAGCCTCTGGCCGAGGCCCTGCGGAGGTCGGGGGAGGTGTCTGGAGTACGGGTCGGCTCGGTGACCGAGAATCTGGCATTGTATGCTGATGATTTGATTCTCTTCCTCGGGGACCCCGGTCCCTCGCTCGCCGGGGCGCTTCGGATTCTGGACCGTTTCGCGACTCTCTCTGGCCTCAGAACCAACTGGAGCAAATCACTAATTCTACCCATAGACCCCGGGGCAAGGAGGCTGAGTGATCCTACTTCGCCTCTACAATGGGCAGATACCATCAGATACTTAGGGATAAATATCTCGTCCAATACTAAAGACTTTTTCAAACTTAACCTGTCCCCGGTGCTGCAGTGGTGTAAACTAAAACTGAAGGCTTGGTCAAACCTCCCATTATCTCTAATAGGGAGAATTAACTTAATAAAAAGGAATTACTCCCGGTCTTGCTATATACCTTACGGCACTCTCCGGTATGGATCCCCAGGTCTCTTCTCCGGCAACTAGACTCCTCAGTGGCTTCTTTCTTGTGGCAATCACACCCGGCCAGATTTAGTAAAAAGATTTTGTATAGACCATGGACACAGGGGGGACTTGCCTGCCCGGACTTCCACACCTACTACTTAGCAGCAATGCTCACCCATGCACATAACTGGCTGGTTTCGGACAACACCAATGCGTCAGTTGTCCTGGAGGCGGCACACCTAGGATCTTTCGAGGCCCTTCGTAATGCACTCTATAGGGGGTCAGGGGGCTCTGCGGTACCCTCGACCTTAGCTATGAAAGCGATCATTAAGGCATGGTTCACGGTAGTGATTAAACCTAATTTGGCGAAGGCCAGGTGGTCCCCTAACACACCACTTTGGTGCAATCCGAGGCTCAGGGAGTTCCACTCTTTGCAGGATCCGGGTCTGTGGGCCGGCAAGGGCATCAAGTATTTGAGGGATATCTGCGATGAGCTGGGGCTATTTACATTCGATAGGTTAAAGAATAAATTCCAGCTTCCGAACTCTTTCTTTTTCAGGTTCCTGCAGCTCCGCCACGCCTTCAGCTCGCAGTTCAAGTTGGTTCAGCTCCGGCTGGAGCTTGATACCTTGGAGATTCTCCTGGACGATGCCGAGCTCTCAAAGCCCCTGTCCCAAATCTATCGAGCACTCCTGCCGTCCATCCAGGAGGGTCTGGATGGTCTGCGTGATTTGTGGCGGGCGGAGGTGCAGGAGCTGGACAGTGGAGACTGGGAGGATATGTGGGACTACCCATTTCAGCCACTGGTGGCTACCAGGGACAAACTGATCCAATTCAAGATCCTCCACAGGATCTATTATACACCCCAACGCCTAGACCGCATATACCCGGCCCTGACAGCTAACTGCTGGAGATGCTCTGATACTCCTGCAGATTTCACACACATATTCTGGGATTGCCTACAGATTCGGGAATATTGGCGGGAGGTAACACAATTCATCCATAACCTAACTACCATTTCTATTCCCCTGACAATTAGTGTATGCCTTCTTGGCCTGGTGGAGCCACTGGCACTTGCCAAAGCCCCACGTACCCTAATAGGTATCCTCCTGTTTTACGCAAGGAAAGCCATAGTACTAAAGTGGAAGTCAGCCATCCCCCCAACCCTGACCTCATGGAAGCATCTAGTCAATACAGTGGTCCCCCTCTATAAAGCGACGTATCTGTCTCGTGGATGTCCCAGAAAATATGAAAAAGTCTGGCATCTGTGGACTGATTCGGAGTCCACAACAGATGACCGACCCCAAGAGGAGTAATTCACCAGATCTCCTCCGCACTCATCAGTCCTGATAGGAGCTAAGGTCCATACTCTGAATGAATGAATGGAGGTGTAAGCATAGCTCAAATTCAAAGCACCTACCCCTGCATGCTCCTGATAAGCCCAACCCAGACATCTAGGAACGAGTAGTGGTCCTGCAAGGAATAACAACTCCTGTTGTAATCCTACCTTGTGTATCCCGAGAGGTGTCCCTGTTATGTTAGTTAGATATATTTAGCGTTAAGATGAGATGATAAGTTGTCATCTGTTTTTTGTTTTCTTTTTCTTTATGTCCCCTTGTGTTTTTGGGGGTGTCCCCCCCCCCCCTTTTTTTTTTCTCCTCCCCCGCCCCCCCCCTTTTTTTTTTTGTGTTCTTTCTTCTTTCTTTGATGTGCACGTGGTAATGTGCAAGGTTAGGCCGGGGTATGCCCCAATGGCCATGTTTTGTATCTCAGAAAACTTTAATAAAGCGAATTTAAAAAAAAAATAAATATGATTCCAATGTTTTCATAGACTGATGACTTGACTCGCACCTTCCACTTGAGTTGTTTTAGCTCCTCTCCTCCCCACTGCTGCTCCAATTCTAACAAGTAATACCAGAAACCCAGTTGTCAGGGTGGTGATATATCCTATCTGATCAATAAATTAGTGCACTCGAGCCGGGAGGACACAATGTCCATATAGGGCTTGTATAAATAAAATAAAAAAAGGAAAAAGACGGTAAGATCATCAACGTCATAGCAGGCTGTTTGATGTTTTAATTTGAACCAGTAATCAAGCTTTATTCTTCCTTTTTTTTTCCCCCTTTTCCTTTGGGTAGTCTAAGCCCTCAGTCTAGGCCTTCAATCACCAGGCATAGAAGACAAGCAGTTGCGATTTCAAGCTTCAATTCTGTTCAAGGATAATATTGTTTTTTTTTTTCTTTTCTTTTTCCTTTATATGAAAAAATGAGTTTTTAGTTTAGCAGAGTATAGTTGAAAGAGATAATGTTTGCATTAACAAGATTAGGGAATATATAGTGGCATATATCAGAGAGACTTAAAGGTAAGTAGAAACAGTTCGATATGCTATGCGGACAGAGTTCTTACAGTCCTTAAAGTCCTTTTTAAATTTACCAGCTTTTCTTCTGCCCCTTGTAAAGAACAAAGGTTAAGGAGACTGAGGAAGCTAAGGAGGCTGAAAAAGGGCTTTATTGATTTAAAGCGGAGGTTCCCCTTACATATAAACTTTGTATTCCTAATATCGTTATAACAGTTACATTAGTATGTCACCAACCTTTTCTCGTTTCGGAGGCTGTAATTGAAGAAAATTAATTTTCATTACTTGCACTTCCTGGTTTTACTCCCGCGGGAGTAGGCGGGTCTTTCTTTCCCCGGCGACGCTGTGTGTTCTGGGATGTCAGCGCAATGTCTCCTGGGAGCAAAGTGTCATGCTTCCCAGGAGACGCCCTCCAGCGAAATCCCATTCATTAACCACTACCCGGAAGTCTGGCGGAACTCTGTGCTTGTGGGCTTCACGATGCCCACAAGCAAAATGGAAAAGACAGGAACAGTTTTTCTAAATATTTATTTTAAACGAAAACGAACGGGGGACGATTGAAAACGCAGGATTAGTGAGTACTTATTAGTAATATGTAAGGACATGCAATAGACATAAAAAAAATATAAGTATGGACCGCGGAACCTCCGCTTTAAGGTTTGTGTGGTTTATGCAGTATTTATGCAGAATCGATTTGGAACCAAAAATAATTTTTTATTATTTAAATGCTTAGCTGCAAATAACCATTTTTGACGATGTTTAGGTATATCATTTAAAGAAAAAATATTGTGGCTCGGATAATTTAAAGCATTATCAATATCATCATCAACACTGCCTGGAAAAAACAAAGATATTTAATATTTTCAAAATGTCATCCACATCTACTTAAGCATTTACTTTACCTCACGCAGCCCCAGTGCAGTGTGGGGGGACAGCCTGTGATTTATCCTGTGTACTGTGTCTTTTATCCTGTGTCCTGTGCAGCAACCTGTCCCTTTTTTGGGTTCCAAGCCCTCAGCCTCCAGCCCTCGAATACCTCCTGTTGCTACTTCATCTCTGTCCGCACAACACAGTACAGCCCTCGGGAGTCCTTGGCTCTCCCCAGAAATCCTCGTCTCTGCCCAGCTGCCGTCACTCTCCTATTTACTATCTTTGGGTAGCTCTGAGTGCCTCCGAGATCTCACAGCAGGGATACAGTTGATGCCGCTGTTACTTTTATTTACGAACCTCTTCACACAGATCGCCTTCCTTTAAGCTGCTTTGCTTCTCTGAAGCCTCTGGTCACTCTGCGCCTCTCACTGTCCGTTCTTCCCAGATCTTAGACCTCGGCAGCACCTCCACCTCTACCTCTACCTCTCCTCATGCTCTCACCATACTCCTACAATTACAAACACCGAGAAGGTAGGTACAGCCTGTAGTGGTCAGCTATTAGCAATGCTTCATACAGGAGTTTTACACTCCTGGCTTTACTTGCTTGGGGAGACACATGGAGCTCGGAGCTTAGGGAATATGAGTGTATCTTTGTTGATAAGAATAACACGAGCGAGGGGGATAGGAATGTATGTAAATGTATATGGATGAAACGGATAAGTTGGCGAAACACATTGAAGTATAAATTGGCACCTAGCACCTCAGTGGGAAAATACAGTCACTTTAGAAGCCCTCAACAAGGGCCAAAAGGAGGGAAGGGGGAGGGTATAGGGGGAGGGAACGGGAGGGGAGAAGGGGAGGGAGAGTGTGTGAGTGGGACACAGGAATGGGTGACTCCACAAAAATATGATTTCTTAAAGAAAAGCAAAAACACAAAGATCAAGAGGAAAATACATTGGAGGCACAGTATCACAAAATGGGATGTACACTGATAGAGAGGGATGATGATAGTTAATGGGCAGGAAAAAAGGGGACCCCTAAATCAGATTAGGAAAATTAAGGTATGCTTTTGGAATGTGCGGGGAGTAAAAGATCCAGCTAAAAGACGGACAATTTTTTCAACGGCAGAAATAGGTAATATAGGGATACTATGTCTGCAGGAAACACACCTGGAAAAGGAAACAATTAATAGAATTAATACACTAAAGCAGTGTTTCTCAACTCCAGTCCTCAAGGCGCCCCAACAGGTCATGTTTTCAGGATTTCCCTCAGATGAAACAGCTGTGGGAATTACTAAAGCAGTTAAACTGATCAAAATACCTGTGCAAAACAATGGAGAGCCTGAAAACATGACCTGTTGGGGCACCTTGAGGACTGGAGTTGAGAAACACTGCACTAAAACACAGGATATATCAAGTACAATATCATTCTACCCACACCTCTTATTCAAGGGGTGTGAGTGTACTGATCAGGCCTGGAATGGTGTTCTCCTGCGGGCAGAGTAAGGTGGATGAAAAAGGGCGGTATGTATTCCTTTTCTGCCAGATAGAAATGCGAAAATATGTGTTGGCTAGTGTGTATACCCCCCACCGTTTAGTATGGAAATTTTGAGGGAGCTAATGGAGTTTACCATGGACAAGGAGGGGGTACCTGTTATAGTAGCGGGAGATTTTAATATGACTATGAACAAAAAAGTGGACAGGTTCCCGGCTGGGGCCTCCCCTGGTGGCACGTCTGGCAGCCTCCTCCTCCAATTCTGTGGAGAGACGGGGCTGGTAGACGTGTGGAGGGGGAGACATCCGGAGGAAAGGCAGTTTTCCTGCTATTCGAAGACACATGCGACCTTGTCCAGGATAGATCTGGTACACTGTAACGGGATGCTATGAGTGAGGTGGGGAGGTGGAATATGAACCGAGAAATATCTCGGATCATTCATCAGTGACGTTAGAAATACACACAGGTAGAAATTTTAGTAAAGGGGATTGGAACGTAAATCCATTCTGGTTGGAAGTAAAGACGTGGGGGGAATTTGTGCCAGTCTGAAAGAATTTATAGCTTTTAATGAAGGATCAGCCCCGAGGGGAATTATTTGGGATACTTTGAAGGCCTTTCTGCGGTAAGGCCTGATACAAAAAATTTCAGCTGTTAAAAAACAAACGCAAGGCAAGGAGGTTATAGCAAGGGAAAATGTAAGAGGAGCTAAAGCAAGATATGTGGAAACCCCAACCACAGAGAAACATAAAGATATGGCTAGAAAGTCAGGAAGAATACAAAGAACTAGTACTAAAAAAGGCAGAAAACAAAATGCTATTTCAAAAACAGTGTTTCTTTGGGGAAGGAGAGAGAGTGGGAAGAATGCTGTCTCAAATAGTTAGGGCCAACACGCCCTCCTCTGCAATTTTGGCTATATGTGATGAGGAAGGGGAGATCAGGAGAGGTACCACAGAAATAACAGAGGTCTTCAAAGATTATTACCAAATATTGTATAGTAGCGCACTGTCGGAAGATGTAGAGAGAGAGATGGGAGTTTTTTTTTGAAGGTCTGCAGATCCCTGCGCTGTCAAAGGAAGACAGGGAGGGATTGGAGGCACTACTTACGCTGGAGGAACTACAAAAGGCAACAACAGACATGACAAACCAAAAGGCCCCTGGACCTGACGGTTT
The DNA here is from genome assembly GCA_029206835.1 of Rana muscosa. Classification (NCBI taxonomy): domain Eukaryota; kingdom Metazoa; phylum Chordata; class Amphibia; order Anura; family Ranidae; genus Rana; species Rana muscosa. The sequence goes on from CM055117.1 coordinate 300,721,355, forward strand.
GCCAATAGAAATATATAAAACATACAGCGAGGTGCTGCTTCCAAAACTTCTGGAGATACTCAACTGGGCAGCCGAAGAAGGTAAGTTGCCACCGTCTATGACGGAGGCGACTATCATCGTACTCCTGAAGGAGGGGAAAAATCAAGCTGAGACGGCATCATATAGGCCGATATCTCTTTTGTGCTCAGACGTGAAGATACTTTCTAAAGTATTAGCAACACGACTGAACAGAATAGTGGCGAAATTGGTGCACCCGGACCAGACGGGATTTATTCCAGACAGATCCACAAGTATTAATATAAGAAGAAAATACCTAAATATTCAGATGCCAATAGAAAAAGGAGGGACAAGAGCTATTTTGTCTTTAGATGCAAACAAGGCGTTTGATAGCCTTGAGTGGCATTACTTGTGGACAGTGCTGGAGGGGTTTCAGTTTGGCCCAAGGTTCACCAAATGGATCAAAATATTGTACGAGGGACCAAAGGCCAAAGTAAGAATAAATGGGGAATGTTCAGATTGCTTTTCGCCCTTGCAATGGAACCCCTGGTCATTTCAATAAGGGCATCCACGGAAGTACAGGGATTTAAGAGGAGACTGGGGGAAGAAGAGGTCGCTATGTATGCCGACGACGTGCTACTTTTTTTAGGGGACACACAGTCCTCGTTGGATGCAGCAATGGGGATAATTGGGGACTTTGGAAAGTTCTCAGGACTAAGGATAAATTGGGATAAATCATCACTTTTGTCGATAGACCCATTACTACAGCAGATAACCCAAGTAAAAGTTGTAAGTCAGATGAGATATTTGGGAATAAATGTAACAAGAGACCCAGGTCAATATATAGCCAGAAATTTAGTACCATTAATGACAAAATTAAAACAAAAGTGCCGAGTTTGGAACAAGCTCCCACTATCGGTGGCTGGACGTTGCAATTTGGTTAAAATGGTGTGGATGCCACAGATCCTATATGTCTTACACAATTCCCCAGTAGGGATCCCAAAGTATTGGTTTAAGAAATTGGATAGTGTGTTTAGGGAGTTGATATGGAGAAATGGAGCGGCAAGAATCAGCCTCCGAACCCTACAACAACCTAGAGAGAAGGGGGGTCTGGCACATCCAAACTCAAGATACTATTTTTTAGCTGCACAAATGCAACATATGCAAGGAAGTAATCTAGCGGCGGGTAGAGAGGTCGGGAAGAGTTTGATATTGAATGACACCAGTCATGACACAGTAGTAGAGACTGATTCTTTTTGCTCTAGGGGCCCCACAGTGCAATTGATGGTGAAGTGTTGGGAGACAGTCAAGGAGATACTGGGGTATAAAGGATTCTCTGAATTTTCCCCCATATGGGATAATAGCAACTTGAAAGAGCTTAAAAATATGGGAAAAATTGAGGAATGGGACAGGTATGGTGTATATCTCTTGACGCAGCTTTTTAAGATGGGGAGAATAAAGTCGTTTCAGGAGATTAGGGAGGAATACGGAGTCCCAAATAAATACTTTTATAGGCATCTGCAAGTAAGGCATGCTTTGAATGCACAATTCGGCCAGGAGCCACCAGAATGGAATGAAATGCCCTATTCTTTGCAGATTAGTAAATGCAGATACCTCGAGTGGAATGATTTCGGAGATGTATAAGTGCATAAGCGAGGCGGACCAGGAAAAGGGATCTGATATTAAGAACAAGAATAAATGGGAGAGAGATGTGGGCCTAATAACACAAGAACAGTGGAAGAGGATATTAGAAGCAGGTCCCAGAGTATCACTCTCCCCCTCTCAAATGATATTGCACTTGTATTTAATACACAGAGCATATTACACACCCCAAAGAATGTTTCAGTTTGGTAGGAGACTGGATGCGAAGTGTCAGAGATGTGGAAAGGATGAGGGAGACCTGATACATATGGTCTGGAGGTGTCCCAAACTGTATTGGTATTGGAAAGAGATTATAGATAGGATAAACTTTGTTTTTGGGACAACTTTACAACCAGAGGCCAGGCTATGTGTGTTGGGCCTTCTGGAGGAAAGGGGAATCCCAGGGGACATACAAACGGCAATAACAAGGTGTTTGTTCCAGGGTAGGAAACTGCACAAAAGTGGCAAGCGAAGGACCCCCCAACAGGGACAGAATGAAGGAAAGTAATAGATAATACTATTAGGAAAGAAGATTTTATATATAATAAGAGAGGAAATAGAAAGAAATTTAAAGATATATGGAAAAAATTGGGTAGAAGTGGAGACACGGTAGAGGGTGGAGGGTGGGAGGATGAGAGAGGGAGTGGAATGAATGGGAGGGGGAGAGGGGGGAAGTGGAAGTGAAAATGGGGGTGGGATAGGAAAAGGGTGAAATAGTAGGGTTTTTCTGTGTTACCGCTAGTGGTTAGTCGTAATTATTTATATATTGCTGTATAGGAAAGATGATTGTATGTGTAAGAATGTTTATAGAAAATAAATAAAGAATATTTGAAATAAAAAAAATAAAAGGTAGTGATCAGAGAGAGGGAAAGGATAGTTGGAGAGGATGCACGGAGTGCATAGGTGGTAGAAAATTAGGTCATGGGTATTGCCTTCAGAGTGAGTAGAAGCGTGTATCCATTGCTTCAGATCAAAGGAGGAGGTTAGACTGAGAAGTTTGGAAGTGGCAGAAGTGTTGGTATTATTAGGTATGTTGACGTCTCCAAGAATGATTGTGGGGATTTCAGAAGAGAGAAAGTAGGGTAGCCAGGCAGAGAAGTCATCAAAAAAGGTTGATATCAGTCCAGGGGGCCAGTAGATCACAGCTATCCTTAGAGATACTGGAGAGAAAAGACGAATGCAGTGTGCTTCAAATGAGGAGAGTGACAGAGAGCGAGGTGGGTGAAGTACCTGAAAGGTGCTATGTGGGGCTAGAAGGATTCCGACACCCCCTCCCTTACGTCCACTGGATCTGGGGGAGTGAGTCCAGAGAAGACCACCATGGAATAGAGCAGCAGAAGACGCAGTGTCGGATTCATGAAGCCAGGTTTCGGTAATGGCAAGTAGATTAAATTAAATTAGCAATAAAGAGGTAATGGAGAGAGGTGAGTTTGTTACAGACAGAGGTATTTAGGTGTTTTGCCAAATACCGCATGCAATCCTGAAAATGTCAATTCACTATTGCCTTATGCAGTATTTACAGCATGAAGAAAAAACGCTTGGTAAATACAGCATAACACAGGAGTGAAAGTAAATACACAAAAGGAAAAAAAAAAATGCATGCAGTAAATAAGTAGTGGTCCCAGGATGCAATATTTAAGGAACTGGTAGCCATCATCATCCTTAACCACTTAAGCCCCGGACCATTTGGCTGGCCAAAGACCAGAGCACTTTTTGCGATTCGGCACTGCGCAGCTTTAACTGACAATTGCGCGGTCATGCGACGTGGCTTCCAAACAAAATTGATGTCCTTTTTTTTCCCACAAATAGCTTTCTTTTGGTGGTATTTGATCACCTCTGCAGTTTTTATTTTTTGCGCTATAAACAAAAATAGAGCGACAATTTTGAAAAAAAATGCAATATTTTTTACTTTTTGCTATAATAAATATCCCCCAAAAATATATAAAAAATTTTTTCCTCAGTTTAGGTCGATACGAATTCTTCTACACATTTTTGGTGAAAAAAAATCGCAATAAGCGTGATTGGTTTGCGCAAAAGTTATAGCGTCTACAAAATAGAGGATAGTTTTATGGAATATTTATTAATGTTTTTTTTTTTTACTAGTAATGGCGGCGATCAGCGATTTTTATCATGACTGCGACATTATGGTGGACACATCGGACACTTTTGACGCCATTTTGGGACCATTGTCATTGATACAGCGATCAGTGCTATAAAAATGCACTGATTACTGTAAAAATGACACTGGCAGTAAAGGGGTTAACCAGTAGGGGGGCGCTGAAGGGGTTAAGTGTGTCCTAACTGTGGGGGGGGGGGTGGGCTAAGTGTGACATGACACTGATCACCGCTCCCGATTACAGAGAGCTGTGATCAGTGTCCGGTCACTAGGAAGAATAGGGAAATGCTTATTTACATCAGCATTTCCCCATTCTTCCTCTCCGTGAGACGATCGCGGGTATCCCCGTGGACATAGAGTCCGCGGGACCGCGGTCGGACTCACAGAGCTCATGGCCCACAATGCCGCATTTTAAAGGGGACCTACCTGTACGCCCATTTGCCCAGCCGTGCCTTTGTGTCGACGTATATCGTCGTGCGCTGGTCGGCAAGTGGTTAACCAGTAAACAACATGATTGTTAAGGAGCTGCATCCTTAACAACCGATGTAGAAAAAAAAATTAAGAAAGAAGAACGGCGTGCTGTCCCCTCCACCCCCAATCCATACCCGCCCCAGATCTTCTTTTTGGGTCCCTCACCGGCCAATGTAATGATCCTGCTGCTGTATGAGCCAATGAGAAGAGAGACCCGGGAGAGCTGCTGCTCTCATGCATATCGCTGGATCTAGATGGGGCTCAGGTAAGTATAAGGAGAAGCTGCACTCAGGTTTTTATACCCTAATGCATTAAGGTAAAAAAAAATGCTATTAGAATCACTTTAAAGTGTATATATGGTCAAACTGTAAAACCATATATTCATTGCATTTTATTTGTAGCCTACTCCTATTAATCTGAATGATCTTTTTGTAAACTTACTTCTGAAGAAGTCTGCACATTTACTTCCTGGAATCTGTAGCACATATTCACCATGTCCTGTGAGTAGGCGCTGCTGTGTCATAGAATTCACAGACCCTGCCTTCTGATTTACAGAGGTGGAATCACTGCTTGCAGGCAGCAAGGTACCATGGGATAAGTAATCCTTAGAAACAAAAAGGAACATGGAGAAAATGCAGGAAGTTGTGAAAAGAGATGGCTAGCAGGCAGCACTCACAATATGAACAGAGATTTTTTTTCCAAGTAAGCGTATATTGGATTGTCAAAAGTAATTGTTTTGCTATTGCAGTGTTGGTTATAAAAATAAAGTGTATTCCAAGACCAAAGATTTAAATGAAGGAACATCTTCTTTAAGCACATTAAGAGGTTTAGCTAAGACAGACAAGCAAGGTCTACCTACCAAAACAGTCCACTTTTTAGTGAACTCCTTTTTCCACTGGATAAAGCTCCGCAATGTACTCTGTCATACATTGCCCATTAAATGTGTTCATGAATGGGTAATGTATTTTTTGGCTTTTCAGGTCTCTTAGTAGGGATGAGCTCGGTGTTCGAGTCGAACATAAGTTCGACTCGAACATCGGCTGTTCGACCGTTCGGCGAACATCGAACGATTTGGGCCGTTCGCGCCAAATTCGAGTGACGCGAACGGCCCACAATACACTGCGCTATCGCAGTGCAATCCCTGCGCTGTGATTGGCCAAGCATGCACTGTGACCCCGCATGCTTGACCAATCACAGCGCCGGCAGCTAGGAGAGACATAATTGGCCACAGGCAGGTTGCCTGTGGCCAATTATAGCTCAGGGGGTTTAGCACACGCCCCACACTATAAAAGGCTGCCAGCGCGGCGGCCTTGTGTAGTGTGTTCCGGCGCAGGGAAAGAGTTACATAGGCAGGGACAGTGTCAGTGCTATTTGTACCTCAAACTTGTGTGTAGGGAGAGAGAAGGATAGGCAGGGAGAGTGTCAGTGTCATATTCTTTGCTAAACCTTGTGTGCAGGGAGAGAGAAGGATAGGCAGGGGACAGTGTCAGTGTCACATTCTTTGCTAAACCTTGTGTGCAGGGAGAGAGAAGGATAGGCAGGGAGAGTGTCAGTGTCATATACTTTGATAAACCTTGTGTGCAGGGAGAGAGAAGGATAGGCAGGGGACAGTGTCAGTGTCATATTCTTTGCTAAACCTTGTGTGCAGGGAGAGAGAAGGATAGGCAGGGGACAGTGTCAGTGTCACATTCTTTGCTAAACCTTGTGTGCAGGGAGAGAGAAGTATGGGCAGGGAGAGTGTCAGTGTCATACTTTGATAAACCTTGTGTGCAGGGAGAGAGAAGGATAGGCAGGGGACAGTGTCAGTGTCATATTCTTTGCTAAACCTTGTGTGCAGGGAGAGAGAAGGATAGACAGGGAGAGTGTCAGTGTCATATACTTTGATAAACCTTGTGTGCAGGGAGAGAGAAGGATAGGCAGGGGACAGTGTCAGTGTCATTGTTGCTAAGCCTCCTGCACATTATACACCTGAAGTTAGCCCATATTGCTGCTTTTTCCTGGTGTGTTACACCAACAGGCATTTGCAGCACTTACAGCGGGTGGAGTGTGCCTCCTGATCATATTACACCTGAAGTTAGCCTGTATTGCTGCTTTTTCCTGGTGTGTTACACCAACAGGCATTTGCGGCACTTACAGCGGGCGGAGTGTGCCTCCTGATCATATTACACCTGAAGTTAGCCTGTATTGCTGCTTTTTCCTGGTGTGTTACACCAACAGGCATTTGCAGCACTTACAGCGGGCGGAGTGTGCCTCCTGATCATATTACACCTGAAGTTAGCCTGTATTGCTGTTTTTCCTGGTGTGTTACACCAACAGGCATTTGCGGCACTTACAGCGGGCGGAGTGTGCCTCCTGATCATATTACACCTGAAGTTAGCCTGTATTGCTGCTTTTTCCTGGTGTGTTACACCAACAGGCATTTGCAGCACCTACAGCAGGCGTAGTGTGATTCCTGCAAAATATACTCCTGAAGCTAGGCCTTATTGCTGGTTTTCCCATTTCCCTGCAGGCCATTAGAATGTCTGGAAGGCAAACAAGGAGAGGCAGACAGTCAGGAGCCAATAAAAGAGGGCAAGCAGGCTCTGTGTCTAAAGACAACAGTGCTGGTCGTGGACGCGGTGTATCGCCATCAGCACGTGGCCATGGGACACGCTTGTCCTTCTTTTCGGCAGCTGGACGTGTTGAGCCGCATCATGCCGAAGACTTGGTAGAGTGGATGACCAAGCCCTCCTCATCCTCCTCATCCTCTCTCACCCAGGCTCAGGGTACTGACAAAGCAGCTGCCAAAGCGTCCTCTTCCCTGGTATCAATGTCATCATCAGTCACTCCTTCCCTAGACCAACCATGTCCTCCTGAGGAGTCCCCCGAACTGTTTGAGCACAGTGTTGGGTACATGCTCCAGGAGGATGCCCAGCGTTTCGAAGGGTCTGATGATGATACCCAGCTAGAGGAAGGCAGTAGCGTGAGAGCAGAGAGAGGGGATGCTCAAGAAGGACACCAATCTGGCAGTCATGTTCCAGCAGCTGCAGCATACTGCCAGATTGGCTCCAGTGATGAGGAGGGAGGGGATGATGAGGTCACTGACTCCACGTGGGTGCCTAATAGGAGAGATGAGGAGGAGGAGGAGGAGGAGGAGGCACATGTCCAACGAGGCAGGATGCCCTCGGGGGGCCAGCGTAAGGGCAGCACACCGATGGAATCACACCGCAGAGCTCCGCCTGTGCAGGGCGCTGCCTCTGCCCGTTATTCAAAAAGTTCTTTGGTGTGGGCCTTTTTTGAGTCGAGTGCATCAGATCGCACAGCTGCTCTTTGCAACATATGTCTCAAGCGTATATCGCGTGGCCAAAACATCACCCACTTGGGCACCACATGCTTGACCAGACATATGTTGACCTGCCATGCAGCTCGTTGGCAAGCCTACCTTAAAGACCCACACCAAAGAACAAAGCGGACCTCTCCTTGCACCGCATCAGCTGGGATCTCCAACCCCACTATACCTTCAGTCCTCTCTGAAACCTGCTCTGAAAGGAATGAAGGTGTAGAATTAGGTGTGTCACAGCCAAGTACTTGTGGACACTCTGCTAGCAGTACACCGACGTCCGATTCTAGCAGGCAAATTTCCCTGCCCCAGCTGCTGGACCGTCGAAAGAAGTTCACTCCCAGCCATCCACATGCCCAGCGGTTGAATGCTAGCTTGGCTAAATTGCTAGCGCTTCAACTGCTGCCTTTTCAGTTGGTAGACTCGGCCCCCTTCTGTGAGTTTGTGCAATGTGCGGTTCCTCAGTGGCAGGTTCCCAAACGCCACTTTTTCTCATGGAAGGCGGTTCCAGCTCTCTACGGGCATGTGGAAGGCAATGTCTTGGCCTCGCTGGACAGGGCGGTCAGCGGTAAGGTGCATATTACCGCTGACTCATGGTCCAGCAGGCATGGACAGGGACGTTACCTTTCTTTCATTGCCCATTGGGTCACTCTTTTGGCAGCTGGGAAGGATGCAGGACAAGGTGCAGTAGTGTTGGAGGTTGTTCCAACGCCACGCCTCCAAAATGCTACTACTGGTTGTGACACACCTCTGTCCTCCACCCCCTCCTCTTCTTCTTCCTCCATGGCCTCTTCCTGTGCTTTGTCCTCGGAACCAGCGGTGCTCCGTAGGCGTTCAAGGGGCTACGCAAGTACGCAGGCAAAAAGATGTCATGCCGTGCTTACGCTGGTGTGTTTGGGGGACAGGAGCCACACTGGGGCAGAGGTTCTGTCTGCTCTGCAGGGGCAGGCCGAGAGGTGGTTGACGCCACGCCAGCTTAAGCCAGGAATGGTAGTTTGCGACAATGGCACCAACCTCCTCTCCGCTCTCCGACAGGGACAACTGACCCATGTGCCCTGTGTGGCTCACGTCCTTAACCTGGTGGTGCAGCGGTTCTTGGGCAGGTACCCGGGCTTACAGGATGTCCTGAGGCAGGCCAGGAAAGTCTGTGTGCATTTCCGCAGATCTTATAATGCCAGTGCTCGCCTGGCTGAGCTGCAAAAGGATTTGAACCTGCCCAAGAACCGCCTTATCTGTGACATGCCCACCAGGTGGAACTCAACGTTGGCCATGCTGCAGCGGCTGCACACGCAGCAGAGAGCCATCAATGAGTACCTGTGCGACTACGGCACCAGGACAGGGTCAGGGGAGCTCGGGTTTTTTTCACCACGCCAGTGGGGCATGATCAGGGATGCATGCACTGTCCTGGCACCATTTGAGGAGGCCACGAGGATGGTGAGCAGTGACAGTGCATGCATCAGTGACACTGTACCTCTTGTCCACCTGTTGGAACATACGCTGCGTGGAATAATGGACAGGGCACTTGAGGCAGAACAGAGGCAGGAAGAGGAGGACTTCCTTGCCTCTCAAGGCCCCCTTTACCCAGACAGTGTTCCTTCTGTCCCACCCATCGCACAGGAAGAAGAAGAGGAGGAGGAGGAGGAGGAGGAGGAGTATTGTGTCAGCATGGAGGTGGAGCCTGGCACTCAGCATCATCATCAGCAGTCTTTTAGGGATGAATTACAGTCCCAAGAAACCAGTGGACTTGTACGTGGCTGGGAGGAGGTGGCTGCGGATCATGTCGTCCTTAGTGACCCAGAGGACTCCGGACCGAATGCCTCAGCTAACCTACGCTGCATGGCCTCCCTGATCCTGCAAAGTCTGCGGAAGGATCCTCGTATTCTTCGGATCAAGGAGAGGGACCATTACTGGCTGGCCACTCTCCTTGATCCACGGTACAAGGGTAAGGTTGCGGACCTTATTGTCATGGATATGCAGTAGTGTTTGTCTGTCAGCTTACCTTCCTTCCCATGTGTTCATCTTAGAGGCCTGAGCCCTTTCACCTGGCTTCCTTTATAATCTCCTCCCAGCCAGACTCCACCCCAGGCCCTATCACAGAACACTATATTAACCTGTGCACTGCAAGCCTGCTTGGCTGATCAACGTGTTTGTTAGGCATTGTGTGTTTGGGTTCCTGCCTGCCGTGTGCTACGTCTGTCTCTCTGTTACGTTATTGGCTTGTCCCCGACTATCCCTGTCTGCTCGTGACCCTTGACCTTCGGCTCGTTCTTCGTTATCCTTGTCTGCTTGTGGCCCCTGACCTTCAGCTTGTTATTCGGTTCTCTCTATCGTGTGCTGCTGCTTCCCCTCTTTTCCCCTTATCCTACGGGGCGTGAGCTAGGAAACTCCAGGGGCCGCGACCTGGTCCCAGCCTGCAGCGTAACATTCTCACCACTAGAGGCCCTGGAGAAGACCAGCTGGGTCTTAGACTCCGCGCCCTGGGGAATCTTGGCTCTCGCTTCCGTTGGGATCCCGGTTGTGCTCCTCTGGTCCCGCTTTCCACAACCACCCAGTTTCCTATCCGCAGAAGCCAGCCATAGGGTTCACTACCTCGCGGTGCACTCCTGTCCCCCTACGGTGTGCATCTGTCACCTGGCCACAGGTGACCCTGACACTTATCTTATCGTCGCAGAGGGAGCAGAGGATGAGACAACTCCGGGAGGCCTTGCAGAAAGGTCTGTGCAACGCGTTCCCAGAGACTGGGAGGTTACAAACTCCTGGTCCTGGACAACGAGTTGCTGAGGCTTCGGTCAGTCAAAGAAGGAGCGGTGGGGAAGGTGGCCGTCTGACCGATGCGTTCAGACAATTCTTTAGTCCGCAGCCCCAAGGTATGATCGGTTCCAGCAACCATCGCCAGCGTCTGATATACATGGTGCAGGAATACCTAGGGGCAAGGTTAGACTTGGACACCTTCCCCACCGAAAATCCTCTGGCTTACTGGGTCTTGAGGATGGATCACTGGCCAGAGCTTGCACAGTATGCAATTAAGCTACTGGCCTGTCCTGCATCCAGCGTTCTTTCAGAACGCACATTCAGTGCTGCTGGAGGATTTGTCACGGATCACAGGGTGCGCCTGTCCACCGACTCTGTTGATCGACTGACCTTCATAAAGATGAACCAGTCTTGGATCACCACCAGCTACCAAACACCTGAAGCTGATATAACAGACTAATTTATTTTCAAATGTCACATCCCTTCAAGACTGATGCTGAGAGACTGTCCTGTTATGTTGACTGACTATCCTCCTCCTCCTCAATGATCCGATTGATGATGATAGCTTGGAAGAACATTTTTGTTTCTGGGTGCCGCCACCAGTGGCTAAGGCCCAATTTTTCAGCCCCTGTTTAACAGGGGTATGTAATTACAATTTTTTATGCAATGCTTTGCAGCATGGCTCATTCCTGCACTCCAACTAGAGTATCTGGGAGAGGTTGCAGTGTCGTGGCACCAGCACCAGTGGCTAAGGCCCAATTTTTCAGCCCCTGTTTAACAGGGGCGTGTAATTACAATTTTTGATGCAATACTTTGCAACAGGGCTCATTGCTGTGCTCCAAGTACAGTATCTGTGAGGGGTTGCAGTGTTGTGGCACCAGTGCCTAAGGCCCAATTTTTCTGCCGCTGTTTAACAGGGGCATGTAATTACAATTCTTGATCTAATAATTCACAGCAGGGCCCATTCCTGCGCCCACCAAGAGTAACTGTGAGGCCTTACAGTGTTGTGTCAACACCACCACCACCAAAGGCCCAATTTTTCAGCCCCTGTTCAACAGGGGCATGCAATTACAATTCTTGATCTAATAATTCACAGCAGGGCCCATTCCTGCGCCCACCAAGAGTAACTGTGAGGCCTTACATTCTGGGCTTTGCCATTGGTAACGTATCAGACCACCTGATTCTGTTATTTTGTTTCAAACATGACATCATTTTTTTCAAGACTTTATTTGACCTGTCTATCCATCTCCCCTTTTAGTCAAATGACATGCACCCCACTCCTGATGACTGGCTTTAAACGCCAAGAAACGCGTCGAGTCCATGCTCAGGGATGCCAAGTAAAGCCTGCCCAACTATGAATCTACCAAGTGTATTCTTGACTTTTCAATTGGATAATCAATTTCACTGTCTCTGTATGTCCATTTAACTGTCACTACTTGCTTCAGCCATGTCTCAACAATGAATTTTGATTATGTCTATGTGATAACCTCTATTTACATCATCCCCCTGTTGTTTAATGATCTATGTGTACTTTTACCATGATACAATATATTTTTTTTATATTTATATCCATGCCTTGATTTCCATTCTTTAGACTGACTATGTAGCATGTATACCTGGCTACAGACCATTCCCCAACGGGACAGTGATGTTTACAAATTTTTGATATCTTAGACTTTTTTCCCACGCCCATCCATGAGTCCATGCTCTGGGATGCCAAGTAAAGCTTGCCCAACTATGAATCTATTAAGTGTATTCTTGACTTTTCAATTTCACTGTTTCTGTATGTCCATTTAACTGTCACTACTTGCTTCAGCCATGTCTCAACAGTGAATTTTGATCATGTCTATGTGATAACCTCTATTTACATTATGTCTTTGTTTGCATGATTCATGTGTACTTTTACCATGATACAATACATTTTTATATTTATATCCATGCCTTGATTTCCATTCTTCAGACTGACTATGCAGCATGTATACATGGCTACAGACTATTCCCCAACGGGACAGTGATGTTTACTCATTTTTGATATCCTAGACTTTTTTCCTACGCCCATCCATGCCTCATTTAAAGTCCCACAGCCCACTTTCTTTCTTCATTTTTAATGTACCAGGGATGGAGGCATGGTTATGGCATCTATGGGTCTCAATGGGTCACCTGCCTTTTCCTTACAGTGTTGTGTCAACACCACCACCACCAAAGGCCCAATTTTTCAGCCCCTGTTCAACAGGGGCATGCAATTACAATTCTTGATCTAATAATTCACAGCAGGGCCCATTCCTGCGCCCACCAAGAGTAACTGTGAGGCCTTACAGTGTTGTGTCAACACCGCCACCACCACCACCAAAGGCCCAATTTTTCAGCCCCTGTTCAACAGGGGCATGCAATTACAATTCTTGATCTAATAATTCACAGCAGGGCCCATTCATGCGCCCACCAAGAGTAACTGTGAGGGCTCACAGTGTTGTGGTAACACCAACATGTAAGGGGCAAATTTCAGCTGAGTATATACGGCAGGCCCCTACTTTCAAACATCCAACTTACAAACGACTCCTCCTTGCAAATGGAAGGATACAACAGGAAGTGAGAGGAAATCTACCCCTAGGAAGGCAAATTCTCTCCTGTAAGAGTTAATATGGGAAAAAAAGTGTCTCCTCTCCACTGATGCTTTATCACCAATTCTTGTTTCAATAAAAAAAACAAATTTTCAAAAAACATTTGTCATTAGGACGGAAAGTGAGGTGAACTGTTCTGAACAGGTACACACTGCACAGACAGCAAAACAAATGTTACAGGGGTGATAACCCTTCCCTAGGTTTTCCAAAAAGCTTAAAAATAGATTTCTTGGCTGGAGCTACACTTAAACAATGTACCTGTTTAAAATTACAAACAGATTCTACATAAGAACAAACCTACAGTCCCTGTCTTGTATGCACCGCCTGTATACGGCTGTTCAGAGCAGGGCCGCTGATAGGGCAGTACAGCCAGCCCTGTTGTACCGGGCCCGGCCCCCATCAGCTCCACAGGGGCCCGGGCAACTTCACAGTTAATTTATGCATATTAACATTTTGAAACCATACCCCCGCTTCTACTTGCTTAGAGAAGGGAGGGGGTTGTAATTACTTTTTCCCGGGCCCCATCTGGTCTACAGAGGGGCCCAGGAGGTGAGTGCAGTGTTCGGACTATTTTTCCTTTTTCGGGCGCATGTACACAAATCAGAGCCGCACATTGCTCTGCTAGTTCATTTATCCCGGCTGCTGCTGCCCACTGCCTCTCCTGGCGGAGTGATATACTACGAGGCTCTGCTTAGCTCCGCCTTCCATGATCAGGTGCTGACTGCAGAGACTCAGACGAGGAGACAGGCAGCTCCGTGGATGAGGGGGAGAAAGAACCTGGAGGACAGCGACGCGTGGCTGCATATGCACTGCACACAGTGAGTGGAGAACTCAGAACATAAAATAGAAATCCTCACTGTGTCTCACTTAGGCTAACATACAGCATAGCAGGTTATGATTATCAGCATTATGATACTCATGCAGGCAGCACAGTCAGCATGTGTTCTGTCATGGATCTGTTACAGTGTGTCCTATTGCTGTTTGGTGCTTACTTTGTTATGGCTGTACTGTGATAAGTCAGCACACAAAAGCCATGTGACACTGTGAGATCCATGACAGAGCACATGCTGACTGTGCTGCCTGCACAATTTTCATAATGCTGATAATCATAAGTCGCAGTGAGATGCTACACCTGCGTTTGAGAGTGGAGGCAGTAAACATGTGCCCCCCCAACCACCCCCTTTAACCGCTTCCTGTCCAGCAAGATACTGGTACATTGCTGGATTGAAAGGGTGATATCTTGGTCATCGCTGCAGCAATGATCAAGATATAATTTTTTAGCCCCAACGACTCTGCACAAAGTTTAAAGTAATCCTAGTGGCTAAGAAATCCCTGGATTACTTTTACAGGCAGTGGAAGGGGGTCCCACCACCATCCCTCCATCACCTTTACTGAGCTCTCCCGTGCAATCAAGGGTCCCATTAAAGATGTGAGCAGCAACATCTAGTTCCTGGGACACAGTATGCGTGCATATGTAAACGGTGACAAATTTGCAGAGGTTGGGTCAGGGGAGGAGTCTGGGGTGGGGTTAAAGGGGGCCCCGTCAGGTAGGCTGTACGGGGCCCCGTGATTTCTAACAGCGGCCCTGGTTCAGAGTATATAGGGCCTTTTTTATTTTGTGTGCGGGGTTCCCCTTAATATCCATACAAGACCCAAAGGGGCTGGTAATGGGCTGGGGTAGGGGGGGGGTGATGGGGTAGCTTTGCCATTTTTCTTAAAGATTTTCATCCATATTACCGGGACCAGAAATTACATTAAAGCCGCAAGCAGTTTTAAATGGCTTTTTTTCCTTTAGAAATGTAATTTTGTGCAGGGACAGTTCTAAACACGGGAAACATGTGGCACTTCACAGGCATACTTTAGACACCCCCCCCCCCCCCGGTACGATATTTAAAGGAATATTTGACTTTTTTTTTTTCACTTTATGCATCATTAAAATGACTGCTCCCGAAAAACGGCCGTTTTTAAAACTTTTTTTTGGATTGATACATGTCCCCTGGTGCAGAACCCGGGTTCCCAAACCCTTTTTAGGACAATAACATGCATAATAGTCGTTATAATTAGCACTTTAGATTTTGAACGTTCGCATCCATTGTATTTAATAGGGTTCGAAAGTTCGTGCGAACGTTCGGTCCGTTCGCGGGTTCTGGTGCGAACCGAACCCGGGGGTGTTCGGCTCATCACTATCTCTTAGTATCCAACAGGGCATAGTGAGATGGAAGAGACTCAAGTGTAACTATGCTGGGGCTATTGCACACCTAGGGTATCAGGAGCCACAGCCTCCAGGTCCTCTTCATTCTCTGTTTCCACTGCTTCTTGAGCGGGTAGATTCACTTCCGACTCAAGTAGAGAAGGTGGGGATGGAGAAGGAGCCTGGTGCTTTTATGCTCTGAATAGAAATGCCTTTAAAGGTCACTAACTTTTGACATAGTTGCAGAGAAATCTGCCTTTGTCGAATAGGCTGCTCTTTGTGTGCCTGAGATACAGCTAAAATCAGACGCAGAGACCAGTGTTAAAATAGGGTCCTGCACTAGTCCAAGGGAAGCATCATTTCTCATCAGTTTGAGTGTGTTGCAAACTTTCAGCAGTGTGTTTCCCTGAACTTTTGCTGCAGTTCCCTTGTGGCTGGTTTCCATGCCATCAGCGAGGGTATTTCCCTATGGTGTACCCGCAGAGTAGGGTGCGGAAATTGGGTAAGCGTTTCTGTAGGATACACAGTTACACAAGACTTGACTAGAAGAAAATGCCAGAGTACCTTCTAAGTGCTCTGGGCAGACAGTGGTAAAGGTGCGACCTGTGGTGTTTCACCCACCTGAGACCAAGTTCTGAATGGTGAAAATTTTACAGCCAAGTTTATACACTCGATAACTGAATAAACTCAACCTCATTCCCAGTTTCCTGATGGTATGTGCAAAAGACAAAATTCAGGAGGCACTTAAATAAGTGTACTGCAAAAGTAACAGCTATTGATTCTCATACTTGCTGTACTGGTCTGATAACTGGAAGAACCTCCCTTACTTTTTCATGTTACTGGTCCAATATATGGATGCAGGCTTCATCCATCATGGTGGACATACCCCTGAGAGGGGTGCTCAAGATCTGGGGCCCATAGGAATGGACCACTGTTCTAAACCTGTAAAGCATCCTGCTGCTGACTACACTCAAATACACTCTGTTCCAAGGCAAGTGCCCAAAGCAGGCCATCCCCACAGCATGGGTCCAGGTATGGTTCCCAGAGTATTACAGAGGTTATACCAATCCCAATGCACAACTTTTAACACTGTAGAAGGTAGTGAAAATTTGATTGAAGAATCCAAAATATAGTAACTGGTTTAGCATAGAAAAGCAGTCCATCACCTAAGGACACTAGGTGGGTAGGGATGAGCTCGGTGTTCGAGTCGAACATAGGTTTGACTCAAACATCGGCTGTTCGCGCATTCGGCGAACAACGAACGATTTGGGCCGTTCGCGCCAAATTCGAGTGACGCGAACGGCCCACAATACACTGCGCCATCGTAGTGTAATCCCGGCGCTGTGATTGGCCAAGCATGCACTGTGACCCTGCATGCTTGGCCAATCACAGCGCCGACAGCGAGGAGAGCAATGCTTGGCCACAGGCAGGATGCCTGTGGCCAATTATAGCTGAGGGGGTTTAGTACACGCCCCACACTATAAAAGGCCGCCAGCGCGGCGGCCTTGTGTAGTGTGTTCCGGAGCAGGGAAAGTGAAGGATAGGCAGGGACAGTGTCAAATCTTGTCAAATCTATTCTTTGCTAAACCTTGTGTGTAGGGACAGAGAAGGATAGGCAGGGAGAGTGTCAGTGTCATATTCTTTGCTAAACCTTGTGTGTAGGGAGAGAGAAGGATAGGCAGGGAGAGTGTCAGTGTCATATACTTTGATAAACCTTGTGTGCAGGGAGAGAGAAGGATAGGCAGGGGACAGTGTCAGTGTCATATTCTTTGCTAAACCTTGTGTGCAGGGAGAGAGAAAGATAGGCAGGGAGAGTGTCAGTGTCATATACTTTGATAAACCTTGTGTGCAGGGAGAGAGAAGGATAGGCAGGGGACAGTGTCAGTGTCAATGTTGCTAAGCATCCTGCACATTATACACCTTAACTTAGCCTATATTGCTGCTTTTTCCTGGTGTGTTACACCAACAGGATTTTGCGGCACTTACAGCGGGCGGAGTGTACCTCCTGACCATATTACACCTTAACTTAGCCTGTATTGCTGCTTTTTCCTGGTGTGTTACACCAACAGGATTTTGCGGCACTTACAGCGGGCGGAGTGTACCTCCTGACCATATTACACCTTAACTTAGCCTGTATTGCTGCTTTTTCCTGGTGTGTTACACCAACAGGATTTTGCGGCACTTACAGCGGGCGGAGTGTGCCTCCTGACCATATTACACCTTAACTTAGCCTGTATTGCTGCTTTTTCCTGGTGTGTTACACCAACAGGATTTTGCGGCACTTACAGCGGACGGAGTGTACCTCCTGACCATATTACACCTTAACTTAGCCTGTATTGCTGCTTTTTCCTGGTGTGTTACACCAACAGGATTTTGCGGCACTTACAGCGGGCGGAGTGTGCCTCCTGACCATATTACACCTTAACTTAGCCTGTATTGCTGCTTTTCCCATTTCCCTGCAGGCCATTAGAATGTCTGGAAGGCAAACAAGGAGAGGCAGACAGTCAGGAGCCAATAAAAGAGGGCAAGCAGGCTCTGTGTCTAGAGACAACAGTGCTGGTCGTGGACGCGGTGCATCGCCATCAGCACGTGACCATGGGACACGCTTGTCCTTCTTTTCGGCAGCTGGACGTGTTGAGCCGCATCATGCCGAACACTTGGTAGAGTGGATGACCAAGCCCTCCTCATCCTCCTCATCCTCTCTCACCCAGGCTCAGGGTACTGGCAAAGCAGCTGCCAAAGCGTCCTCTTCCCTGGTATCAATGTCATCATCAGTCACTCCTTCCCTAGACCAACCATGTCCTCCTGAGGAGTCCCCCGAACTGTTTGAGCACAGTGCTGGGTACATGCTCCAGGAGGATGCCCAGCGTTTCGAAGGGTCTGATGATGATACTCAGCTAGAGGAAGGCAGTAGCGTGAGAGCAGAGAGAGGGGATGCTCAAGAAGGACACCAATCTGGCAGTCATGTTCCAGCAGCTGCAGCATACTGCCAGATTGGCTCCAGTGATGAGGAGGGAGGGGACGATGAGGTCACTGACTCCACGTGGGTGCCTAATAGGAGAGATAAGGAGGAGGATGAGGAGGAGGCACATCTCCAACGAGGCAGGATGCCCTCGGGGGGCCAGCGTAAGGGCAGCACACCGACGGAATCACACCGCAGAGCTCCGCCTGTGCAGGGCGCTGCCTCTGCCCGTTATTCAAAAAGTTCTTTGGTGTGGGCCTTTTTTGAGTCAAGTGCATCAGATCGCACAGCTGCTGTTTGCAACATATGTCTC
The DNA here is from genome assembly GCA_029206835.1 of Rana muscosa. NCBI lineage: Eukaryota > Metazoa > Chordata > Amphibia > Anura > Ranidae > Rana > Rana muscosa. The sequence goes on from CM055117.1 coordinate 300,739,734, forward strand.
AAGCGTATATCGCGTGGCCAAAACATCACCCGCTTGGGCACCACATGCTTGACCAGACATATGTTGACCTGCCATGCAGCTCGTTGGCAAGCCTACCTTAAAGACCCACACCAAAGAACAAAGCTGACCTCTTCTTGCACTGCATCAGCTGGGATCTCCAACCCCACTATACCTTCAGTCCTCTCTGAAACCTGCTCTGAGAGGAAAGAAGGTGTAGAATTAGGTGTGTCACAGCCAAGTACTTGCGGGCACTCTGTTAGCAGTACACCGATGTCCGATTCTAGCAGGCAAATTTCCCTGCCCCAGCTGCTGGACCGTCGAAAGAAGTTCACTCCCAGCCATCCACATGCCCAGCGGTTGAATGCTAGCTTGGCTAAATTGCTAGCGCTTCAACTGCTGCCTTTTCAGTTGGTAGACTCGGCCCCCTTCTGTGAGTTTGTGCAATGTGCGGTTCCTCAGTGGCAGGTTCTCAAACGCCACTTTTTCTCACGGAAGGCGATTCCGGCTCTCTACCGGCATGTGGAAGGCAATGTCTTGGCCTCGCTGGACAGGGCGGTCAGGTGCATATTACCGCTGACTCATGGTCCAGCAGGCATGGACAGGGACGTTACCTTTCTTTCACGGCCCATTGGGTCACTCTTTTGGCAGCTGGGAAGGATGCAGGACAAGGTGCAGTAGTGTTGGAGGTTGTTCCACCGCCACGCCTCCAAAATGCTACTACTGGTTGTGACACACCTCTGTCCTCCACCCCCTCCTCTTCTTCTTTCTCCGTGGCCTCTTCCTGTGCTTTGTCCTCGGAACCAGCGGTGCTCCGTAGGCGTTCAAGGGGCTACGCAAGTACGCAGGCAAAAAGATGCCATGCCGTGCTTGCGCTGGTGTGTTTGGGGGACAGGAGCCACACTGAGGCAGAGGTTCTGTCTGCTCTGCAGGCCGAGAGGTGGTTGACGCCACGCCAGCTTAAGCCAGTTATGGTAGTTTGCGACAATGGCACCAACCTCCTCTCCGCTCTCCGTCAGGGACAACTGACCCATGTGCCCTGTGTGGCTCACGTCCTTAACCTGGTGGTGCAGCGGTTCTTGGGCAGGTACCCGGGCTTACAGGATGTCCTGAGGCAGGCCAGGAAAGTCTGTGTGCATTTCCGCAGATCTTATAATGCCAGTGCTCGCCTGGCTGAGCTGCAAAAGGAGTTGAACCTGCCCAAGAACCGCCTTATATGTGACATGCCCACCAGGTGGAACTTAACGTTAGCCATGCTGCAGCGGCTGCACACACAGCAGAGGGCCATCAATGAGTACCTGTGCGACTACGGCACCAGGACAGGGTCAGGGGAGCTCGGGTTTTTTTCACCACGCCAGTGGGGCATGATCAGGGATGCATGCACTGTCCTGGCACCATTTGAGGAGGCCACGAGGATGGTGAGCAGTGACAGTGCATGCATCAGTGATACTGTACCTCTTGTCCACCTGTTGGAACATACGCTGCGTGGAATAATGGACAGGGCAATTGAGGCAGGAAGAGGAGGACTTCCTTGCCTCTCAAGGCCCCCTTTACCCAGACAGTGTTCCTTCTGTCCCACCCATCGCACAGGAAGAAGAGGAGGATTGTGTCAGCATGGAGGTGGTGCCTGGCACTCAGCATCATCAGCAGCAGTCTTTTAGGGATGATTTACAGTCCCAAGAAACCAGTGGACTTGTACATGGCTGGGAGGAGGTGGCTGCGGATCATGTCGTCCTTAGTGACCCAGAGGACTCCGGACCGACTGCCTCAGCTAACCTACGCTGCATGGCCTCCCTGATCCTGCAAAGTCTGCGGAAGGATCCTCGTATTCTTCGGATCAAGGAGAGGGACCATTACTGGCTGGCCACTCTCCTTGATCCACGGTACAAGGGTAAGGTTGCGGACCTATCTTACCGTCGCAGAGGGAGCAGAGGATGAGACAACTCCGGGAGGCCTTGCAGAAAGGTCTGTGCAACGCGTTCCCAGAGACTGGGAGGTTACAAACTCCTGGTCCTGGACAACGAGTTGCTGAGGCTTCGGTCAGTCAAAGAAGGAGCGGTGGGGAAGGTGGCCGTCTGACCGAAGCGTTCAGACAATTCTTTAGTCCGCAGCCCCAAGGTATGATCGGTTCCAGCAACCATCGCCAGCGTCTGATATACATGGTGCAGGAATACCTAGGGGCAAGGTCAGACTTGGACACCTTCCCCACCGAAAATCCTCTGGCTTACTGGGTCTTGAGGATGGATCACTGGCCAGAGCTTGCACAGTATGCAATTGAGCTACTGGCCTGTCCTGCATCCAGCGTTCTTTCAGAACGCACATTCAGTGCTGCTGGAGGATTTGTCATGGATCACAGGGTGCGCCTGTCCACCGACTCTGTTGATCGACTGACCTTCATAAAGATGAACCAGTCTTGGATCACCACCAGCTACCAAACACCTGAAGCTGATATAACAGACTAATTTATTTTCAAATGTCACATCCCTTCAAGACTGATGCCGATGCTGAGAGACTGTTCTGTTATGTTGACTGATTATCATCCTCCTCCTCCTCAATGATCCGATTGACGATGATAGCTTGGAAGAACATTTTTGTTTCTGGGTGCCGCCACCAGTGGCTAAGGCCCAATTTTTCAGTCCCTGTTTAACAGGGGTGTGTTATTACAATTTTTGATGTAATACTTTGCAACAGGGCTCATTGCTGTGCTCCAAGTACAGTATTCTGTGAGGGGTTGCAGTGTTGTGGCACCAGTGGCTAAGGCCCAATTTTTCAGCCCCTGTTTAACAGGGGCATGTAATTACAATTTTTTATGCAATGCTTTGCAGCAGGGCTCATTGCTGCACTCCAACTAGAGTATCTGGGAGAGGTTGCAGTGTCGTGGCACCAGCACCAGTGGCTAAGGCCCAATTTTTCAGCCCCTGTTCAACAGGGGCATGCAATTACAATTCTTGATCTAATAATTCACAGCAGGGCCCATTCATGCGCCCACCAAGAGTAACTGTGAGGGCTCACAGTGTTGTGGCAACACCAACATGTAAGGGGCAAATTTCAGCTGAGTATATACGGCAGGCCCCTACTTTCAAACATCCAACTTACAAACGACTCCTCCTTGCAAACAGAAGGATACAACAGGAAGTGAGAGGAAATCTACCCCTAGGAAGGCAAATTCTCTCCTGTAAGAGTTAATATGGGGAAAAAAAAGTGTCTCCTCTCCACTGATGCTTTATCACCAATTCTTGTTTCAATAAAAACACCCAATTTTCTAAAAACATTTGTCATTAGGACGGAAAGTGAGGTGAACTGTTCTGAACAGGTGCACACTGCACAGACAGCAAAACAAATGTTACAGGGGTGATAACCCTTCCCTATGTTTTCCAAAAAGCTTAAAAATAGATTTTTTGCCTGGAGCTACACTTAAACAATGTACCTGTTCAAAATTACAAACAGATTCTACATAAGAACAAACCTACAGTCCCTGTCTTGTATGCACCGCCTGTATACGGCTGTTCAGAGTATATAGGGCCGTTTTTATTTTATTGCGGGGTTCCCCTTAATATCCATACAAGACCCAAAGGGGCTGGTAATGGGCTGGGGTGGGGGGAATATGATGGGGTAGCTATGCCATTTTTCTTAAAGATTTTCATCCATATTACCGGGACCAGACATTACATTAAAGCCGCAAGCAGTTTTAAATGCCTTTTTTTCCTTTAGAAATGTAATTTTGTGCAGGGACAGTTCTAAACACGGGAAACACGTGGCACTTCACAGGCATACTTTAAATATCGTACCTGGGGGGTGTCTAAAGGAATATTTGACTTTTTTTTTTTCACTTTATGCATCATTAAAATGACTGCTCCAGAAAAAACGGCCGTTTTTAAAACTTTTTTGCATTGATACATGTCCCCTGGTGCAGAACCCAGGTTCCCAAACCCTTTTTAGGACAATAACATGCATAATAGTCGTTATAATTAGCACTTTAGATTTCGAACGTTCGCATCCATTGTATTTAAAGCGGAGCTCCGCCGGAAAAAAATATTAAAAAAGCCAGCAGCTGCTGGCTTTTAATATTTGGACACTTACCTGTCCTGGAGTCCAGAGACATCCGCAGCAGAGGACGAGCGATCGCTCGTCACTCTGCTGCTCCCTCCGCCATCCTCGCTGAGGGAACCAGGAAGTGAAGCCCTGTGGCTTCATGCCCGGTTCCCTACGGCGCATGCGCGAGTCGCGCTGCGCCGTTCTGATTGGTGCTCCTGTGTTCTGGGAGCCGAGTGTCTCCCAGAACACTACGGGAAGTCTGCAGGAAGTGACGTCACTCCCGCAGATTCCCGGAGAGAGGACTCCCGGATGTGGGTGAAAATACCTGTCTTAGACAGGTATCTTCACCCCCCTCCCCCCTGAAAGGTGTCAATTGTGACACCGGAGGGGGGGGGGGAGGGTTCCAAATAGCAAAAGTTGCTATTTAGGGTGGAGCTCCACTTTAATAGGGTTCTAAAGTTCATGCGAACTTTCGGTCCGTTCGCGGGTTCTGGTGCGAACCGAACCCGGGGGTGTTCGGCTCATCACTATAGGTGGGGTAGGGTTATAGGGGGTAAACTCAGGAGGCATGTTTCTTCACCTGAAAGAATCAGCCTATATCCTAGAGCAGTGATGGCGAAACTTGGCACCCCAGATGTTTTGGAACTACATTTCCCATGATGCTCATGCACTCTGCAGTGTAGCTGGGATCATGGGAAATGTAGTTCAAACACATCTGGGGTGCCAAGGTTCACCATCACTCTCCTAGGGTCTATGAATAAACAGCAACTGTCTTCTACTGTTTGATTAAGATTTTACCTTTCTAGTTAATCTACAGGCAACTATGTGTAACCTAAACTTGGCAAATAAAAAGTTGTGTGTTAGAGGATTTTGTACTGTTGGTGTACAAAACTTCTCCAGAAATGCTTTTTACTGGCGATTAGATAGGCCCGCTGCTGTTTAAGGAGTTTGTTATTACAACACTGGGCTGATCATACCACTAAAGCAGGACAACCATCCCATTTAGTATCCAGAAATCAGAAAGTTTCTGCAGAATTAGGTTGAAAGGGGAATCTGGTACAAATGGCAGCATATAGGGCAGTTTACTCCCAATCCTGGTAATTAGGGATGTGCTGATACCGTGAATTTTCACGAGTACTTGTACTCGTGCAGAAGTTACCGATACCCGAAACTAATACTTTGCGGTGCGATTTGCCCCCATTCATTTTGTATAGAGGCATTTCGCACCACAAAGAAATTAATGCGTTTCGAACAGCAATGCAGTGCGATTCGTCTGAATCGCATGCAGTTCCCCCCACCAATATTGCGTGAACCTAGGCTTGTCACAGTGATTTTGGGCCTAAGTTCACACAGGAGCAGTGTGGGCAACCTCCCTGCATGACTGGTTCCCCCAGCTCCTGAGCAGACTGTGGACATCTGGGACTGTGGCTTGGGCTCCTCCTTCCTCTCCCATGGCTTTGTTCCCCGCATCTCCAGCAGCTCTCCCCCCCCAGCCTTCAGCAGTTTGAGCCATCCACTGGACTCCCATCAACCCCAGTCCAGCTGTCCCAAATTGCCAGGCTAGACTGCTTCTGATTAGTCAGCGCCGTACATGTGACAATGCTGACCAATTAGGATCCCTGTAGTTTTTACTGTGCACACTACAAAAGGAAAGGTGAGAAAGCCGTGGGGGATATATTATAATAAAAAAAAAAAAAAAAAAAAAAACAGACCAGTGAAGCGGCTTTTTGGCATTTGACAGCAAGGGAACGCAGCAACCTGGTGGAGCAGGACCAGGGGGAGGGGGGACCAGTGGATGGCTCAAACCGCTGGGGGCTGAGAGGAGAAAGCCGCTGGAGGTCATGCAGGGAGGTTTCCCGCACCACTCTTATGTGAACTTAGGCTCAAAATCACAATGGCAAGCCTGGGTTCCCACAGGAGTGGTGCGAGGAATAGCACCACATTCCTATTCAAAATCGCATGCAATTCTTTGCAGTGCGATTTGCGCCCATTCATTTTGTATGGATGCAATTCACACTGCAGAGTATCGGTATGTACTTGACCCAAAGTATCAGTATACTTAGGAGAGAGAATATATGTAACTGATCAGGGCATGAATTTTCTTCCTCAGCAGAAGTAGCGTTATAATGCAAGCTGTAAATCCTGTACATCTTTGAGGAATTACACATTTTTTAAACCGTATGAAAAACACAAAATGGCCCAATTAAAAAAAAAAGACCTATACATTTTAAAACCACTTCAACATCAGTTTACAGCTTTGCGTAAAAGGTTTAGAATTACAAAACAGGTTATAGTAATATATTTTAATAAAAAAATTAGTTTTCAACATTTTAGTCTTTTACACTCTATGTACAACACAAACACAAAGGCTGCAAGAATATATATCTCAGGGAAGGTCCATTTTGGAGCAGATGAAGGCTCCACTTCAAAACTAACTTTTTTTTTTTAAATCACCGAATCTACATACCTCCAAAAATAAAATGGCCTAATAACTGTAATAAATTAAGGTTTCTTTTTAATAACTTTAAACACTATGGCCTCTACTTCAGCTTTTCCGATTAGTCTTCTTCCAGGACCACAATTTCCACATTATGCATTCCATCATGGTGGCCCACTCCCAACACCTTTCCATCACCAAGCTCCATCACTTTGGATCCACCCTCTGGGTCTGGTGCTGGATCTATCTGAATGATTGTTTGTCCCTCTTCAACTCCATCCTGCTCAAGTCCTGAATCCATTGCAACAAGCTCCATAGGGCTCATGACCCCACTTAATGATCCAGATTCCTGCATTTCTGCTGTTAATACAGTAAGGGCATCCCCCTCTCCAGTCTTGCCCAACACTGTAGCATAACGCAAGCCACCTAGAGAGAACTGCTGTCCAACAGGTGCCAAGGTGAGGGGAGACAGTACAGTGTACTGAGGCTGAGAAGTGTTTAAAGTGCCAGCAGAAGCTGGACGCTGAAGTCGTGGCCTCTTTGGTGGCTTTGGGGTGTTCACTGGCATCAACACAACATTCTGAAGAATAGGCGAGTGGTTTCCATCCTGCTTCCTTTGCTCTTCCAGCTGCCGTTCAAGATCTGTTGAAAAATAAACAGAACTTTATAAACTGGGAAACACTACAGATTTAACAAACAATGCAAAATCCTCTTAAAACAATAATTGTGTGTCCATGAAGGCTCTCATTTATCAAGATGATCGTATAGCTAGTAGTTGATAGTCAACTTTCAACTGGGCTGGTTTTCAATGTTAAAGATGTTTCAAAGCATATTTAAGCCACTTCCATTCTAATGTGTCAGGAAAAATAACCCCCAACATATATATATTCACACAGATAGCAGACACCTTCAATCCAATCACCATAGTATTAAAACCTTCCAGAGTGCAAGTGGATAACGAAGGAGTAGCTGTGACTCAAAGGGGATTAGGACTCCCATATCTCTAACAAATCAAGGTAAAATAAAGATACACAAAAAAACACAACAACATTTTAATACACAAACACAAGAAGCCTCTAAATGATATGCAGTTGATAGAACTTTTACCTCACCTGCCAGTGTATACTGATACTGTTCATTCTGGTCTGTTTGACTTCTTTTTTGTTCCAGAACTTTTTTCACTGTATCCATGAGACCAAACGTATGAGAAATGTTACTGAGTACTGCGACATCTACAAAATAAAAAAGCAAAATATGTTAGCCCTTCTATTAAAGCCCAACTCCAGGTAAAAGTTTTAGTAGTTGGGTTTATAGTACTGTGCATATCCCTTGTCAAAAACAAAATTGTGACTCATTAGCTGAAGCAAGAGAAGATGTGTACCTGAACTACCTTGTATTTAGGACTTTTTTTTTCTATTGGATTTCTGTTAGAGAGTCCAAAAGACAGTGGGTGGAGTTAAAAAAAAAAAAAAAGTGGATAGCAAACTTTAGGTCCACCGTATGTACTATATTAATAAAAGTCCAGGATTCATAAGCAAATCCTCTTTAGACATACAAAGATGATCACTGCCATGCACCACCGATCTCAGCAGCCGGAACAGTGGGGCCACGTGGCTTTGGAATGTTCACTAATGACCGATCAGCAGTGTACCCTCAGTGGCGAGAGGTAGGGTGAAGTCCTAATAGGGGAGACTGTATAATTTACTAACAGAGCAGGAACATTTTACTAGGAGGAAATGCAAGACGAAAAATAAAATAAATCAAAAAAAAAAAAAAAAAAAAAAAAGGGTTTATTTCCTTCCAGCAGTGCACTCTATACCCCTTCAAAAAAATTCATTTTTTTCGCCACAATCAGACGTCGTCCAGGGGCACCTGGCCCCTGGACGATGTCAGATTGTGACGAAACGTACGTCAGGAGGAGCGACGTGCTGACATGATCGCATAGCAGTCCTTGTGAGGACGGGTGTTCGTGAGCCGGCCGGCTTTCTTATTCTTATGCTTCATTTAAAGCTTTTTATGCAAGTGCAATTTTCTTATTAAAAGTAGTGATGGTTTAACCGATTTACACTATGGGAGAGCCTCTTACTTCTTGGTTATATGTGGTTGACATATGCCTATGAGCATTGGAGTGCTCGTGACTTACTGGTTCCTTGTTACAACATTCAAGTACCTCCCTGTGAGCGAACATTTCCCTATATTCCCAGGATAAAGGCCCTGGCTGGGTTAATAACCGCAAGCACATTACGCTTGCCTTCTGATAAGCACACATTCTGTGTGGTGGAGGTGCACACATTCTGTGTGGTGGAGGTGCACACATTCGTTGTGGTGTCATTTGTGAAAGTTTCACCGATTTCAACTATTAAGGCTTATGGTCACTGTTTATTGAACTGATTATGCTCAATACTTTAATGGTTTATGCTTCATATATTGCCAAGTGTTTTTTATTATTACACATAAAATAAATGCGCAGCTCCTTTACAATGTAAAGTATTGTCAGAGCTGCCCTTAAAGCAATATTAAACCAAAAATCGAAAATTTTATATATTGCAGCTTACTATTCCTTAGATGTGGTGGCTGCATTTGTTTTCACTGTCAGTCGGAGAGGGGAGTGTTAGATGGACTAGCCGATTTACACTATTTGAAGCCAAACTTCAGCTTGCACTGCAGTTACAGCAACATTTTTTTTCTCTTTTGGGACAAAGGTTTTACATGAATAAATAAAAGCTAGTCATTGTAAGCACCCGTCTGACTGTAAATGGTTTGTCTCAACACTAATTGCTACATTTGAAGGAGAGCTTGTTCAGTTCAAAAAACAGACTTACTGGCCATATCACCAGGCGAAAAAGGAAAAAAGCCTTAAGAAAAAACAAATGCAGCCACTGCATCTAAGAACTAGTAAGCTGCAATATAATAAAATTTTTGCTTTTGTGTTTAATACGCCTTTAAGTGCAGTAACCCATAGCAACCATTCAAACCCAATTTTTTACTTCAGCGGTGTAAATTCTGATTAGCTGCTTAAATAAAAATAGAGCACCCCCAACCCCCCCAGGATCCTATACCCTTCAACTCTTTTCGCTCCCCTTTCCCCCCCCCATTTTACTCTTATTAGTTTCCCTTTGTATAGGCTTCAGAGTTGGTAACACAATGTACCAGACATTTGACACTAGGGGTGCAACAGATCAAAAAACTATCGGATCGATCCTCGGATCAGGGGTCACGGATCGGATAATTTTCGGATCGGCAAAAAAAAAAAAAAAAAACCTCGTTACACCCACCGGAGTTTTAAATTTCAGTTATTTGCAACACAAAATGGAGTTTATATGCTTAAATACATTATTTGTAAATCCAACAGACTGTTTACATGTTACATTTTAAAAGCAGCAGCAAACCTGCAGACCTTACATGGTTGTTAATGTGAAAGAACACCTCTGATTTTCACATTTAACTAAAAGTTAAATGTGAAAATCAGAGGTGTTCTGTCACATTAGCAAGCATGTAAGGTCAGCAGGTTTGCTGCTGCTTTTAAAATGTAACATGTAAACAGTCTGTTGGATTTACAAATAATGTATTTAAGCATATAAACTCCATTTTGTGTTGAAAATAACTGTAAAATTTAAAACTACGTTGGGTGTAACAAGATGTCCGCTTGGCCCCTTCTTACTATGATTACTGTGCAGGAGTGTGAGTGGAGCAAGATGGCGGAGATGAAACATAATTACAGCGGCGGCGCCGGGTGTACCAAGATGGCCGCCGCTCCGGAGCTAGACCGAAGCCGTGGCCTTTCCTATGGCCGAGGCTCGACCGATCCGTTGCACCACTATTTGACACATTCCTGTTGAGTTCACGAACCAGGCCAATTACGTGGTTACTTTGTTCTCTGAATAGTATGCAGACTGTATAATGTAGGGATATAGCATCATCAGTTTGATATGCCACCCTTTACCATATGCTACTGCATATTTCTGTTACAATATATGATGCATTACATTTTTCAATAGAAAAAAATTGAATAGCAAAAAAAAAAAAAAAATTGCTACACCTGTGATCCATGCCTGTTCTGTCCCACTCAGCATCAATGGATTCTAGCATTATTATTTTTTTAGAAGTCATTAAATCAGTTACTGAAAGTGCTTAACAACTGAGGATTTATCACCACTTTACTCAACCAAAATAAGAGATCAATAACCTGAGGTCTGCAAAGGTGTTTGGTCACTTCGTTGCTCGACACCACTCAAGAGATCTTCAATTTCATTCTGGACCTTGCTGATAACTTCATCCATGAGTCCCACATCAGAGATTCCCTTCCAGAAAAGCAAAGTCTCTTCTAAAAAGGAAAAAAAAAAAAAAAAAAAAAAAAAAAAAACACACACGCACACATTAAAGCAGGACTAGATCCTTACGATTTGTTGCTCTTGTCTCAAAGTAGAGCTGCAGCTTTTATTCACTCTTGCATGGTACAACTTAAAGAATAATGCTTACCGGGGCATGGACATTTTAGTATTAACATATCCTTAAATTGTGAATGAACTTTAAAACTAGTCCCTGTTGACCTTTGTGGTTGCAGGCACTGTTGACCAGTTTATCCTTACATTTTACAGCAAAACAGGCGACGGGGGGGGGGGGAGCAGCTCATCCTACTCCCCCCCTCAAGTGACAAAAGATCCAATTTGTAATTTAAAGCGGAGCTCCACCCTAAAGTGGAACTTCTGCTGATCCGGTGTCACAATTGACACCTTTCAGGGGGGAGGGGGGTGCAGATACCCGTCTAAGACCGGTATTTGCACCCACTTCTGGGAGTCCTCTCTGCGGGAAGCACCTCACTTCCCGCAGATTTCCCATTGTGTTCTGGGAGACACTCGGCTCCCAGAACAGGGGGCCATTCAGAACGGCGCAGCGACTCGCACATGCGCCGTAAGGAACCGGGCATGAAGCCGCAAGGCTTCACTTCCTGGTTCCCTCACCGAGGATGGAGGTGGGGGCAGCAGTGACAAGCGATTGCTCATCCTCTGCTGCGGACGTCGCTGGACTCCAGGACAAATAAGTGTCCATATATTAAAAGTCAGCAGCTGCTGGCTTTTAATATTTTTTTTCCCCGCAGCACCTCCGCTTTAAAAACACATTGTTCTATAGTGTGAGAGAGGACAGGGTGAACCAAGCTACTGAGAGAAAGTGCTTTTACTGTAAACTTTGAGGATAAATTGCTCGAATTCGTTAGGGCTTCCTCTACCCACTGCGCTGATAAACCTTCCTTTCCCTCCAGAACCTAACATCTAAAGGGGCTCTACACTGAACAATGGTAAATACATACACAAGCTTGTAGCGTTATCTGTCTTCAAATTTTTCCGCTGCCCATATGTCAACAGCAGAACAAAAGTAGCTTGAAGCAGCTCAGAAGGCACATAATGGAAAACTCCAGGAATGGTAGAACTTTTCAGAATGTGCCAGCTTGCAAGGGGTTAAGTAACAAGGTATAGGCCATCTCCCAGTCAACTCTATTTACATTTTTACTGAGGGCCAGGAGTACAGCTGTTGCTATGCGTCTAGCACGCCAAACGCTGGCCTTCCAGTGTTCCATAATGAGTTGTTTGCAGACAGACACTCTGCTTGTCCAGCTCTTTGAGAAATGTATATATGGGCAAGATTGGCTCTGCTAAGTTTTACCAACGTGACAGAGTATGTTAATAAAAATCCTTGGAAGATTAAATGAAAAAAAAAAAAAAAAAAAAAAAAAAGTGTACTGTCACTTTAGGACATCATAAAAAAAAAAAAAAGTGCAAATGTGTTAAATGTGCAAACACACTAAAGTGTTCAAAAAACGAATCAATGAGTAGGTGTCCAACAAGTGTCCATTTATTTAGTGATTCCAAAGTGTATAGATCAGCAAAAGAACATCAACATAACAAAAAAAAAATATATAGAATCCATGCAATTTTAAATCGACAAATTTCACTTTACCGCTATTTATGAACTTTAAAATCGCATGGATTCTATATGAATTTTTTGTTATGTTAATTCTTTTGCTGATCTATACACTTTGGAATCACTAAAGAAATAGGTACATACTCATTGACTGTTTTTTTAAACACTTTAACCACTTCCAGGCAGCCCGCCGTCGTTTTACGTCACTACTTTGAAGAGGAATACAGTTATGGCAGCAGCTAGCTACCATAACTCCGGTATCCTCTTCAAGAGCGGGCGGTCCACTTCAAGATAAAAGTGTTCTCTGCGGCGAATTCAGATCACTTATTGGCGGCATCGGCGGAGGCGATCGCGTCCTCTCCCTAGAGGAAGATGGCCCCCCACTAGTCTTCATATCATTGCAGGGCGGAAGCGATGTCAAAACGTCCCTTCCGCCCAGTGCTCTTAAAGTGACTTTTTTTATTGCATTTTAGTGTAAATATGATGAGATCTGAAGTCTTTTAACCCCAGATCTCATATTTAAGAGGCTGTCATGTTTTTTTCTATTACAAGGGTTTACATTCCTTGTAATTGGAATAGAAAGTGAAAACATTTTTAATTTATTTTTTTAAAACCGTTAAAAAAATTTAAACGCTGCCCGTCCCGCCGAGCTCGCGTGCAGAAGCGAACGCATACATGAGCAGCGCCCGCATATGAAAACGGTGTTCAAACCACACGTGAGGAATCGCCACGAGCGGTATAGCGAGAGCAATAATTCTAGCCCTAGACCTCCAACTCAAAACATGCAACCTGTAGAATTTTTTTAAACGTCGCCTATGGAGATTAAGGGTAAAAGTTTGTCCCATTCCACGAGAAACTTTGAAGCGTGACATGTTGGGTATCAATTTACTTGGCGTAACATTATCTTTCACAATATATATATATATATCTTTCACAATATATATATATCTTTCACAATATATATATATATATATATATATATATATATATATATATATATATATATATATATATATATATATATATATATATATATATATATATAACACATTGGGCCAACTTTACCGTTTTATTTTTTTTAATTAAAAAAAAAAATTTTTTTTTCCCAAAAAGTGCCCTTGCAAGAGGGCAAATACGGTGTGACAAAGTATTGCAATGACCACCATTTTATTTTCTAGGGTGTTAGAAAAAAAAAAGTGTATATAGAAAAAAATGTTTGGGGGTTCTAAGTACCGTATATACTTAAGTAGAAGTCGAGTTTTTCAGCACATTTTTTGTGTGCTGAAAATGGCCCCCCTCGGCTTTCTCTCTGTCTCTTCACAGGTATGTGTCAGCTTTGTGCCATCCACCCTGAATTGAAAACTGAAAAGTGTTTTCTCTAGTTTAAATTGCTATGGTATGTGTCAGCTGTGTGCCATCCACCCAAAAACTGAAACATTGCTATCTGCTTTGCTTATGTCTATTTAAGAATACTGGCATGTTATTTTTGCTTAACCCTCTGTAGACCTGTCCACATTACAATGCTTTATTATCTCCCTTGTCTTACCCAAAATTATGGCCCATTAATTTGATTGCCCTCTTGCTGATCTGTTTCTGAAGTAAGAATTTTGCCCTGTTGAACAGCAAACCTTTATTACCTCCCGATTAGATAATTGAAATGCACCCACCCCCTATCCCCATCAGTATAAATATAAGCATCCATTGGGGGAAGCATTAGCAGGGGGCTCAATAGCAACTGGGGCTATTTCTATAAGTGGAAGCACTTCTGACTCTGCACTAAAGCGAAGGAACACAAAACACCTTACAATTTGGAACACGGGTATACTTTTTTACACTTGAGCTCTTCCTCTCCCTTCTAAAATGCACTGTCTACCACTCCTGACAGCTGTGTCCATCCTTAAACTGTCTCTCCTTCACCCCACACATATATATCACCCTCACTTCTGTCCTCTTACTGCACTCACCAACTCTGGCCAATTCTAAATTCACACGCCCAATACTCCAAACCACTGGGGCATGTCCCACCATATAAATCACATTCCCACATTACCTCCCTCACCCTTCTGCTTCTCCTCTGGTGATGTATCCCCAAACCCTGGGCCTCCATCTAACTGTGCTCAACGCACCCATTACCCTACACCCTCTGGCTGCAGCTGCAATGCACACAATCTAGTTCCCATTTCTCTTCTTCCCAAGACCAGACTCCCTTTCTCTTGCGCCCTTTGAAATGCTCGCTCTGTCTGCAACAAACTCACCTCCCTCCACGATCTATCGCTAACTCATTTAATCTACTCGCCGTCACCGAAATCTGGCTTCATGAATCCAACACTGCGTCTTCTGCTGCTCTATTCCACGGCGGTCTTTGGACTCACTCCCCCAGATCCAGTGGACGCAAAGGAGGGGGTGTTGGAATCCTTTTAGCCCCACATAGCACCTTTCAGGTACTACACCCACCTCCCTCTCTGTCACTCTCCTCATTTGAGGCACACTGCATTCGTCTTTTCTCCCCAGTTTATCCAAGAATAGCTGTGATCTACCGCCCCCCCCCCCCCCCGGTCCAGTATCTTCCTTTCTTGATGACTTCTCCGCCTGGTTATCCTACTTTCTCTTCTGAAATCCCCACAATCATTCTTGGCGACTTCAACATCCCTACTAATAATAACACTCCTTCAACTTCCAAACATCAGTCTAACCTCCTCTGACCTAAAGCAATGGATACATGCTCCTACTCACTCTGAAGGCAATACCCTTGACCTAGTCTTTTCCCACCTATGAACTCCATGCAACCTCCCCAACCATCCTTACCCTCCCTCTGATCACTACCTTATTAATTTCCCCCTCTCCCTCTCCTCCACCTCCTCTCCCTCCAAACGCCCAATGGTTACTCGTAGAAACCTTTGCCATATCAACCCTTCTCTTCTATGCTCTGCGACTGACCACCTCTGACAAAAATCGCACCCCTGTCCTGCACCCACCTAGCCACTTCTGTCTACAACACTTCACTTCTAGCATCTCTGGACAGACTAGTCCCCCTCACTACACGCAGAATAAGGCCCCCGCCCCCTTCAACCCTGGCAAACAGATACTAGAATTCTGAAAAAACACAGCCGTGCTCTCGAGCGCCAATAGCGCAAGACGATGTCCCAGAAAGATTTCGGACAGTATAAATCTGCCCTCCAAAAATACAATTCAGGCCTCCTTACTGCCAAGCAGACCTATTTCATCAGCCTCATTAAAAACGTATCATCCTGTCCGTCAACTTCTCTACCTTCAACTCGCTCCTTCGTCCTCCACTGCCTCCACCCACTAACTCACTCATCACCCAGGAGATTGCCAATCACTTCAAAACAGAAGATTGATACAATTCGCGAGGAGATCTCCACTGTTCAGATACCCTTCACACCTCATTCCCACAGGTACAATCATTACTTCCCTCTTTCAACCCCCACCAATATAGACGAGGTTGCTAAATTACTTGCCAATGTCCATCTTATCACCTGCGTTCTGGATCCTGTTCCCTCGCAAATGCCATGTTCACCCTCTGGCTCTATTCTACACTCTCTAACCCACATCTTCAATCTCTCCCTCTCTTCTGGCATCTTCCCTAACTATTTGAAACATGCACTAGTCAGCCCCATCCTTAAAAAGCCCTCTGGACACATCCAATCTTGACAACCTACCCCCCATCTCCTTGCTCCCCTTTTTATCCAAACTCCTTGAAAGTCTAGTCTACAACTAGGGTTGTCCCGATACCACTTTTTGAAGACCGAGTACAAGTACCGATACTTTTCCCCCCCCCCCAAGTACTCGCCGATACTTTTTTTATCTCATGTAACAGTGCACGTCAGTAGTTTTTTTTTTTTACAATTAGTTTTTTTATTTTTTACAATGCTTTCTTTTTTTAAGGGTGGGGGTGGACAGTGCGTTTTTTCTTCTGTTTATTTATTTTTTACAATTCATTTCTTTATTATTTATTTTTATTAAATTTTTTATTTTTTTTATCAGCCCTGTTGGGGGGCTTTGGTGAGATATCAGGGGTCTTAACAGACCTCTGACATCTCCCCTTTGAGACAGGAAAAGGGACACAGATTCCCCAGTCCCCTTCTCAGCAGCCTCAGCTGCGCTGAAAATGAATGGAGAGAAGACAGCGGCTCCTCTCCATTCATAAACTGAAACATTGTAAACAGTTTACGATGTTTCAGTTATGCGAATGGACAGTCAGTGATCACTGACTGTTCATTCGGAACAGTAAGGAGCCGGGTTTACCTGCTCCTACCTCCGCTCTCCATCCTGACAGTAAGAGGGGGTGGAGGAGGAGAACGGAGAGGGAAGGCAGCACGGAGGGAGACATGAGAATGGAGGGGGACACGAGACCGCAGCATGGAGGGAGGAAAAACAGCAGCAGAACGGAGGGGGGCTGGAGGAGCATGCGGGGACAGTCAGCGGTGATCGTGTGTGAGTTACAAGCACCGATCACCGCTGATTTCACTACAGCAGCTAAAAGCCGCCGGAGGGGGAGGGGGGCATTAGAGGCGGAGAAACGGCTGTCAGACTTTTAAATATATACAGCGGTGATTGGTGCTTGTAACTCTCCCACCGCACTGATCACCGTTGACTGTCCAGGTATCGGGTGAAGCATCGGGAGCATTTGCCCGAGTACAAGTACTTGGGCAAATGCTCTGTATCGGTACCGATACTAGTATCGGTATCGGGACAACCCTATCTACAACCAACTGAGCGTCCACCTTGCTGAAAATAACCTTCTTGATCCCCTTCAGTCTGGATTTCGTCCTCAACATTTCACAGAAACTGCTCTCCTAAAACGAACAAATGATATACTAACGGCCAAAACTAAGGGACATTCTGTACTTCTACTCCTGGACCTCTCTGCTGCCTTCAATACGGTTGACTACCCCCTCCTCAAAAAAACTCCATGCCTTTGGTCTCCGCGACTGTACTTTTCACTGGTTCTCTACCTACTTACCCAACCGCACCTTTAGCGTTACTTACAACTCTACTTCCTCCTCTCCCTTTCTCAGTTGGGGTCCCCCAAAGTTCCGTTCTTGGACCTCTCCTATTTTCAATCTACACCTCCCTCCCTGGATCAGCTGATAGCCTCCCACGGCTTCCAATACCACCTCTATACAGACGATACTCAAATCTATTTCTCTGCCCCTCAACTCACTCCTTCATTCTCCTCACGTATCTCTAATTTACTATCAGATATCAGTTTGGATGTCACACCACTACCTCAAACTTAATCTATCCAAAACTGAACTGATCATTTTTCCTCCCCCACGTGCCTCCTCCCCCAATCTGTCAAAATTGATGGCACAACCATCAGCCCATACCCACATGCCAAAGTCCTAGGAGTAGTCCTGGACTCTAAACTCTCCTTTAAGCCTCATGTCCAATCACTGTCCAAATCTTGCCGCCTCAACCTTCGCAACATGTCCAAAATACGCCCCTTTCTAACCAATGACACAACAAAGCTCCTAATTTACTCCCTGGTCATCTCGCCTCGATTACTGCAACTCCCTCCTCATTGGCTTACCTCTGCAAATTTTATCCCACCTTCAGTCCATCATGAATGCTGCTGCCAGACTCATCCACCTTACCAACTGCTCTGTCTCTGCTACTCCTCTGTCAATCCCTCCACTGGCTTCCGCTCACCCAACTAATTAAATTCAAAATACTAACAACTACCTACAAAGCCATCCACAACACTGCCCCCAGCTACATCACTGACCTAGTCTCTAAATACCAACCTAATCATTCTCTTCGTTCTTCTCAAGACCTCCTGCTCTCTAGCTCTCTCATCACCTGCTCCCATGCTCGTCTCCAGGACTTTTCCAGAGCCTCTCCAAGCCTATGGAACTCCTTACCCCAATCTGTCCGTCTATCTCCTTCTCTATTAGCTTTTAGAGGATCCCTAAAAACCCTTCTCTTCAGAGAAGCCTATCCTACCCACACCCAACAACTGTATTTTCATTTTGTCCACCTGATCACCCCCCACAGCTACTTTGTTTCCCTTGACCCTCGCTTCTAGACTGTAAGCTCCAACGAGCAGGGCCCTCTGATCCCTTTGTATTGTATTGTATTGTGACTGTACTGTCTTCCCTGATGTTGTAAAGCGCTTCGCAAACTGTTGGCGCTATATAAATCCTGTATAATAATAATAATAATTATTAATAAACCTCCAACTCAAAACATACAACCTGTAGAATTTTTTAAACGTCGCCTATGGAGATTAAAAGGGTAAAAGTTTGTCCCATTCCACGAGCAGGCACAACTTTGAAGAGGGACATGTTGGGTATCAATTTACTTGGCGTAACATTATCTTTCACAATATAAAAAAAAAAAAAAAAAAAAAAAAAAAAATTGGGCCAACTTTACTGTTGTCTTATTTTTTTTAATTCAAAAAAGTTAACTTTTTCCAAAAAAGTGCCCTTGCAAGAGGGCAAATACGGTGTGACAAAGTATTGCAATGACCGTCATTTTATTTTCTAGGGTGTTAGAACCCCCCCAAACATTTTTTTATATAGACTTTTTTTTCTAAGTACCGTATATACTCGAGTTTTTCGGCACATTTTTTGTGTGCTGAAAATGCCCCTCTCGGCTTATACGCGAGTCTGTGTCCATCTACATAGCTGATCAGCCCGTGTCATGCTCAGACGGCAGCCGACCAGTGTAAAAAAGCTGCGCCTCCTCCTCGTCCGTGATAGGGGGAACACTCAGTTTCCCAGCAGCGAGTCAGTAGTCAGTGTTCCGCCTCTCTGACAACCTCTCATCCTCGTCCCATGGACGACGACAGGATTTTTCGTGATAGGCGGTACACTGAACACTGACTTGCTGCTGGGAAACTGAGTGTTCCCCTATCACGGACGAGCGGCTTTTGTACACTGGATGGATGGCCGCTGTGACTGCATTACACGGGCTGATCAGTTATGCAGATCGGCACAGTGAGGCTTGCAATGGGCATTGTTGACCCTCTTTTCCACTTACAGTAGCTGCTGCATTTCCTACCCTAGGCTTATACTCGAGTTAATACGTTTTCCCAGTTTGTGGTAAAATTGGGTGCCTCGGCTTATATTCGGGTCGGCTTATACTCGAATAAATACGATAACTCTCTAGCAAAAACCACCGTTTTTAACTTGTAAACTCCAAATCTCAGAAAGAGGCTCGGTCCTTAAGTATGTTTGCAATTTAACACATTTGCACCTTATATGATGTCTTAAAGTGACAGTACACTTTTTTCATGTAATCTTACAAGGATTTTTATTACCATACTCTGTCACATTGGTAACACTTAGTAGCACCAATCTTACCCATATATTAAATTTCTCAAATTCCTTCACTGATCCCACACCTGTGGGTACAGCTGGGGTAGGCTGCAGCTAATTTTCATCTCCTGGTGCAGAACACCATATTGTTTTTTATGTCCAGCTCCTTTTCCCCCCCCCAATCACAGAAGGTTTTGCGTTATGCGAGTATAGCTGCACTTTACTGCTTAGTAGAAATGGAAATAAAAGAAAAGTTCACAAGAGGCAGCATACACCTTTTTTGGGCTTAACCAGCGTATAAAACAGCATATTTTAAAGTGCTGCAATTCCTGGCATTCTGCTTTAAATGCAAGTGAATGCACTTAACATGTTGCACAACCCCTAACCCACGTAACTGCAGATACCACAAGGATCCTGAACCTCTGCAATATTGTTATTTTTTTAGCCCAAGCCATGATCAGTTTCAATTAGCATGCCAAGGTTAGCAGAGGTCTAGATATAAGCGACAGTGTGAAGATAATGTTTGGCATAGGTGATCTGTAAGGGACACCGGTGCACACACAAATTCCAGTTAGTTTTTGGTGGCAAGAGCCCTGGGCCAAAAGTACTGTCTTGCCTTACCCGATATCTCTTCTCCATCTTTCCTGCTTTGGTCATCTCTGTTTACTTGCAGTGTGGCAGTAAGTCCAGAACTCCACTCTGTGCTGCCATCCTCAATGGTCTCCTCAGACAAAGTAACAGAAGACATACTGCCTAGCAAGGGAAAAACAATATGACTCGGAATAGTTAGTCGTACACTTGACGTATTGAATGATTTTGATAATACTGATGCTTGCAAAAGCATATGCAGGACGACTTGTGATGAAAAAAAAATAAAAATCATGTTAGTTGTTACAAGAGTGAGTCTTGTGAAATGAGAGAACAAAACAATGTTAATAGGTCTCATATAAGCGGTTATCTTTATAGCCAAAAGTGGGCCACATTGAATGCAACTTTCACAAGAGCAGGGAATAAATTTCTCCAAATGTTTACTGTAACAGAGATACAAATTGTCGAACTGCATAGCTTGCAAATAAATCGGAAAAAACGTACTCCTAGTAAAGGTAAGAAAAAGAAAAAAAAAAAGGTTCCCAGTGGGCAAAAACTCTTGAAAATTCCCATGGAGACTAGGGCATGCTTCCCAGAGGAGTAATTCAGAACTCTTCACAAGGCAGGTGACCTGCCACACTCCGAAAACTTCGGGGAAGATGAACCCAGTTGACTCCGCACCAGCGTTAATTTTGACGTCAAATTTCAATTCAGATTTAGTCACAGTCTTGACTAAAATGCAGTTTTAGTTGTATTTTAGTCGACTAAAATCTAATGGGTTTAGTTAAATTGTAATGCATTATTTAAGCATTTCCCTAGAATTTCTAAACTCATATACTGGAGTAAAAATCAAAAAAAAAAAAAAACAAAAAAAAAAAACTTTTATGGTATTAAGGTTTGAACATGCACTACACAGATTTAGCTGTTGTGATATATAACCAGTGTTAATTTTTATGTCAAATTTCGATTTAGTCATAGCCTTTTGACTCAAAAGCCATTTTAGTTTGTCGTATTTTAGTCATCTGAATTGTTTGTTGGATTTTAGTCCAAAAAAAAAAAAAAAACAGCATTAATTTTGTTGATTAAAATTAACACTGCTCCACACCATGCCATGTGTCTCATCTGTACAGGACACAGAATGCAGAGGAAGCTGGATGCTGCTTCCCCACAGTCTACAGATATTGCTCAGATGTTAAGGTGAAAAAATAAATCCATACCTTCTGAAGTTGGGGTCTGTACCACGCTAGTTTGTCCTGGAACAGGAGCACGAGCACTGCTGATCAGAAGGTCAAATTTTGTACTTCGGCAAGTGTTAGTGCAAAGTTTATCATGCTGATAAAAGTCAATCTGCCCTGAATCCATCATTTTTCTGCAGAAAAGAGAATATTGATAAATGTCACTGGTCTTCGTAATAAAAAAGTACATTGGCACTTCCTGTGCTCTGCATATATTTTTTACAGAAAAATAATGAACTCTGGTGGTATACAAAAAGGCATACACCAGACAGTTTGTATGACAAACATCAGATTTCCAAGGCCTTCGGTGGGGATAATTTAAAGCAAAAAACGTATAAGAAACACGAATGCAGCCTCTCCTGAAAGATGCTTGCTAGCAGTCATTGGCCAATCTGTTCTAAAATTACTATCATCTTCCTTGAACAAGAATGCAAATGAGGACTTCTGACATCCTTATCTACACATGTGTAACATACATACATACATACATACATACATACCCTGGATCAGTGAAGCTGATAGCCAGGCAACTAGCGTCTTCAGGGTTAGCAAAAGGTTGCCCCAGAATGTCTTTTTAGAAGTTTAATTCAAGAAGGCAAAGATATACTGAATGTTGGCCATTCAATGCAACCATATGTTTTCTCTTACTTTAGAAGTTAAAGGTTGCAAAGGACAATGATGCAGCCCACTGTGCCATTTTGCAAAGGAACGTTCGGAGGTGCCCACCTTAGCATGACTCCCTCCAGGCGGATTGCTCGCTTCCAATCTTTCAGAGTTGATTTTCCAGCCAAATGTACAAAGTGTTTTGGACTAATCATCTGTTCATTAAACTGCAGTGAGACAGTGGCAGGTGAATAACACATGCAAGTACTGTTTTATACACAAAAGTACAGAAAAAAAATAAAATAAAGTTCTTATCCAATTACCTTGACACATTTGACATTGATTCCAGGACAAACAAATTTCTTCCACAGTAAAACAGCCTTGCTGTCCCCACAGGTGATGGGATATGCAATGTCAATGTCCTCACCCAGTTCCACTGTACCACCATCTACAAGTGAAGGGAGTTCATTTATTAACAGCAGTAAAAGAACTTCTCAAAAAAGTACGTACAGAAAAAGTTTGTTCACTAACCTAAGGTATCACCCATCTTTAGAGTGTGAGTCTCAAGAGACACAACAGCTGCATTAGTATCCGACATCTCCTCGTACATTCTGTATGGCCAGAACATCATACTGTTAGAGCCATAGATATATAAATATGCAAACAGATAAAATGAGAATCAATGATGATACTTTCATGGAGAAAAAAACAAACACACAGGCTGAGCTTGCTGGCCACCAAATCTGCAAATGCTTGTCTTTTTAAAATGTTGACTCAATAACTTCATTAGGGCCCTCATACACACAATCAGATAATTGTACAAAAAATACCGCTTTAGAAGCGATAGTACGATAATCCGATTAGTACACAGCTTTCGAGAGCCGATCACAACAGTTCATCCGATCGTACTAGCACAAATTTCTTGTACGATACCAGATAGCAGGGTGGATAAAAATAAAGTTTTTGAATCCAATTTTGTTTTTTTAGCAAATAATTTTTTGGAGTAAAAATCTATCCAAAGATAGTTTTCTATTTAAGATAAATTAATAAATTTAGTTTATCAAGCATGAAATGGAGCTTAGTTATGTAGCATGATGCTGTATATTCTGCAATATTTAATTTTTGGTAAACTCAATCAATTAATTCAAGCTGAGATAACATGCACTGCATGGATGCATTCATGCAGTTTCACAGTGACCATAGAATAAAACAAAGTTCAGGAATATTCTTTTATCCCATTGTTTTGCAAATCTATGTACACTACAAACTGTATGATTGAATCGATTCTGATATGGCAGTTTTACTAACCTGACAGCTTATTCTAAATAGGAAACCTTTATTTTGTTTGCAAATATTAGAGATTCTAATTAGCACCAAGAATAAGTTCTTACATTTAAAGTGGAGCTCCACCCTAAATAGCAACTTTTGCTATTTGGAACCCTCCCCCTCCGGTGTCACAATTGACACCTTTCAGGGGGGAGGGGGGTGAAGATACCTGTCTAAGACAGGTATTTTCACCCACATCCGGGAGTCCTCTCTCCGGGAATCTGCGGGAGTGACGTCACTTCCCGCAGACTTCCCGTAGTGTTCTGGGAGACACTCGGCTCCCAGAACACAGGAGCACCAATCAGAACGGCGCAGCGCGACTCGCCGTAGGGAACCGGGCATGAAGCCGCAGGGCTTCACTTCCTGGTTCCCTCAGCGAGGATGGCGGAGGGAGCAGCAGAGTGACGAGCGATCGCTCGTCCTCTGCTGCGGACGTCTCTGGACTCCAGGACAGGTAAGTGTCCAATTATTAAAAGCCAGCAGCTGCTGTAGCTGCTGGCTTTTAATATTTATTTTTTTTCCGGCGGAGCTCCGCTTTAAAGAGCACCCATCATTTCAGATTCATCATGGCAGTGCCTGTTAGCGGGCATCCACTCACCTGCTGCTGCCACATCCCTTATCTTGTTGAATCACTGCCACATCACCAGCCATCCCAATTAAAGTGAATGGGACTGTCGGTGAGTCAACAGCAGGTCAGAGGAGCAGCCACTGCGAGACAGAAATGACAGTTGATCTTTAAAAATTATGATTTAAATCAAGTTTTTTTACTAGTGATTTAAATCGACCCACCGTATATACTCGAGTATAAGCCGACCCGAGTATAAGCCGAGGTACCTACTTTTACCACAAAAAAATGGGAAAACTTATTGACTCGAGTATAAGCCGAGGGGAGGAAATGTGCCCATTGCCATCTCACTGTGCACATTGCCACCTCACATTGCCACCTCACTGTGCCCATTGCCACCTCACTGTGCCCATTGCCACCTCACTGTGCCCATTGCCACCTCACTGTGCCCGAGTCCGTGTACCTCAAAATCTTGCAATTCCGCGGCCGGCGTCCATTGTTCAAATCTCGCGCCGTTCTCCCTGTCCCTTCCGTGATAGGCGTTTCCAGCAAACACTGTTGAGTGTTGCGCCTATCACGGAGGTCCTCTCATTCTCGGACTCTGTTTCCCAGCAGGCATTGTGTTCAGTGCTCCGCCAATCACGGACGTCGGACAAGAGGACCTCCGCGATAGGCGCAACACTCAACACAAGTGTTTGCTGGAAACGCCTATCGCGGAAGGGACAGGGAGAAAGGCGCTAGATTTAAACAATGGACGCCGGCCGCGGAATTTCACGATTTTCAGGTACTGACTTGAGTATAAGCCGAGGGGTATACTTTCAGCCCTAAAAAGAGGGCTGAAAAACTCGGCTTATACTCGAGTATATACGGTAATTTAAATCAAATCCACCCTGACGGATCGTACAATATTTGTTTTATCAGTACAGTTGTCGTTTGAAAATACAATACAAATACATTACATCACTTCCGAAATTTTATTCTGTCGTACGAGAATTATAGTAACTTTAGTTAACTCTTCCATTTTCGATATGAGACCAGCATGAAAAGATAAAATAAAAAAAATCTGACGATTATGTGTCCAATCATGTCTCATGTGTACCATGCATTACTTTGGAGTGACTAACCCCAAACAAGCATGGAAAGGAACCAATTATTCAATAGGGTAGTGAAGGACCAAAACCTGCACCGCCTCCCAATATAACAATTTTTTAAAAAAGACATGGGTGGGACTTTTAAGGTGCCCAAAAAAAAAAAATTCACAGCTGATCACAAGGTAAAATG
Organism: Rana muscosa; assembly: GCA_029206835.1. NCBI lineage: Eukaryota > Metazoa > Chordata > Amphibia > Anura > Ranidae > Rana > Rana muscosa. Next base: position 300,765,003 of record CM055117.1, read on the forward strand.
TCAATTACATTTTGTTTCATAGCAAATTTTAAAAAAAAGTTACTAAAAGTTAAATCACATGAACATGCAGTTCATGCAACAATGCATCCACTTCTGCTCTACATTTTTCACCCAGAAGAGCTTCCTCGGGAGGCTTAAAGTGGATGTAAACCCACTCTCATCCTTTCTAAACTACTGCCATAGTGCTGATCTATAAGGATATAGATGCCTCCTGCATGTATCCTCACCTGTCAAATGTCTCCTCTCTGTCTGGAGATGAGACCTGAAAAACTGCAGATTCTGTGGGTGGATCGGTTGTCTGGAGCTCGGTGGGTGGAGTCGTGATGTCAGTAGACTCCCCACCCACCTCTACACTCCCCTTGTCAACATGCATTTTCTCCTGTGTATTCCTTCTGCTATGATCACTAACATCCAGTCAAAATCCAGAAAAGTAACCACATGACTTCAGAAAAGGAGTGGGGGTGGGAATTAAAAAATAATGCCTGTCTAAAGCTAGTGCACGAGATATATAAATAACCTGTCACTCAAAGCAAGGGGGCGGAACGGACAAAGGTCTCCGTTTTTTTTGTTTAGTGAGATAAAATGGACAAAGAAGAGGATTGCTCAGAGCTGGATTAACCCTTTGTGGCAAGACCTGGCACAAATGATAGGAAATCTTATACTCTACATTGTGAAAAAAAAAAAAAAAAGGCTTTACATCCACTTTAACCACTTTGCGCCCGGGCCATATGAAAAAGACATCCGCAAAGCGGTCGTCAATTGCTGATAGACGTCCTCCCATTCACTTCCGCGATGCGCGCCACCACGGGCGCGCATCGGGGAAAAGCTGTGCCCGCCGTGTCAGGCGGGTGCCGATGCGCGTGCCTGGCGGCCGCGATGTCCACCAGGTACGAGCGATCGGCTGTCAGAGCCAGGGACGTGGATCCCTGTCAGGGAGAGGAGACGGATGGTGTGTCCCTTGTACATAGGAACAACCATCAGTCACCTCCCCCAGTCAGTCCCCTCCCCCCACAGTAAGAACATCTAGCAGGGAACATATTAACCCCTTGATCGCCCCCTAGTGGTTAACCCCTTCCCTGACAATCACATTTATACAGTAAAAAAAATAGCAGATCGACGCCATTACTAGTAAAATAAAAAATTAAAAAATAAAAACATAATTCTATTCCCTATTTTGTAGGCACTATGACTTTTGCGCAAACCAATCACTATACGCTTATTGCGTTTTTTTTTTACCTAAAATATGTAGAATACGTATCGGCCTAAACTGAGGAAAAAAATAGTTAAAAAAAAAATTGGGATATTAATTATAGCAAAAATTAAAAAAAATTGTGTTTTTTTCAAAATTGTCGCTCTATTTTTGTTTATAGCGCAAAAAATAAAAAAAACACAGAAATGATCAAATACCACCAAAAGAAAGCTCTATTTGTGGGAAAAAAAGGACGCTAATTTTGTTTGGGAGCCACGTCACACGACCGTGCAATTGTCATTCAAAGCGTGACAGTGCTGAAACCTGAAATTTCGCCTGGGCAGGAAGGGGGTTCTGTGCCCAGTTGTCAAGTGGTTAAGAGTGCTGCATATAGTTGATACTATAGACGAAAACAACATTTATAAAACATTACAAATGTTTCATGTTAATATATGGATTACATCATTTCATTTTTCATTTCACAAAACTTTTCGTATGGGTCTATATATTGGATTAGGGGGACAGGCCTACCAGATGCTTAAAAACAGGAACTTGACAAGTCAATTGACAAGAGTTCCAACAGAAGCCGAGCTTGTGGGACGTTATGTGACCATAGGAGGAAGATGAGAAAAACACCTAAAACATAAGGAATAGTTGAGTAACCTAAACCCATGCAGACAGGAACTAGCCTGTCTTTGTATGAAATCTTTACCTTGGTTGTGTATACTAGGTTGTAACCAATTGGTTCACCTTTTCCACTACAAAGAGTATTCAGCTACTGGAGATGGAAGTGGAGGGGGGACCATTGGTGAGAAACTAAAGGATAAAAAAGGTACACCAAATGATTCAGAATCAGTTGGAGTCCCCTCCAATGTAGATGCTTATAAGAACCACCCTTCGTCCAGAATCCAACCAAAGATTCCTGAGGCAATAGATATGCATGTACAGATGCTTTAGTATCCGACATTCAATATGCTGTGAATATGGGAGGAGGGTCAAGACAGAACCCATAAATCATTGGTTACAACCTAGTATAAAGACAACCAAGGTAAATATTTTGTACAAAGACAGGCTAGTTCCTGTCTGGTTTAGGTTACAAGGGGTCCCCGACTTAAGAACGCCCAAATTACTAACCGGGACGCTGCGGGGACTCTGCCGTTCTGCGCATGCACGGCCAGACGGAACCTCGGAAAAATGTTCGTAAATGCCGTTCTGCGCATTCACGGCCATTCGACGGAACATCGGAAAAAGGTCCTAATTGCCGTTCTGCGCATGCGCGGCCCGGCTTACGAACATTTCCAACTTAAGAACAAAGCGAAAATCTCTAACACGTTCGTAAGTCCCCCTGTACTCAACTATTCTTTACGTTTTTGGCGTTTCTCTCATCTTTCCCTTATGGTCACATAACATCCCACAAGCTCGGCTTTTATTGTGTAGCGGGCAGTTCCTCCCCTCTCCCCATCCCCTCTATTAAAGTTCTGCTCGCAATGTCTCTGGTCTAGGGGTATGATAGGGGAGGGAGAGGGTGCGCTACGCCTGGCTTCCACCACAGGTGTAAAAGTGGTATCAGTAATGCCTTCCTTTACCTTCGGGCCTGTGTTGTGCATCGGATCCTCCCTCCAAGAGTCTCCGAGAACCTCGTCTGCCAGAAACTGAGCCCCACACCGTTAAAGTCCAACACTCCTTTATTTAGCACATAACATGGACTCCCTTGGCTATAGAACAGAAAAGGGGGTGTGGGTACGAATAGGTACAGACACAAGTTTGATCCGCCACTCTCCTCCAAAGAGTAGGTGATGGTCTCCGCACGAGGGAAATTCACCTTCCGGACGGTCTCCGACAAGAGACTCACCCGTCACCGGCAGTATGCTGCACCGGGTCTTCAGATGAGGAGCTCTTCCCGGTCCATTACGCCCACCTTGGATTCAGGCATCCATCTCCGGGGTACCTTAGGATCCTTCCCTCGTGGAACTCAGTGTTGGGCACTGAGCTCCGGACCGCCGTCCGAGTACCTCACCCCAGGCTAAAGGTGCCTGAGGTGGAACACGATCTCCGGTGGTCCTCTAGGCCTAGTCCACCTAGAGGACAAGCACAAACTCCGTCCGCAGGCTAAAGGTGCCAGGGACCAACCACCCCGTGACCAAGATGGCTGGCCCCTTTATCCCCTCTCCCAGCAAGCACGGCGGGTTCCCCGCCTCACCATACCGCTGCCGAGAGGACAAAAAGTAGGCTCAGCACACAGCGGTATCCGTCCGTCGGCCCATGGTGACAGCGCCACCCAGTGGACCGCCAGAGACACACCACTGGTGTCACCGAAAAATTCAAAAATTATTGCGGGACAGTACCCGCTACAATTGGAACTCTTGTACTAAATTGACTCGTCAAGTTCCTGTTTTTATAGCGGAGGTGCAGCTTGTATTTTTTTTTTTTTCAAAGTCAGCAGCTACCAACAGTGTAGATGCTGACTTTTAATAAGGACATTTACCTGTCCTACTCGCCCGCGATGTCGGTCCTGCCACGGCGATCGATCGCTGCTGCCAGGCTCCCGGCTCCTCCATCCTGACTAAGGGAAACAAACTGTGAAGCCTTACGGCTTCACTGCCCGTTTCCTACTGCGCATGCGCCACTCGCACGGCACTTTGTGAATGGGCGGCTTGCCTCCTGGGATACACACAGTTCCCAGAAGGCAGTGCGCCCCATTCACAAGAAGAGGAAACGGAAATTCTCAATCCGAGGACAAGGAAGAGGCACAGCAGAAGGCAGATTAGGGGACTTCCGCATAGCAACAGGCATTTCGGGTGAGAATAAATTATTATTTTTTTCCTATTAGTTTTTTTCTTAGGATTTTTAACGTATATTTTTTTTCTGGGTGGACCTCTGCTTTAAGCATCTGGTAGGCCTGTCCCCCCTAATCCAATATACAGACATACAAAAAGTTGTGAAATTAAATGGTTATGCAATCCATATATTGATATGAAATATTTGTAATGTTTATAAATGTTTGTGCTTTTCATCTATAGTATCAGCTCTTAAAAAGTTTAACTCTACTTTTGTTGAGAAAAAAAAAAAAGAAACCCATTGCCCTCTGTGTGATCCATGTACATTGCAAGGATTATAACAACCTTTATTGCAGATTCCTACCTTTTGTTATTCTAAAGAAATCCCTCTGTCTGTGCCTCTGTTCTGAGTGGGTCTAATGGGAGTGGTTTCATAATTAATCTGTCAGGTGTGCAGCTGCAGGGCCTGCATCCCTTTAGACATGCTCTTATTGAAAGTATCTCAAAAATGACATTGTTGCAGGGGATGCCTGAAATTGATTTGTATCCTAGGCAGACTTCTTGGGAAATTGGCGAGTCAATCACACAAGCAGGAAATTATGTTTCTGGGAAGTGGTCAGTACAAACTCTGTACAGAACAACTCCAGGTTGCCAATAATGCAATGCATTCTCAGAAAATTACAGTGGCTGCAGGATTGAAAAGGAAAGGTAATTTTTTTTTTTTAAAACATTCAATTACAATACGATTAATACAAAAATTTAAGTGAAGTTCCCCTGGCCTTCTTTCACTATCCCAGCGCTAAAGAAGCTCACAGGTGACTTATAACAGACTACAATGAATACGTGACCGTATTCATTAACCCAAATGTTCACTATATGCATCTATATCAGCAGCCGCTTAAACACAACAAATATTTTTGCAGAACATAAAACACAATCAAATCCCTGGGTAGGATAATGAAAGTTTTCTATAGCAGCGCTCAGGTGGTCAATACACTCCCTTGTCCACTCACTCTTATTTACAGTTCATAAGAGTACATATAGAACTTATGAAAAAAATGTTGTTGTAAACGACATATAGCTCCAGATGTCTTCTCAATATGATCCACTTTAAATCATCAGTTGTATCCCCTTTCGGGTGGGTACTCACCACACACAGGATTTAAACAGGCACCTCACAGATCCCATCCGATGGTCATCCTAATCCCGGTTCTGATTACTCCTTCTAAAGCCTCCAGAGATCACCCGATAATCACCAGCAGATGTTCAAAGTGAAAAGAAAGAGAAGCCACCAATAGTGTAATCCCGTAGAGTATCTTTTAATCAGTCTATAAAAATTGTTTCCACAACATATCTTCCATACGGTAAAAATCAAGCAGTAAAATAGCAGTGTAATTCAAAACCGCCGTGCTGTTCCCCCAGGCTCCTAACAGGTGCAGTGTATCAGCTGGTACAGCTTGTGTTTAACCAGACTTACTGCCGCTTCCTGTGTTTGGAGCGCACCTGGAACGCACCGACGTCACTTCCTTTCAGCCGCAAAGTCACACCCTGACGTTTCGTCTTCCTCTGAGGGCGCGCTCCAAACACAGGAAGCGGCAGTAAGTCTGGTTAAACACAAGCTGTACCAGCTGATACACTGCACCTGTTAGGAGCCTGGGGGAACAGCACGGCGGTTTTGAATTACACTGCTGCTATTTTACTGCTTGATTTTCACCATATGGAAGATATGTTGTGGAAACAATTTTTATAGACTGATTAAAAGATACTCTACGGGATTACACTATTGGTGGCTTCTCTTTTCACTTTGAACATCTGCTGGTGATTATCGGGTGATCTCTGGAGGCTTTAGAAGGAGTAATCAGAACCAGGATTAGGATGATCGGATGGGATCTGTGAGGTGCCTGTTTAAATCCTGTGTGTGGTGAGTACCCACCCAAAAGGGGATACAACTGACGATTTAAAGTGGATCATATTAAGAAGACATCTGGAGCTATATGTCGTTTACAACAAAAAAAAATTCATAAGTTCTGTATGTACTCTTATGAACTGTAAATAAGAGTGAGTGGACAAGGGAGTGTATTGACCACCTGAGCGTTGCTATAGAAAACTTTCATTATCCTACCCAGGGATTTGATTGTGTTTTTTATAAGTTTTATACAATACGATTAATGTCGCAATTCTATGCACTTTATTTTTTCATAATTTGCCTTTTTTTCACGAAAGTGGAGTTACCCTTTAAGACTTCTAAGAAAGCACTTCTGGGCGAAACATGTGGAGCAGAAGTGGCTGCATTGTTGCATGAATCGCATGATAACTTTTAGTACTAGTACAACTCGCTCTCTTTTAAACCAATGATAGGGATGGAGGCAGTTACCCCTTTGGTTTTTGCCTCATTTAAAGTCCCAAAAACTCCCTTTTCTCTCATTTAACAAATTAGGGATGGAAGCACGCGGCAGCAGTTAATTACAACACCTTCTTAAACCTATGCATGGTCGTTATCTTAAACTAGAAGTTGACAGGGCCATTGATATCTCTTTTCCTCCTATTGAGGAAGTCCTTCCTATTAGTATAGAGACTACCGTTTACCCATTTTTTTATTTATATTTAATTTTATCTGCTTGCGATGTCCCGGGGGGTCTGCATCGGCGCATCGCTGTCTGTGTGATTGGTTTTGCCGATTTGCTTGTCTTTGCCTCTGATCCGGAAGCTGTGGTACGCCGCTTGTCCCCCCCATCCACTCCCCCCGCCACCTCCCTGCGGGATGGGATGATGCACGATCCCCACGTCGCACGCCTACGTCAGCGGAGTATCTCACACCGGCGGATACACGAGAGAGTTGGATAGGCGCTAATCGCCAGACGGCTGAGCCGCCCAGGTGAAAGCATTCCTCTCTTTTGCTGTGTTTGCCCAAGTGATGATTGGGGTGGGGCTGTGGTGGTACACCTACATTAGGCACCTCCCTTGGCACACACACCTCAGATCACTTGCATGTCTATGGATCTTGACCTCCATCCCTTAACAGGTATTCATCCACTTCCCACCTTCCTTGCTTTTCACTTTGGCGTTTTGTTCTATTCTTTGCGGTTTTCATCCCCATCCCATTCACATTTCTTTCCATTCACTCACCCCTTTCCTCACACATCCATACACATATATAATTGCATACCTTTTTCACACATAGGTCCCCCACTGGGGTTATTACCTCCACATTTATTAGGGTCACTCACCCACACTCACGACCAAGGATCTGCCTGTGCCGCTTGCCATCGCTCCTGCAAGCGACCACGGTGCTCAGAGATGAGACTCTGCGGTGTACTGGCGATTCTCGTTGCCGTACTGCTGCTGCGCGGATGCAGATGTAAGTTGGACATACAACCTTGTATGATCCCTCTAATAGATTCTCCCCTTATAAGTTTTCCCTTGTTTCCTTTTGTTTTTACCCCTATTTCTCAATTATTTTTTGAGACCATCTGGAATGTGTTTTTTGCATCTAGATATTTCCCATGGTTTATGCTCCTGATGAGCAGCTATAAGGCCGCGAAACGCATCAAGCCATCAACTCCCATTATTTTACCATTGATCAACAAAAACGCTTTATGGGTTAACGTATGTTTTTAACACTCTACCATATGAATTATGTTAAACCCCTTCTTTCTTCTTTTGTACCTCGAGATGAATCTGGATAGATCACCTAGGCCATTCAGGCTTCCATTTTATATTGGCTATGTTTATGAACGTATTTATTGCCTGTTCTACTTATAATATATGAATGTCTATTGGATTGTGGAATACTATAACTTATGTTGAAAATGTTCAAATGTTTTTTAGAGGTTATATGCCCAAAATGTTCTACATGAGATTATACATCATAAATAGATACTATTTCCCAGTCACTTGACTTCCTTTTTGCTGCTGTGTGCTTCATATAAAGTCCCACTACTCGCTCTCTTTTTTTAATCAATGATAGGGATTGGGGGCAGTTAACCCATCGGTTCTTGCCTCATTTAAAGTTTCCAAAAAAAAAACTTTTCTATCTGATAACTTTTAGTACCTTTTAAATTGGTTAGGAAATAAATGGAATTTACATTTTACCTTATGTGATAAGTTTTGATTCTTTGGCACCTTAAAAGTCCCACCCTGGTCTTTAAAAAAGTAAGGAGGAGGCGGCAAGGTCTACACTCTGACCTAGAGCTGCATGATCGTTAAATGGAAATCATGATTCTACCCCCCTCCTAACATTAAAACAGCAAGGAAGAAACCCCTGTTTTGTAGGCGCTATAACTTGTACAAACCAATCAATATACTCCTATTACAATTTTTTACCAAAAATATGTAGAGTATATATCGGCCTATACTAATATTTTGCCTTTTTGGGGGAATATTTGTTCTAGCAAAAAGTATATATAATGTCAAATTTGTTTGGGTACAGTGTCACACGACCGCACAATTGTCAGTTAAAGCGATGCAGTGTCGTATAGCAAAAAAATGGCCTGGTCATTAAGGGGGAAAATGTTCCAGTCTATAAGTGGTTAAAGCAGTCTTCAATCATTTTTTTTTTTTAACTTTCTATCCATTAAATCTTCAGCCCTTGTTTTAAATATTAATAGTAAAACATTTTTCTGCCAGTGAATACCTTATACAGCCCACTTCCTCTTTGTCTGGCCATTAGACTAGGCTTATGACATGCACAGCTCTCTCTGGGGGGGGGGGGGGGGGGGGGGAGTCAAGAGGGCCAATGAGAGCTGCAGAGCTGGAGGTGTGCCAATCCAGGAAGTGAACAGGCAGCAGCTTCCAGCTGCCCAGTTAAAATGGTTGCAGCCAGACTCAGTGGAGGGAGATTTCTGGAGCATATTTGGCAAGTACAGAATCACAGCATACATAAAATATGCAAAGTGGTTGGAGGGAAGCTTCAGAATGGCAAATATGTTTTTATTACAAATGTGAGCAGACTGCAGTTCCTTTTTTTTTTTATTCATTAAAAACTAAACCGTAATGTTAGCCCAATTTTTTGTATAATGGGAAAGATTATTCCCTTGCGAGAATCGTGATCGTTATTCTAAGCAAAAAATAAATAAAAAATTGCGATTCTCATTTTAGCCAGAATCCTGCAGCTCTACTCTGACCCCTACTGATCTGCATACATAGTACATGTCAATAGTTCAAAATGCAGAGAAGGCAAGGAGCTTGCATTTTCAAAAATTATGTCATTCCCCATATCCCCCTTTGAAGTAGGCCTGAACCTAAGAAAAAAAAAAAAAAAAGTAAATATTTGCTATGTTATAGGAAACATTCAGAAATATTGGGCCTAAGCAATACCCTCGAAAGTGTAGAATTTCTACAGTGAGATGCGTGTGCACAGGTCACTGTACAGGCAAGTAAAAACATGTCTCCTCTTCATTAAAGTGGTTGTAAACCTTAGTCACGAAATCTGGTTTTGACAGGTACACACTCCCAGTTCTGGGTAACATTGCTGCGGTGCTCTACGAGTATGTCCAGCCCCTTCTTCCCCCTGCAGCCTTCTGGGACACATGAGCCCCAGAAGAAGGCAGGACCATTTACAAAACGCAGCTTGAGTTGCGCATGCTCAGTAGGAAACCAGCTGTGAAGCCTGAAAGGCTTTATAGCCGGTTATCCTTAGTGAAGATGAAGGGCGCCTGGATCCGAAGCCGACTGAAGAATCGGCTCTGGTGTTGACATTGCTGGATCCCTGGACAAGCAAGTGTTTTTATATTAAAAGTCAGCAGCTACAGTATTTGTAGCGGTCGACTTAATTTTTTAGGGGGAGACTGGAGCTCCTCTTTAAGGCCTCTTGCACACTGTATTGATGTATGAGCATCAGAGGTTCCTGGTAGACAAAAAAAAAAAACACACACCCACACGAATATGGGCTGTATATCACTTCTGTGTTTTTGCGAGTAGGCACACAAGCAGAAAGCATGGCATTTGCGAGTATACATGCAAAAATACAGAAATATGAGTTACAAGTCATTTTTTTTTTTTACTAATCAATACACAGTGCAAATTTACACACATTTGAAAAAAGCTGCATTTAGAAAAAAAACACACCCACACCTGTATGCCTGAAAACTGAGTATTTTCAGGCAGCAGTGTGTTGGGTGGGGGGTAGGTTTCCTGTGCCACATTGATACAATATTGATCTTTTATGTCCAATAAATTCATATCGTTTTTGACTTGGTAGCTCTGTAGGTGCATTTTTCTTGAATGGTATAATATAAGAAGACCCCCCCACACATTATTGAATCAAGAGACGGGACCCCATGGAGGGAGGGTGCGTCACCGCCCAGTGAGTTCCACGACTCAGGTAAGTAAAGGGGGGGGGGGGCTGGTGACTGCCAGAAGTTTTTTCACCCTGAAAAAACATGAGGGTTTACAACCCCTTTAATTACACAGGTTCTGAGGCTAATTTAATGCAGGTAAGGCACCAAGTTTAAAGCGGAGTTCCGCCGTTTTTTTTTTTTTTTTAAGTCAGCAGCTACAAATACTGCAGCTGCTGACTTTTAAAATAAGGACACTTACCTGTCCAGGGCTGCCGCGATGTCAGCACCCGAAGCCGATCTGTCCCTCGGCCATCTTTGGTAAAAGAATCAGGAAGTGAAGCCTTGCGGCTTCATTTCCTGCTTCCCTACTGCGCATGCGTGATCCCACTGGTCCCTGCTGTCTTCTGGGATCTGTGTCTCCCAGAAGACAGCAGGGGGGACGGAGAAGGCGCCCAGAAGTGGTGTAGATACCCGCGGGTGGCTCAGATATCTATGCCCAGAAGTGGGAGAAAAATACCTGTATTAGACAGGTATCTTCTTCCCCCTGAAAGGTGCCAAATGTGACACCGGGATAGGGGGGCTGAAGGATTCCGAAAAGCAGAAGTTCAATTTTTGGGTGGAACTCCGCTTTAAAGTACCACCTTAATCAGCCACAGAACCTGTGCAATACTTGTTTGGGTTTAAACATGGAGGTGGCAACCCAAGTTTTAGGGTCCAGGCACCATTTTAAACAATCACTCCCAGAATTCATACAATTTGGGGGAAAAACAAAACAAAACAAAAAACACACACACACAAAAAAAAAAAAAGTGTGCAAGAGGCCTAAAATGAAATTAGAAAACTTTGTTCGAGTGTAGTCCTTTACAGGCATACGCACATACACAACAGTGGCAATTAGAATAGGTAGAATAATTTTATGCATGTATACACATACGCCTTTACATGTGTATGCGCAAGGTCTGGATCATTCGGTCAACAAGATCCTGAGTTTATACATCAGTAAATGATTACGTCGGTGTGCAAGAGGCTCAATGCTGCAGACAATGAAGGGTATCCTTTGCACACACTTACCCATGGGGAATAGATTGCAGCTGCAGGATAACCTGCGTCTTGGTGTCTTCAGGGTCCTCGCCTTCCGTACAATCGCTAGGAATCACCACAACGTCCCCCATGGGGACAGTCACCTCCGCGTTGGCCATATGTCACATGGGTGGCTTTGCCGCATTCAGTAATCTGCCAATTAGAAAGTTTGTCAACTATGTATGATCAGAAGACATTGCATGAAGCTGGAAACACCCCCCATCACTACAATGATTGCACAACTCTCCCTGCCCTCACCCCACTCACAGAATACCAGCAGCAACAACATATATCACAAGAAAAATAAAAACAAACTCGGATTATTTCCCAAGCCACCCCACTGACACACCTGCGGGGCTCAGCTACCTATAGAGACAGCTTCAAGCCTCCTTTGACAGTGGTACATTTCACTCCATAATATCGGCTGGCTGACTCTCTCCTCTCCCCCGGGTGCTCACTACTACTACTCAACTCCCCGGAATTGTCCGGACCTCACCAGAACGCGCATGTGCTATTCACACCTACCGAGCCGGCGCACTCCCGCCACTTCCGGTCAGATGAGCGCGCGCGCACGAGCCGAGGAAGACGCTTGTTCTCCCAGCCAATCAGCGCGCGAGTTCAAGGAAAGAGGAGGGTGTCAGTATGGTGTGTCCCACGCTGATCAGCTCCACGCATGTCTGCTTTTATTGACTTGTCCTATCGGCAAATGGTTGAAACTTTATCTCATTAAACATTGTTTGAGCACTCTATCAAGAACAATTGCCTTTTTTTTTTTCTTTAACACAAAGCTGTTTTTATTTGTTGCATTTCAGTCCTGCTTTTTGCAGTTACTTCCTGTTTACATGCAGGCAGTTTTCATTGTGGGGTTGCTGATGGTGACAACGGTGGATCGTGCATGTGCAATGCATGTTGAATGAGCCACTTGTAGACTCCTTCAGAAGTTTGTGTTAGACGGTGACAATGCAGGAGCATATTTGGGAGAAAGCGACTAGGTCTTCACCCTCTAATAGCTTTAGGTGTCTGTAACGAAGGGTTAAATTCCGTGTTACGTTTATTGACAGGTTCATATGCATACACAGAAGTGATCACCTTAACCTCTTCCCAACCAGCCGCCACAGTTATACTGTGGCAGGATGGCTCCCCTGTGTTAGCTGTACCTCGACTCTTTAAGATGCTGTAGCAGGCACCTCAGCGTGTCCCTGGAGCCAATGCGCGTGCCCGGCGGGCGCGATGACCGCCGGGCACCCACGATCGTTTGTGACAGAGCGAGTACCGGGATTTGTGTGTGTAAACACACAAATCCCGGTTCTGTCAGGGGAGAGGAGACAGATCGTGTTTCCCTTCCAGTGACATTTATACAGTAATCAGTGGCTATTTTTAGCTCTGATTGCTGTATAAGTGTCAATGGTCCCAAAAAAGTGTCCGATCTATCCGCCGCAATGTCGCAGTCCCAATAAAAATCACAGATCACCGCCATTACCAGTAAACAAAGAAAAATACCATTAATCTATCCCCTATATTATAGACGCTATAACTTTTGCGCAAACCAATCAATATACACTTATTGCGATTTTTTTAACCAAAAATATGTAGAAGAATACATATTGGTCTAAACTGGGGGGGGGGGGGTTGGAAAGGGGTGTATCCTACGCCTACATACTTTTGTTAATAAGTGTCCCTCATTCCCAACTCAATAAGTTGGGAGGTATGTGTAGCGGGTACTTACTTTCCCGGGTGCATTTTTTGAATCTGGCTGTGACATCAGTGCTATGTTCCATGTGGTCCACGAGGTGGCGCTGTCACTGTGACTGGAGGGACGAATATCACTGTGTGCCGAGGCCCTTTTTGTCCTCTCTCGGCAGCGGTATGGTGGGGCGGGGAACCCGCCGTGCTTGCTGGGGGAGGGTATAAAGGGGGCCGGCCATCTTGGTCACGGGGTCTTCGTCCCAAGCACCTTCAGCTTGCGGACGTGGGTTCGTGCTCGTCCCCTAGGAGGCCTCGGCCTAGGGGACCAACGGAGATCGTGTTCCACCTCAGGCACCTTCAGTCCTGGGGTGAGGTACTTACAAAAAGGTCCGGATCTCAGTGCCCAACACTGAGTTCCGCGAGGGAAGGGTCCTAAGGCACTTCGGGGATGGAGGCTGAATCTGAGTAAGACGCAATGGACCGGGGAGAGCTCCTCACTCGAAGACCCGGTGCAGCAGACTGCCGGTGATGGGTGAGTCTCTTGTCGGAGACCGTCCAGAAGGATCCCCTTCACCTCGTGCGGAGACCATAGTCCACTCTTCAGGAGGAGAGTGGAGGAGCGAATTTGTGTCTGGGCCTATTCACACTCACACCTCCTTTTCTGTTCTATCTATCAAGGAAGTCCCTGTATGGTGTGTTCTAATAAAGGAGTGTTGGACTTTAATGGTGTGAGGCTCACTTCCTGGCGGACGAAGTTCACGGTGACTCTTGGAGGGAGGATCCGGGTGCACAGCACAGACCCGAAGGTAAACAAGACATTGCTGATACCACAGGTATTCCCACGTGGTGGAAGCTAGGCGTAGCCCACCCGCTCTCTCTCTCTCCCCCATCAGATACCCCTAGACAAGAGACAGTGCGAGTCGCACGGAGAGAGAAGAGGGGAAGGCGCTACATGTGGGGGCTCGGGTCCGGTATTGTGTTGTGCATCACAGTATTGAACAAGTCTGTTGGATGAGTTAACTGAATAGGCCAAAGTGCAGCCCTGCTCGAAGTCGTGGAATTGACCCTAGACAAGGGAAAGGCCCGCGCAGGAAGAGCGGTGAACGGGGGGAGGCCCAGCCGTGTGAGGTACTACACGTGGGGGTTTCTAATTGCACTGCGCCAACAGACACAACCCCTGCCGCTTAGTTCGTGGGCGTGGCTCAACCAAAGAAAGTGAAAAAGCCCGCGAACTGGAGCAAAGGGGAGGAGTCCAATACGTGAGAGGGCTACACGTGGGACATTGGCGCGAAAACTCTGCAGTGTGCGATGGACCAGCAACAAGTCACCATGTTTGGACATACCTCATGAATTCCAGTTCACCCTGCTACTACCACGATGACTGCTGCTGCTCCGATAACGGATACCGGGATCCGGCTGAAGCCAAGGGGTCGATTCGCCCTGTATTCGTGCATGGACGTAGAGGCCCTGGGTGTAATTTGTCCCGGGTGCTCGGGACTGGTGTGCCACCTGAAGCCCTTCGGACAATGTGAGGCCTGTGGGGAGTTTCTGTTCGAGGTGGATCCGGTAGTTGAAAGGCCGAGAACCATCTACCCAGGCCGGGCTTCAGGTAACACTACTCGCAGAGGAGGAATTACTGCTGTAAAAGCCATCCCAGCGCACACTGCAGCGACCGAGGAGGAGGTCGTTAAAACTCAACGGGAGAAATCCGAGGATGCTGACTCGGTCACCACTGTCTCACAGCGTCCGCCACCGAAGAAGAGAACCAACATGGTGGCCCCGACCAGTGGTGGTGGCGGACCATCTCGCCAGCATACGCCAGGCCTAGACGGATCCGTTGACGAGTGTTCCGGACGTCCCGCTTCAAGTAAAGGCCGAGGTGAGCTGGGTAAAGAGACTTGGTGCATGGGCGGAGGTGCCGGGAAGGCATGGCCCAGTACGCCTGCGGAAGGTGTTAGCTCCGTCTCTACAACGGGCTACGTACCCGCGGAGGAGTGTGATACCTCGGATCTGGAGTCGCTCTCTGATATGGGAGATGACACCGCTATTGACGAACTGTTTGCAGAGAAGGGCTGGGACAAAGTACCGCTAGCTTCATTCTGAAGGCCTCGAGATTCACCCATGTCCACGGGGGAGAGTACACCCCGGGTGGAGGCACCAGCGCCTGAACAAGGGTCCTGTCCCCAGCCCACATCTACATCTCCGGTGCCGCCTGCATCAGGTACTGGGGAGCAGAGGTTGATACTACGGGCACCTATGCCCCAACCAGAAGTGGTTAAGGCCCCTCGCCATCCAGACTCTATAGTTCTACCCGGCGAAGGGGACAAAGCCACAATGCCTCCGCTGTCAAGGCTTCAGAGACTCTTCTGCCAGAAAGTTGCTGCTGACTACGGGTGGGAATATCCGTACCTCCCCAAGGACTTACTCTACGAAGTGGAGGTGTACCGAGAGCGCTGGTATAATGACTTCGTGTGGACCCACCTTAAGGTCCCACATGCCCGCAGGTATTTGACATGCTCTCCAAAGACATCTCAGCGGTTCAAAGACTGCAAGGCAGAGTGGATGAGGGGAAGACACATCCATGCGGATAAGGTGTTGATCCGACGCAAAGAAGGTGAGGATGTGGAGTACCATTTGGAGACCATGGATCGGCATCTAAAACCTATTGTTCTGCCGCATCCCCGCTTCTACCTCTGAGGAGAAAGAGACTCCATTTGTTTGCTTTTTGAAAGGACTTTGCACCCCCTGAACTTTGCTGTTTGACTTTCTTGCTGGTGCCATCATCAGTGTTTTGCCCCGCAAGAGGGGTGCTTGTGTCATTCCGAGGAAGAACTGTTCCAGTTGTTGTTTTTCTTTCCTCTCCGGTGAGAAGTTGCAGACTTTGGGGTAGATAGGGCCTGGAGTCAAGCAGCAAGAAAAGAGAAGATGGTTCAACGGGTGCAGTTACCGCGAGGCTGTCACCAGGTGGCAGTCTCGTGCAACGTTACACATTGTACACACTCACACTGGAGGAAAAGATATTTCTCTTCGGAGGAGTTTCTTTTTCTCTCACACATACACATGTGTCAGGGTTTTATTGTTTCTTTTCTCTTCCCTCTGCAGGAGAGCGTCCCGGCAAGATTATGGAACCTGGGGTGGTTCTTAGTTAGGATGGGAGGGAAAAGTATAATGTTTTAAATGTTGTCTTTCACTCCTCTTTTGTTGCAGGGGCTCAGACACAACTTCTCCGTTAGGATAGTTTCCTAAAAATTTTTGGTTTTTCAAATTGTTAGTTGGTTTCTGGATTGGATTATGTCAGCCGTTGAGGGCGTGATTCACTCCAGACACTGGGGTCCAGTGTCAAAAGACAGGGGGGAATGTGTAGCGTGTACTTACTTTCCCGGGTGCATTTTTTGAATCTGGCTGTGACATCAGTGCTATGTTCCCTGTGGTCCATGAGGTGGCGCTGTCACTGTGACCGGAGGGACGAATATCACTGTGTGCCGAGGCCCTTTTTGTCCTCTCTCGGCAGCGGTATGGTGGGGCGGGGAACCCGCCGTGCTTGCTGGGGGAGGGTATAAAGGGGGCCGGCCATCTTGGTCATGGGGTCTTCGTCCCAAGCACCTTCAGCTTGCGGACGTGGGTTCGTGCTCGTCCCCTAGGAGGCCTCGGCCTAGGGGACCAACGGAGATCGTGTTCCACCTCAGGCACCTTCAGTCCTGGGGTGAGGTACTTACAAGAAGGTCCGGATCTCAGTGCCCAACACTGAGTTCCGCGAGGGAAGGGTCCTAAGGCACTTCGGGGATGGAGGCCTGAATCTGAGTAAGACGCAATGGACCGGGGAGAGCTCTTCACTCGAAGACCCGGTGCAGCAGACTGCCGGTGACGGGTGAGTCTCTTGTCGGAGACCGTCCAGAAGGATCCCCTTCACCTCGTGCGGAGACCATAGCCCACTCTCCAGGAGGAGAGTGGAGGACCGAATTTGTGTCTGGGCCTATTCACACTCACACCTCCTTTTCTGTTCTATCTATCAAGGAAGTCCCAGTATGGTGTGTTCTAATAAAGGAGTGTTGGACTTTAATGGTGTGAGGCTCACTTCCTGGCGGACGAAGTTCACGGTGACTCTTGGAGGGAGGATCCGGGTGCACAGCACAGGCCCGAAGGTAAACAAGACATTGCTGATACCACAGGTATTCCCACGTGGTGGAAGCTAGGCGTAGCCCACCCGCTCTCTCTCTCTCCCCCATCAGATACCCCTAGACAAGAGACAGTGCGAGTCGCACGGAGAGAGAAGAGGGGAAGGCGCTACATATGAATAAATAGTAAGGTGTTTTAAATATGGTATATGCACACTCCCTGCTCTACAATGTAATATATGTTCTAATGGAATTTGAAGAGGACATATGAACCGTTAGGGAGAATTATTGTGTATATACTATAACTATATAACAGGGGTATTGAATTAAAATCCATGGAGGTCCAGTCAGTAAAATTTTACTTGCAGAGGTCCGAATAGTATGTTTGATTACTAATAACACCTCCGTGCTGCAGCACCATGCGGCTAAGCGTGGCACAATTTAGAATAGGGTCAGAGACGTATTTTTTCTGTGTTTCTGCATGTAAGGGAGTCCATTGAAATGAATGGGCTGCCTACATTAGGGTGACCAGACATCCCCGGTTTCAGGGGACAGTCCCCGGATTGAGGACACTGTCCCCGGACCAAGTCTGTCCCCGGTTTTGTCCCCGGATTGGATTTGAACAGGGCCTGGGGCAATTTCAAAGACAGTCAGTGCAGAATTTAAAAAAAAAAAATCTGAATTACACACCCCCACTCCACCGCACCTATTAGCTTAGGGGGTGTATATTTCACCATTATCTGTGCCCCTTTCTGATGATCATGTGCTGGTCGGAGCGGAGGGAATATTTCTTCAGTTTCGGATGCATGCCCATCCAGCTCCGCTCGCATGTTCTTCTGCCTTGGCTCAAGTCCCGGCCAGCCGCCTGCCTGCTTATCTCCTTGCCTTCCCTGGTGGAGTGATCTTCATCCGCTCCCCACCCAGTAGTAGCCGGAGCCCGGAGAGTAAAGCCTCGTACACGCGGCCGAGAATCTCGTCAGGAAAAATCTTGTCGTTTTTCTTGACGAGATTCTTGGACAAGAAACTTGTCCCGGCCGAGTGTACACACGCTCGATTCAAAGAACCCGCGGTTCTTTGAATGGAGCGAACGCGGTGACGTAATCGACTACGACGAGCGTGCGCTCATCACATTCGATGCCATCGCCGCTATCTTACTACACCCTACCTATGCCTAGAAAGCTACCGCGCATACGTCAAAGTCATTTCGAGCATGCGCGGGTTTCCACGGCAACAGGTAAGTGTACACACACACACTTTTCTCGTCGAGAAACATGCTGACGAGAATCTCGATGAGAAAATGGAGAATCCTGACGAGAAAATAGAGAGCAGGTTCTCTATTTTTCTCGTCGAGATTCTTGTCGGTTTTCTTGACGAGAAACCTGATAGCCACGTACACACGACCGATTTACTCGGCAAGAAGGCTCTGCCAGCAAGTTTCTTGTCGTTTTCTGACGAGAAACTCGGTCGTGTGTACGAGGCTTAAGACTTGACAGGCTGTGAGGCGGGTGGTGGCGGCGACGGGCAGAGAGTCGCTGATTGCCGCCATTACTAGTAAAAAAAAAAAAATATGTCCCCGGATTTCATTTTAAAAATCTGGTCACCTTAGCCTACATGCACAACGCAAGTTGCAATGATGTAAACTTAACCCCAGATCCTGCATCCTTCACATTACAATACATCAGTATTCTCAGTTCCCCTGCATGTCCCTCCCCCCCTTCATATAACCTTCCCCCCTTCACATCCCTGACCTCAGTCCCCCTTTATATCATCACCCTCCTCCTTCACATTCTTGTCCATGCTCCTCTTTGTATCACCCCTGTATTCCTTTTGCATTCCAGTCCTCTTTTATACAGTATCAGCATAGCTCCCAACTGTCCCTGATTTCGAGGGACTGTCCCTGATTTCGAACAAAGTCCCTCTGTCCCTCTTTCCTCCTCATTTGTCCCTCATTTTGGTCTGACCTATATAAGTGTATATAAAATTCACTTTTTAGCTTTAAAAAAGTGTTTCGCAGTGCTAAACCTTTCATCCAATTTCTAAATTTCTGCATTTGTAAATTCCAAAATCTAGTATAAAGAAATAGTAGTGGTAAAAAGAAGCACTTGTGGGTTTAACAAATTATTTTTTTGCAAATTTCTCCTTTAAGGGGGCGTGGCAGGGCGTGTGTCCTATGCCTACATACTTTTGGGTAGGTGTCCCTCGTTCCCATCTCAAGTAGTTGGGAGGTATGAGTATCAGTATTACACCCCCCCCCCTCACAATTCTGTCCTCAGCCCCCCCTATATATCACTCCCCACTCCTTTATATTCCTGTCCTCTGACCCCCTATTTATATCACCCACGACTTCCTCCCCATCCAGCACAGCAGTGGTAAGTCCTCTCCCCTGTCTTACCTTACACAAGGCTGAGCACGGCAGACACAGCAGGTCTAGAGCTGACGTCAGGAGGCAGGACAGTTCTGAATGGAGCACAGGAGCTGCACAACTTTTCCTGTTAATCAGCTTGTGATTGGTTGCTGGGAACACCTAGCAGCCAATCACCTGTTGCTTAACTTGAAAAGTTAACTTTGCAGCTCCACCATCGTCCAGAACTGTCTTGCCTCCTGAAGCCGACAGCAGTCTGCTGTGGCGACGGCTGAGGGGGAGACCCGGCTCCTAAATGGCAGGATCGCCATGGGCCGGGCGGAACTGTGCCTCGATCGTTGCGGACATGGCCCGCGGTCCGCCATTTAGTGATGCCCGCTATATAACATTAGCTGGGAATATCAGCAGGTTGATGCTATATATCGACTCTTCACTTAGTGGTGTCCATCCTCGTTGGATTAGATATACTACGGTTTAGACATTAATGGCTGTGTGTTGAGCTATTTTGAGGGGGCAGCAAATTTACACTGTTATACAAGCTGAACACTCACTACTTTACATTGTAGCAAAGTGTCATTTCTTCAGTGTTGTCACATGAAAAGATATAATAAAATATTTACAAAAATGTGAGGGGTGTACTCACTTTTGTGAGATACTGTATATGTAGCACACCCCCTTAAGAGCAGCAAGTAACTGGGACCCCAGCAAGTAACTGGGACCCCCACCACCACCCTGCACAGCCAGGCAAACCAAATCTCCACAGTCACCTCAGAGTCAGGAAACAGTCCAGTATTTAGTTTTGTTTTTTTATCGAGGGTAATAAACTTGTGTAGTGGTACGCCGTAAGGGTTGCTAAGTGATGTGACCCACTTGTCACCCTGCCCGGCATTCACTTCCCAGTCATCTTGGAGACAATGAACAGTCCAGATGTTTGTTTGTTTGTTTTTTATTGAGGGATTTGAACTTGGATAGGGATAGGAGTATATGGGATTCCCAGTAGAACAACCAATTGGTTGATCGTATTTCAATTAGTTGGGACAACTATATACACTTTACAGCTCCAGTCTCCTCCAGCACAACACTTGTTTGCAGACTTTTTCTCTCACCCTCTCTCTCTCCTGCACAATACTTCACTTCCAGGCACAGCTAGCACATGGTTGAGCCTAACACTGACTCAGTCAGGCCCCAGGAACTGCCATTTGTAGGCAGGGACCGCAGGTCCCTTTTCATGTAGCAAAAATAGAATAGAAAATCTTTTAGTGCTAGCTGACCTATGGTGGACTATTGCTCCCAGCAATCCCTCTTCAGGCCCTGCCAGCCCTCCTGACTGCCCGTGACATCACAGTCCTTACTGCTGGCTCTGCACCAATCCCAGACTGCACACTCTCAGTCTTCTCCGGCATGCCTCTCCAGTCCTCCCAACTGTGCCTGTCACTCACCGACCCTCCTGGCCACACATACACCGGTGGTTCCCTCCTGAAGACATGCCCGGCAGTACTAGCTCCCACTGTCCTCTCTGACTCCTCTCTGTTCCTTCTGTCCAGATACTTAATGTGTTCTTGAAGGGATCCTTCCTGCACTCGAGTCCCAGGCCCAAGGTCACTCCCCCCCCCCAGACTAAGGAGCGCCCTTAAAGGCCCGACAGCCTAGCACTCATTCCTCAGTTCTTCCACCCCACAACAACCCCCAGCCGGGCTGACTCTAGGTATTTAAGGAGGCCAGCCCCCTGCCAATCCAAGTTGGGGATTGGTCAGGGCTCCTTAGAACATCCCAGGTTGCTTCACCTCTCTTCCCCTCCTCTCTTCTAGAATCTTCTAGAAGCCAGAGGGAGGTAAACAAGAAATTATGCTATCTGTGTGTCACCAGCCTACACTAGGCCACTCCCAGCCCACACAGATCCAAACAAACAGGCCTAGCTTCCAACTAGGCCTGCCTAAATTTACCTGCACTCACAAAAAATTCCAACTCTAGCACCTACCTAAGTAGAGGGTGCTACACTTGGATGGGAATAAGGGGTATTATGGGATGCCCACTCAGGTGCCAACCATCCCCAGAGCATATCCAGAAACTCTGTAAGAAATTGGGAAGGAGGCGCACCTAAGTGTAGTATTATAAAACACGGTTTAATGCACAAATGCCTCCCCCCCAAAGCAGAGGGGGAAGGTGCCTAATGGACAAACCTCCTCCCCTTAGACTTCAGGGTATAGGGCCAGAGAACCCCATCCTTCATCCTGAGTGAAAAGGCAAAACACATATGAAAGTGTAGCAAGGTTCCACTTTGCAATGTAGATATAGACTACAGTTTGACAATTAAGAAGGAACTTGGCTCCCTCCGGTGTTCAATTTGTTATATTGCAGTAGTTTATTCGCTTCAATGATATTAAATCAATGCATTGTGAATCAGACTATACTACCCACAGTGCAGCTGTGCTACCAGGGTGCACTGCATCACTGCACAGCCTGCTGGGAGAGGTTATTTAAAGGAAGGGAGGAGTTACATTCTGTCTCTTGGGACGTGGCCATCTATCAAGAAGGAAGCCTGCATTGAGGCCGGCTTCCAGTGTGTCTAGGCCCAAGAAGCCTGGGTCCACCGTTGCCAGAGCCTGTTTGTCTAATCTCGTGAGAGGGATCCTCATCGTGGGTGTCCAGCTCACACTCCACAGCAACCAGAGTCGTCCATCCATCGACACCTACTACAGCTCTGCGGAGGATAGGAGGCTGCAAGTTGTGGAGCATACCGAAGGACCGAGGCCTTGTTTGGTGAGAAGGGCACCTGCCCAACGACAATTAACTGAATCGCAGGGAGGTGGGCCTTATAGACTTGCCACCATTGTTTCTTTGGAAAGTTAACACGACACTTGCAAGGACACATTGCATCCCGCAGTGGCAGTGTATTTAAAGTATTGGCGCCTGTGTCGCCCGCAAGTCATATACATTGGTAATTACTTTGGATGTTGTTTCTGACTTTCCCATACTTGTTGGATTACAAATGTTATGTGCACCAACGATTGCTAGCGAATACTCCTACTACTGAAGGATCTGTACACTGAACTTAGTCAGGCCTGACTAGAACTGATAGTGCCGGGACACGGGTACAATATTGCCCATTAGGGGGAGCTTGCGAGCATAGGTCTGTTACTTATGTAGAAAGTGCGCATTAAGACTGTGTTTTATTACTGTCATATATATATTTACATCATTGACTTTGCAGGGCCCTGCACAAGTCAACTGTGCCTCTGTTTAATTTTTCTGTCTTTTACCACTGAGTAAAATTGATTCTGGTTAAGCAGGAAACTGTGTGGAGTTCTCTATTACTCATTGTGGACAAGTGGCCAGCATAAGGTAACCATATCTAATTGTAAGTTAGATAATTTTATGATATCATTGTGGTTCCCAGTCAACCGGGGGTTTCACAATCATTGTGTGGTCCAGTTGTGCCAAGGGAGGGTTCGAGCCAAACTTTGGGGTTGATAGGCAGAACGTAGACCCAAACAAAACCAGCAGCTCCTTCGGGGGTAGTGCTTCACGTGGGGGCTCATCCGGGATTTCTACGGTTCTGCAATCAACCTCCCCTAGACAGAACCCTTGTTAGTACAGCAATGGACCCTGCTGCTGCAGCCCGGTGGTGTAAGGAGGAAAACATCCTCCTTGGCAACGGTCTGGTGATTGAAATTAAAAGAGAAGTTTGGACAGAGGAGCAGCTACACCCAGTCTTGAGAACACTGTCCAAGGACAGGAAACCATGGGTGATTGATATAAGGACAGACACTATCAACCCTCACACTTATGCATTGTGTGAATGGAAGAAGGGAGTTTCTGATCACTTCAAGGGCGCTAGTATAAAGACTGCCAATGAAGTAGAATTCTTCCTGATACACCCAGTAGCTTCAGGAGAAGGCCCTACCTCCAGTAGCCAAGAAGGCCCCAGCACAGGGGAAAATGGCCAAAAAGAGGGTTCCAGCTCATCACCATTGACAACTCTTGGGCCAGAACTATGCGCTGTTCTGGGGGAAATTGTAGCTAAATGTAAGAAGGATTCCTCAGACTACCTGATGACTGGATACAGGAAGCTCAGGACTTTCTCTGGGAAGCAGCCAGTGCCTTCAGTGGAAGATGGATTCGAAGAGTGGCTAGATCACGCCACTCAGGCTCTGGAAGAGTGGGAAATACCCAAACAACATAAGAAGCAAAGGATCACAGAGAGTTTAAAGGGGCCTGCCCTAGAGGCCATACGTAACCTCAAGCTCAGTAAGAAAGACTGCACTGCACCGGATTACCTGGATATCCTGCAGGATGTGTTTGGCCGGACTGAAAAGTTACTGAACTTCTCTACCAACTGGAGTACTGTTACCAGAAGGAGGGAGAGAAACTGTCTGAATTCATAAGGCGCCTGGACAAAATCATACTTTAGATCCTGTTAAAAAAAGGGATGGACCCTCGGAGAGTGGATGAGACCCGTGCACAACAGGTTTTAAGGGGTGCCCAACCTTTAGACCCCATTGCCATACTGTTGCGAACCCGTCAGGGCAGTGGCATCCTGGAGTATCCTGACCTGACACGAATGGTCAGGGAAGAAGAGGTCATGTTGGACAACAAAAATAAGAGCCAACAATCTGAACCAACTGCCCAAGTCAGAGTGATAAGTGCTGAAGAAGGTGATTCTCAGGTTGAGCTCTTAAAGACTCAGGTGTCGCAGTTAATAGAAATGGTGTCCATCTTGGACAGCCAGGCAACTGCTCTACCCAACAGAAACACACCCGAGGAGCCCAAGAAGTCCTTCAACTTCAATGCTGAGCCAGTGCAGAAACCTAATAGACTAATAACCTGCTACAATTGTGGAGGAGTCGGATATGTCCAAGCTTGGATAAAGCTGCATCCCAAAACCGCAAGCCGGCGGAAAACTTCAGTGGGCCCCGGTGAAGGAGTTAACCGGGTGCCCACCAGTCTCAGCTAACTCCAAGAAATTCAACAACGCAAGGAGCCAACGTCGGGGATACAGACCTTTGCCAAACACCCCTGTTATTGCCTCTGAGCGACCCAATGCCTCCCGTTCTACGGATCAAACTGTTCAACGGCGGGAGATCAGAGCACAACGGGCCCAACAGGGGTTGAGATCCAGCAAAAACCCCAAGAAGAAAGGAGTAAGAGTGCAGATAACAGAGCCAAACACATGGGCCACTCCAAGGAAACTTCCTGCCAAATTGGTGGGGCCCTCCCCAGTAGTCTCAATCCAGGTAGAAGGAATTTACACAAAGGCCCTCCTAGACTCTGGAGCTCAAGTGACTCTTCTGTATAGAGACTTCTATAACAAGTACCTCATACATCTGCCACTACAGAAGCTGGAAGACCTGGAGATATGGGGCATTGGGACACAAAGTTTCCCCTATGATGGATACCTTCCAATCAAACTAACCTTTGACCCCTCAGTGGCAGGAGGAGCAGAGACCTTTGACACCTTGGCAGTGGTCTGCCCTCGGCCACCAGGAGCCAGCAAGAGTTCCCTCATCATAGGGACCAACACTGACCTAGTCAGGAGACTGCTGACACCTTTAGCCCAGGAGCAGGATACCTCAACAATAGTGATGAGCCGAACACCCCCGGGTTCGGTTCGCACCAGAACCCGCGAACGGACCGAAAGTTCGTACGAACATTAGAACCCTATTAAATACAATGGATGCGAACGTTCGAATTCTAAAGTGCTAATTATAACGACTATTATGCATGTTATTGTCCTAAAAAGGGTTTGGGAACCCGGGTTCTGCGCCAGGGGACATGTATCAATGCAAAAAGAAGTTTTAAAAACGGTCGTTTTTCGGGAGCAGTCATTTTAATGATGCATAAAGTGAAAAAAAAAAAGTCAAATATTCCTTTAAATATCGTACCTGGGGGGTGTCTAAAGTATGCCTGTGAAGTGCCACGTGTTTCCCGTGTTTAGAACTGTCCCTGCACAAAATGACACTTCTAAAGGAAAAAAAAGCCATTTAAAACTGCTTGCGGCTTTAATGTAATGTCTGGTCCCGGTAATATGGATGAAAATCTTTAAGAAAAATGGCATAGCTACCCCATGACCCCCCCCCCCCTACCCCAGCCCATTACCAGCCCCTTTGGGTCTTGTATGGATATTAAGGGGAACCCCGCACATAAAATAAAAAAGTCCCTATATACTCTGAACAGCCGTATACAGGCGGTGCATACAAGACAGGGACTGTAGGTTTGTTCTTATGTAGAATCTGTTTGTAATTTTGAACAGGTACATTGTTTAAGTGTAGCTCCAGCCCAAAAATCTATTTTTAAACTTTTTGGAAAACATAGGTAAGGGTTATCACCCCTGTAACATTTGTTTTGCTGTCTGTGCCCCTGTTCAGAACATTTCACCTCACTTTCCGTCCCAATGACAACTGTTTTTGAAATGTGGTGTTTTTCTTGAAACAAGGATTGCTGATAAAGCATCAGTACAGAGGAGACACCTTTCTCCCATATTAATTCTTACAGGAGAGAATTTTCCTTCCAAGGGGTAGATTTCCTCTCACTTCCTGTTGTCTTCTTGCGTTTGCAAGTAGGAGTCGTTTGTAAGTTGGATGTTTGAAAGTAGGGACCTGCCGTATATACTCTGCAGAAATAGGCCCCTTAGTTGTTGGTGTTGGCACAACACTGTAAGCACTCACAGTTACTCTTGGTTGGTGCTGGAACGCCCTGCTGTCAACTATTATATCAGGAATTTTAATTACATATAATTGTTGAACAGTGGTAGTAAAAATTGGGCCTTTGATGGTGGTGCTGGTGCCACAACACTGTAAGCCCTGACAGTTACTCTTGGTGGGTGCAGCAATGGGCCCTGCTGTGAATTATTAGATCAAGAATTGTAATTGCATGCCCCTGTTGAACAGGGGCTGAAAAATTGGGCCTTTCGTGGTGGTGGTGGTGGTGGTGGTGTTGCCACAACACTGTAAGCCCTCAGAGTTACTCTTGGTGGGTGCAGGAATGGGCCCTGCTGTGAATTATTAGATCAATAATTGTAATTACATGCCCCTTTTGAACAGGGGCTGAAAAATTGGGCCTTTCGTGGTGGTGGTGGTGGTGGTGGTGGCGTTGCCACAACACTGTAAGCCCTCAGAGTTACTCTTGGTGGGTGCAGCAATGGGCCCTGCTGTGAATTATTAGATCAAGAATTGTAATTACATGCCCCTGTTGAACAGGGGCTGAAAAATTGGGCCTTAGGCACTGGTGGCACAACACTACAACCCCTCACAGATACTGTACTTGGAGCACAGCAATGAGCCCTATGGCAAATGATTGCTAAAAAAATTGTAATTACACGCCCCTGTAAAACAGGGGCTGAAAAATTGGGCCTTAGCCACTGGTGGCGGCACCCATAAACAAAAATGATCTTCCAATCTATCATCATCAATCGTATCATTGAGGACTCGGAGGAGGAGGATAGCCAGTCAACATAACAGCACAGGCACTCAGCATCAGCATCAGTCTTGAAGGGATGTGACATGTTAAAATCAATTAGTCTGTTATATCAGCATCAGGTGTGTGGTAGCTGGTGGTGATCCAAGACTGGTTCATCTTGATGAAAGTCAGTCGATCAACCGAGTCGGTGGACAGGCGCACCCTGTGATCCGTGACAAATCCTCCAGCAGCACTGAATGTGCGTTCCGAAAGAACGCTGGATGCAGGACAGGCCAGTAGCTCAATTGCATACTGTGCAAGCTCTGGCCAGTGATCCATCCTCAAGACCCAGTAAGCCAGAGGATTTTCGGTGGGGAAGGTGTCCAAGTCTGACCTTGCCCCTAGATATTCCTGCACCATGTTTATCAGACGCTGGCGATGGTTGCTGGAACCGATCATACTTTGGGGCTGCGGACTAAAGAATTGTCTGAACGCATCGGTCAGACGGCCACCTTCCCCACCGCTCCTTCTTTGACTGGCCGAAGCCTCAGCAACTCGTTGTCCAGGACCAGGAGTTTGTAACCTCCCAGTCTCTGGGAACGCGTTGCACAGACCTTTCTGCAAGGCCTCCCGGAGTTGTCTCATCCTCTGCTCCCTCTGCGACGGTAACATAAGGTCCGCAACCTTACCCTTGTACCGTGGATCAAGGAGAGTGGCCAGCCAGTAATGGTCCCTCTCCTTGATCCGAAGAATACGAGGATCCTTCCGCAGACTTTGCAGGATCAGGGAGGCCATGCAGCGTAGGTTTGCTGAGGCATTCGGTCCGGAGTCCTCTGGGTCACTAAGGACGACATGATCCGCAGCCACCTCCTCCCAGCCACGTACAAGTCCACTGGTTTCTTGGGACTGTAAATCATCCCTAAAAGACTGCTGCTGATGATGCTGAGTGCCAGCCTCCACCTCCATGCTGACACAATCCTCCTCCTCCTCCTCTTCCTGTGCGATGGGTGGGACAGAAGGAACACTGTCTGGGTAAAGGGGGCCTTGAGAGGCAAGGAAGTCCTCCTCTTCCTGCCTCTGTTCTGCCTCAAGTGCCCTGTCCATTATTCCACGCAGCGTGTGCTCCAACAGGTGGACAAGAGGTACAGTGTCACTGATGCATGCACTGTCACTGCTCACCATCCTCGTGGCCTCCTCAAATGGTGCCAGGACAGTGCATGCATCCCTGATCATGCCCCACTGGCGTGGAGAAAAAAAACCAAGCTCCCCTGACCCTGTCCTGGTGCCGTAGTCGCACAGGTACTCATTGATGGCCCTCTGCTGCGTGTGCAGCCGCTGCAGCATGGCCAACGTTGAGTTCCACCTGGTGGGCATGTCACATATAAGGCGGTTCTTGGGCAGGTTCAACTCCTTTTGCAGCTCAGCCAGGCGAGCACTGGCATTATAAGATCTGCGGAAATGCACACAGACTTTCCTGGCCTGCCTCAGGACATCCTGTAAGCCCGGGTACCTGCCCAAGAACCGCTGCACCACCAGGTTAAGGACGTGAGCCACACAGGGCACATGGGTCAGTTGTCCCTGTCAGAGGGCGGAGAGGAGGTTGGTGCCATTGTCGCAAACCACCATTCCTGGCTTAAGCTGGCGTGGCGTCAACCACCTCTCGGCCTGGCCCTGCAGAGCAGACAGGACCTCTGCCCCAGTGTGGCTTCTGTCCCCCAAACACACCAGCGCAAGCACGGCATGGCATCTTTTTGCCTGCGTACTTGCGTAGCCCCTTGAACGGCTACGGAGCACCGCTGGTTCAGAGGACAAACCACAGGAAGAGGCCATGGAGGAAGAAGAAGAGGAGGGGGTGGAGGAGAGAGGTGTGTCACAACCAGTAGTAGCATTTTGGAGGCGTGGTAGTGGAACAACCTCCAACACTACTGCACCTTGTCCTGCATCCTTCCCAGCTGCCAAAAGAGTGACCCAATGGGCCGTGAAAGAAAGGTAACGTCCCTGTCCATGCCTGCTGGACCATGAGTCAGCGGTAATATGCACCTTACCGCTGACCGCCCTGTCCAGCGAGGCCAAGACATTGCCTTCCACATGCCGGTAGAGAGCCGGAATAGCCTTCCGTGAGAAAAAGTGGCGTTTGGGAACCTGCCACTGAGGAACCGCACATTGCACAAACTCACGGAAGGGGGCAGAGTCTACCAACTGAAAAGGCAGCAGTTGAAGCGCTATCAATTTAGCCAAGCTAGCATTCAACCACTGGGCATGTGGATGGCTGGGAGTGAACTTCTTTCGACGGTCCAGCAGCTGGGGCAGGGAAATTTGCCTGCTAGAATCGGACGTCGGTGTACTGCTAGCAGAGTGGCCACAACTACTTGGCTGTGACACACCTAATTCTACACCTTCATTCCTCTCCGTGCATGTTTCAGAGAGGACTGAAGTTATAGTGGGGTTGGAGATCCCAGCTGATGCGGTGCAAGGAGAGGTCCGCTTTGTTCTTTGGTGTGGGTCTTTGAGGTAGGCTTGCCAACGAGCTGCATGGCAGGTCAACATATGTCTGGTCAGGCATGTGGTACCCAAGCGGCTGATGTTTTAGCCACGCGATATACGCTTGAGACATATGTTGCAAACAGCAGCTGTGCGATCTGATGCACTAGCCTCAAAAAAGGCCCACACCAAAGAACTTTTTGAATGACGGGCAGAGGCAGCGCCCTGCACAGGCGGAGCTCTGCGGTGTGATTCCGTCGGTGTACTGCCCTTACGCTGGCCACCAAAGGGCATCCTGCCTCGTTGGAGATGTGCCTCCTCCTCATCCTCCTCCTCCTCCTCTCTCCTATTAGGCACCCACCTGGAGTCAGTGACCTCATCATCCCCTCCCTCCTCATCACTGGAGCCAATCTGGCAGTATGCTGCAGCTGCTGGAACATGACTGCCAGATTGGTGTCCTTCTTGAGCATCCCCTCTGTCTGCTCTCACGCTACTGCCTTCCTGTAGCTGGGTTTCATCATCAGACCCTTCGAAACGCTGGGCATCCTCCTGGAGCATGTACCCAACACTGTGCTCAAACAGTTCGGGGGACTCCTCAGGAGGAGGACATGGTGGGTCTAGGGAAGGAGTGACTGATGATGAGTCTGACATTGATACCAGGGAAGAGGACGCTTTGGCAGCTGCTTTGCCAATACCCTGAGCCTGGGTGAGAGAGGATGAGGAGGAGGAGGAGGGCTTGGTCATCCACTCTACCAAGTCTTCGGCATGATGTGGCTCAACATGTCCAGCTGCCGAAAAGAAGGACAAGCGTGTCCCATGGCCATGTGCTGATGACAATGCACCGCGTCCACGACCAGCACTGTTGCCCCCAGACACAGAGCCTGCTTGCCCTCTTTTATTGCCTCCTGACTGTCTGCCTCTCCTTGTTTGCCTTCCAGACATTCTAATAGATGGCCTGCAGGGAGATGGGAAAAAAGCAATAAGGGCTACCTTCAGGTGTCCTTCTCTGTCCCTTTACTTAAGGATTTCTAAATATGGTTGAGGATGATTGCTTTCGCACAGAATAGCACAACGACAATTTCCCTGACTGTCCAAAAAACAAGGATTTCAAAGATGGTTGATGAGGAATGCTTTAGCACAGTATAGCACAAGGAGAATTTCCCTCACTGTCCTTCCCTGTCCCTAGAAACAAGGATTATCACAGTGAAAGAAACTGACACTCTTCCTACCTATAGTTTTCTGTCCCTAGAAAAAATGTTTTTTTAAAGATGGTTGATGATCAATGCTTTAGCACACTATAGCACAAGGAGAATTTCCCTCACTGTCCTTCCCTGTCCCTAGAAACAAGGATTATCACAGTGAAAGAAACTGACACTCTTCCTACCTATAGTTTTCTGTCCCTAGAAAAAATGTTTTTTTAAAGACGGTTGATGATCAATGCTTTAGCACACTATAGCACAAGGAGAATTTCCCTCACTGTCCTTCCCTGTCCCTAGAAACAAGGATTATCACAGTGAAAGAAACTGACACTCTTCCTACCTATAGTTTTCTGTCCATACAAAAAATGTTTTTTTAAAGCTTATTGATGATCAATCCTTTAGCACACTATAGCACAAGTAGAATTTCCCTCACTGTCCTTCCCTGTCCCTAGAAACAAGGATTATCACAGTGAAAGAAACTGACACTCTTCCTACCTATAGTTTTCTGTCCCTAGAAAAAATGTTTTTTTAAAGCTGATTGATGATCAATGCTTTAGCACACTATAGCACAAGTAGAATTTCCCTCACTGTCCTTCCCTGTCCCTAGAAACAAGGATTATCACAGTGAAAGAAACTGACACTCTTCCTACCTATAGTTTTCTGTCCCTAGAAAAAATGTTTTTTTAAAGCTGATTGATGATCAATGCTTTAGCACACTATAGCACAAGTAGAATTTCCCTCACTGTCCTTCCCTGTCCCTAGAAACAAGGATTATCACAGTGAAAGAAACTGACACTCTTCCTACCTATAGTTTTCTGTCCCTAGAAAAAATGTTTTTTTAAAGATGGTTGATGATCAATGCTTTAGCACACTATAGCACAAGGAGAATTTCCCTCACTGTCCTTCCCTGTCCCTAGAAACAAGGATTATCACAGTGAAAGAAACTGACACTCTTCCTACCTATAGTTTTCTGTCCCTAGAAAAAATGTTTTTTTAAAGACGGTTGATGATCAATGCTTTAGCACACTATAGCACAAGGAGAATTTCCCTCACTGTCCTTCCCTGTCCCTAGAAACAAGGATTATCACAGTGAAAGAAACTGACACTCTTCCTACCTATAGTTTTCTGTCCATACAAAAAATGTTTTTTTAAAGCTGATTGATGATCAATCCTTTAGCACACTATAGCACAAGTAGAATTTCCCTCACTGTCCTTCCCTGTCCCTAGAAACAAGGATTATCACAGTGAAAGAAACTGACACTCTTCCTACCTATAGTTTTCTGTCCCTAGAAAAAATGTTTTTTTAAAGCTGATTGATGATCAATGCTTTAGCACACTATAGCACAAGTAGAATTTCCCTCACTGTCCTTCCCTGTCCCTAGAAACAAGGATTATCACAGTGAAAGAAACTGACACTCTTCCTACCTATAGTTTTCTGTCCCTAGAAAAAATGTTTTTTTAAAGCTGATTGATGATCAATGCTTTAGCACACTATAGCACAAGTAGAATTTCCCTCACTGTCCTTCCCTGTCCCTAGAAACAAGGATTATCACAGTGAAAGAAACTGACACTCTTCCTACCTATAGTTTTCTGTCCCTAGAAAAAATGTTTTTTTAAAGATGGTTGATGATCAATGCTTTAGCACACTATAGCACAAGGAGAATTTCCCTCACTGTCCTTCCCTGTCCCTAGAAACAAGGATTATCACAGTGAAAGAAACTGAAACTCTTCCTACCTATAGTTTTCTGTCCCTAGAAAAAATGTTTTTTTAAAGCTGATTGATGATCAGTGCTTTAGCACACTATAGCACAAGTAGAATTTCCCTCACTGTCCTTCCCTGTCCCTAGAAACAAGGATTATCACAGTGAAAGAAACTGACACTCTTCCTACCTATAGTTTTCTGTCCCTAGAAAAAATGTTTTTTTAAAGCTGATTGATGATCAATGCTTTAGCACACTATAGCACAAGTAGAATTTCCCTCACTGTCCTTCCCTGTCCCTAGAAACAAGGATTATCACAGTGAAAGAAACTGACACTCTTCCTACCTATAGTTTTCTGTCCCTAGAAAAAATGTTTTTTTAAAGATGGTTGATGATCAATGCTTTAGCACACTATAGCACAAGGAGAATTTCCCTCACTGTCCTTCCCTGTCCCTAGAAACAAGGATTATCACAGTGAAAGAAACTGACACTCTTCCTACCTATAGTTTTCTGTCCCTAGAAAAAATGTTTTTTTAAAGACGGTTGATGATCAATGCTTTAGCACACTATAGCACAAGGAGAATTTCCCTCACTGTCCTTCCCTGTCCCTAGAAACAAGGATTATCACAGTGAAAGAAACTGACACTCTTCCTACCTATAGTTTTCTGTCCATACAAAAAATGTTTTTTTAAAGCTGATTGATGATCAATCCTTTAGCACACTATAGCACAAGTAGAATTTCCCTCACTGTCCTTCCCTGTCCCTAGAAACAAGGATTATCACAGTGAAAGAAACTGACACTCTTCCTACCTATAGTTTTCTGTCCCTAGAAAAAATGTTTTTTTAAAGCTGATTGATGATCAATGCTTTAGCACACTATAGCACAAGTAGAATTTCCCTCACTGTCCTTCCCTGTCCCTAGAAACAAGGATTATCACAGTGAAAGAAACTGACACTCTTCCTACCTATAGTTTTCTGTCCCTAGAAAAAATGTTTTTTTAAAGCTGATTGATGATCAATGCTTTAGCACACTATAGCACAAGTAGAATTTCCCTCACTGTCCTTCCCTGTCCCTAGAAACAAGGATTATCACAGTGAAAGAAACTGACACTCTTCCTACCTATAGTTTTCTGTCCCTAGAAAAAATGTTTTTTTAAAGATGGTTGATGATCAATGCTTTAGCACACTATAGCACAAGGAGAATTTCCCTCACTGTCCTTCCCTGTCCCTAGAAACAAGGATTATCACAGTGAAAGAAACTGAAACTCTTCCTACCTATAGTTTTCTGTCCCTAGAAAAAATGTTTTTTTAAAGCTGATTGATGATCAGTGCTTTAGCACACTATAGCACAAGTAGAATTTCCCTCACTGTCCTTCCCTGTCCCTAGAAACAAGGATTATCACAGTGAAAGAAACTGACACTCTTCCTACCTATAGTTTTCTGTCCCTAGAAAAAATGTTTTTTTAAAGCTGATTGATGATCAATGCTTTAGCACACTATAGCACAAGTAGAATTTCCCTCACTGTCCTTCCCTGTCCCTAGAAACAAGGATTATCACAGTGAAAGAAACTGACACTCTTCCTACCTATAGTTTTCTGTCCCTAGAAAAAATGTTTTTTTAAAGATGGTTGATGATCAATGCTTTAGCACACTATAGCACAAGGAGAATTTCCCTCACTGTCCTTCCCTGTCCCTAGAAACAAGGATTATCACAGTGAAAGAAGCTGACACTCTTCCTACCTATAGTTTTCTGTCCCTAGAAAAAATGTTTTTTTAAAGACGGTTGATGATCAATGCTTTAGCACACTATAGCACAAGGAGAATTTCCCTCACTGTCCTTCCCTGTCCCTAGAAACAAGGATTATCACAGTGAAAGAAACTGACACTCTTCCTACCTATAGTTTTCTGTCCCTAGAAAAAATGTTTTTTTAAAGATGGTTGATGATCAATGCTTTAGCACACTATAGCACAAGTAGAATTTCCCTCACTGTCCTTCCCTGTCCCTAGAAACAAGGATTATCACAGTGAAAGAAACTGACACTCTTCCTACCTATAGTTTTCTGTCCCTAGAAAAAATGTTTTTTTAAAGATGGTTGATGATCAATGCTTTAGCACACTATAGCACAAGGAGAATTTCCCTCACTGTCCTTCCCTGTCCCTAGAAACAAGGATTATCACAGTGAAAGAAACTGACACTCTTCCTACCTATAGTTTTCTGTCCCTAGAAAAAATGTTTTTTTAAAGACGGTTGATGATCAATGCTTTAGCACACTATAGCACAAGGAGAATTTCCCTCACTGTCCTTCCCTGTCCCTAGAAACAAGGATTATCACAGTGAAAGAAACTGACACTCTTCCTACCTATAGTTTTCTGTCCATACAAAAAATGTTTTTTTAAAGCTGATTGATGATCAATCCTTTAGCACACTATAGCACAAGTAGAATTTCCCTCACTGTCCTTCCCTGTCCCTAGAAACAAGGATTATCACAGTGAAAGAAACTGACACTCTTCCTACCTATAGTTTTCTGTCCCTAGAAAAAATGTTTTTTTAAAGCTGATTGATGATCAATGCTTTAGCACACTATAGCACAAGTAGAATTTCCCTCACTGTCCTTCCCTGTCCCTAGAAACAAGGATTATCACAGTGAAATAAACTGACACTCTTCCTACCTATAGTTTTCTGTCCCTAGAAAAAATGTTTTTTTAAAGCTGATTGATGATCAATGCTTTAGCACACTATAGCACAAGTAGAATTTCCCTCACTGTCCTTCCCTGTCCCTAGAAACAAGGATTATCACAGTGAAAGAAACTGACACTCTTCCTACCTATAGTTTTCTGTCCCTAGAAAAAATGTTTTTTTAAAGATGGTTGATGATCAATGCTTTAGCACACTATAGCACAAGGAGAATTTCCCTCACTGTCCTTCCCTGTCCCTAGAAACAAGGATTATCACAGTGAAAGAAACTGACACTCTTCCTACCTATAGTTTTCTGTCCCTAGAAAAAATGTTTTTTTAAAGACGGTTGATGATCAATGCTTTAGCACACTATAGCACAAGTAGAATTTCCCTCACTGTCCTTCCCTGTCCCTAGAAACAAGGATTATCACAGTGAAAGAAACTGACACTCTTCCTACCTATAGTTTTCTGTCCCTAGAAAAAATGTTTTTTAAAGCTGATTGATGATCAATGCTTTAGCACACTATAGCACAAGTAGAATTTCCCTCACTGTCCTTCCCTGTCCCTAGAAACAAGGATTATCACAGTGAAAGAAACTGACACTCTTCCTACCTATAGTTTTCTGTCCCTAGAAAAAATGTTTTTTTAAAGATGGTTGATGATCAATGCTTTAGCACACTATAGCACAAGGAGAATTTCCCTCACTGTCCTTCCCTGTCCCTAGAAACAAGGATTATCACAGTGAAAGAAACTGACACTCTTCCTACCTATAGTTTTCTGTCCCTAGAAAAAATGTTTTTTTAAAGACGGTTGATGATCAATGCTTTAGCACACTATAGCACAAGGAGAATTTCCCTCACTGTCCTTCCCTGTCCCTAGAAACAAGGATTATCACAGTGAAAGAAACTGACACTCTTCCTACCTATAGTTTTCTGTCCATACAAAAAATGTTTTTTTAAAGCTGATTGATGATCAATGCTTTAGCACACTATAGCACAAGTAGAATTTCCCTCACTGTCCTTCCCTGTCCCTAGAAACAAGGATTATCACAGTGAAAGAAACTGACACTCTTCCTACCTATAGTTTTCTGTCCCTAGAAAAAATGTTTTTTTAAAGATGGTTGATGATCAATGCTTTAGCACACTATAGCACAAGGAGAATTTCCCTCACTGTCCTTCCCTGTCCCTAGAAACAAGGATTATCACAGTGAAAGAAACTGACACTCTTCCTACCTATAGTTTTCTGTCCCTAGAAAAAATGTTTTTTTAAAGCTGATTGATGATCAATGCTTTAGCACACTATAGCACAAGTAGAATTTCCCTCACTGTCCTTCCCTGTCCCTAGAAACAAGGATTATCACAGTGAAAGAAACTGACACTCTTCCTACCTATAGTTTTCTGTCCCTAGAAAAAATGTTTTTTTAAAGATGGTTGATGATCAATGCTTTAGCACACTATAGCACAAGGAGAATTTCCCTCACTGTCCTTCCCTGTCCCTAGAAACAAGGATTATCACAGTGAAAGAAACTGACACTCTTCCTACCTATAGTTTTCTGTCCCTAGAAAAAATGTTTTTTTAAAGACGGTTGATGATCAATGCTTTAGCACACTATAGCACAAGGAGAATTTCCCTCACTGTCCTTCCCTGTCCCTAGAAACAAGGATTATCACAATGAAAGAAACTGACACTCTTCCTACCTATAGTTTTCTGTCCCTAGAAAAAATGTTTTTTTAAAGACGGTTGATGATCAATGCTTTAGCACAATATAGCACAAGGAGAATTTCCCTCACTGTCCTTCCCTGTCCCTAGAAACAAGGATTATCACAGTGAAAGAAACTGACACTCTTCCTACCTATAGTTTTCTGTCCCTAGAAAAAATGTTTTTTTAAAGATGGTTGATGATCAATGCTTTAGCACACTATAGCACAAGGAGAATTTCCCTCACTGTCCTTCCCTGTCCCTAGAAACAAGGATTATCACAGTGAAAGAAACTGACACTCTCCCTACCTATAGTTTTCTGTCCCTAGAAAAAATGTTTTTTTAAAGATGGTTGATGATCAATGCTTTAGCACACTATAGCACAAGGAGAATTTCCCTCACTGTCCTTCCCTGTCCCTAGAAACAAGGATTATCACAGTGAAAGAAACTGACACTCTTCCTACCTATAGTTTTCTGTCCCTAGAAAAAATGTTTTTTTAAAGATGGTTGATGATCAATGCTTTAGCACACTATAGCACAAGGAGAATTTCCCTCACTGTCCTTCCCTGTCCCTAGAAACAAGGATTATCACAGTGAAAGAAACTGACACTCTTCCTACCTATAGTTTTCTGTCCCTAGGAAAAATGTTTTTTTAAAGACGGTTGATGATCAATGCTTTAGCACACTATAGCACAAGGAGAATTTCCCTCACTGTCCTTCCCTGTCCCTAGAAACAAGGATTATCACAGTGAAAGAAACTGACACTCTTCCTACCTATAGTTTTCTGTCCATACAAAAAATGTTTTTTTAAAGCTGATTGATGATCAATCCTTTAGCACACTATAGCACAAGTAGAATTTCCCTCACTGTCCTTCCCTGTCCCTAGAAACAAGGATTATCACAGTGAAAGAAACTGACACTCTTCCTACCTATAGTTTTCTGT
The DNA here is from genome assembly GCA_029206835.1 of Rana muscosa. Lineage (NCBI taxonomy): Eukaryota > Metazoa > Chordata > Amphibia > Anura > Ranidae > Rana > Rana muscosa. Next base: position 300,802,583 of record CM055117.1, read on the forward strand.
CCCTAGAAAAAATGTTTTTTTAAAGCTGATTGATGATCAATGCTTTAGCACACTATAGCACAAGTAGAATTTCCCTCACTGTCCTTCCCTGTCCCTAGAAACAAGGATTATCACAGTGAAAGAAACTGACACTCTTCCTACCTATAGTTTTCTGTCCCTAGAAAAAATGTTTTTTTAAAGCTGATTGATGATCAATGCTTTAGCACACTATAGCACAAGTAGAATTTCCCTCACTGTCCTTCCCTGTCCCTAGAAACAAGGATTATCACAGTGAAAGAAACTGACACTCTTCCTACCTATAGTTTTCTGTCCCTAGAAAAAATGTTTTTTTAAAGATGGTTGATGATCAATGCTTTAGCACACTATAGCACAAGGAGAATTTCCCTCACTGTCCTTCCCTGTCCCTAGAAACAAGGATTATCACAGTGAAAGAAACTGACACTCTTCCTACCTATAGTTTTCTGTCCCTAGAAAAAATGTTTTTTTAAAGCTGATTGATGATCAATGCTTTAGCACACTATAGCACAAGTAGAATTTCCCTCACTGTCCTTCCCTGTCCCTAGAAACAAGGATTATCACAGTGAAAGAAACTGACACTCTTCCTACCTATAGTTTTCTCTCCCTAGAAAAAATGTTTTTTTAAAGCTGATTGATGATCAATGCTTTAGCACACTATAGCACAAGTAGAACTTCCCTCACTGTCCTTCCCTGTCCCTAGAAACAAGGATTATCACAGTGAAAGAAACTGACACTCTTCCTACCTATAGTTTTCTGTCCCTAGAAAAAATGTTTTTTTAAAGATGGTTGATGATCAATGCTTTAGTACACTATAGCACAAGGAGAATTTCCCTCACTGTCCTTCCCTGTCCCTAGAAACAAGGATTATCACAGTGAAAGAAACTGACACTCTTCCTACCTATAGTTTTCTGTCCCTAGAAAAAATGTTTTTTTAAAGACGGTTGATGATCAATGCTTTAGCAAACTATAGCACAAGGAGAATTTCCCTCACTGTCCTTCCCTGTCCCTAGAAACAAGGATTATCACAGTGAAAGAAACTGACACTCTTCCTACCTATAGTTTTCTGTCCATACAAAAAATGTTTTTTTAAAGCTGATGGATGATCAATCCTTTAGCACACTATAGCACAAGTAGAATTTCCCTCACTGTCCTTCCCTGTCCCTAGAAACAAGGGTTATCACAGTGAAAGAAACTGACACTCTTCCTACCTATAGTTTTCTGTCCCTAGAAAAAATGTTTTTTTAAAGATGGTTGATGATCAATGCTTTAGCACACTATAGCACAAGTAGAATTTCCCTCACTGTCCTTCCCTGTCCCTAGAAACAAGGATTATCACAGTGAAAGAAACTGACACTCTTCCTACCTATAGTTTTCTGTCCCTAGAAAAAATGTTTTTTTAAAGCTGATTGATGATCAATGCTTTAGCACACTATAGCACAAGTAGAATTTCCCTCACTGTCCTTCCCTGTCCCTAGAAACAAGGATTATCACAGTGAAAGAAACTGACACTCTTCCTACCTATAGTTTTCTGTCCCTAGAAAAAATGTTTTTTTAAAGCTGATTGATGATCAATGCTTTAGCACACTATAGCACAAGTAGAATTTCCCTCACTGTCCTTCCCTGTCCCTAGAAACAAGGATTATCACAGTGAAAGAAACTGACACTCTTCCTACCTATAGTTTTCTGTCCCTAGAAAAAATGTTTTTTTAAAGATGGTTGATGATCAATGCTTTAGCACACTATAGCACAAGGAGAATTTCCCTCACTGTCCTTCCCTGTCCCTAGAAACAAGGATTATCACAGTGAAAGAAACTGACACTCTTCCTACCTATAGTTTTCTGTCCCTAGAAAAAAATGTTTTTTTAAAGACGGTTGATGATCAATGCTTTAGCACACTATAGCACAAGGAGAATTTCCCTCACTGTCCTTCCCTGTCCCTAGAAACAAGGATTATCACAGTGAAAGAAACTGACACTCTTCCTACTGTGAGGGGGTTAGCTCGGCAGTGGGTGTGTGTGACCCCCGGGATGGGCTCCCCACACAAAAACAGGCCCAGCAGACGGAGCTTGTGGTTTTCAAAATCAAAAAGGTGCGGTTTATTTTCTATTTACAGTGACAAAAACACAGCAAAGCAAAAGAAACATAAACAAAATAAATCCTGGTCAAGTTGACCTCTGACTAAACATACAGGTTTCCTAACTAACAACTGGGATCAGCCTAGTGCTGTCCTAGTCCCTAAGTCCCTGGGTTTAAATGTCCAAGCAAATAGCCACACAGGCTTTGTCTCACCGCACAGGGGTTCACTCTCCCTAGACAGTCCACACAGGTCTGGTTCCAGGCATGAGCTAACATCTAATGAAGCTGGGAGTTCTTATAGAGGCCTAAATGAGCTGACAAGCTTCAGCTGGTCTCTTCAACTCCCTGTCTGTACGACGCCCCACACTCTCCCTAGAGGTATGAGTCATCCATGAGCCCACTAGCCTTAGCTGGGCTTATACAACTCTCCACCTAGTTGTATAAGTCGGCGTAAAGCCTGAATCTGGGCGAAATATATCTACCCCCCTGGATGCAACCAGGTGACTTTACCTTCCTGCTGTCACATACCCCCCCTCTTGTTTTAACCTCGGGGTTGGAACACCAGCAATCAGGCATTCATGTACTCGAGACAAAGCATCCACATTCCCCATTTGAACGCCAGGGCGATGCTTTACTGTGAAGTTGAATTCCTGGAGGGCCAGGAACCACCTATTCACTCTTCTATTTGTTTCCTTGTTTTGAGCCATCCACTTTAACGGAGCGTGATCCGTAACCATGTCAAAGTGCCTACCTAGCAGGTAGTACCGAAGGGAATCTAGAGCCCACTTCACCGCTAAACACTCCTTTTCAACGGTGGCGTAATTTACCTCATGGGACTTCAACTTCCTGCTGAGGTAAATGACTGGGTGCTCTTCCCCGTTCCAGACCTGGGACAATACTGCTCCTAACCCCACATCTTACGCATCACTTTGTACGACAAAGTCTTTAGAGAAGTTGGGTGAGTACAACACTGGCTGGCTACATAAGGCTTGTTTCAAGAATTGGAATGCTGCCTCAGCCTCGGGGGGTCCATTTAATCATGACCGACCCTTTCCCCTTCGTCAGGTTGGTTAGGGGCACAGCCTTAGAAGCAAAGTGGGGAATGAATCGCCGATAATACCCAGCGATTCCCAGAAAGGCTTGTACCTGCTTCTTGCTGTTGGGACGTGGCCAACTCTGGATGGCCTCGACTTTGTTGAGTTGGGGTTTTATTACTCCCCTCCCAATGGTGTACCCAAGATATTTGGCCTCCTCCTGCCCAATGGTACACTTCTTGGGGTTAGCCGTAAACCCCGCTTCCCGAACAGAGTCCAGGACTGCTTGCACTTTTGGCAGATGTGAGGCCCAATCTGTGCTATGGACAATTACGTCATCCAGGTAAGCCGCAGCATACTTCCGATGGGGCCTCAGCATCTGGTCCATTTTCCGCTGGAATGTGGCCGGCGCATTCTGTAACCCGAACGGCATTCTTTTATATTGGAACGCCCCGTCTGGGGTTACAAATGCGGTTTTCTCTTTGGCCGACTTGGCCAGGGGGATTTGCCAATACCCTTTTGTGAGGTCAAGAGTCGTCATGTATCGGGCTGTTCCCAGCCGGTCGATCAACTCATATATACGTGGCATGGGGTAGGTGTCAAATTTTGTAACTTTGTTCAACTGACGAAAATCGTTACAAAATCGCCAGCTCCCATCCGGTTTAGGCACCAACACAATGGGACTAGACCAATCACTTTGGGACTCCTCTATCACCCCTAAGTTCAGCATTTTCTGTACTTCCTCCCGTATTGCCTCCCGTCGGGCCTCTGGGATCCGATAGGGTTTTAACTTCACCCTTTCACCGGGCGGGGTAATAATGTCATGCTCTACCCCAGATGTTTGTCCCGGCAGCTCAGAGAATACCTCCTTGTTGCGAAGCACAAACTCCTTAACCTCCTGTTGTTGGGGTTGTGACAAGGTGGCTGCGATTCCAACCTCAGGAATCACGCAACCAGTTTGAGCTGGTGACCAAGTGTCTGCGACTAGGGACTCTCTATCCCTCCAGGCTTTCAACAGATTAACGTGATAGATCTGTTCGGGCTTTCGCCTTCCTGGTTGTCTGACCTTGTAATTCACTTCGCTCACTTTTTCCATTATCTCGTAGGGGCCTTGCCATTTGGCAAGGAATTTACTTTCAACCGTAGGGACAAGTACCAGTATCCTATCCCCCGGGGAAAAGGTACGGGTCTTGGCTCCACGGTTGTACACTCTCTGCTGTGCTAACTGCGCTTGGGCCAAATGTTCCTTCACGATGGGCATTACCTGTGCAATTCGGTCTTGCATCAGGGCGACATGCTCAATCACACTCCTGTGGGGAGAACTCTCACTTTCCCAAGTTTCCTTGGCAATATCCAACAGCCCTCTTGGGTGTCTCCCATACAGTAACTCAAAGGGGGAGAATCCCGTAGAGGATTGGGGCACCTCCCTAATAGCAAACATCAGATAAGGAAGTAGACAGTCCCAATCCTTTCCATCTCTATCCACCACTTTCTTCAACATTTGTTTTAGGGTTTTGTTGAATCTTTCAACCAGCCCATCGGTTTGGGGGTGATACACAGATGTACGTAATTGCGTCACTTTGAACAATTTACATAGCTCCTTCATAACCCGGGACATAAAGGGTGTACCTTGGTCCGTAAGCAGTTCTTTACAAATACCCACCCGGCTAAACACAAGAGATAGCTCTTTGGCTATGGTTTTGGCCGAGGTATTTCGGAGAGGGATCGCTTCTGGATAACGGGTGGCATAGTCCATTATAACTAATATGTACTGGTGCCCCCTAGCGGACTTGATTATAGGACCTACCAAATCCATGGCGATCCTCTCAAACGGGACCTCAATGATGGGTAGAGGGACCAGCGGGCTACGGAAATGTGGCATCGGGGCCGACCTCTGACACACAGGGCAGGAGGAACAATAATTTTCTATGTCCTTCATCACCCCCGGCCAATAGAATCTCTGTAATACCCTCTCTCGGGTTTTCTCTGTCCCCAGATGACCTCCAAGAATGTGCCCATGGGCCAACTCCAACACCAACTTCCTGTAAGGTTTGGGCACCACAAGCTGCTCAACGGTTTCTTCTGCCCTTTTTGCCACCCGATACAGTAGGTCCTTCTCTACGCTGAAGTATGGGTAAGTGCAGGTATTATCTGGGTTCACTAACTCACCATCTATTTTCACTACGTTTTCCCGTGCCTTTATTAGGGCGGGGTCTTTCAACTGTTCTGTGGCAAAGTTTTCCCTGTGAACCTCAAGATCAGAAAACTCCACAGACGGTAGGTTTTCGTCTGAGGAGGTGGGCTCCTCTCCAGTTTCTTGAGTCTCCCCTGCCAATACTGACAAGGGAAATTCCGGAGAGTCCTCACCACTCTCAGGGGAGTTCTGGCCATCACATTCCTGGTACATAGGGGCACCAGTGGGGGGCTCAGGATCATCCCACAGTTCCCAGAACTTCGGAAAATCCCTTCCCACAATGGCGTCATGCGGTAACTGAGATACTAAGCCCACTGGATGAGAGAGGGTACCTTTGGGGGTCTCGAAACACACTGTAGTCACTGGATACTCTCGGGTGTCCCCATGCACACAAATAACAGCTACCTTGCTATTCCCATAGACCTCTGTTTTAACTAATTCAGCCTTTATCAGGGTCACAAGGCTACCTGAATCCAGCAATACCACAACATTTCTACCATTAATACACATTTTGCATAAATGTTTCTCAGTTCCCCGAATGGCAGTGCATGCGACTGTCGCACACAGCGACTGACGTCTGCCCGTCAGAAAGTCACACTGCATGGGTTTCTCCACAACCGGGCAATTTGCTTCAATATGTCCCGCTTGCCGGCAGCGGTAGCAAACGATCCTTCTTGCCACCTCTTGAGCCGCTGATTTCCCAGGCTGTTCTCGCCAAACTTGGGGTAGAGCTCCCACCCTCTCACTCTCTCCACCCTTACCCCTTGGAATCATCTTATCCGCCCCTTGGGATGGTCTGGTCTTAGGGTGGAAAGTCCGAGTGTCTCTGGAAGAGGCCGTCAGGTTCTCTGTAGCCAAGTATTTCTCCACACGATCCACAAGACCATCGGCCGTCTCTGGGTCTCCATGGCTTACCCACTTTTGGATGGCAGTAGGAAGAGCTCTCAAAAACCGATCCATTACAACACGTTCCACAGTCTTTGGTGCGGACAAAGTCTCTGGCTGTAGCCACTTTCTGCTCAGGTGAATGAGATCATACATTTGAGACCTGGGGGGTTTTCCAAGCTGGAAAGTCCAGTTATGCACACGCTGAGCCCGGACAGCCAGGGTGACACCCAGCCTTGCCAATATTTCAGCTTTTAGCATCACATAGTCTTTTGCTTGGTTAGGCTCTAGGTCATAGTAAGCCTTCTGCGATTCACCAGTTAACAGAGGAGCCACCAGTCCAGCCCACTGCTCCTCAGGCCACTTTTCTCTTTCAGCAGTCCTTTCAAATGTGGTCAAAAATACCTCTGGATCATCCTCTCCAGTCATTTTTGTCAATAAACGACTCACCCCAAAGGACGCGGTATTAGTGGGACGGCTTCCCTCACTGGTCTGCGGACGTTGCTGCACTACTGCTTCCATTTGTTGTAGTCTCTGCTCTTGCTTCTGTAACAGGTCTATGAAGCGGGCCTCAGATTGCTGCAGGGCTTGTTGCTGAGCTTCCAGACTCTGTTGGTGAGCTTGCTGCTGGGCTGCAAGGCTCTGTTGATGAGCTTGCTGCTGGGCTGCAAGGCTCCTTTGCAAACCTGCATTTGTCTGCTGTTGATTGGCATTTGCTAGAGCCAGCTGTTTCAGTATCTCCTCCATGCTGGCTTAAAAAAAACTGCCCGCATTCTCCACCAACTGTGAGGGGGTTAGCTCGGCAGCGGGTGTGTGTGACCCCCGGGATGGGCTCCCCACACAAAAACAGGCCCAGCAGACGGAGCTTGTGGTTTTCAAAATCAAAAAGGTGCGGTTTATTTTCTATTTACAGTGACAAAAACACAGCAAAGCAAAAGAAACATAAACAAAATAAATCCTGGTCAAGTTGACCTCTGACTAAACATACAGGTTTCCTAACTAACAACTGGGATCAGCCTAGTGCTGTCCTAGTCCCTAAGTCCCTGGGTTTAAATGTCCAAGCAAATAGCCACACAGGCTTTGTCTCACCGCACAGGGGTTCACTCTCCCTAGACAGTCCACACAGGTCTGGTTCCAGGCATGAGCTAACATCTAATGAAGCTGGGAGTTCTTATAGAGGCCTAAATGAGCTGACAAGCTTCAGCTGGTCTCTTCAACTCCCTGTCTGTACGACGCCCCACACTCTCCCTAGAGGTATGAGTCATCCATGAGCCCACTAGCCTTAGCTGGGCTTATACAACTCTCCACCTAGTTGTATAAGTCGGCGTAAAGCCTGAATCTGGGCGAAATATATCTACCCCCCTGGATGCAACCAGGTGACTTTACCTTCCTGCTGTCACACTACCTATAGTTTTCTGTCCATACAAAAAATGTTTTTTTAAAGCTGATTGATGATCAATCCTTTAGCACACTATAGCACAAGTAGAATTTCCCTCACTGTCCTTCCCTGTCCCTAGAAACAAGGATTATCACAGTGAAAGAAACTGACACTCTTCCTACCTATAGTTTTCTGTCCCTAGAAAAAATGTTTTTTTAAAGCTGATTGATGATCAATGCTTTAGCACACTATAGCACAAGTAGAATTTCCCTCACTGTCCTTCCCTGTCCCTAGAAACAAGGATTATCACAGTGAAAGAAACTGACACTCTTCCTACCTATAGTTTTCTGTCCCTAGAAAAAATGTTTTTTTAAAGCTGATTGATGATCAATGCTTTAGCACACTATAGCACAAGTAGAATTTCCCTCACTGTCCTTCCCTGTCCCTAGAAACAAGGATTATCACAGTGAAAGAAACTGACACTCTTCCTACCTATAGTTTTCTGTCCCTAGAAAAAATGTTTTTTTAAAGATGGTTGATGATCAATGCTTTAGCACACTATAGCACAAGGAGAATTTCCCTCACTGTCCTTCCCTGTCCCTAGAAACAAGGATTATCACAGTGAAAGAAACTGACACTCTTCCTACCTATAGTTTTCTGTCCCTAGAAAAAATGTTTTTTTAAAGACGGTTGATGATCAATGCTTTAGCACACTATAGCACAACGAGAATTTCCCTCACTGTCCTTCCCTGTCCCTAGAAACAAGGATTATCACAGTGAAAGAAACTGACACTCTTCCTACCTATAGTTTTCTGTCCCTAGAAAAAATGTTTTTTTAAAGCTGATTGATGATCAATGCTTTAGCACACTATAGCACAAGTAGAATTTCCCTCACTGTCCTTCCCTGTCCCTAGAAACAAGGATTATCACAGTGAAAGAAACTGACACTCTTCCTACCTATAGTTTTCTGTCCCTAGAAAAAATGTTTTTTTAAAGATGGTTGATGATCAATGCTTTAGCACACTATAGCACAAGGAGAATTTCCCTCACTGTCCTTCCCTGTCCCTAGAAACAAGGATTATCACAGTGAAAGAAACTGACACTCTTCCTACCTATAGTTTTCTGTCCCTAGAAAAAATGTTTTTTTAAAGACGGTCGATGATCAATGCTTTAGCACACTATAGCACAAGGAGAATTTCCCTCACTGTCCTTCCCTGTCCCTAGAAACAAGGATTATCACAGTGAAAGAAACTGACACTCTTCCTACCTATAGTTTTCTGTCCATACAAAAAATGTTTTTTTAAAGCTGATTGATGATCAATGCTTTAGCACACTATAGCACAAGTAGAATTTCCCTCACTGTCCTTCCCTGTCCCTAGAAACAAGGATTATCACAGTGAAAGAAACTGACACTCTTCCTACCTATAGTTTTCTGTCCCTAGAAAAAATGTTTTTTTAAAGATGGTTGATGATCAATGCTTTAGCACACTATAGCACAAGGAGAATTTCCCTCACTGTCCTTCCCTGTCCCTAGAAACAAGGATTATCACAGTGAAAGAAACTGACACTCTTCCTACCTATAGTTTTCTGTCCCTAGAAAAAATGTTTTTTTAAAGCTGATTGATGATCAATGCTTTAGCACACTATAGCACAAGTAGAATTTCCCTCACTGTCCTCCCCTGTCCCTAGAAACAAGGATTATCACAGTGAAAGAAACTGACACTCTTCCTACCTATAGTTTTCTGTCCCTAGAAAAAATGTTTTTTTAAAGATGGTTGATGATCAATGCTTTAGCACACTATAGCACAAGGAGAATTTCCCTCACTGTCCTTCCCTGTCCCTAGAAACAAGGATTATCACAGTGAAAGAAACTGACACTCTTCCTACCTATAGTTTTCTGTCCCTAGAAAAAATGTTTTTTTAAAGACGGTTGATGATCAATGCTTTAGCACACTATAGCACAAGGAGAATTTCCCTCACTGTCCTTCCCTGTCCCTAGAAACAAGGATTATCACAATGAAAGAAACTGACACTCTTCCTACCTATAGTTTTCTGTCCCTAGAAAAAATGTTTTTTTAAAGACGGTTGATGATCAATGCTTTAGCACACTATAGCACAAGGAGAATTTCCCTCACTGTCCTTCCCTGTCCCTAGAAACAAGGATTATCACAGTGAAAGAAACTGACACTCTTCCTACCTATAGTTTTCTGTCCCTAGAAAAAATGTTTTTTTAAAGATGGTTGATGATCAATGCTTTAGCACACTATAGCACAAGGAGAATTTCCCTCACTGTCCTTCCCTGTCCCTAGAAACAAGGATTATCACAGTGAAAGAAACTGACACTCTCCCTACCTATAGTTTTCTGTCCCTAGAAAAAATGTTTTTTTAAAGATGGTTGATGATCAATGCTTTAGCACACTATAGCACAAGGAGAATTTCCCTCACTGTCCTTCCCTGTCCCTAGAAACAAGGATTATCACAGTGAAAGAAACTGACACTCTTCCTACCTATAGTTTTCTGTCCCTAGAAAAAATGTTTTTTTAAAGACGGTTGATGATCAATGCTTTAGCACACTATAGCACAACGAGAATTTCCCTCACTGTCCTTCCCTGTCCCTAGAAACAAGGATTATCACAGTGAAAGAAACTGACACTCTTCCTACCTATAGTTTTCTGTCCCTAGAAAAAATGTTTTTTTAAAGACGGTTGATGATCAATGCTTTAGCACACTATAGCACAAGGAGAATTTCCCTCACTGTCCTTCCCTGTCCCTAGAAACAAGGATTATCACAGTGAAAGAAACTGACACTCTTCCTACCTATAGTTTTCTGTCCCTAGAAAAAATGTTTTTTTAAAGACGGTTGATGATCAATGCTTTAGCACACTATAGCACAAGGAGAATTTCCCTCACTGTCCTTCCCTGTCCCTAGAAACAAGGATTATCACAGTGAAAGAAACTGACACTCTTCCTACCTATAGTTTTCTGTCCCTAGAAAAAATGATTTTTTAAAGATGGTTGATGATCAATGCATTAGCACACTATAGCACAAGGAGAATTTCCCTCACTGTCCTTCCCTGTCCCTAGAAACAAGGATTATCACAGTAAAACACACTGACACTCTCCCTACCTATAGTTTTCTGTCCCTAGAAAAAATGATTTTTTAAAGATGGTTGATGATCAATGCTTTAGCACACTATAGCACAATGAGAATTTCCCTCACTGTCCTTCCCTGTCCCTAGAAACAAGGATTCGCACAGTAAAACACACTGACACTCTCCCTACCTATCCTTCTCTTTCCCTAAACTAAAGGAATCCAGGTTAAGCAAGAAAAAAAAATGTCACTGTCCCTGCCTATGCTTCTCTTTCCCTGCTCCGGAACACACTACACTAGGCCGCCGTGCTGGCGGCCTTTTATAGTGTGGGGCGTGTACTAAACACCCTCAGCAATAATTGGCCACAGGCGTCCTGCCTGTGGCCAATCATTGCTATCCTCGCTGCCGGCGCTGTTATTGGCCAAGCATGCGGGGTCACAGTGCATGCTTGGCCAATCACAGCGCCTGGATGACACTGCGATGGCGTAGTGCATTGTGGGCCGTTCGCGTCACTCGAATTAGGCGCGAACGGCCCAAATCGTTCGATCTTCGTCGAACGATCGAACAGCCGATGTTCGAGTCGAACGTATGTTCGACTCGAACACCGAGCTCATCCCTACTCAACAACAAGAGTCCACCCCATGTTACAGCAAGTCTACCAGCGCCTAGTGCTGGAGCAAAAGGCCCCAGCACAAGGGGTTAGAAAGATCTGGAAGCTGGATAGAACAGAGAAGGTATTACAACCAGGAGAGGTGACTTGTTTAAGAGCTTCTGTCAAACTTACCTGGAAACAACCAGGACTCTTTATCGTCCTTGAACCGGATCCACAGGAAAAAAAAAGGGATAGAAGTAATTCCCGAAGTGGTCCCATTGAAGGCCCTAACCCTAAAGAAAAGCCACGGGAAGATCTCAGTAAGCATCAGGAATACTGCTACCACACCAGAGAAGGTCCCGGCCAGGATGCTGTTGGGTCAAGTGAACCAAGCCACCCCAGTTGCTCCATCTGACTTAAAAAAAGGAGAAAGGGGCGATGTCACAGTAGTGAAGCTCCGCTCTGAAGATGAAACCCTCCCACTGGAATGGAAGGAAAGGACCAAGGCCCAACTTGCTCGATGGCAGAAGATATTCTCTAAAAATGAATTTGATGTGGGGTGTGAGAAGAGTGCCACCCACAATCTTCGCCTACAGGAAGATAAACCCTTTAGAGCAAGAGTCCGACGGGTTCCCCTGGGTGACCTAGAAGACCTGCGTGAGCAATTGGCAGAACTAAAGAGGACGGGGATTATCCGAGAGTCCAGGAGCCCCTACGCATCTCCAATAGTGGTAGTCCGGAAGAAAAATGGGTCACCGAGGCTGTGTATCGACTACCGAACACTGAACAGAAGAACCATTCCTGATCAGTACACCACTCCCCGAATAGAAGATGCTTTACAGAGTTTGTCAGGGGCAAGTGGTTCAGTGTGATGGATCTAAAGAGTGGATATTATCAGATTCCCATGCACGTTGAGGATCAAGAGAAAACAGCCTTCATCACCCCAGTGGGTTTCTTTGAGTTCAACCGCATGCCCCAGGGGTTGTCAGGAGCCCCAGCCACTTTTCAAAGACTGATGGAGAAAATGGTGGGAGACAAGAATCTGATCGAGGTGCTGGTGTATCTGGAAGACATTATAGTGTTCGGTAGAACTCTAGAAGAGCACAAAGTGCGGTTGGAAAAAGTCTTAAAGAGGCTCCATGAAGAAGGCCTGAAGCTTTCTTTAGAGAAGTTCCAATTCTACCAGCCCTCAGTCCATTACCTAGGCCACATCGTATCTGCGGAGGGGATAAACACAGACCCTGAAAAACTGGATGCTGTTACCTCTTGGCCGAGACCCACTAATGTGACCGAGCTTCGGTCGTTCCTGGGGTTTTGCTCCTACTACAGAAGGTTTGTGGAGGGGTTTGCCAAGATTGCCCGGCCCCTCAATGAATTACTAAGGAGCGAAGGGGAAGATGATGCCCCAGAACCGGTCAAACCAGTGAAATCCACCATAGGGCCCAGGAAGCCTAAAGAGTCTATCCAGGATCAGTGGACCACTAAGTGTGAAGAGGCATTCATCCAGTTGAAAAAGAGCCTAACCACTGCCCCTGTTTAGGCCTATGCAGATACCATGAAACCCTACGAATTGCATGTTGATGCCAGTCGAGATGGACTGGGTGGAGTACTATATCAAGAGCACGATGGTCACCTGCGGCCTGTTGCCTACGTGAGTCGGAGTCTGGTCCCAGCTGAAAATAATTATCCCACACACAAGCTTGAATTCCTGGCTTTAAAATGGGCTGTAGTGGACAAGCTACGAGACTATCTGTATGGGGCCGAATTCGTGGTAAAGACTGACAACAATCCGCTCACCTACCTGTTAACCACTGCCAAACTGGATGCCACAGGACATAGGTGGTTGGCTGCCCTCTCAGGATTCACATTCAGCCTGAAATACCGACCAGGTGTTGGAAACAGGGATGCGGACGCCCTATCCAGAAGGCCTTATTGTCTCAGTGACCCCACCGAGGAATGGGCCCAGTTGACCCCAGAAGGAGTGTGAGCCCTATATCAGGGAGCTAAATTTCAGGCTGGAGGGGAGTCCAGAGCCGAAGAGATTGGAGTTTCGGCTGTGGGAGTACCCAAACGTTACTGTAACGTGACCCAAGTGGGAGAAGAAGGCCTACCCAAGCTGTCCAAAAAGGATCTGAGGAAGGACCAAATGGAAGATCCTCCTGGAAGATTAGTATTGAAGGCCCTGGAGGACCGATGTCTTGATATGCTTCTCACAGACTCTCCAAAAGAGGCTCGACTGTTACACAGGGAGTGGGACCGATTGCAACTACATCAAAGGGTTGTCTACCGAAAGGGGCCCCTCTGATGGTCTGGAAGAAAAGTGGCAGTTGTTCCTGCCCAGGAAGCACAGAGAAACAGTCTTAACTGCTCTCCATGACAATCATGGTCATCTGGGTCCTGAAAGAACCTTCCATCTAGTGAGAGACAGATTCTACTGGCCCTGCATGCGGGCTGAAGTTGAAGGTTACTGTCACTCCTGTATCCGGTGTATTCAGAGAAAGACCCTACCTCACCGAGCTGCCCCAATGGGCCATCTTCAGAGTCAGGGACCCATGGAACTGGTGTGCATTGATTTCCTTTGCTTGGAGCCTGACCTGAGTGGACAAGGGAATGTGTTGGTAGTAATGTGTTGGCCTTTGGTGTATCTCTTGATCATGCATCAGCAACTTCCCACAAGGGTTATGTAGATCGGTTACGGAGAAGTCTGAAAACAGCCTATGAGAAAGCCCAAGCTACGTCAGACCAAAGGGGGCTGAGGAATAAGAGAAACTTCGACCTCAAGGTTAGAGTACAAGACTTGCAGCCAGGGGACCGAGTGTTGCTAAGAAATCTGGGTATCCCTGGAAAACATAAGTTAGCTGACCGCTGGAAGTCACAACCATACATCATCTGCAAGCAGTTACCAGGCCTCCCAGTATATCAGATCAGACCAGAAGGGAGTGTAGGCCCACTAAAGACTTGGCACCGGAATCACCTGTTGCCCCTCTCTGAAGCAGTTCGCCTACCTCCAGTGTCAGTTTCACAAGAGTCACCCTCAACCTCTCGAGGGTCTCGACCAGTCACCAGATCTCAGTCAACACTTCAGGACATAGAAGATGAAAACCCTGAGGATGAATGGGTAGAGCCAGATTGGTTGTGGTCTTCTCAACAATCATAATCCATGATCTCTCCTCTACCCTCACCTGAAGTAACTGACAGTAGAACTCTCCGACCAGAGGCCCTTGAGTTTGTGCCTCACAGTATACTCACTGAGGAATTAGAGGACGATGTGGAGTCCCTGCCAATGGGGGACTCCGAAGAGGTCTCATCTTTTTCAGAAGAGGAACTGGATACTCCAGTGGACATAGAGTCCAGTGTACTTGAACAAGAAGGAAAAGAAACAGAGTCTATCACTCATGAGACCGTAGAACCTAAGGAACAAGGAGAAAGAAGAGTCATTTACCCTCCCAAAAGACTGACTTATGATCAACTGGATGAATGCTCTGAAGAAGCCATTCTCACTTCTAAAAGGACAATTGATATGCCTAGTTCTTCTACTGCAAATTTGGTGGAGGACAACCCTAGCTCACCCCCTGGCACATCTGGTTGGGCCATACCAGTTAAGGTGGCCTGTAGGCAAGACAACCTCCTCTCCAAAGCTTGGTGGGGGGTTCCTCTGCCTGGTTCTTTTACAAATGTGAACTGTCTTGCACCATGTATATATACTAACTCAATTTTTCTCCGCATGTATTGACAAAGCATGTACCAGGTTACAAACTGTTGTCGTCTTTGGGGACCAAAGATTTTAAGCGGGGGGAGTGTGTAGCAAGGTTCCACTTTGCAATGTAGATATAGACTACAGTTTGACAATTAAGAAGGAACTTGGCTCCCTCCGGTGTTCAATTTTTTATATTGCAGTAGCTTATTCGCTTCAATGATATTAAAACAATGCATCGTGAATCAGACTATACTACCCACAGTGCAGCTGTGCTACCAGGGTGCACTGCATCACTGCACAGCCTGCTGGGAGAAGTTATTTAAAGGAAGGGAGGAGTTACATTCTGTCTCTTGGGACACAGCCATCTATCAAGAAGGAAGCCTGCATTGAGGCCGGCTTCCAGTGTGTCTAGGCCCAAGAAGCCTGGGCCCACCGTTGCCAGAGCCTGCCTGTCTAATCTCGTGAGAGGGATCCTCATCGTGGGTGTCCAGCTCACACTCCACAGCAACCAGAGTCGTCCATCCATCGACACCTACTACAGCTCTGCGGAGGATCGGAGACTACAAGTTGTGGAGCATACCGGAGAACCGAGGCCTTGTTTAGTGAGAAGGGCACCTGCCAATGACAATTAACTGAATCGCAGGGAGGTGGGCCTTATAGACTTGCCACTATTGTTTCTTTGGAAAGTTAACACGCCACGTGCAAGGACACATTGCATCGCGCAGTGGCAGTGTATTTAAAGTATTGGCGCCTGTGTCGCCCGCAAGTCATATACATTGGTAATTACTTTGGATGTTGTTTCTGACTTTCCCATACTTGTTGGATTACAAATGTTATGTGCACCAACGATTGCTACCGAAAACTCCTACTACTGAAGGATCTGTACACTGAACTTAGTCAGGCCTGACTAGAACTGATAGTGCCGGGACACGGGTACAATATTGCCCATTAGGGGGAGCTCGCGAGCATAGGTCTGTTACTTATGTAGAAAGTGTGCATTAAGACTGTGTTTTATTACTGAGAAAAAAGGGGAAAATACTGCGCTAAACCAAAAACAATGTGCATGCAAGCTGCCAACACTCAAACAAACAAAGTGTACAGGAATGGTAAATAAAAATAGTGTGGCGCTCAAAACAATAAAATGATACTAGGTAAATGGCTACTTAAAGCAATAAAAACAACAGTGCTCTAATAACACAATTATGAATGTGAGTCCGCTACAAGGGTATTCAAATGAATTGTCCTCCTTGCGAACTGTGTGATATACCGTGAAGGTACAACGTGAAAAAAGGAATACAGTCCCAAATAACAAAATGTATGTGATCATGGATGTCCTTCAATGGATGACCTTCCCACAATGCAGACTGACAGAGGGACTTCAATGCAAATGATGAATCAAACAAGGAGAAGACACTAGTTGTTATAGATGGGTACTCTTACCGCTGATGGTGGACCCACCTACCGTACGGCAGTGGGTCTTGCAGGCTTAATGGTCACCAAGACCAAACAGGATATAGCTGGATGTCCTGGGTCCTCACTTGAACTCCAACCGGATGATGGAAAGGTAGCTCAAACGATGGATGATTCTCACATGGGCCAGGTTCCACAGCAATCCGTGAAAAATATAAAGATGGAAGAAAAACCAAAAAGACTCCAGATGGTGCAGGTCAATAAAAACCGATTGCCGGAATTTTATTAAATAAAAATATATTTTGTCCAACAATCATGCAGACAAATAAAAAGTGATCACGAAATAAAAATTTATGTATTCAAAGCAATATGGGGTGCAGCGTCAGCAAGCCCTACGCGTTTTGACTACTACAGTCTTCAACAGGGGCATGGCGCTGTACCCCCCATATTGCCAACATTTATAAGAATTTCACATACTCTGACACACCCCGGAAGGGGTGGAGTCAAAACAGGAAATGACACAAGGTCTCACAATCTCAATACATAATTTCATAATATGCAACTGAAACACATAAGCTATATGTATCAATTCAATAAAGCATTGGATAACCTGTATATTAAACATATTATACATCAACAAATAAATGTACCTCCATAACCTAAATCTAAATGTGAGGATAGGGATCTAATCATGACACCTGTATGGAACTTACCCTAATGAGGGCACCACCCATTGTGATCTTCTCATTATCTAGATAGTCTATATAGAATGAGTTCCCAAGTTCACCACAGTATGAACCAAATACCACAGGATGTCATGATCCCACCTGACCAAAATCGTCACTGGGGACACCCTCATATATAGCACTGGGGACACCTCGGCATCTCCCAGAATACAATCTATATGTTGTACTGCTAAATCTAGTGCACTATGTGCAGTACCTCCATATTAATATGTGGTGATCACTTTTTATTTGTCTGCATGATTGTTGGACAAAATATATTTTTATTTAATAAAATTCCGGCAATCGGTTTTTATTGACCTGCACCATCTGGAGTCTTTTTGGTTTTTCTTCCATCTTTATATTTTTCGCGGATTGCTGTGGAACCTGGCCCATGTGAGAATCATCCATCGTTTGAGCTACCTTTCCATCATCCGGTTGGAGTTCAAGTGAGGACCCAGGACATCCAGCTATATCCCGTTTGGTCTTGGTGACCATTAAGCCTGCAAGACCCACTGCCGTACGGTAGGTGGGTCCACCATCAGCGGTAAGAGTACCCATCTATAACAACTAGTGTCTTCTCCTTGTTTGATTCATCATTTGCATTGAAGTCCCTCTGTCAGTCTGCATTGTGGGAAGGTCATCCATTGAAGGACATCCATGATCACATACATTTTGTTATTTGGGACTGTATTCCTTTTTTCACGTTGTACCTTCACGGTATATCACACAGTTCGCAAGGAGGACAATTCATTTGAATACCCTTGTAGCGGACTCACATTCATAATTGTGTTATTAGAGCACTGTTGTTTTTATTGCTTTAAGTAGCCATTTACCTAGTATCATTTTATTGTTTTGAGCGCCACACTGTGTTTTATTACTGTCATATATATATTTACATCATTGACTTTGCAGGGCCCTGCACAAGTCAACTGTGCCTCTGTTTAATTTTTCTGTCTTTTACCACTGAGTAAAATTGATTCTGGTTAAGCAGGAAACTGTGTGGAGTTCTCTATTACTCATTGTGGACAAGTGGCCAGCATAAGGTAACCATATCTAATTGTAAGTTATATCATTTTATGATATCATTGTGGTTCCCAGTCAACCGTGGGTTTCACAATCATTGTGTGGTCCAGTTGTGCCAAGGAAGGGTTCGAGCCAAACTTTGGGGTTGATAGGCAAAACGTAGACCCAAACAAAACCAGCAGCTCCTTTGGGGGTAGTGCTACATAAGTACTGGGTGACACACGTGGGCAGCAAAAAATAGATAAATATATGCAAAATAAAAAAGGGTCCTGCTAAAATCCTGGGTTTAGGCCAATGCTTCTTCAAGATTTTCCGTGATAGACCTGATAGAAAATCCAAATTGAAACAGATAGGGTACAGCAGACCCTGTATTGAAGAAATCGATGTAGCCTTGCATGCATTGTGAAAGATATGCATAGCTCCCAACTGTCCCTGATTTCGAGGGACTGTCCCTGAATTGGAGCAATGTCCCTCTGTCCCTCATTCCTCCTCATTTGTCCCTCATTTTGGTCTGATCTATATAGATGTATATAAAATTCACTTTTTATCTATCAAAAAGTGTTTTCCAGCGCTAAACCTTTCATCTGATTTCTAAATTGCTGCATTTGTAAATTCATAAAGCCAATATAAAGGAATAGTAGTGGTAAAAAAGCACTTGTGGGTTTTACCAATCTTGCTTTTTTGTACAATTCTCCTTTAAGGGGGCAAGACAAGAGGTGTGTCCTATGCCTGCATACTTTTGCTGATAGGTGTCCCTCATTCCCATCTCAAAAAGTTGTGAGGTATGGATATGTAATGTGGATCCAATAAACAAATGAACTTTTAGTGGTGTAGGGAGGATCCAGAGCATGGGGAAAAGGAGTGTTCAACCGAGATCCAGTTTTTAGAAAGAGGATGCAAGTACCAGTCTAGAATTCTTATTAAATGACAAAAATAATATTTTTTGATGTCTGGTAAACCAATTTCTCCCATGAGCACTGGCAAGGTAAGAAGTTGAAAGAGGGGGTTTTCTCACACCATAAAAATGTGTTCATTATTTTTCTCATGGATAAGAAAAATGCATTAGGAAAATTAATTGGTATTGCTTGGAGTACAAATAAGACACAGGGTAAGATATTCATCCTTGGTATTGCTGCCCTGCTCTGACCCAAGAGTAGCAGGATTTATCCCACACTTTAATGCTTGTTGAATTTTCAGTGGGAGGGGCCAATAATTCCATTTGTATAATTCTGAAAGATGAAAGCTGGATCCTCACGTATGTGATAGCATCCTGTTTTCAAGTGGAAGAAAAGCTCTGACTGCAATGTTCTAACTCGACCAACGGAAGCGAGATATTCAAGGAATGTGATTTTGAATAGTTAATTTAAAAATTGGAGAGAAGTTGAAAATGCTCAGTTTCTTTGAAGAGATTTGGGAGGGTTATATGCAGTTCTGTCAAGAATAATACAATGTCATCCACAAAAGCAGCTATTTTGAATTCCTTACCTGCTGTTTAGATGCCTTCACCTCTGAGTTAGCTCAAAAACTTCTGAGAAATGGCCCCAGGGTTAGAACAAAGATCGGGGGGGGGGGGACTGGGGACAGCCCTGACATGTTTCGTTTTGTATCTGGAAAGCGTCCAACAGGTGGCAGTTGACTTTTACTCTGCCATGGGGAAGTCAGTACAGAGATATTATTTTGTAACAAATCCCTTTCAGGCTTAGAGCCCGTAGAACTGCTTTCATGTAGACCCAGGCCACTCTGTTGAATGCCATCTCAGCATCCATATGTAGTGTAGGGTGACCAGACATCCCCGGTACCCGGGGACAGTCCCCGGATTGAGGACACTGTCCCCAGATGGGATTTGAACAGGGGCTGGGGCAGTTTCAAAGACAGTCAGTGCAAAAAAAAAATCTGAATTACACACCCCCACTCCGCAGCACCTACTAGCTTGGGGGGGGGGGGGTTTCATTATCTGTGCCCCTTTCTGATGATCATTTGCTGGTCAGAGCGGAGGGACCATTTCTTCAGTTTTGGGCGCATGCCCATTCAGCTCCGCTCGCATGTTCTTCTGCCTTGGCTCAAGTCCCGGCCAGCCACTTGCCTGTTTATCTTCTTGCCTTCCCTGGCGGAGGGATCTTCCTCCGCTCCCCACCCAGTAGTAGCCAGGGCCCGGAGAGTGAGACTTGAGAGGCTGTAAGGTTGGTGGTGGCAGCGACGGGCAGGGAGAGGCAGCTGAGCTGAGCTGACAGCATCCAGCAGCAGGAACAGAGGGGAAGAGGATCTGATCATGGGGCTGCCAGTGCCTTCAAGGCTTCAACACAGGTATGCTTTGGGGGGGTCTGTGAATAGACTACATTGCACTTTGTCTCTCTGGAATAATGGATGGTATCATAACTCACAGGCAGCAGGCACTCTATCATGGCTCTGGCTGGCTCTGTCACAGTGTGTCACATAACATTGGTCATAAGTTAACAAAATCAGCACCCAGCAGCCATGTTATGTGACACACTGTGACAGAGCCAGCCAGAGCCACGATAGAGTGCCTGCTGCCTGTGAGTTATCATAATGCTGATGATGTTAAACAGTTGTTGATCGCCTGATAGCAGATTTACTGCTACAAGGTGGTCGCGCTGCGCAGGATCACATATATATACGTGATCCTGCATTTCTGGGTATGGGAGCCAATCAGCGGCTCCGGCGGACTCGATGTCCACCGGTACCCACTGATCGTTATGTACACAGGCAGAACGGTGGTCTGCCTATGTAAACAAGGTAGATCATCGTTCTGCCAGTATAGAAGACATTGATCCTGTGTTCCTGCAAAGCAGGTACAGGGATCTATGCCTTCCCTCAGTAAAAGCACCTCCCTCACAGTGAGAAAACACTTGTTAGGCTTACATTTAACACTTTGAATGCCTTAGATGTTATCCCCGTCCCAGCCACTGTCATTAGCACAGGGACAGTGCATATTTTTAGCACTGATCACTGTATTAGTGTCACCGGTTCCCACAAAGTGTCACTTAGTGTCCGATTTGTCCCCCGCAATATCGCAGTCCCACTATGAGTCGCTGATCGCTGCCATTACTAGTAAAAAAAAATATGTCCCCGGATTTTATTTAGAAAATCTGGTCACCTTAATGTAGCGATACCCCCGTAGGGGCCGCAGAATGAATGTAGTTGTTCCTCCTGCCACCCTGCTCAGTCTGGCATTCACTTCCAGGCATTCCAAGACAATTAACAAGTCCATCAGCTTTGTTTTTGTATTTTATTGAGGGATTAAAACTTGGATGGGGATAAGGAATTCATGGGATGCCCAGAAAACGATTCTTGCATGGTATGGGACAATTCAGATATTCTCCTTCTGTACAACACTTGCTGCAGACTATTTCTCCTTCTCCTTCAAGCACATTCTTTAGGCTCAGCTAGCACATGGTTAGGCCTAACTCTGGTTTCAGCCAGGCCTTAGCAAAGCTCCTTATTACAGGCAGGGACCGCGGGCTCCTCTAGTGTAGCAACAAAATAAGAACGTTTTTAGTGCTAGCTCACCTCTCTGCCTCGTGGTGTCTGCTGCTAGCAGAAACATTTTGGTCTCCTACAGGGCGTGGCACCGTTCCCCCCCCCGCTTCCAGACGGGCTGGCGCCAATAGAACTGATAAGAAAACTCCTCCCCGGGCATGCTGCTGTAACCCCTTGTTAGGTGAACTGAAGTTTGCAGGCATGCTGATGCTAGCAGGACTTGTCCGGGCATGTCGCCTGGCACCGACCGTGCCCGAGCAACTGAAATTAGATGGCTGAATTGTCCAGTGGTTGCCGGTAGCAACAATAAAGATGGTAGCCAATGCCTCCCTGTAGAGAATTGATATGACATAGTCCCGCCCGCAGGCAGTCCCGCCCGCAGGCACCCACAGGCTGTTTCTGATCACCCTGGGCAACAGTAGACATTCTCAAACTTACTTTACTGTCTTTAGCAGGAATTTGGAGCAAAGGTTCAACATGTCCAGCATTAGCAAAATGCTGGACATATTTGTAATCCACAAGGAAACACCCAATAATAGCAGAACATTGGGCGTATTTGTAATCAAAAGCGCGGTACACAGCGTGGTTGCCACGGGTGATAGCACATAGTGAAGAGTTTCTGAATTGCAGGATTGGTACAAGTGTCCATCCCAGCACTGGTTAGGGCAATTGGGTAGAGCAGCCACCCTATTCCACCAGATTGTGGAGCTGTTATCTCCCGGCCCACTTCCCACAGCTCAGCTGTGCCTTTTTTAGCATATGTGCAGCCGATTTGCCTCAAGCACATCAAGTGTGGCAAAAACACCAGCCATTTGGGTACCACCTGCCTGACAAGGCATTTAACCTCCCATCACTAAGCCCATTGGCAAGAGCATCTGAAAGACACACAAAAGGGATGCAATTATGCTTCTCCTCACTCCTCACCTTTCTGGTCTACCCCCGCTATACCTCATGACCTCTCAGCAGCCTTCACTGACAGGGATGATGGTATAGCGCAGGGTGTCCCTTGCAGCACGTCGGCCAGCAGCACACCACCAGCTGTAGACTACAGCAGGCAAATTTAACTGACCCATCTGCTGCAGAGAAAAAAATATATATAGTCACTGTCACCCACATGCCCAGCGTCTACATTCAAGCTTGTCAAAGCTGCTGGCTTTACAATTCCTGCCGTTCCGTCTGGTGGATTTTGCCCCCTTCTGGGAATTTGCAGAATGTGCTGTACCACAATGGCAGGTTCCCAGTCGCTATTTGTTTTCACGTAAGGCTATTCCAGTTCTCTACCATCACGTGGAAGGCAATGTTGTGGCATCGTTGGGCAAGGCAGTCAGCCGCAAGGTCCACGTTACTGCTGACAGGTGGTTCAGCAAGCATGGTCAGGGACGATATATTTAGTTCACAGCACACTGGGTAACTCTGCTTGCAACTCAGAAGGATGCAGGACAGGGCTCAGTGCTGCAGCTTGTCGTGCCACCACGTCTCCACACAGCTAATGGTAATGATGCAGGATTTGTCAGCTCCACCCCCTCCTCCATGCCCTCCTCTGCTGAATTGTCCCATGAACTATAATTAACCCCTAAGGTGCCATGCAGTGATTCAGCTGGTCTGTCTAGGGCACAGGAGCCACACCGGAGCAGAGATTATGGCAGCTCTGCAGGGGCAGGCCCAGAGGTGGTTCACACTATGCTAGCTGGAGCCAGGAATGGTGGTGTGTGATAATGGCACAAACCTCTTGTCCGCCCTTAGACAGGGAAAGTTGACACATGTGCCATGCCTGGCACATGTCCTCAGTTTGGAGGTACAGCATTTTCTAAATAGGTACCTAGGGTTGGAAGATCTCCTGTAGCAGGCTAGAAAAGTCTGGAGCCATTTCAGGCGGTCATACACAGCCAGTGCTCGGTTGGTTAAAATTCAGTGGGAAATCCACCTGCATGTAAACTACCTGATTTGTGACATCAGGTGGAACTCGACTTTGGTAATGCTAAAGTGTCTGCACATGCAGCAGAGGGTCGTCAACTAGTACCTGTGTGAGTATGGCAAGACGACAGGCTCAGGTCGGCTCGGCTTTTTTTTCCCAACACCAATGACTGCTGATAAAGGATGCATGCACTGTACTGTCACCATTTGGGAAGGCAACAAGGATGATGAGCTGTGACAATGCATGCATCAGTGACACAAGCCCTGTTGTGTTCTTGCTGGATCCAACTCTGTGTGGCATTATGGAGACTGGGCACTCGAAGCAGAGCAGCGGGAGGAAGAGGAGGACTTCTATTCCTCTTAAGGCCTGCTTCATGCAGACACCATTCTTCCTACGCCACAAAACACACAAGAGGAGAGGGAGGAGAAAAAGGAGGATTCTGGCAGCTTTGGAAGCATTGATGCAGATAAAGACATATGTCAACCCTTACCAGAGGGTTTTCCATCCCCAGAACCCTTGGGAATAGTACGTGGCTGAGAAGAGGCAGTTCCAGATATTATATTCCTCAGTGACCCCCAGGAGTCTGCTTTTAATGCCTCTGCAAACTTGCGGAACTTGGGCTCCCTCTTTCTTCAAAGCCTGCAAAAGGACCCAAGAATACGTGGCATCATGGAGAAGTATCACTATTGGTTGGCAACCCTCCTTGACCACCGTTACAAGGGGAAAGTCTCGGAACTCATCCCGTCCCCACAGAGGGAACAGAAGATTAAATTTCTTGAGGATACCTTAAAGAGGAGTTTATGTAAAGCCTTTCCCAACTCTGGTAGGTTACAGTCTGGTGGAAAACATAGTGTAGCGCCCTACTCCTGTTGGGTAGACGCTATATGTTAAATTTAGTTGTCTGAGCGGTAGTTCAGCTCAGAGGGAATTATGTAAATTGTTGGCTCTGTTTCAGTCTGGCTGGGCTGCATGTTTTCCACCTGACACTAGGTGTCACTGTCACCACAGGTCAGGGTTGGAAGAGCAGCAGGCTGGGTGCATTGGGTATTCCTTTCCCAGAAGTGGCTCAGGGGGCATGGTCAACCCGCTGTGCATTCTGGGAGGGGGTACTTAAGAGACAGAGACCGCTATATCGGGGTTCGTTGCAGGGGGTCGTTGCTGGATCCTGACCTAAGGGCCCTCCTGGCCTCAGGGATGTACGAGCCATTTTCGGCCTCGGGGCCTGCTGGCCCGAGGCTTTGCCACTGAGAAGTAGGCCCAGAAGTTGCTGGGGCCTACTAGTCCAGGGATGGTCCTACGCGGGCTTGCCTGCAGGAAGAAGCGGAACAATTGGGGACTCAATTGAAGGACGCATCCTGGCCAGTTTGCCTCACGGTGCTGCCGGACGGCTGAAAGATTCTGGCACCGCGAGCTGTGTACTCTTGAAGGAACTTTTTGCAAAGTGTCAGTGTGGTTACACGATCTTGTGGCAGAAGGTTGTGGAACGAATAGACGGCACTCATCAAGTCTGTGGCAGAGACTTTTGAATGAGCTCCGCACCGGCTGCTAGGCCAGTGAGAGTTAGGCCTATCCGGTGGTTGCTGAATTCAGCGTGGAACTGTTTGTCCTCTGGATCTGAGATTGTGCCTGTGATCCGCAAAGCTAAGTACCTGAACCTCCCCTATCCCTCTACCCCTCTGTTGGAACTGGTAAAATAAAGCCTCCTGAAGAAAACATATCCAGATGTTGGTGTAAACTTTTCTAAACTTTTCAAGGAGGATCCCTGCCACGAGTGTGGTGAACAGAAAAAGGTAACGGTAGGCCCAAAACTTTAAACCAGCAGCTCCTACGGGGGTAGTGCTACACGTGGGGGCTCGTCTGGGATATCTACTGTTACCTATAGCAACTGAAGTGAATTGTTCATCTGAGAATTATGCAACAGAGGGCTCGGGACTGTTCATTTTTTTTCCGTCAAGAAAAAGGGTAAGAGACTTTGCGATCACTTCTAGGTCTTGTAGGCTGTGGGCGGAGCCAAGAAAGTAAGAAAGCCCGCAAGCTACGTGCCAGAAAAGAACAAGTGGTAGGAGTTCCCACCTGCTTGCCGCGTGAGACGCTGCGCGTGTGTGTCCAGTGATCAGAGAGAGACGGAGCACTGCCATGTCTGCCACCCTATCAATGCAGTCTGCTATGGGGCCCAGGATGTTTCCTGTGGGTACCTCCACCAGTGTCATACTGCCGGGGACTGTACTAACGGACACTGGTATTCGTCTGGAGCCACATTGGCGGTTCGTGCTCTATACTATCGGTGATGTAGAGGCTTTGGGGATGCTGTGTAACAGGTCTGATGGACTGGCTATTCACCCCCATCCTTTTGTTCGATGCTTACGATGCGGGGAGTAACTGTTTACTGTGGAGCAACCCACCATGCCGCCTTGTGCCTACAGAGTGGATTGGACCACGGGCAATGTGACAGAAGAAGTTGCTGCCTTCAATCCAGTGGTTAGGCCTACATCCGCTACATCTGCTGCCATGAATAATCCCGAGGGGAATGACGCTGTTACTGCTATAGGAGAGTCATCAGCGGACATCGCCGCTATTGTCACCTCAACTATACCTACCTCCGCTGCACCTGTTTTTGCTGTACCTGTTTTTGCTGCACCTGCACAAAGGAAGGTGGGATACGTGAAGGCCTCCCACGGGCGCGGAAGAGGTTTACCCCAGAGACTGCTTGAACGCTACCCGGAGAAAAGTTTGATGTCCGAGGAGTCCACGACAGGAACGGGTGAGAGATATAAGGGGAGCATGTTGGGGACTGTATGTAATTATCTGCCGGCGGAAGAGCTGGGAGATTCGGAAATAGACTCTTTATCAGACATCAGCGGAGATGACGATTTGTTTGAAACTATGTCGCAGGAGCTATTGTGGGCAAATAGTGATGATGTTGCCTCAGCTTGTACTTTCTCAGTATATGCAGCGATGGACTCGGGGGAGACAACACCTAGGGTGGAACCCCCGACTGTTTCTAATGAAATCCTGGCCCGTGGTTCGCTGGGTCCAGGAAAAATGTTTGCAAGTGCTATGGTGCACAAATCTACAGACTCATGTGTGCCTCCTGGATATGGAAGTACCAGATCCCTGCCCAGACTTGCCCGGTCACAAAGGTTGTTTAATAAACAGGTGGAAAGAGAATATGGACTGGAATTCCTTTATGTTCCCCGGGAGATTATGCAGGAAGTTGAGTCTCGCAGGGAACAGTGGTACCATGAGGCTGTTTGGGACTATCTTGCCGTGCCAAAACCGTTCCGGAAAAGGGGCTATTCCCTTGCCATGGATGAACGTTTCAAGGGGTGTCTGCAGCACTGGAGTTATGGCAGGCATATTCATGGAGACAAGGTGGTCATTTGCCGACCAGGAAAAGACGATGTGGTTTATTTTATCACCACCATTGACAAGCAGGGAAGATCCTTAACTTTACCTGATCCACGCTTTTACTGGTGAAAAAGTTACAGGGACTTTACATTTTTGCTGCATGAAAGGAACATTTTCTTTTATGAAAGAACTGTGTGTATGTAGCTAGTTAGTGCTAGGGTACAGGAAGATGTTGGAGTCAAGATTTCTTCTATGGGTTCAGTACTAGAAACTGAGGACTTTGCTATGCTGTATTTCTGAGTGTGCTCAGTAAAAACTGGACTTTGCACTTTTACCCTTAGCTACTTACACCCAATGTACAGGTCCTTCTCAAAAAATTAGCATATTGTGATAAAGTTCATTATTTTCTGTAATGTACTGATAAACATTAGACTTTCATATATTTTAGATTCATTACACACAACTGAAGTAGTTCAAGCCTTTTCTTGTTTTAATATTGATGATTTTGGCATACAGCTCATGAAAACCCCAAAATCCTATCTCAAAAAATTAGCATATCATGAAAAGGTTCTCTAAACGAGCTATTAACCTAATAATCTGAATCAACTAATTAACTCTAAACACCTGCAAAAGATTCCTGAGGCTTTTAAAAACTCCCAGCCTGGTTCATTACTCAAAACCGCAATCATGGGTAAGACTGCCGACCTGACTGCTGTCCAGAAGGCCATCATTGACACCCTCAAGCAAGAGGGTAAGATACAGAAAGAAATTTCTGAACGAATAGGCTGTTCCCAGAGTGCTGTATCAAGGCACCTCAGTGGGAAGTCTGTGGGAAGGAAAAAGTGTGGCAGAAAACGCTGCACAACGAGAAGAGGTGACCGGACCCTGAAGAAGATTGTGGAGAAGGACCGATTCCAGACCTTGGAGGACCTGCGGAAGCAGTGGACTGAGTCTGGAGTAGAAACATCCAGAGCCACCGTGAACAGGCGTGTGCAGGAAATGGGCTACAGGTGCCGCATTCCCCAGGTCAAGCCACTTTTGAACCAGAAACAGCGGCAGAAGCGCCTGACCTGGGCTACAGAGAAGCAGCACTGGACTGTTGCTCAGTGGTCCAAAGTACTTTTTTCGGATGAAAGCAAATGTCATTCGGAAATCAAGGTGCCAGAGTCTGGAGGAAGACTAGGGAGAGGGAAATGCCAAAATGCCTGAAGTCCAGTGTCAAGTACCCACAGTCAGTGATGGTCTGGGGTGCCATGTCAGCTGCTGGTGTTGGTCCACTGTGTTTTATCAAGGGCAGGGTCAATGCAGCTAGCTATCAGGAGATTTTGAAGCACTTCATGCTTCCATCTGCTGAAAAGCTTTATGGAGATGAAGATTTCATTTTTCAGCACGACCTGGCACCTGCTCACAGTGCCAAAACCACTGGTAAATGGTTTACTGACCATGGTATTACTGTGCTCAATTGGCCTGCCAACTCTCCTGACCTGAACCCCATAGAGAATCTGTGGGATATTGGTAAGAGAAAGTTGAGAGACGCAAGACCCAACACTCTGGATGAGCTTAAGGCCGCTATCGAAGCATCCTTGGCCTCCATAACACCTCAGCAGTGCCACAGGCTGGTTGCCTCCATGCCACGCCGCATTGAAGCAGTCATTTCTGCAAAAGGATTCCCGACCAAGTATTGAGTGCATAACTGAACATAATTATTTGAAGGTTGACTTTTTTTGTATTAAAAACACTTTTCTTTCATTGGTCGGATGAAATATGCTAATTTTTTGAGATAGGATTTTTGGGTTTTCATGAGCTGTATGCCAAAATCATCAATATTAAAACAAGAAAAGGCTTGAACTACTTCAGTTGTGTGTAATGAATCTAAAATATATGAAAGTCTAATGTTTATCAGTACATTACAGAAAATAATGAACTTTATCACAATATGCTAATTTTTTGAGAAGGACCTGTATATATATATGGAAAGAGAAAGGCTCATTTCTCCAATAAGTGAGGCTTTGCTTCTCAGGGGATATTTGATATCATTGCATGTGTCTGTTTGCTTTGTTTTTTTCCAGGCTTGGAATCTTCTATCAAGAATCACCGGAGAATGGGTGGGTTAGATAGAGAGAGAGATAGGAATGCTGTATAATACTGTATATTTATATTGATGTGATTTCATTGCATGTGTATGTTAAACATATATTTTCTTGTACTGTTTTACCACTCCTCCTCCTTTCCGGTCCAAGTTTTGATAGATAGAGGCCGCTCTATCGGGGTTCGTTGCCGGGGGTCGTTGCCGGATCCTGACCTGAGGGCTCTCCTTGCCTCAGGGATGTACTAGCCATTTTCGGGCCTCGGGGCCTGCTGGCCCGAGGCTCTGCAACTGAGAAGCAGGCCCAGAAGTTGCTGGGGTCTACTAGTTCAGGGATGGTCCTACGCGGTCTTGCCTGCGGGAAGAAGCGGAACAATTGGGGACTCAATTGAAGGATGCATCCTGGCCAGTTTGCCTCACGGTGCTGCCGGACAGCTGAAAGATCCTGGCACCATGAGCTGTGTGCTCTTGAAGGAAACTTTTGCAAAGTGTCAGTGTGGTTACACGATCTTGTGGCAGAAGGTTGTGGAACGAATAGACAGCACTCATCAAGTCTGTGGCAGAGACTTTTGAATGAGCTGCTAGGCCAGTGAGAGTTAGGCCTATCCGGTGGTTGCTGAATCCAGCGTGGAACTGTTTGTCCTCTGGATCTGAGATTGTGTCCGTGATTCGCAAAGCTAAGTACCTGAACCTCCCCTATCCCTCTACCCCTCTGTTGGAACTGGTAAAATAAAGCCTCCTGAAGAAAACGTATCCAGGTGTTGGTATGAACCTTTCTAAACTTTTCAAGGAGAATCCCTGACACGAGTGTGGTGAACAGAAAAAGGTAACAGTAGGCCCAAAACTTTAAACCAGCAGCTCCTACGGGGTAGTGCTACAATAGTTTTGAGGCTTCTGTTGGTCAAGAGAGGAGCAGTGGTGTAGGGGGCCACCTCAGTGATGCCTTTAAAAAAGATTTTAGTCCTCGGAGCCCAGAGCTGTCAGCTTCCACATCCCATCAGCAGCATCTTCATCATATGGTGGGATATTATCTAGGGGCGAAAACAGATATGGAGAGATTTCCAGTTGACGATCCACTGGGTTACTGGGTCATGAGAATAGACCACTGGCCAGAACTTGTCCAGTATGCAATACAGCTGCTGGGCTGCTCTGCATCCAGCGTTCTTGCCAAACGGTGCTGCCAGAGGTTTTGAAACGGTGCTGCCAGAGGTTTTGTGATAGATAAGAGGGCATGTCTGTCCACAGACTCTGTGGACTGGCTGACATTTATAAAATAAGTCAGTCCTGGATTAGCAGCAGCTATCAAGCCCCTGAAGCCGATGTCGCTGATTAAGTGCTTTCTGGATCTCTAATCTCTGAAAGACTGTCTAGGCTGCCTAGCTTTGTGGTTGTTGATTTAATCTGGAAGAAATTTTTTGGTGTAGGTTTCATGGGCACCATTAACACTCAAGTACCAATTTTTCCACACCTTTCTGACAGGTGCATATCATTGCAATTTTTGACAGCAAGGCCAATTCCTGCTTTGATCAATAGTGTTTGACAGGTGCATATGATTGCAGTTTTTGACAGCAAAGCCAATTGTTTCTTTCATCAAGAGTACCTCTATAGGGTTACGGTGTGAAGGCACCACTGACACCCAAAGACTAATTTTTACGCACCTGTTTGACAGGGGCATATCTTTGCAATTTTTGAGTAGCAGTAGCAGTAGCAGTGTATATTAACATCAAGAGAGTCAACTAGAGTTCAATCGTCTATTCAAGTAAAGGTACCCCATGTGTAAGGCAATGACCCTATCCAAGATGCGTAGTGTAGTCCACAAGAACCCACCCCAGGGTAGGCCTCCTATGTGACCCGCACTTGGCGCCCTACGAGAAGGGTAACATGGAGGAGGTACCACCCGCCTGCCCCTTACAGTCGGCACATTGTGTCCTAACTTTCATTGACCACAAGACACTTGAGTACCTCAGGACTGCTAAGTTCCTGCCCTGCATCACATTACCAGTCTCAGAGTCTACCAATTATCCTTGCAACTACCTGAGGGTGTCCTGGCCCTAACCCTCTCCCCTCCTAAAAATACAAAAAAGGACTGTTAAGAGAAATAAAACCTGTTTATTTTCAAGAAGTTTCTGGCGCCCAATAACTTTAACCATCTTACACCCACTATGCCTCACAACCTGCCACATACAGAAGGATGTCAGCTTTCCCTGGCCCTAGAGGTTCTCATTAGACCAAAAGCCTGGGAGGCCTGGGACCTTGCAACATTTGGCGCCCAATGTGGGGCTAAAGCGTTGTCCTTGCAGCAGTCCCCCTTGGCAACCGGCTTCGGCTCCATCTGGCTCCGTGGGAAGGTGGCAAGTAACCTTTACACTTCTAATGGACTGTGCTGTTGTGTGTATTATTAATGTGGGGAATAACCATCAAGTCTCACTGTTTAGGGGAGAGGATCAGCCTGGTCTTTTGAGACTTCTCGCCAGCGCTGTGAGGGTTAATACAGACTCCAAAGTGGACTCCAGTACAATTTTGGCATGCAGCAGCATTAAGAAGGCGGGCGTCACAGTTCTCAGAGAACAATTGCACCAATCCGTCGGCAGGGGGAGGAGGATAAGGAAGTGCTGCCACGTGTGTCTAATTGTGGGTTGAAGAGAAAGATAGTGCAGTTCGTGAGTGAGATGGCGGATTGGAGAAAGTATGCTCCGGGTGTTTGTTTTTGGTCCGAGCGACATGAAACCTGTCCTAACTGACACCGGAGTGCGGTATACACTGAAGGTCAAGCTTGCCTTGTATATGGCTGGAGGCTACGAGTCTCTCGGACTGAGTTGTGAAAAATGTTCTGGCCTGACCACGCAGTTCAGTGGAGAGCATCTGTTTAAGGTTGTCCCTCCAACTCTACCTCCGCGGATCCTACAAGTTGATTGGGAAAGAATGTTGCTATCGCGGCTCAGAGTAATGTCCAGAGCCCGTCAGTTATTACCAGAGTCACGCAGGAAGCTATTATCCCTGCCCCAACGACTACCCCAGGACCCAGCACAGCGATCACCCCTTGAGGACGTGGTCGGGCCCAACTGCTCGCCCTGATGTTCGAGCCACCTGGGAGGAAAGTACCGGAGACGGGTAAGCCAGTGAGAAGTGAGAGTTATGTATAGAAAAAAAAAAGTACTACTCAATAGTGGATAAAAAGCTGCAAGCTCTAGGTAGAATACACACCAAAAATAGCAAATTGTAAAAAAGAAGCTGCGCTAAGAGAGTGGTGTGCCAGTGGGGGAAGTGATGCCAGTGGCCATCAAGGGTGATGCCAAAGTGGTGCCAGCTAAGGCACATGCTAAGCGCAATTACATCCCGACCGAAGAGTGTTCGACCATTTCAGATTTAGACATTCCATCTGATGGTCTGTCGGAACTCTTTTTGAACACTTTGTGGGGTGAGAGTGATGAAGAGTTAAAAAGTAATGTGCAGGAGGATGAAGTAACTGCTACTACTACCGCAAGTGTGCAAATTACGCTGTCAGCCAGTGCAGCTCCGCTGATCTGTATCGCCTGGTCCTTTGAGGAGGACCAAGGAGCTCAATGGGTTTCCAAAGTCCATCCTATTACGCCCATGCCTAACCTTAAACCAGACCATAAGCCTGATGTGGTTGCTGGGTGCTCAGTTCTGCATGCTCCATACACTCTGGTCCTACCCGGAAATGGAGACCCTAAGACCCTGCCTCGACTGTCAAAAATACAGCACATAATTATAGGGAAAGTGGCAGAAGACTACGGGTACTTATACCCCCACATTCCCCCTCATCTGGAAAAGGAGATTTCTGAGAAGGAGATGCAATGGGTAGATAAAGCCGTATTTGGATTCCTTCAGATCCCTCTCAAGACAGACTTTCTAAAGTTGTCACCTAAGATGTCTTGGAAATACCTGTCAGTTCTAAATACCTGGGGATTAAGCAGGAAGATTAACCTAGATGGTGTAGTCATCCGCTGGCCTAGACAAAAGGGATTTAAAGCAATTTGTCACCACAGTGAATGCACGGGGGGGGAGACAGTAATTCTACCTGACCCCGGTTACTACTGGTGAAACATCATCAAAATGGTACCATTACCACTTGAATTACAAATATGTGTTGTGTGATGTCAAGGACGCTATGCTGATAGCCACTTCACACACACACACACATTTAAAGTGTTGCTAGTGGAGAACATTCCAGAGAGTGGTTCTGCCCGGACTATGCTGGACTGAATGCTGCCGGCAGATACATGGAGTGCTCACCTGAAGCCATGTTGGCTAAAGTTTGAAGTCATTGGGATGATCCACCCTGAAGGGCGACCTATGATCTTCAGCAGGTTGCTGTTCCTAAGCTGAAAATCTTCTTTGTCCCAGGCTGTCAGGTGGACAGACTGAGGATGCCTTTGCAAAGAGACCGATGTCCTGAAGTACGGTCCTTTGCACTAAGGCCTGGCTGCTTGTTGCCTGAAGTGCAGCTGTGCCTTTATGTCCCTGGAGAAGAAGGGAAACTGCTGGGAAATAAAGTCCACCCAGAGGAAAATCAATGGACTGGAAACTGTTTTGGACTCCAATTGTTTAGTTACCGTATTTATCGGCGTATAACACGCACCGGCGTATAACACGCACCCCAAGTTTAGGAGGGAATTTTAAGGAAAAAAACTTTTAGGAGGGAAATTCAAGGAAAAAAAACTTACATTTAAATGCAGCATGCAGCCTTGCTCAGTGTCCATCTGCAGCCTTGCCCAGTGTCCATCTGTCCATCTGCAGCCTTGCCCAGTGTCCATCTGTCCATCTGTAGCCGTGCCCAGTGTCCATCTGTCCATCTGCAGCCTTGCCCAGTGTCCATCTGTCCATCTGCAGCCGTGCCCAGTGTCCATCTGTCCATCTGCAGCCTTGCCCAGTGTCCATCTGTCCATCTGCAGCCTTGCCCAGTGTCCATCTGCAGCCGTGCCCAGTGTCCATCTGTCCATCTGCAGCCTTGCCTAGTGTCCATCTGTCCATCTGCAGCCGTGCTCAGTGTCCATCTGTCCATCTGCAGCCTTGCCCAGTGTCCATCTGTCCATCTGCAGCCTTGCCCAGTGCCTTTGCGATCGTGTCAGTCCCGGCGTTTTTTAAAATTTGGCGCCGATTTCTGTGGAGAGGAGCGAGCGGGGCCGAGTGTACTTCGGCTAGACTCGGCTCCTCTCGCAGTCCCGCCCATCTCCACTGACTGCGCCGCTGACGGAGAAAGCCGAGTGTACTTCGGCTAGACTCGGCTCTGCTCACAGTCACAGGCAGGACTGCGAGAGGAGCCGAGACTAGCCGAAGTACACTCGGCTTTCTCTATGTCAGCGGCGCAGTCAGAGATGGGCGGGACTGCGAGAGGAGCCGAGTAAAGCCGATTGTACTTCGGCTTCGGCTCCGCTCGCTCCTCTCGCTCGTTTTCAGCAGGGGAATTCGATGGAGTATCGGCGTATAACACGCACCCACGATTTTCCCCTGTTTTCAAGGGGAAAAAAGTGTGTGTTATACGCCGATAAATACGGTAGTTAGATTAGGCTATAATAGAAGGATCAATACTCATTATGCATGTGAATAATGGACTAAACCATATGTCTGGACTGTCTCTAGTGTGGTCACCAGGTGGTGTGAGCTCTGCCGACCTGAGTGAACTTTATTCACATTATGTGCTGATGTAAGTTTGTTGATTAATGGGAAGAAGGTGGTATTCTCCACGGAGGATGGGACCTGCTTCTAAAGATGTAAATAATACAATATTCTTTGAGGTGTATTTACACTGCTATGCTGTCTTTGGCTGAGGACAATTGAATCACGTATGTGTATATATATGGCACTATGTTACCATAGGATAGGATGCATTTGCATAACTGTTTACTCTCTTTCAGGTGTTGTTGAGTCGGTGCGCCTTCCTTGGCTAAGGAGAGACAGGGATCTAACCGGACAACAACCCTAACTCTTTCTATAGTTTGTTGTTACTGTATATATTAGACAGATAGTCAGGGAGCAATACCATTGCTCTTGCTTACTTTTAAAATTGTACATAACTATTTTTGATATTTCCTTGTCATAAGTGATCTACTACCTCATGTGTCTAATACCATGTTTATTTTATGTGGTATGCCACATACACTGTTAATTGTTATGCCCCGTACACACGATCGGATTTTCCGTCGGAATAAACTCTGACTGATTTTTCCGACGGAATTCCATTCAAGCTGTCTTGCATACACACTGTCACACCAAATTCGGACCGTCAAGAACGCGGTGACGTACAACACTACGACGAGCTTAGAAAAATTAAGTTCAATGCTTCTGAGCATGCGTCGACTTGATTCTGAGCATGCGTGTTTTTTTCTCCGTCGGAGTTCCCTACAGACGAATGGAAGTTCCTATTTTTTCTGTCGGAAAAAAAGAGAACATGTTCTCTTTCTAAATTCCGACGGAAAAAGTCAGATGGGGCACACACATGGTCGGAATATCCGATGAAAAAATTCTGTCTAACTTTTTCCATCGGAAATTCCGATCGTGTGTACAAGGCATAATTCTTTCCCTGTTTCCCCACCCATCCCAGTTTTTGCCAGGACATTCGCTCTCAGGCTTGGGAGCTCAAAATATTTTTCTGCAAACTCCGAGACGTTGTTTTTTTTGGGCAGGGGGAGGATGTAGCACCCTGGATTTTAGGCAGGGATGCTCCTCACAAATTTACTTGCCAGGGGTAGTTATCCTGGTTGATAGTTATAGATCTATTGATTTCTCAAGTTTGGCCTTGTTGCACTTTTCTCTTCTACAACTAGGTGGCCGGATACTTGGTGGTACTAGATACGAGAAGGGCAACACAAGGTCAGGTTATGGGTATATGGGGTATCTCAGCCAATGGGCAGGGGTTTTCCTGAATCCCTTGGCCTGCTGGGAGAGCCAATATATTCGGGTGAGGTCAGGTGATCTAGGTTCTGTGCCACCTGGACGGCTGTCTGGGTGGACCTGTGTTGTGTGCCCCGGGCTGCTAGGCCAGGGATTGGGCCTATCGTGGGGGCATCTGCCTGCTAGGCTGTCTGAGGGCCTATCCAGAAGCAAGAGAGCAGTGCAGGGTTGGGACTGCGGCTTGCAGTCCAACCAGAAGTGGCGGTTGGGCCGGCTGGAGAACCTGTCGGGGTCGGAGGTAGAGGGGAAGTTGTCGCCAGTAAGGGACTATCCGCCTTACTACCAGGGACCACAGTGAGTAACTGAAGCAAGTACCGGAGCAGTATTCTTACCAACCGGGGATGGTGAAGAATCTGGAAACTTCAGTGGGAATCAAGCCAGGGACCCAGCCAGCAGAGGTGACGCTTGCAGAGAAGCCATGTGTGTAAAGCTAGGGACCAAATAGGCCAGCGTGGGTGAAGCTTGAGAGGTATCTAGAGTGCCAAGCTAGGGACCCAGCAGAGAAGTGGGGGGTGACGCTTGAGGAAGACACCACCGTGAAGATTGGAGAAGCTCAAGGGATTCAGTGGCAGTAAATCAGTGGGTCTAGTGAGAGACCAGGAGCTTAGTGTATTGAAGAACTACAAGGAGAGGTTGCAGTGAAGGTGAAAGAATGGTTACGCTTTGTGTTAGGAACGGTTAAAAACTGTTGTCATAGGAGACAGCATTCATACACATGCAGATGTGGCGTCTTGCTGGGGCCTTTCCCTGCATGGCTGTCCTCCTATTGAAATCTCAGAGTCTAACAATTAAACTTGCAACTACCTAAGGGTGTCCTGGCCCTAACCCTCTCTCCTCCCAAAAATACAAAAAGGACTGTTAAGAGATATAAAACCTCTTTTGCATCCAAGAAGTGTGTGGCGCCCAATAACTTTAACCATCTTACACCCACTATGCCTCACAACCCACCACATACAGAAAGAGGTCAGCTATCCCTGGCCCAAGAGGTTCTCATCAGACCAAAGGAGGCCTGGGACCTTGCTACAGATAGAATAAAAAATCTAAAGTGATGCCATGTGTTGTAGTGTAACTGTATTGCATTTTCGAACGACAACTGTACTGATTAAATGAAAATCGTATGATCAGGCATCGTACGAAAAGTATTTTCGTGCATATC
The DNA here is from genome assembly GCA_029206835.1 of Rana muscosa. NCBI lineage: Eukaryota > Metazoa > Chordata > Amphibia > Anura > Ranidae > Rana > Rana muscosa. The sequence goes on from CM055117.1 coordinate 300,839,625, forward strand.
CGATCAAATAATATCGGATGAACTGTCCTGATCGGCTCTCGAAAGCTCTCTACTAACGATCAGATAATCGTACGAGCGCTCCGAAATCGGTATATTTCATATGATTTTCTGATTGTGTGTACAGGGCTTAAAACTGAACTGCAGTCTGCTCACATAATTTGTAATAAAAACATATTTGCCATTCTGAAACTTCCCTCCAACCACTTTGCATATTTTTTTATATATACAGTGAAACCTCTGATTGCGAGTAACGCGGTTAACGAGCATTTCCCAATACGAGCACTGTTTTAAAAAAAATCCTTACTCGGTTTGCGAGTGTTGTTTTGCAAAACGAGCAGGATTCAAGCCACAGCCATGTGCAGTACCGCTTTTGGCCTGAGGTGGGGGGGGGGGGTGGCCAGAGCCGCTCGGAAAGGCTAGGAAATTCTCTGTTCCCGAGCTTTTCCGAGTTCAGCCGAGCTGTCCTCTGGCCTTTCCACGTGTTTCCGAGGCTCTCCGGCGCCCCCCACCTCTGGCCACATGCGGTATTGCATGCAATTGAAGTCAATGCGGAACAAATTATTTTTGTTTCCATTGACTTCTATGGGGAAATTCGCTTTGATATGTGAGTGCTTTGGATTACGACCATTCTCCTGGAACGGATTATGCTCATAATCCAAGGTTCCACGGTACTGTGATTCTGTACTTGCCAAATGTGCTGCAGAAATCTCCTTCCACTGAGTCTGGCTGCAACCATTTTAACTGTGGGCAGCTGAATTTGCTGCCTGTTCACTTCCTGGATTTACACAGAGGCACACCTCCAGCTCTCATTGGCCCTCGTCCTCCCTTCCTGGCAAACTCTCACCAGGGTAAGAGAGAGCTGTGCATAATGTCATAAGCCTAGGCTTTTTACCAGGAAAGAAGGATGTATAAGGTATTTACTAACATAATTTTTTTTTTTTTTTACAATTTAAAGCTAAACTAACAAGGCCAGAAGATTTAGTAGATGGAAAGAATGACTGTAGGTTCAGTTTATAAGTCTATTTTTTTACTATAGTAGTGAGGACGCCCGGAATAGCGATCACAGGCAGTCCGATTTACAAAAATTCTGCTTTCGAAATCTCTTGATATCGATTCCGCACCACAAACTCCTAACAGGAGTCCGTGATGTGCTGAAAACAGCATAAGCCCTTTTTAACTCTACTCTGTCTGAGAAATCGAGGAGGATGTACGAGGTCACCTCTCAGGATATGGCGACCTTCAATTTTATTTTTATTTCTTTGTTATTTTTTCATTTAGGTGTGTATTATATATATCATGATATTATCACAACGGTCAAAAATAATATTTACAGTTAAAATTAACAAATATTTAACCGAAAACAGCATCTTCCCCAAGTAATTTATTGTATGCAAATCAGATGCAAAGAAGCTGAGGCATCATGGGAAAGTGCCCTGGAGTGCTTATTGTGCGACAAGACAAAAGCTCCGCCTGCATTCATTACGTCACTTGTTAGTTGTGCCACCTGCCAATGAACACATGCGAACATATTACAGTACTTCAATACATTCCTAATAAAAGCTGGCCGCGGATCCTCACGTCCGTTAAGCACAGTTTGCCAAGTGTTAATAAAGTTATTGATATGTAAAAAAAAAAAAAAAACAACAGCACAAACTGCGCATGTACGGGGGTGTGGCCGGGTGACGCGGTTCCGGCGGGCGAGGAAGCAGAGTAGGTGAGGAGAGTGGGAGTTGTGTTTGTCGTGATGTTTGTACGGCTGTTGGAGCTTCGTGCTGCAGTGTGTGTGTCCTTCATATAGGCGCAGGCTGCTGCCCTTTGTCGGCACGTCTTGGCCGACCAAGCCTGACCCGTGTAGGTGTAGCTGTGCTCCTTACCTGACCCGTGTAGGTGAGCCGGGCTCCTACCTTGTCAGTAAATAGGCGGTATGTCCATGCCTCGTAGTCATTATGTACAATGCCTTTGTACTTCTGTCTTTACAGAGGTGTAAAACGACGTGTAAGTGACTCAGCCTGATGTGAGCTTTACGAACTCCAGGAAAGTGACCACATCTCTCTTGTAGTGGAGCCCCATTGCATTGTAGGGGTTGGATGCTTGTTTAGTGTACAGCCCCTTTCACACGGGCGATCTGATCACGTCTGCCCATCAGTTTTCAGGTGGACTTGGTCAGATAGTTCATGCATCTTTATGGAGAGACGGGTGTAAACGGACTTGTTTCTGTTTACTACAACTGCCTACTTCTAGGGTTGCCACTTTTTCTTCAAGCCAAACCTTAACACTTTAGCGGAGCACAGTAAAATTTTATTTTTTTTCTTTAGTATACATTATAGCAGTGATGGTGAACCTTGGCACCCCAGATGTTTTGGAACTACATTTCCCATGATGCTCATGTACTCTGCAGTGTAGTTGAGCATTAAGGATGAACTCGGGAGTATTCGTAAGGGTCCTTTCACACGGGGCGGATCCGTGCAGATCCGCCCCGTGAAGCTCCGCTTGCTCAGCGGGCATCGCTCCGTTGATCCCCGCTGAGCCGACGGATGACTGGGCGGTCCCCGCACACTGTACAGGGACCACCCTGTCAGAGCGCCGCTCTCCCCTATGGGGAATCGGATGATGACGGACCGTAGAGTCCGTTGTCATCCGATCCGCTCCGCCGACGGAAGGAAAAATAGGGTTTTCCTCCGTCACACTTTGGCGGAGCGGATGTCAGTGGACATGTCTCCGCTGACATCCGTGCTTCCATAGGGCTACATGGAGGATCCGTTTCAGGTCCGCCTAAAAAACTGACAGGCGGACCTGAACGGACCTCCGTGTGAAAGAGTCCTAACTCCATGTGCTGACACTCCGCAGCGCTGATCACTGGTAGTGAGACATTTCCCAGTCTGTGCTGCAGCGGATCAGGAAATGTCTCACTAACTATAATTAGCGTTGCGCAGTGTCAGCTTCCTGGTGGGCACGTGGAGTTCTTAACATGCCTGAGCTCACCCTTAATGCTCAACTCTGCAGCTCTAATCACGGGTAGTGAGACATTTTCCAATCTGTGTTGCAGCCGATCAGGAAATGTCTCACTACCTATAATTAGCGCTGTGCAGTGTCAGCTTCCTGGTGGGCACGTGGAGTTCTGAACATGCCTGAGCTCATCCTTAATGCTCAACGCCACGTGCCCACCAGGAAGCTGACACTGCACAGCGCTGATCACAGGTAGTGAGACATTTCCTGATCTGTGCAGCCACGGATCGGGAAATGTCTCACTGCCTGTGATCAGCGCTGCGGAGTGTCAGCTTCCTGGCAGGTGCGGGCACGTGGAGTTGCGAACACACCTGAGCATCATGGGAAATGTAGTTCCAAAACATCTGGGGTGCCAAGATTCGCCATCACTGCTCTAGGATATAGGCTGCTTCTTTCAGGTGAAGAAACACGCCTCCTGAGTTTACCCCCTATAACCCTATCCCACCTAGTGTCCTTAGGTGATGGACTGCTTTTCCCTGTAGACAAGATTTTCTATGATAAACCAGTTACTATATTTTGGTTTCTTCAATCAAATTTTCACTACCTTCTACAATAATGTTAGAAGTTGTGCATTGGGATTGGTATAATCTCTGTAATACTCTGGGAACCATACCTGGACCCATGCTGTGGGGATGGCCTGCTTTGGGCACTTGCCTTGGAACAGAGTGTATTTGAGTGTAGTCAGCAGCAGGATGCTTTACAGGTTTAGAGCACTGGTCCATTCCTATGGGCCCCAGATCTTGAGGACCCCTCTCAGGGGTATGTCCACCATGATGGATGAAGCCTGTATCCATATATTGGACCAGTAACATGAAAAAGTAAGGGAGGTTCTTCCAGTTATCAGACCAGTACTGTAGCCTTACAGCAAGTATGAGAATCAATAGCTGTTACTTTTGCAGTACACTTATTTAAGTGCCCCCTGAATTTGTCTTTTGCACATACTTTTAGGAAACTGGGAATGAGGTTGAGTTTATTCAGTTATCGAGTGTATAAACTTGGCTGTAACATTTTCACCCTGCAGAACTTGGTCTCAGGTGGGTGACTAGGTATTACACCACAGGTCGCACCTTTACCACTGTCTGCCCAGAGCACTTAGAAGGTACTCTGGCATTTTCTTCTGCCATGAGGATAGTCAAGTCTTGTGTAACTGTGTATCCTACAGAAACGCTTTCCCAATTTCCGCACCCTACTCTGCGGGTACACCATAGGGAAATACCCTCTCTGATGGCATGGAAACCAGCCACAAGGGAACTGCAGCAAAAGTTCAGGGAAACACACTCAAACTGATCAGTAATGATGCTTCCCTTGGACCAGTGCAGCACCCTATTTTAACACTGGTCTCTGCATCAAGGTTGGCTATCACTGCACTATAGGATAACAGACCTGGAACACCCTTGGGCGCTATAAAGAAAATAGTAATGCGGCACACATAGTGCCCACTCACCCTCCTGTCAGGCCCTGTTCTGAGCCACATTCTTGTCACGTGGACTGAAACCTGGACACATGATTCAAAACCCATACTGTCCGGGTGAATGCCGAAAAGGTGGCAACCCTACTTCCGGGTCCGATCCAGTCGGCTAAAAAAACAGATCCGTTTTCCCTTTTTTTTTTTTTGCTAGATTTTTATTGATTTTCAGAGAAAAGTAAATACAAAACATATGCAAAGGCATCGGAAGAAGAGCATAATCACCTTCAGAATATACAAATTCTCTTCTTGTAAAAAAATAAAGAATATACAAAATCTACAAACGGTAGCTCAAGTAATTAGAATGATATACGCCATAAAACAACAGTAGTTGCAACAATACAAAGCTCTGCTAATTGACCCTTAGGCTGGCCATACACTATACAGTTTTCCTTTACATTTACCAAAACCATATAATATGAGGTCAAAACGAAACACTTTCAATTTGTATGCAACCAGGCAGGCCCTTGCACTACATAGTTGAAGGTAAATCTAAAGGAAATTGAACAAGAAAATTGTATAATGTATGACAAGCCTAAGGCCCTTTTTTACTCGGAAGATCCTATCAGTTCCGCCTGTCAGTTTTTCAGGCGCTCCTGATCGGACCCTCCAGTCTCTTCTATGGGGCGGCGGATGTCAGTGGGCACATGTCTGCTAAAACCCACCGCCATCCGATCCACCAAAAACAGACGGATAATGGTCCTATTCCCCATCTGTTTTTTAGAAAACAGATGGAAACAGACAGGGGGTCAGTTTTCATCCGATTGCCCCATAGAGGAGAGCAGGACTGTGTCCACTCTGCATAGCGGAGTGGACACGGACCTGTCTGCTCAGCGGGGATCAGCAGAGAGATCCCAACTGAGCAAGCGGATTCCGTTTCACGGGGGTGCCGTGTGAAAGGGGTTCTTAGAAGTGGAAGCAAAGTAATAAAGAGTAAATTATAGTAAAAAGCATAAATCTACTCATAAGTGACTAAATGACACAGCTAGACCAATGGGCTACCAGAAATAGGACGATCTTCTGGGAAGGCTACAGGAAGTTGAGGATTGAATAGAGGAAGGGGTAGATGTGTGATGGTCCACATACACCTGGAGCTTATCCAGGGAGTTGGTGAACTCAGCTTTTAGATACTGTTCGGTTTAGCGAAAAGGTAGCATGTGGGAAGACAATTCCGTTGGGGAGAAAGAGTATCCTATGAAGTGTCTCCATCTGACAATGAAACGTCTCATAGAAGAAAAAAAATGCTCCTTCGCTCCTCCTAACACCTATTCTGGGTAACCCCTGTAAGAAAGATGTATATACTTATCTATTTTCAGCCTGGTCTGGTCACATGATCCCCTGTGTCGGCCAGGACTGGCTGCAGGGGAGAGAAGAGTGTTGACAACGAATGGTAATGATGTCTTTCGTAGGGTTCGATGGAATATAAATAAAAAGCATGTTTCGTACCAGGTATTACTCCTGTTTAGCTGTTAGTAAAACAAAACCCCACTTCATTGTAAATTTACTACTAATTGCTGCACTATTACGATAATTAAAACTTGATACATTTTGAGACTTTCTTTGTTGCGTAAACACTGGGGACATTATCACACATTAGTTTAATTTCATTTTTTTTTAAGTTATTGTAATAGCGCAGCAGTTATTTATATCTCTCTCTCTATAGAGATATATATGCTTCAATGGCTTATCTGTTGCCGGCGCGCCCTCCTCTCCTCTGCAGTGGCTGACACAGGGGAGCTGAATCACATGACCAGACTAGAGCGACCTAATAATATGTAATCTATGAAAATTCAGATCTTTCTTACACAGGATAGTCAGACTAGGTGTTAGGAGGGGGAAGAAGTGGCTTTAAAACTAGTTGGGTGATGCCGGGAATTCCACTTTAAGGTGGGGAGTTGCATATTTATTTTCTGACTATCGGAGACCAATCTCTATCATATCTCACATGCCTGTGAGCTTCACCAAAAAAAGAGTGCTGTCCTGAGCTCACCACGCACTTTATGATCTGATTGTACACTCCTTTGGATCTACTTACACATATGTACAGCCGTGGCCATAAGTTTTGAGAGTGACACAAATATATATTTTCACCAGGTCTGCTGCCTCCGTTTTTATGATAGCAATTTGCATATACTCCAGAATGTTATAAAGAATGATCAGATGAATTGCAATTAATTGCCAAGTCTCTTTTTGCCATGAAAATTAACGTAATCCCATTAAAACCTTTCCACTGCATTTGTGAAGAAGGCTTCGGGGTGGCTAAGAAAGTCCAGCAAGCTCCAAGAATTACAGTTAATTCAGCTGTGGGATTGGCGCACCACCAGTGCAGAGCTTGCTCAGGAATAACAGCAGTCAGGTGTGAGTACATCTGCACGCACAGTGAGGCGAAGACTTTTGGAGGATGGCCTGGTGTCAAGAAGGGCATCAAAGAAGCCACTTTTCTCTCTAGGAAAAACATCAGGGACAGACTGATATTCTGCAAAAGGTACAAGGATTGGACTGCTGAGTAAATTTTCTCTGATGAATCCCCTTTCTGATTGGGGCATCCGGAAAAAACCTCGTCTGGAGAAGAAAAGGTGAGCGCTACCATCAGTCCTCGTGTCATGCCAACAGTAAAGCATCCTGAGACTATTCATGTGTGGGGTTTTGCTTCTCAGCCAAGGGAGTTGTGGGCTCACTCACAATTTTGCCTAAGAACACAGCCATGAATAAAGAATGGTACAAAATATTCTCAGAGAGCAACTTCTCCCAGCCATCCAAGAACAGTTTGGTGACGAACAATGCCTTTTCCAGCATGATGGAGCACCTTGCCATAAGGCCAAAGTAATAACTAAGTGGCTTGGGGAACAAAACATCAACATTTTAGGTCCATGGCCAGGAAACTCCCCAGACCTTAATCCCATTGAGAACTTGTGGTCAATCTTAAAGAGGTGGGTGAACAAAAAAAAACCACAAATTCTGACAAACTCCAAGCATTGATTATGCAAAAATGGGCCACCATCAGTCAGGATGTGGCCCAGAAGTTGTTTGACAACATGCCAGGGAGAATTGCAGAAGTCTTGAAAAAGAAGGGTCAACACTGCAAATATTAACTTAATGTAATTGTCCAAAAAAGCCTTTGACACTTGTACAATGCTTTAGAGAATTATGGGCTACATGGCTACTTCATCCTATAAGATACTTAGAAATTTGAAAAAGAACAGCTGACGGACCTTAGTGGTACCAGAAGAGGACAATGAAAATCCAATAGATAAAATATTGTCTTTTTAACAAAAGTTAAAATTGTAATTCTAAAAGAAAAACATTGGCTACATTTATAACATGTCAATTAATACTCCTATGTGACTCTATTACTGCTATGTCAAGAGGTCGACGTGTTTCACAATTATACCTTCCTCAGGACCTCTATATCTTGACCACAGATAGAGATGGCCTATTCAAATAGAAAGGCATAGCTGTTATTCAGTAATCTGAGTCTTTTTTTTTTTTTTTTTATCTGAGTCTTGTGTGTAAAATATGCTGTTATGACTCGGAAAACCCTGTAAATATTGGCTTTAGTTTGTGTAAGGATTCACAGATGTCAGCACATGTCCATCCCAGTGCATTTGTGTGTGTTGTGGTGCCCATCTTTTGCATTACTTTGCTTTTACATGTGTTCTCTAGTATACTAAAATACTTCATACCTCCATTTTTATTAATCTGAGTTTATTGAATTTTGCAGTTGTAACAAGGATACAATACAAAAACAACAAATAAAGAAGGGACAAAGGAAAAGGTAAATATTCATGTAGTTTGTCAAAGCAGATGTAAAGAGAAGGGTCAGCCATGAGAATATTTGAATAAAGTAACGTGAAAATATTTTCTCCTCCATGTAGGTTAATGGACACTATTCAGTTTGGGCATATTGTGGTATCTTTCATCAATCTAGGTTAAAAGATGGAGTATAACGATGTAAAAGTTCCAATTATTATAAGTAAGGGCGTACAGTGGTTCCTGGCCAGTCCTGTATATTTAAAGGGGTGATGTTGAGGGAACAACAAAGGGGGGTGGGGGAGGCTGGAGATCAGTCTCATTCTCTGATCTGGACTGCTGTGTGTGAATCAACTTTGGAGCTGCATACAGACAACCCAAAGAAGTGGATGCAGACGCTGCGGCTGCATGGACGCAGTCGCATGTAAAATTTGACATGCAGGTAGGAGTGGGTGCTCGAATCCAAGCGCAGACACTGTGAGGGGGTTAACTAATGCCGCGTACACACGGTCGGAATTTCCGACAGCAAAAGTCCGATGGGAGCTTTTGGTCGGATTTTCCGACCATGTGTATGCCCCATCGGACTTTTTCTTTTTTTTTTTTTTTTTTATCACAAGAAACCCATCAGACTTTTTCTGTCGGAATTTCCAAAGGACTTAGAGAGCAGGTTCTCTATTTTTCTGTCGGAAATTCCGACAGAGGTTTTCCCGTTGGAAAGTCCGGCCGTGTGTACGCGGCTTTAGACTGGAGAATGCAAAATCTGGTGCAACTCTGCATAGAAACCAATCGGCTTCCAGGTTTTATTGTCAAAGCTTAATTGAACAAGCTGAAGTTAGAAGATGATTGGCTACCATGCATAGCTGATCCAGATTCTGAGGGCTCCAGTTTCAGTAAATCTCCCCCTGTGTGTTCAGATCTGTGCAGCAGCTCCTGCCCGCATATCAGATTTTGGGATGCCACTGTGTCCATTCATCTGCTGTGTTTGCATCCACTTCTGTGGGTTGCCTGCACACACTTTTGAGGTGAATTCACACACAGCAACTGAAATCAGTGGACGGGTCTGATTGCCCGTCTGAATGAGCAGGCTTTAACATCCCTAAGTTTGAGCTAAATTTTTACTTTTATAGCCTACTAAAAGCTTTTCAAATGCTTTACACAGCTAAAGCCTGTGTGTACAAGGCCAAAGGTCTGTGTCTGCTGATGTCCTAAAGACAAAGAAGTCTTCATCAACAAAATATAGCAGAAATAGAAAAGAATCCTAATCTGACATGCAGCGCAAATCTTAAATTCAGAATCCTGTATGAGGAAACCGGTTCACCTGGGAAGGGTTCTTGTGAACACCCCAGTTACTGTTCATTGTCACAACCACTTGGAAGTCTGCACAGTGGCAAAGGAAAGGTAATACAAAACAGAGGGGTTACATGATAGATCCGTTGCTTCAAGTTCCCTGGCAGCCTGGGTAAATTCTTGCTCACCTGGTTCCACATTTAAAAAACCTGCTAATATGGCAGTGTTCATCACTGCACAATGCCTCAGCTCATCAACAAACACTACATGGTAAAAGACCATGACCGCATCGCAGCTTGATGCCAATACAGGGTAATACTGCAAGGCTTAAACTGAAGATTAGGGATGAGCTTCGAGTTCGAGTCAAACTCATGTTCGACTCGAACATTGCCCGTTCGCCGAACAGCGAACAATTTGGGGTGTTCGCGGCAAATTCGAAAAGCCGCAGAACACCCTGTAAAAGTCTATGGGAGAAATCTAAAGTGCGAATTTTAAAGGCTTATATGCAAGTTATTGTCATAAAAAGTGTTTGGGGACCCGGGTCCTGCCCCAGGGGACATGTATCAATGAAAAAAAAAGTTTTAAAAACTGAAGTTTTTTCGGGAGCAGTGATTTTAATAATGCTTAAAGTGAAACAATAAAAGTGAAATATTCCTTTAAATTTCGTACCTAGGGTGTGTGTGTGTGTATAGTATGAAGTGTAAAGTAGCGCATGTTTCCTGTGCTTAGAACTGTCCCTGCACAAAGTGTAATTTCTGAAGGGAAAAAAAGTAATTTAAAAGCACTCGCGGCTGTAATGAATTGTCGGCTCCCGGCAATACAGAGAAAAGTCATTGATAAAAAAAAAAACGCGTGGGGGTCCCCCCAAATTCAATTACCAGGCCCTTCAGGTCTGGTATGGATATTAAGGGGAACCCTGCGTCAAAAAAAAAAAAAAAAAAAAAGACGTGGGGTTCCCCCCAAATATCCATACTAGACCCTTCAGGTCTGGTATGGATTTTAGGGGAACTCCACGCCAAATTTAAAAAAAAATGGGGTGGAGTTCCCCCAAAAAATCCATACCAGACCCTTTATCCGAGCACGCAACCTGGCAGGCCGCAGGAAAAGAGGGGGAGACGAGAGAGCGCACCCCCCCTCCTGAACCGTACCAGGCCACATGCCGTCAACATGGGGAGGATGCTTTGGGGGTTTGTGACCCCTCAAAGCACCATGTCCCCATGTTGATGGGGAAAAGGGCCTCATCCCCACAACCCTTGCCCGGTGGTTGTGGGGGTCTGTGGGCGGGGGGCTTATCGGAATCTGGAAGCCCAGATTCCGCCCCCCCCGATGTAAATTGGTAACGGGGTACATTGTACCCCTACCATTTCACAAAGAAAGTGTAAAAAAACACACAGACACAGTTGAGAAAGTCCTTTTATTAAAAAAAAAAAAAAAAAAAAACCCATTCCAGCGATGTAATCCAGTCTGTCCAGCGTTGTTCTCTATGTCCCGTGGTGATCCGATGTCCAGCGCTGCAGTCTCCTCCAGTCTCCACTCCACACAAAACCCCCATGACGTACGAGGGGGCGGGGTCACCCGTCACATCATAGGGTAAGCCCCAGCTTTTCCGCTTACCGGGGAATAGCCAATGACGTAAGCGGCATCCCGCCTACGTCATTGGCTTTCCCCGCAAGCGGGGAAAGCCGGGGCTTACACCTTTGATCTGACGGGTGACCCCGCCCCCTCGTACGTCAGACCCTGCCTACATCATTGGCTGAGACCTGATGGGGAACGTGATTTGATTCCTCTGCAGTGTAATAAATGAATAGACCCCGCCCCTTCTCACGTTCCCCATCAGGTCCGCTCAGCCTTACACCCAGTGAAGGGGACCCCGCCCCCCTACGTCATTGGCTGAGCGGACCTGATGGGGAACGTGAGAAGGGGCGGGGTCTATTCATTTCTTACACTGCAGAGGAATCAAATCACGTTCCCCATCAGGTCCGCTCAGCCAATGACGTAGGCGGGGGCGGGGTCACCCGTCAGATCATGGGGGTAAGCCCCGTCTTTCCCCGCTTGCGGGGAATAGCCAATGACAAAGGCAGGATCCCGCCTACGTCATTGGCTATTCCCCGGCAAGCGGGGAAAGCTGGGGCTTACCCTATAATGTGACGGGTGACCCCGCCCCCTCGTACGTCATGGGGGTTTCGTGTGGAGTGGAGACTGGAGGAGACTGCAGCGCTGGACATCGGATCACCGTGGGACATAGAGAACAACGCTGGACAGACTAGATTACATCGCTGGAATGGGTTTTTTATTTTTTTTATTTTTAATAAAGGACTTTCCCAACTGTGTCTGTGTGTTTTTTTACAATTTTTTACACTTTCTTTGTGAAATGGTAGGGGTACAATGTACCCTGTTACCAATTCACAAAGGGGGGGCCAGAATCTGGGGGTCCCCTTTGTTAAAGGGGGCTTCCAGATTCCGATAAGCCCCCCCGCCCGCAGACCCCCACAACCACAGGGCAAGGGTTGTGGGGATGAGGCCCTTGTCCCCATCAACAAGGGGACATGGTGCTTTGAGGGGTCACAAACCCCCAAAGCATCCTCCCCATATTGAGGGCATGTGGCCTGGTACGGTTCAGGAGGGGGGCACTCTCTCGTCCCCCCCTCTTTTCCTGCGGCCTGCCAGGTTGCGTGCTCGGATAAAGGGTCTGGTATGGATTTTTTTTTGGGAACTCCACGCCATTTTTTTTTTATTTGGCGTGGAGTTCCTCTTAAAATCCATACCAAACCTGAAGGGTCTGGTATGGATATTTGGGGGTAACCCCACGTCCTTTTTTTATTTATTTTTTTATTTGACACAGGGTTTCCCTTAATATCCATACCAGACCTGAAGGGCCTGGTAATTGAATTTGGGGGGACCCCCACGCGTTTTTTTATTTTTTATTTTTTATTTTTTTTTTATCAATGACTTCTCTCTGTATTGCTGGGAGGCGACAATTCATTAATAGCCATGAGTGCTTTTAAATAACTTATTTTCCTTCAGAAATTACACTTTGTGCAGGGACAGTTCTAAGCACGGGAAACAAGCGCTGCTTTACAGGCATACTATACCCCCCCCCCCCCCCCCCGGTACGAAATTTAAAGGAATATTTCACTTTTTTTATTGTTTCACTTTAAGCATTATTAAAATCACTGCTCCTGAAAAAACGGCAGTTTTTTTAAAACTTTTTTTTTTTTTTGCATTGATACATGTCTCCTGGGGCAGGACCCGGGTCCCCAAACCCTTTTTAGGACAATAACTTGCATATTAGCCTTGATAATGATCACTTTTGATTTCGAACGTTCGAGTCCATTGTATTAGGGTTCTAAAGTTCGCGCAAACTTAAGGTCTGTTCGCAGGTTCTGGTCCGAACCGAACAGGGGGGGTGTTCGGCTCATCCCTACTGAAGATGGCATGCCAATTTTGTGCCAAGCATTTCTTTTTGCAGCTCACTTTGTGGTTATGATTGTCCATAAAGTTAACTTTTACTAAAAGAAACTTGGTGGTTGCCACTTCCGACTTTGCTGATTTCACGAAAGCTAGTTGCCTTAGTGTCATGCTGTGACCCTCTTACTTATTCATTAACCTAGAACAGGTATGCAAGTAAAGACTTGTGACTTTTCTCTGAGGCCCCATTCACACTTAACGATTTGTAATAGCTGCAATTCTTTCTTCGATTCCAAACCATGGTAAAGCATGTAACATGTATTTGAGTGCCGTAGCAAGCAAGTTGCATTTTTGCAGTGATTGTCACGTGAAGCTCATCGCCTTGAAAGAAGCAGAGGCTTCTTTTGTGCGACAAACACCTGTAGGGCGGCTCATTGAAGTGAATAGGCTGCCCTATGCGCGGCACACGGAAATGCATGTAAGTCTCGCTTTAAAAATCACAAGCAGGAGTGCTCATTCCCACTATGCGAGATCTGATCGGTGCCAGACTTTCATTATCGGCATGCTTGTTTCAGATCAGTGACTAAAAAGTATTAAAGTCGGTGGGCTAGTGTTTACAGTCAGGAAGCAGTTTTTTTTCAAAGCAGGTCAGCAATAGCTGCCCTTTTATATGTCTTAACAAATGTTTACTTTCAACTGTCTGGCACACTTACCTGAGTATAATAATTTGTTTGGGGGTGTAATCCAAGGTAAAGGAAATGCAGTCGCACCACATTAATGTTTCTAAGACACTCCAGCTCAACAGCCATCAAACTTTGCTGCACTCTTAGTTCTTTTTTATGGCGGGTTTTCTAGGCCCTGATGCAGAATAACCATTTTGCCAGTACTCGGCATCCTGCAATACGTGGCACTCTCTTAAAGTTGTGTGCTCTCTACTAACCGCCATGTACAACATATTAGACAAAAAGAAATACATAATGGGATTTTTTATTTATTTATTCTTTATTTATAAATAAGGGATGTACATACCAAGTTATACACTGTGTACCAGGTAGCTAGAAATCTACAGCTGAGATCCGCATGCATCTTGTCGGCTACCACATGAAAAGTCAGAGACATACTTTTTTTTTTTAAAATCAAAAGGTCTTTATTCAGCAATACATACATACATACATACATACATACATACATACATACATACAGAGTAGTCAGAGACATACTTACAATCCAAGTATACTCATACGCTATATGTGAGCCATAAGTGCTGAGATTTTAAAGGTTGTGACACCTCAATGAATGGGATACACGCATAATGGGGTTAAAATCATATTTTTATTAAAAGACACATCATAAAAATGTGATTAAAATTAATACAGTATATCACATCAAAGTAGCAATATTAATCACACCCATAAAGAGGCTAAATCCAATACTGAAGTGCTGGAATCTTGTGTGATAGTTTATTGATATATGTAACTTTTTTGTTCATGTCTTTTACATTTCTGTTAATGAATATCATCAACCTATGGTTTGTCATGTCATGCTGTAATGTTTTGCTGCATACCTCTAAATAAAGAGTGTAAAAAAATAAATAAAGAGGCTAAATCCAGAGCCAAGATAATAGAACAATACAAAAACATATAAACAATATATAGTTATGGGCTGCTGTATGGATATAGCCTCATGAACTCGACATGTTTCACACTCTAGCTTACTCAGGAGTGCTATGTGACAACAATATAATATTACATATAGAAAAAGTGTAGGGAACATGGTTATCAATTTATGATGGCCCTGTGAAGCAGCCAGCCTGAATAACATTGAAAAACACTGAACGTTGCTTAGTCACAGGGCCTTTCTTTATGGTCACTCAATGAAGACATTGGGGGTTATTTACGAAAGGCAAATCCACTGTGCACTGAAAGTGCAATCGCTGTAAATCTGAGGGGAAGCTCTGCTGATTTTATCACCCAATCATGTGCAAGTTAAAATGCTGTTTTTTTTTTTGTTTGCATTTCCCCCTCAGATCTAAAGTGACTGCACTTCCAAGTGCACTTTTAGTGCAAAGTGGATTTGCCTTTCGTAAATAACCCCCGTTACCTCTTGAACCTCTGTAAAGCTCATGTACTATTAACCTTAAAGCTAAACTCCAACGTTTCACTAGAGCTCAATAGAATGATCAGTCCCAGCATAGACCTACCTCTGTACAATGTTGCTCTGTTGTCTGCAGATCCTCTGATATTCTGGGTTGAGTTGTGGCTTTGTACCATGTGACAGTCTGTATAGTCTGATGTAGACTGAGTCTCCTCCATAGCCATTTCCTGCAGCATCTCTAGCCTAAAACGCACCCCCCCCCCTGTAGTCTTTTAGACTATGCAAATGATGTAACTTCCTTCACAGCTCTGATGGTGGGTGGGATTGGCATTCAATCCCGCCCAGCCACACCTACAGAAAGAGTCCAGACCTCCCAAGTCCCACAGCACAGATCATAGACTCATTCAAAATCACATGGCAAACTCCTTCATACACAGCCTGTTCAGAAAGCTAGCTGTGCTGCTTCTGGGCAAGGTTGAATGGATCACAATTAGAATTCAATCCTGCCCAGTTATATATACCGACCAGTGTGAGCAGGGAGCGTTCCATCCCTCAGATTCCACCCTCCCGAGAGTCCTACTCTCTGTAAAGTGAATCGTGATTAATTTCCATTTGAAGTAAACCCCTTCATAATAACCTCCCATAGCTTTCCTCTGTAGTCTTGCAGTAAGCCATTATTCTTTGGCATGCTGCAAGGCAGCAATGATACATTTACACTTGCTTTGCAGGCTAAAGAGTGATCTGCATTCGGATCACTCTTCAGAGAGCATTTGACAGATGGTGAGAAGGAGTTGTATCACCTCCTTATCTCTTATTTTAACCCTCCTAAATGCTGCAGTACTGCACTGCAAACATACACATTGTGCGCTATTGCAGTGTGGCTCCATTCACTAGAATTGGTTGTTTCTGGCAAGCAGTAGTTCCCACCAAGCACAACAGGAGGTATACTTCCCACCACAGGCATGAAGCAGAGTACTGCAGTCGTGGCATGTGTTCCATCAGCTAAAAGGGGAAGCAGTTGGGGGGGCGGTAAAACCTTTTGGTTGTGCTACATTTTTACACCATTCATTTAAACAAGCCCTAATGCCGCGTACACACGATCGGAAATTCCGACCAGAAAAGTCCGATGTGAGCTTTTGGTCGGAAATTCCAGCCGTGTGTAGGCTCCATCTGACTTTTTCTGTCAAATTTCCGCCAACAAAAGATTGAGAGCTGGTTCTCAATTTTTCCAATGGAAAAAGTTTCTATCGGAAATTCTGCTCGTCTGTATGCAATTCCGACGCGCAAAAAAAACACGCATGCTCAGAATCAAGCAGAAGAGTCGAACTGCCTATTGAACTTCATTGATCTCGGCTTGTCGTACGTCTTGTACGCCACCGCGTTCTTGACGGTCGGAATTTCCGACAAGATTTGTGTGACCATGTGTATGCAAGCCAAGTTTGAGCCAACATTCTGTCAGGAAAAAATCCACGGTTTTGTTGTCGGAATTTCCGATCGTGTGTACGCGGCATTAGACTGCAATGATTCTCGTATTGTAGTGGTCCCTTGCATCTAAGGCTCCATTCACACTTTGTGTTGGAGTGCGCATTTCTGCTCACAATTCTTTTAGTGTGTTTGGTGACTCGCATACACTTTACAACAACCAAAGTTTTGTGTGTGTTGTGTGTGCAAACACTATATACACATTACAAATCGTGCCTTCAACAAAGACAATTTGCTGTTTCTCCGTTAAAAAGAATGAGATCAGAGCAGAAAAAAACCCATGATCTTGTGATCAGTCTTATATTTGTGTGCCCTTTATAGCTGGAATAGCACTTTTCTTGTCTAATGCCGCATACACACGACCGTTTTTCACGACGTTAAAAATGCCATTTTTTAAATTGGGCATTAAAAACGATCGTGTGTAGGCTCCAGAGCATTTTTAACGATGTGAAAAATGGCCTATAAAAAATGAGAACCTGCTCTATTTTTTCACGTCGTTTTTTTTTTTTAACGACGTGAAAAACGGTAGTGTGTATGCTTTTACGAGGGGAAAAAACGCGCATGCTCAGAATCAAGTATGAGACGGGAGCGCTCGTTCTGGTAAAACTAGCGTTCGAAATGGAGATAGCACATTTGTCACGCTGTAACGGACTGAAAAGCGCGAATCGTTGCTCAACAAACTTTACTAACATGAAGGGTGGCGCCATTCGACTGGAACTTCCCCTTTATAGTGCCGTCGTACGTGTTGTACGTCACTGCGCTTTGCTCAAGCGTTTTTTTTTAATGAACGTGTGTATGTAAGACAGGCTTGAGAGGAAACGAGAAAAATCACGTCGAGAAAAACGTTGTTTTTGAAAATGACATTAAAAACAATCGTGTGTACGCGGCATAAGAGATGGTTTGTAAGGTTACACTTCCTGCTTGAAATTCAGCCAGGAGAAGAAGTGACATCACAAACCCAGAAACCTGCTTTATACAGCTAAAGTTGGTAAGGTACACATAATCTGACACTGGAGTTGTGATTCATTCACATGCACAATGCATTTGCTGTTTTTTTGGAGGAAAAGCTGGGGTTCTTCTTTAAGCTGGCATTGGGAAGAGAGGAGGATTGCAAAAACGTGTAGTAGCTGTTTTGCTGCCAGGTTGTTTTCTCAGTCTGCTTTATCCATTTTTTTTTTTTTTTTTTTTGCCACTGCAGACATTGCCTTGAATGGTTGATGTTTGGTGTGAAGTTGAAACTGTATTGATTTCTCTTATCGTCCATGGACTGACACAGCTGGATACTGTAAACGTGTGGGTATATGTCCCTGCTCGCAGGAGAAGATCTAGGCAGAATGTTAGATGTTAAAACATTCTAGAACAAACCAGAGCTGAACAGCCCCGCCCAGGGGGGCGGTCCCTCCGGACATTACCCTCCCACCTGCAGCTAGCAGACCTCAGTTTTTTTTCTGCCTAGCAGAAGGAGAAGACGTGGCTCTCTCAGGAGCCAGTCTCCTGGAAGATTTTACTTTTAAATTTTATTCCTTTGGGAATTTTATTTTATTTTTGAGACCTTCAATCAACTGTCGGCTGGGCAACAGGTTGGGTACACTAGTATCCTCGTAGTCTTCCCTGTCCGACCATTGAGCGTGCTGATCCTCGCCTTGTGTGCGTGAGACTCGGTTCACGACATACCCCATGGCTCCAGGGGTGGCCGGGTTGCTTTCATGCTCCCGCGGTCATCTCAAGATTGAACAGTACTTGACTGACTGTATCTCTCGCGGTGGACCGGGCCGACAGCTACGCAGTACGACTCTGTGATAGGTCTGTCTGAAACAAGCCAGTGGGTCCCTGAAAGGGACAGGTAAGTAGTCTCTCCTTTTGCAGGTGAGTACATGCTGGCTGTGTTTCTGTGTGTGGGGGTTTCTCCCTGTCTCCCCCCTGTTATGCTGCTCTCTGCACCCTGTACTGGTGGGGTGCTTGGGGGTCACTCTGGCCTGGCTGGGCGC
Source organism: Rana muscosa (assembly GCA_029206835.1). NCBI lineage: Eukaryota > Metazoa > Chordata > Amphibia > Anura > Ranidae > Rana > Rana muscosa. Next base: position 300,858,105 of record CM055117.1, read on the forward strand.
TCATGTCTGCAGTTTTTTCTGGTGTGTGAGGTGATTATTGCGTGCGCCATTGGCGCTGTTTGAGGTGGTTATTGCGTGCGCCATTGGCGCGCATTAGAGCTTTGAATTTCGCGCTCGGCGGCCATCTTGGCGTTCAGTGGCGCAGTTATAGCTGCGGCCATTTTCTTGTGGCCGCCGCGCATTTATTTCTGGCGGCGGCGCGAATCCCCTCCCAATCTCCTCCACAGACTGAGCGGTCCTTAAGGGTTGGTGGGTCCTCCCGGGTATCCCCTCCTCAGCCTCAGCGTAGCCAGTGGGTGGACTGTATATTCACTGTATAGTGTATAAGGTCTCAGAGGGTGGCGTTATGGAGTCTGATACACCTGCTCTCCACACTTGCCTGAGGCAACTGGCAGTGTTGCACAGTTAAACATGTTCATATGTTTCCTGTACCTGCAGTCCTTATGGACCAGTTGTCAGTCCTGGAATCATTCCTGTCAGAATGGAAGCGGTGTGCGAGCAAAAGGAGCTATAAGCCCCCTCCCCCCACAAAAATCTTTACTGAAGGAGTGCTTTGAGTCAGATACGGGCCTAGCTACTATGCTCAGGACCCTACCTCTGAATATTTAATGTTTATGAACAGGACATTCCCTTGTGAGGAAGACTCCAGTTCTGTGTCAGTGAATGACAGGGCGCTTGTAAGTGATCTCATTGATGATGTGAGAAACACTCTCAGGCTGAAAAATGCTGTGACAAGCTTTTCTTTTACACAGTTTCCTCACTGTTTTCCTCACGCTGCCTCAAGAGCAGCATGGATGAGGGAGGACTTTATTCATTTATGTATCTAGTCCCTGTGAGCCTTCTGTGTGATACCTGAGGTAACATTTCCCGCCATTTACTGGGGAATGATTTGAGCTCTGACAGACACACGGTCTGAGGATCAGAGGTTACCTGTTACCTGCATGCTGCTTCGGCAGCACAGTCAAGCAGGTTGGAATGATACAGAGAAGATTATGCGCCTCTGCGCCATAATTTTAACTCATCCTATACCTCTACACTGCATACATTCACAGTGTATGTATGTGTTATTGGTCTCTGTGTCTGCGTGGCTGTCCCCACGTTCCAATGCTGTGTTTCAGTGCCATACATGATATAAACGTACAAAATATGTTTATGCACGACTCCAGATACATTCACAGTATATGTATGTATTATACTCTCTGGGTTGGCGGGGGCTCCGGTGTCCTCCCGCACTCTCATGGTATGTGCGCTTCGGCTCTCTGCACAGTATAGACATGTTCAATATGTTTATTGCACATATTATACATGTTTACAGTATGGGTATACAGTTTGCGTGGGGTTCCGGGTACTCCGGTTTCCCCCCACGCTCCAATGGAAATGCACAGCATAAACATGTGCAATATGTTGATTCACATGCTATCATTCCTACACGGTATCTGTGTGCTGTCTGCGTGGAGTTCTTCCGAGTGTTCCAGTTTCCTCCCACGCGCTGACGGTATGTGTGCCTTTGGCCTTCTGCACAGTTAAACATGTTCAATGTTTATCACGCATGCTATAATACCTACACGGTATGTGTAGGCAGTCTGTGTGGTTTTCCTCCGGGTACTCCGGTTCCCTCCCACACTCCATTGGTATGGGCGCTTCGGCCCTTTGCACAGTCAAAATTTGTGCGATTGGATATCAACATACTAACATACCTACCCGGTATGTCTTTGCAGTCTGCGTGGGTTTCCGCCCACGCTACATGACATGCATGCATTTGGTGCAATACACAATGTAAACATACACATTATGTTTATACACTACACTAAATACATTCACAGTAGTTGTAGGTATTGCATTCTCTGAGTATGCGTGGGGTACTTCGGTTCCTCCCACGCGCCAACGGTGTGCGCGCCTTCGGTGCTATGCACACATGAGCTTGTGCAAAATATTTAGCACACATACTATAATACCATACACGGTATGCGTATGCAGTCTGCATGGGTTTCATCCGGGTGCCAGGTTTCTCCCCTGTGTTCGCATTCTCAGCGCTATGCACAGTATAAACATGTGCAACTTGTTTATTCGCAGGCTAACATACCTACACGGTTGTGTACGCAATCTGTGTGGCTGGTTTACGTCCAGGCCCCGATGATGTGCGCGCCTTCGTCGCTGGCACAGTATATACGTGTTTAATAGGTTTATCCACAAATACTAAACTACATACGCCGTATGTGGTGGTATTATGCTCTTTGTGGCTGGGTGGGTTTCCTCCCACACTCTCCATTTGTGCGTTTGACGCAATACATAGTATAAACTATGTGTTTGCACAATCAGCACCTATCCATGGGTAGCTGCTGGATGGAGCATTGTCACAAGGATCCCTGGTTTCAGGGGTATCACTTTCCACCTGCTTTCAGTGGTGATCGGAAGCGCTGGCTTGGACTGTGTTCGCCAGGCTGGAGCTAGCGTTACGCCCGTTAGTGGCTTCGTCTCTGGCATTTTTTTGTAGCTCAATGACTGGGCAAAAGCCTCTGCTTCATCCATCAGTCGTCTAGCAGGTGCACTACAACTGCTTTAGCCTTTAGGGTCTCTGTGCCCGGGGTGGGTTTGCGCCACCTGTGGAGGCTGAAGTACTAGTCCTCTGACCGAGTTTCTAGGGAAGTTCCGTCAAGTTGCCTTTATCGGCCAACATTTGAGGCACCCTGTACACTGGGGCCTCCCTTCTCCGATACATTGCGGAGTCTCTTTGGGATTTTCATACATCTCGCTGCAAGACGGTCCTGTCGGCCGGGTGCATTGCAGGCGAAGGGTCCTTGCATCCGGAGGTGTTTCCACCTTCTTTACCGGAGGTGGGGCACCGGAAGTGGACCTTGTGGCCTCTCGACTCACTCGCAAGGTGGCAAGATTGTGGTCAGGTCCAGGGACCCCTGGGTGGACGCGTCAGACGCGTTGGAAGCCCGTGTGGGCAGTATCGCCTGATATATGCTTACCCTCCGCTACTGTTGTTGCCTCGCCGGCTTCGCAGAGTAGAGGCTGAGGCCATTCCAGTGCTCCGGAACGGCGATATTGGTACGCCGATCTACTTCGGCTAGTTGCAAACATTCCTGGCGACGGCCTATTGGGGGTGGACCTTCTGTCTCATGATCCCATACTTCATCCTGCTTTACAGTCCTTGGCTTTAATGGCATGGCTGTTTAAAGCCAGGTGCTGAAAGACCGAGTTCTCTCCTATTCGGTCATCTCTTCTATGTTGTTGACACAGGAATCTTCCTCCAGAAAGATATCTCACCGTACCTGGAAGGCTTACATCGCTATCTGCGAGGAACTTGAGTGGCATCCTCGGATGTATTCCGTTCCCAGGATTTTGCTGTTCTTACAGCGTGGTGTGACCCAAAAGCTGGCCTTGCATACCTTTTTTGAGGGTCGGATTTCGGCCCGGGCTGTCTTTTTCAACGACCGCTACCGGGCCATTCCTTGATTAGCACCTTTTTGTGCAGGGGGTTCGCCATGTGATCCCCCCCCTGTCAAGCCTCCTCTCCCTACTTGGGATCTGATTTTGATGCATCTCGGTTCTCCAAGAACATCCCTTTGAGAATATCAGAGAGATTCCTCTCTTGACCTTGTCCCGGAAGTTGGCCTTAGTGGCCATTGCTTCGGTTAGACGGGTGTCTGAGTTGGCGGCCTTGTCCGGCAAGTCGCCTTACTTGGTCCTCCATAAGGATATGTTGGTGTTGCGCCTACGACCATCCTTCTTTTCTAAGGATGGTCTCGGCCTTTCACCTTAAGAAGGACATTGTTCTTCCGTCCTTGTGTCCTCACCCATCGCATCCCTGAGAGTTTGCGCTTCATACATTAAGATGGGTACAAGCCTTACGTGTGTACCTGTCTGCTACTGTTTCCATTCGGAAATCTGTGTCTGGTCAAAAACAGGGCCGAGCGGTGTCGTCTGCCACCGTCTTTAGGTGGATCAGGCAGACCGTCATACAGGCCTATGCCCTTAAGGGGCGGGCGCCTCCCTTTCCGGTTGAGGCGCATTCCACCAAGGCAATTGGTGCTTCCCGGGCCTTCCGACATCAAGCGTCAGTTGCACAAGTGTGCAAGGCGACGACCTGGTCGTCCGTTCATACCTTTTCAAGATTTTATAAGATTGATGTGGCTGCATCTTTGGATGCTCCCTTCGGCCGCAAAGCATTGCAGGCCGCTGTTTAATGTCGCAACTCCTCCGTTGAGGAGCTCTGCTTGTTTGGAGTGAAGTTTTGGTTGTTCCTTTGCTACCGCTCCCACCCTTCTGATACTGCTTTGGGACGTCCCACAAGTTTACAGTATCCAGCTGTGTCAGTCCATGGACGATAAGAGAAAATAGGATTTTTGTACTCACCGTAAAATCCATTTCTCTGACGTCCATGGACTGACACAGCACCCACCCTTCCTTTTAAGGTTTGTACTGCTTTGTTACTAACTGAGGTCTGCTAGCTGCAGGTGGGAGGGTAATGTCCGGAGGGACCGCCCCCTGGGCGGGGCTGTTCAGCTCTGGTTTGTTCTAGAATGTTTTAACATCTAACATTCTGCCTAGATCTTCTCCTGCGAGCAGGGACATATACCCACACGTTTACAGTATCCAGCTGTGTCAGTCCATGGATGTCAGAGAAATGGATTTTACGGTGAGTACAAAAATCCTATTTTTTAATTGCAAGGACTTCATTCAACATTTGCATGTTATTGTTGTCCTTGATATTTTCTGCTACATTTTATATGGCCCTGATCTGCACAAATGTTCTGTTATTTTTTTTTTTTAGCACTAGATTTTCAGTTAATGGTTCAGTTAACTGTTTGTGAGGTGCATTGTTATTTTCCTTGCCTTTCCTATCTTACTTGTGGACTCATATAGATTACAGCATTAGCCAAAATATTTCCCATCTGCTATCAGGTTTCAGTAAGATTTCCAAATCGGGAACCCCTGTGCTTTAGTGATCAGAGGTGAACCACTGGCAGAAAAGAACACCCCCAGCAGCCCCCAACATTTTTGTTGTATGTCTTTGTTGCAGCAACAGGCAGACATGTGCACTCCAGTCTGTACACAACTTATGATGTTGTTGTCCACAGAAGGCCAGTGACCATGGCGTGTGTACTGAACGGTCCCACCGCCGTGTGTGATGTCATTACAGAGCTAGATACTCAGCTGGCTGTAAGTAAGAAGCGTGTGAGCATGAACTGCTGTATAGTGATCCCAAGTGTCTCTATGCTGTACAGCCTTATTAACCATCTGCAGTGCAATAATGTGTGTATACTAAATTTAAACATGCTTCACTGTGTAATAATGCTGAGTATCTGCAATAACAAATCCAACAGGGTTATTAATGTTGCCATTACAGTTTAGTGGTGTTGAAAATAGTCTGATCTTGTTATAAGGGGTCAGTAATGGTTCATATAAAATCAAGGATAACAGTACACATACAGTGGGTAGGGAAAGTATTCAGACCCCCTTAAATTTTTCACTCTTTTTTTTTATATTGCTAAAATCATTCAAGTTCATTTTTTTCCTCATTAATGTGCACACAGCACCCCATATTGACAGAAAAACACAGAATTGTTGAAATTTTTGCAGATTTATTAAAAAAAGAAAAACTGAAATATCACATGGTCCTAAGTATTCAGACTCTTTGCTGTGACACCTTATATATTTAACTCGGGTGCTGTCCATTTCTTCTGATCATCCTTGAGATGGTTCTACACCTTCATTTGAGTCCATTTGTGTTTGATTATACAGATTGGACTTGATTAGGAAAGCCACACACCTGTCTATATAAGACCTTACAGCTCACAGTGCATGTAAGAGCAAATGAGAATCATGAGGTCAAAGGAACTGCCTGAAGAGCGCAGAGACAGAATTGTGGCAAGGCACAGATCTGGCCAAGGTTACAAAAATATTTCTGCTGCACTTAAGGTTCCTAAGAGCACAGTGGCCTCCATAATCCTTAAATGGAAGACGTTTGGGACGACCAGAACCCTTCCTAGAGCTGGCTGTCCGGCCAAACTGAGCTATCGGGGGAGAAGAGCCTTGGAGAGAGAGGTAAAGAAGAACCCAAAGATCACTGTGGCTGAGCTCCAGAGATGCAGTCAGGAGATGGGAGAAAGTTGTAGAAAGTCAACCATCACCTCAGCCCTCCAGTCGGGCTTTATGGCCGAGTGGCCCGACAGAAGCCTCTCCTCAGTGCAAGACACATGAAAGCCCACATGGAGTTTGCTAAAAAACACCTGAAGGACTCCAAGATGGTGAGAAATAAGATTCTCTGGTCTGATGAGACCAAGATAGAACTTTTTGGCCTTTATTCTAAGCGGTATGTGTGGAGAAAACCAGGCACTGCTCATCACCTGTCCAATACAGTCCCAACAGTGAAGCATGGTGGTGGCAGCATCATTCTGTGGGGGTGTTTTTCATCTGCAGGGACAGGACGACTGGTTGCAATCGAGGGAAAGATGAATGCGGCCAAGTACAGGGATATCCTGGACGAAAACCTTCTCCAGAGTGCTCAGGACCTCAGACTGAGCTGAAGGTTTACCTTCCAACAAGAGAATGACCCTAAGCACACAGCTAAAATAACGAAAGGAGTGGCTTCACAACAACTCTGTGACTGTTCTTGAATGGCCCGGCCAGAACCCTGACTTAAACCCAATTGAGCATCTCTGGAGAGACCTAAAAATGTCTGTCCACCAACGTTTACCATCCAACCTGACAGAACTGGAGAGGATCTGCAAGGAGGAATGGCAGAGGATCCCCAAATCCAGGTGTGAAAAACTTGTTGCATCTTTCCCAAAAAGACTCATGGCTGTATTAGATCAAAAGGGTGCTTCTACTAAATACTGAGCAAAGGGTCTGAATACTTAGGACCATGTGATATTTCAGTTTTTCTTTTTTAATAAATCTGCAAAAATGTCAACAATTCTGTGTTTTTCTGTCAATATGGGGTGCTGTGTGTACATTAATGAGGAAAAAAATGAAATTAAATGATTTTAACAAATGGCTGCAATATAACAAAGTGAAAAATTTAAGGGGGTCTGAATACTTTCCGTACCCACTGTATATAGTGTGTATGATTTTATGTATGTGTAATTTTTTTTGACTATGACCGTAATAACCTACAAGAGTGTTTCCACTTTCACCACAGATTTATCCATTTCTCCTTCCTCTTCGTGGGAGTAAAATCTCTGCAATGGGTATAGAAACAGTGTTGAGCACATACTTAATGCAGTGGGAAATAGTTAAAACCTTAGTTTGTGTGTATATATTAGTAAAACCCCCAGATTGCGGGTAACGCGGTTTACGAGCATTTCGCAATATGAGCTTCTTTTTTTTAATCCTGACTTGATTTGTGAGCGTTGTCTCATAAGACGAGCAGGATTCAAGCCTCCTGGGGTGTGCAGTAGCGCGGGGGCATCGAAGACGAGTTTCCCGAGTGTCTCCAAGCATCTCCGAGTGTCACCTACACCCCCCCCCCACCTCTGGCCACATGCGGTGCTGCATACACTAGCAGTGACACTAGAAAGAATTCTATGAGTTTCCATTGATTCCTATGAGGAAACTCGCTTTGATATGAGTGCTTTGGATTACAAGCATGCTTCCAAAACGAATTATGCTCGTTATCCAAGATACTTCTGTGTGTGTGTATATATATATATATATATATGTGTGTGTGTGTGTGTGTGTGTGTGTGTGTGTGTATGTATGTATGTATATATATATATATATATATATATATATATATATATATATATGTATATATTGTGAGGGGGTTAGCTCGGTAGCGGGTGTGTGTGACCCCCTGGATGGGCTCCCCACACAAAAACAGGCCCAGCAGACGGAGGTTGTAGTTTTCAAGATCAAAAGGTGCGGTTTATTTCTCTATTTACAGTGACAAAAACACAGCAAAGCAAAAAGAAACATAAACAAAATAAATCCTGGTCAGCTTGACCTCTGACTAAACATGCAGGTTTCCCTAACTAACAACTGGGATCAGCCTGGTGCTGTCCTAGTCCCTAAGTCCCTGGTTTAGTAAATGTCCAAACAAATAGCCACACAGGCTTTGTCTCACCGCACAGGGGTTCACTCTCCCTAGACAGTCCACACAGGTCTGGGTCCAGGCATGAGCAAACACCTAATGAATCTGGGAGTTTTTATAGAGGCCTTAAACGAGCTGACAAGCTTCAGCTGGTCTCATCAACTCCCTGCCTGCACGACGCCCAGCCCTCTCCCTAGAGGTATGAATCATCCATGAGCCCACTAGCCTCAGCTGGGCTTCATCAACTCTCTCCCTAGTTGTATAAGTCGGCATAAAGCCTGAATCTGGGAGAAATATACCTACCCCCCTGGATGCAACCAGGTGACTTTACCTTCCTGCTGTCACATACCCCCCCTCTTGTTTTAACCTTGGGGTTGGAACACCAGCAATCAGGCATTCATGTACTCGAGACAAAGCATCCACATTCCCCATTTGAACGCCAGGGCGATGCTTTACTGTGAAGTTGAATTCCTGTAGGGCCAGGAACCACCTATTTACTCTTCTATTTGTCTCCTTGTTTTGAGCCATCCACTTTAACGGAGCGTGATCCGTAACCATGTCAAAGTGCCTACCTAGCAGATAGTACCGAAGGGAATCTAGAGCCCACTTCACCGCTAAACACTCCTTTTCAACCGTGGCGTAATTTACCTCATGGGACTTCAACTTCCTGCTGAGGTAAATGACTGGGTGCTCTTCCCCGTTCCAGACCTGGGACAATACTGCTCCTAACCCCACATCTGACGCATCACTTTGTACGACAAAGTCTTTAGAGAAGTCGGGTGAGTACAACACTGGCTGGCTACATAAGGCTTGTTTCAAGAATTGGAATGCTGCCTCAGCCTCGGGGGTCCATTTAATCATGACCGACCCTTTCCCTTTCGTCAGGTTGGTTAGGGGCACAGCCTTAGAAGCAAAGTGGGGAATGAAGCGCCGATAATAACCCGCGATTCCCAGAAAGGCTCGTACCTGCTTCTTGCTGTTGGGACGTGGCCAACTCTGGATGGCCTCGACTTTGTTGAGTTGGGGTTTTATTACTCCCCTGCCAATGGTGTACCCAAGATATTTGGCCTCCTCCTGCCCAATGGTACACTTCTTGGGGTTAGCCGTAAACCCCGCTTCCCGGATAGAGTCTAGGACTGCTTGCACTTTTGGCAGATGTGAGGCCCAATCTGTGCTATGGACAATTACGTCATCCAGGTAAGCCGCAGCATACTTCTGATGGGGCCTCAGTATCTGGTCCATTTTCCGCTGGAATGTGGCCGGCGCATTCTGTAACCCGAACGGCATTCTCTTATATTGGAACGCCCCGTCTGGGGTTACAAATGTGGTTTTCTCTTTGGCCGACTTGGCCAGGGGAATTTGCCAATACCCTTTTGTGAGGTCAAGAGTCGTCATGTATCGGGCTGTTCCCAGCCGGTCGATCAACTCATCTATACGTGGCATGGGGTAGGTGTCAAATTTTGTAACTTTGTTCAACTGACGAAAATCGTTACAAAATCGCCAGCTCCCATCCGGTTTAGGCACCAACACAATGGGACTAGACCAATCACTTTGGGACTCCTCTATCACCCCTAAGTTCAGCATTTTCTGTACTTCCTCCCGTATTGCCTCCCGTCGGGCCTCTGGGATCCGATAGGGTTTTAACTTCACCCTTTCACCGGGCGGGGTAATAATATCATGCTCTACCCCAGATGTTTGTCCCGGCAGCTCAGAGAACACCTCCTTGTTGCGAAGCACAAACTCCTTAACCTCCTGTTGTTGGGGTTGTGACAAGGTGGCTGCTATTCCAACCTCCGGAATCACGCAACCAGTTTGAGCTGGTGACCAAGTTTCTGCGACTAGGGACTCTCTATCCCTCCAGGCTTTCAACAGATTAACGTGATAGATCTGTTCGGGCTTTCGCCTTCCTGGTTGTCTGACCTTGTAATTCACTTCGCTCACTTTTTCCATTATCTCGTAGGGGCCTTGCCATTTGGCAAGGAATTTACTTTCAACCGTAGGGACAAGTACCAATATCCTATCCCCCGGGGAAAAGGTACGGGTCTTGGCTCCACGGTTGTACACTCTCTGCTGTGCCAACTGCGCTTGGGCCAAATGTTCCTTCACGATGGGCATTACCTGTGCAATTCGATCTTGCATCAGGGCGACATGCTCAATCACACTCCTGTGGGGAGAACTCTCACTTTCCCAAGTTTCCTTGGCAATATCCAACAGCCCTCTTGGGTGTCTCCCATACAATAACTCAAAGGGGGAGAATCCCGTAGAGGATTGGGGCACCTCCCTAATAGCAAACATCAAATAAGGAAGTAGACAGTCCCAATCCTTTCCATCTCTATCCACCACTTTCTTCAACATTTTTTTTAGGGTTTTGTTGAATCTTTCAACCAGCCCATCGGTTTGGGGGTGATACACAGACGTACGCAATTGCGTCACTTTGAACAATTTACACAGCTCTTTCATAACCCGGGACATAAAGGGTGTACCTTGGTCCGTAAGCAGTTCTTTACAAATACCCACCCGGCTAAAAACAAGAGATAGCTCTTTGGCTATGGTTTTGGCCGAGGTATTTCGGAGAGGGATCGCTTCTGGATAACGGGTGGCATAGTCCATTATAACTAATATGTACTGGTGCCCCCTAGCGGACTTGATTATAGGACCTACCAAATCCATTGCGATCCTCTCAAACGGGACCTCAATGATGGGTAGAGGGACCAGCGGGCTACGGAAATGTGGCATCGGGGCCGACCTCTGACACACAGGGCAGGAGGAACAATAATTTTCTATGTCCTTCATCACCCCAGGCCAATAGAATCTCTGTAATACCCTCTCTCGGGTTTTCTCTGTCCCCAGATGACCTCCAAGAATGTGCCCATGGGCCAACTCCAACACCAACTTCCTGTAAGGTTTGGGCACCACAAGCTGCTCAACGGTTTCTTCTGCCCTTTTTGCCACCCGATACAGTAGGTCCTTCTCTACGCTGAAGTATGGGTAAGTGCAGGTATTATCTGGGTTCACTAACTCGCCATCTATTTCCACTACGTTTTCCCGTGCCTTTATTAGGGCGGGGTCTTTTAACTGTTCTGTGGCAAAATTTTCCCTGTGAACCTCAAGATCAGAAAACTCCACAGACGGTAGGTTTTCGTCTGAGGAGGTGGGCTCCTCTCCAGTTTCTTGAGTCTCGCCTGCCAATACTGACAAGGGAAATTCTGGAGAGTCCTCACCACTCTCAGAGGAGTTCTGGCTATCACCTTCCTGGTACATAGGGGCACCAGTGGGGGGCTCAGGATCATCCCACAGTTCCCAGAACTTCGGAAAATCCCTTCCCACAATGGCATCATGCGGTAGTTGAGATACTAACCCCACTGGATGAGAGAGGGTACCTTTGGGGGTCTTGAAACACACTGTAGTCACTGGATACTCTCGGGTGTCCCCATGCACACAAATAACAGCTACCTTGCTATTCCCAGAGACCTCTGTTTTAACTAATTCAGCCTTTATCAGGGTCACAAGGCTACCTGAATCCAGTAATACCACAACATTTCTACCATTAATACACATTTTGCATAAATGTTTCTCAGTTCCCCGAATGGCAGTGCATGCGACTGTCGCACACAGCGACTGACGTCTGTCCGTCAGAAAGTCACATTGCATGGGTTCCTCCACAACCGGGCAATTTGCTGCAATATGTCCCGCTTGCCGGCAGCGGTAGCAAACAATCCTTTTGGCTGCCTCTTGAGCCCCCGACTTCCCAGGCTGTTCTCGCCAAACCCTGGGCAGAGCTCCCACCCTCTCACTCTCTCCACCCTCACCCCTTGGAATCATCTTATCCGCCCCTGGGGATGGTCTGGTCTTAGGGTGGAAAGTCCGAGAGTCTCTGGAAGAGGCCGTCAGGTTCTCTGCAGCCAAGTATCTCTCTACACGATCCACAAGTTTACCGGCCGTTTCTGGGTCTCCATGGCTTACCCACTTTTGAATGGCGGTAGGAAGAGCTCTCAAGAAACGATCCATCACAACACGTTCCACAATCTCCGGTGCGGACAAAGTCTCTGGCTGTAGCCACTTCCTGCTCAGGTGAATGAGATCATACATTTGAGACCTGGGGGGTTTTCCAAGCTGGAAAGTCCAGTTATGCACACGCTGAGCCCGGACAGCCAGGGTGACACCCAGCCTTGCCAATATTTCAGCTTTTAGCATCACATAGTCTTTTGCTTGGTCAGGCTCTAGGTCATAGTAAGCTTTCTGCGATTCACCAGTTAACAGAGGAGCCACCAGTCCAGCCCACTGCTCCTCAGGCCACTTTTCTCTTTCAGCAGTCCTTTCAAATGTGGTCAAAAATACCTCTGGATCATCCTCTCCAGTCATTTTTGTCAATAAACGACTCACCCCAAAGGACGCGGTATTAGTGGGACGGCTTTCCTCACTGGTCTGCGGACGTTGCTGCATTACTGCTTCCATCTGTTGTTGTAGTCTCTGCTCTTGCTTCTGCAACAGGTCTATGAAGCGGGCCTCAGATTGCTGCTGGGCTTGTTGCTGGGCTGCGAAGCTCTGTTGTTGAGCTACAAGGCTCTTTTGCAAACCTGCATTTGTCTGCTGTTGATTGGCATTTGCTAGAGCCAGCTGTTTCAGTATCTCCTCCATGCTGGCTTAAAAAAACTGCCACTGGTTCTCCACCAACTGTGAGGGGGTTAGCTCGGTAGCGGGTGTGTGTGACCCCCTGGATGGGCTCCCCACACAAAAACAGGCCCAGCAGACGGAGGTTGTGGTTTTCAAGATCAAAAGGTGCGGTTTATTTCTCTATTTACAGTGACAAAAACACAGCAAAGCAAAAAGAAACATAAACAAAATAAATCCTGGTCAGCTTGACCTCTGACTAAACATGCAGGTTTCCCTAACTAACAACTGGGATCAGCCTGGTGCTGTCCTAGTCCCTAAGTCCCTGGTTTAGTAAATGTCCAAACAAATAGCCACACAGGCTTTGTCTCACCGCACAGGGGTTCACTCTCCCTAGACAGTCCACACAGGTCTGGGTCCAGGCATGAGCAAACACCTAATGAATCTGGGAGTTTTTATAGAGGCCTTAAACGAGCTGACAAGCTTCAGCTGGTCTCATCAACTCCCTGCCTGCACGACGCCCAGCCCTCTCCCTAGAGGTATGAATCATCCATGAGCCCACTAGCCTCAGCTGGGCTTCATCAACTCTCTCCCTAGTTGTATAAGTCGGCATAAAGCCTGAATCTGGGAGAAATATACCTACCCCCCTGGATGCAACCAGGTGACTTTACCTTCCTGCTGTCACAATATATATATATATATATATATATATGTGTGTGTATGTATATGTATATATATAATATATATATTTATCACTGTGCTTCACTTTTTCCACATTTTGTTATGTTACAGACTTTTTACAAAATGTATTAAATTCATTATTTTCCTCAAAATTCTACAAACTATATCCCAGAATGACAACGTGAAAGAAGTTTGTTTGAAATCTTTTAAAATTTATTAACCAGTTCAATACAGGGCATTTTCACCCCCTTCCTGCCCAGGCCAAATTTCAGTTTTCAGCGCTGTAACATTTTGAATAACAATTGCGCGGTCATGTAACACTGTACACATATGAAATTTTAGTCATTTTTTTCCCCACAAATAGAGCTTTCTTTTGGTGGTATTTGATCACCTTTTGAAAAAAACTTAATTTTTTTACTTTTTGCTATAATAAATATCCCAATTTTAAAAAATGTCTTCCTCAGTTTAGGCTGATATGTATGCTTCTACATATTTTTGCGCAATAGGCGTATATTGATTGGTTTGCGCAAACGTTATAGCGCCTACAAAATAGGGAATAGATTTATGCCTTTTTTTTTTTTTTTTTTCTTTTACTAGTAATGACGGCGATCTGCAATTTTTATCGTGACTGACATTGCGGCGGACATATCGGACACTTTTGACACTATTTTGGGACTATTCACATTTATGCAATGATCAATGCTGTAAAAATGCAACGATTGCTGTATAAATGTCATTGGCAGGGTACGGGTTAACACTAGGGAGCGATCAAGGGGTTAAATGTGTTACCTAGGGAGTGATTCTAACTGTTGGGGGGAGGGGACTGACTGGGGGAGGTGACTGATCGGTGTTCCTCTACTGGGAATACACATCGGTCTCCTCTCCTCTGACAGGATGTGGATCTGTGTGTTTACACACACAGATCCACATCCCTACTGTGTGACAGACAATCGCAGGTGCCCCGCGGACATCGCGGCTACCGAGTGACGCGACGGGCGTGCGCTGTCGGTGGCGTGCGCCCCCTAGAGGGCTGGGAAGCAGAGGATGTCATATGACTGCCACCTGGAGGGACACAGTGTTCCTGCGGCCGTCATATTACTATGGCTGGGTAGGGAAGTGGTTAAAAATAAACAAAAAATTCACATGTACACAGTTGTGCTCATAGGTTTACACACCCTGGCAGAATTTATGATTTCTTGGCCATTTTTCAGAGAATATGAATGATAACACTTTTCTTTCACTCATGGTTAGTTTGGCTGAAGCCATTTATCATCAATCAACTGTGTTTACTCTTTTTAAATCATAATGACAACAGGAACTACCCAAATGACCCTGATCAAAAGTTTACACACCCCAGTTCTTAATACGGTGTATTGCCCCCTTTATACCATCAATGACAGATCAAAGTCTTTTGTGGTATTTGTGAATGAGGCTCTTTATCTTCTCAGATGGTAAAGCTGCCCATTCCTCTTGGCAAAAAGCCTCCAGTTCCTGTAAATTCTTGGGCTGTCTTGCATGAACTGCACATTTGCGATCTCCCCAGAGGGGCTCAATGATATGGAGGTCAGGAGACTGAGATGGCCACTCCAGAACCTTCACTTTATTCTGCTGTAGCCAATGACGGGTCGATTTGGCCTTGTGTTTTGGATCATTGTCATGTTGGAATGTCCAAGTGCGTCCCATGCACAGCTTCCTGGCTGATGAATGCAAATGTTCCGCCAGTATTTTTTGATAACATACTGCATTCATCTTGCCAACAATTTGAAAGGTCCTGCAAAGAATGGGAGAAACTGCCCAAAAATAGGGGTGCCAAGTTTGTAGCATCATACTCCAAACGACTTGAGGCTGTAATTGGTGCCAAAGGTACTTCAACAAAGTATTGAGCAAATGCTGTGAATACTTTTTATGTACATGTGATTTTTTTTTATTTGTGAATTTCAAACAAACTTCTTACACGTTGTCCATATGGGGTATTTATTTTATTCCATTTTGGAATAAGGCTGTAACCTAACAATGTGGAAAAAGTGAAGCGCAGTGAATATTTTTCGGATGCACTATATGCAAGCACAAGGAGGGCATGTATTTTCTGCTAGGTGTGCAGGGCAGACAAAAATGGTGGACGAGGGAGCAGTACTGGATTTTAGGTCCTTGTCTAAACAACAAACACAATGGTTTAGGGCCGAAACAACTAATCGATTAATCGACAACTAATCGATTATGAAATTAATCGATTACTATTTTCATAATCGATTAATCGGCCAGTAACATAATGGGGTTAAAAAAAATAAGCCCTTTATAGTACAAAAAGAGCAAATAATCTCTACTGTAAATATTACTTTCACTGTTCCACAGTAAAAAAATTAACCCCTTACAGTAGCGATTATTTGCTCTTTTTGTACTATAAAGGGCTAATTATAGTTTTTTAAACTCCATTATGTTACTAAACGTCTTAGGCCTGGTGCAGAAACGCACTACAGTTCATTTACATGGTTTCCTATGGAACACTTTCACATCTATGCTTTTTTCAGCTGCTGCGTATTAAAGGGTCAATGACTTTTTTCAACACAAAACTGTGCTTTTTTTGGTTCAATATACTTCAGTGGAGAAGCTGCAGAAAAGCATGTAATGTGTTTTTGCAGAATTTTTTTTTTTTTTTTTTTTTATCTGCCCAACAACAAAATGGCCAAAAAAAAGCATAAAAAATGCAAACGCGCAAATCGCAGCAAAATCACGTGCGCAAAAATCAAAATGCACAGCAAAACACACTGCAGAAACGGATGAAAAGCAAACTGCATAGGTGTGTACTGAGTCTTATGCTGGCCACATGGATCAATTTTCAGATGAGAATATAAATGCAAAAAATCTTTGTACATTCGCTGAATGAAAGAATGTTGTTTGAAATTTTCACTTGCTTTTAACATTCAGTTTTAAAATGAATGTCATTTCTGAACAAAAACCACATACACTGTCTGAGAATTCCTTTCACCAAGAAGTTTTCTATTATTTCTACTAATGATATTTACCAGATTCACCCTCTAATAGTATATACAGTATATCTAATCTGTCAGTTATTCTCAAAGAGGATTAGAGATTTTGCTCCCTAACCATATAGTTGCTTTAGTTATATTTACCACTGCATAGAGATATTTAAGAATAAATTGCCTTTTTTTTTTTTTTACTTTACATATTAACTAAATTATGCACCACACTTTTTTTTAAGGTAATTAACCGATTAATCGATCGAAACAATAATCGGCCAACTAATCGATTATGAAAATAATCATTAGTTGCAGCCCAACAATGGTATGTTTATGTGGGTTCTAAAGCCCAGTACAAATGGGCCGAATGGTGGACGACATCAACCGGTTCAATAGAAACCGGCCAACATTCGGCCCATGTGTACTGCCGCCGAAGGGTCATGACGGCCAGCTCCCCATCAGCTAATGGCTGAGAGTGTTGACCGGAGTGTTCTGGCGGAGGGGGGGTGTGTTTCCCTGTCACAATGTTAAAGTATCAGGGCTGCTTTCATTTATAGAATTTTTCTGTTTTAAGTTGCTGGTGATTTCAAGTATATTCATCTGATTTGTTTTTTGGGGTGGAGGATCATAGACCAGAGTCAGATCCTGTGGAGAACTGCCTGCGGGCCATAAGCCAGATGATATCTGGTATATGCTACTTTTGTTTCATCGATCTGATATGATGTTCCCTCTAAAGGCCTTGACTGTTTCAAACCCATGGTGAATTTACTGATTAACAAGATATAGAGTTTCTGAAAGATGCTCAAATCGGCAACATGGGAATTCTAGTATAACCTTTTCAGCATTTTTACTTCTCATATGATACTTGGATTTAAAGTGATGCTGTGGCCAAATTAAACTGTATTCTACATAATTTTTTTATCACTAGCATTAACACAGCAGTCTTTGTTTTTCTTTTCTGACTCCCGCCGTAACATAGTTTTACATTTTGATCCAGCCAGTAAGTCTGTTTTTTTAAAGTGTTCCTAAAGAATATATATATATATATTTTTTTTTTCTAAAATAAAACCTGTTCTACTTACCTGATCTGTGCAGTGGTATTGCACACAGTGGCCCTGAACCCCCCCCCCCCTTTAAGTCCCCTTTGCCAGCACTCTCTGATCCTCCTCTTCTGTGTCTGCTCCCATAGCAATCCAGCTTGCTATGGAGGCAGTTGTATGGGTTCATTCCTGAGCTAGGCTGGGTGTGTCCATAGATGCACACAACGCGGCTTGGCCCTGTCCTCCACTGCTCACAGGAATACAGCAGTAGGAGCTGCAGGAGTTTGATTTTTAATTATTTGCTTATGTAAAGTCCATCTAACATTACCCTCTCAACTGATTGACAATGCTGCTTTCGAAGGTTGGCTACATTGTTCCTCAATAGTAAGGATGAGCTCTGGTGTGTTCACATAGTACACATGCTGAGCCCGCCAGGAAGTCGGCACCGTGCTACGCTAATCACAGCCAGGGAGACATTTCACGATCTCTGCAGCCGAGCATCGGGAAATGTCTCCCTGTCTTTCATTAGCGCAGCATGGTGCCGACTTCCTGGCGGGCTCCGCACGTGTACTATGTGAACACGCTAGAGCTCATCCTTGCTCAATAGATACAGTGGAGGAGTGAATGTAGCCATCCCTAAGAGAGGATGTGCATTACTGGATGATCACCATATGAAAATAAAGGAATAAGAGCTTGAAAAAACTATTGCATTCAGCACATCCAGTGATTGGTAAGCTACCATATATTTGATGTTTGTTTTTGGGTTTAGTTGAAGTTCAAAAAGGAAAATATTGTAAACTCATAATTTTTAAAAGAGAAATATGACCAAAACTTTTTTGTCCATATTTCTCTTGTGGCTCAGGAGTGTACTATCTTGTGGTCTCCTGTGACCCAAAATCAGCCGACTGTTGGCTAATGTCACAGAGAAGCTCAAGACTCTGGAAGAATCCCAAGAATAATGTCGGGATCCACCTAGATGCCTGATGGGCAGCTGGATCAGCCTCACAGCACACTTCCCCACCCCGGCAGTCCAGTAAGCGGGAGGGGCAGAGCATAGAGCATTGACTGACAGACCGATGCTGCAACAGCGGGGTGAGTATAGATTTTATTTTTTTGCCCCCACACTTCTCCTTTTTAACCACTTGCCCCGGGTTGATGTCCTATGACGTCAGGGACTTTGAGTGGAGATATCTGGATTATTCCTGCAGCTCTAGACATCATCCAGATATCTTATTTTTCAGCTGGAGTTTCCCTTAGTTTAGCTGATTGATTGCTTTTACAGGCGGCAGGAGGGAATAATCCCCTCACGCCACCCTCTGGTGCTTCTCCGGGCTCGCTCGTGCGATCGAGGAGCCTGAGAAAGAATCCACCACCAGCGGCGATTTCCCATACAGCTGGCCGGGGACCAGATGGTCCCTGGCCATCTCTATGACCCTTGGAGTCTGAAAGCGACGCCATGACGTCCCTCTGGCGCCAGTAGATATAGACTTATAGACCCCAGATCTCTCCATAAAGAGGACCTGTCATGCCCTATTCCTATTACAAGGGATGTTTACATTCCATGATATAGGAATAAAAGTGATCAAAAAATAAGAATTAAAGGGAAAGTGTAAAAATAAAATAAACCAAAAAAATGTAAGCGCCCCCATCCCCTTGTGCTTGCACGCAAAAGCGAACACATACGTAGGTCATGCCCGAATATGTAAACGGAATTCAAAACACACATGTGAGGTATCATTGCGAACGTTGGAGCGAGAGCAATAATTCTAGCACAAGAACTCCTCTGTAACTCTAAACTGGTAACCTGTAAAAAACCTGTAAAAAATATTTAAAGCATTGCCTATGGGGCTTTTTAAGTACCAAAGCTATTCCACGAGTGTGCGCAATTTTAAAGCATGGCATGTTGGGTATCTATTTAATCAGCAAAATATAATCTTTCACATAATACAAAAAATTGGGTTAGATATAGTGTTTTTTTTTTTTTGTTTTTTTTTATATTCATGAAATAGTTTTTTTCCCCCAAAAAATGTGTTTGAAAAATTGCTGCACAAATAACGTGTGACATAAAAATTGCAACAACCGCCATTTTATTCCCTAGGGTCTCTGCTAAAAAATATATATGTAATGTTTGGGGGTTCTGAGTAATTTTCTAGCCAAAAAATATATGATTTTTTAAAGTATGCATACCCCTTGAAATTTTCCACTTCTTTTTTTTTTTTTTTTTTTTTGTCATGTTACAACCAAAAATTTAAATGTATTTTATTGGGATTTTATGTGATAGACCAACACAAAGTGGCACATAATTGTGACGTGGAAGGAAAATGATAAATGGTTTTCAAAGTTTTTTACAAATCTGAAAAGTGTGGCGTACATTTGTATTCAGCCCCTTTACTCTGATACCCTTAACTAAAATCTAGTGGAACCAATTGTCTTCAGACGTCACCTAATTAGTAAATAGAGTCCACCTGTGTAATTTAATCTCATTATAAATACTTCTGTTCTGTAAAGCCCTCAGAGGTTTGTTAGAGAACCTAAGGGCTCTTTCACACGGACGTTCCGTATGTCCGTTTTTCATCCATCTGTTTTCGGATGAAAAACGGACATGCACGTATCCCTATGGGATAGCGGATGTCAGTGGATTGACATCCGATGGCATCAGTCTCCGCTATGGTCCGTTTAGCATGACGGAGGAAAATCCTACTTTTCCATCCGTCTGCGGATCGGATGAAAACGGACAGACGGTCCGTTTTCATCCGATCCCCCCATAGAGGAAAGCGGCGATCCGACCGGTCCTTTTCTGCACAGTGTGCAGAGACGCACAAGTCATCCGCCGGCTCAGCGGGGATCAACGGAGCGATCTCCGCTGAGCAAGCGGATATTCACGGGGCGGATCATGATGGGATCCGCCCGTGTGAAAGAGCCCTTAGTGAACAAACGGCATCAAGAAGGCCAAGGAACACACCAGACAGGTCAGGGATAAAGTTGTGGAGAAGTTTAACCACTTAACGACCGCCCACCGCCGATTTACGTCGGCAGAATGGCACGGACAGGCAGAATCACGTAGATCTACGTGACTGCCTTTGTACAGTTGGGGGGTCCATCCGGACCCCCCTTCTGTGCCGTGAGCGGTCGTTACTTCACCGGGAGCGATCCCAGATGAGGGGGCGGCCTTTCGATTCCGGCCCCCCCCTCGCGATCGCTCCCGGCGAATGGAAATGCCTCCTCTGTCTGTTTCAGACAGAGGAGGCAGGAGGAAGTGATGTCATCTCCTGTGCGGCGCTCACATATACCGAGCGCCGTACAAGAGAAGACATCAGGTCAGTGAGCACAACACTACACTGACACCAGGACACATAGGAACACTAATCGCCCCCCCCAGGACCCCCAGCCCCTCCCAGATCACCCCCCAGATCACCCCCCAGCCCCCAGTCACAGTGTCACTGATTGCAGTGACCATTTATTTAGTGATCACTGCAATCAGTGACATTTGTGACTGTGAAAGTGTCACTAAAGTTTAGTTTTAGGTCCAGTGTAGCCCCCTAACCCCCCCTAATAAAGGTTTAACCCCCTGATCACCCCCCAGATAACCCTTTCACCCCCTATCACCGCTGTCGCTATGCGATCATTTTTCTGATGGCTGTCTTAGCATCAGTGATGGCGATCGGTAGCCAGTAATTTTTTTTAGGTTCGCCGCAGGTTTTTATAGCGTCGGGTACCCCAATATATTATCTAATAAAGGTTCAACCCCCTTGATCGCCCCCCAGGTAACCCTTTCACCCCCTATCACCGCTGTCGCTAATCGATCGTTTTTCTGATGCTGTCTTGGCATCAGTGATGGCGATCGGTAGCCAGTAATTTTTTTTAGGTTCGCCGCAGGTTTTTATAGCGTCAGGTACCCCAATATATTATCTAATAAAGGTTAAACCCCCTTGATCGCCCCCCAGGTAACCCTTTCACCCCCTATCACCGCTGTCGCTATGCGATCATTTTTCTGATGGCTGTCTTAGCATCAGTGATGGCGATCGGTAGCCAGTAATTTTTTTTAGGTTCGCCGCAGGTTTTTATAGCGTCGGGTACCCCAATATATTATCTAATAAAGGTTTAACCCCCTTGATCGCCCCCCAGGTAACCCTTTCACCCCCTATCACCACTGTCACTAAGCGATCGTTTTTCTGATCGCTGTCTTCGTGTCGGTGATGCCAATCGGTAGCCAGTCATTTTTTTTAGGTTCGCCGCAGGTTTTTATAGCGTCAGGTACCCCCAAATATGATCTAATAAAGGTTTTAACCCCCTAATTGCCCCTATTTAACCCTTTCACCAGTGATCACCATATAAGTGTTACGGGTGACGCTGGTTAGTTAGTTTGCTTTTTATAGTGTCAGGGCACCCGCCGTATATAACCCAATAAAGGTTTAACCCCCTGATCGCCCGGTGGGTGATATCAATTAGGTTTTAGCGTCAGAGAGGGTCTGCGTCACACCCCAGGCAGCGTCAGGTTAGTGCCAGTAACGCTAACACCCACGCGTAAAGCATACACCCCCCTTAGTGGTATAGTATCTGAACAGATCAATATCTGATCTGATCAGATCTATACCAGCGGTTTAGGGTTCCCAAAAACGCAGTGTTAGCGGGATCAGCCCAGATACCTGCTAGCACCTGCGTTTTGCCCCTCCGTCCAGCCCAGGCCACCCAAGTGCAGTATCGATCGATCACTGTCACTTACAAAACACAACACACATAACTGCAGCGTTCGCAGAGACAGGCCTGATCCCTGCGACTCCAGTGCTGTAGGAGGTGATTTCACCACCACAGTTAAAAAAAAAAAAGCATATATGCCGAAGCATGGGGGCAGCAGGGGCAGCAGGGCGGAGGAGCAATTTTGCTCCTAATGCCGCATACATACGGTCGAAATTCCGACGGAGGCTTGCCCGTGGAAACGTTTGACCATGTGTGTGCGGCATAACTTTTTTGCGGGAGGATGCCCCCATGCTTCGGCATATATAAATGGTGCATGTATGCCCATCATTAGAAGTGGGTGGATGAAGGGCGGTATTCTAATGGTGGGCATACCCACCGATCAATCTCTTTTTTCGTTCAGCCAACAGGCTGCATGAAAAAAAAAGATTACAATACATGTCCAACAAGGACCAGCAACGTACTGGTATGTTGCTGGACTTTGAATGGTTATACCAGATTGATGCCTGCGGGTTTAGGCATCATCTTGGTATCATTCTTTTCAGCCAGCGGCCGGCTTTCATGTAAAAGCAATCACAGCGGCTAATTAGCCTCTGGACTGCTTTTACAAGCAGTGGGAGGGAATGTCCCCCCCCCCCGGATATAAAAAGCGCCATTGGGAAATTGGGAAAGCATTTTATCACACCGATCTTGGTGTGGTCAGATGCTTTGAGGGCAGAGGAAAGATCTAGGGTCTAGAAGACCCCAGTTTTTTCAAAAAAAGAGTACCTGTCACTACCTATTGCTATCATAGGGGATATTTACATTCCCTGAGATAACAATAAAAATTATAAAAAAAAAAATATATGTAAGGAACAATTTAAAAATAAAATAAAAAAGCAAAATTAATAATAAAAAAAAAAAAAAAAAAAAAAAAAAAGCACCCCTGTCCTGCCCTGCTCTTGCCCAATGGCGAACGCAAGCGTCGGTCTGGCGTCATATGTAAACAGCAATTGCACCATGCATGTGAGGTATCACCGCGAAGGTCAGATCGAGGGCAGTCATTTTAGCAGTAGACCTCCTCTGTAAATCTAACGGGGTAATCTGTAAAGGCTTTTAAAGGCTTTTAAAAATGTATGTAGTTTGTCGCCAATGCGCGTTTGTGCGAAATTTTAAAGCATGTCGTGTTTGGTATCTATGTACTCGGCCTAAGATCATCTTTATTATTTCATCAAACATTTGGGCAATATAGTGTGTTTTAGTGCATTAAAATTAAAAAAAGTGTATTTTTTCCCCAAAAAATGCGTTTGAAAAATCGCTGCGCAAATACTGTGTAGAAAAAAAAAATGCAACACCCACCATTTTAATCTGTAGGGCCTTTGCTTTAAAAATATATATAATCTTTGGGGGTTCAACATAATTTTCTTGCAAAAAAAAAATATGTTTTCATGTAAACAAAAAGTGTCAAAAAGGGCTTTGTCTGCAAGTGGTTAGAAGAGTGGATGTAAGCTTCCTAATGTTGTGTATAAAATGCCAGAACAGTTCAAAACCCCCCCAAATGACCCCATTTTGGAAAGTAGACACCCCAAGCTATATACTGAGAGGCATGTCGAGTCCATGGAATATTTTATATGTTGACACAAGTTGCGGAAAAAAGACAATTTTTTTTTTTTTATTTTTTTTTTGCACAAAGTTGTCACTAAATGATATATTGCTCAAACATGCCATGGGCATATGTGGAATTACACCCCAAAATAAATTCTGTTGCTTCTCCTGAGTACAGGGATACCACATGTGTGAGACTTTTTGGGAGCCTAGCCGCGTACGGGACCCCAAAAACAAAGCACCGCCTTCAGGCTTTCTAAGGGTGTAAATTTTTGATTTTACTTCTCACTGCCTATCACAGTTTCGGAGGCCATGGAATGCCCAGATGGCACAAAACCCCCCCAAATGACCCCATTTTGGAAAGTAGACACCCCAAGCTATTTGCTGAGAGGTATTGTGAGTATTTTGCAGATCTCGCTTTTTGTCACAAAGTTTTAAAATTTGAAAAAAAAAAAAAAAAAAAAAAAATTTTCTTTCTTCATTTTCAAAAACAAATGAGAGCTGTAAAATACTCACCATGCCTCCTCAGCAAATAGCTTGGGGTGTCTACTTTCCAAAATGGGGTCATTTGGGGGGGTTTTGTGCTATTTTGGCATTTTATGGCCTTAGAAACTGTGATAGGTAGTGAGGAGTGAAATCAAAAATTTGTGCCTAGAAATCCTGAAGGCGGTGCTTGGTTTTCGGGGTCCCGTACGCGGCTAGGCTCCTAAAAAGTCCCACACATGTGGTATCCCTGTACTCAGGAGAAGCAGCAAAATGTATTTTGGGGTGCAATTCCACATATAACCATGGCATGTGTGAGCAATATATCATTTAGTGACAACTTTTTGTAATTTATTTTTTATTTTTATTTTTTGTCATTATTCAATCACTTGGGACAAAAAAAAAAAATATTCAACGGGCTCAACAGGCCTCTCAGCAATTTCCTTGGGGTGTCTACTTTCTAAAATGGGGTCATTTGGGGGGGTTTTGTGCTATTTTGGCATTTTATGGCCTTCGAAACTGTGATAGGTAGTGAGGAATGAAATCAAAAATTTGCGCCCTTAGAAATCCTGAAGGCGGTGCTTGGTTTCCGGGGTCCCGTACGTGGCCAGGCTCCTAAAAAGTCCCACACATGTGGTATCCCCGTACTCAGGAGAAGCAGCAAAATGTATTTTGGGGTGCAATTCCACATATAACCATGGCATGTGTGAGCAATATATCATTTAGTGACAACTTTTTGTAATTTTTTTTTTTTTTTTTTTTTTTTTGTCATTATTCAATCACTTGGGACAAAAAAAAAAAATATTCAATGGGCTCAACATGCCTCTCAGCAATTTCCTTGGGGTGTCTACTTTCCAAAATGGGGTCATTTGGGGGGGTTTTGTACTGCCCTGCCATTTTAGCACCTCAAGAAATGAGATAGGCAGTCATAAATTTAAAGCTGTGTAAATTTCAGAAAATGTACCCTAGTTTGTAAACGCTATAACTTTTGCGCAAACCAATAAATATACGTTTATTGACATTTTTTTTACTAAAGACATGTGGCTGAATACATTTTGGCCTAAATGTCTGACTAAAATTGAGTTTATTCGATTTTTCTTATAACAAAAAGTAGAAAATATCATTTTTTTTCAAAATTTTCGGTCTTTTTCCGTTTATATCGCAAAAAATAAAAATCGCAGAGGCAATCAAATACCATTAAAAGAAAGCTCTATTTGTGGGAAGAAAAGGACGCAAATTTCATTTGGGTACAACATTGCATGTCCGCACAATTTACAGTTAAAGCAGCGCAGTGCCGAATCCCAAAAACAGGCCTGGTCCTAATGGCCCGAAATGGTCCGGGGCTTAAGTGGTTAAAGCAGGGTTAGGTTATAAAACAAAAAAAAATTCCAAGCTTTGAACATCTCATTGGAGCACTGTTCAATCCATCATCCGAAAATGGAAAAAGTATAGCTCAACCGCAAACCTACCAAGACATGGCCATCCACCTAAACTGACAGGCCGGGCAAGGAGAGCATTAATCAGAGAAGCAGCTAAGAGGCCCATGGTAACTCTGGAGGAGCTGCAGAGATCCACAGCTCAGGTGAGAGAATCTGTCCACAGGACAACTATTAATCGTGCACTCCACAAATCTGGCCTTTATGGAAGAGTGACAAGAAGAAAGCAATTATTGATAGAAAGCCATAAGAAGTCTGTTTGCAATTTGCGAGAAGCCATGTGGAGGACACAGCAAACATGTGGAAGAAGGTGCTCTGGTCAGATGAGACCAAAATTATTATTTTTTAGCCTAAAGCAAAACGCTATGTGTGGTGGAAAACTAACACTGCACATCCCCCTGAACACACCATCCCCACCGTGAAACATGGTGGTGGCAGCATCATATTGTGGGGATGCTTTTCTTCAGCAGGGACAGGGAAGCTGGTCAGAGTTGATGGGAAGATGGATGGAGCCAAATACAGAGCAATCTTAGAAGAAAACCTGTAAAAGTCTGCAAAAGACTTGAGACTGGGGTGGAGGTTCACCTTCCAGCAGAACAACGACCCTAAACATACAGCCAGAGCTACAATGGAATGGTTTGGATCAAAGCATATTCATGTGTTAAAATGGCCCAGTCAAAGTCCAGACCTAAATCCAATTGAGAATCTGTTGCAAGACTTGAAAATTGCTGTTCACAGACGCACTCCATCCAATCTGACAGAGCTTGAGCTGTTTTGCAAAGATGAATGGGCAAAAATGTCACTCTCTAGATGTGCAAAGCTGGTAGAGACATACCAAAAAAAGACTTGCAGCTGTAATTGCAGCGAAAGGTGGTTCTACAAAGTATTGACTCTTTTTGTAAAACCATTTATCATTTTCCTTCCACTTCACAATTATGTGCCACTTTGTGTTGGTCTATCACATAAAATCCCAATAAAATATATTTAAGTTTTTAGTTGTAACATGACAAAAAGTGGAAAATTTCAAGTGTATGAATACTTTTTCAAGGCACTGTTTATGTAGGTGAGAAATGCCAGAATTGGCTTGGGTGGCAAGTTGGTTAACTGAGATCAGTCCTGTAAATGTTTCCTCAGTTTTTCATTAGATTCAAGAGAGAGATTTGTGTATGGTGTTTCCAACTCTCTCTAAACATATTGATAAGGATTGAATCCATTAACCTTCTTTGTGTGAGCAGGTAGCATTAGCCAATCACATGCTTACTCTCATTATCAAACACATGCATTAGTAGAACGAAAAAGTTAACAGATTTGATGTTGATAGGACACTGACCTTCCTTTCATTTTGGGTAAATATATATATATATATATATATATATATATATATATATAATTTTTTTTAAATATGTAAAGTAACAGCAAGGAACATGTATGTTCGAAGAAAAGTAACACACAAAGAGAGGGGTTGGTTATATTTGAATCTTTGAGCCAACCAGCAACTTACCAGCTGAAGTTTGATGCTACCTTCTTTCCTTTCTGCTGATTTTTGCACACAAACTCTTAATCTGTGTAGTTTGGCCACACAAATATGTTTAGTGGTTAAGCAAATTGGGTGTGTCAGTTCCTGATTGCATCAATTTGTGTTGCGTTCCTATGGGCCCAGATGATGACTAATGTACCAGAACACAAAAAAATCATATTTTAAAGTATGCTTGTTTCTTGCAAAAATTAAAGCTGAACTCTGGGAAATCAAAGTCCTCCCTTACAGTGGGGCTGCGGCAATAATTGCTCATTTACGATGAGGGGGGCTGCAGTTTTGCTCACCTGATCCTCCACTTTCCCAGGCTCCCTCCCATGCAGCTTCTACTCCCCTGCATTTCAGTGATCAGCCCCGGAGGTTATCAAGGCTAATACAGAGACCATAGCCCTAACACCAAAGGACAGCCTATTACCAGAGTAGAGGATTGGTTCAGTAAAAGTGCTTTTGTGTCCCCTAGACCTAAAAGAGAAGTTACTCCTTGTAGCCCCTAGAGTTCAGCTGAAGTGAAACTTGCTTTTGTACAAAAGGGTACGCTGTATTGTCCTTTTTCTTTTTTACATTTTTTGCTATTTCTACAGCTTCTCGGGCCTGGGCCCCACACCCCAAAACAGCGTGCTGACGTGTCCCGGTTGGGTGAGCTGAGGGGTAAAGCGCTCCAGATTATGAACCAGTTCGGAGCTTCCACACTCATCAACCTGTCTAACTTTTCAACTTCCTCTGCCATGTCTGCCTCAGCCACTGTGAAGCAAGAGCAAACCGTGGCCAACAGCACTGCAGGAAGCAAAGTACCTGGAACAACACCAGGAGGAGGACGAGCAAGTCCAGATGCCAACCAGGTAAAATATCTTATGTTAAATCACTGCTGGAATTGTTGGAGACAAGAATACCTTCTGTTCCCCTTGTGTCCTGCATCAGATGTCTCATCTAAATACAAGTTTCAAGAAGCACTGCTTAAGGGACATAGTCATTTTGCATTTAGCCTACTCAGAAATATATACTTACTCGGCCACTCCCTCACCGCCTTGTCTCGCTGCTGGAGCCCTCATTATTAGGGCAGGGTTTCAAAGTATGAGGGAGCACATGTAACAGCACTTAGGCCTCAGTGGCTAATTACCAAGCCTGAACATGTGTGGCATGATATGATACGTTTCGACCCCAGTCCACATCTGAGCTTTAACAGATGGGGATGCTAAAGCAGGGTGGCATAGGAATGTGTGGCTTGGTAAATATATAAACCTGGGGAGGTGGGCTGCATATATGACTTTATATACATGAGACTCCTGCGGCTAAGGGGCTACTTGATGTTTATAAAATATAAACTAGATACAAATCTTTCATAAGTAAACTTGCTACCAAGTGGTTGTAAACCTCAAACATAAAATATGAACAAAGCATAACCCTCTATAGTGTGAACATGTCTCAATTCAGAGACCCAAGTGTCAGTTCTGTCTGCTGCTTTGTTCCTCTGCTATCAGCATGACTCACTTCTGACAAGTTTTCCTGACACGAGAGAAAAAAGGTGACAGGGGAGGAGCTCAGACACACTGCCTGTGATTGACAGTCTCGGCTCTGTTTCTGTGTGCTCTGTGAAGGGGGTGTGTCCTTTTCCTCCAATCAGCTCCGCAGAGCGTAACTTTTGCTCTCTGCCTTTTTTCTGAACTATTAGACAAGCTTATAAAATCTGGACTTTGCATGGATGTAGAGAGGAAAAGAAATGCAGACAAACAGGTGCAACGTATGTGGGAGGATTTGTTTCATCTCTGTGTATCATCTGAGGATAGCCACTTGAATGTTCTTGCAAATTGTGACAAGTTTCCTTTAGGTATTCATGGAACGCAGATGATAGTCATTTGAATTGGGCAACGGTAGTTGTGCGGAGTGAAGCAGTCATTTGACCAGATTAGAAATGCCTCGAACTGTAACAGCTAGCAGGAAAAAAACAAAAGTGTTTAATTTTGTCTATGCCTCCTGTGTAGTAATATGTACTACAGCTAGCCAGGTACTCTCCTAAGTTTGTGCCTTTTAATTTCTGTACCTAATATAATATGCACACCTCATGGTTTATTGTGATAGCGATCAGTGAAATCAGATATTGAAAGCCTCTTTGTTTGACTATGTATGGTAAAGGCAGTCAGTTGATATTCTGAATATAGAACTGTAAAAACTTTAGGCATTGCTGCATCAAGAGCAGTGGTAAAGTAATCAGTGCAGAATGTTCTCCTGTTAGAACATTCTACTTAACAGGATTTGTCAGTTTATTTAAGACGCTATTTTATAGGTATGTTTTTTAACTCTTGTTACTAATTTTCAGGTATTAACCAAGAAAAAGCTTCATGATTTGGTCAGAGAAGTTGATCCAAATGAACAGTTAGATGAGGATGTAGAGGAGGTAAGACATTCAAAAATGCAACCTGACACTGTTCTGCATTTAAATGGCTTGGTAACTCATGATCATTTCTCTCACTCCAGATGCTGCTGCAGATAGCGGATGATTTCATTGAGAACGTGGTCTCTGCAGCTTGCCAGCTAGCCCGACATCGTAGATCAAACACATTGGAAGTTAAAGATGTTCAGCTTCATCTAGGTATATTTTGCTTATTGCACTCCTGTTTGCAATCAGGATAGAGCTTAAGATGTCAGAATATATCATTTCTATTGACATGCATGATATTTTATTTTTGCATGACCTGTATTTGGCATTGTAGTCTTTTTCAGATCTAAACTGCACTTATCAAAGCCTACAATCTTTGCTAATCCATTTCCCTACCATATCTAGAAATATACCTGGCCCTCACCCTACATCATTCCCTGTTTTAAAAATGATCTGAAGACTTAGACAAATGGGCTCCAACACTGCCTCCTTTGGGAGACTGAATAGTGTTTCGATGAATATCCTACCCAGGAAATTCTATTGCTTTAAAATGCTCCAGATAGGTATCAAAATAAAAGATCTCAAGGGAAAACGGGACCCAAAGTTAAAAAATGGACACTATACACTCCCCAAAAAATGGAAGGAGGAAGCCCAGGGATACCAAAAGCGTTTGTTGCCTTAAAAAAATAATAATTTGATCCTGTTCTCTTAAAGCTTGTTAAACAGCACAGTGCTTGTGCTGTGTAATATGGCCCCCCGTATCACCTGTAATACCTGGCTAATCCTGTCTGGTTCTGCCCTTTCCCTGTAAACTGGCCACGGTTTATCAGGGCTGCTGAGCCCTGACACTGGTCAGTTTACGTGCCTCCGTCATCTGCAGCTCTCTTCTGTCCTCTCCCTCCTCCCTCCCTGCCTGTCAGCTAGTGACAGTGCCCTCCCCTCCTCCTGCTTTCATAACGCCTATGTATTCATACAATCCCCTGTGTTTAATAATGACATGTGTCCCAGTGTATGTGTTCTCGTAACTGCTCGGCTCTTTCCGGCTGATGTCTCGGATCTCTCAACCCCCCTCCACTCCCAGCTGACGTCAGCGGGAGTTCTCGGCCCCTCCCACTGTAGTCAGCCCGGGAGAGGAGAGAGCCAAGCAGTCACTGTGATATAAGGTAGAAATCTGCATTTCTTTTGTAAAACACAGACACTGGGACATATGTCATTATTAAAAACAGAGAATTCGCTTTACAGCCACTGTAATAAAAATACTTTTATCCCCCTCATCAGTGTTAATTTTGACATCCTATTTTGATTTAGTTTTAGTCATAGTCTTTTGACTAAAATAGTTTAAGTCGTATTTTAATTATCTGAATTATTTAAGTTTTAGTCATATATATTTTAGTCGACTATAATCTTCAGTACATTTTTGTCAACTAACATCTAATGGGTTTAGTTAAATTGTAAATGCATTATTTAAGCATTTCTTTCGAATTTCCAAACTCCTTATATACTCCTGGAGTAAAAATCCAATAACATGTTATTATTTATGGTATAGAGGTTTGGATATACACTACAGACAAAGATTTTACCGTTGTGATATGGAACTTCTTTATAATTAAAACCAAGTTTCATAAACAAACAAAATTATTGTTTTTTGACAAACAGAAGTGCAACTTTAAAATATAAAAAAAGAAGTTAAACTGTAAACTCTATTGGCTGTAATGCCATTGCACGTATTACCTGAATATATTACCAACATTCAATTAATAAAAATAAGAGCAGCTTGGTAGATGCCCCCTACTTATTCTTATGTGGTAGTGCAATACATGTTTAAAGTGGTAGTGCAATATATATTTAAAGTTAATTATTATGGGCTGGGAATGGAATTGTGTTGCTGATTGGAAAAGGCCAGCAGAGGGCGCCAAAGAATGCGTGGATCTGCATAGGAAAGGGAAAGGATTGATGGGAGGCTTTGTCTCAGCCAACACAGCTTCCCAATAGAGTTAGGGGGCTGGGGCTTTAACAGACATACGAAGCTCCAAGGAAAGCGAAAGTTTGGGTGGGTAAACATCCCTCCCTCACATTTTTGTTCCGTTTTAATTTTTTGACGTAAATTGGAATTGATTTTCGTCAATTGACTTGATTCAAATTTTATTTTTGTTTAGTTTTCGTCACTGAAGACATACAGCTGATGAAAACTAATGACGGAAAATATTTTCGCCTACAAAATTAACACTGCCCCTCAGCTATCCAAAATAGTACAATTTTGTTCACGCTATGATAAACCAGTAAGGACTCAATTAGGGTTGCCAGCTGTCAGTAAATTCACAGACAGTTTGTGAAATCTGTGATTTTTACATATCGGTCTGTGAATGTCCATTACGGACAAAGTCTGCACGTCCGTAATGGACATTCACAGACCAATGTAAAAAAATCATGGGTTTTGAAAACTGTCCGTGAATTTACTGAAGGTTGGCAACCCTGGATCCGATTTGAAGCTTTGGCTTGTTCCCTGGGACCAGCAGATCTGCTTTGCAAAGAGATACACCCGCCACTATATAGCGCCCATCACTCTCGCACTTGAAATGTTGGACAGATTAAATGGCATTTAAAGTGTATGGTAACCCAAAAAAACTGATCCTGTTCCTTTAAAGCATGTTATACAGCACAGTGCTTGTGCTGTACAATTTGGCCCCCTATATATACCACCTAAAAAATCTGCCTGATCCTGCCTGGCTATACCCTCCCCTCTGTAAACTTACCACAGTGTATCATGGCTGCTGAGCCCTGACACTGTGGTCAGTTTATGTGCTTCTGTCATCCGCAGCTCTGCTCTCTGTCTCCTGTGTCCTCCTCCCCCCTGCCTGTCTGCTTGTGTCAGCGCCTGACCCCTCCGCTCCTGCTGCTTTCATATTTAGGCCTCATGTACACTGCTGCTGGTAAACTGATGTTTAGGAGCAGTTGGGCGTTTTTTTTCTGCTGCCCCTGAACTCTCCTCTGTTATCCTATCAGTACATGTACACAGGGAAGTTTAATGTTGTTTCTAGGCAGTTAAGTTTAGAAGCATTTTTTGCATGGAAATAAAATGCGTTTAGGGCGGATGTTCAGAGGCATTTGACACACCAAATGCTTGTAAATGCAATTACGCGCATTTAGCCACATTTCGTTTACAGGCGTTTTTAATGGATATACATTTTTGACTATTTAAAAAACAAAAATTATGCTTCTAAATGTAAACGCAGCAAAACTAAAGTTTTTAAACGCCGGTTACTATCTGTCAAGTTAAATCGTTCAGGAGAGGTTTCAACCTATTACCTTCTTTTTTTTTTATAGCTGTATGTGCAGAATTACAACATGCATTTGATTATTTTTTTTTCCCATTTGATAAAAAGTTAACAGGAGTTGTAATCATTCCACACTCTGTCCAAAGCTACAAAAAAGTTTTGACTTTAGATACAATTTAAATGATGCATAGTGGTCATGTATTATTATGTTTATATAATAAATGACACATGGTTATTACGTTAGGCATAATAATGGGCTGCTTTATATTTCTGTAAGACTTGCATTCCTTCTACATAGCAACAGTCATAATCACTTGTTTACTTATGTGGTTTAAAGGTTTGGTTTATGACAGGAACTTTATGGAAATAGGAATTTAACAGTTCTGCATGTGTAAGGCAGGACACTAACTTTTCTGTCATCCACCCAGAGCGACAATGGAACATGTGGATCCCAGGGTTCGGATCAGAAGAGATTAGGCCCTATAAGAAGGCATGCACAACTGAGGCCCACAAACAGGTAAAAAGGGAATTTTTAGGGCATCTGAAGTGTTTATATGTACATATACTGTATATTTTATTTTGGAAAACAGTCATATTTGGAATATAGTGGTTACAAAACTCTTTAAGAAAGAATACTGCATTTAACTGTGTTACTCTCAATGAAGGGAAAAGGCTCAAGCTTAAACACTGGCTCATAACTTTCTTGACTTTATGTAGAAGCAAATACATAATGCTGACTGTAAATTTAAGGGTAGATTTAGACATGCGTCTAACTCTCGCTTGCCTCTGAAGCCAAATCCACATTTGGATTGCACTCCAGAGGCCACTGTAAGGCGGGGAGGAAGAAATGAGATGCCTCCTCACCAGCTGTTTTAACCCCATTTTTATGGACAAATGCGTTTGCTGCGCTTCCCATTGCCTTTAAAAAGTAGCATTCGCCAAGCTTGCCGACCATCAATTGCTATATGTCGGGTCAACATTGCAGCGGGCGCAAAGTAAACATGCCCGTCCGCTGCCTATTGCAGCTTAAAGTGGAACTTCACTGTATCCGAGCACCGCAAACCAAAAAAGTTTAATTTTTGATATTCAATGCAAACTCCCCCATCCATCCATGTCTCCATGCTTTCTTTTGTAGAGATATCACTTTAAAAAAAAAACACACCCCCCCCCCCATCTTGAGTAAGGGCAAATTATTAATTTACCTCTTGGAATCCATCTTCCCTTAACTTGGGCATAGGCAGAAGGGTTTACTTAGCTGAGAGAAACAATCCTGAAGACTCCTGGGATGTATGACATTATTTGCCTAGGCCTGGGAACCAGGAAGTAACTGAAGAAATGTAAAAAAAAAAGTTTAAAACAAGTAAATTTGATATCTTTTCCTATCCATTTACCTAAGCTAGCAGCATAAGAATAAAAAATTATCAATGTTGACTGAGGGCCTGTTCACACCAGATGCAGCTTTTTTTCTGCACTAAAAATGCATGCATAGTGTTTTCCATGTATTCCAATGGCTCTATTTCACACCAATACAGTCAGTATCCTTTCAGTTTCTGCACCGGAAACTGACTTGAACTGATTGCACTGGTGTGAACTAGAGCCATTGGAATACATGGAAAACACTGTGCATGCATTTTTAGGGCCAGTTCACACCACAAAAATGCACTCATATATTCCAGATCAGTTTTTGCTTACAGTTCACATCACATGCAGTTGCAGTGCATATTTGATACAATTTGCTAGGTTCCAGTACAGTTCTGTGCAGAAAAAATGCAGCACGCTCTACTTTTTTTTTTTTCTTCACTGGAAACTGACTGCACTGGTGTGAACTATAGCCATTGGATTACATGAAAAACACTGCATGCATTTTTAGTGCAGAAAAGAAAGCGAACGGAACTGCATCTGGTGTCAACTAGCACTAAGAGAGTGAAGTTCCGCTGTTATGGGGGAGGGCGGTATTGTTTCAAGTCAGTCGCTTCTACTCTTAGTGCCTCAGCAGGTACCTCAGCCTGCCATGTTTATTAAATGAAAGACCATGCTTTTGGTGGTCTTCTATGATGCACACAGAATATACCCGCTTCCCCCTGATTGCTCTTCATCAATATGTTTAAATATTAATGTTTTTGTACACACATTATAAAAATTATCACATTTCTAGCACATTCATTATACCTATTGTTTGGTATTTATGTATAAACCCGATTCCAAAAAAGTTGGGATGCTGTGTATCAATGCAAATCATTCTATGCACATATTTTATTCACAATAGAAAACATAAAATATTTAAACAGGGAAAAAAAAAGGTAATTTTGAAATTGATGTCAGCAACATGTCTCAAAAAAGTTGAGACAGCCATGTTTACCTCGATGTAGCATCCCCTCTGCATTCTGTTTGTATGTAGATTTTACACAGCGTCCCAGCTTTTTTGGAATTGGAGTTGTAGTACCGATAATTTGTCATAAATTTATCTTAACTCTCCTCCTGATGATTATGTTGCCTGGTTTGTATCACAGAGAATGGCTCTCATTAAGAAGACCCAGAAGAAGTAAGACAGCGTGGTTTTCTTGGTCAGCACTCCCAAGTTGACGCCATGATTCTGCAGTGAACTGATGCAGAAGCCACCTCTTCAGAGAAGAGCCTCATTTTTGGACAGAGACTGCACATCTAGTAATGTGGACTTGCCTTTATTAGTCGTGCATTACAGAACCCTCTGGCAGGGGAAGTGTTACACTGTCGTTTTCCTTTTGTATATATAAAAGAAAGTGGTTTGATTAAAGATTGTTGTTGTAATTCACGTTTGGACTTTGTGTGAAATTACCATAGAAACCAAAGGATTGTCTTTTTAAAGAAGACCAAAAATGAGAATTGCTTAAAAAAAAGTAAATGTTTAATACAAGTTTGAAACAAAAATGTCTAAAAACCTTTAGGAATATGTATGTAAAAGTACCCATGCAAGTAAAGAAATGTAACGTTGCAGTGCACCATATTATTCTATGTGATGGGCCATTTGTGATAACCAGATTCTCCTCTTTTGAATTGTTAGAATAGTGCAGCCTTACCTCCCAGTGTTACCTGATTTTTTTATATTATTTGTCAGTGCTGAAGTACCAAGCTTTATTCTGCTTGTGCTCAGTGCTGATGAGAAACATATATATCAAGGTGGTGTCAAGATTACATTGGGAAAAAAACAACAGGTTTGTTGTTCGCCAATAGCCCGTGTAAAATGTCAGTTGTCTTGAGCGCAGAGAGCAAGAGATATGTGTGGTAAAAATGCTCATCAGCACTTGTTGGGAGGTGGTAAAAAAGCAGGTAATCAATCTCTGTTTTTACCATCCACCAACTGCCCCCCTTAAGCTGCAAAGGCAACCTAACACTGAGTGTTCTGCTGTGCCAAGGAGAGGATTAAACTAAATAACAGCACACACATACAATGCATTCATAAAGTATTGAGACCTTCTTCCTTTTTTTCAATTGTGTTATGTTGCAGCCTGATACTACAGTTGTTTAAATATTTTTTTTTTACTATTAACACACTCTTGGTACCCAATAATGACAAAGTGAAAACAGAATTTTTAGAAATGTTTGCAAATATATGGAAAAAGAAAATCCAAAATATCATATTGGCATACGTATTCAGACCCTTTGCAACAAGACTTTAGCCGAGGTGCCTTCCATTTCTCTCCATAGTTACTGAGAAGTTTCTACACCTTGATTGGAGTCCACCTGTGGTAAATTACGTTAATTGATTGGACATGATTTGGAAAGCACACACATCCCTATAAAAGGCCTCACAGCTGGCAATGCATACTGTATTAGAGCAAAAGGAACTGCCTGCAGAGCTCAGGGACAGGACTATTGCAAGGCACAGATCTGGGGAAGGCTACAAAGAAATTCAGCTTCACTGAAGGTTCCCACGAGCTAAGTGGCCTCCATGATTCTCAAATGGAAGAAGTTTGGCACAACCAGGACTCTTCCAAGATCTGGTCGCCTGGCCAAACTGAGCAATCAGGGGAGAAGGGCCTTAGTAAGAGAGGTGACCAAGAGCCCGATGGTCACTGACTGAGCTCCAGAGATCCTGTGTGGAGATGGGACAAAGTTCCAGGACAACCAGCACTGCAGCCCTCTACTGATCTGGGCTTTATGGCAGAGTGGCTACATGTGAAAAACATAAAAACCCACTTAGAGCTTGCAAAAAGACTTTTAGACTGTAAGGTACAAGGTTCTCTGGTCTGATGAAACCAAGATTGAACTGTTTGGCCTCATTTCTCAACATTATGTCTGGAGGAAACCAGGCACAGCTCATCTCCTGCCCAATACATCCTAACAGTGAAGCATGGTGGTGGCGGCATCATGCTGTGGGGTTGTTTTTTCAGCACCAGGGCTTGGGAAGCTGGTCAAGATTGAGAAAAGACTGAATGGAGCAAAGTACAGAGATATCCTCAATGAAAACCTGCTCCACAGCGCTCAGGACCTCAGACTGGGCTGAAGATTTACCTTGCAACATAACCATGATCCTAAGCACTAAGCAAAGACAACACAGGAGTGGCTTAGGGACAACTCTGTGAATGTCCTAGAGTGGCTCAGCCAGAGCCCTGACTTGAACCCTATTGAACATCTTTGGAAAGCCCTGTAAATGGTTGTCTACCAATGGTCCCTATCCAACCTGACTAAGCTTGGGAGGATTTGCAAATGAGAATGGCAGAAAATACCCCAATCCAGGTGTGCAAAGCTTGCCGTGTCATACCCAAAAATACTCAAGGCTGTAACTGCTGCCAAAGGTGCTTCAACAAAGTACTGAGTAAAGGGTTGTGATATTTCAGTTTTTTCATTTAATAAATATTTTCACTTGGTCATTATGGGGTACTGAGTGTACTAGCATCAAGCTGCAATTTGACAAAATTGAAAAAAGTGAAGGGGGTCTTAATACTTTAGAAACGTACACTATAATTTGAGGTACACTATCATAACAAACTGAAAAGCAAAAGTTGTGCATTTTCCCGATTCTTGTCAGCATATGCATAGCGTTCCCGGTTTCTGTACTTCCTCGCCCTTTGAGCATCCCACTATGCTGCGCTCCATTGTTGTCTGTTTTTCTTCTTTTGCTGCCTGTAGCAGCTCTCTGCAAATAAGGGAGAGCGCTGCGGAAACATTGCTACCAGTTCGTGCAGAAGTCTCCAGATATGGAGCATTTATGGAGTTTGCCATATTTTGTGCCTCCTCTCGGGTGACCTCTCGAAGATCCCGCAAGTCACTTTTGGTTCCAAGCAGCAAGAAAACCAGTGGATTCGGTTGGGCCCGCTCTGTCACTTCCTGGTACCAGTTTTGGATGTTTTCAAAAGTCTTGTGAGCAGTGAGATCAAATAAGAGGATAACGCAAGCAGCATTTCTGTAATAAGACCTTGTTACCGCCCTAGAAGAAAGACAGAGAACAACTGACTGATGTATAGTATAATGTGTGCTTTCATTTTCATTGTCTGTAAACATATAGCAAACTAGGTATGGTACAGAATATGTGAGCACTGCAATCCTTGGTTATACGTCTTCAGATGGCTCATTTTATTGATTTTCATGTTTCCTTGAAACCTTTACTAAACACGTTACTTCCCCTTTGGGGAGATTTACTTTTGTCATGCCACTGGGGCAGTCTCAATCCCAGCAGCCAGTACTGGAATTTTACAGTGAACACAGAGCCCCAGGGAGGAAGGGGGAGCAGAGGTCGGGACTCATGGAGGAGGTAGAGCAGACAGAGAACTTCTTCATTCCTCGATCTTTAATGCTGGTGTTCCTTCGGATATGGCGAACCGTCAGAATTGGTAACGGAAGTGACGTTCCATCGCCGCCATCTTGCTACACCCCACACTCCTCCATAGTAATGATCCACCGAGAAGGGGCCAAGCGGACATCTTGTTACACCCACCGGACTTTTGCATTTCACAGTTATTTTTAACAGAAAAAGGAGCTTATAAGGTGAAATACAGTATTTAGAAATCGAACGGACTGTTAAGATTTAGAATTTTAAAAGCAGCGGCAAACCTGCTGATCTCACAGGTTTGCTAATGTGACAGAACGCTGCTTTTATAATCCAACATGTAAACAGTCAGATGGATTTCCATGTATGCTCGGTTTCCTGTTAAAAAAAAAAACCTGGGAAATGCAAAACTCCGGTGGGTGTAACAAGATGTCCGCTTGCCCCCTTCTCCCTGTATTGTTACTATGGAGGAGTGTGGGGTGTAGCAAGATGGCGGCGGAAAAACGTCACTTCCGTTACCAATTCTGACTGGTCGCCTAGTCTGACAGAACACTGGCAAGAGAGACAACACTGCTGACCATGGGAGACGGAGGGGGCGTTTCAGGACCCGGCAGAGGTTGGGGGCAGAGACTCGGAGGCAAAATTGGGACAGTTGGCAAGTATGTAGAACCGATCCCCCTGCAGAGATGGAGAAAGACGGCAGCGCTGCAGGGGATTCCACAAGACTTACAAGGCAGTACAACCACCCTTCCTTGGCAGGTACCTGAGCCCCACTTTTGAACTTATGGTGCCCGGTACAGGAGGCCTGGCTGTACTGCCTTATCAGCGACCCTGTAACTGGATACTAACATTTATAGGTAAAGTTGATCCAGGGAATATCCGATTGCCTCTCGGGGGGATCAGGAAGGATTTTTTTTGCTCCTACTGGAGCAAATTGGATCATGCTTTGTGAGTTTTTTCGCCTTCCTCTGGATGAACTGTGCGTATAGGATTGTGTATATGGGATTGTATGGTTTTGTTTTTTTTGGTTAAACTAGATGGAGTTGTGTCTTCAACTTGACTATGTAAGTGAATAGAATTTTTTTCAGTGGGAACACAGCAATAAATTCACAGTTTTTTAGTAGAGTGAGAAAGATCGGAATCTGTCTGATTTTATTACTGTCTGTGTCCCTTTTTGATTAGATATTGTCCTTGAGACAGAACATGAGGGCAAATAAAAACATGACTGGTTCTAACCCTTTGACACTATATGCAAAAGTAAGATAAGAATATTGGGGCTGATTTACTAAAACTGGAGAATACAAAATCTGGTGCAGCTCTGCATAGAATCCAATTGTCTTCCAGTTGTTTTTTTTTTTTCTTGTCTTTTTTTTTTTGTCAAAGCTTAATTGAACAAGTTGAAGTTAGAAGCTGATTGGCTGCCATGCAGAGCGGCACCAGATTTTTGCACTCTCCAGTTTTAGAAAATCAACCCCATTGTCTAGAGTTCTACTTTTAAACACTTTTTTCTCTTATCGTCCATGGACGGACACAGCTGGATACTGTAAACGTGTGGGTATATGTCCCTGCTTGCAGGAGAAGATCTAGGCAGAATGTTAGATGTTAGAAACATACATTCTAGAACAAACCAGAGCTGAACAGCCCCGCCCAGGGGGGCGGTCCCTCCGGACATTACCCTCCCACCTGCAGCCAGCAGCCTGTTTTTTTCTGCCTAGCAGAAGGAGACGACGTGGCTCTCTTAGGAGCCAGTCTCCTGGAAGATTTTACTTTTAAATTTTATTCTTTTGGGAATTTAATTTTATTTTTGAGACCTTCAATCAACTGTCGGCTGGGCAACAGGTTGGGTACACTGGTATCCTCGTAGTCTTCCCTGTCTGACCATCGAGCGTGCTGATCCTTGCCTTGTGTGCGTGAGACTCAGTTCACGACATGCCCCATGACTCCAGGGGTGGCCGGGTTGCTTTTAGCTCCCGCGGTCCTCTCAAGATTAAACAGTACCTGACTGCCTGCATCTTTCGCAGTGGACCGGGCCGACAGCTACGCAGTACTGCTTTGTGATGGGTCTGTCTGAAACAAGCCAGTTAGTCCCTGAAAGGGACGGGTAAGTAGTCCCTCCTACTGCAGGTGAGTACATGCTGGCTGTGTTTCTTTATATGGGGGGTTTCTCCCTGTCTCCCCCCTGTTGTGCTGCTCTCTGCACCCTGTACTGGTGCTGTGCTGTGGTGGTGCTTGGGGGTCACTCTGGCCTGGCTAAGGGCGCTCATGTCTGTAGTGGGCTCTGCGGAGAGGGGCAGTTTTCCTGGTGTGTGAGGTGGGGACTTATTGCGTGCGCCATTAGCGCGCGCATTAGCGCTGTTTGCCTTTTGAATTTCGCGCTCGGCGGCCATCTTGCGGTGGTTCAATGGTGCAGTTATAGCTGCGGCCGGCGCCCATTTTTTTGTAGCCGCGGCGCATTTACTTTCGGTTTCGGCCTCTAGCGGCGGCACTGCAGCGCGAATCTCCTCACAATCTCCTCACAGATTCTTCACTCTCCTCAGGCTCACAGCGCGGTTTCTTCAGCAGAACTGAGCGGTCCTTAAGGGTTGGTGAGTCCTCTGGGTATCCCCTCCTCGGCCTCAGCGTAGCCAGTGGGGTGGACTGTATATTTACTGTTGTAGTCTATAAGGTCTCAGAGGGTGGCGGTATGGAGTCTGCTTCTCCAAATGGAAGCGGTGTGTGAGCGCAAGGGAGCTGTAAAGTGCCCCCTCCCCACACATTCTCCTGTAGGGGAGTGCTCTGTCTCAGATATGGGCCTAGCTCTGAGGATTTTGATGCGTTTGGACAGGACATTCCTTGTGAGGAAGACTCCAGTCCTGAACCAGTAACTGACAGGGTGCTTGTAAGTGAACTCATTGATGCTGTGAGGGACACTCTCAAGCTGAATGTTGAGACTGAGGAACCCCAGGTGGCAATTGTCTCCTTTGGTTCCTTTAAAACCGTCTCTTCAAAAAAGGTCTTTCCATATGTGCCTTTTTTTAATACATTCATTGACCAAATCTGGGATAAGCCGCAGAAGACTTTGACGGTCCCGCGGCGCTTAGCCATAAGGTACCCCTTTGAGGAGGACCTGGTTAAGAAGTGGGCTCACCCCCCAGTGGTCAACCCTCCTGAGACCATTGCCCTGGCTCATCAACTTGTGCAGGGCCTGGTCTATGTGTGCGATGCCACATTGGATGCGGCCCCCTTAATATCTGGGGCCTCTATCTCTGCTGTGGTGCTGCGTCGCCTTATCTGGCTAAAATGCTGGTCGGCCGACCTAGCTTCCAAAAAGCTCTGGCTGACTTGCCCTTTAAGGGCGGTAGACTGTTTGGGGCCGCCCTGGATGACATTATTAAGGATGTCACAGGGGTAAGAGCACCTTCCTCCCTCAGTCTGTTAAGGGAAAGGAGCCCCTTCGCAGTTCGGGCCCTTCCTTTCCGGCGAAGAAGACGTTTTTTCGTCAGTCAGAATCAACGGGTAAGCCCGCCCAGACTTAAAGTGCGGCGGGGGGACACAGGCGTCCCTGGGTGCGTAAGCCCACCAAGCAAGCTCCCAAGCCCGCCACCGCATGAAGTCTTGGCCCTGCCCGACTCTGGGGTGGGGGACGTCTTCGCAGGTTCACGGTTCGGTGGACCTCCCGGATCTCCGACCGGTGGGTGTGCGAGGTGGTCACCTCCGGATACAGGATAGAGTTCCGCTCATGGCCCCCAAACAGGTTCTTCCCCTCAAACCTCCCTCTCCTTCCTGCCCGCCGGGCGGCCCTCTTGGGGGTCGTAGAGTATTCAGGTGTGGAGTAATTGTGCCAGTTCCATCACAGGAGAGGTTTCAGGGGTTTTACTCGAACCTGTTTGTTGTCCCGAAGAAGGACGGGGTATGGCCAATCCTGGACCTCAAGGCTTTGAATGCCTATGTGAAGGTACAAAAATTCCACGTAGGAATTGGGACCCTCCACCAAGGGAATTTCCTGGCGTCCTTGGATATCAAGGACGCTTACTTGCACGTCCCAATCTGCGCAGGTCACCAGAGGTTTCTGCGCTTTGCCATAGGCGAAGTCCACTATCAGTTCGTGGCTCTTCCCTTCGGACTAGCATCGGTACCGCAGGTTTTCACCAAAGTGCTTGCCCCGGTTCTAGCTTTGCTGAGACAGCGAGGAATTGTTGTCGTGGGCTATCTGGATGACCTCCTAAGAGCAGACACTGGCTCAGAATTGGAGGAAAATGTGACAATAGTCAGTTAGACCCTCCGGGACTTCGGGTGGCTTCTGAACATGCAGAAGTTGGTTCTGGTCCCGACTCAACGTTTGGAGTATCTGGGCCTGATCCTGGACACTTCAGCAGCGAAGGTGTTTCTACCCGCAGAGAAGTTACTGACACTTCAGTCGGCGGTTCGGGTCCTGACGGCCCGAAAATGGTCGTCTCTCCGTTTCTGCATGAGGGTCCTGGGACTAATGGTGGCCTCCTTCGAGGCGGTCCCGTATGCCCAATCACACACTCGGGCATTGCAGAAGGGAATTCTGTCTGTTTAGGACAAGTCCCCATTGTCATTGGATCTTCAGATCCGAGTGAGTCACTTAGTCAAGACATCCCTGACGTGGTGGCTGAGATCCCCGGCTCTTCGGGCCGGAAAGTCGTTTCTCCCAATTCAGTGGACGATGGTCATGACGGACGCCAGCCTGACGGGCTGGGGAGGAGTTTGGGGAGTCCTGTCAGCGCAAGGCCTCTGGACTTCGGACGAATCTCGTCTCCCAATCAACGTTCTGGAATTGCGAGCGATCAGACTGTGTCTCTCCGCATGGTCGAAGAGACTACAGGGCCGCTCGATCAGAATTCAGTCGTACAACGCCCAGGCC
The DNA here is from genome assembly GCA_029206835.1 of Rana muscosa. Classification (NCBI taxonomy): domain Eukaryota; kingdom Metazoa; phylum Chordata; class Amphibia; order Anura; family Ranidae; genus Rana; species Rana muscosa. Next base: position 300,901,450 of record CM055117.1, read on the forward strand.
GTGGCGTATGTCAACCATCAGGGGGGCACTCGGAGCTCGGCTGCAGCATCCTAGGTTGCCCACATCCTAAGGTGGTCGGAAAGAAGCGTGCCGGCGCTGTCGGCCGTCTACATTCTGGGCGTAGAAAATTGGCAGGCGGACTATCTGAGTCGCCAGTCCTTGGACCAGGGGGAGTGGTCCTTGCATCCGGAGGTGTTTCAACTCCTTTGTCAGCGGTGGGGCATGCCGGATGTGGACCTGATGGCATCTCGCCTCAATCGCAAGGTGTCGAGGTTTGGGGCCAGGTCCAGAGACCCCTGGGCGGATGCCTCGGACGCGTTGGTGGCTCTGTGGGGTCAGTATCGCTTGATATACGCTTACCCTCCTCTGCAGTTGATTCCTCGTCTGCTGCGCAGGGTAGCGGCCGAGGACATTCCGGTGATCCTCATTGCCCCGGATTGGCCTCGGCGTCATTGGTACGCCGATCTGGTACGTCTCACCGCGGACGTCCTTTGGCGACTGCCCATGAGGGAGGACCTTCTGTCTCAAGGTCCTATCTTTCATCCTGCTTTACAGTCTCTCGTTTTAACGGCATGGCTATTGAGAGCCAGGTGCTGAAGGACCGAGGCCTGTCGGAATCTGTGATTTCAACCATGTTTAGAGCACGGAAGTCTTCTTCTAGAAAGATCTATCACCGTACCTGGAGAGCTTACATCGCTATGTGCGAGGAGCTAGACTGGCCTCCACGGACATACTCTGTCCCCAGAATCCTGCAGTTCTTGTAGCGTGGTGTAGCCCAAAGGCTGGCTTTGAGCACTATTAAGGGTCAGATTTTGGCCTTGGCCGTTTTTTTTTCAACGACCCCTAGCAGGTCATTCTTTAGTTAGCACTTTTGTGCAGGGGGTTCGCCATGTGATTCCCCCTGCCAAGCCCCCGCTCCTTCCTTGGGATCTGAACTTGGTGCTCTCGGTTCTTCAGGAACCTCCTTTTGAAAATGTCAGAGATATTCCTCTTTTAACCTTGCCTCAGAAGGTGGCTTTCTTAGTGGACATCACTTCTGTTAGACGGGTGTCTGAGTTGGCGGCTCTGTCATGCAAGTCGACTTACCTGGTCCTCCATAAGGATAAGGCGGTGTTGCGCCCGCGACCATCTTTCCTTCCAAAGGTGGTTTCGGCTTTTTACCTTAATGAGGACATTGTCCTTCCGTCCTTGTGCCCTCATCCATCGCCTCCTAGAGAGGTTGCGCTTCACAATTTGGATGTGGTACGAGCCTTACGGGTGTACCTGTCTGCTACTGCTTCCATTCGGAAGTCTGACTCACTGTTTGTGTCCGTCTCGGGTCCAAAACAGGGTCAAGCGTTTTTGTCTGCCACCATTTCTAGGTGGATCAAACAGACCGTTATACAGGCCTATGCCATTAAGGGGCGGGCGCCACCCTTTCCGGTTATGGCGCATTCCACTAGGACAGGGGTCTCCAAACATTCTAAACAAAGGGCTGGTTTATTGTCCTTCAGACGCTTGGAGGGCCGGACTTTCATCAGCGGGAGTGGAAATTTTCCTGGCATCAGTGGGAATAAACATCTGGTATTAGGGGGAGGAATAGTGCCCCATTGCTGGTATCATAGGGAGGAATAGTGCCCCATTAGTGGTGTCAAACGGCAAAATATGGTCTTGTATCAGTGGTAGAGAGAGTGCCCCAAGGGCCGGATAATGGCAAGCAAAGGGCCGCATCCGGCCCTCGGGCCACAGTTTGGAGACCACTGCACTAGGGCAATTGGTGCTTCCTGGGCTTTCCGACATCAAGCGTCGGTTGCACAAGTGTGCAAGGCGCCGACCTGATCGCCCGTTCATACTTTTTCTAAGTTCTATAAGGTTGATGTGGCTGCATCTTCGGATGCTTCCTTCGGCCACAAAGTGTTGCAGGCCGCTGTTTAATGTTGCAACTCCTCCGTTGAGGAGCTCTGCTTGTTTGGAGTGAAGTTTTGGTTGTTCCTTTACTACTGCTCCCACCCTTCTGATACTGCTTTGGGACGTCCCACACGTTTACAGTATCCAGCTGTGTCAGTCCATGGACGATAAGAGAAAATAGGATTTTTGTACTCACCGTAAAATCTGTTTCTCTGACGTCCATGGACTGACACAGCACCCACCCTTCCTTTAAGGTTTGTACTGCTTTATTACGAACTGAGGCTGCTGGCTGCATGTGGGAGGGTAATGTCCAGAGGGACCGCCCCCCTGGGCGGGGCTGTTTAGCTCTGATTTGTTCTAGAATGTATGTTTCTAACATTCTGCCTAGATCTTCTCCTGCAAGCAGGGACATATACCCACACGTTTACAGTATCCAGCTGTGTCAGTCCATGGACGTCAGAGAAACGGATTTTACGGTGAGTACAAAAATCCTATTATTACTGCTAAGAATAATGGAACATCTAGTAACAGTTTGATATCTTTAGCTCACTTTACAATGACAGACAGCCATTGTTCAGCAGAAGAGTAATTTTTGACTAGCAAGTAATTACTCACATGGCATAGCCTCATTCAATGAGGGAAACCTATTCAGAAATGAGTATAGAAGCTGCCATTATTTTTATTTTTGAGAGTGCATGATCCATGGTTGTCATGTTTTTATCCCTCATTACTCGATGAGTCACTAAGCTTGAACAGGTATGTCAAGACATACAGATGATTGTTTCAGGCCCATGACTCACTAATGGGAAAAAAAGGAGGAGTCTGAAACAACAACAGGTCAGTAATGTCAGCTGATAGGTAAACTATCATGAAAGTTATACGCAGATTGACAATTCTAATGTCCTTCTGAAAATGCAAACAGTTGTAATTTTATTGATCTGCATTCTTTTTTTTACAGAAAATTTTAGTTGCTAGGCTGTCCTTCCAGTTCCCTGGCTTCAACTCTAGCATGCAAATCAGGAGTTCTGACATCACTTTGAATTTATAAGAGTGCAGTGTGTACAGCAACTGGTTCATACCATTTGGAAGCCCTTAATTAAAAGCAGCCTTTAACTCTAGCCTGGGGATCAACCATTAAAGAAACATTTGATAGGCCCCATGGACTCGGCTGAAGCCCGACCGCCCTGGCTGGCCGAAGTCATGGCGGCCATTGCCACATGCCAGTCCACCTTAACCACAAAAATAGAGGCCGTCCAGATGGACGTAGGCCTTATCCGCCAGGACATGGACAAGCTTAGGACCAGGATGGCGGAGACCGAGCAGAGAGTTAGTAACACTGAAGATGTGGTCGCAGAACAGGGCGCAGCGCTCCGCAATCTCCAAACCAAAGTCAAAGCCCTTGAATACAGAGCCGAGGACGCCGAAAACAGAAACCGGCGCAACAACCTCCGCATTGTCGGTCTACCCGAGGGGGTAGAGGGGAGTGACCCTATAGGCTTTATAGAGGGTATGCTGCGTACCCTCCTCCCCGAGGCTCGCATGTCACCCCAATATGTGGTGGAAAGGGCGCACCGCATTCCTCCTAAGCCGGGACCTCCTGGAACCCCGCCGCAAACCTTCATCCTCCGCCTGCTCAACTTCCGGGATCGGGACGAAGTTCTCCGTGCCTCCAGGCTCGTGGGCGACCTACGATTCCAGAACGTCAAGCTGATGGTCTTCCCCGATTATTCGGTAGAAACACAGAAGCTCAGGAAGTCGTTCGACCAGGTCAAGGTGACTGAGGGCGCGCAACATCCGTTACAGCATCCTTTTCCCGGCCCGTCTGAGAGTACAGGACGGGGAGTCGACCCGCTTCTTCACTAATCCCAGGGAGGTGTCTGTCTGGTTGGAGTCGCTGCCGCGGGCCCGCTGATTGGACGTATGGTATGTACTATTTGATACCACCCTTGTTTTGAATTTGCCTATATCGGTGGGGCCGGCAGACTAGCCCCCTGGACGGAGCTCTCACACCTGTTGTTGCACCTGTTGTGTCCGGCTAATCCCCTTGGTGTGTGCAGCTCCGATGGTGACGGCTGGCCCCCGCCGATGTGGGAACCCAAGTTAGCGCCCCTGACGTGATCAGGAGAACACTCCTTTTTCCCCTTTTTTTTGGGTCTTTTTATCCCCCCATGTGACACTGGGGACCATACCACGTTTACTCCCTTGTCACTGGATCGACTGTACTGCTGGGACGCGTTCCTGTCCGCTTCCATCCTCCTGAACCCCTGTCCCTTACAGCTTGTTGCATTACCAGCGGAAGTCTCGCACTTAGAGTCGCTCAGACAGTTGCTCGGCCCCCCCCAGAATTTATCTGGGGGGCTGAGTTCGCCTCTTGCACGGAACCCCCTTTGCAGCCGGCGAGCTGTTATTGTTTGGGATGGATACCCTCCTCAGTTTTAGGGGGTTGGGTGGGGTGGGGATTGTTGCCCTTCTGGGGCTATTTTTCTTGTTCTGATCTGTTTTTTTCTTTTTGTTGTTTTTGTTTTCATTATGTTTTTGCTTTACATTCAAAACGTTGATACTTCAGCATTGCTCTGTTTCCAGATGTGTACATCCTGGGTCTGGGGGTCAGGTCCGGGAGTCATGCGGTGTCATCCTGTCCCCCCTATCAATCTGACGGTCCATGTCAGCAGTTAATATCCTATCGTGGAACACCAGGGGGTTGAATTCCCCGACCAAACGCTCCCTGGTGTTCCAATTTATTAAGTCTTATAACCCGCATATCTGTGTCCTACAGGAAACGCACCTCATGGGGAGTAGAATTCTCTCACTTAAAAAGCCATGGGTGGGCCACCACTATCACTCTACCTATTCTAGCTTTTCTAGAGGGGTCAGTATACTTGTGTTAAAGTCCCTCCCGTTCCGGCTCCTGGACCTGATTCTCGATCCTGATGGTAGATACGTCATAATTCATGCCGTGATTCATTCGCTGACCTGGACCATAGTGGGTCTATATCTTCCCCCGCCAGCCTCCCTGTTGCTGCTGAACCACATAACGAGCAGGGTGGCCGAGTTCACCTCTGATAATACTGTGTTTTTGGGGGATTTTAACTTGGTCCCCGATCCAGATATGGATCGCCTGACGCCTGGAGGTCGACACTACTCTGGGTTGGCTGAGTGGGCTGATGTCTATGGACTGACGGACGTGTGGAGGTGGAAACATCCTCGGGACTTGGCCTACACCTGCCACTCGGCCTCCCACAGGACGTTCTCCCGCATAGATCTGGTATATGCGGGCAGACCGGTCCTGCAAAGGGTTACAGATGTGAAGATCTTGCCTAGGGGGATCTCGGATCACGCACCATTGCTTCTGGCGCTGGATTTCTCTAGGGGCCATCCTGTTCGCCTGTGGAGACTGTCCAGGTTTTGGATCTCAGACACCTCTGTGGACGACCAGTTCCAAACTGAATTGACCGGTTATTGGGCGGACAATGAGGGCACGGCGGTGACCGGGACTGTATGGGATGCCTTTAAAGCCTCCACGAGAGGACACTACCAGACCATTATTGCCAGAGTTCGTAGGGAACGCAGCGCAGACTTAGTGAGGGCGGAAAGGGAGGCTGCCAGTGCAGAGGAGACCTTTATTAGGACCCGTGACCCCCAACACTATGCCCACCTGCAGCTCCTGACGGGGGAGGTCCTTGGTATCCGTACCTCACTTACCCAAAAAAAGCTACTCGCTCAGTCCCATAGGATTTTTGAACAGGGGGAGAGGTCGGGTAGGATGCTGGCTTGGCTTTCCAGGGAGCAGGAAGGGGGGTTAGTGTCTCCCATATTACGGGCCCCACGGGGGAGCTGGTAAGCTCTCCGGGGGGTATTAATCAGTGCTTTGCTGACTTCTACCGTGCACTCTATGAGTCAAGGGTGGACTATGGTGATGAGGACCTGGTGAAGTATTTGGGAGACATTGACATTCCGGTCCTTACGGCGACCTACCGTGAGCGACTTGACGCCCCTGTCACGGTGCAGGAGATCCAGCGGGCCCTTAAATCTATGCAATCTGGCAAGACGCCCGGGCCTGATGGAATTCCTGTAGAGTTCTACAAACACTATGCAGACGAACTAGTGCCCAGACTACATTCCCTATTTGCGGTGTCCGCGCAGCAGGGAGAGCTCCCTGTTTCCATGGGTGAGGCGGTCATAGTGGTGATCCCGAAGCCGGGGAAGGACCCTTCCCTCTGTTCCTCGTATCGCCCTATCTCGTTGCTGAACGTTGATGCGAAGATCCTGGCCAAGATCTTGGCAACAAGACTGAACTCTGTCATTACTGCCCTGGTACACTCGGATCAAACAGGCTTTATGCCGGGTAGGGGAACGGATATTAACATTAGACGCCTCCTCACCCACATTGATGGGGCTGGTGAGGGGTCGACGGGAGTGGTGGCCTCACTTGACGCAGAGAAGGCCTTCGACTCTGTAGAGTGGGGCTACCTCTGGGGGGTGCTCGACAGCTTCGGGTTTGGGCCAGGCTTCCTGAAATGGGTACGCATGTTATATAGCTCCCCATCTGCTAGAATTCGGACCAACGGCTGTCTATCAGACGTCTTCCCCTTGGGTCGCGGCACGAGACAGGGGTGCCCCCTCTCCCCGGGTTTATTTGCCCTTGCTATGGAACCACTGGCCATCCTGTTGAGAGCTGAGACGAGGGTCCGGGGATTGAAAATAGGTCCAATTGAAGAAAAGCTGTCTCTGTATGCGGATGATGCCCTGCTATACCTGGCGGACGCCTCTTCATCCCTGCAGGTGGCTTTAGATCTGATTGATCAATTTGGGGGCTACTCCGGTATTCGCATCAACTGGGACAAATCGGTCTTATTTCCCCTATGTCCCTCGGCCCCGCGTCCCACGACACGAACGCGGCTCAGATGGGTGGACGAGTTTACATACCTGGGCATCAAGGTTAGCAGTAAGATTGGTGACTACGTTGGCAAAAACATACAACCACTCATGACCCAACTAGTGGCCAAGTGCGCGGTGTGGCGGTCCCTCCCTCTGACGCCAGTGGGTAGAGTCAACCTTTTGAAGATGGTCTTTCTCCCGAAATTCCTGTACTTCTTTCGCAATACCCCCTCGTATATCCCTAGGTCTTTCTTCCGGAGGTTGGACAGCTTGCTGATCTCTTTTGTCTGGGCTGGGAGACCCCCCCGGGTGGTGAGGAAGACCTTATATTTGTCTTTGTCCGGAGGTGGACTGGCGCTCCCTAATTTTTTGCTTTACTACTGGGCAGCTGTCCTGGTTACGGTGAGATGGTGGTTCTCCCAGCCTAGACAAAATCCGGCGGTCACACTTGAGGCGGCTATTGTGGGCTCTTATGCGGCCTTGAGCAATCTACCGTTTCGTGGCCTCAGGGCCAGCCCCTGTATGACGACCCTCATGCGGACCACAGTTAAGGTCTGGCAGGAGGCTCGACTAATGTACCGGCGACCCAACTTGGTATCCCCGCATATGCCCTTGTGGGCTAACCCTATGCTGCCTCACATGAATAGTATCCCAGATCCATCCCTGTGGGCGAAAAAGGGAATCGTTACTCTGAAACATATAGTGAAAGCGGGTACGATTATGCCTTTCCAGGAACTCAGGCAGGCGTATCTCCTGCCGGTCTCTTTCCAATTTAGGTACTGGCAGCTGAGACATGCTTTTGAGGCCCAATTCCCAGAGCCTATAACCCTGGAGTCAGACTCTATTGAGCGACTCTTATCCTCCGCCCTCATGGACCGCCCCCTCTCGTCCCTCTACCTGTACCTCACTGTACAGTTTGATGCCAAGCTTACTAAGCCGTGGGAGGAATGGAGGGCTGATATTCCGTCACTGGACGAGGAGGAGTGGAGGGATTGCCTCGCATCTTATATCCCTGTTATGATAGCTGCAAAGGATAGGTTTATACAATTTAAATTTCTCCACAGAGCCTACTACACCCCGCAGAGGCTGGCACGTATTTACCCGCAGCGAGATCCTAATTGTCAGAGATGCAGGCAGGAGATAGGTACGTTTTGGCACATGGTCTGGTCGTGTCTGAAACTCCAGCCCTATTGGGTGGATGTGGCTTCCAGACTGACGGACGTGACTGGCTTAAACGTGCCGACTGACCCCAAGATCCTACTGCTGAATCATATGGAGGACGTGGAAGGGGATAGATATTGTAAACTCTGCCTGACCTTCTCACTATTTTATGCTAGGAGGGAAATCCTGCTCAAGTGGAAATCTGAGGACCCCCCCACATGCGCCGCCTGGCAGCGCTCAGTCGACTCAGTACTTTCTCTATATAAATTGACTTATGAGAGTAGACAGTGCCCCGCGAGGTTCGACAAAATTTGGTCTTCATGGCAGACCACTCGCTCTGACTTGGAACTCCCCCCTGGGTGTGACTGACTGGGCTGTTGTTGGGGGTGGCTTCCCCCCCCTGCCCCTCTTGGTCCCTGGACTTTACTGCTACTCAGGGTTGTTGTGTGGCCGGGGAGGGGTGAACTAGAGTCGTTTTATGCACGACCGGGTTTGGGCCAATGTTTGTTGATTATTTGCATTTAGCAACGAATGAGAGGGGTGTGTTCCCCCGGATGTGACGCATTATCCTGTTTGTTTGCTCTGCACTGGAGGATGTGCTATTTACTGGTTGTATTGTAATGCTGATTTGTCTAATAAAAACTCTCTGTTAAAAAAAAAAGAAACATTTAAAAAATGTTTCCTGAAGCCTGCTTAGAGCTTTGCAACATAATACTCCGACCTTGTCCTCCTCCAGTTTCTGCTGGTATCGCTCTCCAGGCTTCTAGAAAGGTAATTCGCCAAATCTAATGAAACACTTGGTAATTCTCTGCCTGGGACAGGAGCCAGTGTTTCATTAGATTTGGTGACCCGTCAGAATTGGTAACAGAAGTGAGGTTTCGTCGCCGCCGCCATCTTACTACACCCCACACTCCTCCATAGTAAGGATACACTGAGAAGGGGGTAAGCGGACATCTTCATACACCCACCGGAGTTTTGCATGTTATATGTTTTTTTAACAGTAAACTGAGTTTATATAGTGAAATACAGTACTTGGAACTCTGTGTGAATGTTTACATGTTGATATTTAAAAGCAGCGAACTTCTGTCAGATTGACAAACCTATAACAGCATGCTTGCCGCAGCTTTTAATATTCAACATCTAAACAGTAAGACAAAGTTGTAAATACTGTATTTCACTATATAAAGTCAGTTTATTGTTAACCACTTAAGCCCCGGACCAATACGCAGCATAAAGACCAGGCCCCTTTTTGCGATTCGGCACTGCGGTCGTGCGACGTGGCTCCCAAACAAAATTGACGTCCTTTTTTTCCCACAAATAGAGCTTTCTTTTGGTGGTATTTGATCACCTCTGCGGTTTTTATTTTTTGCGCTATAAACAAAAATAGAGCGACAATTTGGAAAAAAAATGCAATTTCTCTTATCCATGGACTGACACGGCGTCTCTTATTCACTGTACACGTGGGTTATGTCCCTGCTTGCAGGAGAAGACCTAGGCAGAATGTGAGATGTTATACATACATTCTAAAAACTAGAGTTGAACAGCCCCGCCCAGGGGGCGGTCCCTCCGGACATAACCCACCCCCTGCAGTCAGCAGACCTCAGTTTTTTTTCTGCCTAGCAGAAGAAGACGTGGCTCTCTCAGGAGCCAGTCTCCTGGAAGATTTTACTTTTAATTTGTATTCCTTTGGGAATTTTATTATTTTATATTTGAGACCTTCAATCAACTGTCGGCTGGGCAACAGGTTGGGTACACTGGTATCCTCGTAGTCTTCCCTGTCCGACCATCGAGCGTGCTGATCCTCGCCTTGTGTGCATGAGACTCAGTTCACGACATGCCCCATGACTCCAGGGGTGGCCGGGTTGCTTTCATGCTCCCACGGTCCTCTCAAGATTGAACAGTACCTGACTGTATCTCTCGCGGTGGACCAGGCCGACAGCTTCGCAGTACTACTCTGTGATAGGCCTGTCAGAAACACACCAGTGGGTCCCTCAGGGGATGGGTAAGTAGTCTCTCCTGCCTGCAGGTGAGTACAAAATGCTGTGTGTGTTTCTCTGTGGGGGATTTTCCCTGTCTCCCCCTGTGTTTTATTGTCACTCTCTGTCACTCACCATTGCTGGCGCTGTGCTGTGGGGGGTGCCTGGGGGTCATACTGTCCTGGGTGGGGGGGGCTCATGCTGGTCTGCATATCGCTGGGGGCCTTTTGTGTGATTTTGGGGCCCGGGCGCCGTTTGGCGCTGTGTGTGTGCTGTTTGTACTTTTAACTGCACATGGCGGCCATTTTGCCACGGATCGCCTCAGTGAAGTGCGGCGGCCATTTTCTTGTAGCCCGCGCGCTTTTCAGCACTAGTTTGGCCTCTATCGCAGCTGTAACAGCGCAAATCTCCTCACAGCTCACTCGCGCTGACACAGCGCGGTACAGACAGCGGAACTGAGCAGTTCTGGTCCGGTCTGGTGAGTCCCCTGGGCGCCCCCTCCTCAGTCAGCACAGCATGTGGGTGGACTTTTTTTTATCTGAGGAGTCTCAGAGAGGGGCAATATGGAGTCAGTATCACAGCTTCCCCTTGCATGTTTGAGGCAACAGGCAGTGCTCCAGCACCTGCGGTCCTTATGGACCAGTTGTCGGCAGTCCTAGAATCATTTCTGACCAGGATGGAAGCGGTGTGCGAGCGCAAGGGAGCAAAAAAGCCCCTCTCCCCACTTTATCTCCACAAAAAAAAAAAAAGGGGGGTGCGCTGATTCAGATATGGGCCTAGCCACTACCACTCAGGACCCTAGCTCTGAATATTTTGTTGGTTTTGAACAGGACATTCCTTGCAAGGAAGACTCCAGTTCTGAGTCAGTAAATGACAAGGCGCTTGTTAGTGAACTCATTGATGCTGTGAGGGACACTCTCAAGCTGAATGCTGCGGATGCAGAACCTCAGGCGGACAGTCTCCTTTGGTTCTTTTAAGGCTGGGCCTTCTAAAAAGGTTTTTCCATATGTACCTTTCTTTGACCAGCTCATTGATAAGGTCTGGGAAAAAGCCGCAGAAGACTTTTAGGGTCCCGCGGCTTTTGTCTATCAGATACTCCTTTGAAGATGCCCTACTTAAAAAGTGGGCTTCTCCCCCAGTGGTCGACCCTCCAGTCGCCCGGTTGAACAAGGCCACCACTCTCCCGATGGAGGGGACTCCTGCATTTTAAGGACCCCACTGACAGGAGGTCAGAAGTGGTGAGCAGAACCATGTTTGCCTTGTTGGGATCCGCCCTATGGCCTGTGGTAGCTGCGACCCTTGTGTCTCAGACACTTACGGGATGGGCAAAAATTTTGCACCAAACTGTACAGGAGCATAATCTTCCTCCAGACACTATTGCTCTGGCCCACCAAATGGTGCAGGGCCTGGTTTATGTGTGCGACGCCACGTTAGACGCGGCCCCTTAATATCCAGGGCCTCTGTCTCGGCGGTGGTATTGCGTCGTCTTATCTAGTTGAAATGCTGGTCTGCTGACCTAGCCTCTAAGAAGCTTCTGACGGATCTACCATTTAAAGGTGGTAGGCTTTTCGGTGCTGCGCTGGATGACATCATCAAGGATGTCACGGGAGGTAAAAGCACTCTTCTTCCTCAGACTAGCAAGGGTAAGGAGGCCCGCCGTAAGCAGGGTCCTTCCTTTCCAGCAAAAATTTTTTTTTTTCGTCAGTCAGAGTCGACGGGTAGGCCCTCCCAGACTGACAGCAGTGCGGCTGGTGGACACATGCGCCCCTGGGTGCGTAAGCCAAACAAGCCGGCTCCCAAGCCCGCCTCCGCATGAAGTCTTGCCCCCACCCGACTCTGGGGTGGGGGGGACGACTTTGCAGGTTCACGGATCGGTGGACCTCCAGGATCTCCTACCGGTGGGTGTGCGAGGTGGTCACCTCAGGTTACAGGATAGAGTTCCATTCCTGGCCCCAGACAGATTCTTCCCTCGAATCTTCCTCTCCTTCCTGCCCGTCGGGCAGCCCTATGGGGGCTGTTCAGGATTTGATCAGGTCCGGAGTGATTGTGCCGGTTCCGTCACAGGAGAGGTTTCAGGGATTCTACTCAAATCCGTTTGTCGTCCCAAAAAAGGACGGGGTTCGGCCTATCCTGGACCTCAAGGCCCTGAATGCCTTCATGAAGGTGCAAAAATTCCACATGGAATCAATTCGCACGGTGATCGATACACTCCGTCAAGGGGATTTTCTGGCGGCCTTGGACATCAAGGACACCTACTTGCATGTTCCGATTTGCGCAAGTCACCAGAAGTTTCTGCGCTTGCGATTGGCGAAGTCCACTATCAATTTGTGGCTCTTCCTTTCGGCCTAGCCTCGGCTGCGAGGTTGTTCACCAAGGTGCTTGCGCCGGTTCTAGCTTTGCTGAGACAGCGAGGCATCGCTGTCGTGGGCTATCTGGACGATCTTCTCCTAAGAGCAGAAAGTGGCTCAGAATTAGAAGACAGTGTGACTATCGTCAGTCAGACCCTCAGGGACTTCGGGTGGCTCCTGAACATTCAGAAGTCAGTCCTGGTCCCGACTCAGCGTCTGGAGTATCTAGGTCTGATTCTGGACTCCTTGGAGGCAAAGGTATTCCTACCAGCGGGGAAGTTACTGACGCTTCAGTCTGCAGTGCGGGTGCTGACATCCCGAAAAGGGTCGTCAATCCGTTTTTGCATGAGAGTCCTGGGCCTCATGGTTGCCTCCTTCGAGGCCGTTCCATATGCCCAATCACACACCAGGGCATTGCAGAAGGAGATCTTGCTCACTTGGGACAAATCCCCATTGTCTTTGGATCTTCCGATCCAGGTGAGTCACCTGGTCAGGGCGTCCCTGACATGGTGGTTGGGGTCCCCGGCTCTTCGGTCCTGGAAGTCTTTCCTCCCCATCCAATGGACGGTGTTCACGACGGACGCCAGCCTGACGGGCTGGGGTGGAGTCTGGGGAGTCCTGTTGGCCCAAGGGCTTTGGACTCCGGACGAAGCCCGTTTACCGATCTATGTTCTGGAAATACGGGCCATCAAACTGTGCCTCTCCTCGTGGTCTGAGAGATTACAGGATCGCTCCATCAGGATCCAGTCGGACAGCGTCACGGCGGTGGCGTATGTCAACCATCAAGGGGGGACTCGGAGCTCAGCTGCGGCTTCCGAGGTCGCCCGTACCCTGAAGTGGGCCAAAAGAAGCGTGCCGGCTCTGTCGGCTGTTTACATTCCGGGCATAGACAATTGGCAGGCGGACTATTTGAGTCGCCAGACGCTGGACCAGGGAGAGTGGTCCTTGCACCCGGAGGCATTTCAACTCCTTTGCCGACGGTGGGGCACGCCGGATGTGGACCTGATGGCCTCTCGACTCAATCCCAAGGTGTCAAGGTTTGTGGCCAGATCCAGGGATCCTTGGGCGGATGCCTTGGATGCGTTAGTGGCCCCATGGGGTCATTATCACCTGATATACGTTTATCCTCCGCTGCAGTTGCGCAGGGTGGCGACCGAGGGAATTCCGGTGATCCTCATTTCTTCCGGATTGGCCTCAGCGTCACTGGTACGCCAATCTGGTACGTCTCGTCGCGGGCGTTCCCTGTCGGTTGCCAATAAGGGAGGACCTTCTGTCTCAAGGTCCTATATTTCATCCTGCTTTACAGTCTCTGGCTTTAACGGCATGGCTGTTGAAAGCCAGGTGTTGAGAGACCGAGGTCTCTTGGACTCGATCATTTCGACCATGTTAAGGGTACGGAAGTCTTCCTCCAGAATGATCTATCACATACCTGGAAAGCTTACATCGCCATGTGCGAAGAGCTGGACTGGCGTCCTCGGACGTAATCCGTCCCTAGAATCCTGCGTTTTCTGCAGCGTGGAGTGGCCCAAAAGCTCGCTTTGAGTACCATTAAGGGTCAGATTTCGGCCTTGGCCGTCTTCTTTCAGCGACCGCTAGCGGGTCATTCTTTGGTTAGCACCTTTGTACAGGGGGTTCGCCATGTGCTTCCTCCTGTTAAGCCTCCTCTCCCCCCGTGGGATCTGAATTTGGTGCTCTCGGTTCTCCAGGAACCTCCCTTTGAGAATATCAGGGATATTCCCCTCTTGACTTTGTCTCAGAAGGTGGCCCTTTTAGTGGCAATTACTTCTGTTAGATGAATGTCTGAGTTGGCGGCCTTGTCCTGCAAGTCGCCATCTTTGGTCATCCATAAGGATAAGGCAGTGTTGCGTCTGCGACCTTTTTTGCCAAAGGTGGTCTCGGCCTTTCACCTAAATGAGGACATTGTCCTCCTGTCCTTGTGTCCTCACCCATCGCATCCCAGAGAGTTTGTGCTTCACACATTGGACGTGGTACGAGCCTTGCGGGTGTACCTGTCTGCTACTGCTTCTATTTGGAAGTCTGACTCATTGTTTGTAACTGCGGCTTCGTCTGCCACCATTTCTACGTGGATCAGACAAACCGTCATTCAAGCCTATGCTCTCAAGGGGCGGGCTTCTCCCTTTCCGGTCACGGCGCATTCCACCAGGGCAATTGGCGCTTCCTGGGCTTTCCGACATCAAGCATCGGTTGCACAAGTGTGCAAGGCGGTGACCTGGTCGTCTGTTCATACCTTTTCTACGGTTAATGTGGCTGCATCTTCGAATGCTTCCTTCGGCCGCAAGGTGTTGCAGGCCGCTGTTTAGAGTTGCAACTCCTCCGTTGAGGAGCTCTGCCTTGTTTGGAGTGAGGTTTTTTGGTTTTTCCATTTAGACTGCTCCCATCCCTCTTGACACTGCTTTGGGACATCCCACGTGTACAGTGAATAAGAGACGCCGTGTCAGTCCATGGATGATAAGAGAAAATAGGATTTTTGTACTCGCCGTAAAATCCTTTTCTCTGACATCCATGGACTGACACGGCACCCACCCTTCCTTTTAAAGTTTTTACTGCTTTGTTACGACCTGAGGTCTGCTGACTGCAGGGGGTGGGTTATGTCCGGAGGGACCGCCCCCCTGGGCGGGGCTGTTCAACTCTGGCTTTTAGAATGTATGTATAACATCCCACATTCTGCCTAGGTCTTCTCCTGCAAACAGGGACATAACCCACGTGTACAGTGAATCAGAGACGCCGTGTCAGTCCATGGATGTCAGAGAAAAGGATTTTACGGTGAGTACAAAAATCCTATTATTTTTTACTTTTTGCTATAATAAATATCCCCCAAAAATATATAAAAAAAATTTTTTTTTCCTCAGTTTAGGCCGATACGTATTCTTCTATGTATTTTTGGTCAAAAAAATCGCAATCGGCGTTTATTGATTGGTTTGCGCAAATGTTATAGCGTTTACAAAATAGGGGGTAGTTTTATGGCATTTTTATTAAAAAAAAAAAAAAAAAAATTTACTAGTAATGGCGGACACATCGGACACTTTTGACACATTTGTGGGACCATTGTCATTTTTAAAGTGACCAGTGCAATAAAAAATGCACTGGTTACTGTAAAAATGACACTGGCAGTGAAGGGGTTAACTACTAGGGGCGCTGATGGGGTTAAGTGTGCCTAGGGGAGTGATTACTACTGTGTGGGGGCGTGGCTACGAGTGACACGTGACCGATCTCCGCTCTGATTACACAGAGTGGAGATCGTGACATTGTCAGTAGGGGAGCGGGGAGATGTGTTTACACTAACATCTCCCCAGTCCATGCCTCCGCGGTCCGACTCACAGGGAAGGCAGGGGGGGTCGTGAGCGCGCCGCTGGCAGCGCGCGCACAACCCCGACGTCGACCAGTTAAAGGGGACGTACAGGTACGTGATTGTGCCTGTACGAGCCATTCTGCTGACGTATATATACAGTGGCTGGTCCTTAAGTGGTTAAAAAAACGTGTAGAATGCAAAACTCCGGTGGGTGTATGAAGATGTCCGCTTACCCCCTTCTCAGTGTATCCTTACTATGGAGGAGTGCGGGATGTAGCAAGATGGCGGCGACGAAACGTCACTTCTGTTACACTTTCTGACGGGTTGCCGTATCTGACGAAACACCGGCACTACAGAGGAAGGCTTAGCTTATGGAGCGCTTGCTCCCTCCGTGGCCGCCTGCTTTTGGTGCCAGCTCCATGCACTCTGATACTCTGGAAGGGAAGGTCAGAAACCCATTGATTAAGATCTGGGCTTGCTGACCAGCCATCCCAAGGCAAAGGCATGTGCTTTCCTGGTGTGAGGTTGCGGGCCACATATTGAGCAGATTAAAGCACAGATTTGTGCTTTAACGCCAAACTCCAGCTTTCTTTCACTTTAAAATTGTTTGTGTGGCCCAAACTCGTCCAAATGAACTATTACCTTTACTACCAGATGTGCCCTGCTATTCCTGTGCACTCCTGGAACAAAATTGAGTTAAGCTGAGCGCTGCTCAGACATTGATAGGAAGCGTCGTCATTTTCTGAATGACTATAAGGCTTCCTATTTGCTGAGGTGGAGATCATGATGTCCTCTGTCCACCCTTCCACCTCAGCCCCTGATTGCCAGTGGGAACAAGCCCTTACACTGCAGTACATGTTAATGTTCAGGTTATGGGAATTGTTGCAGCTTGTAGACATCATGACTTGCTCTCACTATAGCCTTTATGGTTGATTTTGTATTTTACCAAGTTGTATTTAAAAAGTCAATACTTATGTTTTATACAGCCCAGTCCTCCAAACAGGACACTGAAGTAATTGAATAGTACTTCAATTACTGCTTCAGGCAGTTCTTATGCCATTTTATGATGTAGGATGTGAATTATCACTGTATTTGCTTTTGTGGTGAGAGATAATGTATGCAAATGCAAGAGTCTAATTCTGATTGTCCTTGAACAGTACTTTAAAGCGGAGTTCCAACTAAAAAATAAAAAATTTTAAGTCAGCAGCTTCAAATACTGCAGCTGCTGACTTTTTAAAAATCGGACACTTACCTGTCCCAGGGTCCAGCGATGCGGCGTATGAAGTCCCGCTCCTCTCCGTGGCGCCGGCATTGTCACTGTGGGCGCCCGGCTGTGGCTTCACAGCCGGGCACTCACTGCGCATGTGCGAGCCACGCTGTGCACTGTGACTGGCCGAGCAATCTGATGGAACCTGTCACTTGTCCCAGATGATTGCCGAGAGGGAGGGGGGGGAGAGGTGAACTTCCTTCTGGTGCCCCGGGAGGAAGTGGGAGCTGGAACCCTCTAAAAAGAGGATATCCACCCCCCCCAAATAAAGTAACATGCCTAATGTGGCATGTCAGGGGGTCACCTTCCCTTAAAGCGGAAGTTACATTTTTGGGTGGAACTCCACCTTAAAGCTGACCACACATGGATCAAATTTTTTCCCTGCTAATTCGACTGAAATTTGTTCCATGGATGACCCTGTTGGCAAAACCCAAATTGGATGCAGCCGCTGTTTGGGTATTCTGACAGACGTAGGTGCTGGCTGTCAGAATACAATAGTCGACACTGCAGATTCGTTAATAGGGGGGATTCCAGTGATTTTTCTCTTGTTCGGTCCGTGGACCTGGAATCTTAACGTGTATGGCCAGCTTAATGCAGTTTATTATAGGTAACACACTAGGTGTGTTCTTATAGCAGAACTACAAAATAGCTTGATATCTTTTAGAATTGCTTTATTATCATGACCTGCCTGCAAGAAAGAAAACCGGAAAGTCCCAGGACTTCTTTACCTAGATTGTCTGTTCTCTACCAGGGTTCCTCCAGAGGTTGCTAAGGGTATCTTGAACTGTGGGTGATTGACCATCCATTTAAAGTTTTTAGGCTGTCTGTAAATCCCGGCACACACATATTGAAATTTGGCTGGGGCAGCAGGAACCAACCGACTTTTGGTACACTATATCGCTCTCTGTTGACCAGCTTCCATCAGTCTTGCTGGAAAACCAGCATTTGATCGGTTCTTGCAGCCAATGACTGCAAACGCTGATCAGTGTTTTCTGGTGTGTGGTGGTGGTGGGGGGTGAGTAGTCCAATAGGTCAGAGAAAGAGATTCCTGCATGACACACTGTTGTGTTGATGTGGGGACCTGTCAGTTGTTTTTAGTTTAGACTGCTGAAAAAAACTGAACATGTATACCCTTTATGCTTCCGTGTGGCATTATTCCTCTTGACCTTTTGATGTAAGGAGCATTTTTGCCATTGACCCCAATGAATTGGTTTTAGTAAGGATGCCTACATACCTGAATATTATTTTGGGGGATCCTCTGGAGTAAAAAATGTGAGAGGCTGATCTGAGAGAGAGTTGCTAAGGTATCAATGAACACCATAGACAGGTGGATCAGATACACCATTTTGGACCATACTATACTGTACATACTTTTAAAAGTAGAGCCTCCCAGTGGCCTTAGAGGTCATTCCACAAGCCTTTGGCTGCAGAATAGACAGTGAACTAGTCGATTGCCTGAACAGCTCTGCAAAACTTGCACCTGGTCCATTTTTAAGAGGGTTGTTTGACACATCCGCATTACCCTACTCTCCAGTTAGGAATAAAGCTTGCAATACATAGGTACATTTCGACCAATTCCTCCTGAATTGGCCAAAATAGTTTCCATGGGTGGCCCTGGGGCCTAGCTTGACAAAGGTTGATTATTTCGTTGATTTTTGTTAAAGTAGCCAGGCTAAAAATTATTTACTGAATTGCGCCTGCATCCAATCAGATACATCGTTGTTTGGGTATTTTGACTGAAGCGGGTGTTGGCTGCAGGATACAATAGCCGCAACCAGAATTTCGTCCATCCATGGTGTTTGGCTGGTCGAGTAATTTCCTTTGTTCACTAGTGTCCCCCTAGCTTTAGCCTTGGTAGGTGGGTTCTGCAAGCACTAGCCCTGTCCTAGTAGGTCATTTCTCACATATCCTCTAATGTGCTGTCCTGGAAGATGATTGGGGGCAACAGAGTTACCGTAGTTAGCCAATAACTAATTTTCCAGGAGTCTTCCAGGACAGCAGAAATGTGCGCAATATGTTCTGTTCTGTATTGCCTTGTCAAGTTATTCTGTTAGATACGTTTAATTCTTGTTTAAAGTAGAATTAAAGGCATAACATTACCCACCTTTTAAATGTTGCCTCCCCACCGCTCTAATGCCTCATACACACGATCGGATTTTCCGATGGGAATTGTGTGATGGCAGTGTTTTCTTGGATAATCCAACCGTTTGTACGTTCCATCGGACAATTGTTGTAGGAATTTCCGACAACAAATGTGGGATAGCATGCTTTAAAATTTTCCGACAACAAATGCGTCTTATTGGACATTCAAGTCTGTCGGAAAAAAATCCAAAGTACAAACGCGCATGCTCAGAAGCAATGCTAACTATAAGACAACATTAGCAGAAGTTGTCCAAAGGGTGGCGCTAAAGAGAAGAAAAACCACGTGTAGCGGAAACCTTACCCCACTCTCTCTCTATCGGTTATATGGCTGTTGTCTAGGGGTACCATGGAGAGAGGGATAAGACACACCACGGCCCATGTCCTCCGACTCTAAGAGGTGAAGGCCAGAAGATTGGGCTTTTGTGTAGGCGTCCTAGAGTCAAGTCCAGTCCTTCGTCCCTGACTCATTTGCTTTAGTAACCCAAGTTCCACACAGTGAATAGGTACAACTCTGTTTGTTTTATTGCTTGGCAAGAAGAATAAATCTCTTTTCTTTGGAAAATGGGGGACAGATCGAGGCACAATCCTTTGCCTTCTTGCTGCTGCCCACTGTGCTGTCACCAGTGGTGAATAGTCACTGCCACTGACTAGGTAATATAGAACATGAATTACCTTCGCTCACTTTGCCCCTGTCAGGGGAAGAAATCCGTCCAAGGGAGAAGTGGAGGCCTCTCCGTCACCAGCGATGCTGCGCCGGACTCTCCGGAGAAGTTACTGCGCACCAGTCCTCACGAACTCAGACACGGGCACCCAAGGAGTTAGGGCCCCCTCGGATTCCTCCACCCTCGCGGAACTCAGTCAAAGGTACTGAGCTCCAGGCATCCGCCATAGTACCTCACCCCAGGCTAAAGGTGCCTGAGATGGACTCCATCTCCGCTCCACCTAAACCAAAGGCGCCTAGGCCTGGAACACCGGAACGCCAGCACCCAAGCTGAAGGTGCCTGGGTGCGGCCGCGTCCTCCGACTCTAACCCAAGGTCTGGGCGTCCGCCCCTTTTATCACCTCTCCCTTTGCGTCACAGCGGGTTCCCCGCCCCGCTGTACCAGCTCCAGGGGAGGACAAAAAGGCACAGTCTTGCGGTGCGAGCCCAACCCCGGTCCAAGGCAACAACGCCACCTTTATGCCTGCGAGAACTTCACACCACCAGAGTCCTCCAAGACTCACAAAGGGAACCTTGAATTTCCTAACAATCAAAGCACCTGGGTTACACTACCACCCAGATGCTCCCCCTAAATTCAAGTACCCGCTACACACTCCCCCTGGTGATTTGACGCTGGTCCAAGCCCACACCCCACAAGGGTGGCGACATAAGCTCATCCCAGAAGCCAAACTACACATTTTAGCCCTGAATTGTGCCAAGACCTGTTGGGGGGGAAAAAACATAAACAATCATAACCATAAAACCTTCAACAACACTTTACATCTCACACAGTACATTCCCTCCTCCCCTCTGACTATCTAAGGACCACCCATTCTCAGTAGTCTTGACAGACGAGTCTCCTGCAGAGGGAAAGAAAAGAAACATACATCCTACCAACATGTGTGTTTGCTTGGAATAAATGAGTCTATCCTAGAAGAAACCCATTCACTCCAATAAGTGCTGCATGATAAAAAAAATAAACAATCGTTGCGCAACACTGCCACCTGGTGACAGCGCCGCGGTCAAGACACTCATCATTTCCAGATGAACTTTCCTCTTGATCATTTCTCTGTGACCCTACACTGACTAAAACCCAAAGTCACTAATTTCTTTTGAGTGCCAGGAGAAGAAGGGAGAACAAACAAAAAAAAACAGCTCCCATATCTCCAACGAGTAAAACTGCCCAAATACAAAAAAAAACTAGGGCACAGTCCCTGTATTCTGGAAAAGGCACTCCCGAAAGTTCAGCCAGGAATAGAAAAGAAAGCACACGGGAGTCTCTTTCCCTCTCTTCTTTTGTTTACAGGTAAAACCTTGGATGAGGCAAAGACAAAGGCTTCAGGCGGTCATCAAAAGCCTCCACATGGTACTCAACACTTTTTCCTTCCTTGCGGCAGATCACCACTTTATCCGCATGAATGTGTCTTCCCAGCATCCACTTAGCTTTACAGTCCTGAAACTTCTTGGTGACCGTTGGTGAACAGGAAAGGTACCGCCGTGCTTGCTGTACTTTCAGTTTGTCCCACACAAAGGTATCATACCATCTTTGCCGAAAGACCTCCACCTCGTAAAGCAGTTCCTGAGGCAGATACGGGTATTCCCACCCATATTCCTGAGCAACCTTCTGGCCAAAGAGACACTGCAGCCTTGACAAAGGTGGCATAGTAGCTCGGTCTCCTTCTCCAGGTGGAACAATCGCTTCTGGGTGGCGAGGTGCGTTCACCACCTCGGTAGACCTGGGCCTAGGAGCCCGCAGTGATTGACGTTGCACTCCCGCAACAGGAGCAGGTGAAATGGATGTTGAATCCAGAAGGGGAACTTCAGACAGAGGACCAGCTTCTTCCCTTGGCACCGAGGCCTCTACCCGGGGTGTACTATCTCCAGTAGACATGGGCAGATCCCTTGTGACACGGGCCAAGGGTAGCTTCATCTCGTCCCATCCCTTCTGTTGGAAGATTTCGTCTATCTCCCCATCATCGCCATTGTCAGACAATGAATCCAGGTCAGCGGTGTCGTAGCACTCAGCGGGCAGATAATTCCCAGTCACGGAACTATCCCCCTTGACGGCCTCTACCGACTGTGGGCTACCGCCACTTTTTACCACACAGACAGTCCCAACCCCTGGCTCACATGGAGCTTTAAACGAGCAGGGATGTCCAGGACGTTGTCTACCGAATCCATCCAGGTCAGGCAAGCAGTGGGGCGAAGCTCTTCCACGACCACACAAGGCCATCACTAGGCCGACTTTCCTCTTCGGCGGCCGGAGCAGGGAGCTGCTGGTGACCGAGGCAGCATCCTCAGATTTCTCTCTTTTCACTTCCGCTTGGGCAGTCACTTCGCCCGGATCAGCGCTCACGGGGAACGCACCAGCATCGATCTCTCCCTCCGGAGTGGCAGTCCCTGTGAGGTAGTTGAGGTGGAAAGCGCAAGGCTTTTCTGTGGATGGTTCCACCTCGAAGAGGAATTCTTTGCAGACCTCACAGCGCCCGAACGGCTTCAGCTGGACCACCAGTCCCGAACAGCCGGGACAGATCACACCGAGGGCCTCCATGTCTCTGCAGGTATACAGAGCCAATCGCCTCCGGGGCCTTAGTCTTATCCCCGTATCCATAATCGGAGCAGCCAGAGAAGACATATCCGCGAAGGAAGGAACTGAAATCCACGGAGCACTTGAAGCCATCCTCTCTCTTTGCTGCTCCATTGCGCACTGACCCACCTGCGCCGCAATCTCCACATGCGTACCTCCACGTGGCCAGACTCCTCCCACCTTTTGCACTTGTTCGCAGGCTTTTCCCTTGCCCCGCCCACGAACTACACAGTTGTGGGTTGCCTCGTGGCGCGTTGGTCAATATGGCCGACCTACTCGGAACTCCTCCGGGCAGCAAAGTTCAATTTCAGACACCATACACATATCCCGGATACGATGCCCCCACGTGTAGCGGAAACCTTACCCCACTCTCTCTCTATCGGTTATATGGCTGTTATCTAGGGGTACCTGGGAGAGAGGGATAAGACACACCACGGCCCATGTCCTCCGACTCTAAGAGGTGAAGGCCAGAAGATTGGGCTTTTGTGTAGGCGTCCTAGAGTCAAGTCCAGTCCTTCGTCCCTGACTCCTTTGCTTTAGTAACCCAAGTTCCACACAGTGAATAGGTACAACTCAGTTTTATTCTTCTTGCCAAGAAGAATAAAACTATCTCTTTTCTTTGGAAAATGGGGGACAGATCGAGGCACAATCCTTTCCCTTCTTGCTGCTGCCCACTGTGCTGTCACCAGTGGTGAATAGTCACTGCCACTGACTAGGTAATATAGAACGTGAATTACCTTCACTCACTTTGCCCCTGTCAGGGGAAGAAATCTGTCCAAGGGAGAAGTGGAGGCCTCTCCGTCACCAGCGATGCTGCGCCGGACTCTCCAGAGAAGTTACTGCGCACCAGTCCTCACGAACTCAGACACGGGCACCCAAGGAGTTAGGGCCCCCTCGGATTCCTCCACCCTCGCGGAACTCAGTCGAAGGTACTGAGCTCCAGGCATCCGCCATAGTACCTCACCCCAGGCTAAAGGTGCCTGAGATGGACTCCATCTCTGCTCCACATAGGCCAAAGGCGCCTAGGCCTGGAACACCGGAACGCCAGCACCCAAGCTGAAGGTGCCTGGGTGCGGCCGCGTCCTCCGACTCTAACCCAAGGTCTGGGCGTCTGCCCCTTTTATCACCTTTCCCTTTGCGTCACAGCGGGTTCCCCGCCCCGCTGTACCAACTCCAGGGGAGGACAAAAAGGCACAGTCTTGCGGTGCGAGCCCAACCCCGGTCCAAGGCAACAACGCCACCTTTGTGCCGGCGAGAACTTCACAGCACCAGAGTCCTCCAAGACTCACAAAGGGAACCTTGAATTTCCTAACAATAAAAGCACCAGGGTTACACTACCACCCAGATGCTCCCCCTAACTTCAAGTACCCGCTACACACGTTGTTTCTGTTTGTTAGCCGACAAAGTTTTGCCGTTTGTACGCAGAACAATTTCATGGCCAACGCCCTTTGGACAAAATTCCACGGCTTTGTCTGATGGAAATACGATCGTAGAATTCCTGCATACAGTTTCTAATAATTCTCAAAGTAAAAAACTTTGTTTACAAGCAGTCACATGACTGCAAAGCCTCCAGCAAGTGTGGCTGGTTGGCATGAATTCTTTTAGGGCCCACAATGTCTTGGATCTATGGATGACATCACTGCTCTAAGGATTCAGTGGTGTTATTAGCCCTCAACAAGGTAAACACACTCGCTGGAGCTTTGCAGTCACATGACCACTTTAGAAAAAAAAAAAATTTACTTGAGATTTATAAGAAACTGTATGCAAGAAATACAAATGCAGCGACAAGGCAACGCTAAAAAGGTGAGTGATTGCATTGTTTTTTTTCTTCTGCTTTAATTTTCAAGTGACTTAGGTCTTCTTTTTGATTTTGGATGGTGTGTTTCCTGTTTTAGGTGGGTGAAGCCTCTCACTCGTGTGCTGTCCTGGAAAATTCCTGGAAATTGAGTTACCCTTTAACTAACAGTTAGGCCCTGTACACACAGCCGAATGCTGGTGTTCTATTGAGAAATGCCCTCTGTCTAAAAATGACTCAGATGGGTCTGCGCAAGCGCAGTACGCAACATCATTGCAGCTGATATGTTGATCAGCTGGAGTGACATCAACATGATGCATGCGCAGATCGCGGAGGCAGTATCCGACAATCTGCTAAGCGCAGAGGGAGAATGTACTTGTCAGATTCTGCTATTGTGTGGCAGGTTATTGGTGTGTTGAAGGGCAGGTTTTGTGTGTGTTTTAACCTGCCCTTAGACACAGCCAAAACCCGCTGTTTAACACACTCAAGCTGCCGTGCAACAGACAGAAAACACGCCATTCAATACAGACAAAACCCACCCCACAACAGTGAGGCAGAATCTGACAATTTCATTCTCTCTCTGCGATTAGATCATCAGATACTGCTTCCGACGATCTGCGCATGCGCTGTGTTGACGTCACGCCAGCTGATCAACATTTTAGCTGGAGTGACGTTGCGTATTGCGCAGACCCATCGGAGCCATTTTTCGACAGGGGGCATTTCTCGAAAGAACACCGGGTGACATTGTCCAGTTCAATAAAAACCAGCCGACATTCGCTCCATGCGTATGTCAGCTGGTCCAACAGAAGCCTGTTATTTGTCCGGCTTCTGTCGGACAAGCATGCTGGAAAACCAGCAGCCAACCGGCTCCTTATCAGCGCTCTCAGCCATCAGCACTCTCAGAATGTTCTGGTGGGGGAGATTGCTGTACTAACATTGGATCATTAGTACAGAGGCAGTTTTTTTTTCCGTTCAACCGCCTGGGTTGAACGGAAAAAAAATGATGGTGTGTACCAGGCTTTAATGTGGTTTTGGTTCAAGAAAGTCTATTAAATCCAAAATTAAATGTGAAAAGCAAACAAAAAGGAATTACTTTTGAGCGACCTTTGTCAAATCCTAAATGTACTCATACAGTAGTTTTTCCATGAATGCTAAGCCGGCCATAGATTGAATCTTGGCTGGTACAGCAGGAACTGGCTGAGATTCGAACCATGTATTGGCAGGCTGAATGTACTCAAGTTGATCGATCAACTTGGGTACAACCAGCCTGCCGGATTTCACTTGCAATTATCGCTAGCAACTGTTATAGTCACTGTGGGTGGTCTCCTGGCATAGACCGCTTCCCTGCCAGAAGAAGACAATGGCTTAGCGGGAGGGTTTTCACTGTCAATACTGTCTGCGTTGAAGGGGGAGACCAGTGAATTTCTTTCAAAGAAATTTGCTCAATCTATGGCTGGCCTTAGTACAAACATTTTTTTTTTTTTTAAAAAAGTCCACAGGTGTATGGCCAGCTTAACTGTTTTAAAAAAAAAAAAAAACATCAGTGCACTTTGATACAATAGTTTTCATTTCATAAAAATAGCGCTGCTATACCACCAGTGCACCTCCCTGCCCCAGTGTGAAAGGGGCCTTAGTGAAAATGTACAAATTGGGCCCAATTAGCCATTTTTCCCTCCCCGGTGTCATGTCACTCGTTAGTGTTACAAGGTCTCAGGTGTGAATGGGGAGCAGGTGTGTTAAATTTGGTGTTATTGCTCTCACTCTCTCATACTGGTCACTGGAAGTTCAACATGGCACCTCATGGCAAAGAGCTCTCTGAGGATCTGAAAAAAAAGAATTGTTGCTCTATATAAAGATGGCCTAAGCTATAAGAAGATTGCCAAGACCCTGAAACTGAGATGCAGCACGGTAGCCGAGACCATACAGCGGTTTAACAGGACAGGTTCCACTCAGAACAGGCCTCACCATGGTCGACCAAAGAAGTTGAGTGCATGTGCTCAGTGTCATATCCAGAGGTTGTCTTTGGGAAATAGACGTATGAGTGCTGCCAGCATTGCTGCAGAGGTTGAAGGGGTGGTGGGTCAGCCTGTCAGTGCTCAGACCATACGCTGCACACTGCATCAAATTGGTCTGCATGGCTGTTGTCCCAGAAGAAAGCTTCTTCTAAAGATGATGCGCAAGAAAGCCCGCAAACAGTTTGCTAAAGACAAACAGACTAAGGACATGGATTATTGGAACAATGTCCTGTGGTCTGATGAGACCAAGATAAACTTATTTGGTTCAGATGGTGTCAAGCGTGTGTGGAGGCAACCAGGTGAGGAGTACAAAGACAAGTGTGTCTTGCCTCCAGTCAAGCATGATGGTGGGAGTGTCCTGGTCTGGGGCTGCATGAATGCTGCCGGTGTTCTGCCGAATAAGTTCCCCCCGGTGGATAAGTTCCTCCCTGTACTGCGCAGGCGTGAACTGAGCTCCGAAAATAGCCGAACATGTAGAGCTGAGAGTCAGCTCTAGACGGCGCCTGCGCAATGAAATCGTTATTACAGCAGGTCCAGGGCGACGTGGACCTCGCTGTAAGTGGCCAGTCGGCCTCACGTCCTCGCTTCGCTCGGACGGCTCGCTTCACTCGCTCGGCCTCCTGGCTCTTTTTTTTATCATCTTTATGTCCACGGGGATGGTAAGGAAAGAGCTTGGATGTCAGAAGTGTAGCAATTTGGTGTGCGCAGGCACCGTCTAGAGCTGACTCTCAGCTCTACATGTTCGGCTATTTTCGGAGGCTCAGTTCACGCCTGCGCAGTACAGGGGAGGTTCTTATCCGCCGGGGGAACTTTTTCGGCAAGACACCGGCACTGGGGAGCTACAGTTCATTGAGGGAACCATGAATGCCAACATGTACTGTGACATACTGAAGCAGAGCATGATCCCCTCCCTTCGGAGACTGGGCCACAGGGCAGTATTCCAACATAACGACCCCAAACACACCTCCAAGACGACCACTGCCAGTCTAAAGAAGCTGGGGGTAAAGGTGATGGACTGGCCAAGCATATCTCCAGACCTAAACCCTATTGAGCATCTGTGGGGCAACCTTTAAACGGAAGGTGGAGGAGCACAAGTGTCTCTAACATCCACCAGCTCCATGATGTCGCCATGGAGGAGTGGAAGAGGACTCAGTGGCAACCTGTGAAGCTCTGGTGAACTCCATGCCCAAGAGGGTTAAGGAAGTGCTGGAAAATAATGGTGGCTACACAAAATATTGACACTTCGGGTCCAATTTGGACATTTTTACTTAGGGGTGTACTCACTTTTGTTGCCAGTGGTTTAGACATTAATGGCTGTGTTGAGTTATTTTGAGGGAACAGCAAATTTACACTGTTATACAAGCTGTACACTCACTACTTTACATTGTAGCAAAGTGTAATTTCTTCAGTGTTGTCACATGAAAAGATATAATAAAATATTTACAAAAATGTGAGGGGTGTACTCACTTTTGTTAGATACTGCAAGTACCCGTAATAAATAAATAAAGAATACACCTTTAAAATCATGCCACCTCCTATGCAGTAGGTCTAGGCCCTTTTAATATTGTATGGCTCTTTAACACCTGGTGTTTTTATACACACACGTTTGTTGTGCCCTGCTAATGAGCACAGAAGAAAGGCAGGGCTTTGATGAGTTTACCTCCCACCCCCACCCCCACCCCCACCCACTAGGGACTTCCCGGGATGCCAAGGCCTTTATAAAAAGTCAGTAGGGAGCACAGCTGAGTCATATCCCAAAACAAGGGGAATAACAAGGTTTGTCTTTTTTGTTACGTCGCACTACACACAATGACCAAACATCATCATTGTTTTTGTGCAGTCTAGCATTTGTGGCATCCTCTTCTCTAGTAAGGAATAAGGAAACAATTCAGGCTGGGCTCACACTTAAAATGGATACAGCAGACAGCAGGGGTCTGGTGCGTCTCTGTTCTGTTTCAGGGAGGAATTGGGTCCAAATGTTAGCTTGAATTCGGACCTGAAACAGAGCCAAAGACGCACAGGACCCTTGTGTAATACACTGCGCAGCCGCCCCAGAGCTGTGTGAAATTGCTCCATTGAGAGCCGGTCACAGCCTCCAGTCATGAAAATTGGATGCAGGGAACCCAACATCCAATTTGCATTAGTGTGAATCCAGCCTTAATATTGAACTGTGAGGCTCGGTTCACATATATGTGAATTGGATGCGTTTTTAACTGCATCCAGTTTGCATAACGTGAATCGGACCGGCTTTCAATAGACTAGGTTCACACATGTCTGGGGCAGCTGTGGTGCTGTTTTAAAAAGGGTCCTGCGCGTTTTTGGGTCTGGTTTAGGTACAAATTTGTACCTTTACCAGTGAAAAGAACCGCACCGAACTGCAGCAATGAAACCTTGGCGAATCTATGTGTGAATCCAGCCTTAAAGGGGTTGTAAAGGTTCGTTTTTTATTTTCTAAATAGGTTCCTTTAAGCTAGTGCATTGTTGGTTCACTTACCTTTTCCTTAGATTTCCCTTCTAAATGTTTTTTTTTCTTTGTCTGAATTTCTCACTTCCTGTTTCTCCTCAGTAAACTTCACACCATCATCCGAGTGGTGTGGAGTCAGCCAGAACAGCTTACTGAACAGCTTACTGAGGAGGAACAGGAAGTGAGAAAATCAGACAAAGAAAAAAAAAACATTTAGAAGGGAAATCGAAGGAAAAGGTAAGTGAACCAACAATGCACTAGCTTAAATGAACCTATTTAGAAAATAAAAAATGAACCTTTACAACCCCTTTAAGGCCCCGTTCGCACCTATGCGAATTGGTTGCGGATCCAATTTGCATAACATTATAAAATACATTGATTTTAATGAGGCTGGTTCACATATGTGCGATGCATTCGCACTGCACATTGCCCAAAAAACGTGTGCGTTTTCTAGGCATTGCGGTGCGGCTCAGGTTCGAATTCAGGCCCATTATCTTCTATGGGCACGCATCTGATTCGCAGATGTGTTCAGTTCTCATCAGGATTTCTCTCCTTCACCTCACTACACTTCCCCCCTCCCCCTCCTCTCTATCAGGTCACCAAATTCGCAGCTAAAACAGAGATGATCTGCTGAACAGTTCTCTTATCTTTTTGCAGAGATAACAGAGCTGGAATTCGCACAGCACAAGTGTGATTCCAGCCTAAATCGCACAGTACAGGCAATGGTGTGTTTAAAACCTAAATTTAGACCCCATACACACTATTAGATTTTCTGCAGATTTTTGTCTTCAGATTTACCAAAACCATGTAGTGCAAGGGCCTGCCTGATTGCCTACAAATTGAAACTCTTATGCCGCGTACACATGACCATTTTTTTCGTCGGGAAAAATTAAATGTTTTCTCTTTGACGAGAAAAACGGCCGTGTGTGGGCTTTTCAGCATTTTTCCCGACGAGAAAAACGGCAAGAATCACGACGAGAAAAATTAGAACATGCTCTAATTTTTCTCGTGATTCACGGCATTTTTTTCCGCGGCAGTTTTCCCATAGGGAAACACTGCCAGGGAACCTACACACGGTCGTTTTTCACGACCAAAAGAAATTTTTTTATGAAAACCAGCCGTGTGCGGGAACAAGCCGGTCCTCATTTTTCATGTCGATTTTCTCAGCGGTGTTTTCACCGTCGAGAAAATCGACCGTGTGTACACGGCATTAAGGTTTGACCTCATATTATATGGTTTTGGTAAATCTTATGTCAAAAATCAGCAGAAAATCTAATGTTGTGTATGGGGCTTAAGCCTATGCAATAGTACACAGCCAACCACAATCTTTAATAGCAATTGCAAATGAGAAAATATACAGCAAATGATTGAGTTCCTATTTTTTGTATTTGCCTGTTTGCAGAACTAAAGTTTTTACTATAGCACCGCCGTAAACAAGAATCAGCAGCAAACAGCAATTTGTGTCCATAACGGCTAGTTTACTCTTGCTTCAAAACAAGGCTTCGGACAGGCTTTGTTAAAGCTCTCTGAACGCCAGTCAAAGCCCCTGTCACTAAATAAAATGGTTAGCTTACAGTCCTGTGTACACCTTGCTTTTGCTTGGTGCTTCGATGAGGCTTCGGTGGAGCTTCAATGAGGCTTCGGTGGAGCTTCAATGAGGCTTCGGTGGAGCTTCAATGAGGCTTCGGTGGAGCTTCAATGAGGCTTCGGTGGAGCTTCAATGAGGCTTCGGTGGGGCTTTGATGAGGCTTCGGTGGGGCTTTGATGAGGCTTCGGTGAGGCTTTGATGAGGCTTCGGTGGAGCTTCAATGAGGCTTTGGTGGGGCTTGAGGCTTCGGTGGAGCTTCAATGAGGCTTCGGTGGAGCTTTGATGAGGCTTCGGTGGGGCTTTGATGAGGCTTCGGTGGGGCTTTGATGGGGCTTTGATGGGGCTTTGATGAGGCTTCGGTGGGGCTTCGGTGGGGCTTTGATGAGGCTTCGGTGGGGCTTTGATGAGGCTTCGGTGGGGCTTTGATGGGGCTTCAGTGGGGCTTTGATGAGGCTTCGGTGGGGCTTTGATGAGGCTTCGGTGGGGCTTTGATGAGGCTTCGGTGGGGCTTTGATGAGGCTTCGGTGGGGCTTTGATGAGGCTTCGGTGGGGCTTTGATGAGGCTTTGATGGGGCTTCGGTGGGGCTTTGATGAGGCTTCGGTGGGGCTTTGATGAGGCTTCGGTGGGGCTTTGATGAGGCTTCGGTGGGGCTTTGATGAGGCTTCGGTGGGGCTTTGATGGGGCTTCGGTGGGGCTTTGATGAGGCTTCGGTGGGGCTTTGATGAGGCTTCGGTGGGGCTTTGATGAGGCTTCGGTGGGGCTTCAAGCAAGCTTTGCCATAGACTTCTATGGAGGCTTTGAAGCACCACTAAAGCTACAATGGGGTATAATTTTTGAAGCAAAGCCAAAGCAAAGCAAAAGCAAGGTGTAAACAGGACTGTAAGCTAGCCATTTTATTTAGTGATATGAGCTTTGACTAGCGCTAAGAGAGCTTTAACAAAGCCTGTCCGAAGCCTTGTTGAAGCCAAAGCAAATGTAAATGAGCCCTAAAGCCCTGTACACACGATCGGATTTCCTATGGATTCTAATCCCATGGATTTTTCCATCGGAAATCAGATGAAGGTGACTTCCATCAGTCTTGCCTATACACCATCAGTCAAAAATCCGACCGTCCCAAATGCCGTGACATAAAACACTCCGACAAGCCGAGAAAAATGAAGTTCAATGCTTCTAAGCATGCGTCGACTTGATTCTGAGCATGCGTGTTTTTTTTTTCCGTCCGATGGAGTTCCACACAGACGATCGGAATTTGCTATCGTTTCTTTTTCCCATCGGATAAATTTCTATTTTTTCTCACCGATGGAAAAAAAAATTATGGAGCCCATACACGATCGGTTTGTCTGATGAGAAAAGTCCATCGGACTGTTTTCATCGGTAAAACCGATCGTGTGTGCAATGCATAAGAGTCTGTATGCTGCACCAGAGTTGCCCGGGTAGAGGAAATACACCAGCAATTAATTACACTGAATGGGCTCAGCCACCCATGTCCAAGAGCCCCAAGAATATCTGAACTAGTATCTGCCTCTTGCTGTCCCTGTACAGCAGTGCTCAGAGGGGATGGAGAGGCAGCAGTATGAGCCATTCAGTTGTGTTGCAGTGCAAGGAACATGCTGATAGAAGGAGAGTACAGAGCACTCAAATAATGAGCTCATCAGTATGCTGCTTCTGCTTAGAGTCTCTAGTGACAGGGCGGGGTAGGGACAAGAACTGTAAGGCCTGGTTCACACCATCTACAGGTGGCAGTTTGCATATTCCAGGTGCATTTTGCGTTTTTCAATACACGTTTTTGATCCATTGAAATCTATGGAACCAAAAACCAGAAAAAAAGTCCCTGACCCTTTCCATAAAATGCACAGATGTGAACATGACCCATAGGAAACCATGTTATATGGACTGTAGTGTGTTTCTGCAAAACTAAAAACGCACAAAAAAATGCATAGGTGTGAACCAGGCCTTAGTGTTACTAAACTGCAGCAGAAGAGAAATCAAGTCTCTTGCCCTGCCAGACAGGACTGTATGGATAGAAAGGCAAATCTTTGGGCAGATAAAGGGCCCATATCTATTAAATATCTGCATGTAGCTGTTTAGAGTTGCGCTATAATAGCTGCACATTACACACAATTTGGCTCACCGATATCGCTCCTGGCCGGCTGTATCCCAGAACTGCAGTCTGACTTTAATTCCATCCTCTGGTTCTTCTATTCGACAACAAAAGTCTACCCCTACTGTGGGTCCGGTTGTCTCCGTAAATTCGTCATTAGTATATCGGCGTAAAAGAGAAGTCTTCCCAACTCCAGAGTCCCCGAGCAGCAGGACACGAAACTGAAAGTCCCATGCACAGGCCATGTTACCATATAAGTGAAATCTCTGCTGTCCATTTGTCTCCCTCCTTTGTCATTTGTCTCCCCTCCCCAGTCTTTATTTGGTTCCGTCTTTTACTACGAAGTTGCTTTCAAGTTTGTACTCGTGGATGGCATTCCTTTGTCCTGCTCAGTCAGGTTTCTGCAGGAGTTTGCAATATGATATGGTTTCTGTTTCGTAAACGCATCCTTTTTTTATCTACTGTTTTTTTTTTTTCTCCATCGTTGCAATGTCATATAACTACTAGCGCATTTAGATCTGTGTTATGCCAAATTTAGGGGTGGCTTGAGTGATAGTTGGCTCAATTTTTATTTATTTTTTTAATTACAGGACTCTGCTTTGCTGCTGCTTCACCTGGCTTGCAGTTCCCCTAAGCAGTATGAGTGGCGCTGTCATTTGTACTCGGGGTTGAACCACAGGTGTTGGAGTGGCGATTTAGTGTCCTCTATAGCAGCCGTGCGGTGGGCGGGGTCGGCCTGCTGCGCATGCTGGGAGAGGATACGAAAGGGGCGGATGCGAAGAAGGAGGGAGAGAGAGGAGACCGGGGAGAGTGCGTAGCCTTCCAGGCCATGGGGCCACGTACGCCTCAGTTCCAGGCACCTTTAGTCCTGGGACTGCAACTTCATCCCTGGGCCCAGCACTTTTAGCTGGAGCCCACTTCGGAAGGAGGAATCTCAGGGTGGTGCCTTGCAAGGAGAGCCGTTCGTGGATGAGGAGGCTGGGGGAGGACCGTTCCGAAGGACTGGTGAGCCATCACAGTGAAGGAAGGGCCCCAGTTACTCTCCAGGGGGATGTCATCCATCCGGAACCCAGGGGCCTAACAATCTGGACCATCAGGAGGTTTGGGACATTATAGATCCTGTTGTAGAGGATCACCTAGACCAGGGATATGCAATTAGCGGACCTCCAGCTGTTGCAAAACTACAAGTCCCATTATGCATGCCTCTGCCTCTGGGTGTCATGCTTGTGGCTGTCAGAGTCTTGCTATGCCTCATGGGAATTGTAGTTCTGCAACAGCTGGAGGTCCGCTAATTGCATATCCCTGACCTAGACGCATCTATTAGGGATCTAGATTGACTGTTCGAGCTGCACGCCGGCTGCTAGCACCATAGGTGGCTATCCGGGTGAGCTGTACCCACTCGGGACCGAGTGGCGACGAAGCCAGAAGTGCCTGAATGCTGTCTATTCTTTTAACACCTTTCTCTCTTCATGCAAAGAAAATAAAGCTCTACGTTGGAGTGATATACTGGTGTGGACCTTGGAGTTACTTGGGGTATAGAGACTCTGTCCTTGCACACTGAGGACAGAAACCAACTTTGAGGAGAACTTCGCTGCAAGACCCGTAAGTGAAACCAGAGGGTACGGGCATGGTGGCACCTTGCGCCTTTTCCTCTCATGAGTGAGCCAATTAGACGGGAGGAAAGGGGTGAGGTCGCTAGACGTGTACAATGTCGTTTCAGAACGCAAAATACGTCTAACGCGCATGCACGGCTAAACGCTGTATGATGGGCATACAGTAGGGTTGCCACCTGTCCTGGAATCACCACGACAGTTCGGGTTTGGAATCAGGCGTCAGACTGCCTGAAACCCGGACACATTATTCAGACTGGACTATTGCCGCGTACACACGACCGTTTTTCCTGTCATGCAAAAAAACAACGTTTTTCTCGACATGATTCGTCGTGATTCCTCTCAAGCCTGCCTTGCATACACACGTTCAGGAAAAAAAACGCTTGAGCAAAGCGCAGTGACGTACAACACGTACGCCAACACGTACGACGGCACTAAAAAGGGGAAGTTCCATTCGGATGGCGCCACCCTTTGGGCTGCTTTTGCTGATCTTGTGTTAGTAAAGTTTGGTGAGAGATGATTCGCGCTTTTCAGCTTTTTGAGAAAACTGCTATGGAGCATACACACGACCGTTTTTCACGACCAATCTAAAAAATGGCAGTTTTCTCGTCATGAAAAATGGTCGTGTGTACGCGGCATATGGCTTCCCAGCATGGTTGCTGGCTGCAGTTGTCTAAGCTGAGCATGTCTGTTATACTCTTTCACACTGCCCAAAGCCAGCACTAACAATCCCTCCCCCCCAAACACACACACAGACCAGTGTTGGCAACCGTTCGTATTTTTACGGACAGTCCGTAAAAACGGGCACTTCTCCCCGCCGTACGTAAATGTCTGTAGTTGCGGGAATGTGCCAGTAAAAATAGCCAAGATCGGTTCGGCTTGGAACAGCGCATGCGCAGTTCCAGAGCTTGCCGAGCATATGTTGTATTCGGCCGGTGGATTTCACAGAGGCTGTGCCGCGCGGCGCCGGCGAGTGATGTATTAGGACATCCCACCAGGCGCGCGCGCACCAGAATTTTAAATCTGTAACTAACCAGGAGGACGGAGGAGCACAGCACTGGAGCAGGAGTCAGGACTCAGAGGCTGAGCAGCATGCGGCGGTGGCGGAATGGAGGAGCCTGCTGCATCCAGGCAATACAATGTTCATAGGGGAGTCGGGGACGGACAGAGTGACAGACAGCCCAGCCGACAGTGACATCAGGTGATGGTGGCAGAGGTGGATCCGATGGAGGCAGGGGGTGATGGTGGCACCGCAGAGGGGGACGATGGAGGCAGGGGGTTAAATGGAGGCAGGGGAAGATTGGAGGCAGGGGATGATGGTGGCACTGCAGAGGGGGATGGAGGCAGGGGGAGATTGGAGCCAGGGAGTTATTGGAGGCACCGCAGAGGGTGGGGGATGGAGACAGGGGTTGTTGGTGGTACCGCAGAGGGGGATGGAGGCAGGGGGTGATTGGAGGCAGGGGGAGATTGTGGCACCGCAGAGGGGGGTGAAGGCAGGGGGTGTTAGTGGCAGAGGGGGATGGAGGCAGGGGGTTATGTGACTAAATAATTTGCCCTTGTTATATCGAAAATAACAAAAATATGTTTTTTTACCTTAATATTTACCTTAAATCACATTGGTATTTGCCTGGCGTACTTGTTTGTAGCCTAAATAATGAAATTTGCACCTAAAAATGTAATTTAGTAACTTTTGTGAAATGTCAGTAAAAACGTGGCTGTGCCAGTAAATTTTGGGTGTCGTGCCAGTAAATTTCAATCTGGTAGGTTGGCAACACTGACACAGACGGAAGAGGAGAGAGGGCTCGATCTGCACCTCATCCTCCTGCCTAGGGTGACCATGTGTCCCGGATTGCCCGGGACAGTCCCGCATTTTGCAGGTCTGTCCCGGGCACCTCCATTCCAGGACAATACAGTGTCCCGGTATGAAACTGACACAGCCACCCCCCGGGCCAATCTGATGCCCTCAAAAAAGGCCACCACATCACCGCTTTACTCACTGACAGTACTTGTCCTGGCCGGGAATGCCTGGAGGAGCACAATCCCGCCCCCTGCTTGTGATTGGAGAAATCATAAATCCCACCTCTTGTGTCCAATCACTGTGCTGTGATTGGTTACAGCACAAGCTGATTTTTGGGAAGGGGGGGTGTCCCTGAATGGCAGTTTGGAAATGTGGTCACCCTACTCCCGCCCCTACCATTCCGTGTTTGCCCACACTCCAATCCCCAGGGCTGTGCCTCAGAAAAGGAAAGTCGGGGCCAAATATTTGAAGCCCAGCAGCCTCAGATATATCTGGATGAGAGGTGCTGACAGCTAAGGGGTAAGTGAGCTCACCATCCATCCCTGTCTGTGACTGAAGTCTCCCCCCTTCTCTCTCCTGCCTCTGAGTGAGTACACTAAGGTAAAACAGGGTTCTCAGAGCACCCCTTACATCAGAGTTCCCCTTTAATGTAAGGGGGAAAAACCATGACCTCTGATGTACATCAGCGTTCTCAGGTTTCCCTCTTAAATCAGGGTTTCCAGAGCACCCCTTATGTCAGAGTTATCTCTTACATCAGAGTCTGCAGAGTCCCCCCTTACAGTGAAAGAGAACTCTGCAAGTTCAGATGTAAGAGGGGAACGCTGTGGATTTAGATGTAAAAGGGGAACTATGTGGACTCTGATGTAAAGGGGGACTCTTGTTATTAAATTCATATGATTAAAAATGTTATTTAATAGCAAAATATATGTATAGTTTACTATATTAAAAAAAAAAAAAAATAGCTGGGCGCCGTGTTCGGGTTTGACTTGAAGAAGGGCCAAGTTTCTTTGCCACCCCTGTGTGCCAGGTGCAATAATAATTTGAGAATTTTACACTGGTCATAATTTATTCCTACAAATGTCTGTGTGCATGAGGCCTAACAATTGAGGTTATAGTTAGTGAGTTTACACCTAGTTTTACAAAAAACATATTGCATTTTTAAACAAACCTCATTGATAATTACAAGAATTAACTACGTACATTTTATTTATTTTTTTAACACTGTTTATTGCATACATTTTGCTTGTACAGGATTGTCAATCGAATGCTTGTAGACATTGTTTCCTTCAAAGCAATAAACAAAATATTAATAGGGGGTGGTGTGTAAAAACAAAAGCCCGTAGGTGTACAAAACAGTAAATGATCACCTTGTAAAACAACCCATTCAGTTTAAAATAGAAATGAGGGCTGGTTCACACTGGTGCAATGCCAAACAGCGCATGTGATTCGCACCGCATTGTTGTGCAGATCGCATGCAATGTCTGTGCGATGCGAATTCAGCCATACAAACTATATGGCTAAATTTGCATCCCATTCTGACCAAATTCGTGCAGGACCCTTTTTTTTTTTTTGTCCACACCAGAATCGGATGGCATGGGTGTTCACAATCATGCATAGCTCCCAACTATCCCTGATTTCGAGGGACTGTCCCTGATTTTGGAGCAATGTCCCTCTGTCCCTCATTCCTCCTCATTTGTCCCTCATTTTGGTCTGATTCCCAGTGCTAAATCTTTCATCTGATTTTTAAATTGCTGCATTTGTAAATTCCAAAAGCCAATATAAAGGAATAGTAGTGGTAAAAAAAAGCACTTGTGGGTTTAACAAATCTTGTTTTTTTGTACAATTCTCCTTTAAGGGGGCAAGGGTTGCAAGGGGTGTATCCTATGCCTGCATACTTTTTCTGATAGGTGTCCCTCACTCCCATCTCAAAAAGTTGGGAGGTATGCTCATGCGATCCAAGTCCTGTCCGAATTCACAGTTCACAAGGCTCCTGACAGGGACACGGTCTCAAACATGGCCCACCTAGCCAAAAGGCCCGGCAGACCCCTCCTAATAGTCAGCCGAAGCCGACCAACGAGTACTAGGTTGAGGGGCTCTATGAAGAGGAACCCCCAATTTCAGGGGAGGAAGGAACCTAATGGCCACACATCCTCCCCTAGACTTCAGGATAGGCTCGAGTCCCACACCTTCCATCCAGTAAAAAAACACACACAAAAGTGAAAAGGTGACAAATGTGAAGGAGAAAATAATTAGTGGCCATGCGGTGTGCACTGGCTAGGCCTTGAGACCTGGTAGCAAAAACTGCCCGGACTTAGCCAAAAGGCCTAGCACATCAAGGGCATATATGTATTTTTAGTGATGTGACCAGGGCCGGATTTCAGACAAGGCCACGAGGCCAGGCCTCTGGGCGGCAGTGGTAGCAGGGGTAGAGCCGCCTGTGCGGGGACATCACACTGCTTCCAGCCAATCGCTGATCGGTCCTCGCTATGCTCTTCACGTCGCTTAGTAACTTTCCCGAAGGTTCCTGAGTGTTCCCTGCACAACCAGCCTATCGTGAGGCACCCGAGCTGCAGAACTTTACCGAGGCTTCCAGTCCAAGAGAGCGCTGTCCAATCAGAGGCGACGGGTTGGTCAATTACGTCAATAGGAAAGGAGAAGCGTTCCAGATGGAGCTGATAGTCAGACAACAGCTCGGCCAATCAGTGCTGTGAGGGGGCGGGCTAAGCGGAAGCTTCACGACTGTTCCAGATGGAGATGTCAGTCAAACAGCTCGGCCAATCAATGCTGTGAGGGGGCGGGCTAAGGAGAGGCTTGATGACTGTTCCAGATGGAGATGTCAGTCAAACAGCTTGGACAATCAGTGCTGTGAGGGGGCGGGCTAAGGAGACGCTTCACGACTGTTCCAGATGGAGATGTCAGTCAGGCAATAGTTCGGCCAATAAGTGCTGTGAAGGGCGGGGTTTAGTGTAGAGTGCTGGAGGAATCTAGATATCGTCATAGGTACGGAGAGACATACATTTGTGTACGTGTATACACTTAGCCAATTACAGCGCGGCCCCAACAATGATTCTACCTACGGTCCCCTCTGAACTTTCCCGAGAGGTCTTAGACGAGCCAGCCAATCAAATCGCTTTACTGATATACCTGCAAACTTTTCGCTGTGCTCCGACTGGTCTGGCAGCTGTCCAATCAGCAGCAGCTGGATGTCCACTCAGCTGTCAGTTAGAGAATCTCTCAGCCAATCAGCAGACGGAGCGGGATATTCTAACCGTTCCAGAAGAGAGAAGAGAGAGCTGGAAAAGACATGCAAATCACAAGTACTTTCAGTTTTTTTTTTGGCGGGGGAGATTTTTAATGTAATAAAAAAATTTTAATTTCTACTTTTTTTACCGAATTTTTATCACATGGGGGGCCCTTATGTGATGGTGTGTGTGTGTGTGGGGGGGGGGAGCGTGAAGGACCCGGCCTTGGGGCGGCAAAGGGAGTAAATCTGGGCCTGGCTGTGACCATGTGTCTGTTGACACAGTGGGGTCCCACACCCTAGTGTTACTAAGAGTACCCCTGTGGCGACCCCTCCCAGGGGGCACCGCAAACTCTCTTAGGCCCCTTTCACACGGAGGTCCGTTCAGGTCCGCCTGTCAGTTTTTTAGGCGGACCTGAAACGGATCCTCCATGTACCCCTATGGAGGCACGGATGTCAGCGGAGACATGTCCGCTGACATCCGACCCGCTCCGCTCCGCCAAAGTGTGACGGAGGAAAACCCTATTTTTCCTTCCGTCGGCGGAGCGGATTGGATGACAACAGACTCTACGGTCCGTCGTCATCCGATTCCCCATAGGGGAGAGCGGCGCTCTGACAGGGCGGTCCCTGCACAGTGTGCGGGGACCGCCCAGTCATCCGTCGGCTCAGCGGGGATCAACGGAGCGATCCCCGCTGAGCAAGCGGAGCTTCACGGGGCGGATCTTCACGGATCCGTCCCGTGTGAAGGAGGCCTTAGTTGTGTTTCTGCCTTCAAAGCCCATGGCCACACAAGGTAGACCCCTTCAAATCAGGAGGAACTGGGCCTATCCAGTTTTCGCTGGGGGAATTATTCCCATGCCCCAACTGTCTCTGGGTGCCCCAGTTTCTGTTCCAGCCGGTACTAGCCTTCAGAGACCCCATCATACCATCAGGGATACTATACAGCCAGCCATTCCTACTAAAAGGCCAGAATGACAGTGGAGCACCCCTGCTGAACACTGATAAGAACAGATACTACACTTGATCTTAGCCAAAAGGCTGAGAAGCGATACAAACAATTCCCCATTTCATATTCCCATTTAAAAATATTCACAATCCAGGTGACACATCTTATAGTACATCATTCACTTTCAGGGCATCCATCAACAATCAGAGGGTCTCGGTACTGTTAAGAGTAAGAACTGATTTACTCCAAGCCCGCACAGTGGATTTGTGGTTTGTCCGTCTGTCCCCCCTCAGATTATTTTAAGTCCTCATGGCTTCCCGGCAGGGTAGGGGTTTTGTGTCCAGCATTACCCCTTGCATGTTCCTATAGTGACTGCACCTATTCGGCCGCCAGAACGAACAATATTTTGCCGGCGGCATCCCTTGATCACCTCTGGATGTGCTCTGACAGACCATGCGTGTGTGATTTCTCCTATATGCGCAATCTGCCATGACGTCACGCTTTTTGCGGCAGAGTTGGTGACGGTCAGTCGCGGCTTATGCCTTCCCGGGCGCCGAGGAAGCCACGTGGAGGCTGCATTTA
Source organism: Rana muscosa (assembly GCA_029206835.1). Taxonomy (NCBI): domain Eukaryota; kingdom Metazoa; phylum Chordata; class Amphibia; order Anura; family Ranidae; genus Rana; species Rana muscosa. The sequence goes on from CM055117.1 coordinate 300,941,847, forward strand.
TTTTTTTTATTTTTTTTGCGGCCAGAGTACTATCACCTTGGGAGGGGGGAGGCGGCACCTGCATCCTACTATCTAATCTTCCCTACTTACTATAGGCAATATAAAAACCCCAGACTGCATAAGGATCACTGCATGATCCCCTGCACAAGCTGGACGAATGTCTCCTACTTTAAGACTAAGGATGAGCTCTGGGGTGTTCGCACAGTCCACGTGCAGAGCCCGCCAGGAAGTCTGCACCGTGCTGCGCTAATCACAGGCAGGGAGACATTGTCCCGATGCTTGGCTGCAGAGATCGTGGAAATGTCTCACTGCCTGTGATTAGCGCAGCGTGGCGCCGACTTCCTGGCGGGCTCTACACGTGGACTGTGCGAACACGCCGGAGCTTATCCTTATTTAAGACATGTTTGAATGTAAGTGTAGCACACAAACCTTTTTCTCGCCTCGCTCACTTGCGAGTCAAGACACACCGTGCTATATGCCCGTACCCTCCTGTTTGAAGAGGTTAAGCGGTGTTCACAAATTTGGGTCCTGCAGCGAGTTACCTTCCTCCACTGGTTCTCTTCCCCAGAGTATGGGGTCAAGTCTCTATTTCTTCCCCCAAAGAAAACAATGTCCAGAAGTACTTTAACTCCAACAGAGAGTTTATTTTCTATTTGCTGCGTAGTAGATAGAGACAGGTGGGTGAAAGAAGAAATAGTGTGGAGAATAGGTCCAGGCACAACCAGCAATCTCGTCGCCACTCGATCCCGAGTGGGTCTTGCTCACCCGGATAGTTCTCTCTCACAGTCCTAGCAGCCGGTGTGGAGCTCGAACAGTTCTGCCACCCTATCCCCTCCAGGGACGGGTATTAGAAATCCTCTAACCTCTGTAGACTTTAAGAACAGGACAATGCCAATGGGCACTCTACAGGTTAGCTTCCCCAGATAACGAATCCTTCCCTCTGACAGGTCACCAGGCCTCTCCCGAGACAGCAATCTTCTATTACTCATCTCCTCAATGGGACCGATCCTCCCCTTGCTTTCTGTCAGAGCGGGTACCCTCCCCCGGGCACCCTGGGACTCTTCTTTTGGGGGTAGGCCCTAGCTAAAGGTGCTAGGCCCACTAGTAAAGTTGCAGGCCCCAGGCTAAAGGTGCCTGGGCCTGATCGCACCCACACCTACCCCTGGCCATGAGGGCCACCGGAGGTGGGGTACGTGTCTCACTCCTACTCTGACAGGGACGAAAGACGACGACCCTGACCAATGGCGTCTGCCCCTTAAGTACCCTCTCCCGGCATGCACAGCAGGTTGACCACGTCCACTGTACCGCTGCCGAGAGAGGACACCCTGGAGTAGTAATGCCACCCCTGGCTCAACCCTGACCTGATATGACAGCGCCACCTACAGGCCGCAGGGAACCATACACCAGGCAGCATTACATAGGCAGAAGCAATACCTTGCAATGAGAATGGTCTGAGCCTGGCTAATAGCTCAGGCCAGCCCCTAAATTTAGGCACATAACACCCCTAAAAGCAAAGGGGCGCTACATAAGTACAGCATTTCCTATGTAGGACCCACCGGCTTTTCTTGCCTTAATTGCCAAAAGTCGGTCTAGGCTGTAATTTATATAATTTAGTAAATTTAAATTTAAACTTGTATCCCTACTCTTAATTTTGCAATCAGAGTTTTCTACTTGATCACTTTGATGAATCACATTCACCCAACAGTAACTCTCATCATCATGACATCACTAGGAGAGAGTTAACGCTCAGATGTGACTGGTGACTAGTGATGAGCCGAACACCCCCGGGTTCGGTTCGCACCAGAACCCGCGAACGGACCGAAAGTTCGTACGAACATTAGAACCCTATTAAATACAATGGATGCGAACGTTCGAATTCTAAAGTGCTAATTATAACGACTATTATGCATGTTATTGTCCTAAAAAGGGTTTGGGAACCCGGGTTCTGCACCAGGGGACATGTATCAATGCAAAAAGAAGTTTTAAAAACGGTCGTTTTTCGGGAGCAGTCATTTTAATGATGCATAAAGTGAAAAAAAAAAAGTCAAATATTCCTTTCCTGACAGACTCCATGGCACACTACGTGTGGGTTAACCCCGCCTCCTCTCCACAGCTATAGGACCCCTTACCCATAAATTTGAGCTCACCTCCACAGACAGGTGTTCCTTTTTTATCCTCCTCACATGGACCTTCATCATGCAATTCAGGTGCAGTCCAGGATGTCTGTCGGATCAGGTACGAGTTGTGCGGTGCACCCAGGGCCCAGCTATGAGCGGGTGAGTGGTTTTGGGCTGATGGATACCCCTATGGTGGAAGGGATGTGGCCCCAGCGTACCATGACGGACGGTGGATCTCAGCTGGCAAGGTCTGAAGACTTTTTCTATTTCCATGGCAGATAGTTTTTGTTTGTTTGTTTGTTTGTTTGTTTGTTTGTTTGTATGTCTTTCTCTGCTGTTTTTTCTCTGTCATACAGCGCCGCTAAGCTTAGTATATGTGTGGAACGCTTTTGCGTTCCAGGATGCCATTCCCTTCCTGATCCCAGCCTGTTGATCGTCTGTGCATGCGCAGAGCCACGGTGAAACCGAGGCTTGGTTTTTGCGCATGCGCAGTTTGGCGGAGGGGTCAGGGGCCGCGCAGGCGCAGTAGGTTCGGTCCCTCCGATGCATGCGCACAGCGGGACCGGCCATGACGTCATTCCGGCGGGTGATTTAAACCGCTGAGGAGCCCTATACAGGTGGGATAACCTGTGGGCATATAGCAGCAGCCTCCCGGAGTCTCAATACTACCAGGACGGGGTAAGCACTTCTTGGCAATGTAATGCATGTAATGCTTGTAATGCTTAGTGTCTCTTAAAGGGTCAGTTTAAAAAAAAAAAAAAAAAAAAAAAAAAAAAATTTCTGCGCTGTTCTTGCATTGATTTGCTTATCCTTAGTCTAGGTAGTGGAGTTACGCATCATTGTGTGTCTTCCTCGTCATGGACTCATCTGCACCGCCGTGTGGCCAGCCCCCCCGCACAAGGTCTGTGCGGAGTGGGTAGGGGGTTGGTGTATTTGGTGTCATTTTTTTCTGGTGGTTGCTAACGGTTACAACCTGCCCACCTTCCTCCCCCTCCCTTTGTCTGTATTATCTCTTACAGCCCGGCTACATCAGTTCATCGGTCACAGGATAGGGACCTTGCCAGGCTGCACCATCATCATCACCATCATCATCACCATCACCAATCATCCTCCAGGTCCAGACGTGACACTCCGTCTGGGACCCACTATCATAGGGGACGCTCACATTCCCCCTCTAAATATAGGAGATGTTCCCATTCCTCCTCAAGTCACCGCTACCACCACCGCGATAATCGCTCTGATCACAGAGCCTGTTGGGGATGTAAAACTAGAATCCCAGAGGGCAAATCGCTGTGTGACCCATGCTATGCCCGAGCGGTCGGTGAGAAAGAGACCGAAAAATCAAAATCTTGAGTCTCTTATTAAACGTGTGGTACAGCAGTCTATGATGGAAATAGATGCCCCCCCACACGAGGAGCCAGTCCACCACCTTGTCTGGCTCCTTGGCTGACGAGGCCCAGGAGGATTCCGGCCAATTCCAGCCCCATGATTCCTCCCATTATTCCTCGCAAGACGAGATGGAGGGAGATGATTCTGTGATTCCTCCCATGATTCCTCGCAAGACGAGATGGAGGGAGATGATTCTGTGATTCCTCCCATGATTCCTCGCAAGACGAGATGGAGGGAGATGATTCTGTAGTGGGATTCGACTACGCTTTAGTCTCTCCACTGATCAAGGCAGTGATGGAAACCTTAAAGTTGGAAGATACCACTGCCCCCCCCCCCCAGAGAAACAAAGGAACTGTTTAAGAAACTGGGGAAAGAATGTTCCAATTTCACACCGAGCTGAAAGGAGTGTTTAAGGAAGAATGGAGCAAGGGGGATAAGAAGGTTTGGAAAATGCTCCCTTCGTGGATGCAGCAGTAATGCGCCTAGCGAAGCATGTCACCCTCCTGCTAGATGACACTGTATCTTTTAAAGATGGTCTGGATTGAAAGATTGACCAAGACATTAAGAGAATATATAACTTGAACGGTATGGCTTGCAAACCAGCCCTAGCCCTTGCAGTCACCTCCAAAGCAATGGAGGCCTGGGTGGAAAATGTTGACTCCGTTCTGAAAGGTGTCTCGGAGGAATTGGCACAAAGTTCAGCAGTGCAAGAACTTAAACTGGCTATCGCCTTTTTGGGAGAAGCTTCAATTGATCTCATCCGCTTGATGGCTAGATCCTTGCTATCTTCGGTCACAGCCAAACGAGCACTATGGTTGCGCCCCTGGCTTGTTGATCCTGCCTCAAAGCAGGCATGGTGCAAAATTCCTTCTGAAGGAACTTCCTTGTTTGGAAACAAACTGTATAATGCCATTTCAAAGGCTACAGGCGGAAAGTCGGGATTCCTCCTTCAGGACAAACGTCCGTTTAACCAAAGAAAACCTCAGCAGAGACGCAGTACAGAGCGTTCAAGAGAGGCATGCTCCTATAGGCCCGGACGGGATTTTAGGAGAAGCTGGAACTGGAATAGGCAGATATCTTTCCAAAAAATCTGGCAAGAAACAGACGCCCGGTGGGCGCGAGCCAACCAAGTCCTTTTGAGATTGGGCCTGCCCAAGCGGTCGGGTAGGGGCTCGCCTACGTCTCTGCCGGCACGTCTGGGTGACCTTGATCTCAGATTATTGGACCATCAAAACGGTCTCAACAGGTCACGCATGGTCCTTCACCAAAGTCCCTCCATGCAGACCAATGCAATCTTCACTGCCTCAATCAGAAGAAAAACAACAAGTTCTTCTTTCATATGTGAATGCCCTGAAAGATCAAGGAGCAGTGGTGCCCGTCCCAAAGGACGAGGAATTCCAGGGGTATACTTCCCCCTCTTCCTAGTACAAAAGAAGAAAGGCTCTTGGCGTCCAGTTATAGATCTCACTTTCCTGAACAGGTACATAAAGCACGAGAAATTCAAGATGGAAGCACTCTCAACCATCCAAAAAGTTGTTCAACCAGGTGACTGGTTGATCTCAATAGATGTTAAGGACGCGTATTTTCATGTTCCCGTGGCAGAAGAATTCTACAAATACCTTCGATTTCAGGTCGAACGAGAGCACTTACAATTTATTTGTCTTCCATTTGGACTAACGACCTCTCCAAGGGTCTTTTCCAAGGTACTGTCGGTAATTGTGTCTCTTATCAGAATACAGGGTGTGCGTCTGTATCATTACCTGGACGAGCTGCTACTACTGTCCCAAGACAAGCAGCAGCTGCTGATCCACAAAGATCAAGTGATCTCTACATTGATAGAGTTCAGATGGCTCCTAAACCGAGAGAAAAGTCAGCCAGACCCGACCCTACGCCTAACCTACCTAGGAGCTCAATTCGACACAGTAGAGAATACCATCTCTCTTTCGGAAGAAAAATCCCGGTCATTCGGGTAAGAATATCTTTAGCCCTAGACTACTCTCACCTAAGGGCGTCACAGTGCCTGAAGATAATCGGCACGATGGTGGCCACGTTCCCCATGGTCAAATGGGCAATGTGGAGGCTTCGGCCTTTTCAATCAGGATTCCTTCAGCAATGGAAGACAGACGATCGCAATCAGCTGATCAGGACTACTCAGTCAATGAGGAACAGTCTTCTCTGGTGGCTTCAACACAAAAACTTGTTAACATGCCACTCCCTTGCTCCCATCCAATGGATGACTGTTTCATCCGATGCCAGCAATGCGGGCTGGGGAGCACATTGTGGAGCAGAACTGGCTCAGGGCAAATGGGATGCCCATCTCCACATTCCAGGGTCAAACGTTCTGGAATTGCGTGCGGCATGGTGCGCCCTTCGCGCTTTCTCCCACCTTCTGAAAGGGAAGTCGGTCCTACTGAAAATGGACAATACCACCGCTGTGGCATATGTGAAGAGACAAGGGGGCACTCGGAGCTCTGCCCTTCTCCAAGAGGTCGAGCCCATTATGACCTGGGCTCAGAGGAATCTACTCAACTTAACAGCAGTCTTCATTCCAGGGAAACAGAACATTCAAGCGGACTTCCTGTCACGCAGCAACCTAGACAACAACGAATGGTCACTGCATACACAGACATTCAAGTGGATCCTATCGTTGGGAATCGATCCAGAAGTGGATCTGTTTGCATCCCCCTGCAATCACAAAGTAGACAGATACTACACTTGAGGTCGGTGCAGTCAAGCCTTCGGAGTAGATGCATTAACAAGCCAATGGAAATTCAACAAGGCATATGCCTTCCCTCCACCTCCGATCATGCAAAAATTCCTGCAGCGGCTCCAGTTGGAGAAAGGCGAAGTGATAACAATAGCACCATACTGGCCGAACAGGCCATGGTTTCCTCTCCTGAATCTGATGAGCTTCAGGGACCCGCTAGAGTCTCTTGGGTGTGCTTTAGGGGTAATCTCTACCCTTATGAGCTCCAGAAAGCCTAACATGAACAAAACCTACAACAGAATCTGGACCAGGTTTGTCAGCTTCATGACTTCTGCTGGAAAATCTTTCAGAAATTCTGGAGTTCAAGACGTTTTGAGTTTTCTACAATCAGGCTTGGATCTTCCTTTGTACTCTGAGGGAACTGATTGACAAGTTTCAGCCTTATCGGCATTTTCAGGAACATCATGGGCAACTCATCCCCTGGTTCAACAATCCTTTCAGGGGGCTTCGAGAATCAGGCCTCAGAGGAAACCTAGATTCCCCAAATGGGATCTTCTGCTCGTCCTTGATGCTCTTTCAGCACTCAACAACAAGGATCTTTCTATTAAGGACTTATCAATCAAACTGGCCTTTCTAGTGGCCATTACTTCAGCCAAAAGGGTTTCAGAAATAAGCTTCCTGGGTTGTCAAGAACCCTTTTTGACTTTCTTCCCGGACCGAGTGGTCCTTATTCCCATGCTTGGGTCTAAACCAAAAGTCAAGTCAGTTTTTCACGAGAATCAGGAAATGGTCCTTCCTACTTTCAATTCTCCAGAATCAGCAGATGTTCATCCCTTGGATGTAGGTGAGACTCTGAAAGAATATTTGCGAGTCACTTCATCTTTTAGAAGCTTGAACTACCTGTTCTTGTTACACACTGGTAGCAACAAAGGAAAGAGGGCTTCCTCCAGAACAATAGCAGCCTGGATCGTCCAATCTATTCAACAGGCTTACAGGGCAAAGGGCTTGGCTCCTCCAGAGGCGTGACGGCTCATTCCACCAGAGGCATGGCAGCCTCATGGGCAGCAGCTTGAAACGTGGCTCCTGAAGTGATATGCAGAGCAGCCTTGTGGTCTTCTATTCATACATTTATGTCTCATTATTGTATTGAGCCTGCTTCCCTTTCCTCTGTTAATTTTGGTTGAAAAATCCTGTCAGTTGACGGGAAAGATTAAAATATTTTTTTTGAGCAAGCATACCCTCCCGTGTGGATTGGCTAGTTATTTCCCACACGTAGTCTGCCATGGAGTCTGTCAGGAAAACGGAAAATTTATTACCAAATACTTACCGTAATTTTCCTTTCCTGATAGACTCCATGGCAGACGGAGTTCCCACCCATGAATTAAAAATATGAGAGTTGAAATTTGAGTCGGCTAGTTACGGAACACCTGTCTGTGGAGGTGAGCTCAAATTTATGGGTAAGGGGTCCTATAGCTGTGGAGAGGAGGCGAGGTTAACCCACACGTAGTCTGCCATGGAGTCTATCAGGAAAGGAAAATTACGGTAAGTATTTGGTAATAAATTTTCCGTTTTAAATATCGTACCTGGGCGGTGTCTAAAGTATGCCTGTGAAGTGCCACGTGTTTCCCGTGTTTAGAACTGTCCCTGCACAAAATTACATTTCTAAAGGAAAAAAAAGCCATTTAAAACTGCTTGCGGCTTTAATGTAATGTCTGGTCCCGGTAATATGGATGAAAATCTTTAAGAAAAATGGCATAGCTACCCCATGACCCCCCCCCCCTACCCCAGCCCATTACCAGCCCCTTTGGGTCTTGTATGGATATTAAGGGGAACACCGCACACAAAATAAAAAAGGCCCTATATACTCTGAACAGCCGTATACAGGCGGTGCATACAAGACAGGGACTGTAGGTTTGTTCTTATGTAGAATGTGTTTGTAATTTTGAACAGGTACATTGTTTAAGTGTAGCTCCAGCCCAAAAATCTATTTTTAAACTTTTTGGAAAACATAGGTAAGGGTTATCACCCCTGTAACATTTGTTTTGCTGTCTGTGCCCCTGTTCAGAACATTTCACCTCACTTTCCGTCCCAATGACACCTGTTTTTGAAATGTGGTGTTTTTCTTGAAACAAGGATTGGTGATAAAGCATCAGTACAGAGGAGACACCTTTCTCCCATATTAATTCTTACAGGAGAGAATTTTCCTTCCTAGGGGTAGATTTCCTCTCACTTCCTGTTGTCTTCTTGCGTTTGCAAGTAGGAGTCATTTGTAAGTTGGATGTTTGAAAGTAGGGACCTGCCGTATATACTCTGCAGAAATAGGCCCCTTAGTTGTTGGTGTTGGCACAACACTGTAAGCACTCACAGTTACTCTTGGTTGGTGCTAGAACGCCCTGCTGTCAACTATTATATCAGGAATTGTAATTACATATAATTGTTGAACAGTGGTAGTAAAAATTGGGCCTTTGATGGTGGTGCTGGTGCCACAACACTGTAAGCCCTGACAGTTACTCTTGGTGGGTGCAGCAATGGGCCCTGCTGTGAATTATTAGATCAAGAATTGTAATTGCATGCCCCTGTTGAACAGGGGCTGAAAAATTGGGCCTTTCGTGGTGGTGGTGGTGGTGGTGGTGTTGCCACAACACTGTAAGCCCTCAGAGTTACTCTTGGTGGGTGCAGGAATGGGCCCTGCTGTGAATTATTAGATCAAGAATTGTAATTACATGCCCCTTTTGAACAGGGGCTGAAAAATTGGGCCTTTCGTGGTGGTGGTGGTGGTGGCGTTGCCACAACACTGTAAGCCCTCAGAGTTACTCTTGGTGGGTGCAGCAATGGGCCCTGCTGTGAATTATTAGATCAAGAATTGTAATTACATGCCCCTGTTGAACAGGGGCTGAAAAATTGGGCCTTAGGCACTGGTGGCACAACACTGCAACCCCTCACAGATACTGTACTTGGAGCACAGCAATGAGCCCTGTTGCAAAGTATTGCTTCAAAAATTGTAATGACACGCCCCTGTTAAACAGGGGCTGAAAAATTGGGCCTTAGGCACTGGTGGCACAACACTCCAACCCCTCACAGATACTGTACTTGGAGCACAGCAATGAGCCCTGTTGCAAAGTATTGCTTCAAAAATTGTAATTACACGCCCCTGTTAAACAGGGGCTGAAAAATTGGGCCTTAGCCACTGGTGGCGGCACCCATAAACAAAAATGATCTTCCAAGCTATCATCATCAATCGTATCATTGAGGACTCGGAGGAGGAGGATAGCCAGTCAACATAACAGCACAGGCACTCAGCATCAGCATCAGTCTTGAAGGGATGTGACATGTTAAAATCAATTAGTCTGTTATATCAGCATCAGGTGTGTGGTAGCTGGTGGTGATCCAAGACTGGTTCATCTTGATGAAAGTCAGTCGATCAACCGAGTCGGTGGACAGGTGCACCCTGTGATCCGTGACAAATCCTCCAGCAGCACTGAATGTGCGTTCCAAAAGAACGCTGGATGCAGGACAGGCCAGTAGCTCAATTGCATACTGTGCAAGCTCTGGCCAGTGATCCATCCTCAAGACCCAGTAAGCCAGAGGATTTTCGGTGGGGAAGGTGTCCAAGTCTGACCTTGCCCCTAGATATTCCTGCACCATGTTTATCAGACGCTGGCGATGGTTGCTGGAACCGATCATACTTTGGGGCTGCGGACTAAAAAATTGTCTGAACGCATCGGTCAGACGGCCACCTTCCCCACCGCTCCTTCTTTGACTGGCCGAAGCCTCAGCAACTCGTTGTCCAGGACCAGGAGTTTGTAACCTCCCAGTCTCTGGGAACGCGTTGCACAGACCTTTCTGCAAGGCCTCCCAGAGTTGTCTCATCCTCTGCTCCCTCTGCGACGGTAACATAAGGTCCGCAACCTTACCCTTGTACCGTGGATCAAGGAGAGTGGCCAGCCAGTAATGGTCCCTCTCCTTGATCCGAAGAATACGAGGATCCTTCCGCAGACTTTGCAGGATCAGGGAGGCCATGCAGCGTAGGTTAGCTGAGGCATTCGGTCCGGAGTCCTCTGGGTCACTAAGGATGACATGATCCGCAGCCACCTCCTCCCAGCCACGTACAAGTCCACTGGTTTCTTGGGACTGTAAATCATCCCTAAAAGACTGCTGCTGATGATGCTGAGTGCCAGCCTCCACCTCCATGCTGACACAATCCTCCTCCTCCTCCTCCTCCTCCTCCTCCTCTTCCTGTGCGATGGGTGGGACAGAAGGAACACTGTCTGGGTAAAGGGGGCCTTGAGAGGCAAGGAAGTCCTCCTCTTCCTGCCTCTGTTCTGCCTCAAGTGCCCTGTCCATTATTCCACGCAGCGTGTGCTCCAACAGGTGGACAAGAGGTACAGTGTCACTGATGCATGCACTGTCACTGCTCACCATCCTCGTGGCCTCCTCAAATGGTGCCAGGACAGTGCATGCATCCCTGATCATGCCCCACTGGCGTGGAGAAAAAAAAACAAGCTCCCCTGTCCTGGTGCCGTAGTCGCACAGGTACTCATTGATGGCCCTCTGCTGCGTGTGCAGCCGCTGCAGCATGGCCAACGTTGAGTTCCACCTGGTGGGCATGTCACATATAAGGCGGTTCTTGGGCAGGTTCAACTCCTTTTGCAGCTCAGCCAGGCGAGCACTGGCATTATAAGATCTGCGGAAATGCACACAGACTTTCCTGGCCTGCCTCAGGACATCCTGTAAGCCCGGGTACCTGCCCAAGAACCGCTGCACCACCAGGTTAAGGACGTGAGCCACACAGGGCACATGGGTCAGTTGTCCCTGTCGGAGGGCGGAGAGGAGGTTGGTGCCATTGTCGCAAACCACCATTCCTGGCTTAAGCTGGCGTGGCGTCAACCACCTCTCGGCCTGGCCCTGCAGAGCACACAGGACCTCTGCCCCAGTGTGGCTTCTGTCCCCCAAACACACCAGCGCAAGCACGGCATGGCATCTTTTTGCCTGCGTACTTGCGTAGCCCCTTGAACGGCTACGGAGCACCGCTGGTTCAGAGGACAAAGCACAGGAAGAGGCCATGGAGGAAGAAGAAGAGGAGGGGGTGGAGGAGAGAGGTGTGTCACAACCAGTAGTAGCATTTTGGAGGCGTGGCGGTGGAACAACCTCCAACACTACTGCACCTTGTCCTGCATCCTTCCCAGCTGCCAAAAGAGTGACCCAATGGGCCGTGAAAGAAAGGTAACGTCCCTGTCCATGCCTGCTGGACCATGAGTCAGCGGTAATATGCACCTTACCACTGACCGCCCTGTCCAGCGAGGCCAAGACATTGCCTTCCACATGCCGGTAGAGAGCCGGAATAGCCTTCCGTGAGAAAAAGTGGCGTTTGGGAACCTGCCACTGAGGAACCGCACATTGCACAAACTCACGGAAGGGGGCCGAGTCTACCAACTGAAAAGGCAGCAGTTGAAGCGCTAGCAATTTAGCCAAGCTAGCATTCAACCGCTGGGCATGTGGATGGCTGGGAGTGAACTTCTTTCGACGGTCCAGCAGCTGGGGCAGGGAAATTTGCCTGCTAGAATCGGACGTCGGTGTACTGCTAGCAGAGTGGCCGCAAGTACTTGGCTGTGACACACCTAATTCTACACCTTCATTCCTCTCTGTGCATGTTTCAGAGAGGACTGAAGTTATAGTGGGGTTGGAGATCCCAGATGATGCGGTGCAAGGAGAGGTCCGCTTTGTTCTTTGGTGTGGGTCTTTGAGGTAGGCTTGCCAACGAGCTGCATGGCAGGTCAACATATGTCTGGTCAGGCATGTGGTACCCAAGCGGCTGATGTTTTGGCCACGCGATATACGCTTGAGACATATGTTGCAAACAGCAGCTGTGCGATCTGATGCACTAGCCTCAAAAAAGGCCCACACCAAAGAACTTTTTGAATGACGGGCAGAGGCAGCGCCCTGCACAGGCGGAGCTCTGCGGTGTGATTCCGTCGGTGTACTGCCCTTACGCTGGCCACCAAAGGGCATCCTGCCTCGTTGGAGATGTGCCTCCTCCTCATCCTCCTCCTCCTCCTCTCTCCTATTAGGCACCCACGTGGAGTCAGTGACCTCATCATCCCCTCCCTCCTCATCACTGGAGCCAATCTGGCAGTATGCTGCAGCTGCTGGAACATGACTGCCAGATTGGTGTCCTTCTTGAGCATCCCCTCTGTCTGCTCTCACGCTACTGCCTTCCTCTAGCTGGGTTTCATCATCAGACCCTTCGAAACGCTGGGCATCCTCCTGGAGCATGTACCCAACACTGTGCTCAAACAGTTCGGGGGACTCCTCAGGAGGAGGACATGGTGGGTCTAGGGAAGGAGTGACTGATGATGAGTCTGACATTGATACCAGGGAAGAGGATGCTTTGGCAGCTGCTTTGCCAGTACCCTGAGCCTGGGTGAGAGAGGATGAGGAGGAGGAGGAGGGCTTGGTCATCCACTCTACCAAGTCTTCGGCATGATGTGGCTCAACATGTCCAGCTGCCGAAAAGGACAAGCGTGTCCCATGGCCATGTGCTGATGACAATGCACCGCGTCCACGACCAGCACTGTTGCCCCCAGACACAGAGCCTGCTTGCCCTCTTTTATTGCCTCCTGACTGTCTGCCTCTCCTTGTTTGCCTTCCAGACATTCTAATGGATGGCCTGCAGGGAGATGGGAAAAAAGCAATAAGGGCTACCTTCAGGTGTCCTTCTCTGTCCCTTTACTTAAGGATTTCTAAATATGGTTGAGGATGATTGCTTTCGCACAGAATAGCACAATGACAATTTCCCTGACTGTCCAAAAAGCAAGGATTTCAAAGATGGTTGATGAGGAATGCTTTAGCACAGTATAGCACAATGAGAATTTCCCTCACTGTCCTTCCCTGTCCCTACAAACAAGGATTAGCACAGTAAAACACACTGACACTCTCCCTACCTATAGTTTTCTGTCCCTATAAAAAATGTTTTTTTAAAGATGGTTGATGATGAATGCTTTAGCACAGTATAGCACAATGAGAATTTCCCTCACTGTCCTTCCCTGTCCCTACAAACAAGGATTAGCACAGTAAAACACACTGACACTCTCCCTACCTATAGTTTTCTGTCCCTATAAAAAATGTTCTTTTAAAGATGGTTGATGATGAATGCTTTAGCACAGTATAGCACAATGAGAATTTCCCTCACTGTCCTTCCCTGTCCCTACAAACAAGTATTAGCACAGTAAAACAGACTGACACTCTCCCTACCTATCCTTCTCTTTCCCTAAACTAAAGGAATCCAGGTTAAGCAAGAAAAAAAAATGTCACTGTCCCTGCCTATGCTTCTCTTTCCCTGCTCCGGAACACACTACACTAGGCCGCCGTGCTGGCGGCCTTTTATAGTGTGGGGCGTGTACTAAACACCCTCAGCAATAATTGGCCACAGGCATCCTGCCTGTGGCCAATCATTGCTCTCCTCGCTGCCGGCGCTGTGATTGGCCAAGCATGCGGGGTCACAGTGCATGCTTGGCCAATCACAGCGCCTGGATGACACTGCGATGGCGTAGTGCATTGTGGGCCGCGAATTAGGCGCGAACGGCCCAAATCGTTCGTTGTTCGGCGAACGATCGAACAGCCGATGTTCGAGTCGAACGTATGTTCGACTCGAACACCGAGCTCATCCCTACTGGTGACTCATTCACAAGATCCAGAGCCGTGGGTGCAGGCAATGCATATGACAATGCAAAAAATCTGAGGAAAACGCTTGGACAGCCGCACTCCAAAAAAGGTTCTTTTATTTAAAACAAAAGCACAAACAACATGCCACAGCAAAAAAACAGTGAGTATGAGCTGACGTTTCTCACTGCGATTCAGTGCTTAATCATAGCTCATCATGACATCACTATTTTATTTCATTTAATTTATTAATTTTTTAATCCAATGTTTACCACATTTGCACCTTACACTTTTACACACTTTTTCTCTGTCAATCAGTTGGTTGATCTCATTCACTTCACAAGCACACCATTGTGTGTTATTCTTAATTATCTTATTTAGTGCAGTCTCCCAAACGCCGTTCACTATAGCACCACCAACTACCGGTATATACAATCTTTCTAACCTACACCCTTTGGGCTACTATCTTTTTTAATCTAATAATATTCAACATGATATTAATACTATTAATAACAGGATACTAGTTTCTCCGTAATTACCATATACATTGACAATAAGTATCCATAGAGGATATATACATCAATAATAACGCTACGTAGATATTCATAGCATTATCAGTTCAATTGTCTTTGACCTCCCTTTGATACATTGTTAACATTTAGTAAATGGTTGCAGGTGCTGTCCTTTCCCTTTCTCTCTTGGTGGGTGCGCATTACGTGGCGTCTTGCAAACCCTTTGGGCTGTTTTTACTTCCTCTGTGAGGCGGAGACAGCCATGGAATCCACTGGATCATCTAATTGGTTTTTTAATTTTCTGGTTGCGAGCTCGCCTATTTCACTCTTCAGCATTAAATATAACATAATTTTGTTCACTAAAGTTAATGCGTAATGCTAAATGTCTTTGTAACACTGAGATGTTTAATATATTTATTTAGGAGTCAACTATCCCCCAGAAGAAGACCACGATTTTAATAGGTCGAAGCGCGTCGGAGTTTCTATACAGTTCAATTATTAAATGTAATGCTGTACAATTACGCTTGCCTTGCTGTACCATGGAATTTGTATGTACTCTTACAACCAGAATTGATATTTTTAATGTTTACCTGTATTTACTATTCTTTTGAATAAAGACTTTTATGTAATCTCATACTCTTATTCGTATACCTTGCTGCATTAAAAACCCCCTTGGGGAACAGTATTCAAATTCATTTTGGGGTGCACAGCTTGAACTTTCACATGTGTATGTTTCCTATTCTAAGCCCGCACAGATTTTCGGATATTTAGAGGCACTTTATTGATTGAATTTTTTTTTTAAAGTCAGCAGATACAAACACTGTAGCTGCTGACCTTTGGGAAACAAGCAGCTTGTGGAGTCCAGCACTGTCTTCACTAGGCTTCAGATTCCTGGTGCCACCATCTTGGATGTGGGAGCAGACTGTGACCTCCTGCTGTTTCACATGTGGCTCCCGCTGAGCATGCTTGAGATCGTGCAACACTGGCAGACTCGTCCTGTAGTATCCTGGATGTGTTAAGTGTCCCACGTGTGCAGGGCACTGTAATACAATAATAAAGAGTAACAAGTAAACATGGCAACTACTTCTTTCCAGTAGGTAGATATCACCGGACAGGACCAAATCAAATGAACAAAAGCCTTCATAAGGTTGTGTACGCCTCACACAATTCATAGTCGGTATGCATCTCATTTATTGTAGGCGGTTGGAGTTAACTAGGCTGGATAAATACCATTTAGTAGGATAAGTTTAAGATTCTAAGCTGGCAAAACTGGTAGGTAAGAGGTTCAAATGTCAGACAGAGGAGGTTATTTACTAAAGGCAAATCCACTTTGAACTACTAGTGCAAACTACAAGTGCAAAGTGCACTTGAAATTGCACTTGGAATTGCAGTCGCTGTAAAGCTGAGGGTAAGATCTAAAATGAGGGGAAGCTCTGCTGATTTTATTATTCAATTATGTAAAAAGCTAAAATGCTTGTTTTTATTTTCCTTGCATGTCCCCCTTGGATCTATAGCGACTGCACTTCCAAATGCACTTTCAGTGCATTTTCTTGTAGTTTGCACTTGTAGTGCAAAGTGGATTTGCCTTTTCGTAAATAACCCCCAGAGGGTATTACAGGACAGTCATTTGGACTTTACTGCTTGGTGTGTTTTAGGCTGGGTTCACACCATTGCGAATTGGATGCAGGTTTCACCGCATGGCACCACCACATATCAGAAAATGAGGCGTGTTTTTGGGTGCGCAAAACTACATGGTGCCGCAGAACTATGCGGTCAGGGCCACTGATAGAAATCATGGGGCCTCGTACAGCCTACCTGACAGGGCCCCCCTCCTCCGAAAATATAAAATGATATGTAGCGACCTCACCCTCTCTCTAGCTTTATCGGTTATACGGCTGTTGTCTAGGGGTACCTGGGAGAGAGGAATGAGATACACCACGGCCCATGTCCTCCAAGGTGTAGAGGTGAAGGCCAGAACTATCGGGCTTGTGTATGTGTCCCAGAGTCAAATCCTCTCCTCGGATTGACTCCCCTTTGCTCCTAGTAACCAGAGTTCCACACACTGAAAGGGTCCAACTCGTATTTATTCTTCTCAATAAATAGTCATACAGCACAGACAGGTTGAGACCCATATACCACTTCAGTCTTTGTGGGGAGTAGGCCAAGGCACAATTCTTCTAGATAGAGCTAACCACTGTAGTATCACCAGTGGCGAATAGTCACTGCCGCTGACTATATTGAACAGAACATGAATTACCTTCGCTAGCACAGCCCCTGTCAGGGGAAGGTAATCCGTCCAAGGGAGTCACCGGAGGCCTCTCTGTCACCAGCAATGCTGCGCCGGACTCTCCAGAGAAGTTCCGCTCACCAGTCTTCTCGACCTCAGACACGGGCACCCAAGGAGTTAGGGCCCCCTCAGATTCCTCCACCCTCGCGGAACTCAGTCGAAGGTACTGAG
Source organism: Rana muscosa (assembly GCA_029206835.1). Classification (NCBI taxonomy): domain Eukaryota; kingdom Metazoa; phylum Chordata; class Amphibia; order Anura; family Ranidae; genus Rana; species Rana muscosa. The sequence goes on from CM055117.1 coordinate 300,958,689, forward strand.
CTCCAGGCCTCCGCCATAGTACCTCACCCCAGGCTAAAGGTGCCTGAGATGGACTCCATCTCTCACTCCGGCCAGGTCAAGGGCACCTGGGCCCGGAACTCCGGAACGCCAGCACCCAAGCTGAAGGTGCCTGGGTGCGGCTGCGTCCTCCGACTCTGAACCCCAAGGTCTGGGCGTCCGCCCCTTTTATCCCCTCGCCCTTTGCGTCTCAGCAGGTTCCCTGCCCTGCTGTACCAGCGCCAGGAAAGGACAAAAAGGAAGCAGTCTTGCGGTGAGTGTTCAACTCCAGCCCACGGCGCCACCGCCACCTGCAGGCCACAGGGAACCTCACACCACCAGAGTCCTCCAAGAACCACAAAAGGGTCTCAGATTCCCTGACCAATCTATGCATCTGGGTTACACTAAAAATACAAACAATATTCGCGCTACTAACACATATAAGCAGCTACAATACCTGTGGAGAAGGGCAAAAAACAAACAATATACAAAAAATGTAGCGCTATGTGTAAAAATAAAAATAACACCCAAGTGCAGTGCTCTAAATGACTTAAATCACAAAGATTCTATAAATGAGTCCAACTGTGAAAAATAGTAAGTTAGAAAAAGTCTCTGATGACCAAAACGTGGATGTTGCTGAAACTTCCAAAACAGAATGGTGACCTTTCAAAAAACAAGTGACTTGTAACGTAACCACCACCACATGGAGGGGAGGCTTACCGGATGAAATGGACCCAATAGACGTACGTCCGTAGGGTCAAACAGGCTTGGTATATGTATATCCGTACATATGGGATCCCAGTTGGCACTGCACACATATATATCCAAAATCCGGAACAAGTGATGACACCAGATATCCAAGCTCGATGGATAGTAAAATGGCTCACATAGGAGTCATGGAGGAAAAAAGAAGGAGAGGGCACATAGCGTAATACCGTAAAGGATATTTAATAAATGTGGGTAAATACACTTACATTCAATCCATGAACATAGCGCTTTGCAAAACACTCAGTGGCAGCAGTGGAGTCTCCCGACGCGTTTCACAATAACTTGCATCGTCTGGGGTTACACTACCACCCAGATGCCTCCCCTAAAATCAAAACCCGCTACACTCTCCCCCTGGTGATTTGACACTGGTCCCCAGTGTCTGGTGCAAACCCATGTCTCCCAAGGAGTGGTGACATAAGTTCGACCCAGAGACCAAACTCAACAATTTTCTCATGAACTGTGCCAGGACCTAAATGGGAAAGGGAAACAGGAATATAAAACAATGAACTTTGTAATAAAATACTCTAAATATTTCACACATTTACATTTCTCCCTCCCCCTGGCTAAGGACCACCCCATTCTCAGCAGCCTTGACAGACAAGTCTCCTGCAGAGGGAAGAGAAAGGATGTGTGTTTTCTAACATAACATATGTGTCTGCTTGAAAAGAATGGGTCTATCCGAGAAGAATCCCATTCATTCCAATGAGTGTTGCCTAGTGTACAAAAAAAAAACTATCGTTGCGCAACACTGCCACCTGGTGACAATGCCGCGGTAAAGACACTTGTCAGATCCAGATGAACTTCAACTTCTCTGTGCTGTGACCCTATACTGGCTAAACCCCAAAGTCACTGATTTCTCTTTTCTTTTTTTCTGGCTGGGAGGAGAAAGAGGGAGAACAAAATAACAACAGCTCCCATTTCTCCAAAGAGCAAAACGTCCCAAAGAAAATTTGAGCACAGTTCCAGTCATCTAGTAGCAATGAAAAAAAATATAAAGGAGTCTCTTTCTCCTACAGATAGAACTTGGGATCTGGCAAAAACAACGGCTTCAAGTGCTGATCAAAAGCCTCCACATGGTACTCAATGCTTCCTCCATCCTTCTGACAAATTACCACTCTGTCCGCATGGATATGCCTTCCCACCATCCACTCTGCCTTACAGTCCTTGAACTTTCTGGTGACTGTAGGTGAGCATGCGAGGTATCGGCGTGCATTAGGTACTTTCAGCTTAGTCCAGACAAAATCATTGTACCATCGCTGCCGAAAAACTTCCACCTCGTAGAGCAACTCTCGGGGTAGATATGGGTATTCCCACCCATATTCTCGGGCAACTTTCTGGCAAAAGAGATGCTGCAGCCTAGCCAGAGATGGCATTGTGGCACGGTCTCCTACTCCAGGCAAAACAATGGACTCCGGATGGCGAGGTACAGTCACCACCTCTGTAGATTTGGGCCTAGGAGCCTGCAGTGATGTCCGCTGCACTCCCGCCACAGGAGCAGGTGAAACACTTGATGGTTCAAGAAGTGGGATCACGGACAGGGAACCAGATTCCTCCCTAAGCTCCGAAGCCTCCACCCGGGGTGTACTATCCCCAATGGACACAGGTGAGTCCCTTAAGACACGGGACGCGGGTAGCTTCATCTTGTCCCATCCCTTCTTGTGGAAGATCTCATCTATCTCCCCATCATCACCGGCATCTGATAGCGACTCTAGGTCGGAGGTGTCATAACACTCTGCGGGCAGGTAATTCCCCGTAGACGCGGAATCACCCCCTTCGATGGGCTCCACCGACTCTGGGCTCCCGACACCTCCAACCACACACACAGTCCTGACCCCTGGCTCACCTGGGCCTTTTGAAGAACACGGACGTCCAGGACTCTTTCCTCCGGATCCATCCAGGCCAGGCAAGCGACGGGGCGAAGCTCTTCCACGACCACAGGATGCCATCACCAGGCCAACTTTCCTCTTCGGCGGTGGGAGCAGGGAGCTTGTGGTGACCGAGGCAGCATCCTCGGATTTCTCTCTCTTCATCTCCGCTTGGGCTGTCACGTCGCCCTGGTCAGCGCGCACAGGAAACGCACAGGCATCGATCTCTCCCTCCGGAGTGGCAGTCCCTGTGAGGTAGTTGAGGTGGAAAGCTTGAAGCCTTTCTGTAGATGGCTCCACCTCGAAGAGGAACTCTTGTCAGACCTCACATCGCCCGAATGGCTTCAACTGGACCACCAGTCCGGAACAGCCAGGACAGATCACACCGAGGGCCTCTATGTCTCTGCAGGTATACAGAGCAAACCGTCCCCGGGGCCTTAGTCTTATTCCCGTATCCATAATCTGGGCAGCAAACTAAGTCATCTCAGTGACAGAAGAAGCAGAAATCCATGGGGTACTTGAAGTCATCCTGACTGTTTGCTGCTCCAATGCGCACTACCCCCATTCACGCCGGAATCTCCACGTGTGTCCTTCCACATGGCCAGACTCCTCCCACGCTCTGCATTTGTTCGCAGGCTTTTTCTTCTCCCCGCCCATGAACTGTGCAGCTATGGTTTGCCTTGTGGCGCATTGGCCAATATGGCCGACCTACTCGGAACTCCTCCGGGCAGCAAAGTTCAAATTCAGACACGATACACATCCCGGACACGATGCCCCCACGTGTAGCGACCTCACCCTCTTGTCTAGGAGTACCTGGGAGAGAGGAATAAGATACACCATGGCCCATGTCCTCCAAGGTGTAGAGGTGAAGGCCAGAACTATCGGGCTTGTGTATGTGTCCCAGAGTCAAATCCTCTCCTCGGATTGACTCCCCTTTGCTCCTAGTAACCAGAGTTCCACACACTGAAAGGGTCCAACTCGTATTTATTCTTCTCAATAAATAGTCATACAGCACAGACAGGTTGAGACCCATATACCATTTCAGTCTTTGTGGGGAGTAGGCCAAGGCACAATTCTTCTAGATAGAGCTAACCACTGTAGTATCACCAGTGGCAAATAGTCACTGCCGCTGACTATATTGAACAGAACATGAATTACCTTCGCTAGCACAGCCCCTGTCAGGGGAAGGTAATCCATCCAAGGGAGTCACCGGAGGCCTCTCTGTCACCAGCAATGCTGCGCCGGACTCTCCAGAGAAGTTCTGCTCACCAGTCTTCTCGACCTCAGACACGGGCACCCAAGGAGTTAGGGCCCCCTCGGATTCCTCCACCCTCGCGGAACTCAGTCGAAGGTACTGAGCTCTAGGCCTCCGCCATAGTACCTCACCCCAGGCTAAAGGTGCCTGAGATGGACTCCATCTCTCGCTCTGGCCAGGTCAAGGGTACCTAGGCCCAGAACTCCGGAACGCCAGCACCCAAGCTGAAGGTGCCTGGGTGCGGCTGCGTCCTCCGACTCTGAACTCCAAGGTCAGGGCGTCCGCCCCTTTAACCCCTCGCCCTTGGCGTCACAGCAGGTTCCCCGCCCTGCTGTACCAGCGCCAGGAAAGGACAAAAAGGAAGCAGTCTTGCGGTGAGTGTTCAACTCTAGCCCACGGCGACACCGCCACCTGCAGGCCACAGGGAACCTCACACCACCAGAGTCCTCCAAGAACCACAAAAGGGTCTCAGATTCCCTGACAATCAATGCATCTGGGTTACACTACCACCCAGATGCCTCCCCTAAAATCAAATACCCGCTACAGATATTTTTGCTAAAATACAATGTGTAAATATTGTAGCTCCCTTATTGCTTTGTAAATATAGTTGTGCAAGGTATTATATTGGTGCAAGATAAATGTTAATAAAAAAAATCTTTTGAGCCTGACAGTTTCCGCTCTCTCAGAGGACCCTCTTTATTAGAGTGACAATGCTATCCCACCAGCTTCCAATGTTGTAGGATTATTGTCACCCTCCTGTTTGCTTTGGTGAATGTCCCCCACTGGTTGATTAAGGAGGAATTCACACTTGCCAATGCACCTGGTCAGCAATCAGCTGCCAGAACCCTAGTGGGGCCTCTCACAGCTAATTGCCACAGTGATTGGCCTTGGACGCAGGCAGTCTGCTTCCAGGGCCGATTACTTTCATGCGATTGCTGCCTGAGTGATTACACCCGAGTGGGCGCAATTAGCTGTGGGAGTCGGCAGCCTCCTATTGCTTTCAATGGGGCTGGCTCTCACAATTAATCGTGGGAACCCCCCGCTGGGGTTCTCGCATATAATCGCAGGCAGGATGCATTTGCAAGTGTGAATGCACCTAAGGTCTCGTGCACACTGCTTCTCCTAAAGTGAAGTTTTTGAAGCTTTTGGCGTTTTTTGGCAAAGCCCGTGAACTCAACTCAGTAAAAGCCTGTGTGCTCATGCACTCAAAGGCTTTTACCCGAGAAAAATGCCAAACATGGCAAAAACGCGTATAAATGTGGCTGAACGTGCGCTAACACTAGGCGCGCTTAGCATTTAGCCATTTTTTTTATTTCAATGGCCAGAATAAATAATGTATTCTGGCCAATGAAATTAATTAATGCCCAAGCGTTTCTTTGCTGCCAGTTAACATTCAGTGTGCATGAGGCTTAAAGTGGTTGTAAACCCTGTTATAATTTTTTTTTTAAAAACTAACCTGCAAGACAAAGGCATAATGAGCTAGTATGACTAGCATACTAGCTCATTATGCATCACTTACCTTAGATCGGGGCCCCCGAAGGCGTCCTCGTCTCCCTCTCCAGCCGCAGCCATCGCTGCGGCGATAGCCAGAAGGTTACTTCCGGCTATCGCCGCTCCAGCCAATCACAGCGCCGCTCCGGCGCTGTGATTGGCCGGAGCGGTGAAGATGTGACTCCGCGCATGCGCGCAGGAGCCGTAAAATCCAGCTAATCCGGATTTGTGAATGGGATTAACCCTATGAATGCGCCGTTGTCTACGGCGCGCATGCGCCGTAGACATCGACGCATGTCATTTTTAGCAAATATCTCCTAAACCGTGTAGGATTAGGAGATATTTCTTTCACCTACAGGTAAGCCTTAATCTAGGCTTACCTGTAGGTGCAAGTTGCAAAAGTGGGTTTACAACCACTTTAAGAACTGCTCTGATCATTTAGCAACTGAGATTGGGACTGTTTTGTTAGTATATTTGCCACTTTGTTGTACAGATTGGCCTGTTAAGGTGGAAAATTATGGAATTTATGTCGCAGGGAGTAAAACAATCCGTCCTGTGCTAATGCTATTGACAGACTTCACACACACATATATATATATATATATATATATATATATATATATATATTACAGGGCTCAAAATTTCAAGTCCTGAGCTACTAGCCAGGCCTAAAGGGTTACTCGCCACCAGTTGCCCCACCCAGCCCGCCCCGCCCTGCCCTGCCCCTAATTCCACCCCTAAACGTGCCCTCATAAATTATCTCATGAAATTACACTTAAATGTTTTATGCAGAGTTAAGTTATAAAAATAAATATTAACAACTGTATCCGTGCCCACCAATGCAGCCTTGTGTCCACCAATGCAGTCTTGTGCCCAGTGCCCACCAAATGCAGCCTGTGTCCCCCAAATGCAGCCTGTGTCCACCAAATGCAGCCTGTGCCCCCCAAATGCAGCCTGTGCCCCCCAAATGCAGCCTGTGTCCACCAAATGCAGCCCGTGTCCACCAAATGCAGCCCGTGTCCACCAAATGCAGCCCGTGTCCACCAAATGCAGCCCGTGTCCACCATATGCAGCCCGTGTCCACCATATGCAGCCCGTGTTTACCATTCAGCCTGTGTCCACTATGCAGCCTACCTGTGCAGGGGAGGAGAGGACCAGGAGAGCCGCCCAGGTGATCAGAGCGCAGCGCAGGGAACATACGATAACCGTTTTCATTTTAATTGCCGCGTTCCCGCCACTCAATGTCATATTCAGCCCCGCCCCCTGGTCGGGGAACTTTGATTGACAGATCACCCGTCACCAGGATTGGACGGGTGATCTGTCTATCAAAGTCCTGGGACCGAGAGGCGGGACTGTATCTGACAGCGAGTGGCGGGGAACACGACAATTAAAAAAGGAAACTGTTATCACTGTGACTGTTCCCCGCGCTGCGCTCTAAACATCTGGGCGGCTCTCTCTCTCTTCCCCTCCACAATCACTGGGAGAAGGACTCCCATTCCACACAGGCCGCCCCCCCGGCTCCCAGGCAGCCCTTCCTCGCCAGCCCTCAAAATTCACTCGTAAAATGCGAGCAGACGAGTGCAATTTTTGAGAGCTGTGTGTGTGTATATATATATATATATATATATATATATATATATATATATATATATATTAGTTTCCTATTTTGCCAATATTTTCACTTTAAGCAATAAAAAATAAATAGAAAAGGCTTGTGCTAATATGCAAGTTGAACCAAAGTAAATAAAGTAGATTGTATTTAAATGCAGCCTGCTTGTTACATACTGCCTCCCACCTTTTCATAAAAATAAATAAAATATATATAATAACGATCAGATGGGATTGCTGCACTCAAGTATATGACCTGTAAAAGGGTCTGATTGCTTGCACTGCTACATTTGGATTGTGTGCACTCCACCTTCAACATTTCTTCTATCTATATCTATATATATCACACACACAGTATCTCACAAAAGTGAGTACACCCCTCACATTTTTGTAAATAATTTATTATACCTTTTCATGTGACAACACTGAAGAAATTACACTTTGCTACAATGTAAAGTACTGTATTTTCCGGCGTATAAGATGACCTTTTATACTTAAAAATATCCCCCAAAAATCAGGGGTCGTCTTATACGCCGGTATTAAATGCCGCCCGCTTGATGTTGGCTTGCTGGGTGCGCGGTAATACTGTATGTAGCTTCGGCTACATACAGTATACCGCGCTGAGCCAATCAGGGCGAGCGATGTATTCTATTAACGAATACAAAGCCTGCTCGGATTGGCTTGGAGAGTCAGAGAGGCGCAGGCTGATGATGTTCCAACCTCTACTATATCACAGCGAGCGATGTATTCTATTAATGAATACAAAGCCTGCTCGGATTGGCAGAGGTTGTAACATCATCAGCCCGCGCCTCTCTGACTCTCCAAGCCAATCCGAGCAGGCTTTGTATTTCATTAATAGAATACATCGCTCACCATGATTGGCTCAGCGCGGTATACTGTATGTATACTGTATATTGCGGGGGGGGGGGGGGCTTGTTTTTGACAGTGTGGCTGCAAACTAAGGGGCAGTATGGGCCACATCTTGGCCAGACGTTTTTCAGCAGCCTAAACTTTACAGGAAGATTCAAGGTGCATATCATGGAGCAGAGAGGATAGAGAATAAGGAGAGCAGCTAGGGAGCACCTTTCTAGCCAGGGAGCACCAGTCTAATCACAGGTACCCTAATATACTGAGGCTGGGGTTATTTAGCTTTAAGAAATACATACCTGGAAGGGTTTTATTCTGTCGGGAATAACCCTGCCACTCAGCTGAGATGCTGTATTGATCTCTGGGAGTTTTTACTTATGAGCCTACTAGATGATCAAACATTAGATGAAAGATTTGAAAAAAGCTGAATAAAGCCTGTTCCTGTCAGTGGTTGTTCTGGCTACCCCTCGGCTCCTCTTCCTTCCACGGCCATCTCGCCATCCACCACCGGAGCTTTGGTATGAAGCACCTGACCCATCTGGCTCGGAACACATTGGTTTTCCCTCTACAGTGGATTTTGCCGGGCACATGAGGTATTTACCACCGCAGCATTGCTTCACAAAGTTGCACAAATGTATTATTGCTCTTTCAGTATGTTACCGAAGCTTCTAGACAGACTAGTCGGAAGGGGGTCGTCTTATACGGCGAGTATATCCCAAAACCAACCTTTTAGCTGGAAAATTAGGGGGTCGTCTTATACGCCCAGTCGCCTTATACGCCGGTAAATACGGTAGTGAGTGTACAGTTTGTATAACAGTGTAAATTTGCTGTCCCCTCAAAATAACTCAACAAACAGCCATTAGCCCAGGTTCACACTGGGGCTGCGGGAGTGAAGCCGTGCAAGTTCAGCTGAACTTGCACGATTTCACTCCTGCCTGTCAGTCCCGATTTCAGCTCGATTACAGAGACATCTGACACAGATGTCAATGTAAATCGTGGCTGAAATCGCAAAAAGTAGCACAGAAACTACTTTTTGTAATCGGTGCAGCGCCGCACCGATTAGGACGGTGCCATTGCCCACAATTTGCGTCAAATTTTGCAGATTTGACATGCGATTTGACATGACAAATCGCATGTCAAATCGCACCAGTGCGAACCAGGGCTAAATGTCTAAACCACTGGTAACACCCCTAAGTGAAAATGTCCAAATTGGGCCCAAAGTGTCAATATTTTGTGTGGCCACCATTATTTTCCAGCACTGCCTTAACCCTCTTGGGCATTGAGTTCACCAGAGATTCACAGGTTGTCACTGGAGTACTCTTCCACGACGACATCACGGAGCTGGTGGATGTTAGAGACCGTGCGCTCCTCCACCTCCTGTTTTGAGGATGCCCCACAGATGCTCAATAGGGTTTAGGTCTGGAGACATGCTTGGCCAGTCCATCACCCTGAAGTGTTTCAGGACCTTTGTCATGGGTGGGGGATGTCACATGAGGACTTCCAGGTTCAACAACAAAATGTGCAGGTTTGTCTCCAGATGCAGAGATCCACTGACAGAAACTGGATTCATGTAAGCCTCTCCTGTCATGCCTACTCCACAGGATTGAGATGGAGGGCATTTCCGTGATCCTCATAGTACAGTGGTACTTCAACCTCATCAAACCTCTTTGGGTTCTTCCAGTCAACCAGATTTCTTATTGCAAGGTTCAGTCTACCACGTTGATTCTTGGTTGCTGGCCTTAACAGCATGGCTGCTGAACCAGATCTTGAGGGAGATGGGTCTCTCAGGGTCAGTCATTTTCACACTTTTAAAATCTACCATCCACTCCCCTGATCCCCTGCTCCATCCATCCACCCCCCGATCACATCCTGGCTCCATTCATTCCCCTGATTTCATCCCGGCTCCATCTATTCCCCAGATTCTATCCCGGCTCCATCCATTGCCCAGATTCTATCCTGGCTCCATCCATTTCCCAAATTCCATCCTGGCTCCATCCATTTCCCGAATTCCATCTTGGCTCCATCCACTCCCCTGATCCCATCCTGGCTCCATCCACCCCCCATCCTTTTCCAGCTCCAACCCTTACCCTGATCACATCCCGGCTCCATCCACAACCCCATCCCACCTCCATCCATTCCCCAGATTCCATCCTGGCTCCATCCATTCCCCAGATTCTATCCCGGCTCCATCCATTTCCCGAATTCCATCCTGTCTCCACCCACTCCCCTGATCCCATCCACCCCCCGATCCTATTAGAGCTCCAACCATTCCCCCGATTCCATCCTGGCTCCATCCACCACCCCATCCCAGCTCCATCCATTCCCCAGATTCAATCCCGGCTCCATCCATTCCCCTGATTTCATCCTGGCTCCATTCATTTCCCTGATTCCATCCCGGCTCTATCCATTCCCCAGAATCCATCCCAGGTCCATCCATTCCCCTGATTTCATCCCGGCTTCATTCATTCCCCTGATTCCATCCATTCCCCAGGGGGGGGTGACACCAACCCTAGTGATGCCACTGTGTATAACCTAGTGACTAACTGAAGCTAGTCACTTAGGTGGCCTTATGTAAATGCTTAATACTTTAATGTAGCCTGTGTTTCTATAATGAACTTCAAGACTCCATTTTAGATCAAGAACAAAATATTTCTGTAGAAATAACATTTAAAAATGTTTAATAAAATATAAATTTATTATGAAAAATGTAGGTATTTCTGTAGAAGTGCCTAAAGTTGGTTCACAACTGAGATTCAGGAATCAGCTCACTTAAAGCGATAATAAAACCAAAAATATAATATACTGCAGCTGCATCCGTTTTCATTTCATTGGCTTTTTCCCCTGCTTTCACCTGGTGATCTGGCCAGTAACACACCTCCTGTATTAGAGTGCCCCCCACTCTGGATAAATGAGCACAGGAGCACAGCAGCCCGCATCATTGTCAGTTAAGTAGTGTCAAATGTATTAGCAGATTTAGATACACTAACAAACTGAAGCCAAACTCCAGCTCACACTTTTTAATCCGTTAAAGCAAACTATTTTTTTTCCTTTCGGGATAAAGGTTTTACATGAATAAATAAAAGCTGATCACTTTAACCACCTGCGATACGACATTGCCTTACTTTAACTGACACAATAGCGCTGTCATGCGACACTGTATCCTAACAAAATGCACACCCATTTTTTTTCCCCACAAATATAGCTTTCTTTTGGTCGTATTTGATCACCACTGCATTTTTATTTAATTTTTTTGCGCTATAAACAAAAAAAAAAAAAGAGACAATTTTGAAGAAAAAAAAAATATGTTTTACTTTCTGCTTTGTGTGGAAAGAAAATCTATTACTTCCCTGCTGACTCTGTCCTGTGTAAATTCATGATGATCGCTGGGTGCCAGTGGTAATCCATTGGCTGGCACCAGCTGATTGACAGCTGCTGTGTTTAATCACAGCACGGCCGGGTCACTGTGCTGTGAAGTGTGATCTGGCACAGCCATGCCACCTTATATGCAAGTTATACAGTCTGCAAGCTGTTAATCGCCCCTGCCACTGTTAAAGCGGGATTCCACCCGCAATTTTTTTTTTTCGTTTAAAAGTCAGCAGCTACAAACACTGTAGCTGCTGACTTTTAATAAGGACACTTACCTGTGCTAGGCGCCCGCGATGATGGCCCCCCCCTTCCCCCCGATGCCGATCCCTCGATCATTGCAGGTCCCGCGCCGCCATCCTCACTAAGGGAAACAGGCAGTGAAGCCTTGCGGCTTCACTGCCCGTTTCCAACTGCGCGAGTCTCGCACCGATTTGTGAATGGGCGGCTTGCTCTCTGGGATACACACAGTTCCCAGAAGGCAGCGCGCCCCATTCACCAGAAGACAACGTGAGGAGGATGCGGAAGAAGACCCACCGCGGATAAGGAAGAGGCAGATCAGGGACTTCCTCATAGCAACCGCTATTTCGGGTGAGTAAAAAAACGTTTTTGTTTTCAATTTTTTTTTTCAATTTTTTGCAGCATTTTTGTGTATTTTTTTTTTCAGGGTGGAACTCCACTTTAAGTGGTTTGTCTCATCCATGTAAACTGATAAATTCTGCTGGAGAGTTTGTGCTTTTCAAAATCAACAGACTTGCTGGCTAGATCACCAGAAAGTAAAAGAAAGCCTAAAAAAGAAAAATAAATGTTTGCTTTAATACCATATTTCAAGTGGATATACCTAGAGACCCATTTACCTGGGTTGTACAGATTAGCTCCCAAACAAGAAGACATAAAAAATAGTGGTACAGAGGGAACAGTTTTAAGCCTGCAAAATGAATTCAGTTAATTACATACATTGGAAATTGCAGAGATCTCCCATTCTACAGGAGTGGTAGAAGCATGTCAATAACCTGTTATTAAACAAAGAAGTGCATTTATTCCTTTCAAGGAATACTAAGGCAGAAAAAAACATCCATATAGGACAGTGGTTCTCAACCTGGGGGTCAAATGATGATTTTTCCAGGGGTCACCAAATCCTGGGCTGTTCCTGAAGCCCACACCACTCTCCAAGCCTTTTCTTGGCCTCCCAGCTGGGCTGTTCCTAGAGCCCGCGGCCGCCCACTCAGCCTCTTTGCAGCGGCCCATTCAGTTCACGGGATGGCTGGGGGGCAGAGACTAGGGGTCAGTTGACTGGTGAGGAAAGTAAAGTGGGAGGGTCTGAAGGAGACCCTATCTCCTGATTTCAGCATAGGTGTCACTGCTGCGAGACACCACAAAGTCAGAGACAAAGTAAAGCTGGAGACACAGTGAGTAACACTACCTGTGATTATAGTTGCCATTAAAAGTCCCCACTACAGTTCTCAGATCAGCAGATGACCTTGATCAAGAGTTGGCTGATCAGAACTCCCCCCAGCACTGCCACTCATCCCAACTCCTCGCCAGCACTGCCACTCATCCCAAAACAAGAAATTAGCATAGAGAGAAATAAAATGGAAAGAAATGAGAACAAAGAGAAAGAGTGGCACATCCTAAAATGTACTGTAGCGGGTGGTTACATTTAGGGGGAAGCATCTGAGTAGTAACTAGGCTCAGATGCACTAATTGTTAGGTCTCATGGACCATTTCTATCCCTGGGAGATAGTACTGGTGTATATGTTCACTGGGGCCCATGGGTGGCGCTGTTGCCATGGGCCCGGGTTGAACCGCAGTACGAGGTTGTGTCCTTTTTGTCCCCTCTCGGCAGCAGTACGGCGGGGCACCTGCTGTGCCTGTCGGGAGAGGATATAAAAGGGGGCGGCCATCTTCCAGAGGGGTCGTCGGTTCCACACTCAGTCACCTTAGGCCTGGGTGCGTGTGCGTTGCCTCCAGGGGGCCCTAGACGGAGCTGCTGTTCCATCTCACACACCTTCAGTCTGGGGTGAGGTACTTTGGAGAAAGGCCTGGAGCCCAGCAGCCATCGGCTGGGATCCGCCGGGGACCGAGACTCCCAGGGATCTGCCTTGCGAGGGAACCCGTATTCAGGACGAGGCGGCCAGGGAGGTGACCCTTTCTGAAGGCCCAGCGCAGAGTTGTGGTGACAGATGGGGCCTCTGGTAACTCTCCGACGGGATGTTCTTGTCCTATAAGGGCTAGTTCACTAACGGAAGGAAGTGCATGTTCTTTAAATCACAGTGGCAGTGACACTACGCACCCAAGGTCAGTAGCAGTGACTTTCACCTTTTCCACTCGGTCAGTGGTAGTGACCAACCTCATGGTCTGTGGCAGAGACCGTGCGCCAAGCCTGTTCATGCTGATCAGAGCAGGAGAAACCCAAATTCAAGTTTGTGCCTTGACCTCCTCCCACCTTATCTGACCTGTGTCTTGTCTCAACCCGTCTGCTCTCAAAGAGACTGTTTCTGGTGCTAAAAGGAATAAATAAGTGTTGGACCTTTCAGTTGGTGTGGACAGTTGCTTACTGGGGAGAATTAAAGACTTGTTTCTGACTACTGCAGAAATGAGGTCAGCACTGGAAGCTTTTTGACACCGGCTGCAAGCAGGCCTGAGAAACTAACACCGCTCAACCTCCCTATTCAGGAGGGTACGGGCTTGTGGTGCGGTGTGCCTCATTCTTTTCCTGCGGAGGAGCCAAGCAGAAGAAAAGCAGGTAAAGTCTGGGGTTGGTGCGCTACAGTACCATAAGGGGTTTTAATATTGTATGAGTGGAAGGGACTCAGGGAGCGCTAAATGTCCATGGGTTAGGGGGCACAAATTACTTGTCTTGCCTTGGGTGTTAACAACCCATGCTACGAAAATAATTTTACTGTTAGGGGTCCCCACAACTTGGGAAATTTTATCAAGGGGTCACGGCACTAGAAAGGTTGAGAACCACTGATATAGGAGCATTTTTTGTAAAGAGTTTAGGTGAGTTTAGCGTTTTTTCTGCCAGAAAACTCCAGTCAGAATTGCAAACCAGAAGGTTTTTTTTTCCTGCCTCTAATTATTAAGCCTAAAATATGCCTGTAATCGTCCTAATGTGCATGGACACATACAGGCAGAACACAAAACTCCTGTAGTAGCAGAGATTTTTAGCTAGTGTGCATGGAATGTGGTTGTAAAGTTAGGCCCCATGCACACGAGACGCAGGTGCAAACTCTGCTGAACACACGTTTTTAAACGCTGAAACCGGCGTTTATAAACGCGCGTTTTGCCGCGTTTGCGGCCGCGTTTAACCGCGTTTGCGTTTATAAGCGTTTCATCATAGACCCTCCCTAAGCTCAAAAAACAGTAAATTTTAACCATTTCAGCCAGTTTGTGAGACCAGAGTGAGTAGCAGCAGCTGAGAGAGCAGCAGTGTACTTGTATTTAGCGTATCACTTGCCACATCATCTGCCACAAGTTGTGGATTGTCCACTTGCCACGTCACCTGGCCACATCACCTGGCCACGTCACCTGCCACAAGTTGTGGATTGTCCACTTGCCACGTCACCTTGCCACATCACGTGCCACGTCACCTGCCACAAGTTGTGGATTGTCCACTTGCCACGTTACCTGGCCACGTCACCTGGCCATGTTACCTGCCACGTCAGCTGGCCACGTCACCTGCCACAAGTTGTGGATTGTCCACTTGCCACGTCACCTGGCCACGTCACCTGCCACAAGTTGTGGATTGTCCACTTGCCATGTCACCTGGCCACATCACGTGCCACGTCACCTGGCCACTTCACCTGCCACAAGTTGTGAATTGTCCACTTGCCACGTCACCTGGCCACGTCACCTGCCACAAGTTGTGGATTGTCCACTTGCCACGTCACCTGGCCACGTCACCTAGCCATGTTACCTGCCCACATTACCTGCCACGTCATCTAGCCACGTCACCTGCCACAAGTTGTGGATTGTCCACTTTCCACGTCACCTGGCCACATCACCTGCCACAAGTTGTGAATTGTCCACTTGCCACGTCACCTGGCCACAAGTTGTGGATTGTCCACTTGCCACGTCACCTGGCCACGTTACCTGCCACGTCACCTGCCACAAGCTGTGGATTGTCCACTTGCCACGTCACCTGGCCACATCACCTGACACAAGTTGTTGATTGTCCACTTGCCACTTTACCTGCCACAAGTTGTGGATTGTCCACAATGCGATGCAAGCAATTACAGTTTTCTTTTATATTTTTTAATAGTTTTTCATCATTTGCCATCATTTTTGAGATTTCTAATGTTAAAAAATAGGTCACCTTTAAAAACGCTTATAAACGCAAACGCGGCAAAACGCCGGTACCGCGTTTAGCGTCTGAAACGTGAAAACTTTTGCGTCTGAACCCATTTTTTTGCTTCTGGAAAAACGAGGTTAAACGCAACTGCTTGTAAACGCCAAAAAACGAGAGTGTGTGCATGGACACATAGGATAACATTGAATGGGTTCAGGAGCAGTTGAAAAAAGCGTCCAACTGCCTCTGAACGCGCGTTCAACAGCAAATAACAACGTCTCGTGTGCATGGGGCCTTAGTGAGCACAATTACTGCCAGCCCCTTTGCTATAACAAGCTATACTACACAGTGTATGTGTTTTTTTTAAAATCTGCAGCTAAATACCTTATTTTACATCGCTGATGTGTGGTCACGTGACCACCCACCGTTCTCCTTCCCCGATCTAACAGAGGGACTGGCAGTAATTGTAATCACTAACTTTACAGCCACATGAAATAGCGGAAGGAGGGGAGGGACGGTTTTGGAGATGGGCTCATACACTAGGAAGCTACAGGCAGAGAGGGAAGGGGAGAGGGAGAGACTCAATACAGTGGGATGACGGAGGCACGTAAACTGACCATGGATCAGCAGCCTTGATTACCATGGTCAGCACACCTAGGCCAATCACAGTGCCAGAGCCCACGAACTCGCAAATAACTCCGGGAGACATGTTCCTGGTAACAGGGGTGTGAGGGGACCACTGAAACAGCTTCGATCTAAGGTAAGTATTTCATAATGAGCTAGTATGCGATGCATACTAGCTCATTTTGCCTTTGTCTTGCAGGGTTTTTTTTTTGGAGTTTACAACCACTTTAATACATTTTATAGGATATAGGGTAAATGACTGGATAACCCAGGAATTCGCACTGATAATCAGGTAAGATCTCTGTGAGTATAAGTTATATGAACAACATATATATTGATACTATAGGCAGCGCAAGTCACAAGCCCCCATAGATGGCACCTGAAGGCCATGTGCCAAACCCAAAACAAAGTAAGTGAAGTTTCTAAAGGGTCTCTAGTATGACAGAGATGATTTATAGATCTATACTACCAAATAAGTGTTTTGCGCATAAGTTAAGAATGTGACAGCTGGGGCGTGGCCTGACCTGACTAGAAGATGGATGCTTAATCTCAGAGCTCCCGCCACCTCAGCCCTTCTTAACCAGATATTGGAGGTACACCCGATCCCCACAAGCCATTAAACCAGCTCACATCATGGGGACAGCATCCAGGAACTCATCGGCATCCAGATCGCGCTCCCCCCGTGAGTTACCCGGAGGCGCAAGCCAAAATATCCCGGAGATGTTCCGGACGAACAGGGGGAACATGGCGCCTTCCCGCCAAGGACTTACACAGACCCACTCTCAGGCACACTCAGCGCCCCTCCCGGGGATTACCCTGACAGAAACGCCAGCGACTCCCTCACCATCGGGAGCGGCGGAGAGTGGAGGCATGAATGCCCCCCCTCCTTCTCCTCAACTCAGCATTCACGATCTGCGGACGATAGCCGCAGATATTAAAGACACCTTGTCGGCGGCCATCTCTGAACTCCGCCTAGACATTCGGGCACTAGCGGATAGAGTGCATATAGTGGAAAAATTGGCTGAGAAGCATGAAACAGTTATCCAACGTGCTACCTGGCAGATTGACACCCACACCCTACAGCTCAGAGACATGCAGAGACATATGGAGGACCTGGACAACAGGGGGCGCCGCCATAACCTAAGAGTAAGAGGAATACCGGAATCAGTGGACGGAGAGCACATCTCTCAGGTAGTGACTGGACTTTTCAACGGCCTGCTCAACAGGCCGCCACAGACCCCAATTGAGATGGAACGTATCCACCGTGCCCTGAGACCCCGGGGTAGAGACACTGACCCTCCCCGGGACATAGTGTGCTGTATTGTGGACTACAAAATTAAGGAAGATGTGATGAGATCAGCAAGGGGCCAGCGCCTATCACATGAGGAGGCACCAGTTCAAATATTCCAGGATCTATCAGGGATCACCCTTCAACATCGCAGGGATCTGAGACCGTTGCTTGATGCCCTACGTGCCAAGGACATTCGCTATAAATGGAAGTTCCCCTTCTGTCTCTCCGCCGTACTGGATGGCCGCACAGCATTACTTAAGGTGCCTGAGGACTTGCCACACTTCTGTGACACGCTCGGCATTCCCCGAGTAGCTGTTCCGGATTGGTATGCTGCTTTCAGGAAGGCTGTACACAGACCGGGCACACGGGCTGAAGAGCCCATGGAAACACAAGCTGCTGGCGCTCGCAGGAGACGTTCATCGTCGGGTTCAAAGCGATACACTTCATCCCGCAACCCGCACCAGGAGCACAGCCCTTCCAACCCGCCGGGTCCTCGGAGAGCCCGCCGGGATTATTGATCGCGGCAGTCACTGCCTCAACCGTACGGTAACACTCTCTACTTGCCCCCCTCCCATTTTTTTTACGTGTTCTTTATTTCTGTTTTTGTTGCACTTTTTTTTTTTGTAGTGCTGGCCATGTTTGGGTCGGGCTGCCTGGACATACGGACTGGACTGTCCACACTTCTATATCCCCTGTTTAGCGGTTAACGATGCTGTTTGCCAGTCACGAGACAGTTGCGCACCTATCGTGACACGTTACACAGGTTTGGCTGGAAATACTACATTCCCCAGAACTCCCTGCGAGGCGCTGAAGGACCTTGGGCTACCACTTCCGCTGGCCGTGACGGACATCCGGATGCGACATTGATAACCAACACACAGACATCGCTCCGTACAGCTGAGTCACATATCCTGTCTTCCGGGCCGCCCATACCTGCCTCCTGTATGGAGACAGGACGGACAAAGACTACCAAGCACAGACAGGCAAGCCATGGCACGGGGACCCTCCTAGCCGCCCGAACTTCCATTACCTCCCGCAGAACTTGACCTTGGGAGCATTGGCTAGAGATATGCCCTTTCTGGCCGTCAGGAGACAGGTAAGATCTATGCCTAGGCTTACGGGACAATGTTTCCTTAGCCTGTCCCAGAGACTCGGGCTTATTATTACCTGGACATGCTCATATTTGAAGATTGCCCCATTTAAGACACCAGACATGACTGCTATACACTCACTCTCCGTGGCCATACCTGTGTGAAAATGGTCTACATCCACCTACAAATGAGGATCCTATGTATTACGCTAATTAATCTCCCCACCCTTTTCAGGTTATATGTAGATAGCGATGCAATGTTTGCTGGCAGCTAGAATGCATGCGACGCCACGGATAGATACTCCACATGCGGATATAGCGGCCGCATGTACTCTGAAGGGCATTCCCTGGCAACACTAAAAGTGAGCTTACGGAGGTCATATTGCCGCTGACATACATAGGACCCGGGGTGGGAGCTGAATTCTCCATATGCGATATTCTACATTGTAGCATGCTGAAGGCCCTGCGATCCTCACACGCTGGTTTGACTCAACATGATACACTCTACTCGAGGAATGTCTATTACTGTTTAATTGTTTTGGTTTATATAGATGTTACTTACTTAGCTTACTCTGATTGATGTAAGCCTATCACACCCCCCCTGCAGGGTCTCTCGCACGATTTATTGCGAGGACACTCCGGCGGAAGAGTATGAGGCTATGGTTCTGTTTAGTTACACCTCTGTTTCCACTGAGCTGATCGGTATGCCTACTGCTGCACGGGCACTAACGAACGTTACGCTTTCCTTAGTGTGTTTATATTGGCTCGGCAATACGTGCCATCATCCCTCCCCCCCCGTAGATATCTTACAGGGGAAGTACCTCCTCGCATCACATTAGGCTACATATACTCTGAGGTGGCGGACCTCTCCGTACATCTGTGGTGGTGTACATACTTCTGGTTTGGTTTGGACCAAACCCCACACAGTAGCGTGTAGTGGGGTCAGCACCCTACTGGCTGTGCTGTCGTCATATACGCTCTGTAATTCTCCGACAAGTTTGTCCTCCCCCATAGAAGAGGTTGGCGAAGTCCATCCTCCTCTTCGGTTATTCTCCTGCAAGTGATATACGCCCCTAATTTGTACTAACTAGTACATATCCGCTACCCCCCCTCTCCCTATCGTTACCCAACACCGCCCCGATCCTCCCTCCCTGCCTCCCCCCTCAATATGACAGAAGCCTCCGACTCTGCTACTACAAACCCGTGTGGCCAGGGATCCCCAATGAAACTTAAACTTTATTCCCTGAATATTCGTGGGTTGAATACCCCTGAAAAACAATCACAACTACTTTACACTCTCCAGAAAGCCAAAACGCACATTGCACTTCTCCAAGAAACTCACTTCAGATCAGATAGTATCCCCAAACTCCATAACCATTTTTTTCCAACAGTATACCATGCTGCTAATGAGGAGGCTAAATCAAAAGGCGTCTCTATCCTAATTTCTAAACATTGCCCCATTAAGATCACAGAAACCCAAAGTGACGCTAAAGGTCAGTTCCTCTTTCTCAAAGGTTCACTGCATGGTAGACCCCTGACCATCGCAAACATCTATGCCCCGAATTCGCTTCAGGTTTCCTTCTTCCACACCACACTCCACCAACTTACCGCATTCCAATCAGGCACTCTCATCCTAGGCGGTGACTTCAATGTCCCACTGACTCCAACCCTAGATACCTCCAATGGGTCCTCGTGTATGACGTATAGGGCCCTCCGCGCGATCAAATCACAACTGCAGATCCTCTCCCTTCATGATACTTGGCGTACGCTGAACCCAAACGTCAAAGACTTTACTTTCTTTTCCCCTCCGCACAATAAATATTCTAGACTTGACCATTTCTTTCTCTCGCAGAATGACCTACCCATGCTTACTGAGGCCACGATTGAACCAGGGCTCCTTTCGGACCACAACCCTATTACCATGACATTGACATTTCCACTATGGCACCCTAGATCCGAGATCTGGCGCATGGATGATTCCTTGCTGTCAGATCTGAAATATACCCACTTAATATCGGACGGTCTATCCCATTATTTTGCAGACAATGTCACAGACGATGTTTCCCCTATCACAGTCTGGGCCGCACACAAATGTGTCATTCGGGGCAAGATTATCTCCCTGATGGCCGAGAGACACAAGCTCAGGAAAGCACGCATCGAGGAACTGTCTAACCATGTTAAAACCTTAGAACGAGCACACAAACTCTCCTTGGCGACCAAATGCCTTGCTGACCTCCTTACGGCCAGAGAGGAATTGTTATCGGAACTCCAGGCAACGTTGAAACGCAAATTTGCACTGACACAAACTCTTTTATGAGTTCGGTAACAAGTCCGGGAAGCTTTTAGGGAGAGCTCTACAAAAGAAAAAGTCTGCAAACACCATACAATCCATCAGAACCCCCTCGGGGACCAACATAGCCAACACAGAAGCTATAGCGAAACAGTTCGTTAATTATTTCACAAAATTATATAACCTACCCAAACCCTGTCTACAGACCGACTCCATTGACCGATCGAAAGCCATAACAGACTTCTTAACTCAGTATAGTCCATCCCCACTCAGCCCCGAAGACCTAGGGGACATTGACCTCCCCATCTCCGTAGAAGAAACTCTCTCAGCACTAAAACAACTGAAAGCAGGCAAGAGCCCTGGACCGGACGGACTTTCGACTAATTACTACAAATCCTTTGCGGACCTACTGATTCCCCACTTTCTCAAAGCTTTCAATACTCTTCCCACCTCCTCCCTCCCTCATACTGATATCCTTGAAGCACACATTACCCTGATACCGAAGCCAGACAGGGACACCACGTTAGTGACTAATTACCGCCCAATCTCACTACTTAACGTAGATGTTAAGCTCTACGCCAAAATCCTAGCGAACCGAATCCTCCCTTTAATCCCCAATTATATTTCACTGGATCAAGTGGGCTTTGTCCCTGGCAGGGAAGCCAGGGACAACACAACAAAGGCCATCAATATACACCACTGGTTGACTTCCACTAACAACAAAGGTTTCTTCCTTTCCCTTGATGCGGAGAAGGCGTTCGACAGAGTGGCCTGGGACTACATGTCTGCTACACTATTGGCGATGGGGCTTCCCCCTCGCCTTCATCAAATGATTATGGCATTGTATGCGTCCCCTACGGCTAGACTCAGGGTCAATGGCCGGCTGTCGGACGCCTTCTCCATAACCAATGGCACAAGGCAGGGCTGCCCTCTTTCCCCCCTTATTTTCATTCTCACCATGGAACCCCTCCTCCGCAGACTGCGGGAAAACCCTGATATTAAGGGGATCGAGATTGGTCATAGGCCATACAAGATAGCAGTCTATGCTGATGACATCCTACTATTCCTTACAGATCCCCTAACCACTCTCCCTAATCTCCTCAAAGACTTCGAACTCTTTCGACAACTCTCCAACCTGCAAATTAACTTTGATAAATCGAAAGCGATTAACATAACACTACCGACGGCATTGGTAGCTCTCTGTCAGTCCAACTTCCCTTTCAGCTGGGAAACCAACGATATCACGTACTTTGGCATTAAACTACCCACTAAACTCTCCGACCTATATGCCAGAAACTTTACACCCGCACTACGTAAAATTCAGGGAGACCTCACGGCGTGGACTAAGGGCCCTTTTTCATGGTTCGGCAGAGCGGCAATTTTAAAAATGAACGTCCTCCCCAGATTGCTCTATCTGATGCAAGCTGTCCCAATAAAGTTACCTCCGTCATTCTTCACATCCTTCAAACGGATGTGCAGACACCTCCTATGGTCATCCCATCCTCCCAGGCTAAGCTGGGAAAAACTCATCCTACCCAAGCATAGGGGAGGGTTGGGATTGCCGGATCTACGCACGTACTACAGGGCATGCCAGCTCACAAGAATTGTGGATTGGCATACCCATGAGAACACCAAGGCATGGATCCATTTGGAAAATGCTTTCGCTAACATACCGATCTCCCACCTCCCTTGGATCAACCCGAGATCGGTCCCTACTGAATGCACAGCCCACCCCCTTATAGGCCCCACATTGCATAATTTTAGAACTACGGGTCGTATTCTCAACATGACCCCTTACCCGGGCCCCATGACACCACTTGACAATAACCCAGAATTCACTCCTGGTATATACGCCAATACCCAATACGAGCTGGCCGCCCCCCAACCGACGAGGGCCTCACAATTTTTTGAGGGTGGCGTACGCCTCTCTCAACCTGCCATGGCCTCTAAATTTTCCTATCTATCCATTCCCTTTTTCAAATTCCTCCAAATCAGACACTTCCTACATAGCGTTCAACCACTGTCTCAATGGTCAAGGGACCATACGCCCTTTGAGGATCTCTGCAGTAGATCAGAACCTCAGACCCACTTGATCTCAACAATCACTGCTCTCTTGCTCGACAATCCCCCTTCTCACGACAGAATTCATGGCAGGTGGGAAAATGACCTAGCCATGGAATTATCTGCTGAAGACTGGGCACGCGTACATGAGCACACACATAAGGGGTCCATAAATGTCTCGACACAAGAGAACAGGTACAAACTATACTCTAGGTGGTACCGTACGCCCGACAAAATTCATAAATTCTGTCCGAGGGTGTCTCAGGACTGCTGGAGATGTAATTCCGCTTTAGGATCTCTTATCCACATTTGGTGGGAATGTCCTTTAATCCAGGAATTCTGGAGAGAAGTACATGTCCTGATTACTCAAATTACTACCTATTCACCAGACTTTAGTCCAGCCCAATACCTACTCCACCACACGACCCTCCCAAGGGCAGTCTACAGGAAATCCCTCACCCTACATCTTATCAACGCTGCTACCCAATGCATCCCGGTCCACTGGAGGAGTACCACCCCACCAAGCATTTCTGAATGGCACACCCGGGTAGACAGAATAGCAGACATGGAGAGGCTTATTCACCAAGCTAATGATGGCTCGACCAAGTTTGGGACTACGTGGGCATGCTGGCTCCACTATAGACACTCCACGCGGTCAGGGAACCCCTCTACCGTGCCTACAACTAGTACAGGGGAACGCGAGAATAATCCGGCCATGGAAGCATGAGTCCTCCGTCTCCCCCCCCCCCATCTTCTCCCTCCCTTCATCTCAGAAATATATGGATTACCTACCCTCACAATGTGGGAATATACGTACGCCGTTTTGTACTTATATTCACCCATAAACGATGTGTCATGCTATTTAATCAGTCTGATAGCACCCCTCAAGCCTACAGGGAACGGTTTCCGTTTAGATGGAGCAGTTACGATCAGACCTATCAAGTATCCCCGCCCGCTCACAGCAAGCACCCTATCTGGGGTGAGCGGGTGGGAATAAACCCAATGGAGATAGACCATCCCACCACTTTGCCATGCCTTGGTCATCCTTCCTAAAAAAAGGACCGGATATCCCCTAAACCCTCGAGACTGGAGCTCACATGGTTAGTAATACAACTGGAGGGTATCGGAAACCACCACCCTCCACATGTTAAGACAAGGTTCTGAAAACATTTGTTTAAGCTATTTTGCTCAATGGCACGGAGGTATTTTATGTGTGTATACAGTACTTTTAATTTCTGCACGAAATTATACTTGGAAATCTCGTGGAATTTTCTGTAACTGTTACTTCACGTGTATATGTTAATCTTTAATAAAAAATTATTCGGAAAAAAAAAAAAGAATGTGACAGCTGCAGTGATTTATATTGTTCTTTATTACCATGACACTTCAATTTATGTACACTTATTGGAACATGACGATTAACTTTTTTTTTTTTTTTTTAGAAAAATGATATTTATGCCTCTAAAAGAAAGTAGTTTGTCCACTGAAAAGTGCTGGGGAATTGTACCTACTACATATTTGAATGTCTGCATTCAACAGTGAAGCCTGGTAGAGATTTCTTGCAGGTTCTTCACAAATTGATAGCCCCCTCACTACAAGTACAGGCAGATTATTATTCATCATGCAAAATGATAGGCAAGGCATTTGGTGCCAACTTTCTGCAGTGTGAAAATTTAGCTAAAAACATTCATCAGAGATAAAAAGCCAAGAACCCTATTAACAGATTGTATGACAACATAGCCACGATCTTAAAGTGGAGCGCCACCCAAAAAGGGAAGCTCCGCTTGTTCGCACCCTCCACTGCCACATTTGGCACTTTCTGGGGGGGAGTGGGTACCTGGTTTTGACAGGTACTTGCTCCCACTTCCGGGTAAGATCACCGTACGACAATCTACATTTCTGGACACGCAGAGGTCCCAAAAGACGGCGGGACCATTCAGAAAGGCTCGCGCGTGCGCAGTAGGAAAGGCTTCACTTCCCATTTCCTTTACTAAAAATGCCGGTGCCAACATCTGAAGCCTATTGACAAATCGGCTATGGGTGCCAACATCACGGGATCCCTGGACAAGCAAGTATCCTCATATTAAAAGTCAGCTACTGACTTTTCATTTTTTTGTTTTCCCAGACGGGAACTCCTCTAACATTATGAAGCCAGCTTGGGATAGAATGTAAAGAATTAAGACAGCCGAAGTCTGGGGTGGAACTATGGAAAGGTCTCCAGAATGCTTGGAACTTGCCATGCAAGTACCTTTATAAACTGCATGCAAGTGTTCCTAAGGCTCGATTCACATCTAGGCATATGGCTTTTGAGCATTTGCTGTGCTTTCTGCTTTTTTTTACCGCGATTTGCGTTTATGTTTTATTTTTTTTTCATTTGTTGGGCAGCTTTAAAAAACTCAAAACGTGGTAAAAACACACTACATACTTTTCTGCAGCTTCTCCATTGAAGTCTATTGAATCAAAACATGGGAAAAAAAAGCAACGTTTTGCGTTTAAAAAAAAGTCCCTGACCCTTTGCAAAAAACGCAGAGGTACAAAAATGCATTGATATGAACATGTTCTTAAGGAATCCATGTTAAAAAAAAATGGCCTGCGTTTCTGCAAAAAGCATGAAAAAACGCATTGGTGTGAATGGAGCCTAAGAGTAGAGCTGTTGTGTAAATGGCAACACCTGTTAGTGGTCAGCAGGAATTTTGGGGCCCCTTACACGGCTTCAGGCATGGGCCCCCTGGAGCAGAGGAGAGCCGGGGGGGTGCTGCCGCCGCAAATTGGGAAGCGGGGGGGCAGCCGCGAATTGAGAAGTGGGGGGTGCTGCTGCCACGAATTGTTGAGGTCAGGGGGGCTTTGGGTGCCGACGAACAAAATAAGAAAAAAAAGGGGGGGTTGCCATCTGGGGCCCCGGGGACCTCCGGACCCCTTAAAAAAAAAAAAAATGATAAAAAATAAAATAAAAAATTTTTTTTTTATAAAAAAAAGTTTTTTTTGTAAGGGGCCCGGGATGGCAACCCCACCTTTTTTTTTTATATAAAAAAGGGGGGGGGTTGCCAGCTGGGCCCTGGGGACCTTACAAAAAAAAGGGGTTGCCATCCGGACCCCTTACAGGTGTATTGCCTGTACCCCCCTGATGGTCAGTCACAGCCATGGGCGTCCACAGGTAGGGGGAAGGGGGGGCGAGTGACCCCCCCCCCTGGATTAGGCAAGGGTCTGCCGTGGCCGCATCTGTAGCTGTGCTGGCTCTTTAGGTTTGAGAGAGTCGGCCTCCACAGCTGCTGCAGATAGTGTCACTGAGTTTACAGAGCTCTTTACTGCCACCTCTGGCTGCTTCCTGTATGTGCGTGCCTCGTGTTTGCTTTGCTGCCTGTTGGATTTTCACAGGGACATGTGGAAACAGGACAGAAGGAAGACCACCTTACAAGTGGGGGCTGTGAGTACAAGTGAAGGGAGGAGGCTGTTTGTGTACGGGGGGGGGGGGGGGCAGAGCTGTGTGTGTGTGCGCGGGGGCCTGACATATATACAGATGAGGGGGCCAGCTGAGTGCATACAGGTATGATCAGTGAAGGGGGGTGCCAGATATAGGAAAGATCATATCATCTGTCCTGTCCTGAGCTATATACACCCATCTTCCTTCCTGTATTCCTCCATCATCACTGACTGCAGATGTATATCATCTGTCCTGTGTATATATAGCTGTATACAGGACAGATGATGTATATCTGCAGTCAGTGATGGAGGTAGGTCTCTATATACAGGTAGCTGTATATACCCACCTTCCTTCCTGTATATAGAGACCTTCCTCCATCATCACTGACTGCAGATATACATCATCTGTCCTGTATACACCCACCTTCCTTCCTGTATATACTAATACCATCCACCCCCTATATATACACACACACACACATACTGTACACCATCTGTACTGTACAGGCCACATTTGATGAGCACAACAAGGCTGTAATTGATGGGACATGCCTGCGCTTTATGTGATAATGACTAAGCCCCTCTCCTTCATGACATTGTCGAAAAGGGGCGGAGCATGGATGACCTAAAAGGATGCCCCCCTCCCCCCCGAAAAAAGTTCTGCGGACGCCCATGGTCACAGCAAATATTGAAGGCCAGGTTCATAACAGAGGCCTTTTCTAATGTCCTTTCTGCTCAATCCATTCTAGTGTGTTTATATCTCATTTACATCACAGGATGTGCCCTTGTGGCAAACAGAGGCCGGAGTGAAGGAAAGACTAGATAAACTTAACAAATAAAATGACCAGGACCAGATGGGCTTACCCCCGAGAGTCCTCAGAGAACTCAGTCAGGTAATAGCTAGACCAGGGCTCAAAATTTCAAGTCCAGAGCTACTAGCCAGGCCTTAAGGGTTACTCGCCACCAGTTGCCCCACCCAACCCCTACCCTGCCCCGCCCCTAAACACACCCTCATAAATTATCTCACGAAATGACACTTAAATGTTTTATGCAGAATTAAGAAACTTTATCCATGCTCATCAATGCAGCCTCACCCGTGTCCACCAATGCAGCCTCACCCGTGTCCATCATGCAGGGGAGCAGAGGAGAGGAAGAGCATTGCCTGGCCGGATCATAAGAGCGCAGAGGGACATCACTGGAACAGCTTTGATTTCAATTGCTGTGTTCCCGCCGCTCGGCGAAACATACAGCCACGCCCCCTGAACTTTGATTCACGTCACTCGTCCAGGGATTGGATGGTAATGCACTTGGGGCAAAAAAACATAAATGCAAACTACTCACTGGGGGAGAACCGATGGGGGAATCAAGGATGGAGAAAGATCTGGGGGTTCTAGTAGATGACAGATTGAGCAATAGCATGCAATGTCAAGCTGCAGCTACCAAAGCCGGCAGAATATTAGCATGCATAAAAAAAATAATAACTCCAGAGATAGTTCAATAATTTTATCACTTTATAAAACATTGGTTAGACCACATCTGAAGTATTCTGTCCAGTTCTGGTCACCAGTCCTCAGAAGGAACGTTCTGTAACTGGAGAGAGTCCAAAGAAGGGCAACAAAACTAATAAGGGGACCGGAGGACCTAAATTACGAGGAAAAGACTGCAAACACTACATTTATTTTCGCTGGAGAAAGACGCTTGAGAGGAGATACGATAGCGATTTACAAATATCTCAATGGCGATCCCATCATAGGAAAAAAACGATTCAGTCTCCAGGAGTGTAAGAGGACACAGGGCCACACAATGAGATTGTCGGAAAAGCGGTTTAACCTTAAACTGCGCAGGTGTTTTTTCACTGTAAGGGCAACAAGGATGTGGAACTCTCTTCCACAATTGGTGGTGACTGCGGGGAGTATTGGTAGTTTTAAGAGACTCTTAGATGTGCATCTTGAGGAACACGACATACAGGGATAAGGGAAATGACAATGCATACTGGGGAGGCAGAATACTCACTTAAATGGATGCGCACCGGAAGGGTTAAGTGTGCCCGGTAAAAAGTATTCGCAATAACCCACGCCCAAAGGGTGAAACAGCAAATGATCAGCTTGTGTTCTCAGAAGTAAGCAGTTAGAAGTCTTATAAGGCACTAAATCACAAGCCAGCGAGAACTTTTGATAGGTAGAAGAAAAGGCCGCTAATTTTAGACAAGCTAAAAAGTCGCACTAAAAAGCAGATTATAATTTTTTATTATTATATTATTTTGCCCCAGTCACACAGATTACAATCAAACCTATTCATCAGTTGGAATACCAGAGGAAAAAAAAAAAAAAATGATAGGCCTCTCCACAGAGTTGGTGGCAGAAGTGTAAATTACTGAGACACTTGGCAGAGACAAACAGTAAAGATAAAGGCTCTGTCATTCGCGCAATTGGAATACTTTCAAGGCAGAAGATGGCAAAAAGACGAAACAAACAACAGATAAGTGAAGAGATCTTTAATGTTAGTTAAAAAAAAAACTCTCAAAATCATGTTTTGCCTAAAATATTTTTAATTCTCACTGTTAAAAATCAGATCAAGACAAGCTGATATACAGATGCTGATCCAGTCCAAGTACACATATATACATATACATACACACATTCAGTAAAAACATTCCAGTCATGGGGTCTCGCTTGCAATGTCAGAGACTTATGGTACATATATATACATATAGTATCTCCCAGAAAATATTAACTAAATCATGTTAACAGTTTACAGTAAGGCATAGTGTTTTATCTGCATTAACCTTTGCATAAGAGTCCTCAGAATTGTTATGCTTCTTATCCAATACTCTTAATACCTGATCTCTAGCAGTATGCGTCAGGCAGGATGTTAAAAATGTGCAAGTAGTAAGACAAAAGTGGTTATATTTTTTGTTAAGTTTTTTTTTTTCAAAACATATAGACTGTTGATTCAGACTGTACTACACTCTTTTCTTTCCTCTCCCTAAAAACTGTTTAAAGGCAATGACATTCATGATAACAGAGTTTTTATGGACTTTTGTAGTCCATTCAGATATACTACCACTCATACAGGCTTTAGAAAATCAGCATGGAGATTGACCACATCCCAAGCCTGACAGGGAGAGGCTCAACTCTTCAGCTACTACGAAGAGAGTGGCCTGGATCAAGGGACCACTTTGATACTAAAAATAAAACGCAATTTTTCGACAATACAAACTTTACAGATTGTGGAAATACCGGCTTAATGTGTCGTGATTAAGTTTAGGACCATGGTACAGCGAGAACCCCTTAAAAATATTCATAGGGTCATTAAACCCCAATGTGTTATTTTAACCATAAGCGGAGTCTAGTAGGATTATTCACCTGCTGGCTTCTTAGACCACTTGAGAAATCCAGTAGAAAGACTCCCCCCCCTGTAGTTTATTGCTCTGCTTCCACCTACCACAAATTCTTGGGTGTGTCTGGTCCTGCTTTTAGATATTCCCACTCCTATCCAACAGGAATAGTGGAACCCCCTTTAAATGTCATGAAAGATGTCCTAGCCTGGGAACTCAAGCAAAAACCTTGTCACTAAAGACAAGGAGAAAAACTCTTTATCTACAAAAACTAGAATATTTAGGTTGGGTGGGCTAACACTTTATTATTGGTGATACAAGGTGAGTAGATGCTATGATCAGCAGCCATATTTTGAACAATAGTCACTCAACAAAAACTAATAAAACAACCGAAATCAAAAACAAACTATATACTGCTAATCCCTGAGAGATAGCTTGAAACTATGGAAGACCTGCATATATACAGGTAGCCAAGACCTTTCATGGTTAGAAAGAGCATAGTAGGGATCCACCTGATTCAAAAATACAGCCAAAGAAACCATTAAAAAAAAAAAAAAAAGATAGGGCCAGCCCTAGATTCATGAACTGCATTAAGGCACTGTGAGCTTAATAAGATGCCAGAGAAAAAGGCCTTCGAGGAAATGTTGAATGCTGAAAAAGGTTAGCAGTTTAGCACCGACTGGGGTGTACAGTGTTCTAACTACATTTCTAGAGCCCATCCTATGGGGGAAATAAAAAGTTGTGATAAAAAATACGAAAACACGTGGAACCATTTTCTGATATCTTCAAAACCACTGCAGGTGCAGGAATGAGGTACATCAGCGGAAGGGCAGACTTGTGATTGGCACAACTCGTGGATATGCAGGTAAGTGCTTCTGGCCCCTAAAAGTTCCCTAGTCTTAAGGCAAAGTGATTAGGGTCGATGGAATCTGGAGAAGAAACAGAACTGTAAGTTGTACTGCATAGATATTGACTTTAAATGCATAACTATGTGCTCAAAAAAGGACTCACCGTGTGTTGTGTTTGCTCTCTTCATGAACAGCCATTTCTGAGCTCTTGAAGTCATTCAGTTCTTTACGAATTGCTGCCTGCAAGACATAGGAACTTGTTAATTACGGTAATAAAGAAAAAAAAAAAAAAGACCAAAAAACTGTTGCTTTACCCAAGGCACCCAAGAAAAGCAAACTTCCTACTGATACCAATAATACTACCAACTTTGTGACACATAAGTAAACTGTATTATTTAAAAATCTAACATCTTTAATCCTCATTTAAAATGTGTTTTAAGAATGCACAAATTGATTCCATTTTTATTGAGAGACTTTTTTTCTCCCATGCTACACTGGGAGGTTCAAAAAGCATATGATCAGCTGCAGGAAGCCATCATAAGACACATTTAAAGTGGAAGTAAACCTCTCTATTGTTTTAGCCAAGGAAGCAGCCATCTTTGCCTCTGTTTAATCTACAACTGCCATGATGCTGCACATGTGATCAGTTACACCAGGCATTGGATGGTTTGACAGTTTGGTTGAGAGCACAACCAATGGGAGTGTTACATTTCCGGCTCATGCCGGAAATGAAACTGTTTTATGGATGGGTTTACTTCCGCTTTAACCACTTAAGGACAGGGCCTATTTTTCAGACTCGGTGTTTACAAGTTCAAATAATTAATTTTTGCTAGAAAATTACTTAGAACCTAAAAACATTATATATATTTTTTTCTAACACCCTAGAGAATAAAATGGCAGTTGCTGCAATACTTTGTCACACCGTATTTGCGCAGCGGTCTTACAAGCGCACTTTTTTGGGAAAAAATACACTTTTTTTGAATAAAAAAAAATAAAACAGTAAAGTTAGCCCAATTTTTTTTAATATTGTGAAAGATAATGTTACGCAACATGTCACGCTTTAAAATTGCGCCCGCTCGTGGAATGGCAGGAAACTTTGACCCTTAAAAATTTTCATAGGCGCCGTTTAAAAATTTCTACAGGTTACCAGTTTTGACACAGAGGAAGTCTAGGGCTAGAATTATTGCTCTCACTATTGATCGCGGCGATACCTCACATGTGTGGTTTGAAAAACATTTTCATATGTGGACGCTACTCACGTATGCGTTCGCTCCCGCACGCGAGCTCGACGGGATGGGGTGCTTTCAGTTTTTTTTTTTTATTATTTTACTTTTTATTTTGACACTGTCCTTTTGAAAAAATTGTTTTGGGTCACTTTTATTCCTATTACAAGGAATGTAAACATCCCTTTTAATAGAAAAAAAGCATGACAGGACCTCTTAAAGCGGAGTTCCACCCAAAATTGGAACTTCCGCTTAATCCACTCCTCGCCCCCTTACATGCCACATTTGGATGTCATTTTTTTTGGGGGGGGAAGTGGGGGCTTCAGTAGGAGTGAAACTTCCTGTCCCACTTCCTCCTTCCCCCCTAAGGACCGTTTAGGCCAGGGCTATGCAAATAGCGGACCCCCAGCTGTTGCCAAACTACAAGTCCCATGAGGCATAGCGAGACTTTGACAGCAGCAAGCATGACACCCAGAGGCAGAGGCATGATGGGACTTGTAGTTTTGCAACAGCTGGAGGTCCGCTAATTGCATATCCATGGTTTAAGCGATACATCATATCGCCTACTGGCGGCCCCTCCTTGTAGGAGATCACCTGGGACACGTGACAGGTCCCAGGCGATCGCCTGTCCACTCAAAGAGTGCTGCGCCGTTCGCGCATGCGCAGTGAGTGCCCGGCAGTGAAGCCAAAAGCGGTCACGGCCGGGTGCCCACAGTTATAATGGGAGGCAGGGGGGGGTGGGGGGGGGGGGAAGAGGAGCGAAACTCCGGGCGTCGCTGGACAGTGGAACAGGTAAGCGTATGTTTATTAAGAGCCAGCAGCTACACTTTTTGTAGCTGCTGACTTTTAATAAACATAAAAAAAGGTTGGAAATCCCCATTCAATATGAGATCTGGGGTCAAAAAGATCTCATATTTACACTAAAATGCAATAAAAAAAAAAAAAAAAAAGTGATTTGAAAAATAAATAAATAAAAATTTCTCCTTTAAGAGCATTGGGCTTCCGGCAGTCAATGCTATGGAGCTGAGTGGTGGCCATCTTCCACTCACTCGGCAGCCAGGGGAGAGGACGCGATTGTCCGGTAAGCGCCAGAGACCACCGAAGCGTGGCGGAAAAGCCCCTCTCCTGCCCCGATAAAAGTGATCTTGCGTTGAAACCGCCACACAGACCACTTTTATCTGAAAGCGGACTGCCCGATGAAGAAGATACCAGGGTTATGGCAGCTATCTGCTGCCATAACAACGGTATTCCTCTTCAAACAGCTGCCGTATGACGGCAGGCTGTCCGTAAGTGGTTAAAGTGATTGTAAAGTCACGTTCTTTTTCCTTTAAAAATAAACAAACATATTATACTTACCTGCTCTGTTGCAGTGGATTTGCACAGAGCAGCCCAGATTCTCCTCTTCTCGGGTCCCTCTTCTGTGATCCTGGCCCCTCCCTTCTGTTCAGTGCCCCCACAGAAAACAGTTTGAGCCTGAGCCGAATCACAGCTCTCTGTGTCCTTTCAGACACAGAGCCCCACCCCCTTGCCGATTGCCTAGCTGACTTTGATTGAAGCAGCGGCAATCATTGGCGCCGCTGCTGTGTCTCAGCCAATCAGAGGGAGGATGGCTGACACACTTGTAAACATTGCTGGAAAGGGATTTCAGGGGTAAGTATTGGGGGGGGGGGGGGGGTGGAGGCTGCTGCACACAGAAGGCTTATCTTAATGCGTAGAGTGCATTAAGACCTTCTGCCTTTACAACCCCTTTAAAGTTTGGATTCAATGGTACTATAAGTGTTTAAGTTTATTCCTTTTTGGACTACTGCATAGATCTGGGAGAATTACACAAAAGGACACCAAAATGTAAAATATTAAATGCACGTTTGTTTTTTGCACAGAGCAGCCCAGATCCTCTGCCGGCGTTCTTAGCCCCTCCCTCCTGCTGCGTGCCCCCACAGCAAGCAGCTTGCTGTGGGGCCATCCAAGCAGGCTCACTCTCGAGTCAGGGCTCTGTGTGTCCATTCACATGCAGAGCTGTGGTTTGCCCCTGCTGTTGCCTCAGCCAATGAGGAGTGAGAGCCCTTGGAGAGCTGAGGCTATCGCGCACATCGCTGGATCGCAATGGGGCTCAGGTAAGTTTTTTTTGGGGGGGGGGGGGGGGGGGCTGCTGCAGATTTTCTACTTTCATTCATAGAATGCCTGAAGGTAAAAAAAATAGGATTTTTGTACTCGCCGTAAAATCCTTTTCTCTGACATCCATGGACTGACACGGCGTCTCTTACACTTTACACGTGGGTTATGTCCCTGCTTGGGAGAAGATCTAGGCAGAATGTGAGATGTTATACATACATTCTAAAAAGCCAGAGCTGATTAGCCCCGCGGTCCCTCTGGACATAACCCTCCCACTGCAGTCAGCAGACCTCAGTTCGTAACAAAGCAGTACAAACCTTAAAAAGGGTGGGTGCCGTGTCAGTCCATGGATGTCAGAGAAAAGGATTTTACGGAGAGTACAAAAATCCTATTTTCTCTTATCATCCATGGACTGATACGGCGTCTCTTACACTTTACACGTGGGATGTCCCAAAGCAGTGTCAAGAGGGATGGGAGCAGTATAAATGGAAAAACCAAAAACTTCACTCCAAACAAGGTAGAGCTCCTCAACGGAGGAGTTGCAACTTTAAAGAGCGGCCTGCAATACCTTGCGGCCGAAGGAAGCATCCGAAGATGCAGCCACATCAACCTTATAAAACTTAGAAAAGGTATGAACGGACGACCAGGTCGCCGCCTTGCACACTTGTGCAACCGACGCTTGATGTCGGAAAGCCCAGGAAGCACCAATTGCCCTGGTGGAATGCGCCGTAACCGGAAAGGGAGGCGCCCGCCCCTTGAGAGCATAGGCTTGAATGACAGTTTGTCTGATCCACCTAGAAATGGTGGCAGACGAAGCCGCTTGGCCCTGTTTTGGACCAGAGACAGTCACAAACAAACAGTGTGTCAGACTTTCAAATAGAAGCAGTAGCAGACAGGTACACCCGCAAGGCTCGTACCACATCCAATGTGTGAAGCGCAAACTCTCTGGGATGCGATGGGTGAGGACACAAGGACGGGAGGACAATGTCCTCATTTAGGTGAAAGGCCGAGACCACCTTTGGCAAAAAAGAAGGTTGCGGACGCATCACCGCCTTATCCTTATGGATGACCAAATAGGGCGACTTGCAGGACAAGGCCGCCAACTCAGACACTCGTCTAACAGAAGTAATGGCCACTAAGAAGGCCACCTTCTGAGACAAAGTCAAGAGGGGAATATCTCTGATATTTTCAAAGGGAGGTTCCTGGAGAACCGAGAGCACCAAATTCAGATCCCACGGGGGGAGAGGAGGCTTAACAGGAGGAAGCACATGGCGAACCCCCTGTACAAAGGTGCTAACCAAAGAATGACCCGCTAGCGGTCGCTGAAAGAAGACGGTCAAGGCCGAAATCTGACCCTTAATGGTACTCAAAGCAAGCTTCTGGGTCACGCCACGCTGCAGAAAACGCAGGATTCTGGGGACGGAATACGTCCGCGGACGCCAGTCCAGCTCTTCGCACATGGCGATGTAAGCTTTCCAAGTACGGTGATAGATCTTTCTGGAGGAAGACTTCCGTGCCCTTAACATGGTCGAAATGACCGAATCCAAGAGACCTCGGTCTCTCAGCACCTGGCTTTCAATAGCCATGCCGTTAAAGCCAGAGACTGTAAAGCAGGATGAAATATAGGACCTTGAGAAAGAAGGTCCTCCCTCATTGGCAACCGCCAGGGAACGTCTGCGACGAGACGTATCAGATCGGCGTACCAGTGCCGCCGAGGCCAATCCGGAGCAATGAGGATCACCGGAATTCCCTCGGTCGCCACCCTGCGCAGCAGGCGAGGGAGCAACTGCAGTGGAGGATAAACGTACATCAGGTGAAAATGACCCCATGGGGCCACCAACACATCTGAGGCATCCGCCCAAGGATCCCTGGATCTGGCCACAAACCTTGACACCTTGCGATTGAGTCGAGAGGCCAGCAGGTCCACATCCGGCGTGCCCCACCAATCGGCAAAGGAGTTGAAAAACCTCCGGGTGCAAGGACCACTCTCCCTGGTCCAGCGTCTGGCAACTCAGATAGTCCGCCTGCCAATTGTCTACGCCCGGAATGTAGACGACCGACAGAGCCGGCACGCTTCTTTCGGCCCACCTTAGGATGCGGGCGACCTCGGAAGCCGCAGCTGAGCTCCGAGTCCCCCCCTGATGGTTGACATACACCACCGCCGTGGCGTTGTCCGACTGGATCCTGATGGAGCGACCCTGTAATCTCTCCGACCAAGAGGAGAGACACAGTCTGATTGCCCGTATTTCCAGAACATTGATCGGTAAACGGGCTTCGTCCGGAGTCCAAAGCCCTTGGGCCGACAAGACTCCCCAAACTCCCCCCCCAGCCCGTCAGGCTGGCGTCCGTCGTGATCACCGTCCATTGGATGGGGAGAAACGACCTCCCAAACTAAAGAGCCGGGGACCTCAACCACCACGCCAGGGACGCCCTGACCAGGTGACTCACCTGGATCTGAAGATCCAAGGACAACGGGGATTTGTCCCAAGTGGACAAGATCTCCTTCTGTAATGCCCTGGTGTGCGATTGGGCATAAGGAACGGCCTCGAAAGAGGCCATCATGAGTCCCAGGACTCTCATGCAAAAACGGATTGACGACCATTTTCGGGACGTCAGCAGCCGCACTGCAGACTGAAGTGTCAGCCGCTTCTCCGGAGGTAGGAATACCTTCACCTCCAAGGAGTCCAGAATCAGACCTAGATACTCCAGACGCTGAGTCGGGACCAGGACCGACTTCTGAATGTTCAGGAGCCACCCGAAGTCCCTGAGGGTCTGACTGACGATAGTCACACTTTCTTCTAATTCTGAGCCACTGACTGCTCTTAGAAGAAGATCGTCCAGATAGCCCACGATAGCAATGCCTCGCTGTCTCAGCAAAGCTAGAACCGGAGCAAGCACCTTGGTGAACACCCTCGGTGCCGAGGCTAGGCCGAAGGGAAGAGCCACAAATTGATAGTGGACTTTGCCGATCGCAAAGCGCAGAAACTTCTGGTGGCTTGCGCAGATCGGAACATGCAAGTAGGCGTCCTTGATGTCCAAGGATGCCAGAAAATCCCCTTGATGTAGTGTAGCGATCACCGTGCGAATGGATTCCATACGGAATTTTTGCACCTTCACGAAGGCATTCAGGGCCTTGAGGTCCAGGATTTCCCGAACCCCGTCCTTTTTTGGAACAAACAGATTCGAGTAGAACCCCTGAAACCTCTCCTGGGACGGAACCGGTACAATCACTCTGGACCCGATCAAATCCTGTACAGCCCCCAATAGGGCTGCCCAACGGGCAGGAAGGAGAGGGAGATTTGAGGGAAAGAATCTGTCTGGGGGCCAGGAACGGAACTCTATTCTGTATCCTGAGGTGACCACCTCGCACACCCACCGGTCGGAGATCCGGGAGGTCCACCGATCCGTGAACCTGCAAAGTCGTCCCCCCACCCGAGAGTCGGGCGGGGGGCAAGACTTCACGCGGAGGAGGGCTTGGAAGCCGGCTTGTTCGGCTTACGCACCCAGGGGCGCTTGTGTCCACCCGCCGCACTGTTGTCAGTCTGGGAGGGCTTACCCGTGGACTCAGACTGACAAAAAAAACCTTTTTTTGCTGGAAAGGAAGGACCCGGCTTACGGCGGGCCTCCTTACCCTTGATAGTCTGAGGAAGGAGAGTGCTTTTACTTCCCGTGACATCCTTGATGTCATCCAGAGCAGCACCGAAAAGTCTACCACCCTTAAAAGGTAGATCTGTCAGGAGCTTCTTAGAGGCTAGGTCAGCAGACCAGCATTTCAACCAGATAAGACGACGCAATACCACCGCCGAGACAGAGGCCCTGGATATTAATGGGGCCGCGTCCAACGTGGCGTCGCACACATAAATCAGGCCCTGCACCATCTGGTGGGCCAGAGCAATAGTGTCCGGAGGAAGATTATACTCCTGTACAGTTTGGTGCAAAATTTTTGCCCATTCCGTGAGTGTCCGAGACACAAGGGTCGCCGCTACAACAGGCCATAAGGCGGATCCCAACAAGGCAAACATGGCTCTGCTTACCATTTCTGACCTCCTGTCAGTGGGGTCCTTAAATGCAGGAGTCCCCTCCATCGGGAGAGTGGTGGCCTTGTTCAAACGGGCGACTGGAGGGTCGACCACTGGGGAAGAAGCCCACTTCTTAAGTAGGAAGTCTTCAAAAGGGGTAGCTGATAGACAAACACCGCGGGACCATAAAAGTCTTCTGCTGCTTTTCCCAGACCTGATCAATGAGCTGGTCAAAGAAAGGAACATACGGAAAAACTTTTTTAGAAGGCTTGGCCTTAAAAGAACCAAAGGAGACTGCCTCTGCCTGAGGTTCCATAGCCGCAGCATTCAGCTTGAGAGTGTCCCTCACAGCATCAATGAGTTTACTAACAAGCGCCCTGTCATTTACTGACTCAGAACTGGAGTCTTCCTCACAAGGAATGTCCCGTTCAAAACCATCCAAATATTCAGAGCTAGGGTCCTGAGCAGCACTAGCTAGGCCCATATCTGAATCAGCGCACTCCCCTTGTGGAGATAAAGTGGGGAGAGGGCGCTTTTTTGCTCCTTTGCGCTCGCACACCGCTTCCATCCTAGTAAGAAATGAATCCAGGACTGCCGACAACTGGTCCATGGGGACCGCAGGTGCTGGAGCACTGCCTGTCGCCTCTGGCATGTAAGGGGAAGCTGGTGACACTGACTCCATATTGTCCCTCTCTGAGACTCCTCAGAAAAAAAGTCCACCCACAAGCTGTGCTGACTGAGTAGGGGAATGCCCAGGGGACCCACCAACCTGACCAGGACCGCTCGGTTCCGCTGCCTTGTCTCTCTGCGCCGCGCTGTTCAGCGTGAGTGAGCTGAGAGGAGAGAGTGTGAGGAGATTCGCGCCGTTCCCAGCGGCGATAGAGGCCAAACAAGTGCTTGAAAAGCGCGCGGCTACAAGAAAATGGCCGCCGC
The DNA here is from genome assembly GCA_029206835.1 of Rana muscosa. Classification (NCBI taxonomy): domain Eukaryota; kingdom Metazoa; phylum Chordata; class Amphibia; order Anura; family Ranidae; genus Rana; species Rana muscosa. Next base: position 300,997,442 of record CM055117.1, read on the forward strand.
AATGTGCTCAGGCGATCCACGGCAAAATGGCCGCCAATGTAAAGTAATGCACAAACACAAAACATGGCGCCGAACGGTGCCCAGGCCCCCAAAACACTCAAAAAACAGCCCCAGCGATATGCAGACCAGCATGAGCCCCCCCCCCCCCAGGGCAGTGTGACCCTCAGGCACCCCACACAGCACAGCGCCAGCAATGGTGACAGAGAGTGACAATAAAACACAGGGGGAGACAGGGAAAATCCCCCACACAGAGAAACACACAGCATGTACTCACCTGCAAACAGGAGAGACTACTTACCCGTCCCCTGAGGGACCCACTGGTGTGTTTCTGACAGAACTATCACAGTGCGGTACTGAGTAGCTGTCGGCCCGGTCCACCGCGAATGATACAGCAGGACAATCTTGAGAGGACCGCGGAGCATGAAAGCCCACCGGCCACCCTCGGAGTCATGGGGCATGTCATGAACTGAGTCTCACGCACACAAGGCGAGGATCAGCACGCTCGATGGTTGGACAGGGAAGACTACGAGGATATCTTGTACCCAACCTGTTGCCCAGCCGACAGTTGATAGAAGATCTCAAAAATAAAATAAGAAAAATTCCAAAAGGAATAAAAAATAGGTCAGGAGACTGGCTCCTGAGAGAGCCACGTCTTCTCCTTCTGCTAGGCAGAAAAAAACTGAGGTCTGCTGACTGCAGTGGGAGGGTTATGTCCGGAGGGACTGCCCCCCATGGCGGGGCTGTTCAGCTCTGGCTTTTTAGAATGTATGTATAACATCTCACATTCTGCCTAGGTCTTCTCCTGCAAGCAGGGACATAACCCACGTGTAAAGTGTAAGAGACGCCGTGTCAGTCCATGGATAAGAGAAATATGGTGCCTTTATTTTCATTTGTTTTATTTCTTTATTCTTCTTTTTCGACAAAATATTACTTACATTTCAATACAGATATAATAACACGACATACAACATACAACTCTGTTAAGGTCTCAGCTTAGCCCCTACCTATAAACCTATTCATAACATTATAAGCAAATACTCTACACATTCTGCTCCACTTATGGCCCTTGTATTCTTTATCTGCTATTTTGGAGATTCCGTAGATCAGAAAAAGAAGGGAGAGGGGGTAGGAGTAGAAAAGGGGGGGGGGAGAGGGAGGAGGAAGATGGGGGGAGAGGGGAGGAGAGACCCGCGCAGGGTAGAGAGATGAGAGAGGGGGAAGAGAGAAAGGAAAAAAAAATCAATCTAGACACACCCTTAAGGGGTCCCCAAGAAATTGAGCTTGTGCTACCCTAAAAGTGGAGGAATTTAAAATGAACCTACTTTGTGTTGGAAAAATCATGAAGGCAGGTATTCCTGCCGAATATTAAGTGGAATAATAAAGACCCACTCAAAAAAAAAAAAAAAAAGGAGATCTAGACACCCCCTTATGGGGTCCCCAATTAATTGAGCTTGTGCTGCCCTAAAAGTGAAGGAATTTAAGATTAATCTATTTTATGTTGGAAAAATCAGGAAGGCAGGCATTTCCTGCCTAATATTAAGTGAAATAATAAGGACCCGCTCAAAAGAAGAGAAAAGAGAAAAAAAAAAAAAAGTGCCTTTAGAACTACTTTAAGGAAGAATATATATACAGTTGTGCTCATAAATTTACATACCCTGGCAGAATTGATGATTTCTTGGACATTTTTCAGAGAATATGAACACAAAAACTTTTCTTTCACTCATGGTTAAGTATTTGGCTGAAGCCATTTATTATCAATCAACTGTTTACTCTTTTTAAAATCATAATCACAACAGAAAACTACCCAAATGACCCTGGATGAAAAGTTTACATACCCTGGCGATTTTGGCCTGATACCATGCACACAAGTTGACACAAAGGGGTTTGAATGGCTATTAAAGGTAACCATCTTCACCTGTGATCTGTTTGCTTGTAATTAGTGTATATAAAAGGTCAACCAGTTTCTGGACTCCCGACAGACCCTTGCATTTTTCATCCAGTGCTGCACTGATGTTTCTGGATTCTGAGTCATGGGGAAAGCAAAAGAATTGTCAAAGGATCTGCAGGAAAAGGTAGTTGAACTGTAAAAAACAGGAAAGGGATATAAAAAGATATCCAAGGAATTGAGAATGACAATCAGCAGTGTTCAAACTCTAAGCCCTGGTTCACACTGGTGCGATTTGACATGCGATTCGACATGTCAAATCACATGTCAAATCGGCGAAATTTGCCGCAAATTGCGGGCAATGGCACGTCCTAATCGGTGCGACGCCGCATCTGCGGCGCTGCACCGATTACAAAAAGTCATTTCTGTACTACTTTTTGTGATTTCAGCCGCGATTTACATTGATATCTGTTTCAGATGTCTTTGAAATCGTGGCTGAAATCGGGACTGCCAGCGGGAGTGAAATCGTGCGAGTTCAGCTGAACTCGCAGGCTTCACTCCCGCAGCCCCAGTGTGAACGTGGGCTAATCAAGAAGTGGAAAATGAGGGGTTCTGTTGAAACCAAACCACGGTCAGGTAGACCAACTAAAATTTCAGCCACAACTGCCAGGAAATTTGTTCGGGATGCAAAGAAAACCCCACAAATAACTTCAGGTGAAATACAGGACTCTCTGAAAACATGTGGTGCGGCTGTTTAAAGATGCACAAGTAGGCACTTGAAGAAAGATGGGCTGCATGGACGAGCCGCCAGAAGAAAGCCATTACTACGCAAATGCCCCAAAGTATCCCGCTTACAATACGCCAAACAGCACAGAGACACGCCTCAAACCTTCTGGCACAAACTCATTTGGAGTAATGAGACTAAAATTGAGCTTTTTGGCCACAACCATAAATGCTACATTGATGAAAGGTACACCATTACTACTGTGAAACACAGAGGTGGTTGCTGATGTTTTGGGATTTGTGAGCTACAAAGGCATAGGAAATTTGGTCAAAATTGATGGCAAGATGTATGCAGTAGGTTATCAAAAAATACCGGAAAAACATTTGCATTCATCAGCCAGGAAGCTGCGTACTCTGGGGATCTCAAAAGTGCAGTTCATGCAAGAAAGCCCAAGAATTTACAGGAACTGGAGGCTTTTTGCCAAGAGGAATGGGCAGCTTTAGCATTTGAGAAGCTAAAGAGCCTCATCCACAAATACCACAAAAGACTTCAAGCTGTCATTGATGTTAAATAGGGCAAAACAGTATTAAGAACTGGGGTATGTAAACTTTTAATCAGGGTCATTTGGGTAGTGTCTGTTTTTATGATTTAAAAATAGTAAACACAGTTGATTGATAATAAATGGCTTTAGCCAAACACTAACCATGAGTGAAACAAAAGTTTTTGTGTTATCATACATATTCTCTGAAAAATGTCCAAGAAATCATAAATTCTGCCAGGGTATGTAAACTTATAAGCACAACTGTATATATATATATATATATATATATATATGCCTCTAGTATTTAGACAATATTTGTCTAGCCTTGATTTCAGCTTATAATAGACATTTTGTCCCCACACCTTTTGGCATGTGTAAAGTCACACAGAAATTACTACAAAACACAATACATGTCTTTAAAAGGTTAATTTTAATTGTTCAGGTGGGTACAATACTGTCGCAGGATTTATAGCGGTAGCTATAACGGATTTGGTTGTTCTGGGAAGCCCAGTAGAAGTTCATACCCATAACGGATGATCATATACTAAATTTCTGATGTATAGCAGGTGTATGGGGTGAGAAGGCCAGAAACTGTCAAATGGCACAACATTTTTTTTACAGAGAAAGAGAAGAAAGTTTTTTTTATGTATATGTAGCGCCCTTCCCAAATGGTTGGGATGCTATGCGTAAATTTAGGGGTAGTCTGCGAGATTCTTATTTCACTCAAGACCTGGACTTTAGCAGTAATGCCAGCTCTGGAAAGCAGAGAGTAAAGCAGTATGGTAAAATGGTCCTTGGGACAGAAGATCAGGATGCATGCCCACGCAGCATCTGCCAGAAGTCTCTTCAGGTCGAAGTACCACATCCGTCTGTGCCAGATCAGAGCTAAGAGGATTAACCAAATGCCCACCATCTTGACCTTGTACAGCACATGAGAAAGGAGTTTCAGAGGAGGAAAAGGTGGAGGCCAGGATGTACTGATCCCACAAAGCCAGCAGAGCATTCACTGCTTCTGCCAGAAGATTGTTGAACCTGGGAGGTCAAGAGGTCCACCATCCAATGTCCTCCATCTGTGACACAGGTCAGGAAACACCTCTGGGTGTACGGACTAGCAACCCAGGTCCAGGTGCTGACAGCTAAGGCAATCTGCCTGCCAACTATCCAAGCCTAAGATGTAAATGGCAGACTAGGCTGAAACATGTTGTTCCACCCAAAACAGAATGCTTTCCAACTCTTACCTCTTCTGGTTCCTCCCTGATGATTTATGAACGTCACTGCCACGGAGTTGTCAGGGGAATCTGGAATGGATGACCTTCCAACCAGGGTGTCCAGAGATACAGGGACAACCAAGTCCCCTGAAGTTCCAGAATGCTGATCAAAAGACAATATTCTTCTAACTTCCACGTTCCTCTGCACTGACAGGGTGTGTAAGACTTTTTCGGGATATTGGAAAGTGGCCCCCCCCCCCCCCAACTCCAGAGCTTTAAGTGACAGGCGAGTAGGTCTGTCCAAAGACTGAGCTAACTTGTCCCACAATGACAGGCTGTCGAGATATAAAGATTTTCTATATGTTGAGATATAAAAGGCCGGGATTGGAACCGGACAAATAGAGCTGCCCCAAATGAGGGTATCATCAACCCTAAAACTCTCATGCAAAAGCAAAAAGAGTAGGGTGACCCCAGGTCGTAAGAGTCTGGGAGTACATAGTCTAAAGTTTCTCCTGAGGAAGAAAAACTCTGGTCTGAGCTGTACCAAGATTAAGACCCTGGTAAGTTGGCTTGAGCGCTGACTTCTGAAAGTTTAGGTCCCAGCCAAACCTTAAAAAGGTCTGGACAGCTTAAGCTACATCGTCAACCAGGACCTGTGCCAATTGACCTGATACCACACAACAGGGATGCCCCAAAACTGCAGCAAGGCTAGTACGGGGTCCAGAACTTTGGTAAACACCTGTGGTACAAGGGACAGACAGAATGACAAGGCCATAAACTGAAACTGTTGAGAACCCACGGCAAAGCAAAGAAATCACTGATGCACTGGAAAACTAGGGACATGTAAGTGTAAAGCATCTTTGATGTTCACTGAGGCCATAAAATTTCCATGATTAAAAAAGGCTAGAATGGATCTGGTTGATTACAAGTGGAATTTAAAAGCATTTATGAAAACATTTAGGGCCTTCAGATCCAAGACAGGGCAAATGCATCATATTGGGTTTAAAACTGAACAGATTGGAGTAGAACTCCTGGAACCATTCTTCCACAGGTAATAGGGTGATGACCCCTTGCTTCAGAAGACCTACAAAAACTGCATAGAGATCTGTTAATCTATGCAGTGACACACACAGGTTGGAAGACATGAACCAAGTAGGGGGCCACTGAGAGTTGTATTCTAGTATGTAGCCCAGTGGGATAGGCCAACCTTCTTAACAAAGCACCATTCAAACAGGTAAGGCAAATGGTTAGAAAGGTGTTTGAACAGCTTGTCAGAAGTCTCCATAGAGGACGTCTGGAAACAACAACTGTACCGCAGAGGCATTGGTGCACCGTCTTAGGACCTTCTAAAGGAGGAAAGACAAGTAGCAGCACTGAGAGGCTGCAGGCTGGTCCTTCAGTTTTAAAAGTGGAGTGAATCGTTAAAGAGACTATTTTGGCTCTCTTTTACACATGGTATTAAAGATTCAGCTTTTAAAAAAATAAAAATAAATAAACTTGTTATACTTACCTGCTCTGTGAAGTGATTTTGCACAGAGCAGCCCTGACCCTCCTTGTCTCTGGTCCCCTTCCGGCGCTCCTGGCTCCTCCCCCTTGACCAGTGCACCCCCCAATAGCAAGCCGCTCTCTCCTCATTGGCTCACTGGCTGTGATTGACAGCAGCGGGAGCCAATGACTCCTGCTGCTGTCTCCGTCAATAAGCGAGGGAGTTCCGGGACAACTGAGGCTATTGTGAACATCGCTGAAGCTCAGGCGAGTATTGGGGGGGCTGTGGTGAGATCAGCACACAGAAGTTTTTTTTTACCTTCAAGCAGAGAATGCCTGAAGGTAAAAAACCTTCAACTTTTACAATCACTTTAAGCCTGGAAGTAATGGCAATAACCTGCAAATCCTCAGAAGAAACAGCATTTTTTAAGGATTCTAGGCATTCCAGGCTGTCAGTGTCAGGCCCTTCAGTGGGTGAACTGCAGGTAGCACCAGAATCATAAGTGGATGGTGAGCTGAAGAAACCAAGTACAGCAGGGGCTGCTGTCCATGCATCTGGGACCCGATTTGTTGCACTGCAAAGCAGGTACAAGGCTAGGCCTTGAATTCACACAAAAAAGCTGCAGGTAGCAGGAAAGGTTCACACGGCCACAAATGACCAGGTCACTGTAGGAAGGCAAGCAAAGACCAACTAAGAATAATCCATCTGTCACTAGAAATCAGAAGCAGTGGTGGGAAAGTGCTTCCTCAGCACTGAATGGTAGGAAAAAGGGTGGAGCGAAGGCGGTCGACCCACCTAGCAGATGTCACCAAGCAATAACCCTTTCTGTGGTAAACTGTCAGAATATTAGAAGTGATAATGGTGCAAAACATTCCCATTAATGAGGTACCTCCCAGTGCTCAGCCCAAACGGCCTACCAACAAAGTAAATATTTGAATAATGTGCACCGACTCAAACCAGAAAGTGCTCAGACGACAACCAAAACAGAACACACAGGCTGGGAAAGCGCTAAATTGTGGCGTCCAGTGCCTAAAGATCACATTCTAGGTAAATCCCAAAATCATCCGATGCGGCCTCCAAAGTTATTGCTGAGGATAGGCCAATCCAAACAGTTAAGCACAGGGATAAGCTCAAGCACTGTGCAAAGATATCTAAATGTTCCTCCCTTTAAAGTCTCAATCTTTCTTATCAAAGAGACTCTGTTGATTAAATAATTATGCCAATAAAAGGTGCATCTGTGAAGATTCATACTTAACTCACTGTCATGTGCTGCACGAAATGCTGCACTCTCTTCTAAAACTGACACTTTGGGCAGTGTCGATCTCCTGTGTCCCCATCCAACCACTATGACACGACACAGTAGGGACATAGAGGTCGGAGGGAGGAACTAATAAGCACAGTGGGGGAAACTTGACTGAAACTCCCAGGAATGTTGGTTTTAGAGCAGACTTCAGAAGAGAATTTCTCCTCAAAGGAGTGGCATTCGGCAGTGCAGGCAATAGGAGAAGATTTATAATCTTCCCTACAGGTACAGTCTTTATTGGCACATTTATTTAAAGACCAACTATGGGATCCCACAACCAATATGCTTTGTGTTCAAAATCCATGAAATACATGTTGGCAAATATATATAAAAAAAAAGATGGATGTAGGCCTCGTAATACCATAGACGTTCTTGTGTATCTGACTTGATAGTGGCTCCTTACCTTGTCAGAAGGCGTGAGCTTGGTCCAGGGTTTATCAGCTCTCCTGTCATAATCATGAGCATCTGTCGCCTCTACGTATTCATTAAACCTAAGGATTTTTCTTTCCAGCAACTCGGCCACTGTAGGTCTTTGACTTAGCTATGGAAAGATACAAAAGACGAAGAATATTAAAACACTGTCTACCATTACTGCCACGTTCAATGCAATGGAGCTGAATTATAGAAACTGAAGCAAAAGCTGAGCTGCTGGCTATAGCATCTTACTTGATTTGCCTAAAGGATAACATTTGGTTGCAAATTGATCCCAAATATTAAAGGCCTTTACTATCAATTGTCTCATGTCCAATATGCATCTTGTACAACTTTAAATCCTGTCATTTATGAGACAATTGTCAGATTTTTGAGGAAAACAACATCCGACTTGCAATAAAATGACAAAAAAAATAAAAATGAGTACCTGAACTTAATTTTATATGTAGACTTTCTGAATAGAGTTTTAGAAGGAAGATTTAGAACAGTTTACAGTCTTTCACATTTCCAACCCCAGGTGGACTGTCTGTCCTTCACATATCCTAAACTTGAATGTACCCCCCCCCTCCCAAAATAATAAGCTATATTTTCTATACCATGCACATTTCTGCTCAAGCTATACTGTAACTCCAATGTTGATATATTTGAACATTGAATTGTATGACCTAAAAAAGAATGAATGTTGAACAAGCTTACAATACATTTTTAACCACTAGATGAGTACCTTGCGTGTCAGTCGCCTCTTTATTTCACGTTTCTCTGCTAACCGGTCTGCTTCATTTGTTTCTGGAAAATAATCAGTTAGTTATATTATTACACCATGAGATTTATAAACACTCATTTTTTTTTTTTAACAGAAAAGTGTATAAACACTAATTTCAACAGAAATTGTCAGTCTAAACGTGATAAAGGTTGAACTATAGTCAGTTTTTTTTTCCCCCACTTTGGATAGAGTAAGGGAGGGTTATAACCCCTGTCAGATTTTTTTTATGCCATTTGTGTTCCATTGGGGAGATTTACCTTCACTTCCTATCCCATAGCCAAACAGGAAATGAGACGAAATCCTGCAAGATTTGCCCTCTATTACATTTCTAGGGACAACCCAACATTTGAAATTTTCTTTTACTTTCATTGATCATGGTAAAAAGCGAGAGAGAGTGAATCTCCTCAACAAAGACACAGACAGCAATAAAAACCGACAGGAGTTCTAATCCCTCTCTACTCTATCCAAATAAAAATACAAGTTTTGCCTTTAGTTCTACTTTAAAGCTACGTATGCCACAATGCATACCCACTGTGAGCTTTTACTGATACCTGCACAATTTTCAAGCTGAAAGACAATACAATGATTTAATACCTTCCTGTTTAAAATTCAGTGAGAATCATTCTCCCAATTGGAAGATAGTTTCATACCTTTCTGCTACTGTGGCTTGTCAGTTAATCAGATGCTGACATGAGGCACCAGCAACAAAGCTACAGAAGATCACTCTCCAGTTGCTCCGCTTTTCTTTATGCCAGTAGTCTTCAAACTGTGGCCTGGGGCCAGGTGCGGCCCTTTGCTTACCCTCATCAGGCCCCCAAGATACTTTTCCTCCCACTGACACCAATGACGGGGCGCTTTTCCTCCCACTGACACCAAGGACGGGGCACTATTCCTCCCACTGACACCAAGGACGGGGGGCGCTATTCCTCCCACTGACACCAAGGACGGGGGGCGCTATTCCTCCCACTGACACCAAGGACGGGGGGCGCTATTCCTCCCACTGACACCAAGGACGGGGGGCGCTATTCCTCCCACTGACACCAAGGACGGGGGGCGCTATTCCTCCCACTGACACCAAGGACGGGGGGCGCTATTCCTCCCACTGACACCAAGGACGGGGGGCGCTATTCCTCCCACTGACACCAAGGACGGGGGGCGCTATTCCTCCCACTGACACCAAGGACGGGGGGGGCGCTATTCCTCCCACTGACACCAAGGACAGGGGGCGCTAATCCTCCCACTGACACCAAGGACGGGGGGCGCTATTCCTCCCACTGACACCAAGGACGGGGGGCGCTATTCCTCCCACTGACACCAAGGACGGGGGGCGCTATTCCTCCCACTGACACCAAGGACGGGGGGCGCTATTCCTCCCACTGACACCAAGGACGGGGGGCGCTATTCCTCCCACTGACACCAAGGACGGGGGGCGCTATTCCTCCCACTGACACCAAGGACGGGGGGCGCTATTCCTCCCACTGACACCAAGGACGGGGGGCGCTATTCCTCCCACTGACACCAAGGACGGGGGGCGCTATTCCTCCCACTGACACCAAGGACGGGGGGCGCTATTCCTCCCACTGACACCAAGGACGGGGGGCGCTATTCCTCCCACTGACACCAAGGACGGGGGGCGCTATTCCTCCCACTGACACCAAGGACGGGGGGCGCTATTCCTCCCACTGTCACCAAGGACGGGGGGCGCTATTCCTCCCACTGACACCAAGGACGGGGGGCGCTATTCCTCCCACTGACACCAAGGACGGGGCGCTATTCCTTCCACTGACACCAATGACGGGGCGCTATTCCTCCCACTGACGGGGCGCTATTCCTCCCACTGACGGGGCGCTATTCCTCCCACTGACGGGGCGCTATTCCTCCCACTGACGGGGCGCTATTCCTCCCACTGACGGGGCGCTATTCCTCCCACTGACGGGGCGCTATTCCTCCCACTGACGGGGCGCTATTCCTCCCACTGACGGGGCGCTATTCCTCCCACTGACGGGGCGCTATTCCTCCCACTGACGGGGCGCTATTCCTCCCACTGACGGGGCGCTATTCCTCCCACTGACGGGGCGCTATTCCTCCCACTGACGGGGCGCTATTCCTCCCACTGACGGGGCGCTATTCCTCCCACTGACGGGGCGCTATTCCTCCCACTGACGGGGCGCTATTCCTCCCACTGACGGGGCGCTATTCCTCCCACTGACGGGGCGCTATTCCTCCCACTGACGGGGCGCTATTCCTCCCACTGACGGGGCGCTATTCCTCCCACTGACGGGGCGCTATTCCTCCCACTGACGGGGCGCTATTCCTCCCACTGACGGGGCGCTATTCCTCCCACTGACGGGGCGCTATTCCTCCCACTGACGGGGCACTATTCCTCCCACGGACACCAATGACGGGGCACTATTCCTCCCACGGACACCAATGACGGGGCACTATTCCTTCCACGGACACCAATGACGGGGCACTATTCCTCCCACGGACACCAATGACGGGGCACTATTCCTCCCACGGACACCAATGACGGGGCACTATTCCTCCCACGGACACCAATGACGGGGCACTATTCCTCCCACGGACACCAATGACGGGGCACTATTCCTCCCACGGACACCAATGACGGGGCACTATTCCTCCCACGGACACCAATGACGGGGCACTATTCCTTCCACGGACACCAATGACGGGGCACTATTCCTCCCACGGACACCAATGACGGGGCACTATTCCTCCCACGGACACCAATGACGGGGCACTATTCCTCCCACGGACACCAATGACGGGGCACTATTCCTCCCACTGACACCAATGACGGGGCACTATTCCTCCCACTGACACCAATGACGGGGCACTATTCCTCCCACTGACACCAATGACGGGGCACTATTCCTCCCACTGACACCAATGACGGGGCACTATTCCTCCCACTGACACCAATGACGGGGCGCGCTATTCCTCCCACTGACACCAATGACGGGGGGCGCTATTCCTCCCACTGACACCAAGGACGAGGGGCGCTATTCCTCCCACTGACACCAAGGACGAGGGGCGCTATTCCTCCCACTGACACCAAGGACGAGGGGCGCTATTCCTCCCACTGACACCAAGGACGGGGGGCGCTATTCCTCCCACTGACACCAAGGACGGGGGGCGCTATTCCTCCCACTGACACCAAGGACGGGGGGCGCTATTCCTCCCACTGACACCAAGGACGGGGGGCGCTATTCCTCCCACTGACACCAAGGACGGGGGGCGCTATTCCTCCCACTGACACCAAGGACGGGGGGCGCTATTCCTCCCACTGACACCAAGGACGGGGGGCGCTATTCCTCCCACTGACACCAAGGACGGGGGGCGCTATTCCTCCCACTGACACCAACGACGGGGGCCGCTATTCCTCCCACTGCTACCAAGGACGGGGGGCGCTATTCCTCCCACTGACACCAACGACGGGGGCCGCTATTCCTCCCACTGACACCAAGGACGGGGGGCGCTATTCCTCCCACTGACACCAAGGACGGGGGGCGCTATTCCTCCCACTGCTACCAAGGACGGGGGGCGCTATTCCTCCCACTGCTACCAAGGACGGGGGGCGCTATTCCTACCAATGACGGGGCGCTATTCCTCCCACTGACGGGGCGTTATTCCTCCCACTGACGGGGCGCTATTCCTCCCACTGACGGGGCGCTATTCCTCCCACTGACGGGGCGCTATTCCTTTCACTGACGGGGCGCTATTCCTCCCACTGACGGGGCGCTATTCCTCCCACTGACACCAAGGACGAGGGGCGCTATTCCTCCCACTGACACCAAGGACGAGGGGCGCTATTCCTCCCACTGACACCAAGGACGGGGGGCGCTATTCCTCCCACTGACACCAAGGACGGGGGGCGCTATTCCTCCCACTGACACCAAGGACGGGGGGCGCTATTCCTCCCACTGACACCAAGGACGGGGGGCGCTATTCCTCCCACTGACACCAAGGACGGGGGGCGCTATTCCTCCCACTGACACCAAGGACGGGGGGCGCTATTCCTCCCACTGACACCAAGGACGGGGGGCGCTATTCCTCCCACTGACACCAAGGACGGGGGGCGCTATTCCTCCCACTGACACCAAGGACGGGGGGCGCTATTCCTCCCACTGACACCAAGGACGGGGGGCGCTATTCCTCCCACTGACACCAAGGACGGGGGGCGCTATTCCTCCCACTGACACCAAGGACGGGGGGCGCTATTCCTCCCACTGACACCAAGGACGGGGGGCGCTATTCCTCCCACTGACACCAAGGACGGGGGCGCTATTCCTCCCACTGACACCAAGGACGGGGCGCTATTCCTTCCACTGACGGGGCGCTATTCCTCCCACTGACGGGGCGCTATTCCTCCCACTGACGGGGCGCTATTCCTCCCACTGACGGGGCGCTATTCCTCCCACTGACGGGGCGCTATTCCTCCCACTGACGGGGCGCTATTCCTCCCACTGACGGGGCGCTATTCCTCCCACTGACGGGGCGCTATTCCTCCCACTGACGGGGCGCTATTCCTCCCACTGACGGGGCGCTATTCCTCCCACTGACGGGGCGCTATTCCTCCCACTGACGGGGCGCTATTCCTCCCACTGACGGGGCGCTATTCCTCCCACTGACGGGGCGCTATTCCTCCCACTGACGGGGCGCTATTCCTCCCACTGACGGGGCGCTATTTCTCCCACTGACGGGGCGCTATTCCTCCCACTGACGGGGCGCTATTCCTCCCACTGACGGGGCGCTATTTCTCCCACTGACGGGGCGCTATTCCTCCCACTGACGGGGCACTATTCCTCCCACTGACGGGGCACTATTCCTCCCACGGACACCAATGACGGGGCACTATTCCTCCCACGGACACCAATGACGGGGCACTATTCCTTCCACGGACACCAATGACGGGGCACTATTCCTCCCACGGACACCAATGACGGGGCACTATTCCTCCCACTGACACCAATGACGGGGCACTATTCCTCCCACTGACACCAATGACGGGGCACTATTCCTCCCACTGACACCAATGACGGGGCACTATTCCTCCCACTGACACCAATGACGGGGCACTATTCCTCCCACTGACACCAATGACGGGGCACTATTCCTCCCACTGACACCAATGACGGGGCACTAATCCTCCCACTGACACCAATGACGGGGCACTATTCCTCCCACTGACACCAATGACGGGGCACTATTCCTCCCACTGACACCAATGACGGGGCACTATTCCTCCCACTGACACCAATGACGGGGCACTAATCCTCCCATATACAACAATGACGGGGCACTATTCCTCCCATATACACCAATGACGGGGCACTATTCCTCCCACTGACACCAATGATGGGGCACTATTCCTCCCACTGACACCAATGATGGGGCACTATTCCTCCCACTGACACCAATGATGGGGCACTATTCCTCCCACTGACACCAATGATGGGGCACTATTCCTCCCACTGACACCAATGATGGGGCACTATTCCTCCCACTGACACCAATGATGGGGCACTATTCCTCCCACTGACACCAATGATGGGGCACTATTCCTCCCACTGACACCAATGATGGGGCACTATTCCTCCCACTGACACCAATGATGGGGCACTATTCCTCCCACTGACACCAATGATGGGGCACTTAGATTTTAGGCTGAGGTTGTATACAGTTCCCTTACAGCTGTCAAATGTGAGGCTCTGCCATTTTCTGGCACAAAGTCCAATCGATGTTGTGACCACTACTGCCTATTGAAGGTCTGAGATACGACAGAGGAATGGCAGAGGACAGGATTTAGTGCCGGGGGCATAGCGCTTAAAATGGAATTAAACCCTGAATCAAAAATGTATTATATTGCAGCCTACCAATCATTACATGTGGTGACTGCAGTAGTTTTCTTTTCTTATGCTTTTTTCCCCCCTCGGTTTTCACCTGGTGATCTGGCTAGTAACATCCCTCCTGTATTACAGAGCCTCAACTCTGGATGAATTAACACTGAGGACACATTTGGACCGCAGCATTCTAAGTCTAGGGGGGAGGGGGACTGTTAGATGTACTAGCAGATTTAAATACACAAACAAATTCAAGCCAAACTCCAACTAATACTTTATAAGTAGTAACAGCAAACCGTTTTTTTCTTTTTGGGAAAAAGGTTTTACATAAATAAATAAAAACTGATCATTACAAGCTAGCTAGCAATAAATGGTTTGTTTCATCCCTATAACTGATACAATCTGCTAGAGAGCTTGTTATTTTAGAAACAAACAGACTTACTGGCTGGATCACCAGATGTAAACAGAAGAAGCCTAAAAATGAAAAGGAACGTAGCCATCACATGTACAAAAAAAATGGTAAGCTGCAATGTAATAAATGTTTGCTTTTGGGTGCAATACCACTTTTAAAACCAAACTGGAGAATAATAAAGGCTCTTTGTGCAGTCTAAGGCCCCATGCACACGAGACGCAGGTGCAAACTCTGCTGAACACACGTTTTTAAACGCTGAAACCGGCGTTTATAAACGCGCGTTTTGCCGCGTTTGCGGCCGCGTTTAGCGGCGTTTAACCGCGTTTGCGTTTATAAGCGTTTCATCATAGACCCTCCCTAAGCTCAAAAAACAGTAAATTTTAACCATTTCAGCCAGTTTGTGAGACCAGAGTGAGTAGCAGCAGCTGAGAGAGCAGCAGTGTACTTGTATTTAGCGTATCACTTGCCACATCATCTGCCACAAGTTGTGGATTGTCCACTTGCCACGTCACCTGGCCACATCACCTGCCACAAGTTGTGGATTGTCCACTTGCCACGTTACCTGGCCACGTCACCTGGCCATGTTACCTGCCACGTCACCTGGCCACGTTACCTGCCACAAGTTGTGGATTGTCCACTTGCCACGTCACCTGGCCACGTCACCTGCCACAAGTTGTGGATTGTCCACTTGCCATGTCACCTGGCCAGATCACGTGCCACGTCACCTGGCCACTTCACCTGCCACAAGTTGTGAATTGTCCACTTGCCACGTCACCTGCCATGTCACCTGGCCACTTCACCTGCCACAAGTTGTGAATTGTCCACTTGCCACGTCACCTGGCCACATCACCTGACACAAGTTGTTGATTGTCCACTTGTCACTTTACCTGCCACAAGTTGTGGATTGTCCACAATGCAATGCAAGCAATTACAGTTTTCTTTTATATTTTTTAATAGTTTTTCATCATTTGCCATCATTTTTGAGATTTCTAATGTTAAAAAATAGGTCACCTTTAAAAACGCTTATAAACGCAAACGCGGCAAAACGCCGGTACCGCGTTTAGCGTCTGAAACGTGAAAACTTTTGCGTCTGAACCCATTTTTTTGCTTCTGGAAAAACGAGGTTAAACGCAACTGCTTGTAAACGCCAAAAAACGAGAGTGTGTGCATGGACACATAGGATAACATTGAATGGGTTCAGGAGCAGTTGAAAAAAGCGTCCAACTGCCTCTGAACGCGCGTTCAACAGCAAATAACAGCGTCTCGTGTGCATGGGGCCTTAGAGACAAATATCCTGCCAGTACCTAAACGATATACTGTAGCTGGCATTCCCATTCCTTGTTATATGTGATTTTAGAATTTATTAACCATTTGACCCTGATGTCACTTCAACTGTCATAATGTTTTTTCTGGCCTCCTTTCCAACAGTTTTTTCTTTTTTTATGTTCTCATAAAATTAAGTAAGCAATGGTTTATACTCCCACTTTAACTTACGTAGCAAAATGTTCCTCTGTTCCAGCTCTTCTGCACTGGGTCTCTGACTCAGTCTTCGGTTCAGCTGTGAGCCAATCTGTTGCCGGATTTGATTCCACTCTTCCTTACTCCGGTGAGGTAACTCAGTACTTGAGTCTTGCGAACTGCCCTTTCCACCAAGCTTCATTGCCAGAGTGTCCTTTCTTTTCACCTTATTGGCCAGGGAGCCTGCAAGGAAACATAGGGTTAATTGATAACTTTAATGTGAAACTTTCAAGAAGCTTGCATGAGAAGCCTCATTAGGAAGCAGTCATTCTGTGCCTCTAAAGCAGGGGTCTCAAACTGGTGGCCCTCCAGCTGTTGGGAAACTACAAGTCCCATGAGGCATTGCAAGGATAACAGTTACAAGCATGACTCCCACAGGCAGAGGCATGATGGGATTTGTAGTTTTGCAACAGCTGGAGGGTCGCCAGTTTGAGACCCCTGCTCTAAAGCCTCGTACACACGGTTGGACTTTTTGCCAACAAACTTCATTTTGAGCAGGTTTGACAAAAAATCTGACCGTGTGTACGCTCCATCGGACAAACTTTTTTGTTTTTCATCGGACAAATGTTGGGTCTGCAAACGGACAAACTTTTCGCCAACAAAAGTCCTATGGAGCAAAGTCCGACCGTGTGTACAGAAAACCATCGGACTTTTGTCCGATGGACAAAACAAATAATGTTAAAATCAACCAACAATAGCAGAAGTTGACCAAAGGGTGGCGGTAAAGAGCAGAAAAACCACGTGATGTTGGAAAAAGTTTTGGGAAAGTTTGCAGAAAAGTCCTGTGGTGTGTATGCTATGGGTGTGCCCGGCCAACTCCGTTCGGACAAAAATCCACGGAAAAGTCCGATGGAAGTCCGACCGTGTGTACGAGGCTTTAGGCTACATACTACATACCAGGGCACCAACCTCAATGCATTAAACCTGAAGGCCCTATTTCACAACTTTGTAACCAGTGGATGGGCTCTAACATTCTCCTAAGAGCTGAAGGGCTGGATTTTACTTAGTACTGGCCTGTTGCTTTACTATCCAATAATAGGATTTTTATAACAGCTTACCTGTAAAATCCTTTTCTTGGAGTACATCATGGGACACAAAGCGACATAGTCATTACTATGTGGGTTATATAGATACCTTCAGGTGCTGGCACTGGCAACTTCCAAAACCGGAAGTACCCTCCCCTATATAAGCCCCTCCCATCCGGGAGCACCTCAGTTTTGTAGCAAAGCAATAAGTGTCCCCAAAGAGGGGTGGGAGCTCTGTGTCCCGTGATGTACTCCAAGAAAAGGATTTTACAGGTAAGCTGTTATAAAAAATCCTATTTTCTTTCTCGTACATCACGGGACACAGAGCGACATAGTCATTACTATGTGGGATGTCCTAAAGCAATGCCCAATGAGGGGGGGGGGGGGGATACACGATACATAAGCTGAGCGCTATCAGACATGAGGATCTTTTGCGGCCTGCAACACACTGCGCCCAAAGGCGACATCCTCCTGACTTCTAACGTCCACCTGGTAGAACCTAGTAAACGTGTGTACTGAAGACCATGTTGCGGCCTTACAGATTTGAGCCAGGGAGGCCTGGTGATGCACTGCCCATGAAGTTCCAACTGCTCTTGTGGAGTGCGCCCTAACTTTGAACGGAGGCGGTCTCCTTCTCAAGCCATAGGCTTGCATTATGACCTGTCTAATCCACTTGGCTAAAGTAGATTTTGACGCTGCCTGACCCTTTCTGGGGCCTTCCGGCAGAATAAACAAAGTATCCGTTCTGCGAATCTGAGCAGTGGCTTTTAGATAAGCTTTAACTGCTCTTACTACGTCCAAAGAATGTAATAACTTTTCCTCTACCGAACTAGGTTTGGGAAAAAACGAAGGAAGAACCACATCTTGGTTCAAATGAAACCTCGATACCACCTTAGGAAGAAAGGCTGGATGAGGACGTAACACTACTCTGTCCTTATGGATAACCAGATATGGCTCCTTACAGGACATAGCTGCTAATTCTGACACTCTTTTAGCCGAACAAATGGCTACTAGAAAAATCAATTTCCTGGTGAGAAGAACCAGGGAAATATGCTGTAATGGTTCAAATGGTTGTTTCTGTAGAACCGACAGAACCAGGTTTAAGTCCCATGGACATATGGGAATATTAACCGGAGGGCTAATACGCATCACTCCTTGTATAAAGGCTTTGACTAGTGAATGCGAAGCCAAGGGCCTCTGAAAAAATATTGACAAGGCCGAAATCTGACCCTTAATAGTACTCAAGGCAAGCTTCCTATCTACAGCCCACTGTAGGAAGTCCAGAATCCTACCTATTACGTACTTACGTGGATGCCATTTCTTGGCCTCACACCAGGCGATGTACGCCTTCCAGATTCTATAGTAGATCTGCCTGGATACCAGCTTCCTGGCATTGATCATGGTAGATACCACAGGATTAGAGAGCCCTCTCTTTTTTAGAATGTGGGCTTCAATAGCCAGGCCGTCAAACCTAGGGCTGGTAAGGAAGGGTGGTATATCGGTCCTTGCAAAAGCAGGTCCGGATGATGTGGGAGAGTCCAAGGACTCCCCACTGACATTTTTACAATCTCCGCGTACCATGCTCTTCGGGGCCACGCTGGAGCCACCAGAATCACTGGTTTCTTTTCTACCCTGATTCTGCGGAGTAATCGAGGTAACAATTGTGGCGGTGGGAATGCATATATCAGCTTGAACTGATCCCAAGGGAACACTAGGGCATCCGAGCCGCAAGCTAGGGGATCCCTTGTCCAAGAGACAAACCTGTCCACCTTTGCGTTGAATCTGGATGCTAGCAGATCTACATCCGGTGTTCCCCACCGCTGACATATTGTCCGAAAAACCTCGGGGTGAAGGGACCATTCCCCTGGGCATAATTGTTGGCGACTTAGAAAGTCCGCCTTCCAATTCTCCACTCCTGGAATGAATACCGCGGATATGGCTGGGACATAACTTTCTGCCCATTTCAGGATGCAATTTACCTCCCTCTGGGCTGCACGACTCCTGGTGCCACCCTGATGATTGATATATGCCACTGCCGTGGCATTGTCTGATTGAATTCTGACAGGGGACCCTTGGAGTTTGGATGTCCATGCTACTAGGGCATACCGGGCTGCTCGTATCTCTAAGAGATTGATGGGCAGGGCCTTTTCCGCATCCGACCATCTGCCCTGGAGAGACCATTGCTCCAGTACTGCTCCCCAGCCTATAAGGCTGGCATCTGTAGTGACCACCTTCCAAGAAATCGGACTGAAGGATTTCCCTTTTTCCAGATTCTGGGGAACCAACCACCAACGGAGGCTCTTGCGAACGGAAGGGGACAAGGACATTGGTAAGTCTAGGGCCTGAACTTTCTTGTTACAGGCTGACAGTATGGCCCTTTGCAAATTCCTTGAATGGAATTGACCGTAGGGTACTGCTTCGAATGATGCCACCATTTTTCCCAGCAGCCTCATGCACAGGCGTATGGACGGCTGTCTTTTTGTACCCACTAAGTGGATCAAATCTCTCAAAGACAACACCTTTTTTCGAGGCAAGAATATTTTCTTCTGGCCTGAATCTAGCCTTAGCCCCAAGTATTCCAGACTTTTGACTGGTTTTAGGGCCGACTTGTCTCGGTTGATAATCCAACCGTGAGATTCCAGATACTTGATTGTCTTGTGAACGACCACTTCTAGTTTTTTTCACTGAGTGGTCTATCAGCAACAAGTCGTCTAGATATGCCATTATCGTTACACCTTGCGTTCTTAGATTGGCCAATAATGGGGCCAGAATTTTTGTGAACACTCGTGGTGCTGTGGCCAGACCGAAGGGTAAGGCTCTGAACTGAAAATGGCGCCCTTCTACTGCAAAGCGTAGAAATTTTTGGTGGACTGGAAAGATGGGAATGTGCAAATAAGCATCTTTGATGTCGATCGAGGCTAACCATTCCTCCCCTTGTAGGGCAGTGGCCACCGATCGGATCGACTCCATCCGGAAAGTCCTGATATGCAGGAATTTGTTTAGCCCTTTTAGATTTAATATGGGCCTCACGTCCCCGTTTGGCTTCGGGACTGTAAAGAGATTTGAGTAAAACCCGAACCCCCATTCTTCCAGGGGAACCTCCATAATTACTCCTTGGAGCAATAGTTGTTCTAGTGCCAACAGGAGGGACTCTCTCTTCCGGGGATCCCTTGGCACGTTTGACCTTATAAAATGGGAAGAAGGAGAGTCTTTTAACTCCAATCTGTATCCCAGACTTACTGCGGAGAGCACCCATCTGTCTCTGATCGTGTCCCGCCAGGTCTCTGCGAACAACTGGAGTCTTCCCCCCACCCGATTGAGTGGGGGCAACCCTTCATGCATTTGACTTTGGGGGAGGTTTTGTACCTCTCCTGACCCAGGGTTTATTACCCTGCGATTGTCCCTGATTTTTACCCCCGGGATTTGACCGAGGAGGCCGTCGGAACTGTTTCACAGCCGATGCCCCAGGGACTGGAGAAGCAGGCCTCTTAAAAGAGGGACCTCTAACTCTGTTTTTAACCGGCAAGAGTGTACTTTTACCGTTGGAAATTTTCTGGATATATTTGTCCAGGTCTTCCCCAAATAAGCGTTCACCATGAAATGGGAAGCTAACCAGCAATTTTTTACAGGGAGCTTCAGCAGACCAGTTTTTGAGCCATAGAAGCCTGCGCATATGTACTACAGACAGCGTAAGGCCTGATGGATTGAATCCTTTATGGCGTCAACCGCAAAGCATAAGGCTCTAGGTAGATCAGCTAGGGCAAGGGCCTGCTGATCTGGCAAGTCCCTTAAGACTTGTTTCAACTGATCCTTCACTGCTTGGCAGACCCCAATAGCTGCCACTGCTGGTTGTGTCACCAAGCCTGCTGTAGAAAAAGCAGATTTTAATAAGGACTCCAATTTTTTATCTATTGGGTCCTTGAACATTTGGACATTATCCACTGGACATGTCAGTGATTTATTCACACAAGAGATGGCTGCGTCCACTGTAGGGACCCTCCATTTTTTGATGAACTTATCCTCCATGGGATAGACCACTGGAAATCTCTTGGGGGGAGTAAATATTTTATCAGGATGTTCCCAATCCTGGTACATGAGCCCTTCCAATAAAGGGTGAAGTGGAAAAGAACAGACAGTCTGGGGAGCTTTTAGCGACCCCAGCGAGGAGACAGTAGTGGTTGATGGTTCCGCAAGGTGCATTTTAAATGCTGATCGGACCATGTTAGTCAAAGACTGAACCCATAATCTTTCAGCTTGAGATGCTGAGAAAGGTTCCTCCACAGTTGATTCCTCTATAACAGAATCAACCTCCTCCTGATCCCCTTCAGGCAGGTTGATCCCTGTATGGGACTGTTACTCCGCTAACAGGCACTCTGAAGGAGGAGACGGAGATTGGGCGTGCTTTTCCTGTGACAGGGAGGCAGTGATTAATGTTGACAATCTCTCTTCTAATCCTCCCAGAGCTGAGGAAAAAACCTCCTCTGTTACATACACAGGAGCAGGTAAACTGAGGACAGCCACAGTACCAGGTACTCCTGCAGGGTCTCTACGGTCACTAACCTCTGAATTTTCAGGGGAGACTGGTGCAGCAGAAGCATGCCCAAGATCCTCAGAGCCCGATGGAGACCCCTTTCGCTTCCTGGAAGATTTAGTTCCGGAGCTTCTGGACGGCATATTCCTAAGCCCAAAGCTGAGGTATTCCAGCCGTAATACACCCCTTTTACTGAGAATAGTCTAGCACAATTGCTGCTATATATCAGTTGGTGTCTACTAAAGTGCCTTTCTAGGGGATGCCTGCATCAACCGCCTCTGTGTGCCTTTTTACTGTTGCTAGCTCTGTTTGTGCACTTCAATAGCCAGCTTGATTGCCTTTAAACATGCTGGACGCCTGCATATGCGCAGTAGCGCCGCGGCGCACACCGAGCGTCATCCACCCGCTCCGCCCCTTTTTCCAGATCGCCTCTATATAGAGAGGCGCGCGCACGGGCACGTGCGCCTTTTTTGAAAAAACAAGGAGCTAGATGGGAGCCAGGGTCCCTGCCGCAGGGCCCGGGGATGGATGAGCGCAGCAACAGGGCAGAGGAGACAGCTTCCCAGCAGAGAACTTACCAACTGCCTGGATTTGACTTCGGAAGAAAAAAATCCACATTACAAGAAAAAAAGAACCATAGCGGCCTCTAGTGTTTAACACAGGTACCGCGGTCTTACATTTTTTTTTTTTTTTTTCTTGCCTACTATAAAAATTTTTACATTTTCTCAGTAGTAACAGGCATGCACAGAATATTTAGCGGGAATACCTTAGGTAACAGGCAGAAAGACAAAATAGGCTTGGGGGTCCCCCAATAGAACCAAGTTCCTGAGGGCCCCCACTTACCTTTTCCTCGCCGCAGGACTCTGTTTGGTCCACAGAAGCCCAAACTTCACCTATCACAGCAGGCATTGTAATCAAACCTTCAGGGACCGGGTTCCCAAGGATTCCACTCCCCTGGACCTGTATAGCACCCTGCACAGAAAACATCTTGGTCGTGGGTATGACCAGAGCTCTGGATCCCAGGGTCCAGCCCTCCTAAGAGAGGCATTACAGGCAAAACCTTGCTCTTCTCTTGCAAGGCCCGGGTACCGACCGTTTAGCTATGAAGCTTTTTTGGTCGGATCCGGAATAGCTTACTGAGGCCCAAAAGAACCTGTATGCAAGCTCAGTGAAAAACACATGTTACTTCTTGGCCAACACCTTAGACACTGGCAAAAAACTGAGGTACTCCCGGATGGGAGGGGCTTATATAGGGGAGGGTACTTCCGGTTTTGGAAGTTGCCAGTGCCAGCACCTGAAGGTATCTATATAACCCACATAGTAATGACTATGTCGCTCTGTGTCCCGTGATGTACGAGAAAGAAAATAGTTTTATCTGTATTGCACTGGAGAAAAAATTGTCAGGAAGGTGGCTATGGTGTCTGGATTAAAACAAAAAATGTACACATTAATGTGCGTACCTACACTAAATCAGCCATAACATGATGGCCACTTACCATAACCTGTCAAGGCATGGACGCCACTAGACCTCTGAAGGTAAGCTGTGGTACTGGACACCAAGCCATCAGTAGCAGATCCTTTAAGTCCTGTAAGTGCCAAGGCCTCCGTGAATTGGACATCACACAGATGCTTGATTGGATAGAGATCTTGAAAATTTGGGGACCAAGTCAATATCTCAAACCATTCTTGAATCCATCAGATCAGAATACCTATTTCCGCGGTCCAATTCTGATGCTCACGTGCCCATTGTGGGGACTTTTGGCTGTGGACACAGGTCAGCATGGGCACCCTGACCAGTCTGTGGCTACGCAACCCCATATGCAACAAACTGTAATAAATTGTCTCTTTGGACACCTTTTTATTGGAACAAGCATTACCTTGTTCAACAATCTGAGCTAGAGTAGCTCTTCTATTGGATCAGACTACCTGGGGCAGCCTTCGCTCCCCACTTGCATCAATGAGCCTTGGCCGCCCATGACCCTGTGGTCGATTTACTGGTTTACCTTCCTTGGGCCACTTTTGGTAGGTCCTGACAACTTAAGACCGGGAAAATCCCACAAGAGCTGCAGTTTTGAAGTTGCTCCAACCCAGTTGTCGAGCCATTACAACTTGGCCCTTGTCAAAAGCGCTCAAATCCTTACGCTTGCCCATTTTTTCTGCTTTTAAACGCATCAATTTCAGGGACAACATAACATGTTCACTTTCTGCCCAACATGTCCCATAATGCCATTGTAATGAGATGGCCAATATTATTCACTTCACCTGCCAGTGGTCAAAATGTTATGGCTAATCGGTTTACATGTGCCTGCCGTTTTAGCTTCTAGAGTGCCTTTGGAGCCGCTATGCAAATACCAAAATCAGCTACGAAGCAGATGTTTCTTTGTGGTGTAACCCAGTCATTATACACAGCACATGTAATCTGCTTATAAACAAGGAATGTTTTGCAGATTGTGTTTTTTCTTTGTACCCAAAGGTGCATAGCAAGATGAAGGAGTGTCAGGCTGCACAATGCCAAGGCTCTAAATGAACAGGGCAATTAGCTCTCCAATGGTAGCAAGCATGTTACCTTAAGCTCCCCCTTCAACATAATGGCAATTGGGGGGGGGGGGGGGGAGAGAAATCTCCCATAGCTTCATCACTGCCTTAATATCCTCTTCATTCTTCTGTTTCTGCATCCTCTAGGATTGGCATATCAGATCATACTCAGGTTGAGAAACAGGAGTAGGAGAAGAGACAAGATATTTTTGAGCCCTGGACGAAAATTATGCTTTTATCAAGTAGGCCGCATGTTGTATGCCTGAAATAGGAGCTTGAATTGGACGCAGACATGGTTGTTAGAACCAGGTCCTGCTCCAGTGCAAGGGATGTTTCGTCACTCTAAGGCTGAAGGTTGTGCATACCCCTTTTATGTGATAGAACACAAAGTGGCACATAATTGTGAAGTGGAAAGAAAATGATAAATGGTTTTCAATTTTTTTTACAAATAAATACCTGAAAAGTGTGGCATGCATTTGTATTCAGCCCACTTTACTCTGATACCGCTAACTAAAATCTAGTGGAACCAATTCCTTCAGAAGTCACCTAATTAGTAAACAGAGTCCACCTGTGTGTAATTTAATATCAGTATAAATACAGCTGTTCTGTGAAGCCCTCAGAGGTTTGTTAGAAAACCTTAGTGATGAAACAGCATCATAAAGGCCAAGGGACACCACAAACAGGTCAAAAATAAAGTTGCAGAGAAGTTTAAAGCAGGGTTAAGTTATAAAAAAATATCCCGAGCTTTGAACATCTCACAGAGCACTGTTCAATCCATCATCTGAAAATGGAAAGAGTATGGCCCAACTGCAAACTTACCAAGACATGGCCGTCCACCTAAACTGACAGGCCTGGCAAGGAGAGCATTCATCAGAGAAGCAGCCAAGAGGCCCATGGTAACTCTGGAGAAGCTGCAGAGATCCACAGCTCAGGTGGGAGAATCTGTCCACAGAACTATTAGTCAAGCACTCCACAAATCTGGCCTTTATGGAAGAGTGGCAAGAAGAAAGCCATTGTTGAAAGACAAGACCAAAATTTAACATTTTGGCTTAAAAGCAAAACGCTGTGTGTGGCACAAAACTAACTCTGCACATCACCCTGAACACACCATCCGTGAAACATGGTGGTGGCAACATCATGTTGTAGGGATGCTTTTCTTCAGCAGGGACAGGGAAGCTGGTCAGAGTTGATGGGAAGATGGATGGAGCCAAATACAGGGCAATCTTAGAAGAAAACCTGTAAAAGTCTGCAAAAGACTTGAGACTGGGGTGGAGGTTCACCTTTCAGCAGGACAACGACCCTAAACATACAGCCAGAGCTACAAAGGAATGGTTAAGATCAAAGAATATTAATGTGTTAGAATAGCCCAGTCAAAGGCCGGACCTAAATCCAATTGAGAATCTGTGGCAAGACTTGAAAATTGCTGTTCATCCAATCAGACAGAGCTTGAGCTATTTTGCAAAAAAAAAAAATGGGCAAAAACGTCACTCTCTAGATGTGCAAAGCTGGTAGAGACATACCAAAAAAGACTTGCAGCTGTAATTGCAGCGAAAGGTGGTTCTACAAAGTATTGACTCAGGGGGGTTGAATACAAATGCACCCCACACTTTTAACATATTTGGAAAAAAAATTGGAAACCATTTATCATTTTCCTTCCACTTTACAATTATGTGCCACTTTGTGTTGGTCTATCACAAAAAAATCCAATAAAATACATTTACGTTTCTGGTTGTAACATGACAAAATGTGAAAAATTTCAAGGAGTATGAATACTTTAAGGCACTGTGAGGGTATTCCCCTGGGGTACTCACAGAGTAGAGTGTGGAAAATAGGGTGAGCTAATCCGAAATGAGTACACAGTAACCCAGGCAGAGGCGTATCTAGTAAAAATGGTGCCTATGGCAAGCACTAAAACTGCGCCTCGGTCAAAACATTTGAAACCCGTCTCTTAGATAACCTAAAGGAGGTGTCGTTAGAGTCTGAGATGAAAGAGGGAAAGAAAGAAGGGAAAGAAAGAAGGATGGAAGGACAGCGGGCCCAGATCCTACACCACAATAGCAATATGTGTATTCCAGAAAGTTTAAAGAGGAAGTAAACCCGGATGGGTTTTACTTCCTCTTAGTAGTCCATTATGCTTTACCTTTGCAGGGAAACAATGCGTCGCATAGTAGCCCAATACAGGTCCTTCTCAAAAAATTAGCATATTGCGATAAAGTTCATTATTTTCTGTAATGTACTGATAAACATTAGACTTTCATATATTTTAGATTCATTACACACAACTGAAGTAGTTCAAGCCTTTTCTTGTTTTAATATTGATGATTTTGGCATACAGCTCATGAAAACCCAAAAATCCTATCTCAAAAAATTAGCATATCATGAAAAGGTTCTCTAAACGAGCTATTAACCTAATCATCTGAATCAACTAATTAACTCTAAACACCTGCAAAAGATTCCTGAGGCTTTTAAAAACTCCCAGCCTGGTTCATTACTCAAAACCGCAATCATGGGTAAGACTGCCGACCTGACTGCTGTCCAGAAGGCCATCATTGACACCCTCAAGCAAGAGGGTAAGACACAGAAAGAAATTTCTGAACGAATAGGCTGTTCCCAGAGTGCTGTATCAAGGCACCTCAGTGGGAAGTCTGTGGGAAGGAAAAAGTGTGGCAGAAAACGCTGCACAACGAGAAGAGGTGACCGGACCCTGAAGAAGATTGTGGAGAAGGACCGATTCCAGACCTTGGAGGACCTGCGGAAGCAGTGGACTGAGTCTGGAGTAGAAACATCCAGAGCCACCGTGAACAGGCGTGTGCAGGAAATGGGCTACAGGTGCCGCATTCCCCAGGTCAAGCCACTTTTGAACCAGAAACAGCGGCAGAAGCGCCTGACCTGGGCTACAGAGAAGCAGCACTGGACTGTTGCTCAGTGGTCCAAAGTACTTTTTTCGGATGAAAGCAAATTTTGCATGTCATTCGGAAATCAAGGTGCCAGAGTCTGGAGGAAGACTGGGGAGAGGGAAATGCCAAAATGCCTGAAGTCCAGTGTCAAGTACCCACAGTCAGTGATGGTCTGGGGTGCCATGTCAGCTGCTGGTGTTGGTCCACTGTGTTTTATCAAGGGCAGGGTCAATGCAGCTAGCTATCAGGAGATTTTGGAGCACTTCATGCTTCCATCTGCTGAAAAGCTTTATGGAGATGAAGATTTCATTTTTCAGCACGACCTGGCACCTGCTCACAGTGCCAAAACCACTGGTAAATGGTTTACTGACCATGGTATTACTGTGCTCAATTGGCCTGCCAACTCTCCTGACCTGAACCCCATAGAGAATCTGTGGGATATTAGGAAGAGAAAGTTGAGAGACGCAAGACCCAACACTCTGGATGAGCTTAAGGCCGCTATCGAAGCATCCTGGGCCTCCATAACACCTCAGCAGTGCCACAGGCTGGTTGCCTCCATGCCACGCCGCATTGAAGCAGTCATTTCTGCAAAAGGATTCCCGACCAAGTATTGAGTGCATAACTGAACATAATTATTTGAAGGTTGACTTTTTTTGTATTAAAAACACTTTTCTTTTATTGGTCGGATGAAATATGCTAATTTTTTGAGATAGGATTTTTGGGTTTTCATGAGCTGTATGCCAAAATCATCAATATTAAAACAAGAAAAGGCCTGAACTACTTCAGTTGTGTGTAATGAATCTAAAATATATGAAAGTCTAATGTTTATCAGTACATTACAGAAAATAATGAATTTTATCACAATATGCTAATTTTTTGAGAAGGACCTGTATGTGTCACTTACCTGAAACCGAAGCCTGCGATGTCACCGCTGTCGCCTGTACAGGAAGTGTCCATTCTTCACCCCTCTTCCTTCCGGGGTCGCGGACTCTGGCTCTGTGACTGGCCGGAGCCGCGTGACGTCACTCCCGCGCGCGGGAGCCGCCAGTGACTGCATGACCCTTCTAGAAATGGCAGAGCGTGCCGTTTCTATAGTACACTGAATACATCGGCGCATGTGCAGAAGAAATCAGAGTACGGGGACATTGTAAATATCTCCTAAACCATTTAAGAGATATTTCCAGCACCTACAGATAAGCCTTAATCTAGGCTTACCTGTAGGTGAAAGCGGTTGTACAGGGGTGTATCAGAAGATAAAGATACTTCAAACACCACATCCCCCATCAAACAGAGATGGTTAGAGAGTGTGCAGACATGGTGCAGGAGGCAGTCAGAGACTGCAGACATGATACAAGAGATCAGAGACTGCAGTTTCTGTCTTACTAACAGTCCATTTGCCAAGCATAGTTAGTAAAACAATAATAAATGGTTAATAAGTTTGAAGATCCAAGTCTGACCAGCCTAAATACTGAAAGGCAATAGAAAAACAAATCATGCAGAGCCCACAGGACTTTGGCACCAAGAGCTCTTTAGAAGCTGCAAATCATCAGGAACACTGTGTCACACTCTTGCAGCATCTTCCAGAAGTCTAATCATTTTCAGTGTGCTCACCTGTCCTGTGTGCAGTGTAAGGCCTGGTTCACACTGGGGCGACAAACGCTCCGACATTGGGAGCTCATGTCGCATGACATGTGAAAATCAATGGGGTTCTTTCTCTAATTTAATTCAATTCATCTATTTATATATATTCCTTTGATCTATTTTGGCTAGGTCTCTTAAGCGGTCACTGTGAGGGTTTGTATGCTCGGAGCTCCGTCTACGTCTTACACCGAGGAGGAGATCTTTCTCCTTCCTCCATTAGCGTGCAGAGGTTTCTCTTGTCTCCACCCCCATTTATTTCATCTAGGGCTTTAATGGTGGTAAGTCGTTATTCTTTTTGCCAACTGTGGACCTGTTTACAGATCGATCTTCTAAATTCTACTTAAACCAATTTACAATATGTTAATATGAATCCTTCTATTGTCTATTTTAACAGCTATGTTCGATGTACTCTCGCATTTGAGACATACTTCCCCTGACGAAGCCCCGATGGGCGAAACATGTTGGGACCACGTATGATCTCTTTGGTTTAACATCTAATTAACCACCATATCAGCTATGCCCTATTTTTGAAATTTTGTGAAAACGCTTATATATATATATATATATATATATATATATATATATATATATATATATATATATATATATATATATATATATGTAATTTTATTAAATATTTTGTACTACCTGTTCAATAAATGGATAAATCCCCTTTTTTTAATCTAATGAATTGAGTCTTCCACTGTTGTCTAAATACTAACGCTAGCACCGCTATAGTCCCGTTTATTTCTTTTTCTACATTATGTGAAAATCAATGTTTCCCTATGGGAGCCGTCCTAACTGGTCCGACACATGTCGGTCCGACTTTGAAAATGCTCCCTGTACTACTTTGGTCCGACTTTGATCCGACTTCAGCCCATTGACTATCATTGAAGTCGGATCAAAGTCGGACCGCAGTCTTGCATGGTCCGACTTTGGCATGCGACTTGTGCTGTACTGCTCTTGAGGGGGAACTCCAGGCCAAATTTTAAATAAAAAACCGGCGTGGGTTCCCCTCCAGGGGCATACCAGGCCCTTGGGTCTGGTCTGGATTTGAACGCGCGCCCCTACGCCGAAAAAACGGCGTGGGGGTCCCCCCAAAATCCAAACCAGACCCTTATCCGAGCACACAACCTGGCCGGCCGCAGGGGAAGAGGGGGGGATGAGAGAGCGGCCCCCCTCCCTCCTGAACCGTACCAGGCCACATGCCCTCAACATGGGGGGTTTGGTGCTCTGGGGCAGGGGGGCGACCTGCGGCCCCCCCACCCCAGAGCACCCTGTCCCCATGTTGATGAGGACAGGGCCTCTTCCCGACAACCCTGGCCGTTGGTTGTCGGGGTCTGCGGGCGGGGGGCTTATCGGAATCCGGGAGCCCCCTTCAATAAGGGGGCCCCCGGATCCCGGCCCCCCCACCCTATGTGAATGAGTATGGGGTACATCGTACCCCTACCCATTCACCTGGTGGAAAAAAAATTGCAATAAAAAAACACTACACGGGTTTTCAAAGTAATTTATTACACAGCTCCGCGGGTCTCTTCCGACTTCCGGGGGTCTTCGGTGTCGTCTCCCGCTCTCCGGTTCTTTCTTCCGCCGGGCCTCCGCTAACTTCTTTTTAGCTGTCTTGCTAACAGAGGCCCGGTCTTCCCGTTGTCTCGTCCGGCTCTCCGTTGTCCTTCTGCCGGCCCCTCCACTAACTTCTTTTTAGCTCTTTCGCCAGTGGAGGGGCCGGGCTTCCCGTCGCCGTCTGCGTCTTCTTCCCTCTTCTCCTCCTCGATGTTGACGCGTCGCTTCTTCCCGCTGTAATACTGGCTCTCCGCTCTAATATAGGCTTCTCATGACGTCACAGTCACATGTTCCAGGGCACATGGCCCCGGAGCATGTGACTGTGACGTCATGGGAACATGTGACTGTGAC
Source organism: Rana muscosa (assembly GCA_029206835.1). Lineage (NCBI taxonomy): Eukaryota > Metazoa > Chordata > Amphibia > Anura > Ranidae > Rana > Rana muscosa. Next base: position 301,028,121 of record CM055117.1, read on the forward strand.
GTCATGAGAAGCCTATATTAATGCGGAGCGGAGAGCCAGTATTACAGCGGGAGGAAGCGACGCGTCAACATCGAGGAGGAGAAGAGGGAAGAAGAAGCCGACGGCGACGGGAAGCCCGGCCCCTCCACTAGCGAAAGAGCTACGAAGAAGTTAGTGGAGGGGCCGGCAGAAGAACAACGGAGAGCCGGACGAGACAACGGGAAGACCGGGCCTCTGTTAGCAAGAGAGCTAAAAAGAAGTTAGCGGAGGCCCGGCGGAAGAAAGAACCGGAGAGCGGGAGACGACACCGGAGACCCTCGAAGTCGGAAAAGACCCCCGGAAGTCGGAAGAAGACCCCCGGAAGTCGGAAGAAGACCCCCGGAAGTCGGAAGAAGACCCCCGGAGCTGTGCAATAAATTACTTTGAAACCCTGTGTAGTGTTTTTTTATTGCAATTTTTTTCCACCAGGTGAATGGGTAGAGGTACGATGTACCCCATACTCATTCACATAGGGTGGGGGGGCCGGGATCCGGGGGCCCCCTTATTGAAGGGGGCTCCCGGATTCCGATAAGCCCCCCGCCCGCAGACCCCGACAACCAACGGCCAGGGTTGTCGGGAAGAGGCCCTGTCCTCATCAACATGGGGGCAGGGTGCTCTGGGGTGGGGGGGCCGCAGGTCGCCCCCCTGCCCCAGAGCACCAAACCCCCCCCATGTTGAGGGCATGCGGCCTGGTACGGTTCAGGAGGGAGGGGGGGGCCGCTCTCTCGTCCCCCCCTCTTCCCCTGCGGCCTGCCAGGTTGCGTGCTCGGATAAGGGTCTGGTTTGGATCCTGAGGGGGACCCCCACGCCGTTTTTTCGGCGTAGGGGCGCCCCTTCAAATCCAGACCAGACCCAAGGGCCAGGTATGCTCCTGGAGGGGGAACCCACGCCGTTTTTTTAATTTAAAATTTGGCCTGGAGTTCCCCTTCAAGATTCATACCAAACACAGTGCCTGATATTGGCGGGGATCCAAGTCGGATCCCCGTTCATTGAAAGTCGGACATATGTCGGCTTCATGTCGCAGGGCAAAGTCGGATCCAAAGTAGGACAGATGTCGTGTCGCACTAGTGTGAACCCAGCCTTAATAAATAAAGAGGAGAGTGAGAGGAATCATTTCCTAACCAGTGTGAGCATTGGCTGATCTGCAAACAGGATGGGTGAGCTGCTGCTGCTTAGATGTCTGCAGCTGGCATTAGGTGTGTGTGACACAGTGTGAGACAGAGAGAGATTCATCTCCTGGTATCTCCTTAGCTAGGAGCACTCCTCCACCCTCTTTAGGTGTGTCACATAAACAAGGGAGCTCCTCCTCATATCAGCTCTGTAATGAGCTCCCACCTTCTCCTGCCATCACTTTATCTAACAGAGCTCCATCCCTGGCACCACCTCTATGATCTCCCTCCCTCCTCCTGTCAGCCTGTACTGCTAACCTGTTCTTCTGCTCGATGGTGTCCTTCAGGGCAGGCAGCCCAGGTCACGGCATCCCCCCTCCTCCTGGGCACAGTGCTGAGGCTCTCGGAGAGCAGATTCCAGATGAGGGACACAGCAGCATGCAGCAGGCGGCGGCCATATCTCTTGTCATGTGACTGCAGTCAGCTGACACCTGTGAGGGCGGGGCCTTCTGTACCACAGACACTGGTTGGCTAGGACACTGCTATCTCTTTAGCTGGCTGTTACATCCCTCTTAGCATACTGTGTGGGCGGCGCCGGAGCGGTTCATCTTTTTTAAGGGGAAGGGGGGGAAATCAGACAACTCAGTCCAGTCCATCCCTGCCTAGGACAAAAACGTTTTTTCGGAAAACTACTCAGGACGGCCATAGCCTGGGAATGTCCCAGCAAAATTGTGACTGTTGGCAAGTATACCCTGGTAAGTGCTTTACTGCCCAGCCACTCACGAGCGCCCCCTTCAGATTGCGCCCATGGCACGAGACACATCTGCCATACCCTAGATACGCCACTGAACCCAGGTGTAGTGCATCCTGTAACAAATCCTTGTGGGAAAAGGGTTAGAGGAAGCGATCAAGTACTTCATAAGGGCTCTAGGCAGAAGTGGCATTAAAAGTGCAACATCTGGTCATTCACCTGAGACCAACTTTGAATGGTTTAAAATTTAACAGCAAGTTCGCACTGTAAAGCAAATACATGCCAAACATAACTAAATTTTTACATTAACAGTCAGATACAGGGCAACCCTGTCTTACTTGTCCAAGAAGCTGGGCTGTATATAAAGTCTAGGTTTCTCCAATCACGCTGGGCATACCCATCGTTTTTCAGGGCCCAGGTTCCATAGCAATGGACTACAGGCCCTGGACTTGTATAGCACCCTGCAGTTAATACGCTGCACTAGGTGCCAAGGTGAGTGCCCAAGCAGGACCAGAGCAAATATTACAGGCCTCCCTAACAGTGTGGGGTCTGGGTATTGCTCCCAAGGTTTTACCAAGGTTGTATTGATCCAGATGCACTGTTTCTGTGTAGGCATCAGAAGACAGCGAGGTGTTGATTTAAGAATGCAAAGAAAATTAAGTCTTGAAGCTGAATTCTCCGCAAAGGAGAAGAGGTCTATCCATTCAGACACTGGCACACACTGAGCATTCACAGAGTGGGATAGGGCATGTCCTCAAAAGCTGACCAGTGTCCAATCACCTGAAAGTATGGACCAATAACCAATATTGTACAAATATATTTCCTGTGTCCTGTAAGATTCCGTTTTTTTTTTTTCCTACACTAGGGGACACGGGGCTAATACGAATTCTAGAGGTTGTCTAAAACTGGTCTGAGGAGCTGAATGTAGACAAGGGATTACAGCGCTCTCACAAAGGAAGCCTCCTGTATGTAAAGTGAAGTCCACGATAGCGTGCTCTGGCTGCTGTGTTGTCCGAACAACACTTAGACAATAGTAGTAGAGAGAAGGGCTGGCAACTCCAAGGAGCACTCTAAGAAGCAGGCAACATTGCAATGCAACAGTCCTCCAAAACAACAGTGTACAAATAGAGTAGGTTACAGCTTAAAAAGCTATCTGAAGGACCTTACACCCAAAGCTGCCAAAGAAAAAAAAAAAAGGCTGAACATTCACCTGGTAGAACTTAGAAAATGTGTAAAAAGACGACCAGGTAGCAACCTTGCAAACCTGAGAAACAGATGCCTGATGTCTAAAGGCCCAAGAGTCACTTCCTGATCCAGTGTAGTGCACCTTGAGAGGAAAAAGTGAAATCTCGTCTTTAAAGTGGATGTAAACCTGATTCATGAAATTTGAACTGGGCACATATATCTGCAGTGTTATGTTATCCCTCTTTAAAGAGCCAAGTCCTGTAGCTCTCTCCTGAACATTCCTCTGTTATCAGCCTGATAACTCCTGACAAATCCTCTGACACATCAGATAAAAGCAGCCTGACATTTCTGTCAGGAGAGGTTGCTATAAATAGATTAGCAGGGAGCTGGTCCTGTTACAAAACACCTCTGAGAGTCTCTGCCTTTTCTCCAATCAGCAATTTTAGCCATCTTGGCTGTATGCCCAGACATCACACTCTATGTTAAACAGAAAGAGAAAATCTCCTAACATAATCTGAACTTTCTAAACAGTATATAAATGTGAAGACAGCAGAAATGCATGGAAAACCTATGTAGGGAGATTTGGTTCATCTCTGCGAATCATCTGAGGCTGGTCACTTCACTGGGTGTATGGAGAGTTTACATCCACTTTAAGATTGTAGGCTTAAATTATGAGCTGGATAAGCCATTTAGAAATAGTGGGCAACAGGCAGGCGGTCCCTTATGGGTACCCTCGAAAACGATGAAAATGAGTCAGCACATTGGAAGGAAACTGTAGCTGAGAGATAAACTCCAACAGCACGCACCACATCCAAACAATTACCGTATTTATCGGCGTATAACACGCACTTTTTTCCCCTTAAAATCAGGGGAAAATCGTGGGTGCGTGTTATACGCCGATACTCCGTCGAATTCCCCTGCTGAAAACGAGCGAGAGGAGCGAGCGGAGCCGAAGCCGAAGTACAATCGGCTTTACTCGGCTCCTCTCGCAGTCCCGCCCATCTCTGACTGCGCCGCTGACATAGAGAAAGCCGAGTGTACTTCGCCTAGTCTCGGCTCCTCTCGCAGTCCTGACTGTGAGCAGACACGAGTCTAGGCGAAGTACACTCGGCTTTCTCCGTCAGCGGCGCAGTCAGTGGAGATGGGCGGAACTGCGAGAGGAGCCGAGTTCAGCCGAAGTACACTCGGCCCCGCTCGCTCCTCTCCACAGAAATCGGCGCCAAATTTTAAAAACCGCCGGGACTGACACGATCGCAAAGGCACTGGGCAAGGCTGCAGATGGACAGATGGACACTGGGCACGGCTGCAGATGGACAGATGGTCACTGGGCACGGCTGCAGATGGACACTGGGCACGGCTGCAGATGGACACTGGGCACGGCTGCAGATGGACACTGGGCACGGCTGCAGATGGACAGATGGACACTGGGCAAGGCTGCAGATGGACAGATGGACACTGGGCAAGGCTGCAGATGGACAGATGCAAGGCTGCAGATGGACAGATGGACACTGGGCACGGCTGCAGATTGACAGATGGACACTGGGCACGGCTGCAGATGGACAGATGGACACTGGGCACGGCTGCAGATGGACACTGGGCAAGGCTGCAGATGGACACTGGGCAAGGCTGCATGCTGCATTTAAATGTAAGTTTTTTTCCTTAAAATTCCCTCCTAAACTTGGGGTGCGTGTTATACGCCGGTGCGTGTTATAAGCCGATAAATACGGTAATATTTCTCTTTGGTCTGAACTAGCACAGGATTAAGAGATTGAAACAAAGGAAAAAAATGGTTTGGGAGAAAGAAGGTCCAAGGCCTCAAGACAACTGTGTGTCACTATGTAGGATCAGAAAAGGTTCCTTACAAGACAAGGCTATTTCAGTGTGAGGTGCATCATCTGGATGCTTTCCGCTTCGATTGTGCAAAGCAGACAAGGAAGGAGCTTCAGAGGGGAAAAGATGTAGATAAAGTTGAACTGATCCCACCAAGTCGCCAGGGCATCCACTGCTATTGACTAGAGGATCCCTGGACCTGGAAACAATCCTCCTTAGTTTGCGGTTTACTTTGGAAACCAGGAGGCCCACATTCAGCATTTCCCACTTGCAACAGAGTTTTTGAAACGCCTTTGGATGAAGAGAACACCCCCCCCCTGGAGTGCAGACGTTGACAACTGAGGAATTCTGCCTGCTAATTTTTAATGTCTTGCTCAAGCCAGAATCTGTTTGGCCTGTCCTTAATACACAAGACTTCTGGTTCCTCCTTGATAGTCGTCTGGCATTGTCTGACTGAATCAGGGTCAGATGACCCTGGAATTAAAGAGCAGGTGCTGAAGGAATGACTGATAGACAGTGTGCTCAGAATGCAGGGGGGGTCAAGGAGTGCGTTGCGCTCAGAAGGCAGGGGGGGTCAAGGAGTGCGTTGCGCTCAGAAGGCAGGGGGGGGTCAAGGAGTGCGTTGCGCTCAGAAGGCAGGGGGGGGGGTCAAGGAGTGCGTTGCGCTCAGAAGGCAGGGGGGGGGTCAAGGAGTGCGTTGCGCTCAGAAGGCAGGGGGGGTCAAGGAGTGCGTTGCGCTCAGAAGGCAGGGGGGGTCAAGGAGTGCGTTGCGCTCAGAAGGCAGGGGGGGTCAAGGAGTGCGTTGCGCTCAGAAGGCAGGGGGGGTCAAGGAGTGCGTTGCGCTCAGAAGGCAGGGGGGGTCAAGGAGTGCGTTGCGCTCAGAAGGCAGGGGGGGTCAAGGAGTGCGTTGCGCTCAGAAGGCAGGGGGGGGGGGTCAAGGAGTGCGTTGCGCTCAGAAGGCAGGGGGGGGTCAAGGAGTGCGTTGCGCTCAGAAGGCAGGGGGGGGTCAAGGAGTGCGTTGCGCTCAGAAGGCAGGGGGGTCAAGGAGTGCGTTGCGCTCAGAAGGCAGGGGGGGTCAAGGAGTGCGTTGCGCTCAGAAGGCAGGGGGGGGGGTCAAGGAGTGCGTTGCGCTCAGAAGGCAGGGGGGGGTCAAGGAGTGCGTTGCGCTCAGAAGGCAGGGGGGTCAAGGAGTGCGTTGCGCTCAGAAGGCAGGGGGGTCAAGGAGTGCGTTGCGCTCAGAAGGCAGGGGGGGGTCAAGGAGTGCGTTGCGCTCAGAAGGCAGGGGGGTCAAGGAGTGCGTTGCGCTCAGAAGGCAGGGGGGGTCAAGGAGTGCGTTGCGCTCAGAAGGCGGGGGGGTCAAGGAGTGCGTTGCGCTCAGAAGGCAGGGGGGGTCAAGGAGTGCGTTGCGCTCAGAAGGCAGGGGGGGTCAAGGAGTGCGTTGCGCTCAGAAGGCAGGGGGGGTCAAGGAGTGCGTTGCGCTCAGAAGGCAGGGGGGGTCAAGGAGAGCGTTGCGCTCAGAAGGCAGGGGGGGGTCAAGGAGTGCGTTGCGCTCAGAAGGCAGGGGGTCAAGGAGTGCGTTGCGCTCAGAATGCACCCCCCCCCACACCGAGTGCCCACCATAGGAAGCCACTACCTATGGGGGTACTTGTGAATGCTTATGTTCGAGTAGGGCTGTCTGCGTCTATTCAGACACACAGCCGGGCTTGGCCCTGCCCCCTGATCTCAGGTTTTGACTGACAGCAGCAGGAGCCAATGGCTCCCACTATTCTAAGCCATGCCTGTGAGTGGGGAGAGAGCTGAAAAGCTACTGCAGACCTGCACAGCACTGGATTGAGATCGGGTTTAGGCAAGTATTTGGGGGGTGGGATGGCTGAAGCTACTATTGAGAGTTTTTTTTTACCCTAATGCAGAGAATGCATTAAAAGGTAAAAAAAACTTTTACCTTTACAAAACACTTTAACCACTTCCCGCCTGCCATAAACCAATATGAAGTGCGGAAAGTGGTTCTGTTATCCTGACTGGACGTCATCAGGATAACCCGCAATTGTGCGCCCGCGAGGGTGCGCAGCGATCGTTGATGTGGTGTGTCAGTCTGACATACAGTATCTCCGATCTGGGAATAGAGCCTCTGACGGAGGCTCTTTACCATGTGATCAGCGGTGTCCAATCACAGCTGATCACAGTGTAAACAGGAAAAGCCGTGCATCGGCTTTTCCTCTATCGCGTCTGACAGACGCCAGTAGAGGAGAGCCGATCGGCTGCTCTCCTGACATGTGGGGTCTGCGCTGATTGATTATCAGTGCAGTGCAGCCCAGGCCCCCCACCCCCCCCGAGGATGCTACCTATGGCCACCAGGGATGCTGACCATGGATGCCCTCATCAGTGCCACCTATGAGTGACCATCAGTGCCACCTATGAGTGCCGCATATTAGTGCTTGATGGAGGTGGGTAGGTGGGTGGGGTTATATCGAATACCCTGTAGGGAGCAGTATAGCCCTCTTGTGTTACCCTGTGCCCCCAAACGAATGATAAAAAATAGGATTTTTATAACAGCTTACCTGTAAAATCCTTTTCTTGGAGTACACCACGGGACACAGAGCTAGTCATTACATAATGGGTTAAGGGTCACCAGCGGTGATTGGACACTGGCACAACCAATGGAAGACAGTTCCCCTCCATATAACCCCTCCCATCAGGGAAGTACCTCAGTTTTGTAGCAAAGCAGTAAGGTTCCCATAAGAAGGGGGGGACCTCTGTGTCCCGTGGTGTACTCCAAGAAAAGGATTTTACAGGTAAGCTGTTATAAAAATCCTATTTTCTTTATCGTACACCACGGGACACAGAGCTAGTCATTACATAATGGGACGTCCCAGAGCAATGCTCATATGAAGGGGGGGAGACACAGATCAAAACAGGCCGCTTGCGGACCAGAAGCCCTATACTGCTGCCTGCAGCACACTTCGCCCAAAGGCGGAATCCTCATGTCCTTTCACATCTATTTGATAGAATTTGGAAAATGTATGGACTGAAGACCAAGTTGCAGCTTTACAGATCTGAGCCATCGAAGCCTGGTGGTGCACTGCCCATGAAGCACCTATCGCCCTGGTAGAGTGCGCCTTAACAGGAAAAGGAGGAGTCCTGTTCTTTAAACCATAAGCTTGAATAATTACTTGTCTAATCCACCTGGAAATGGTGGATTTTGATACCGCTTGGCCCTTCTTGGGCCCATCTGGTAAAATAAACAAAACATCTGTTTTACGTATCTGAGCGGTTGCTTGCAGATACACCTTTACCGCTCTCACTGGATCTAGAGAGTGTAATAATTTTTCCCCCGCCGTCCGCGGGTTTGGAAAAAAGGAAGGCAGAACAATGTCTTGATTCAAGTGAAAAGCCGACACCACCTTAGGTAGAAAAGCCGGATGGGGTCGTAGTACGATTTTGTCCTTGTGACAAATTAGATAAGGCTCTTTACAAGAAAGAGCTGCTAGCTCTGATACTCTCCTAGCAGAAGCTATAGCAATCAGAAAGGCCAACTTCCTACTTAATATAATTAAAGGAATATGGCGAATAGATTCAAAAGGTTGCTTTTGCAACACTGACAATACCAAATTCAAATCCCATGGACACAAGGGAGTCCTAACTGGAGGATTTATCCTCAGTACCCCCTTAATGAATGTCCGAACTAGGGAGTGAGATGCCAATGGTCTCTGAAAGAAGACTGATAGAGCCGATATTTGCCCTTTGATGGTGCTAAGGGCTAAATTCATATCCACTCCTAACTGGCAAAAAGCAAGAATCCTACTTATTTCATACTTCTGAGGATTCCAACATCTGGATTCACACCAGGAAACGTATGCTCTCCAGACTCTCTGATAGATGAGTCTGGAGGCTGGCTTTCTAGCATTAATGAGCGTAGAAAGAGCCGGACCAGAGACCCCTCTCTTTTTAAAAATGTGGGTCTCAGCAGCCAGGCCGTCAACTTTAGCCTTTGTAAGGAAGGGTGGAATACTGGACCCTGTGACAGCAGGTCGTGTCGGAGTGGAAACTTCCAGGGCCTTCCTATCGCCGTTTTTACAATCTCGGCGTACCAAGGCCTCCTGGGCCAGTTTGGGGCCACTAGGATTACTGGTATTCCCTCCTCCTTGATCCTGCGAAGCAGTCTTTGTAGAAGAGGGATCGGAGGGAATGTCTAGATCAGTGAGAACTGATTCCATGGAGTTATTAGAGCGTCTGTATTATTAGAGCGTCTGTCCCGTAGGCTAGAGGATCTCTCGTTCTGGACACAAAGTTGTCCAATTTCTTGTTGAACCTGGCAGCTAGCAGGTCTACATCTGGGTTTCCCCATCTCAGACATATGGCCTGAAAGATCTCGGGGTGAAGAGACCACTCCCTGGTAGCAGCTGCTGACGACTCAGGTAGTCTGCTTGCCAATTTTCCATCCCTGGAATGAAGATTGCAGAAAGGCAAGGTACATGCTCTTCTGCCCATGCCAGGATCCGGTTCACCTCTCTTTGGGCTGCCCGACTGCGGGTGCCTCCTTGGTGATTGATGTAAGCTACTGCAGTAGCATTGTCGGATTGAACCCGAACTGGGTAGCCCTGTAACCTGTATGTCCAGGTTTTGAGGGCTAGATATACCGCCCGGATCTCTAGCACATTGATGGGCAGGATCCCCTGAGTCTTGGCCCAGGTTCCCTGGGTAGAAGCCTCCTCGAATACTGCACCCCAGTCCGATAGGCTGGCATCCCTAGATACCACCTTCCAGGCCACTGGGAGGAAGGACTTTCCCTTCCGTAAATTCCTGGCTTCTAGCCACCAATCGAAGCTGTGGCGTACTTGTGAGGACAGGCGCATGGGTATATCCAGAGCTTGGCTCTTCCTGTTCCAGGAAGCTAAAATATTGCCTTGAAGTAGTCTCGAATGAAACTGGGCGTAAGGGACCGCCTCGAAGGAGGCTACCATCTTTCCCAATAGTCTCATGCAAAGGCGAATAGACGGCCTCTTGTTTGCTTTGACCTTGTGGATCAGGTCTTTCAGAGACTGTATCTTCGGTTCTGGCAGGTATACCCCGTTTTGGGCTGTATCTATGATCATGCCCAGGTACCCTATCCTTCTTTGGGCCTGGAGAGAGAATTTTTGTAAATTTATAATCCATCCTAAATGCTCCAGGTATCCTACTGTAGTGTGTACAGCGTGACCCAATCCGTCCTTTGACTGATCTATTACTAGTAGATCGTCCAGATAGGCTGTTACCGCAATGCCCCGTGTTCTTAGGTTTGCTAACAGAGGAGCTAGCACCTTTGTGAATACTATGGGCGCGGTGGCTACACCAAACGGCAGAGCCACAAATTGAAAGTGGCGATCTTCTACCGCAAACCTTAGGACTCTTTGGTGAGCGGGGAGGATGGGTATGTGTAAATGTGCGTCCTTGATATCTATGGGCGCCATGAATTTTCCGCCCTTTAAAGTGGCGGCCACGGATCGGATCGTTTCCATTCGAAAATGGCGATCGTTCAGGAACCGATTTAGGGATTTTAGATCCAGGATGGGTCTGACATCTCCATTTGGCTTTGGAATCACAAAGAGGTTTGAGTAAAAACCTGAACCTCGCTCTTTTTGGGGTACGTCTGTAACTACCCCTTGAGCCATTAAGTGATTCAAACCTTTGAAGAAGGATTCTCTTTTTTGTGGATCCTTGGAGAGTCTTGAACCTCGGAATTGAGAAGATGGGATCTCTCGAAATTCCAGTTTGTACCCTGAGGATATTGTGGATACCACCCAATTGTCCTGGATTTCTGACCACCAAGTCGCTGAGAACTGACAAAGCCTTCCTCCCACTCGGCCGAGCGGGGGCGCCCCTTCACTGAGAGGCTTTGGGGGCTTGCTTATTAGCTCTTGTACCCCACGGCTTCTTGTTCTTCTGAGCTTTTTTGCCTGTGGGCGGCTAAAACAGGCCGCCGCCACTGGTTGGAGTCAGATTTCCCGGGAGCTGGGGAGAGAGCGTTTAAAACAAGATCTCTTGTTTTTCTTTCTCTCAGGTAAAAGTCGTTTTACCACTTGATCTTCTGTATATATTTTTCTAAATCTTCCCCAAATAGGCGTTCGCCATGGAACGGGAACTTGCCAACAGCTTTTTGCATGGGGTCTCCGCTGACCAATGCTTAAGCCAAAGTACTCTGCGCATCTGTACCAGCTGGAGTGTAAGGCGTGATGCCTGTATGATAGAATCTCTCATGGCATCCACTGTGAAGCATAAGGCTTTAGGCAAATTTTTCCAATTTCTAGCCTGCTCTGAAGGCAGTTCCTTCAGCCCCTGCTTTACCTGTTGGCTGATGACCTGACCCATACCGACTGCTGCTACTGCAGGTTGGGTAATTGAGCCGGCCAAAAGGAAGGAGGATTTCAACTTCCTCTCAGAAGGATCTTTTAAACCCTTGTACATTATCCACCGGACATGTCAGGTTTTTATTTACACAAGAAATAGCCGCAACTACCGCAGGCAGGCTCCATTTCTTTCCAAAAAAAAAATTCCCCCATAGGATAAAGAATGTTAAACCTTTTTGGAGGTGAGAAACGCTTATCTGGATGTTGCCAGTTTGCGTATATTAGATCCTCTAGTAACGGATGAACCGGGAAGGAGCATGCACCTTGCAGGGATCTTAATGACCCTAGGGAGGAGACAGGTAATTCCGTTACCTCCGCAGAGGTTAACTTAAATGCACTGCTATAGCATTGTACCTGTGACCTTAAAATCTGGCTCCTCATCCTCTGCTGATGTAGCCTCCTCCTCCTCATCCTCCTCCCTCAGGTACTTCTGAAGGGAGGTCCAATACTGGAAGAGACCTGCTTCGCTTATTGTCCCTTTTTAGAGGACTTAGCGATTAAGGTAGCAATTTTTTCCTCCAGATTATTTAGGGCAGCTGATAAAGTGTCCTCAGTGACATATACAGGCCCAGGCTTCACTGGGGAAGCCGCCATACCTGACAGAGGTAATGGCTCATCCTGAACAGGTGCATTTAGCAACACAGGAGAGAAAGGTACCGAGTCAGCACAGTTAGAGCCTCCTCTCAGGCGGTGGTGCTTTCTTATCTCTTTTTGTCCGTATTACTTCCCCTGGAAGACTTACTGTTTAGACAAAATACAAGGTACCTAAATGCATATACTACCGTGTTTAGTTTAGCAAATACATTAAGTATGCAACTTTTAACACATAACTATGCATAACATGGATGTCTTCTAGGAAGTACCCAATCCAACCACATGGAGTCTTACGTCCCTGTATAGCTGCTGTGTTTCTCTGCCAGGAATAAGAGAACTAACGAGCTTGCTTGCTGCTGCAGTGCTTCTCACACTGACAGTCTTTTAAATTTGGCGCCGTTTCTGTGCCTGCGCGCGCCACGTGCCCGCGCACGCCTTCGCCCCCCCTCCGATAAAGCGCGCTCCCGCGCGCGCGGCCCTTAGCGCTATGGCGGTGGCCATAGTGAGAGAGGACTCTCATCAGCCTTTGTTCCCACTTACCTGCATCTGCAGGTGTCTGGTCGGCCACCGAAAGGAGGATCGGGGTGCCCCAGCAAGCTCAGCAGCGGAGGTGACGAGCAGTGTACTTCGCCGAAGCCGACACTGAACAGAGTGAGGTGAGTATATTCAGCTCTTTACTCCCCCCAGTGGTGGAAAAAAAGAAGACATCCACTTTTTGAAAAAAGGTCCCAACCTAGTTATGGACCTTCTAATCTCACCTTATCCACGCCGCAGGTTTTTCTGCTGAAAGATTTCAGACAGATACCAAACTTCACCCTTCACGGTGGGCTATGTGTGCCAACCTTCAGGGATATGGGTTCCTATTTAAAGGATACCTCTCCCCTGGGCCTTGTACAAGACTCTTACCAGGACTTTATAGCGAAATAGCGAAAGTGCTGGATCTTAGAGCCCAGTCCTCCGAAGAGAGACATTACAGGCGACGCCTCATGGATGAGGCCCGGATCCCATCCAGATTCAGCTCATTTGTAGGCGTCTTGGATGGATCCGAAAGCATAGCTCTTTTACCCCCAGAGGGTCTCTTTGGTAGAGCTTTCCTTTAGCACCTCCTAACGCGTCCAACACCTTTCGACACTGGCGAAAAAACTGAGGTACTTCCCTGATGGGAGGGGTTATATGGAGGGGAACTGTCTTCCATTGGTTGTGCCAGTGTCCAATCACCGCTGGTGACCCTTAACCCATTATGTAATGACTAGCTCTGTGTCCCGTGGTGTACGATAAATAAATCTTATGACAAGTCCACTAAGCAAATATAAGGTGCATGTACCTCCTGCTTTTTTGTCTCATCACTGCAAAGCCAAAAAGGGTTCTCATGCCTGCTGCATTCTTGCAGAGAATCAACTGGTGACAGAGATAATTTCACAATGGCATTGTCAGGTGGACAGACCTGGGAATTTAGGTGCAGAGATATCTGTGCAAGACTTCTGTGAGAATTAAAAAACCTGTGGGGGGGTTAGTACACTCCCCCAACATCCCAAAAAAACCTGAACACTAGGTCTAGTGGCCTAAACATATAAATTAGGAAGCCTTTGGAAGCAGGCTCTTTGTTTCATATCTTTGTAAATTCTCTGTAAATTGGAACTTGGGCTGAGGACTTTTTGCCCCATGTGACAATGGTCAATCACAAAGCACCAGTGCTGCTGCTATGTAGGGTTTCACAAACTCCCAATACTTGGAAGCACCAAGCATATTTCTTTATCCCTTGTGGAGAAATGGAGCAGTGGTGGGAGCAAAAAGGCGGCAGATATAAGCTGCTGCAGAAGCTGCCATTAAAGTGAACTTGCTACTTTGCTCTGTGTGGGTAAAGGACGGGTTTGTTTTAAAGCCTATTGATAGTCAAACCACTGTCTTAAGCTGGGTGCACACTATGCCAATTCCATCCCATTTCTGAGGAACCGACAAAAATTTGCTACATGAGTGGCCCTGTCTGCCACCTCCCACCCAACATCCTTCGATTGATGATGCAGCCGCTATTCGGGTATTCTGACAGGTACTGGCTATGCCTATAGCAGCAGGAGATTCCTCCATCCACATTGCATAGCATAGAGGAGCAATCAATTTAAATATTTTTTTGTCAGCCTGCAGGTTGGTTGGAAATATTCTATATGTGTATACTCTGCTTTGGAACCACTGCATGTATCCATATTCAGGGGATTTCCCCGTTTGGTCACTGAGACAGGAACTTAATGAAGATTCTTGCAACAGGAGCAAAGGAAGCACTTTAACAGTAAAGCAACGGAATGTTAGAACATGTCAGTAGAACCTACTGATGAGATTTCCATTCACTTAATGTGTGGTCAGATAAATGTGGATTAAGTAAAAGGAAATTGTCTTTATGGAAGCAACAGACCGCAATAAAAAAAAAAAAAGACATACATAGATTCTGACTTCCTCTCGCTATGGAAACTGAAATAAAAGCTTAGGCAGGAGAAGGGCTTCTAGTTCAAACCTGACACATGCCCCAACACACTACTGACTAGCACCTACTTTTTACGTTGAACATAGGTTTTATTGATCAAAAGGTGCATACATGTTAAGCATACTTTGCATAGAAACTTGGTAACTGAAACAGTAAAGTCATACATTAGGTAGGCAAGGTATCAGGTACATTGTCATTGCCATATGGGCACACTTTATAAGTATACATTGAACACCCGGAGACTACCCAAAACAACATGTGTCCGAGTGTACATTCCTGACTGGTATAGTTTTGTTATGCACAGGTATCAGACTCTTGAAGCCAGCAATCCCATATCTTATTGCACTTGTTAGGGCAACCTCTGTTGATATATATGAATTTCTTATATGGCAGGGTATTATTCACTTCTATTTTCCATTCTACTAGTTTGGGAGGTGTTTGTCTCATCCATTTTTTAGCAATAATTTTCCTAGCTGAGAACAGCGTCTCATGAAGAAATATTTTTGTGTATTTATCGATTGTATCCGGTAACATCCCGAGAAGGCATTGTTTGGGGTCTAATGCTAAGGGTGAGCCCATGTTGTCATGTAGAAATGTCACAATTTGTTTCCACAGCCCCTGTATCCTAGGGCATGCCCAGCTTAGGTGAAAAAAGGTACCTGTCTCCTGCCCACACATCAAACATATTGTAGACTGGGTACGTTTGTATCTTGCCACTCTGAGGGGTGTGAGATACACCCTAAGTAGAATATAAAGTTGTGAAAGTCGATCGGATAGCTTGGGGGACACTGCTTTAAAGGACTCCAGTGCCTCGTCCCACTCCTCATCCTCTATTGGCCCCACCTCCCTCTCCCATCTAGGTTTCAGACCGTACGCTATTGTAGTAGAAATGGGTACGGAAAGCATATTGTAAAATTCCGAGACCAGCTTGCAGGGATCTGTGCTTTTGATTACTGCCATAATTACATTGGGAGCGGGATGAGGAAATTGCGATTGTGTCGCGTGACGGAGTTGCAAAAATCGAAAAAACATTCGGGTTTGAACTGTAAATTCTTCTCTGAGGGAATCAAAGGTTTTCAATCGTCCGTTTTCTAGGAGGTGGTGGAGATAAAATACCCCCCGTGTGGACCATTGACTTGCATCCTGTATTTTAGTGAACTCGGGGAGATTCATATTATGCCATAGCGGTGTGCAGTTGTTGTATTGTGGGATACTAAGTTTGGAAGAGGCCAAGTCCCATATTTTCCTGTAGTGATGTAACATGGTGTGCCTATTTGTACCCGGTTCCACCCCCCCGAGCCCGATGCTATTGCATATATCGAGTCTTTGGTGTGCTGTGCCCATTTTGGACATAAGGTGAGTAATCTCTCTCTGTCTGTCTTATCTAAGTGAAACAGCTGTGACAGTTGTGATGCAACGTAATATAAATTGAAGTCAGGGAGAGCTGCGCCGCCAAGATCAGTCGGGTTCTTGAGAGTTTGCCATGCTAATTTGTGTCTATTGGCTCCCCACACAAAGGGTATGAGAAGGGCCACAAGCACCTACTTTTAGTGCCAATTAAGATGCCATGGGCAACATCCACAAACCAAAAATGTAACAGACTACTTGCCCCGCGACACAGCGTATGTGTCTTCTAATGTATACATTGGCGGGCAGGTGCGTTCACTGCCTGGCTGCACATTGGGTGACCATTACAAATGAATGGGAGCATCCGAAGAGCAAATGCACAGCATGTGTCCAACACATTATTACCATGCACAAACTTATAAAGCTAGTTTGAATAGTTCTCATGGACTGATCTTGTATTAAATGGACAATCTGTTATATATAATTTCTCACTTACAGCAGATGGCATCTAAAAACATGGCTTCTATCTGCAAGAAATTAAAATATATGCAGATGAAGGGATACTGTACATGAAGAAGCCTCCGGCAAGGATCCAAACTTCCAATCAAAAACTGCATTCACCCACTTACTTGTTTGTTCATCATCTTCCTCCTCCTCTTCTTCCTCCTCCTCCTCTTCTTTGTACAATATAGGGCCTTCTGAATCGCTATCACTAATGCCGGATTCTTCGTCTTCTTCCTCCTCTTCCTGGACTGATTGTGGTATGTAGCTTGGTATAACAGTAACATCCCCAATATATACCCTTGAGGCATGGAAATTTGAGACTTCTGGAGTCAAATCTTCCTCAAAGCTCATCTCCTCCTCATCATCATCATCATCAGGCCTTAAAAAATGATAGATAAATGTTACAGGACAACTTAGAAAAACAAAAACACAACAGAATCAAGGCTAAAGACAAAACATTTATAAATAAATAAAACCCTTTTTCCCCCCATTTTATTTATAAGTGATCACATTATCTCTGCTCTCAGCTGCATTAGAGCTAGGAGTGTAGAAACAGAAGTACACTGGTCTTCCCCGTGAATGTCTGTGCGGGGGGGGGGGGGGGGGGGTGAATGTCCGGACAATTCTGATCATTGGAGGAGAGTAGGCTGAGTTCCCAGCACAGCTAGATAAAGGAAGGCCTGTGGATGTGGTTATCTGAATACAATTCCCCGTAAACACTTGGCTCACAAATTGAGGTCTGTTGGCTTAGACCAGTGGTTCTCAACCTGGGGGTCAGGACCCCCTCGAGGGTCGAATGACGATTTGCCAGGGGTCACTGAATACTGGGCTGTTCCTGAAGCCCGCACCGTTCTCCCAGCCTTTTCGCGGCTGCCCAGCAGGGCTGTCCCTGAAGCCTGTGGCCGCCCAGCTGGGCTCTTCCTGGAGCCAGTGGCCACCCAATCAGCCTCTTCGCAGCCGCCCATTCAGTTCATGGCATGGCTGGGGGGCCAGCTGACTGATGAGGAATGTGAAGTGGGAGGGGGTGGAGCAGACCCTATCTCATGATTTCAGCATAGGTGTCACTGCTTTGAGACACCACAGAGCAGGAGACACAGTGAAGCCGGAGACACAGTAAGTAACACTACCTGTGATTAGAGTTACCATTAAAAGTCCCCACTACAGTTCTCAGATTAACAGATGACCTTGATCAAGAGCACCTAAGTTGGCTGATCAGAACTCCCCCCAGCACTGCCACTGATCTCATTTCCCCCCCACCCAGGAGTAAGAGAAGGAATAAAAATAGAGAAATAGAGAATGAATAGAAGGGAGAGGAAAAGAGGGGGAGGATCAAAGACAAAGAGAGAGAAAGAATAAGAGAAAGAACAAGAAATACGGCTAGAGAGAGGGATGGAGGAAAAAAAAATCAAGAAATTAGGATAGAGAGGGATAAAAGGGAAAGAAAGGAGAACAAAGAAAGAGCGGTACATCCTAAAATGTACTTACTATAAGGGGTTTTAATACTGTATGAGTGGAAGGAACTCAGGGAGCGCTAAATGTCCGTGGGTTAGGGGTGCAAATTACTTGTCTTGCCTTGGGTGCTGACAACCTACGCTATGAAAATTTTACTGTTAGGGGTCCCCACAACTTCGGAAATTTTATCAAGGGGTCACGGCACTAAAAAGGTTGAGAACCACTGGCTTAGACCGTAGGACATGTACCTGGATAGAAAACTGGCTTCAGGGGTGCAAAGGGTGGGGATAAATAGTGTTTACTCAGTATGGTCTGGTGTGGTAAGCGGGGTACCCCAAGGCTCTGTCCTGGGACTAATTTGGTTTCATTTATTCATAAATGACATAGAAGATGGTATAAATAGCTCAATCTCAGTAAAGACTTCTTTGAAGATGCCCTTTCTGGGGAATAAGTGGTCTGAGGACCTCAGTTACAAGGAACAACTACAGGAATTGAACGTATTCTTGCCGGAGAAGAGACGCTTGAGAGAAGATATGATAGCAATATACAAATATCTCAATGGTGATTCTAGCATAGGGAGGGAGCTTTTCAGTTTCAGGGAGCTTAAAGGGGAGTTCCAGCATTTTTTATGTTTATTAAAAGTCAGCAGCTACAAAAAGTGTAGCTGCTGGCTTTTAATAAACAGACACTTACCTGTTCCACTGTCCAGCGACACGGCCGCCTGGAGCATCGCTCCTCTTCCCCCCTCTCCGCTGGCGCCTCCATTCACACTGTGGGCACCCGGCTGTGACAGCTTGCGGCTTCATGGCCGGGCACTCACTGCGCATGCACGAGTCGCACTGCGCTCTAGGAGTGGACAGGCAATCGCCTGGGACCTGTCACGTGTCCCAGGCGATCGCCTACAGGGAGGGGCCGCCTAAGGCGATATGATGAGTCGCCTAAGCGGTCCCTGGGCAGAAGGAGGAAGTGGGACAGGAAGTCCTACTTCTAACGAAGCCCCCACTCCCCCCCCCCCAAAAAAAATTACATGCCAAATGTGGCATGTAAGGAGGCGAGGAGTGGTTAAAGCGGAAGTTCCACTTTTGGGTGGAACTCCGCTTTAAAGGGGTTGTAAACCCTCTGCGTTTTTCACCTTCATGCATTCTATGCATGAAGGTGAAAAACCTCCCTTACTGCAGCAGCGCCCCCGAGCCCCCCTTATACTTACCTGAGCCCCATAAGGGGGCAGGACACGGTAGCGTGCCCTCAGCAGGACACGGGAGCGTGCCCGCATGGGTGTCCCGTAGGAGAGCGCTTCTCTGAGGAGCTGGGAGTGCCACGGAGGGACCCCAGAAGAGAAGGATCGGGGCCACTCTGTGCATAACCAAGTGCACAGAGGAAGTATGACCTGTTTGTTATTTTTATTAAACCTAAACCTTTACAACCCCTTTAAGAAAATACTGGGCCACTCAATTCAATTGGAAGAGACGCGTTTCAATTTTAAACTGCAAAGGGGGTTCTTTACTGTTAGAGCGGTAAGGATGCAAAAAAAGGGATTTTTATAACAGCTTACCTGTAAAATCCTTTTCTTGGAGTACATCACGGGACACAGAGCGACTTAGTCATTACTAATGGGTTATATAGATACCTTCAGGTGCTGGCACTGGCAACTTCCAAAACCGGAAGTACCCTCCCCTATATAAGCCCCTCCCATCCGGGAGCACCTCAGTTTTGTAGCAAAGCAATAAGTGTCCCAAAAAGAGGGGTGGGAGCTCTGTGTCCCGTGATGTACTCCAAGAAAAGGATTTTACAGGTAAGCTGTTATAAAAATCCCTTTTTCTTTTTCGTACATCACGGGACACAGAGCGACTTAGTCATTACTAATGGGACGTCCCAAAGCAATGCCAAATGAGGGGAGGGATACACTATACATAAGCTGGGCGCCATCAGGCATGAGGATCTTTTGCGGCCTGCAACACACTGCGCCCAAAGGCGACATCCTCCTGACTTCTAACGTCTACCTGGTAGAATCTAGTAAACGTGTGTACCGAAGACCATGTTGCGGCCTTACAGACTTGAGCCAGGGAGGCCTGGTGATGCACTGCCCATGAAGTTCCAACTGCTCTTGTTGAGTGCGCCCTAACTTTGAACGGAGGCGGTCTCCTTCTCAAGCCATAGGCTTGTATTATGACCTGTCGAATCCACTTGGCTAAAGTAGATTTTGATGCTGCCTGACCCTTTCTGGGGCCTTCCGGCAGCACAAACAAAGTATCCGTTCTGCGAATCTGAGCAGTGGCTTTTAGATAAACTTTAACTGCTCTTACTACATCCAAAGAATGCAATAACTTTTCCTCTACCGAACTAGGTTTGGGGAAAAAGGAAGGAAGAACCACATCCTGGTTCAAATGAAACCTCGATACCACCTTAGGAAGAAAGGCTGGATGAGGACGTAATACTACTCTGTCCTTATGGACAACCAGATATGGCTCCTTATAGGACAAGGCGGCTAATTCCGATACTCTTTTAGCCGAACAAATGGCTACTAAGAAAATCAATTTCCTGGTGAGAAGAACCAAGGAAATGTGCTGCAATGGTTCAAATGGTTGTTTCTGTAGAACCGACAGAACCAGGTTTAAGTCCCATGGACATATGGGAATACTAACCGGAGGGCTAATACGCATCACTCCTTGTATGAAAGCTTTGACTAGTGAATGCGAAGCCAAGGGCCTTTGAAAAAATATTGACAAGGCCGAAATCCGACCCTTGATAGTACTCAAGGCAAGCTTCCTATCCACAGCCCACTGTAGGAAGTCCAGAATCCTACCTATTACGTACTTACGTGGATGCCATTTCTTGGCCTCACACCACGCGATGTACGCCTTCCAGACCCTATAATAGATCTGCCTGGATACCGGCTTCCTGGCATTGATCATGGTAGATACCACAGGATTAGAGAGACCTCTCTTTTTTAGAATGTGGGCTTCAATAGCCAGGCCGTCAAACCTAGGGCTGGTAAGGAAGGGTGGTATATCGGTCCTTGCGAAAGCAGGTCCGGACGATGTGGGAGGGTCCAAGGACTCCCCACTGACATTTTTACAATCTCCGCGTACCATGCCCTTCGGGGCCACGCTGGAGCCACCAGAATCACCGGTTTCTTTTCTACCCGGATTCTGCGGATTAATCGCGGTAACAATTGTGGCGGTGGGAATGCATATATCAGCTTGAACTGATCCCAAGGGAACACTAGGGCATCCGAGCCGCAAGCTAGGGGATCCCTTGTGCGAGACACAAATCTGTCCACCTTTGCGTTGAATCTGGATGCTAGCAGATCTACATCCGGTGTTCCCCACCGCTGGCATATTGCCTGGAAAACCTCGGGGTGAAGAGACCATTCCCCCGGGCATAATTGCTGGCGACTTAAAAAGTCCGCTTTCCAATTCTCCACTCCTGGGATGAAAACCGCGGATATGGCTGGGACATATCTTTCTGCCCATTCCAGGATGCAATTCGCTTCCCTCTGGGCTGCACGACTCCTGGTGCCACCCTGGTGATTGATATATGCCACTGCTGTGGCATTGTCTGATTGAATTCTGACAGGGGACCCTTGGAGTTTGGATGTCCATGCTACTAGGGCATACCGGGCTGCTCGTATCTCTAAGAGATTGATGGGCAGGGCCTTCTCTGCTTCTGACCACTTGCCCTGGAGAGACCATTGCTCCAGTACTGCCCCCCAGCCTATGAGGCTGGCATCTGTAGTGACCACCTTCCAAGAAACCGGACTGAAGGGTTTCCCCTTTTCCAGATTCTGGGGCACCAACCACCAATGGAGGCTCTTGCGAACGGAAGGGGACAGGAACATTGGTAAGTCTAAAGCCTGAACTTTTTTGTTCCAGGCTGACAGTATGGCCCTCTGCAAGTTCCTTGAATGGAATTGACCGTAGGGTACTGCTTCGAATGAAGCCACCATTTTTCCCAGCAGCCTCATGCACAGGCGTATGGATGGTTTTCTTTTTGTACCCACTAAGTGGGTCAAATCTTTCAAAGACGACACCTTCTCTGGAGGTAAGAAAATCTTTCTCTGATTTGAATCCAGTCTTAGCCCCAAGTATTCCAGACTTTTGACTGGTCTTAGAGCTGACTTGTCTCGGTTGATAATCCAACCGTGATATTCCAGATACTTGATTGTCTCGTGAATAGCTACTTCCAGTTTTCCCACTGAGTGGTCTATTAGTAGCAGGTCGTCTAAATATGCCATTATCGTTACACCCCGTGTTCTTAGATTGGCCAACAGTGGGGCCAGAATTTTTGTGAACACTCGTGGTGCTGTGGCCAGACCGAAAGGTAAGGCTCTGAACTGAAAATGGCGCCCTTCTACTACAAAGCGTAGAAATTTCTGGTGGGCCAGAAAGATGGGAATATGCAGATAAGCATCCTTTATGTCGATCGAGGCTAACCATTCCTGCCCTTGTAGGGCGGTGGTCACCGATGGGATCGACTCCATCCGAAAAGTCCTGATATGTAGGAACTTGTTTAGCCCTTTTAGATTTAATATGGGCCTCACGTCCCCATTTGGTTTGGGGACTGTGAAAAGGTTAGAGTAAAACCCGAACCCGCTTTCTTCCAAGGGAACCTTCATGATTACACCTTGGAGCAATAGTTGTTCTAGTGCCAGAAGGAGGGATCCTCTCTTCTGGGGATCGCTTGGCACGTTTGACCTCATAAAATGGGCGGGAGGAGTGTCTTAACTCCAGCTTGTATCCCAGACTTACTGCGGAGATCACCCATCTGTCTCTGATGGTGTCCCGCCAGGTCTCTGTGAACAACTGAAGTCTTCCCCCCCACCCGATTTGAGTGGGGGCAACCCTTCATGACTTGGGGGGAGGTTTTGTACCTCTCTTGACCCAGGGTTTCTTGTTAACCTGTGATTGTCCCCGATTTCTGCCCCCTGAATTTGACCGCGGAGGCCGTCGGAACTGTTTCACAGCCGATGTGCCAGGGACTGGAGAAGTAGGCCTCTTAAAAGAAGGACTTCTACTCTTGTTCTTAACCGGCAAGAGTGTACTTTTACCGGCAGAAATTTTCTGGATATACTTGTCCAGATCTTCTCCAAATAAGCGTTCTCCATGAAATGGGAAGCTAATCAGCAATTTCTTATAGGGAGCTTCATCAGACCAGTTTTTGAGCCATAGAAGCCTACGCAAATGTACTACAGACAGCGTAAAGCGGGAGGCCTGTTGGATTGTATCCTTTATGGCGTCCACCGCAAAACACAAGGCTCTAGGTAGGTCAGCTAGGGCAAGAGCCTGCTGATCTGGTAAGTCCCTTAAGACTTGTTTCAACTGATCTTTCACTGCTTGGCAGACTCCAATCGCTGCTACTGCAGGTTGTGTCACCATGCTTGCTGTAGAGAAAGCAGATTTTAGTAAAGACTCCAATTTTTTATCTATTGGGTCTTTGAACATTGGAACATTATCTACTGGACATGTCAGTGATTTATTCACACAAGAGATGGCTGCGTCCACTGTAGGGACCCTCCATTTTTTTATGAACTTATCCTCCATGGGATAGATCACTGGAAATCTCTTGGGGGGAGTAAATATTTTATCAGGATGCTCCCAATCCTGGTAAATAAGCCCTTCCAATAAAGGGTGGATTGGGAAGGAACAGACAGCCTGGGGAGCTTTCAGCGACCCCAGCGAGGAAACCGTAGTGGTTGATGGTTCCGCCAGAGGCATTTTAAATGCTGATCGGACCATGTTAGTCAGAGACTGAACCCATAATCTTTCAGCCTGAGATGCTGAGAAAGGTTCTTCCACTGTTGATTCCTCTATAACCGAATCAACCTCATCCTGATCCCCTTCAGGTAGGTCGATCTCTGTGTGGGGCTGTTCCTCCACTAACAGGCACTCTGAAGGAGGAGACGGAGATCGGACGTGCTTTCCCTGTGACAGGGAAGCAGCGATCAATGCTGTTAATCTCTCTTCCAATCCTCCCAGAGTTGAGGATAAAACCTCCTCTGTTATATATACAGGAGCAGGTGGACCGGGGACAGCCGCAGCACCAGGTACTCCTGCGGGGTTCCTACGGCTACTGACCTCTGAATTTTCAGGGGAGATTGGTGCAGTACAAGCATGCCCAAAATCCTCAGAGCCCGATGGAGACCCCTTTGGCTTCCTGGAAGACTTATTTCCGGAGCGTCTGGACGACATATCCTTTAAGCACAAAGCTGAGGTATTCCCGTCGTCATACACCAATTTTGCTGGTATTAGTCTAACACAGTTGCTGCTATATACCAGCTGGTGTCCACTAAAGTGCCTTTCTATGGGGATGCCTGCATCAACTGCCTCTGTGTGCCACCGTTTTGTTGCTAGCTCTGTTTGCATCCAGCTGACACTTGTACTGTGTCTTTTATCCATGCTGGGACGCCTGCACATGCGCAGAAGCGCCGCGCATCGAGCGTCATCCACCCGCCCCGCCCCTCTTCCTTCATAAGAGGCGCGTGTACGCGCCTGCGCGCCCGTGCGCCTTTGGCGCTCTTTTTTTAAATCAAGCAGGGACTAGGAGCCAGGGCCCTTTTTGCCGGAGGGCCTGTGCGGTGGATGAGCACAGCAACAGGGCAGAGGAAGTGGATTCCCGCAGAGAAACTTACCAACTGCCTGGATCTTTTGACTTGAAAAAGCCAAAGATCCACATGACAAGAAAAATGGACCACAGCGGCCTCTAGTGGTTTAACACAGGTACCGCAGTCTCCCTTTTTTTTTTTTTCTTGACTAACTATTAAAATTTTACATTTTCCAGTAGTTACAGGCATACACAGACATTAGCGGGAATACCGTTAGGTAACAGACAGAAAGACAAATTAGGCTTGGGGGTCCCCCAATAGAACCAAGTTCCTGGGGGCCCCCACTTACCTGTTCCCCGCCGCAGGACTTTGTTTGGTCCACAGAAGCCCAAACGTCACCTATCACGGCAGGCATTGTAATTAAACCTTCAGGGACCGGGTTCCCAAGGATTCCACTCCCCTGGACCTGTATAGCACCCTGCACAGACAACATCTTGGTCGTGGGTATGACCAGAGCTCTGGATCCCAGGGTCCAGCCCTCCTAAGAGAGGCATTACAGGCAAAACCTTGCTCTTCTGCTGCAAGGCCCGGGTACCGACCGTTTAGCTATGAAGCTTTTTTGGTCGGATCCGGAACAGCTTACTAAGGCCCGTAAAAGAACCTGTACGCAAGCCCAGTGAAAACACATGTTACTCTTTGGCCAATACCTTAGACACTGGCAAAAAACTGAGGTGCTCCTGGATGGGAGGGGCTTATATAGGGGAGGGTACTTCCGGTTTTGGAAGTTGCCAGTGCCAGCACCTGAAGGTATCTATATAACCCATTAGTAATGACTAAGTCGCTCTGTGTCCCGTGATGTACGAAAAAGAAATCCCTACAACAATCAGTGGTGTCAGCGGGAAGTGTCAGAATTTAAAAAAACTCTTAGATGGGCATCTTAGCGAATGCAATTTACAGGGATATGGGAAATGGTATTGACATAAACACACACACTCTCACACGTTGAACTAGGTCAGGGGCCTCAAACTGGCGGCCCTCCAGCAGTTTCAGAACTACAAGTCCCATCATGCCTCTGCCTGTGGGAATCATGCTTGTAACTGTCAGCCTTGCAATGCCTCGTGGGACTTGTAGTTCTGCAACAGCTGGATCGCCGCCAGTTTGAGACCCCTGAACTAGGTGGACTGGTGTCTTTATTCAATCAAGCTTACAAACTATGAAGCTAGGGAACTGACCATGCTGTGCTCTCATGCCTAGTGTGGTCAGTTTTTAATAGGAAAGCAGAGGGACTGGAAGGAACACCATGGGATTTCACACAAAGGAATACAAAGAGAACGGGATACTTTTTCATACAAGTACATGGTACAGCAGGCACATATCAGGAATACTAAATGTTGGATTTACATATTCTTAAATGATACTCACACTTTGAGAAGCTCTATAGTGATAGGCAAAGATCTCACTCGGGTTTTCTCTTCACCTGTCCCCAGCTCATTTGGGAGAAACAGAAGAGAGTGTGCCCTCTGGTTATTATCTATGACAGACAAAGGCTGAGGACTGTTGAGAGCCTGTTGAATGCGTATATGAAGAGGAAGCAATGGCACAGTAAGTGGGGTTTCTTCTTTTTCCCCCTCTTTGCTAGGAGGAGGAACTTCCACTGGCAATGGATCTTCAGGTGGTGATGGAGGCAAAGCAGGCACTTGTAGGGGAAGTGTTGGTGATGGTAGGGAAGGTACAGGAGGTTCATTTGCAGGGGGTGGTGGTGGGATGAAGATGGAAGCGGTCCTTTCTCGGTTGCTGATGGCATCTGCAGCAGGGGGAGGTCCTCGTTTTGCAGGCAGTGGAGGAGAGGGACGGGAGCCAGCTGGTGTTAGTGTGTTTCCTGCCAATGCCTGGCACAGCTCTGCTGCAAAAATGTAGGGGGCAAATCTCAATGTCAAAGTTGAAATAACTTTCCATTACATAGTACTGCATGCTTTGTTACCTTGCAATTCAAAATAATTTTTTATTTATTTTTTGCTTATAAGTACACTGATTAACACTTGTTTTAAACTTTTCTAACAATAAATCGCTCTATGTTGTTTAAGACCTGAGATGCTGAAACTTCTTGTGAAGCCCGCAGTCCACAGACTCAGGAGTGACTACATTCTCTGAAAATGGAGGGGGGGGAGCCCAGTAACAAAGTGTATCCAGAGCGTAGGCAGAACAGTCAAAGCATAAACAGCACAGAACATACTGACACAAAACATACTTGCCATCCAGAGAACAGAACACATAGCAATACATGCACACCAGACACAGCATGCAGTATGTCAACCATCTCTTTCTGAGATTTGGTGTTAACAAGTTAAACATTTTTTTTGCTAGAAAATTACTTAGAACCCCCAAAAAAAATTCTAACACCCTAGAGAATAAAATGGCGGTCGTTGCAATACTTTTTGTCACACCGTATTTGTGCAGCGGTCTTACAAGCGCACTTTTTTGGGGAAAAAAACAAAACACTTTTTTGAATTAAAAAAATAAGACAACAGTAAAGTTAGACCAAATTTTTTTTTTATATTGTGAAAGTTGTTACGCCGAATAAATTGATACCCAACATGTCACGCTTCAAAATTGCGCCCGCTCATGGAATTGCGACAAACTTTTACCCTTAAAAATCTCCATAGGCGAGGTCTAGGGCTAGAATTATTGCTCCAACGATCGTGGTGATACCTCACATGTGTGGTTTAAACCCCGTTTTCATATGCGAGCGCTGCTCACGTATGCGCTCGCTTCTGCACGCGAGCTCGGCGGGACGGGGTGCGTTTAAATTGTATTTATTTTTTTCTCTTATTTATTTTATCTTTTATTTTTTACACTGCATTTAAAAAAAAAAAATTGGGTCACTTTTATTCCTATTACAAGGAATGTAAACATCCCTTGTAATAGAATAAAAGCATGACAGGACCTCTTAAATATGAGACCTGGGGTCAAAAAGACTTCAGATCTCATATTTAGACTAAAATGCAATAAAAAATAAATCAAAAAATATATATAATAATAATAACAATAATAATAATAATAATCGCTTCCGCCTTGTAATGATATGTAGACGGTTGGGGGCCATCTTCCCCTCACTTGTCTCCATGTCACACAAGGGGGCAGACGCCATCGCCTCCGGTGGAGGGCACCGGAGAGCGGCGGGAGGCCCCCTCTCCCACCGCCGATAAAAATAGGATTTCTATAACAGCTTACCTGTAAAATCCTTTTCTTGGAGTACATCACGGGACACAGAGCGGCATAGTAATTACTATGTGGGTTATAGAGCTTACCTTCAGGTGATGGACACTGGCACACCCAAGACAGGAAGTCCCCTCCCTATATAACCCCTCCCATATCAGGAGTACCTCAGTTTTGTAGCAAAGCAATAAGTGTTCCCAAAAGAGGGGTGGGAGCTCTGTGTCCCGTGATGTACTCCAAGAAAAGGATTTTACAGGTAAGCTGTTATAAAAATCCTATTTTCTTTATCGTACATCACGGGACACAGAGCGGCATAGTAATTACTATGTGGGATGTCCCAAAGCAATGCCAAAATGAGGGGAGGGAGACACCATAACAAGCTGGGCACTATCAGGCATGAGGATCTATACTGCAGCCTGCAGCACACTACGCCCAAAGGCGATATCCTCATGACCTCTTACATCCACCTTATAAAATTTTGTGAATGTGTGGACTGAAGACCAAGTTGCGGCCTTACAGATTTGAGCCAAGGAGGCCTGGTGATGCACTGCCCAAGAAGCACCAACCGCTCTAGTTGAGTGTGCTGTAATTTTAAATGGAGGCACCTTCTTTCTTAGACCATAGGCTTGAATAATAACCTGCCGAATCCACTTAGAAATAGTGGATTTCGACGCTGTCTGGCCCCTTCTGGGGCCTTCTGGCAGAATAAATAAAACATCAGTTTTTCGAATCATAGCAGTAGCTTCAAGATAGGCTTTAACTGCTCTTACTACATCCAAAGAATGTAATAATTTCTCTTCCACCGAACTAGGTTTGGGAAAAAAGGAAGGAAGAACCATATCTTGGTTCAAATGAAAAGTTGACACGACCTTCGGAAGAAAGGCTGGATGTGTACGTAAAACCACTCTATCCTTATGGATAATCAAATAAAGGGATTTTTATAACAGCTTACCTGTAAAATCCTTTTCTTGGAGTACATCACGGGACACAGAGCGACATAGTCATTACTAATGGGTTATATAGATACCTTCAGGTGCTGGCACTGGCAACTTCCAAAACCGGAAGTACCCTCCCCTATATACGCCCCTCCCATCCGGGAGTACCTCAGTTTTGTAGCAAAGCAATAAGTGTCCCAAAAAGAGGGGTGGGAGCTCTGTGTCCCGTGATGTACTCAAAGAAAAGGATTTTACAAGTAAGCTGTTATAAAAATCCCTTTTTCTTTTTCGTACATCACGGGACACAGAGCGACTTAGTCATTACTAATGGGACGTCCCAAAGCAATGCCAAATGAGGGGAGGGATACACTATACATAAGCTGGGCGCCATCAGGCATGAGGATCTTTTGCGGCCTGCAACACACTGCGCCCAAAGGCGACATCCTCCTGACTTCTAACGTCTACCTGGTAGAATCTAGTAAACGTGTGTACTGAAGACCATGTTGCGGCCTTACAGACTTGAGCCAGGGAGGCCTGGTGATGCACTGCCCATGAAGTTCCAACTGCTCTTGTGGAGTGCGCCCTAACTTTGAACGGAGGCGGTCTCCTTCTCAAGCCATAGGCTTGTATTATGACCTGTCGAATCCACTTGGCTAAAGTAGATTTTGATGCTGCCTGACCCTTTCTGGGGCCTTCCGGCAGAACAAACAAGGTATCCGTTCTACGAATCTGAGCAGTGGCTTTTAGATAAGCTTTAACTGCTCTTACTACATCCAAAGAATGCAATAACTTTTCCTCTACCGAACTAGGTTTGGGGAAAAAGGAAGGAAGAACCACATCTTGGTTCAAATGAAACCTCGATACCACCTTAGGAAGAAAGGCTGGATGAGGACGTAATACTACTCTGTCCTTATGGACAACCAGATATGGCTCCTTACAGGACAAGGCGGCTAATTCCGATACTCTTTTAGCCGAACAAATGGCTACTAAGAAAATCAATTTCCTGGTGAGAAGAACCAAGGAAATGTGCTGCAATGGTTCAAATGGTTGTTTCTGTAGAACCGACAGAACCAGGTTTAAGTCCCATGGACATATGGGAATACTAACCGGAGGGCTAAAACGCATCACTCCTTGTATGAAAGCTTTGACTAGTGAATGCGAAGCCAAGGGCCTTTGAAAAAATATTGACAAGGCCGAAATCTGACCCTTGATAGTACTCAAGGCAAGCTTCCTATCCACAGCCCACTGTAGGAAGTCCAGAATCCTACCTATTACGTACTTACGTGGATGCCATTTCTTGGCCTCACACCACGCGATGTACGCCTTCCAGATCCTATAATAGATCTGCCTGGATACCGGCTTCCTGGCATTGATCATGGTAGATACCACAGGATTAGAGAGACCTCTCTTTTTTAGAATGTGGGCTTCAATAGCCAGGCCGTCAAACCTAGGGCTGGTAAGGAAGGGTGGTATATCGGTCCTTGCGAAAGCAGGTCCGGACGATGTGGGAGGGCTGCTCGTATCTCTAAGAGATTGATGGGCAGGGCCTTCTCTGCTTCTGACCACTTGCCCTGGAGAGACCATTGCTCCAGTACTGCCCCCCAGCCTATGAGGCTGGCATCTGTAGTGACCACCTTCCAAGAAACCGGACTGAAGGGTTTCCCTTTTTCCAGATTCTGGGGCACCAACCACCAATGGAGGCTCTTGCGAACGGAAGGGGACAGGGACATTGGTAAGTCTAAAGCCTGAACTTTTTTTGTTCCAGGCTGACAGTATGGCCCTCTGCAAGTTCCTTGAATGGAATTGACCGTAGGGTACTGCTTCGAATGAAGCCACCATTTTTCCCAGCAGCCTCATGCACAGGCGTATGGATGGTTTTCTTTTTGTACCCACTAAGTGGGTCAAATCTTTCAAAGACGACACCTTCTCTGGAGGTAAGAAAATCTTTCTCTGATTTGAATCCAGCCTTAGCCCCAAGTATTCCAGACTTTTGACTGGTCTTAGAGCTGACTTGTCTCGGTTGATAATCCAACCGTGATATTCCAGATACTTGATTGTCTCGTGAATAGCTACTTCCAGTTTTTCCACTGAGTGGTCTATTAGTAGCAGGTCGACTAAATATGGCATTATCGTTACACCCCGTGTTCTTAGATTGGCCAATAGTGGGGCCAGAATTTTTGTGAACACTCGTGGTGCTGTGGCCAGACCGAAAGGTAAGGCTCTGAACTGAAAATGGCGCCCTTCTACTACAAAGCGTAGAAATTTCTGGTGGGCCGGAAAGATGGGAATATGCAGATAAGCATCCTTTATGTCGATCGAGGCTAACCATTCCTGCCCTTGTAGGGTGGTGGCCACCGATCGGATCGACTCCATCCGAAAAGTCCTGATATGTAGGAACTTGTTTAGCCCTTTTAGATTTAATATGGGCCTCACGTCCCCATTTGGTTTGGGGACTGTGAAAAGGTTCGAGTAAAACCCGAACCCGCTTTCTTCCAAGGGAACCTTCATGATTACACCTTGGAGCAATAGTTGTTCTAGTGCCAGAAGGAGGGATCCTCTCTTCTGGGGATCGCTTGGCACGTTTGACCTCATAAAATGGGCAGGAGGAGTGTCTTAACTCCAGCTTGTATCCCAGACTTACTGCGGAGATCACCCATCTGTCTCTGATGGTGTCCCGCCAGGTCTCTGTGAACAACTGAAGTCTTCCCCCCACCCGATTGAGTGGGGGCAACCCTTCATGACTTGGGGGGAGGTTTTGTACCTCTCTTGACCCAGGGTTTCTTGTTAACCTGTGATTGTTCCTGATTTCTGCCCCCTGGATTTGACCGCGGAGGCTGTCGGAACTGTTTCACAGCCGATGTGCCAGGGACTGGAGAAGTAGGCCTCTTAAAAGAAGGACTTCTACCCTTGTTCTTAACCGGCAAGAGTGTACTTTTACCGGCAGAAATTTTCTGGATATACTTGTCCAGATCTTCTCCAAATAAGCGTTCTCCATGAAATGGGAAGCTAATCAGCAATTTCTTACAGGGAGCTTCAGCAGACCAGTTTTTGAGCCATAGAAGCCTACGCGTATGTACTACAGACAGCGTAAAGCGGGAGGCCTGTTGGATTGTATCCTTTATGGCGTCCACCGCAAAACACAAGGCTCTAGGTAGGTCAGCTAGGGCAAGAGCCTGCTGATCTGGTAAGTCCCTTAAGACTTGTTTCAACTGATCTTTCAGTGCTTGGCAGACTCCAATCGCTGCTACTGCAGGTTGTGTCACCATGCTTGCTGTAGAGAAAGCAGATTTTAGTAAAGACTCCAATTTTTTATCTATTGGGTCTTTGAACATTGGAACATTATCTACTGGACATGTCAGTGATTTATTCACACAAGAGATGGCTGCGTCCACTGTAGGGACCCTCCATTTTTTTATGAACTTATCCTCCATGGGATAGATCACTGGAAATCTCTTGGGGGGAGTAAATATTTTATCAGGATGCTCCCAATCCTGGTAAATAAGCCCTTCCAATAAAAATAGGATTTTTATAACAGCTTACCTGTAAAATCCTTTTCTTGGAGTACACCACGGGACACAGAGCTAGTCATTACATAATGGGTTAAGGGTCACCAGCGGTGATTGGACACTGGCACAACCAATGGAAGACAGTTCCCCTCCATATAACCCCTCCCATCAGGGAAGTACCTCAGTTTTGTAGCAAAGCAGTAAGGTTCCCATAAGAAGGGGGGGACCTCTGTGTCCCGTGGTGTACTCCAAGAAAAGGATTTTACAGGTAAGCTGTTATAAAAATCCTATTTTCTTTATCGTACACCACGGGACACAGAGCTAGTCATTACATAATGGGACGTCCCAGAGCAATGCTCATATGAAGGGGGGGAGACACAGATCAAAACAGGCCGCTTGCGGACCAGAAGCCCTATACTGCTGCCTGCAGCACACTTCGCCCAAAGGCGGAATCCTCATGTCCTTTCCCATCTATTTGATAGAATTTGGAAAATGTATGGACTGAAGACCAAGTTGCAGCTTTACAGATCTGAGCCATCGAAGCCTGGTGGTGCACTGCCCATGAAGCACCTATCGCCCTGGTAGAGTGCGCCTTAACAGGAAAAGGAGGAGTCCTGTTCTTTAAACCATAAGCTTGAATAATTACTTGTCTAATCCACCTGGAAATGGTGGATTTTGATACCGCTTGGCCCTTCTTGGGCCCATCTGGTAAAATAAACAAAACATCTGTTTTACGTATCTGAGCGGTTGCTTGCAGATACACCTTTACCGCTCTCAGTAGATCTAGAGAGTGTAATAATTTTTCCCCCGCCTTCCGCGGGTTTGGAAAAAAGGAAGGCAGAACAATGTCTTGATTCAAGTGAAAAGCCGACACCACCTTAGGTAGAAAAGCCGGATGGGGTCGTAGTACGATTTTGTCCTTGTGACAAATTAGATAAGGCTCTTTACAAGAAAGAGCTGCTAGCTCTGATACTCTCCTAGCAGAAGCTATAGCAATCAGAAAGGCCAACTTCCTACTCAATATAATTAAAGGAATATGGCGAATAGGTTCAAAAGGTTGCTTTTGCAACACTGACAATACCAAATTCAAATCCCATGGACACAAGGGAGTCCTAACTGGAGGATTTATCCTCAGTACCCCCTTAATGAATGTCCGAACTAGGGAGTGAGATGCCAATGGTCTCTGAAAGAAGACTGATAGAGCCGATATTTGCCCTTTGATGGTGCTAAGGGCTAAATTCATATCCACTCCTAACTGGCAAAAAGCAAGAATCCTACTTATTTCATACTTCTGAGGATTCCAACATCTGGATTCACACCAGGAAACGTATGCTCACCAGACTCTCTGATAGATGAGTCTGGAGGCTGGCTTTCTAGCATTAATGAGCGTAGAAAGAGCCGGACCAGAGACCCCTCTCTTTTTTTAAAAATGTGGGTCTCAGCAGCCAGGCCGTCAACTTTAGCCTTTGTAAGGAAGGGTGGAATACTGGACCCTGTGACAGCAGGTCGTGTCGAAGTGGAAACTTCCAGGGCCTTCCTATCGCCATTTTTACAATCTCGGCGTACCAAGGCCTCCTGGGCCAGTTTGGGGCCACTAGGATTACTGGTATTCCCTCCTCCTTGATCCTGCGAAGCAGTCTTTGTAGAAGAGGGATCGGAGGGAATGCATAGATCAGTGAGAACTGATTCCATGGAGTTATTAGAGCGTCTGTATTATTAGAGCGTCTGTCCCGTAGGCTAGAGGATCTCTCGTTCTGGACACAAAGTTGTCCAATTTCTTGTTGAACCTGGCAGCTAGCAGGTCTACATCTGGGTTTCCCCATCTCAGACATATGGCCTGAAAGATCTCGGGGTGAAGAGACCACTCTCCTGGTAGCAGCTGCTGACGACTCAGGTAGTCTGCTTGCCAATTTTCTATCCCTGGAATGAAGATTGCAGAAAGGCAAGGTACATGCTCTTCTGCCCATGCCAGGATCCGGTTCACCTCTCTTTGGGCTGCCCGACTGCGGCGGCCTCCTTGGTGATTGATGTAAGCTACTGCAGTAGCATTGTCGGATTGAACCCGAACTGGGTAGCCCTGTAACCTGTATGTCCAGGTTTTGAGGGCTAGATATACCGCCCGGATCTCTAGCACATTGATGGGCAGGATCCCCTGAGTCTTGGCCCAGGTTCCCTGGGTAGAAGCCTCCTCGAATACTGCACCCCAGCCCGATAGGCTGGCATCCCTAGATACCACCTTCCAGGCCACTGGGAGGAAGGACTTTCCCTTCCGTAAATTCCTGGCTTCTAGCCACCAATCGAAGCTGTGGCGTACTTGTGAGGACAGGCGCATGGGTATATCCAGAGCTTGGCTCTTCCTGTTCCAGGAAGCTAAAATATTGCCTTGAAGTAGTCTCGAATGAAACTGGGCGTAAGGGACCGCCTCGAAGGAGGCTACCATCTTTCCCAATAGTCTCATGCAAAGGCGAATAGACGGCCTCTTGTTTGCTTTGACCTTGTGGATCAGGTCTTTCAGAGACTGTATCTTCGGTTCTGGCAGGTATACCCCGTTTTGGGCTGTATCTATGATCATGCCCAGGTACACTATCCTTCTTTGGGCCTGGAGAGAGGATTTTTGTAAATTTATAATCCATCCTAAATGCTCCAGGTATCCTACTGTAGTGTGTACAGCGTGACCCAATCCCTCCTTTGACTGATCTATTACTAGTAGATCGTCCAGATAGGCTGTTACCGCAATGCCCCGTGTTCTTAGGTTTGCTAACAGAGGAGCTAGCACCTTTGTGAATACTATGGGCGCGGTGGCTACACCAAACGGCAGAGCCACAAATTGAAAGTGGCGATCTTCTACCGCAAACCTTAGGAATCTTTGGTGAGCGGGGAGGATGGGTATGTGTAAATGTGCGTCCTTGATATCTATGGGCGCCATGAATTTTCCGCCCTTTAAAGTGGCGGCCACGGATCGGATCGTTTCCATTCGAAAATGGCGATCGTTCAGGAACCGATTTAGGGATTTTAGATCCAGGATGGGTCTGACATCTCCATTTGGCTTTGGAATCACAAAGAGGTTTGAGTAAAAACCTGAACCTCGCTCTTTTTGGGGTACGTCTGTAACTACCCCTTGAGCCATTAAGTGATTCAAACCTTTGAAGAAGGATTCTCTTTTTTGTGGATCCTTGGAGAGTCTTGAACCTCGGAATTGAGAAGGTGGGATCTCTCGAAATTCCAGTTTGTACCCTGAGGATATTGTGGATACTACCCAATTGTCCTGGATTTCTGACCACCAAGTCGCTCAGAACTGACAAAGCCTTCCTCCCACTCGGCCGAGCGGGGGCGCCCCTTCACTGAGAGGCTTTGGGGGCTTGCTTATTAGCTTTTGCACCCCACGGCTTCTTGTTCTTCTGAGCTTGCCCCTTGGCTTTTGTGGGCGGCTAAAACAGGCCGCCGCCACTGGTTGGAGTCAGATTTCCCGGGAGCTGGGGAGAGAGAGCGTTTAAAACAAGATCTCTTGTTTTTCTTTCTCTCAGGTAAAAGTCGTTTTACCACTTGATATCTTCTGTATATATTTTTCTAAATCTTCCCCAAATAGGCGTTCGCCATGGAACGGGAACTTGCCAACAGCTTTTTGCATGGGGTTTCCGCTGACCAATGCTTAAGCCAAAGTACTCTGCGCATCTGTACCAGCTGGAGTGTAAGGCGTGATGCCTGTATGATAGAATCTCTCATGGCATCCACTGTGAAGCATAAGGCTTTAGGCAAATTTTCCCAATTTCTAGCCTGCTCTGAAGGCAGTTCCTTCAGCCCCTGCTTTACCTGTTGGCTGATGACCTGACCCATACCGACTGCTGCTACTGCAGGTTGGGTAATTGAGCCGGCCAAAAGGAAGGAGGATTTCAACTTCCTCTCAGAAGGATCTTTTAAACCCTTGTACATTATCCACCGGACATGTCAGGTTTTTATTTACACAAGAAATAGCCGCAACTACCGCAGGCAGGCTCCATTTCTTTAAAAAAATTTCCCCCATAGGATAAAGAATGTTAAACCTTTTTGGAGGTGAGAAACGCTTATCTGGATGTTGCCAGTTTGCGTATATTAGATCCTCTAGTAACGGATGAACCGGGAAGGAGCATGCACCTTGCAGGGATCTTAATGACCCTAGGGAGGAGACAGGTAATTCCGTTACCTCCGCAGAGGTTAACTTAAATGCACTGCTATAGCATTGTACCTGTGACCTTAAAATCTGGCTCCTCATCCTCTGCTGATGTAGCCTCCTCCTCCTCATCCTCCTCCCTCAGGTACTTCTGAAGGGAGGTCCAATACTGGAAGAGACCTGCTTCGCTTATTGTCCCTTTTTAGAGGACTTAGCGATTAAGGTAGCAATTTTTTCCTCCGGATTATTTAGGGCAGCTGATAAAGTGTCCTCAGTGACATATACAGGCCCAGGCTTCACTCGGGAAGCCGCCATACCTGACAGAGGTAATGGCTCATCCTGAACAGGTGCATTTAGCAACACAGGAGAGAAAGGTACCGAGTCAGCACAGTTAGAGCCTCCTCTCAGGCGGTGGTGCTTTCTTTTTGTCCGTATTACTTCCCCTGGAAGGCTTACTGTTTAGACAAAATACAAGGTACCTAAATGCATATACTACCGTGTTCAGTTTAGCAAATACATTAAGTATGCAACTTTTAACACATAACTATGCATAACATGGATGTCTTCTAGGAAGTACCCAATCCAACCACATGGAGTCTTACGTCCCTGTATAGCTGCTGTGTTTCTCTGCCAGGAACAAGAGAACTAACGAGCTTGCTTGCTGCTGCAGTGCTTCTCACACTGACAGTCTTTTAAATTTGGCGCCGTTTCTGTGCCTGCGCGCGCCACGTGCCCGCGCACGCCTTCGCCCCCTCCGATAAAGCGCGCTCCTGCGCGCGCGCGGCCCTTAGCGCTATGGCGGTGGCCATAGTGGGAGAGGACTCTCATCAGCCCTTGTTCCCACTTACCTGCATCTGCAGGTGTCTGGTCGGCCACCGAAAGGAGGATCGGGGTGCCCCAGCAAGCTCAGCAGCGGAGGTGACGAGCAGTGTACTTCGCCGAAGCCGACACTGAACAGAGTGAGGTGAGTATATTCAGCTCTTTACTCCCCCCAGTGGTGGAAAAAAAGAAGACATCCATTTTTTGAAAAAGGTCCCAACCTAGTTATGGACCTTCTAATCTCACCTTATCCACGCCGCAGGTTTTTCTGCTGAAAGATTTCAGACAGATACCAAACTTCACCCTTCACGGTGGGCTATGTGTGCCAACCTTCAGGGATATGGGTTCCTATTTAAAGGATACCTCTCCCCTGGGCCTTGTACAAGACTCTTACCAGGACTTTATAGCGAAATAGCGAAAGTGCTGGATCTTAGAGCCCAGTCCTCCGAAGAGAGACATTACAGGCGACGCCTCATGGATGAGGCCCGGATCCCATCCAGATTCAGCTCATTTGTAGGCGTCTTGGATGGATCCGAAAGCATAGCTCTTTTACCCCCAGAGGGTCTCTTTGGTAGAGCTTTCCTTTAGCACCTCCTAACGCATTCCAACACCTTTCGACACTGGCGAAAAAACTGAGGTACTTCCCTGATGGGAGGGGTTATATGGAGGGGAACTGTCTTCCATTGGTTGTGCCAGTGTCCAATCACCGCTGGTGACCCTTAACCCATTATGTAATGACTAGCTCTGTGTCCCGTGGTGTACGATAAAGAAAAGTGGATTGGGAAGGAACAGACAGTCTGGGGAGCTTTCAGCGACCCCAGCGAGGAAACAGTAGTGGTTGATGGTTCCGCCAGAGGCATTTTAAATGCTGATCGGACCATGTTAGTCAGAGACTGAACCCATAATCTTTCAGCCTGAGATGCTGAGAAAGGTTCTTCCACTGTTGATTCCTCTATAACCGAATCAACCTCATCCTGATCCCCTTCAGGTAGGTCGATCTCTGTGTGGGGCTGTTCCTCCACTAACAGGCACTCTGCAGGAGGAGACGGAGATCGGACGCGCTTTCCCTGTGACAGGGAAGCAGCGATCAATGCTGTTAATCTCTCTTCCAATCCTCCCAGAGTTGAGGATAAAACCTCCTCTGTTATATATACAGGAGCAGGTGGACTGGGGACAGCCGCAGCACCAGGTACTCCTGCGGGGTTCCTACGGCTACTGACCTCTGAATTTTCAGGGGAGATTGGTGCAATACAAGCATGCCCAAAATCCTCAGAGCCCGATGGAGACCCCTTTGGGTTCCTGGAAGACTTATTTCCGGAGCGTCTGGACGACATATCCTTTAAGCACAAAGCTGAGGTATTCCCGTCGTCATACACCAATTTTTGCTGGTAATAGTCTAACACAGTTGCTGCTATATACCAGCTGGTGTCCACTAAAGTGTCTTTCTATGGGGATGCCTGCATCAACCGCCTCTGTGTGCCACCGTTTGTTGCTAGCTCTGCTTGCATCCAGCTGACACTTGTACTGTGTCTTTTATCCATGCTGGGACGCCTGCACATGCGCAGAAGCGCCGCGGCGCGCATCGAGCGTCATCCACCCGCCCCACCCCTTTCCTTTCATAGGAGGCGCGTGCACGCGCCCGCGCACGTGCCCGTGCGGCGCCTTTTTTGAAAACAAGCAAGGACTAGGAGCCAGGGCCCTTTTTGCCGGAGGGCCTGTGCGGTGGATGAGCGCAGCAACAGGGCAGAGGAAGTGGATTCCCACAGAGAAACTTACCAACTGCCTGGATCTTTTGACTTGAAAAAACCAAAGATCCACATGACAAGAAAAATGGACCACAGCGGCCTCTAGTGGTTTAACACAGGTACCGCGGTCTCCTTTTTTTTTTTTCTCTTGACTACTATTAAAATTTTACATTTTCCAGTAGTTACAGGCATACACAGATATCAGCGGGAATACCGTTAGGTAACAGACAGAAAGACAAATTAGGCTTGGGGGTCCCCCAATAGAACCAAGTTCCTGGGGGCCCCCACTTACCTGTTCCCCGCCGCAGGACTTTGTTTGGTCCACAGAAGCCCAAACTTCACCTATCACGGCAGGCATTGTATTTAAACCTTCAGGGACCGGGTTCCCAAGGATTCCACTCCCCTGGACCTGTATAGCACCCTGCACAGACAACATCTTGGTCGTGGGTATGACCAGAGCTCTGGATCCCAGGGTCCAGCCCTCCTAAGAGAGGCATTACAGGCAAAACCTTGCTCTTCTGTTGCAAGGCCCGGGTACCGACCGTTTAGCTATGAAGCTTTTTTGGTCGGATCTGGAACAGCTTACTAAGGCCCGTAAAAGAACCTGTACGCAAGCCCAGTGAAAACACATGTTACTCTTTGGCCAACACCTTAGACACTGGCAAAAAACTGAGGTGCTCCCGGATGGGAGGGGCTTATATAGGGGAGGGTACTTCCGGTTTTGGAAGTTGCCAGTGCCAGCACCTGAAGGTATCTATATAACCCATTAGTAATGACTAAGTCGCTCTGTGTCCCGTGATGTACGAAAAAGAAATGGCTCCTTGCAAGATAAAGTTGCTAATTCAGATATCCTCGTGGCTGAGGATATAGCTACTGTGACAGCAGGAAGGTAAAGTCACCTGGTTGCATCCAGGGGGGTAGATATATTTCGCCCAGATTCAGGCTTTACGCCGATTTATACAGCTAGGTGGAGAGTTGTATAAGCCCAGCTGAGACTAGTGGGCTCATTGATGACTCATACCTCTAGGGAGAGGGCTGGGCGTCGTGCAGACAGGGAGTTGATGAGTCCAGCTGAACCTTGTCAGCTCATTTAGGCCTCTATAAGAAAGCCCAGATTCATTAGATGTTGGCTCATGCCTGGAAGCAGACCTGTGTGGACTGTCTAGGGAGAGTGAACCCCTGTGCGGTGAGAGAAAGCCTGTGTGGCTATATTTTGCTTGGACATTTAAAACCAGGGACTAGGACAGCACTAGGCTGATCCCAGTCGTTAGTTAGGAAACCTGTAAGTTTAGTCAGAGGTCAAGTTGACCAGGATTTATTTTGTGTTTGTTTTTTTTGCCTTGCTGTGTTTTTGTCACTGTAAATAGAAAATAAACCGCACCTTTTTGATTTTGAAAACCACAACCTCCGTCTGCTGGGCCTGTTTTTGGGTGGGGAGCCCATCCCGGGGGTCACACATACCCGCTGCCGAGCTAGCCCCCTCACAGTTGGTGGAGAACCAGTGGCAGTTTTTTTTTAAGCCAGCATGGAGGAGATACTGAAACAGCTGGCTCTAGCAAATGCCAATCAACAGCAGACAAATGCAGGTTTGCAAAGGAGCCTTGCAGCCCAGCAGCAAGCTCATCAACAGAGCCTTGCAACTTTACAACAGAGTCTGGAGGCTCAGCAACAAGCCCAACAGCAATCTGAGGCCCGCTTCATAGACCTGTTGCAGAAGCAAGAGCAGAGACTACAACAACAGATGGAAGCAGTAATGCAGCAACGTCCGCAGACCGGTGAGGAAAGCCGTCCCACTAATACCGCGTCCTTTGGGGTGAGTCGTTTATTGACAAAAATGACTGGAGAGGATGATCCAGAGGTATTTTTGACCACATTTGAAAGGACCGCTGAAAGAGAAAAGTGGCCTGAGGAGCAGTGGGCTGGACTGGTGGCTCCTCTGTTAACGGGTGAATCGCAGAAAGCTTACTATGACCTAGAGCCTGACCAAGCAAAAGACTATGTGATGCTAAAAGCTGAAATATTGGCAAGGCTGGGTGTCACCCTGGCTGTCCGGGCTCAGCGTGTGCATAACTGGACTTTCCAGCTTGGAAAACCCCCCAGGTCTCAAATGTATGATCTCATTCACCTGAGCAGAAAGTGGCTACAGCCAGAGACTTTGTCCGCACCAAAGATTGTGGAACGTGTTGTAATGGATCGGTTTTTGAGAGCTCTTCCTACTGCCATCCAAAAGTGGGTAAGCCATGGAGACCCAGAGACGGCCGATGGTCTTGTGGATCGTGTGGAGAAATACTTGGCTACAGAGAACCTGACGGCCTCTTCCAGAGACACTCGGACTTTCCACCCTAAGACCAGACCATCCCCAGGGGCGGATAAGATGATTCCAAGGGGTAAGGGTGGAGAGAGTGAGAGGGTGGGAGCTCTACCCCAAGTTTGGCGAGAACAGCCTGGGAA
Source organism: Rana muscosa (assembly GCA_029206835.1). Classification (NCBI taxonomy): domain Eukaryota; kingdom Metazoa; phylum Chordata; class Amphibia; order Anura; family Ranidae; genus Rana; species Rana muscosa. Next base: position 301,069,130 of record CM055117.1, read on the forward strand.
ATCAGCGGCTCAAGAGGCGGCAAGAAGGATCATTTGCTACCGCTGCCGGCAAGCGGGACATATTGCAGCAAATTGCCCGGTTTTGGAGGAACCCATGCAGTGTGACTTTCTGACGGGCAGACGTCAGTCGCTGTGTGCGACAGTCGCATGCACTGCCATTCGGGGAACTGAGAAACATTTATGCAAAATGTGTATTAATGGTAGAAATGTTGTGGTATTGCTGGATTCAGGTAGCCTTGTGACCCTGATAAAGGCTGAGTTAGTTAAAACAGAGGTCTCTGGGAATAGCAAGGTAGCCGTTATTTGTGTGCATGGGGACACCCGAGAGTATCCAGTGACTACAGTGTGTTTCGAGACCCCCAAAGGTACCCTTTCTCATCCAGTGGGCTTAGTGTCTCAGTTACCGCATGACGCCATTGTGGGAAGGGATTTTCCGAAGTTCTGGGAACTGTGGGATGATCATGAGCCCCCCACTGGTGCCCCTATGTACCAGGAATATGATAGCCAGAACTCCTCTGAGAGTGGTGAGGACTCTCCCGAATTTCCCTTGTCAGTATTGGCAGGGGAGACTCAAGAAACTGGAGAGGAGCCCACCTCCTCAGACGAAAACCTACCGTCTGTGGAGTTTTCTGATCTTGAGGTTCACAGGGAAATTTTTGCCACAGAACAGTTGAAAGACCCCGCCCTAATAAAGGCACGGGAAAACGTAGTGAAAATAGATGGCGAGTTAGTGAACCCAGATAATACCTGCACTTACCCATACTTCAGCGTAGAGAAGGACCTACTGTATCGGGTGGCAAAAAGGGCAGAAGAAACCGTTGAGCAGCTGGTGGTGCCCAAACCTTACAGGAAGTTGGTGTTGGAGTTGGCCCATGGGCACATTCTTGGAGGTCATCTGGGGACAGAGAAAACCCGAGAGAGGGTATTACAGAGATTCTATTGGCCTGGGGTGATGAAGGACATAGAAAATTATTGTTCCTCCTGCCCTGTGTGTCAGAGGTCGGCCCCGATGCCACACTTCCGTAGCCCGCTGGTCCCTCTGCCCATCATTGAGGTCCCGTTTGAGAGAATCGCAATGGATTTGGTAGGTCCTATAATCAAGTCCGCTAGGGGGCACCAGTACATATTGGTTATAATGGACTATGCCACCCGTTATCCAGAAGCGATCCCTCTCAGAAATACCTCGGCCAAAACCATAGCCAAAGAGCTATCTCTTGTTTTTAGCCGGGTGGGTATTTGTAAAGAACTGCTTACGGACCAAGGTACACCCTTTATGTCCCGGGTTATGAAGGAGCTGTGTAAATTGTTCAAAGTGACGCAATTACGTACATCTGTGTATCACCCCCAAACCGATGGGCTGGTTGAAAGATTCAACAAAACCCTAAAACAAATGTTGAAGAAAGTGGTGGATAGGGATGGAAAGGATTGGGACTGTCTACTTCCTTATTTGATGTTTGCTATTAGGGAGGTGCCCCAATCCTCTACGGGATTCTCCCCCTTTGAGTTACTGTATGGGAGACACCCAAGAGGGCTGTTGGATATTGCCAAGGAAACTTGGGAAAGTGAGAGTTCTCCCCACAGGAGTGTGATTGAGCATGTCGCCCTGATGCAAGATCGAATTGCACAGGTAATGCCCATCGTGAAGGAACATTTGGCCCAAGCGCAGTTGGCACAGCAGAGAGTGTACAACCGTGGAGCCAAGACCCGTACCTTTTCCCCGGGGGATAGGATATTGGTACTTGTCCCTACGGTTGAAAGTAAATTCCTTGCCAAATGGCAAGGCCCCTACGAGATAATGGAAAAAGTGAGCGAAGTGAATTACAAGGTCAGACAACCAGGAAGGCGAAAGCCCGAACAGATCTATCACGTTAATCTGTTGAAAGCCTGGAGGGATAGAGAGTCCCTAGTCGCAGACACTTGGTCACCAGCTCAAACTGGTTGCGTGATTCCTGAGGTTGGAATCGCAGCCACCTTGTCACAACCCCAACAACAGGAGGTTAAGGAGTTTGTGCTTCGCAACAAGGAGGTATTCTCTGAGCTGCCGGGACAAACATCTGGGGTAGAGCATGACATTATTACCCCGCCCGGTGAAAGGGTGAAGTTAAAACCCTATCGGATCCCAGAGGCCCGACGGGAGGCAATACGGGAGGAAGTACAGAAAATGCTGAACTTAGGGGTGATAGAGGAGTCCCAAAGTGATTGGTCTAGTCCCATTGTGTTGGTGCCTAAACCGGATGGGAGCTGGCGATTTTGTAACGATTTTCGTCAGTTGAACAAAGTTACAAAATTTGACACCTACCCCATGCCACGTATAGATGAGTTGATCGACCGGCTGGGAACAGCCCGATACATGACGACTCTTGACCTCACAAAAGGGTATTGGCAAATCCCCCTGGCCAAGTCAGCCAAAGAGAAAACCGCATTTGTAACCCCAGACGGGGCGTTCCAATATAAAAGAATGCCGTTCGGGTTACAGAATGCGCCGGCCACATTCCAGCGGAAAATGGACCAGATGCTGAGGCCCCATCGGAAGTATGCTGCGGCTTACCTGGATGACGTAATTGTCCATAGCACAGATTGGGCCTCACATCTGCCAAAAGTGCAAGCAGTCCTGGACTCTGTTCGGGAAGCAGGGTTTACGGCTAACCCCAAGAAGTGTACCATTGGGCAGGAGGAGGCCAAATATCTTGGGTACACCATTGGGAGGGGAGTAATAAAACCCCAACTCAACAAAGTCGAGGCCATCCAGAGTTGGCCACGTCCCAACAGCAAGAAGCAGGTACGAGCCTTTCTGGGAATCGCTGGGTATTATCGGCGATTCATTCCCCACTTTGCTTCTAAGGCTGTGCCCCTAACCAACCTGACGAAGGGGAAAGGGTCGGTCATGATTAAATGGACCCCCGAGGCTGAGGCAGCATTCCAATTCTTGAAACAAGCCTTATGTAGCCAGCCAGTGTTGTACTCACCCGACTTCTCTAAAGACTTTGTCGTACAAAGTGATGCGTCAGATGTGGGGTTAGGAGCAGTATTGTCCCAGGTCTGGAACGGGGAAGAGCACCCAGTCATTTACCTCAGCAGGAAGTTGAAGTCCCATGAGGTAAATTACGCCACCGTTGAAAAGGAGTGTTTAGCGGTGAAGTGGGCTCTAGATTCCCTTCGGTACTACCTGCTAGGTAGGCACTTTGACATGGTTACGGATCACGCTCCGTTAAAGTGGATGGCTCAAAACAAGGAAACAAATAGAAGAGTGAATAGGTGGTTCCTGGCCCTCCAGGAATTCAACTTCACAGTAAAGCATCGCCCTGGCGTTCAAATGGGGAATGTGGATGCTTTGTCTCGAGTACATGAATGCCTGATTGCTGGTGTTCCAACCCCGAGGTTAAAACAAGAGGGGGGGGTATGTGACAGCAGGAAGGTAAAGTCACCTGGTTGCATCCAGGGGGGTAGATATATTTCGCCCAGATTCAGGCTTTACGCCGATTTATACAGCTAGGTGGAGAGTTGTATAAGCCCAGCTGAGACTAGTGGGCTCATTGATGACTCATACCTCTAGGGAGAGGGCTGGGCGTCGTGCAGACAGGGAGTTGATGAGTCCAGCTGAACCTTGTCAGCTCATTTAGGCCTCTATAAGAAAGCCCAGATTCATTAGATGTTGGCTCATGCCTGGAAGCAGACCTGTGTGGACTGTCTAGGGAGAGTGAACCCCTGTGCGGTGAGAGAAAGCCTGTGTGGCTATATTTTGCTTGGACATTTAAAACCAGGGACTAGGACAGCACTAGGCTGATCCCAGTCGTTAGTTAGGAAACCTGTAAGTTTAGTCAGAGGTCAAGTTGACCAGGATTTATTTTGTGTTTGTTTTTTTTGCCTTGCTGTGTTTTTGTCACTGTAAATAGAAAATAAACCGCACCTTTTTGATTTTGAAAACCACAACCTCCGTCTGCTGGGCCTGTTTTTGGGTGGGGAGCCCATCCCGGGGGTCACACATACCCGCTGCCGAGCTAGCCCCCTCACACTACCAAGAACACTAATTTCCTGGTGAGGAGCACTAAAGGAATGTGGAGTAATGGTTCAAAAGGTTGTCTTTGAAGAACTGACAGAACCAAGTTTAAGTCCCATGGACATATGGGAGACCTCACTGGTGGGTTGATACGAGACACACCCTGCAAGAAGGTCTTTACTAGCGAATGTGTAGCTAGTGGCCTTTGAAAAAATATCGATAAGGCCGAAACCTGTCCCTTAATAGTACTTAAGGCTAGGTTTTTGACAACAGCCCACTGTAGGAAGTCAAGTATTCTGCCTAGGACGTACTTCCGAGGATGCCATTTCTTGGCTTCACACCATGCCACATACGCCTTCCAAACTCTATAATATATATGTCTAGATACTGGCTTTCTAGCATTGATTACCGTAGACACCACTGTGTTAGAGAGACCTCTCTCTCCTAGAATGTGGGATTCAATAGCCAGACCGTTAAATTTAGAGTTTGTAAAGAAGGGTGGTATATCGGACCCTGCGTGAGCAGGTCTGGCCGAAGCAGAAGGGTCCAAGGCTTGCCTACAGACATTCTTACAATTTCCGCGTACCAGGATCTCCGAGGCCATGCTGGGGCTACCAGAATCACCGGCCTCCTTTCCATCCTGACTCTGCGGAGGAGTCGAGGTAGAAGCTGCAGCGGAGGGAACGCATATATTAGTGCGAACTATAGAGTGGGTATTTCTGCGCTACCAATCTGGAGGAGTGTGGAGGTGAATGAAACTATCGCAAGCACCTCGCAGGTTAATCCTAACCTGATAAGTAAAGGATCTAAATCGAGGGGGGGGTGGTGCTGCGCTGTTTCTAATATGATAAATTATAGTGCACAATGGCTAAAAAAATTATCAATCAATAAACAGGTTAAAAAATATAAACAATAAATACAACTGATCAATTATAGTGATGTATAAATACTAAAACTATGAGATCAGTAAAAATATAAATAAATGAAAACTGTAAAAACAATAAATAGAAGTGAACCTGTGAATAAATACCAAAGTGAATGTTAATGTGCAAATATGCTGTGAGAATGGATATATGAAAGAAGTCGCCTGCAGATTGCAGTAAATGATAATAAGTGCACCAATGTGACTGCTAAATAAACAAAGTGCAGTGCAGTGCTAAAGTGAAGCAGTAAGTTCAATGGGTAACGAAAAAATAACGAAAAAGTGAAAATTGTCCAATAGGGAAACCTTTATAAACAGGATGCTGCTGTTCCTCACATATGGGATAACTTATACTGGATCTTAAAGGGTTGCTAACATCTCCCAACGATGGACGGAGATGCAGACAGTCAGACGGAGGCACACGAGCTCGCCGTTCGTTTGGGATAAGTGCATGTTTTTATAATTTTTTTATGTGAGTTTATGTAAGCAACCTTGGTATTTTTATGTAATATTAAAGTACATACTTTTAAAAAAACGTACTTCACGATCGAGACCCCATTTTTTTTTCTCTCTAACCCGGCCATCGTTGGGAGATGTTAGCAACCCTTTAAGATCCAGTATAAGTTATCCCATATGTGAGGAACAGCAGCATCCTGTTATAAAGGTTTCCCTATTGGACGTCAGGATCGTGTTAAAGGATTTACTGACCCCCACTATACAAAAGCGGTTACCTCATTACCGCAAGGTAAGAGGCCACCCATTACTCTTAGTGTGACACCGGAAGTGGAGATTCAGACACCCCGTCACCACAGCACCATTCACCTATATGAAGTTGCAGGATTGTCACTTACAAGAAATTGATCTGCACGGGCACCACTCACCATTGTTCTTCTTCTCTGGATTTTTGGAGTTCAATTTGTGTTCCTTTGCTTATTGGACAATTTTCACTTTTTCGTTATTTTTTCGTTACCCATTGAACTTACTGCTTCACTTTAGCACTGCACTTTGTTTATTTAGCAGTCACATTGGTGCACTTATTATCATTTACTGCAATCTGCAGGCGACTTCTTTCATATATCCATTCTCACAGCATATTTGCACATTAACATTCACTTTGGTATTTATTCACAGGTTCACTTCTATTTATTGTTTTTACAGTTTTCATTTATTTATATTTTTACTGATCTCATAGTTTTAGTATTTATACATCACTATAATTGATCAGTTGTATTTATTGTTTATATTAGTGCGAACTGATCCCATGGGAACACCAGCGCATCCGATCCGCAAGTGAGCGGGTCTCTCGTCCTGGACACAAAGCTGTTCAATTTCTTGTTGAACCTGGATGCGAATAGATCTACATCTGGTGTCCCCCATCTCTGACATATTGTCTGAAAGATGTCGGGGTGAAGAGACCATTCCCCTGCGGATAACTGCTGCCGACTCAGGAAGTCTGCTTTCCAATTCTCTATTCCTGGAATAAAGATAGCGGATATGCATGGGACATGTTTTTCTGCCCATATCAGGATATGATTCACCTCCTTCTGGGCCACACCGCTCTTGGTGCCCCCTTGGTGATTGATGTATGCCACAGCTGTGGCATTGTCTGGTTGGATCCTGACAGGAGACCCATGTAGCTTGGAAGTCCATGCTTCCAGGGCCAACCGTGCCGCCCGAATTTCCAGCAGGTTGATGGGCAAGGTCTTCTCGATATTCAACCACTTTCCCTGGAGTGAACATTGCTCCAGTACTGCCCCCCAGCCTAGAAGGCTGGCATCCGTAGTTACTACCCTCCAAGAGATTGGAATGAACGACTTTCCCTTTTGTAAATTTTGGGGTACCAACCACCAACATAGACTCCTGACTGACGACACCAGGGACATTGGGAAGTCTAGGGATTGAACCTTTTTGTTCCAGGCGGATAGGATGGCGTTCTGCAATTTCCTTGAATGGAATTGAGCATACGGAACTGCTTCGAATGAGGCCACCATCTTTCCCAGCAACCGCATGCAAAGACGAATGGATGGCTGTCTCTTTGCACAGATCGCTTGAATTAGTTCTCTTAAGGAAGAGATTTTTGCCTGAGGCAGAAAAACACTTCTTTGGTCTGTGTCTATGAGTAAGCCTAAATATTCGAGTCTTCTTGCTGGCTGCAAGGCCGACTTGTCCAGATTTAGGACCCAGCCCCAGGATTCCAGGTATTGTACCGTGTTGTGTACAGCAACCCTTAGGTTGGAAGCCGACTGATCTATTATCAATAGATCGTCCAGGTAGGCCCTTATAGATATTCCCCGAGTTCTTAAGTCGGCCAACAGAGGGGCCAAGATCTTTGTCAACACTCGCGGAGCCGTGGCCAACCCGAAGGGTAGCGCCACAAACTGATAATGGCGCTGTTCCACCGCAAAGCGTAGAAGCTTTTGATGACTGGGGAATATAGGAACATGCAAATAAGCGTCCCTGATATCGATGGACGCCAACCATTCTCCCCCTTGTAGGGAGGCGGCTATTGACCGAATTGATTCCATACGGAACGATTTGACGATTAGGAATTTGTTTAGACCTTTGAGATCTAGTATGGGTCTTACATCTCCGTTGGGCTTTGGAACGGTAAAGAGGTTTGAGTAAAATCCCAACCTCTGTTCCTTTACCGGAACCTCCACAATTACCCCTTGGGATAATAGTCGGTTTAACGGCGAAAGGAGAGATCTTCTCCTTACTGGATCTTTTGAGACGTTTGATGTTATAAACCGAGGAGGAGGAAATTCCTGTAACTCCAACTTGTATCCCAGGGATACCGTGGAGAGAGCCCATCTGTCCCGGATCGTCTCTCGCCATGCCCCTGAAAACAGAAGTCTTCCCCCCACTCGTCTGAGTGGGGCCGACCCTTCATAAGGCCGACTTGGGGGCTGGTTTAGTATTCCTTCGGTTCCAGGGTTTTTTATTACCCTGTGGCTGTCCCTGAGCTCTCCCTCCAGGATTGGATCGGGGAGGCCGTCGGACTGCTTAGAGGCTGAAGTTCCTGGGACTGGCGAGGTGGGCCGCTTGAAGGCAGGACCCCTGAATTTTCTTTTAACAGGTAAAAGGGTACTCTTCCCACTGGAGATTTTCTGGATGTATTTATCCAAGTCCTCGCCAAATAAACGCTCCCCATGGAATGGAAATCCAGCCAGGAGCTTTTTACAGGGCGTCTCGGCTGACCAGTTTTTCAGCCATAGGAGTCTACGCATGTGTACCAACACCAGCGTAAGGTGGGAGGCCTGATGAATTGAATCTTTAATGGCGTCAACCGCAAAACAAAGCCCTAGGTAGATCTGCTAAATCCTGCGCCTGCGGAACTGGCATGTCTTTTAAAGCCAGCTTCATCTGGTCTTTCAAGGCCTGACAGATGCCAATGGCTGCCACTGCAGGCTGAGTTACAGCACCAGCTGTAGAAAAAGCAGTCTTTAATAGGGTTTTCAACTTTTTATCTGTTAGATCTTTAAACATCTGTACATTGTCCACTGGAAATGTCAGGGATTTGTTCACAGAGGAGATGGCAGCGTCCACAGTAGGAAGGCTCCATTTTTTGGTGAACTTTTCCTCCATAGGATATACCACAGAAAACTTTTTGGGAGGAAGGAACAGTTTATCAGGATGTTCCCAATCCTTATAGATGAGATTTTCTAGCAATGGATGCATTGGAAAGGAACCATTAGCCTGTGGGGCTTTCAAAGAGCCCAATAAAGAAACCGATGTAGTTGCTGGTTCAGACAGGGGCAGCTTGAAAGCTGACCGAACCATGTCTGTTAAAGACTGAACTAACAATCTTTCAGCCTGAGGGGCTGAAATTGGTTCCTCTAAAGTAGATTCCTCCGAGGCTGCATCATCCTCCTGATCCCCTGCAGGAAAATCAATTTCATCCTGAGACAATTGCTCTGCTTTTAGATACTCTAATGGTGGAGATGGAGATCTGGCGCGCTTTTTTCCCCGGCAGGGAGGAAGCGATTAATGCCGCTAATCTTTGTTTTAATCCTCCCAGAGCAGAGGTAAAAGCCTCCTCTGTCACATATACCGGAGCAGGTGAACTGAGGGCAGCCGCAGCACCTAGCATTCCTGATGGCTCCCCTTGGGTAACTACCTCTGATTTATCAGGGGAGGATATATTAGTAGGAGCAAGCCCCAGATCCACAGAGCCCGATGGCGAACCCTTTAGCTTCCTAGGATTTTTACTCCCAGAGCCCTTGGAAGGCATAGTCCTAGCTCAAGCTAAGGACTTACAGCCAAAAATGCACCCACTACTAGCTATAGTCTAGCGTACAAGCTTGCTATCAGAGCTAGTCAGGTGACTAAACTAATGTGCCTTGGGGATGCCTGTATCACCACCTGTAGTGCGCCCATATAAATATTAAAAATAAATGTCACCAAGGAGCTCTGCTGATGTGTCCGTCCTCTTACAGCATGTCTCGCAGAGGCTGTCTTTTTAAAGAAGAGGACGCCCGCACATGCGCAGAAACGCTCCCTGGAAGGAATGGGGAGAGGAGCAGGAGGAACTTTTCCTCCATAGGCTTCCCACTGGGAGCTGCAGTTTTACATTGGAGCCTAGCTGACACTATAGAGGGAGACCACAGCGCCATGTCTAAGAACGCTGTTTCTAGGTCCCCCTAGCAGGTATGGTAACATCTTTACAGATGGGTACTGCAGAGCTTGTACATAGAAGAATGCTCCTCCATCTGTCTAGGCATTACACTTATAGAAGGTATGCCCAGCTATATAGACATTCTCAAGTATCTCCCTCCTGTGGCCAAACAGGGGTACTACGTAATGTCCAATAGAACCATAAGAAAATACATTTCAGGTTTAAAGATATTTTAGGCATCAGGTACAGTGGGAAATATACCATGTAGGTAAAATACAGGCAAACACATTAGTCTTAAAGGGTCCCTGCTGGACCAAGTTAATCAGGGACCCTCACTTGCCTGTCCCCGCCGCAGGACCCTGTTCGGAACAGACAGCCCAAACTTCGCCCCTTTGGCGGGCAACGTCATTTGACCTTCAGGGACCGGGGTCCTACTGAAAGGAACACCACTCCCCTGGACCTGTACAGCACCCTGCCAGAAAACCTCTTGGTATTGGGTCTGACCAGAGTACTGGATCCCAGGGTCCAGCCCTCCTAAGAGAGGCATTACAGGCCAAACCTCGTAGATGGTCCACATCTTCTTCCCCGAGGCCCGGGTACCATCCATTTTGGCATTGAAGCACTTTGGACGGATCCGGAACAGCTCGCCTTTAGGCCTCAAAGACCATACGCAGAGCTAACTTGAATACATGCTTAACCGTGACCAACACCTTTAGACACTGGCAACAAAACTGAGGTACTCCTGATATGGGAGGGGTTATATAGGGAGGGGACTTCCTGTCTTGGGTGTGCCAGTGTCCATCACCTGAAGGTAAGCTCTATAACTCACATAGTAATTACTATGCCGCTCTGTGTCCCGTGATGTACGATAAAGAAAGTGATCTTGTGGCGAATCCGCTGCAGAGACCACTTTTATTTTGAAGCAAACCGCCCGCTCTTGAAAAGGATACTGGGGTTATGGTAGCTAGCTGCTACCATAACAACGGTATTCCTCTTCAAAGTAGCGACCTATAACGACGGCGGGCGGACTGGAAGTGGTTAAAGTGATACTAAATACTGTATATATTCGAGTATAAGCCGACCCGAATATAAGCCGAGGCACCCAATTTTAGCACAAAAAAAATGGGAAAACGTGTTGACTCGAGTATAAGCCTAGGGTGTCCATCCGCATGCCTCACTGTGCCCATGACTAGACTGACGTTTAACATGGGAGTCTATTGAAGGGGTGCCCGGCTTTGAAAAATCGGTGCTCACGGCCGTGGGTCCCCCAGACAAAAAAACTTTGCACACTTAGAGGAGAAATGGGGCTTCATGTGTGCCAAGTTTCGGGTCCAGGGGACCGGCCAGTACCGGGTCCCCAAAGTCACCGGAGAAATGACCGTTTAACATGGGAGTTTATGGAAGGGGTGCCCGGGTTTGAAAAATCGGTACTCCCCGGCCCTAGGTCCCCCGGACAACAAACTTTGCACACTTGTAGAGGAAGAGTGAGGCTACATGTGTGCCAAGTTTGGGGTCCAGGGGACCTACGACTGGCACCGGGTCCCCAAACTCCGGGAGATCAGACGCAAAAAAGGTGACTCGAGTATAAGTCGAGGGGGGCATTTTCAGCACAAAAAAAATGTGCTGAAAAACTCGGCTTATACTCGAGTATATACGGTACACATGTTTAATTTACATCATCCCTTCCATTTCTGTATGTGGATGATGACACTAATTATTTTAATAATAAAAAAAGAAATCCAAGTACCTTTTTTTTCCCTAATCGATATACAGCTGTCACATGACCCAGATCTTTCCCAGCCTGCCTGCAGGGAAACATAAGCAGGAGGAGCTTCTAGTCCTCTGCTGCTGGTCACATGTTCAAATGTTTTTTTTTTTAAACAGCCTTTGGCATACAGAATAGAAAATAAATATCAATAAAGGGTTTTAAATCGTCATACAAATATATATGAAATCAAACCTGTATAATTTTTTTATGGCAATAGCATGGTGTGGGCGGATTTCTGCCAGTCACAGACTGAAACCCCCCTCCAGCCTGTGTCATAAAATAAGGGACGTAAAGCCTCCGCTAATCTACATGTAATATCCCTCTCCCCCATTGTGTTTAGCCAGTTAGTGGGCATGGAGGAGGGAGGGAGTGGGCATAGAGGGAGGGAGGGAGTGGGCTGATATCACTGTGTATATGCCAACATGTGTGACTCTAGAGTCACACAGGCTCCTCATATGTGATATGGAGGGAATGATCAGCATAGAAACTCACTGAAAAAACTGAGCATGTGCAGAGTTGCCACCACAGCTGCAAAATCCCTAGCGGAATTGGGGACATGAACAGAAGGGGGAGATAGAGAGCAGCGGGACCAACCAGTTTTTTTTTGCAGAATACAGAAAACAAATCTCATAGTGACTGAGTGAGTATGAACAGCATGTAATACACCATTTATAGATGTTTTTTTAGAATGTGGGTTTAGTGACACAATTTAAAAAACATACACCGCATCCAAAACACAGAACATACATATCACACAAAAGTACATCACTTACATACATACATCACAGAGCACAAATAAAGCACACAAAGCGTACACATCCTTCAGTATACAGAATAAATACTGTACACAGAATACACAGAGAATGAACACAAAAGAAAGCTTACACAATACACTGTATAAAATGCACAAGCACTGCAGGAAAAATAAAGCTACAGGAATGGGCACACTTTGCTAGTCATTATAAAATCTCTGTATATACTGTAAAAAAAACATTAAAAGAAAACATTTGAATGCAGAACAATTGAAATGTTCTCCAAATATATACCGTGTTTCCCAGAAAATAAGCCCGGGTCTTATATTAATTTTGTCAACAAAAGACCCAGTAGGGCTTAACATATTTTCTCTCCCTGCCTATCAGGAATCCCCAGTTTGAACAAACTTACAATGCCCAAATCCTTTCTTTTACAGTAGCACACAATACAGAATGTGTGTGCCCCTGCAATCCAACAGTGCCAACACCTCAGCTCTCCTCCACCTCTCCCAGCCACCAGCGAGGGACGCCGGCCCCCCTCCCTCTGCAATGCTCGAAGCAGGGAAGAGAGCACACCAGCATGTGAAGAAAAATAATCTGTGAATACCTTGGAGACAGGAGTATCCATGCTGCATACCGAACACAGTATGACATGTTGATTGCAGAGGCTCTGCACCTTCCGTGACCCGCCGAAGCTCTGCGGAGGGAGGGGGGCCGAGATCCCCGCAGACAGGCGGGAGAAGAGGAGACCAGTGGGGAGATCAGCTGAGCGCCGCTCTGTATCAAAGGCACCTGACACAGCTAGACACACACTGCCGTAACAGGATCTGACACCGCTAGAGACACAGACACACAAACACACACACACACACACACACACACACACACACACACACACAGTCCTAACAGGATTATACCGCGTTTCCTCGAAAAGCACACAATCACCTCAAACTAGGGCTTATTTTTGGGGTAGGGCTTATATTGCAGCCCTCCTGGAAAATAGCGCTAGGTCTTATTTTCGGGGTAGGTCTTATTTTTGGGGAAACACAGTAAATGTCAGCTGTACAACAGTTCTAGATTCAGTAATATAAAGGTGTATATTTTTAAACATCATCTAAAGTAATATGCATTTGAAATCTTTGCATGAATGTCTGTCTTTCATGAGAGTTATCATGGGAATAAAACAGTAATAAAGTGGGAACATGGTTACTCAATATTTCTTACCCATTAATGGGTTGCTGCTTCTGTTCTGTGGCTTAGGAGGTGGTACGGGAGGTTGTTTAGGTCCTGGTGGTGGGTGCAATGTCCTAGGTGCAGGGCTGGGGGCATTGCTCGGCAGTCGTGTTACAGTGGCGGGGCTCTGCTCTACTTTTTGCCTCTCGTTTTGATCATGACCAGTAGAGACAGAGGTGGACAGTGGTCTTTTAGGAGGAAGTAGAGGCTGTTTGGGGGGCTCGCGCAAGTTTTCTTGTGCAGGTTCCATCTGGGAATTTGGACGGGATCCCACGGAATCTAATACGGAAAGAAAGCAAATCTTGTGTGTACAAAACAGAAACTTCAACAGAACACAACACATGGGGGAGATTTACTAAAACTGGTGCACACAGAATCTGGTGCAACTGTGCATAGTAACCAATTAGCTTCTTACTTCAGCTTGTTCCAGTAAGCTTTGATAATAAAACCTAGAAGCTGATTTGGTATTATACACAGCTGTACCAGATTCTGTGTGCACCAGTTCTAGTAAATCTCCCCCATATAGTCACTGCACAAGAACCTTACCTTGCCGACTGCTCCGCTTCACACTCTTGTCTTTTTCTTGTTGCTCAGCTGTCCCCTGGCTCATGTGGCCATTTCTCAGAGGAGGCGATTCTGCTGTTACAGGGGTATCTGAAGACCACACATATGTGAGCGCTCATTACATTTATATAGGAATAAAAATGTAAAAAGGGGAATTTTGACTTGCCTGCAAATTTTATTGGATTACAGACAAAGTATTCATAGACCCTGGGTTATAAGTGCATCCCCAGTACAGAGTAGTCTGTAAATTCCATATCTTGGAGTACGGTACAGTACAGACAAGTCAAAATTCCTCTTATCTTAATCGTACATGCAAAGTATTCATTGACCCTGAACTGTCCCCAAGTTACAAACAGGAACTCTGCCAAAAAGCCCAACAAGAGTCAGAAAGGACCCAACTTCAGGGTGCTGCTCCAAAAACCTTACAACCGAAAGCTGCATCCACAGAAGACTGGACATCCACCTGGTAGAATCTTGGAAAGCTATGAACAGAGTACCAGATGACGGCCTTGCACAGCAATTGAAGCTAAAATGCCTAGGCAACTATCATCGATCTGGTGAAATTGGCATATAAAAGCGCAGGACTAGGTAACCTTGAGCATGTAAGCTCTAGCAATCAGATTTCTAATCCATCTCAGGATGATGGACTTGGAAGCAGCGTGTCCCTTGCTAGGTGCTGAAAACAAGATAAAAAGAAAATCTGTCTGATTAAAGCTGTAGCTTTGGAGGTAGTCACTAATGGCTCTGACAACGTCCAGGCAACAAAGATTTTCTTAGGATGCTTAAAGCTGAACTTCATCTTTTGTTAGACTTTACATAGCCGATTTGGGTCAGCTTGGCCCAAACAATGTCCCTCACTAACATGTGAGGCTGCTGGATGTGCGGTATAAACTGTATGTAGCTGCAGCTTAAGTGCTTAAGGCCATGTTCTAGTCAAGACCTAATTGTAGGAAAGCCAGAACGTGAGGCAAAGGAGTAATATCTGGGATTGAAGTGCATGTTCACACCAGGCAAAAATGGATTTCCAGGTACGATAAAAGACCTTCCGGAAAGTGTAATTTCATGCTTTTAGCAGGGTAGTAATAACGGATTCAGGGACCCCCCTTATCTTTTAAAAACTGGGCTTCAATGGCCATGCCATTAAAGCCAGAGAATGTGAAGCAGAATAGATTAGATGGCCTTGAGATAACAAATCTTGCCTGTTAGGAAGAGGCTAGGGATCTTCTGCTAGAAGTCTGAGTGCCTGTGTGCTAGGGTTTTTCTGGGCCAGTTCGATGCATTAGAATCATCTCTTTTACTCTATCTTTTTGAACAGACAAGGCAGAATTTGCACTGGAAGGAAGGCATAGATTAGCCTGAAACAAGACCAGGGAATTATCAAGACATCTGAAGTTAGGGCTAGAGGATCCTTGGTCTTGGGTACAAACAAACATAGGAAGTTTGTTGCTGAATCTTAAGGCTAAGATGTCTACACAGTGTCCCCCATTTTTGATATATCAGACTGAAGACTTCTGGGTAAAATGCCCATTCACCTTGATTCGGGTGGTCTCGTGAGTTTCCATCTATGAGATTATCTGGCTTGCATCCTTCAAGGCTGCAAGACTCCTGGTGACCCCTTAATGGTTAATGAAGGCCACAGCCCTGACATTGACAGCACCCTAATTGAGTGTCCTCACAGAAGTGTGGTTCAATATTGTTGAGCTTGACCTGAGCTCCAGGATGTTGATGGGTAGCTCAACTTCCACCGGTAACCATGTTACCTGGACCGTGATAAACTGAAACACACCTTCCCAGCCTTAAAGACTGACAAATTTTGGTTATTACTTTCCAGTGATCGGAAAGACCTCCCAATTGTTGGGGCTTTGCTTGAAATCCACCAAGATGGGGGAAGTCCTTTTGCCTCTCTGGACAGGAGCACGGGTAGGTCAAGAGAAAGAGCATGTTTGTTCCATCTTGACAGGATGCTGTGTTGGAGATCTCTTGAATGAAATTGGGCAAATGGTACAGTCTCGAAGTAGCCAGGCAAAGAGAACAGATTTTGTGAAACTGATCAGCCAAATCAAATGTCTAAACCTTCTGAATTGTCCTGTGGACATTTGCTGACATCTGGATGGGAGAGGATGCCTTCAAGGGAAGGTCGTCTTAGTAGCCTGTTACCTGGATGCCCTGAGAAGTGCAAGAAGAGGTGCTAAGATCTTTGTTAACACTCAGGGAGCAAAGAATAGCCCAAAGGGCAATGCAACAAACGGAAAGTGATTGTCTGTCACTGCAAAATGCTGATGAGGTGGATAAACATCTTGGGTGTCTATAGATGCCATGTATTCCCTGGTCTCAAGAGGCAATTACCAACCTTGCGAATTCTATGCAAAATTTTGGAATTTGAAGGTTATTTGTTGAGGGATTTTAAGTCCAGGGAGGTACTGGCACACCTACTCCTTGGGACAAGAAATGGTTCAGGGCATACTGAAAATCTGACTATCCTTGGACAGTTTTTGGTTGATTTGAGAGGAGAAACCGGTGAAGGGGTAGAGTTTTCAACTTCATTTCATATCCTCCCGAAACCACTGACTGAATTCACTGTTCTGGGACCTCTGTGATCCAGAGAGGGACAAAACAGACAGATATCCCCCCACTCTTAGGAGTGGGGAAACCTCTTCATTGGGAAGAGGGCTTTGGGGAAGACTTGCATTAAAGGGCTGAACTTAGGTTTTGAAAGTTTAGCCAGTGTCCAACCACCTGAAGGTACGAGCCCATAACCCAGGGTCTATAAACACTTTGCCTGTGTTCTGTGCTGTATGATTAGGAGCTATGTGCTGTCTACATACGTTTAAAGGTCATAATAAAAAAAAGGACTTGTTACTTGCCTTCTTCTGGTACTTCAATAAGGACTCCTCTTTTTATTAGTTCTTCTTTGGGCTTTCTCATAGAGATCTTCCTTTCCAGAACTTTAAGTAGGAAAAAAATGGAATGAATTTGAGAGGGAAAAAAAGGCAACAGAGAAAAAAACATCTCGCTATAATCAATGGTATGGCAATATAGTTGAAAAATAATATACGTCATAAGGCAGAGTTTTATAGGTTTGACCTAAAAACTGCATTGCGGACATGTTTGTGAGGAGTTGTCATACAGTTAGGTCCATATATATTTGGACACAGGCACAATTTCCATACCTTTGGCTCTGTATGCCACCAGAATAAAATTAAAACCAAACAAACAATCTAAATTAATTTGAAGTGCAGACTTTCAGCTTTAATTCAAGGGGTTGAACATAAATATCAAGTACAAATTTTCGGAACTGCAGCCATTTTTATACACTTTTCAGGGGCTCAAATGTAATTGGACAAATAATAGAATCATAAATAAAATGTTAATTTGTAATATTTTGTTGATAATCCTTTACTGGCAATGACTGCCTGAAGTCTGGAACCCATGGACATTACCAAAGACTGGGTTTCCTCCTTTATAATGCTTTGCCAGGCTCTAACTGCAGCTGTCTTCACTTGTTATTTGTTTGTGAGTCTTTCTGCCTTTAGTTTTGCCTTCAGCAAGTGAAATGCATGCTCAATTGGGTTGAGATCAGGCGACTGATTCGACCATTGCAGAATATGCCACTTCTTATCCTTCAAAAGCTCCTGGGTTGCTTTTGCAGTGTGTTGTGGATTATTGTCCATCTGTACTGTGAAGCACCGTCAAATCAACTTTGCTGCATTTGGCTGAATCTGGGCTGATCGTATATCTCTAAACACTGCAGAATTCCTCCGGCTGCTTCTGTCACATCATCAATAGACACCAATGACCCAGTGTCACTGAAAGCCATGCATGCCCATGTCATCACACTGCCTCCACCATGTTTTATGATGTTGTGTGTTTTGGATCATGAACTGTTCCAAGCCTTCTCCACACTTTTTTCTTCCCGTCATTCTGGTACAGATTAATCTTAGTTTCATCCAGCCAAAGAATGCTTTTCCATAACTGGTCTGGCTTTTTTAGATGTTTTTTGGCAAAGTCTAATCTGGCTTTTCTATTCTTCAAGCTTATGAATGGTTTGCACCTTGTGGTGAGACCCTCTAATTGCTTTTGTGAAGTCTTCTCTTGGTTGTAGACTTTGACAAGGATATGACCACCTCCTGGAGAGTGTCCTTCACTTATCTGGATGTTGTGAATGGGTTTTTCTTTACCATAAAAAGGATCCTGTGATCATCCACCACTGTTGTCTTCCGTGGACGTCCAGGCCTTTTTATGTTGCTGAGCTCATCAGTGCATTCTTATTTCCTCAGAATGTACCAAACTGTTGATTTGGCCACTCTTAAGGTTGCTGCTTTCTCTGATGGATTTGTTTCATTTTTGAAGCCTTACAATGGCCTGTTTGACTTGCATGGACAGCTCCTTTGAATGCATCATGTAGGGTCACAGCAATAGGTTCCAAATGCAAGTACCACACTTAGAATCAACTCCAGACCTTTTACCGGCTTAATTGATAAGGAAATAACAAAGGAGCAGCCCATACCTGGACATAAAACAGCTTTTGATTCAATTGTCCAACTACTTTTGGTCCCTTAAAAAGGGGGCGATGACTATTCTTATGAGCTGTAATTCCTAAACACTTCCTCCGATGTGGATGTACATAACCTCAAACTAAACCTGAGTGTGCGCACTTTCAGCCCATATCCATTATAGAACTATAGCTTGAATATGTTATGGTAAATACCTGAAAACTAAAACTAAAATTGTGACTGTGTCCAAATATATATGGACTTAACTGTATGACAATGTAAGTTAGCAGAGTTTGCCAAGTTTGTTTTGGGTCCCAGGACTAACATTTTTTATTAGGGTACAGCTATAAGGAATCGGGGTACTTTTTCCAAATGTAACTGTAAATCAGGCCATTTCCTGCACACACACACACACACACACACACAAAATAAGAAAAAAAAGCTTGCGAGAGCCCCCAAATCAGCCTCTGCTGTTGGTCACCTCCTCCTGAAAAATCTAAGGAGCCAGGCAGAACATTTTGATATGAACAGTGAATGCATCCAATCAGATGCAGCCTCTCCTCAGGTATTTTGGCAGCTGATGGGGCTGGCTGTTAAAACACAAATACTCACAATACGCCAGAAAGAGTTTAATCCATCTGAACTGTGCAGTGTGAATGGAGGAAACCAATTTTTTAATTTAGTTCACAGACTGGAGGAAAAAAAAATTTAATAGTGTATGGCCAGATTAAGATGACCAATGGAATGACATATACAGTGTACAAACTACCAATTTGGAATAATAATGAGAAAGGCATCTCACAGTGCTGCTGGTTGGAAGGACCTACCAACTAACATAATACAATCATGAAGACAGGAGTAGGAACCCAACGAGATATACAAAAATTTGATTTTATGTGCTTATTGAAGGTGCCTTAATCAACTTCACATTTGTACTGGCACCTGTATAAAACAGGGATACCATAGTCTAGGTCTTTATGAAACCCCAATTTACTTTCAAATTACCTTCTGAAGTCTCACGAAAAGTATCACTGCTCTTTCTCTTCCTCCACTTCCATGGCTTAAAAAGATTTCCTATTCCAGAAAATTTGCTCTTCCTTTTAGAAGGTGGAGTTGGGGGCGCTGGAGGCATTGTGGGAGGATCCCCCTCCTCAGCTGTAATAAGAAAAAAACAAAACCTGTAAAGATGTGTTGTCAGGCAATGAGGGGATAAAAATATAACTGTTTTAGTAGTCAAAAGTGAATGTCTGGGTACAATAAAAAAATTAAAAAGGCAAAAAAACAAACAAAAACGAAATCCAGTGCATATCAGGAATACATGCGCATTTCTCTCTTTAAAAATACTGAAAATAAGAAACCGATCCAATAATCCTGACAGAAATCCACTGAGCTTTTATATATCCATTTCCTCACCAAGTAGCAAGATCTACCACGATTAGAAATACTTTATTACAATGAGGTAATGAATGGTGAAGAGCTGGGTGGCGTATCCCTATGCACCAGAAAGAGCTGTAACAGGGGAGTCATAGTAGCTTGTCCCAAGTCCCCCCAATAAAGTTTTAAAAGAGAAAAACGCTTTGTAGGATGTTTATTATTAATTTTCCATTTGATATGCTAAGTAGGGAGCATTTAGAGACCTCAGAAAGTGACCGATTTCTCATTAAAGTGATTGCAAAGGTAACATTTGCCACTCGTCCCACCCACCCACTCCTAGCCCCTCCTGTCTGTCCAGTGCCCCCCATGGGAAGTCGCTTCCCATGGGGGCACTCATACGTGCTTGCTCCAGAGCCCCGCTGCTGCGTCTATTCACACAGACAGCGAGACTCTGCCCCGCCCCCTGCTCCCTAGTGACTGGCTTTGATCGACAGCTCCCGGAGGTCCAGCAGAGCCAGCGAGACCCAGAAGTGAGGGGAGAGAAGAAATGCAGACGTGCTCGGCGCTAGATCGAATGAGGGCTCAGGTTAGTAAAAGAGGGGGGGGGGGGACACTGGTGAGCTCTCTCGTAGTCCATCCATTCTTCCTGCCATTCAGTAACTGTCTGCCCATATTGGAGGTACAAGCAGATAGTGTTCGGATGATCTGCAGGATCCTGGAATTGTACCCATGATCTGCAATGCCTGATGCCGCGTACACGCGACCGTTTTTAAAGTCATTGAAAAAAACGTAATTTTTCTCGACGTGATTCTTCTCAAGCCTGCCTGCCCTACACACTATCGTGGAAAAAAATGCTTGAGTAAAGCGCGGTGACGTACAACACGTACGACGGCACTATAAAGGGGAAGTTCCATTCGGTTGGCGATACCCTTCATGTTAGTAAAGTTTGTTGAGCGACGATTCGCGCTTTCAGCCTCGTGCTTTTCAGTCCGTTACAGCGTGACGAATGTGCTATCTCCATTACGAACGCTAGTTTTACCAGAATGAGCGCTCCCGTCTCATACTTGATTCTGAGCATGCGCATTTTTTTTCACGTCGTTAAAGCCCACACACGGACGTTTTTCATGACGAGAAAAACGACGATGTAAAAAACGACGTGAAAAATTAGAGCATGTTCCAATTTTTTCATGGTTGTTTTTCAGGTTGTGAAAAATGCTCTGAAGCCCACACACACGATCATTTTTAATGACCATTTTAAAAAATTTAATTTTCCCTGCAAACCGATGTGAATTTATTATTATTTTTTAGCCTTTAAAAATTACCTACTATTGCCCTCAGCATTCTCCAAATGCCTTAGTTTTTGCTGCTGTCATCTGACTTCTGTGAGAGGGTGGCTAGGTTTGTTTTTTTGGCCCCACTGTATTTAGGAGTGTAGCCAACATCTCTTGCTCGCTCCCTAGTTGTACTATGGAATGTAGTGTGGTGTAGATGTTGTGTAGTGTGCATAAGTGCAGTGCACAGACCACAACCAACATGCACTGCTTATTCCAAACAGAAATGAGAGGGTGTTGAGAGGGGGTTTGAGAGCTCACAGAGGACATGGCAAAGATGTCTACACAGTAAGAAATAGTTTAATAAAAAATAGATTACTGGGTCAAAAGGCAGTTGGATGTGTATGGATTATTTTGGGAAAATAAGGATATAATGTTGCGTCACTGAACTGTTTATTACAAATTTAGAAATGCTGGGTGGCAATTCTGTTCTTTCAAAATGGCAAACTATTTTTTAACCAAAAGTAAAATTAAAAAGGAAACATATCACAGTCAGTCATTCTGTTGGACCTCACCTGACAATACAGAAGAACTGATAGCTGGCATCCAATTAGGTTACATCTGATCACAATAACTTAGTTTTATGCTTCATGTACTGTAGTTGCTAATTCTCATATGATGTGGTAATATGTGCCAAAGATTCAAATCCTGCAGTGTGGTGCTGTGTTGGTCAAACAGCGCACTGTTCTTTGCAAACTTAATGGTAAAATCCTTCCATTAGTAACTGATCCATCGGTGGCACATTGTTAAAATTCCCTTCCTAAAAATTCCCAAATGTACAAAGAAGCCAAATAAGAGCTAAGCTATCCACAGCCAAGCTGTAATCAACTAATTGTGACAAAATATTGCTTTAATACGGCAGCGCTGAAACTATCCCCGCACTTCCTACTAGGGCGGGACATTAGGAAATGGATGACTGTGGGTGCCAATTAAGGAGTGTATAGAAAAGTATACCTGCCAATTGTCACATATCCCAAGACAGCAAAAACAGATGAAGTAGCAGGCCACAGATTTGTCTAAGGAATAAAATGCTGGCATGTTAAAACATGGCTCCCTGCTTGGAACACCTGATCAATGAATACAATAAACCTAATATAACTGGAGGAGCCATGGGGGAAGCAGCTGCACATAGTTGTCAAGGTAGATGAGCTACATCCTCGTACCCTGTTCCTGGGGGACTGCAAAGTAGCAGAGGATCTCAGTCATCTGAGACACATACATACTACATATACACACGTATATGAGAAACAAAAATACTTTAATCTATAAATACTAGAGATATTTTATATCAACATTTTTTTTATATTTTATTATATATCTTTTCATGTGACAACACTGAAGAAATGACACTTTGCTACAATGTAAAGTAGTGAGTGTACAGCTTGTATAACAGTGTAAATTTGCTGTCCCCCTCAAAATAACTCAACACACAGCCATTAATGTCTAATCCGCTGGCAACAAAGGGAGTACATCCCTAAGTGAATTAGACATTTTCCCTCCCCGTTGTCATGTGACCGTTCGTGTTACAAGGTCTCAGGTGTGAATGGGGAGCAGGTGTGTTAAATTGGTGTTATCGCTCCGACACTGGTCGCTGGAAGTTCAACATGGTACCTCATGGCAAAGAACTCTAAGCATCTGAAGAAAAAAAAAATTTTGCGCTACAAAAAGATGGCCTAGTCTATAAGAAGATTGCCAAGACCCTGAAACTGAGCTGCAGCATGGTGGCCAAGACCATACAGCGGTTTAACAGGACAGGTTCCAGAAGATTCCTTGCCATGGTCGACGACCAAAGAAGTTGAGTGCATGTGCTCAGTGTCATATCCAGAGGTTGGCTTCGAGAAATAGAGGTATAAGTGCTTCCAGCATTGCTGCAGAGGTTGAAGGGGTGGGGGGTCAGCCTGTCCGTGCTCAGACCATACACTGCATCAAAGTTGCCCCAGAAGGAAGCTTCTTCTAAACATGATGCACAAGAAAACCCGCAATCAGTTTGCTGAAGACAAGCAGACTAAGGACCTGGATTACTGGAACCATGTCCTGTGGTCTTATGAGACCAAGATAAACTTATTTGGTTCAGATGGTGTCAAGCCTGTGTGGAGGCAACCAGGTGAGGAGTACAAAGACAAGTGTGTCTTGCCTACAGTCAAGCATGGTGGTGGGAGTGTCATGGTCTGGGGCTGCATGAGTGCTGCCAGCACTGGAAAGCTACAGTTCATTGAGGAAACCATGAATGCCAACATGTACTGCGACATACTGAAGCAGAGCATGATCCCCTCCCTTCGGAGATTGGGCCGCAGGGCAGTATTCCAACATAACGACCCCAAACACACCTCCAAGACAACCTATGCCTTGCTAAAGAAGGTGAGGGTAAAGGTGATGGACTGGCCAAGCATGTCTCCAGACCTAAACTATTGAGCATCTGTGGGGCATCCTCAAAACAGGAAGGTGGAGGAGTACAAGGTCTCTAACATCCACCAGCTCTGTGATGTCGTCATGGAGGAGTGGAAGAGGACTCCAGTGGCAACCTGTGAAGCTCTGGTGAACTCCATGCCCAAGAAGGTTAAGGCAATGCTGGAAAATAATGGTGGCCATACAAAATACTGACACTTTGGGCCCAATTTGTACATTTTCACTTAGGGGTGCACTCACTTTGTTGCCAGTGGTTTAGACATTAATGGCTGTGCCAGTTATTTTAAGGGGACAGCAAATTTACACTGTTATACAAGCTGTACACTCACTACTTTACATTGTAGCAAAAAGTGTAATTTCTTCAGTGTTGTCACATGAAAAGATATAATAAAATATTTACAAAAATGTGAAGGTGTACTCACTTTTGTGTGTGTGTGTGTATGTGATTATATATATAAATAAAATTATACACACACACACACACACACACACACACACACACACACACACACACATATATATATATATATATATATATATATATATATATATACACACATACATACACACACACACACACACACACACACACACACACACACACACACACACACACACGTATATATTTATTTTATACACACACATATACACAGTCACAGACAGTAAAACTGTAGGTGCCAGCACAAAGTTATATGGTGCTGGCATAGTCATGTAATTTTTCCTTCCAATTACTAGAGAACATTCTACCAAAGACAATGCATTGGCTCTACATGCACAAAGAAAAGTAAACAGATACTACTATATTGTGGAACAAGGCAGGATTCTGGAATTGTCTGTAAAGGTGTTCAGCAGGTAGGCTACCAATTGTACTGCTGTCTTTACATGCCGAGGTAACCTGTCACTATGTATTACACAATAAAGGGAGTGTACAGCACTTAATTAGGGGATTTAACCCTCTAATGACAAACCAAGAGAAAGATATAATAATCTGAAATCAAGAAATACTTGTAATGTCTAGGTGAACAAGTTAGGAGCTGTGTGAAACTGGTAAAATTCCGTCTGTGGAAATGAGTAAAGCTTTAAATAATTTTCTATTTTTTTACCTGCTGCAATTGTATCCATTCTAAAATACAGTTAATGTGCAAATGAGCCATCTGCATAAAATTTGAGGCACAATACTGTATGTGCACATAGCCTTAAACCTTAGAAAAAACGACAGGTTGCTTTGTTCCCTAGTCCAAGGGTGAGAATGGCCACTTAAGGCAGCTTGCACAACTTATTTCCAACAATTTTCGTACAGAGAGCTTAACCTCCTCTGGCAACCACAAATATACAGATGTAAGCCTCAAGCCCATACCATCATCCCCAGATCTATGGTGAACCATTGGGAAAAACCATTTGCCATCCATACAGTTATACACTCCTTCATTTGACCTGCCAAACATCACACATTCTTCCTTTTGCTCACAGAGCACGGTAATAGTGCATTTGTCACAAGTCAGTATCCATGTTCTTCCTAAGACAATACTACACTTGACCCCAGCCAAAATGTCAAGAATCCCAGTAGCCCATCTGCAACCAAATATATAATTACAAAAAGCCAAACAAGATTTTAATTTTTACACAGCGGACTTGTAGATGAACTGGCAGCTTATTGATCTTTCAAGACCTATTTATGACAAAAAAATAATAAAAAACACACATACTTCTGTGGGCAGATGCTTAAAGCCATTTTGAACTCATGCCATATTTTTGGCAAACACTGATAACCATAGAAGTGCAAAGTGAAAAAAGAAACTGCGCTACAGATATAGAACTAGGCAGATATATCAAATGCCCAGAAACAAACAAAGGGAAAAAGCAGCAACTATTCTGAAAACTAACAGTGCACACAAACAAGAAAAAATATATATAGTCGCGCTAACTTATGAATATAAACATAAGCCCACCACTGAATGATTGAAAAAATTATCTTCAAATCATCACAGTGAAGAATTATGTAAGTGCTCAGTGAAGAACAAAAAATAAAAAATATATAAACAAAGCATATGGAATAATAATACAAACTTAATTAATGATATTAATACATGCTTGCATAGGGCCTTAAATAATCAAATCCAAAGTCCATACAAAGAAGCACCCGTGATCAAGTGTCCATGTTAAATGAAAAAAGAAAAATGAAAAAAGCAAAAGAAAACAAAACAAAAACGATTCCAAATCTTCTTATATTCGTGACTTTCACCACCACCAGTAAGAATTCCTGCTTACCAAAAAGCGATGGTCCCCTATGACGGAGGACCCCAAACAGCCTCAAATGATAATCAGTAGGACTCCAGACTTCAGTGTATGCTGAGCCTCAATTGTTTTGATAGCCAAAATGCTCATATACCATCATGCAGTACTCGATACGGAACATGGAAGGAAGGGAGGACACTACATAGTGTAAAATCCTTGGTGGATATTTATTTAAAAGAAGAAAACATACTTACAAAAATGCAGTTTAAAAAACAGCCTTAAAAATGTGACAGCGCCGACCGGTCAAAGGCGCTAGTCACACACATACGTCCGTGGAAGTCGAGCAGTGGAGGGTGACGTCAGCACAAAGCTCGTATCCTGCCCTACGCGTTTCGTGAAAATTCACGTCGTCTCGGGGCACGGGCGATGGGCTGCGTCACCCCCTCTTTATAGGGAACACAAGAACTCAAGAGTCCAGCCCGAGGGAAGGCGCGCGCGCGCACCTCGCGCCGCGAGGTAGCCACGCCTCGCTGTCGTATCCACCAAACAGCAAAAGCAGCGGATGCGCGCGCATCTCTCCCCACGAGGAAGCCAAGCCTCGTTTGCAAATACATGCCGTGCGCGTCATCACGCCAAACGGGATGACGAAAGCATGGCGGGGAGTATGCCGCACACACGCGTGTCCATGGCAACAATGGCCACGACCGCAATGCGCGCGCCACCCAGGGGTGAGGAGCCTCCAGGTGTGTCACAGGAGGCAGTAAGACTCACAACCTCCGCCGCAGCCATAATGTGCGGTGAACATAATGGGACTTGAACTGCTCCAAATTTAAAATCCTAACTGTAGAGGACATATACATACATGAATATAATATAAGACATAAATGTCATACCAGTATCTAAAGCCATACATGTTTGAAATATACGGAGATAGATTAACTCATAGTAGTTAATAATCCATAAATGATAATAAAATCACCAAGGTTACAACGATTACCATCTAATCTCGTCCCTCTTACTACCCGGCTTAACATGGTCAATGTCCATTACAAAACGGGAGAAAGAGACGGAAGTAAACGGTTAAATTTAAACAGAAAAAAGGAAAAAAGGAGAAGAGAAAGAGTGTACATACAGCACGATCTACATCTCCCAAAAAACTATACTCCAATATAGTTCAATAGTCCACCCCAAACAGCCATTATAAAAACATAATTAACTGATTGGCTAGATTAATTCAAGAATTGTTAATAAAAGCGTTAACATCAGTGTCCACATTGAGTCCGTGCGGAACGTAAGTCCTCAACCTGTACACCCATGCCATTTCTTGCTTGGAGATTTCTCTCACAAGCGAGCTGCCTCTCCAATGGGGTCTGTATTTGTCAATAGCGATGAATAGTGTACCAGATGGGTCTCTCTTGTGGACTTGATCGTAGTGCCTGGATACAGAGTGTTTATCGAAACCTTTGCGTATGTTCGCTATATGTTCGTTAAGTCTCACCCTTACTGCCCTTTTGGTCCTCCCCACATATTGGAGACCGCAAGGGCATTGTATGAGGTAAATAACCCCCAAAGATGAACAGGTGATAAAGGGTTCGATTTCATAGGAACGGCCCGTGCTCGTTGAAGAAAAATGGCTAATCTTCCTATCCCTACAGCTATTCAAGCTGCACACTTGGCATTTTTTGCATTTATAATATCCTGTCAGGTTCTCTAGGAATGTTCTATTAGCCCGTGGGGGGTCCTGGACACTTGGGGCCACCCTGCTGGACAGTGTAGATGCCCCCCTAAATACAATAGCTGGTCTCTCTGGAAGAGACGGTGCCAACACTAAATCACTGGTTAGCACATGCCAGTGCTTACGTATCAGACTTTTGATGGTCTGATGCTGTACGGAGTAGGTGGTAATAAATGGAAGAGAGAACTTACCATCCCTTACCACTCTCTCCCTGTCGGCCAACAATGATCCTCGATCGATCTCACTGACAGATTGTATCAATTGAGACAGATCACTCTGTTGATAACCTTTATCAACAAATCTCTTAGAGAGAACCTCGGCCTGGCATTTGAAAGCCTCTAAGTCTGTACAATTACGTCTCAATCTGGTGAATTGTCCCTGAGGGACGGCCTTCAACCAAGGGGCATGATGACAACTGTCAAGCGGAATATATGAGTTTCTGTCAGTTGGTTTGAAATAAGTGGTCGTAACAAATTTGCTATCAACCACTGAAATTTTCAAATCCAGATAGTGTACTGACTCCTGACTGGCCTCAAAAGAGAATCTGATACCTCTGTTGTTATCGTTTAGGGACAGCATATAATCCCGCAAATCAGGTTCACTGCCGTCCCATAGGAGGAGGACGTCGTCGATGTACCTGACCCAGAGAACAACCTCTGGTCTCCGGCAAACATCGACGACGTCCTCCTCCCACTTGGCCATAAACAAGTTGGCCAGGCTAGGGGCGTACTTCGCCCCCATCGCCACACCTCGATCTTGGCGGAAGAACTGATTATCACACCAAAAATAATTATGGCCTGCTGCATATTTCAGTAGGGTCATAATAAAGTTAATTTGCCGCGATGGTAGATCTGATCCTCTCACCAAATACATCTCAACAGCCTCAAAGCCACACTCATGGGGGATGATGGTATAGAGCGAGGTCACGTCTGCCGTGACCATCCATATACCATTTGTGGGAGTGAGATCTTTGAGTAAATTGATAACGTGTTTAGTGTCCCTTACATAGGAAGGGATCTGCTGAACCAAAGGCTGCAGGAAAAAATCAATATACTTCCCGACCCGGGACGTGATGGAGTCTATCCCACTTACAATGGGTCGTCCCGGGGGGGAAGTAAGACTTTTATGGATCTTCAGGAGGTAATATATAACGGGAGTCCGGGGGGCACAGGGTATCAAAAACAATCTCTCCCTGTCATTAAGAATGCCCTCCCGGTGTCCCTCATCCACAATGATCTCGAGGTCTCTTTTATACTTGACAACGGGGTCCCTGTTCAAAGGGGTATAGGTTTCGGTGTCATCGACGATCCTGTGTAACTCTTTCAGGTAGTCACACCTATCGAGAATGACTATCCCCCCCCCTTTGTCTGCAGGTCTAATGACCAGGGACTTATTGGAACAAAGGGACTCAAGCCCGTTCTCCAAATTCTTTTGCATTTTGACCTTTTTTACCTTGATCTTTTCAAGATCCTTGAGTACCACATCCCTGAAAACTTTAATGCTCGAGGCCAATGAGCCAGGGGGATTAAACAGTGAAGCATTGGCCAACCCAGTATGTTTGTACCCAGGTAAGGGACTCACTCTATCCATAATAGGATTAGACAGAAAATGCCTCTTGATATTGAGCTTCCTTGCAAACTTGTGGACATCCATAAAGGTTTGAAATTTGCTCAAGCTCCTAGGCGGAGCAAATTTCAAACCCTTATCCAACAAGCGCTGCTCAGTCTCTGACAAGGCCTGTTGGCTCAAATTAAAAATACCCATACCTAGATTCTTTTTCTTTTTGAGCAACTGGGCCCTCCTCCCCCCTCTAACCATAGAAGTGGCTTTACTTGATGCAGCACACAATTTAAACAACTAAGTGCAGTCACAGTCTGGGTCTGGGGTAAAACGTGGTCAAAATAGGAGAACCCTTTTTAAGTGGAGGTTTCCATCCAGGGTTTGGAAGCAATATCTGGCCCACACCTTTTGCCTACCTATATGGCCTCTGTAAATGTGATGCCTAAATAATAACTTACTTGCCCAATAACCCCATGTTATCCGGGTGTGTCCCATGGGGCCGGCAGGTTTTGAGATGAATTTCTTCTGGAAGATTGAGGAGAAATAGAGTATATTATATATATATATATATATATATATATATATATATATATATATATATATATATATATGAGCCTGATCCATGTGAAAACATTGTTCATGTCTTTACACGGTCTTGATGAAGAGGGCGCTGCTGCGAAACATGTAGATTGATCTACAATAGAATTACAAGTCTATAAACTTGACAGGCTTTGTAACTTATGGAGGATCTCTTCTTATGTCTTCAGAAAGTATTTTAGCAAATGTTTTTACTATTGATACAATAAAATTAGTTAACGTGTATATATATATATATATATATATATATATATATATATATATATATACATATATTTATATTTATTTATTATTGTGCAAGAGTGGTTCTCAAAGACATGTGTAAAGTCCCATTTTAAATTACCACGCGTTTCCTCTACACTCTTTGAAGGAGTTTGTATTGCATTAAAGCAGTAGTAAAGCCCGCTTGGTGATTTATACCAAAAAGGTAGGCCTATAATAAGGCTTGCATGTAGGTAAAATGAATATCTCCCAAATGTGCACCGTTTAGAAGATATTCAGCCTGGATGCAGCCAGTTACTCCTGCAAATGCGCGCAGGAACCCTCGGTGACGTGACGTCATCATGGCTCCAGCCAATCACATAGCCGGAGCGCGCAAACTCGGAAGAAAGACCGGGGGAAGAGGTCAGCCCTATCGGCGGTCACAGTGCACCGCTGAAAGGTAAGTATGCGATGCATGCTAGCACATTATGCAATTGCCTTAAAAGGTTGTTTTTTTTTTTTGTTTTTTTTTTAAAACAGCCTCGGTTTACTACTGCTTTATTCTTTACTGCTAAAATGGTTTACACGTTTAAAATTTGTATTTTTTGCTAGGAAATTACCTAGAACCCCCAAACATTATATATATTTTTTAGAAGAGACCGTAGAGAATAAAACAGCTATCGTTGACATATTTTGTGTTACACAGTATTTGCGCAGTGGGCTTTCAAAGGCATTTTTTGGGGGGAAAAAATACACGTTCGAGAATTAAAAAAACAAAACACAATAGTTACCCCAATTTTTTTGTATAATGTGAAAGATGTTACAATGAGTAAATAGATACCAAACATGTCATGCTTTAAATTTGAACACGCTTGTGGAATGGCGACAAACTACTGTACATAAAAAATCTCTATAAGCGATGCTTTAAACATTTTTACAGATTATCCGTTGGAGGTACAGAGGTCTTGTGCTAGAATTATTGCTCTTGCTCCAATGATCGCAGCAATACCTCACGTGTTGTTTTAACATATGTGGGTGCAACTTGCAAGCACAATGGGATGGAGTGCTTTAAAAAAAAAAAAAATCCCATTTTACTTTTTTTTTCATTACAATGTCCCTTTATTTTATGTTTTTGATCACTTTTATTCATATTACAAGGAATGTAAACACCCCTTGTAATAGAAATAAGCATGATATACCCATGTAATACTGTGCAACACAAAATATGTCAACGATAGCCGTATTATTCTCTAGGGTCTCTGCTAAAAAGAAATTTTGACTTAAAAGAAAAAAAAAATCATTTGTTTATGCCTGAGAACTGGAAGGGACGTCTAGCAAAAAGCTGCACTGGATCGCTTCCGGGTTTACAGACGGCTCCGGTAAGCTTGAATCCGCCCACGGGACCACTTTTATCTTGTAGAGAATCACCCATAGTAAATAACGATACCGGGGTTAATGGCAGCTAGCTGCTGCCATAACACTGGTATTTACTGTCAAAATAATGATCTATATTTTCTGTGAGAGGTCGGCAAGTGGTTAATTTGACATGGAAACATGGAAATTTTCTGGACATGGAAATTTTCTGCTGTCCCAATGACAAAAATGCCATATAAAAAAAAAAAAAAAAAAAAAAAAGGAAACCATACAGAAGGATATTTATTATTTTACTCATATATAGGATTTAAGCTCTAAGCGATTATTAAAGTGACACTAAAGGAAAAATTTACATTTTAGTTTTGGATAGAGTGGAGAGGAATTCAAATACCTGTTAGGGAAGATTAGGGAGATTCACCCTCTATTTTTTATGTTTACCATTATCGAATGTGAAAGTAAAAGAAAATTCCAAATTTTGGGTTGACACTAAGGCTCCATGTACACAGAAGCTCAAAACCGGTTGTTTTTAAAGCAGCACAAAAAGCTAGCTTTCATACTAGCTTTTATTAGCGTTTTTCAGTGTAGCTTTTTTAAGCTTTTAAAAAAAAATAAAATTTTTTTTTCAATGGACCAAAAAACGCTAAAAAACACTCGCGGCCAGCGTTTTTGAGCGTTGTTGAGAGTTTTTTTCTGCCGAAAAACGGCACTTTGAACGCAAATTTCTTGCGTTCAGAAAAAAGCCCATTAACTCCACTGCTCATTAAGGCCCCATGCACACAGGGCGTTTTTACAGCCGCATTTCTTACAGCTTAACCACTTCCCGCCCAGTCAATAGCATATTGACGTCCGGGAAGTGGTTCAGTTATCCACACTGGACGTCATATGACGTCCTGCGGGATAACAGCCGCCGCGCGCCCGGGGGGGGGCGCGCATCGCGGCGATCGGTGGAGCGGTGGGTCAGTCTGACCCACCGCTACACTGATCTCGGTAAAAAAGCCTCCGGCGGAGGCTTTTTACCACGTGATCAGCCATGTCCAATCACGGCTGATTACGATGAAAACAGGAAGAGCCGTTGATCGGCTCTTCCTCACTCGCGTCTGACAGACGCGAGTAGAGGAGAGCCGATCGGCGGCTCTCCTGACAGGGGGGGGGTTCACGCTGATTGTTTATCAGCGCAGCCCCCCCTCGGATACCCCCACTGGACCACTAGGGAAGCCCCCCAGGACCACAGGGAAGCCCCAAGCATGTGGATGGCCCCCATGGCCATCCACATGTAGTAAAATAAAAAAAATAAAAAATATGCCAATCAGTGCCCACAAATGGGCACTGACTGGCACTATGATGGCACAACCATAATGTGTGGTGGCTGGCATTGCTGGGCATCAGTGTCCATCAGTGCCACCTACTAGTGTCCATCAGCGCCACCTACTAGTGTCCATCAGCACCACCTATCAGTGCCCATCCGTGCCCACCTATCAGTGCCCGTCCGTGCCCACCTATCAGTGCCCGTCCGTGCCCACCTATCAGTGCCCGTCCGTGCCCACCTATCAGTGCCCGTCCGTGCCCACCTATCAGTGCCCGTCCGTGCCCGCCTATCAGTGCCAATCAGTGCCGCCTATGAGTGCCAATCAGTCCCGCCTATGAGTGCCAATCAGTCCCGCCTATGAGTGCCAATCAGTGCCGCCTATGAGTGCCAATCAGTGCCGCCTATGAGTGCCAATCAGTGCCGCATACCAGTGCCACATATCAGTGCCCATCATCAGTGCCCATCAGTGCCACCTCATTGGTGCCCATCAGTGTCGCCTTATCAGTGCCCTTCAGTGCCGCCTTATCAGTGCCCGTCATTGAAGTAGAAAAGGTACTCATTTACAAAAAAAAATTACAGAAACAAAGAAAAACATAGTTTTTTTCAAAATTTTCGCTCTTTTTTTTATTTGTTGTGCAAAAAATAAAAATCGCAGAGGCGATCAAATACCACCGAAAGAAAGCTCTATTTGTGGGAACAAAATGATAAAAAATTTGTTTGGGTACAGTGTAGCATGACCGCGCAATTGTCATTCAAATTGCGACAGCGCTGAAAGCTCAAAATTGGCTTGGGCAGGAAGCTGTATAAGTGCATGGTATTGAAGAAGTGGTTAAAACGACTGTCCATGTTTTGTAAACATTTTTTGACCTTTAAAAAAAAATAATAAAAAATCCTGGAGCTCAAAAACGCAAATCGCTGGGTTTTTGCGCGTTTTTGCGCTTTGGGCGTTTTTGCAGCTCAAACCTGGAGCTCCAGAACGCACTGGAATTGGTTTTTTTTTGCAGCTGGAAAACGCCTATGCCACTTGGAGCTCATAAAAGCTCTATGTGTGCATGACACAATAGAACATGGATGGGCGTTTTGCAGCTGTAAAAAAAAACGTCTAACGCTGCTGTTAGCAGCTGCAAAAACGCCCTGTGTGCATGGGGCCTAAAGCTAAAAAACTTTATGTGTACATGAACACATAGGCTATCATAGAGTGCAGTTAATGGGCTTTTTAAAAAAACGCCAAAACGCCAATAAACTGCAGTTTATCAGCTTCTGTGTACATGGAGCCTAATAGAGGGGAAATCTTTCAATGGGGACACTAGTTCTAGTGGTAACACACCGGGATTCACTCACTTTGGAGGGATTTCGTCCCACTTCCTTTTTTTGGCTAAGGGACAGGAAGTGAAGGGAAATCTCCTCAATGTGAAATAGAAGGCAAAAAAGAAAAAAAAAAAAAAAAAACCCTGACAGGGGTTATAACCCTTCCCTTACGCGATCCAAAATCATAAAAAAGTTTTGCCTTTAGTGACACTTTAAAGTCAAATTCATTACATTATGTACTGTGTGCATATCCCCAGTCCATACTTGTAGTTGCTGCTTTTGTTTGCTGCTGTATTTACTGCTTTTCATACCAGCCAGCAGGGGTTGATACATCAGCTTCCTGCTGATTACAAAACTGAAGGAACACATCCCTGGATACCATTTGAAACATGCATTTTTCAGGATGCTGGCCACTGAAAGGTAGATTTAGCTATGCAGACTGTCCATCAGTTGCTTTGTTACATTCTATCAGACCTGCTTCTAAAACTAATCAGGCAAATGATCAGTACAGCCCAGCTAAGTTCTGCACCTTCCAGTGATCAGCTGGGAGGAACAAGCCCATCTATAGGGAGGCAAGGGATGAGCTTATTCACTCTTATCACTCCTTGTCACTTATCATTCCTCATCAATTACACTCCCTGCTCTCAGTACATCAGAATGAGTGGCTACATAAGGGGATATTGAGAGAGCAGGAGTTGTACATACAGGTATAAAAGAAAACGCAGATGGGAATCTCTGGAACTATTCCAAGGTAATTATGGGGACTAAGAATATACAGAATTCAAAAGAAACGGGATGGAATGATGGAGAATTGAAACCTGAAGCATATACAGTGCTCAGCATAAATGAGTACATCCCATCAGATTTGTCAGACCTTTACTTCCCTCCCAGAATCAACATTTTCTATGGGACACTATACTACACAATTCTACAACACATTCAGGCCATTGATTGCAACCAAGATTTGTTAATTTGCACTCATAAAAAAGTATTTTTCCTAGTAAAATAATTAAATGTTGCAAAAATGAATACATCCCAAAGTCTAATGCCCTGTACACAAGATCGGATTTCCGATGGAATTTTCCGTCGGAATTCCGATGAAGCTGACTTTCATCAGTCTTGCCTACACACCATCAGACAAAATTCAGACCGTCCAAAATGCCGTGACGTAAAACACTCAGAAGAGCAGAGAAAAATTAAGTTCAATGCTTCTGAGCATGCGTCGACTTGATTCTGAGCATGCGTGGATTTTTTCTCCGTTGGAGTTCCACACAGACGATCAGAATTTCCTATGGTTTCCCCCCCCCCCATCAGAAAAATGTAAAACACGTTCTATTTTTTTTTTAACACCGATGGAAAAAAAGTCCGATGGGGCCCACACACGATCGTTTTTTCCGATAAAAAAAGCCCATCTGACTTTTTTCATCGGAAAAACCGACCGTGTAAAAAACATAAGGCCCCTTTCACACAGGCTTTCCATACAGGTCCGCCTGTCATTTTTTCAGGCAGACCGGATCAGATGCTTCATTTAGCCCAGTGACCTGTATGCTGACACCCGCTGCTAAACGATCTGATCCTCTCCACATAATCCAAACAGATGGAACTCCTATTTTCCATCCGCCTGCCAGATGAATCAGATAAAAATGGACAGGCGGTCCGTTTTCATCCGATCTCCACATAGAGAGTGGGGCTCTGGCAAGTCCATCTCTTTACAGTGAGTGGAGACGGACCTGTCATCCGCCTGCTCAGCAGGGATCAATGGAATGATCCCTCGCCAAGCAAAGCGGTGTTCGTCGCGCGGACCGTCCGTGTAAAAGAGCCCTCAGGAGCAAAGCTAAATTTTAGATAACAAAATCCTAATTAACAAGAATTCAACTACAGGTGAGTCTATTTATTAAACAGGTGTCCAGCAGACAGTTGATTATAAAAGGGAGTTACTTAACAAAGAATACCCCTTCCCATTTCATGTGGTCAGCAATGGCACCACATGGAAGAGAAATGTCACAAGGCCGGAGAAAAAAAATAGAAAGGCGAAGGTTACAAGAAGATCAGCAAAGTTTTACTTATCAGTCAGAATACTGTAACAAAAGTGATACAAAATTTTAACAAAAGATGGAACCGCAACCATCTCAAAGAGAAGTCGAGGTTGTCCACGGAAATTAACACCTCAATAGGAGCGTCTTTTGATGAGAAGGGTTTAAGAAAATCGACATACAAGTTCCCTTCAGTTAGCTAAAGAAGTAGAAAGCCAAACTGGAGCGATTGTTTCCCGTGACACAATACGGCGTACACTGCAGAGGAATGGCGTGCATGGGTGTTGTCCGAAGGGAGCCTCTCCTAAAGAACATGCACAAAAAAGCCCACCTAGAATTTGCCAGGGCCAATGCTTAGAACAGTGTTTCTCAACTCCAGTCCTCAAGACGCACCAACAGGTCATGTTTTCAGGATTTCCCTCAGATGAAATAGCTGTAGTAATCACTAAGGCAGTGAAACTGATTACATCACCTGTGCAAAATAATGGAAAGCCTGAAAACATGACCTGTTGGGGCGCCTTGAGGGCTGGAGTTGAGAAACCCTGGCTTAGAAGACAACTACTGGGACTCTGAAATGATGAGACCAAGATAAATGTTTTTAGAACTGATGACTTCAAAACTGTATGGCATCGAAAAGGTGAGGAGTACAAAGAAAAATGCATGGTGCCTACAGTGAAACATGGTGGTGGCAGTGTCCTTCTGTGGGGCTGCATGAGTGCTGCTGATGTCAGGCAGAGGACCTGCCCAGGGTACTAAGGGGTTTGGCACTGTGCAGGGTTTCACAGTAAAGATCTTGGGAGAGGAAAGGTGGCAAGTATTTGACAATTCTGGCTACACTCAAGTGTTGGGGGTTAGTAGTTATTCCCTTAAGGCAGTGTTTCTCAAATCCTGTTCTCAGGACCCACCAACAGGTCAGATTTTAAGTATTACCATGGGGAGATGCAGACTAGAATACTGCAATCACTGAGCAGAAAATTATATCACCTGTGATGTATTTCAGTTATCTTGCAAACCTGGCCTGTTAGTGGGTCCTGAGGATATTAGTTGAGAACCACTGCCTTAAGGTATACCTATAAAAGATCAGGTTGCCGTAAATCTAACCATTAAGAATTACTGTTTGTAATAATTCACGTACATGGGGCAGTCAGGTTTGATTATTACATACCCCAAAATCTCCTGTACAGTGCTACACAGTTGTGCTTCACCGTTTCTTTTTTTACAATACAAGCCTTGTCATTAAACAATTTACTGAACACGAGGCTCTCCTAATGAAGCAGATATATTATTGGCGTTTGTTAAAGTGGAATTCCAGTCTAAACTTACTACCCTATTAAAAGCATCCCCTCCTCCCTCCTATTCTAACTAACCTGTGCAAGAGAGATGTATGTACATACCCTATTTTTTTGGCTGCTTCGCTCATGTCACAACCCCTGTGTCAGCCAGCAATACCTTCAGGGGAGAGGAAAGAGCGCTGACAATGTCTAACGAAGCCTGGAGTGGTGACATCACCCATAGGCTTTCAAAGGCCCATCCATTTTCAGCAATCCCTTTTCTCCCCTGCAGCTGAACTGGCTGACAGAGGAGCTGGATTACATGACCGTAGAGGCCTGAAAATAGGGGACTCTTTTTTCTTTACATAGGTTAGTTAACATAGGTATTAAGTGGGGGGAAAAAAGACAGTTTTAGCCCAGGTTCACACTGGGCTGCGGGAGTGAAGCCGCGTGAGTTCAGCTGAACTCGCACAATTTCACTCTCGCTGGCAGTCCCGATTTCAGCCGCGATTACAGAGACATCTGTGCAGGTTTCTGCACAGATGTCAATGTAAATCGCGGCCGAAATCACAAAAAGTAGTACAGACTCTACTTTTTGAAATCGGTGCAGCGCTGCAGATGCGGCGTCGCACCGATTAGGACGGTGCCATTGCCGGCAATTTGCGGCAAATATCGCCGTTTTGACATGCGATTTGACATGCCAAAACGCATGTCAAAATGCACCAGGCTGAAATCGGGACTGCCAGCGAGAGTGAAATCGTGCGAGTTCAGCTGAACTCGCACGGCTTCACTCCCGCAGCCCAGTGTGAACCTGGGCTTAAGGCTATTTAAGTGTAAGCAAAATTACACTTTAATCTAGTGTTTAATCTACTATTCTCTATAAGTGAACCTCAGCCCAGACTATGCAGACTTGAGCATTTACATATTCTGAACAAGGCGGAAGAGTATTTTAAAGCTGAACTCTGGGATAAGAAAGTATTGTTTAAAGTACAAAATGGCAGAAGTATTTTTTATTTATTTTTTAAAGTAAAAAACACGAGCATTCTTACATGAATCTTGGTGTGTTTGGTGTATTAATGCGAAAAAAATAAATATCAGCAGCATGATCTGTACATAAATCAACACATGCAGCGAAAACAATTCAGTGAAATAAGTCCATATACAAGAACAACGTCGGGAAATAAGTCCAAATATACAAACCACAAATCCTTTTCCACCTGAGGGTTTATTGCTCTAAACATAAAAAAGGCCTACCAGATTCCCATGACCTCTTATCTCTAAGCAGGTCATAGAATGCTTTTGCACGTAAATATTGGACACTCCAATCTCCTCTCCTTTCTCCTGATCCACAGGACCTTCCACTGTGCCCCTTCCCTTTCCAATACTCAATAAGGTAAGAGAAAAGGCACCTCCAACTCCACCAATATTTTAAACCTTGCTCCTCCTCTGTTTCTTACTACAGGCTCAGGCAACAAGAACCATCTTCATGGTGTAGTATAAAAAGCATTAGAAACACTCTGGCATAAAAAAAATTCCAGTACTTCAAGGTGTCCCCAGTGTCTGACGTTTTGTCACACAAGACTACGTCAGAAGTCGTGTGGTGAAACGCGTTGATAAGAACGGACGTCAGACACTGGGGACACCCAGAAGTACCAGTTCCTAGTGCTTTGCTTTATGTGAAGATTACTTCTAATAAAATAGCTGTTTTTATATAAATGAATACACCATGGAGATGTTGTTCTACTTATTCCAGCTGCTGGAGGACGGATGTGATTTATTTCCAGTACAGGTTTGCACACATACTGTATATGTGTTTGGTGTATTTTTACAGATCAATGCAATTCAGTGTGGGGATTTGCCACTGTGCAGGGGCTTCCTGAAATGTAATAAGACCAGTCACTGCTGCTCTCTCTCCTTGTGCAGGGCAAGTGGTCTTTGTATCTGACCCCTTCATGTTCAGTAGTTCTCTGCACGCAGCCTGTAGTGGTTAGACTTGCTGGGTTTCTTCCACAGCTCTATTCTCTGCACAGCATATTTGCAGTACGGTGATGTCACTGCTACTTTTACAAGGTAGTATCTGGATTTGCAAAGGCAGTTAGTGCACACAACATATGTTTATATTCTGGGCCAGAACTGAGGATACCATAAAAAAACCAAAAAACCAAAACTGGCATGGGTTTTAACCCTTCACTAATGAAAATAAATTGGCTTTGGATATACCGTATTTTAGCCAAAGCTCTACTGCACTTTGGATAGAGTAAGTTAAGGTTAGAGTCTCCATCAGCTCTAATTGCTGTGGCCCTAAACCTACCTGTAAAGAAAGGAAGTGATGGGAAATCTTTCCAACAAGGACATAAACACATTCTTAGAGTGGGTTTAAAATTTCTGATATGGTTTTTAATGCTGTTCGTACTGTCCTGCCCTGGTGACAAGCGATTTCTATATTTTTTTGCCCTGGTGTCACAGGGACAGGAAGCAGGGTAAATCTTCAGTGGAGCCACAAAGATGAATGAAAACCTGCCAGAAACATTGCAGGCAAATAAATTCCAGGTGCATCCAAACTG
Source organism: Rana muscosa (assembly GCA_029206835.1). Taxonomy (NCBI): domain Eukaryota; kingdom Metazoa; phylum Chordata; class Amphibia; order Anura; family Ranidae; genus Rana; species Rana muscosa. The sequence goes on from CM055117.1 coordinate 301,108,769, forward strand.
TGGCAAATGTTTTAGGTCCTGCTGAGCAGACGGATGGCTGGTCTGTGTCCGCTGTGCTTATGCAGAGCAGACAGCCCACTCTTCTTTATGGGCGGTCAGATGTAAAAACGGACCGACTGTCAGTTTAAGCCTAACTGCCATCAAACCCACATGATGGATAGGATCAGATGTCGGCGGGTGTAAACCAACACAAGTCAGTTTAAACCGCCAGTCCAATCGAGTCCACCTAAAAAAACTGACAAGCGAACCCGACCGGTGCACTTAGTTTGATTCCTTTAGAAAGCATCCACAGCCTGGGTAGAAAAAACTCCTGGCAGCATGCTGTACAGAAGGACCTTTCCTCTCTGTGGCCGCTCTCCTGAGGTTTGGGGCTTATTTACATGGGCACTTAGCCCTGTGCAGTGGCCAGAGCTCTGTTTACTTTTTGTATCCACCACTTCGCTCCATGCAGGCGGCCATTAAAAGTTGAATCGGTATGCCACAGCTGTGTGGGCTCACTCACACAGCCAAACATAACAGGTGCATGGACCCCATCCAGGCCCACACAACTATCCCTGCATTCCTGTCAAACTTGACTGTGTGGATACGTAGAGTCAATACGTACCTTTTATTGGGTGGCCTGCACAGAGCTCAGTGGTGGAAAAAGAGTAAAAAAACTGTTGTGGACGCTGCATGGCGCTTAACGCCTGTGTGAATGAGCCCTTAACCTATCATCTACTAATAAGTCAGAGCTAGAGCTTTCCAATCAGCAAAAAGCATGAGCCTTATTGATTGCAGAGCTAAAATATCTGACGAATCAAGAAGCGTCAGACCTCTGCAGAGAGACCACTACTTCCACACAGAAAGGGACATTTTTTACAACCACTCCTGAACGATTTAAGTTGTAACCGTTTAAAACGTCCGTTTTGTCAGGTTTAGATAAAAAAAAAAAAAAAAAAGTATAATATATATATATATATATTTTAAATAGCCAAAAATGAAAAACGTCTGTAAACTAAAAAACGCAGCTAAAACGTGAGTTACCGCAATTAAAAGTGGTTACAGGCATTTGGTGTTTCAAATGCCTCTGAACATCCATCCTGAGCGCATTTTTTTGCATTCCAAAAATGCTTCTAAACTCAACTGCCTAGAAACTACTATAAACGACCTCGTGTTCATGTACTGATAAGATAACAAAAGGAGAGTTCAGGGTAGCTGAAAAAAAACGTCCAAATGCTTCTAAAGCCGGCCATACACGGTTCGAATTTCGAAAATCGTATCAAAGAATTTTCGTACGAATTTCGCACCGTTAGTGGGCTGCAGCAATAGCCGATTTTCGTGCGGCAATCAAATTTGAGAAATCTGACATGTTGGAAATTTTTTGAAAAACAAACGATTTTCTAATCAATGATGGGAGAATCGTGCGAGAAATGTAATAGAAAAAATAAATGCGCATGTGCAAGAAAAGAATATTCCTGGAGAGAAAAGAATATTCCTGGCCGAATTTCGAAAATCAATGGTGGCATCATCGGATCACAAAAAAAAAAAAAAATGAACTTTCTGATTTTGAAAATAAAATTTGTTCGAAATTCGACCGTATATGGCCTTCTTTAACGTCCGTTTACCAGCAGCAGTGTACATGAGGCCTTAAAGGGGTTGTAAACCTTGTTTTTTCACCTTAATGCATCCTATGCATTAAGGTGAAAAAACATCTTGCACTCTCCCCCCCCCCCCCCAGCCCTCGTTTTACTTACCTAAGCCCCGAACTTCCGTGGGCGCGATTCTGTGTCGCTTTCCAAATGGCTTGTCGGCTCTTCATTGGTTAGATTGATAGCAGCACAGCCATTGGGTCCCGCTGCTGTCAATCAAATCCAATGACGCGTTTGCTGGGGGGCGGGGCCGAGTCATACACTATGGCCACCGACTGTATCACACGGGAGCGCGCCCGCAAGGTAACCCCCTCGGGAGAGAGCTTCCCAGGAGGTTAACTCTTGCGGGGAGGAGCCACGTGAGCCACTGGGGGACCCCAGAAGAGGATGTTCGGGGCTACTCTGTGCAAAACGAAGTGGAGGCAGTGGAGGCAAGTATGACATGTTTGTTTTAAAAAAAAAAAAAAAACTGAACCTATAGTACCACTTTAAGGTTACATTTTTCAAAAGATATGCTATAGTACAGCGTCATAAATTGACCATTTGTAACATTAGGCTAAATGAACATCTCTGGTGTCTTAATAAAAAAAAATTAAAATTTACGGCTGGATCTTCGCCTTAACTATACAAGCTACAAGTGCAATTCTAAATTCTGCAAATTAGATACACTTGAAAAACAAACAGAACAAAAACATAGCACCAACAAAAATCCCAGTATAGCAGAGAAGGAATTTTGCCAGTAAATATTAGCATGTACATTTCACACACGCACTGTATACACAGTAAATATTAAAAATGATTCAGAGATTATAAAATAAAGTAAGCAACATTATATGGCATAATAAAATAATATTGCTTGTTAAAATTATACTGTTCATTTACACAGCCCATACAACACATATGGCATGCATTCTGAAACAGATCTCTTAAGCATAATAATAACTCCACTAGCAATGGTGCCTCACAAGGGTTAATTGTCCCTATTGCATTTGTACTCACCCCTTAGGGCCGGGACCACAGGCCGGGAGAAAAATGCTTGCCCCATTGACACTGCCTGAAAACCCTCTCAAGGGTCCCCCTTTAAGGTAGAGACAAGCGGGGCTTTATACGGAGCAAAGAACCGAGACATACATACATACACTGGGAATTTAACACCACTACCGCCCTCTTAACTGTTTCCACACCCTTCCTCTGCAACAAAAAACAGGATTAACAGGATCCCGGACATAATTATCACTTTTTCCTTTAGCAGAAACACCACCAGCTAAATTGAGGTTCTACAATCTGACAGAGTATTGCAGACTTGTATAAAACATCTGGGGAGTTGCTACGAATAAATAATTAATTTAAAACGCCTCCATATGAAACCTGCGCAGCTCCTGACTTTCTGCAGCCACTCCCCACAATACTTCACATTTCTTTAATACCATTTCCGCGAACAAAAAAAACTCCTCCAGTCTCAGCTCTTCTGCCTTTACCAGCTCTGAAAACAGATAAGCTCTGTATTGTTTCCTTCTTTTACCAGTTTCTGTGATTTCTCCAATTGTAGATTACCTATCTGCCCTTCCTTCTACATGGTGCTCCGCACTAAACCACTTTCCACCTGCTATAAAAGTCTGCCTCAACATAAAACTATTCGCAATATTTTCTAGTATTTCAGTTAACGTAGATTGGGTTCACATTGCTGCTCTGTGCCAATGCACGTTACTGAAACATTTAAAGACATGTTTTCCGCTACAGTGCCATTCATTCCTAATACAGAACTCAAAATTCCTCCAGAAAAATACCAATGCACTTCCTGGTATTGGAGGGTGCCTACAGCCTGACAGCTGTATATCTACAAAGTGAATCTAAAGCTCAGCTAATTTGAGGATGTCCCTTCTGGGACGTTCATGGTTTTCATTGCTGGAGGCTCTGATACAAGGAAGTAAAGCCCTACCTCTACCAAGATGGCCACAAACAGCGCATAACAAGGCATGCCAAGTCATCAATAGAAAGATTAATTTAACACACATTTAAAAACAAAATATAATACAGGAAAAAGAAAACATTAAATATCAGCATATTAGTAAATTTTGCATTCATATAATAGACCTTTCCATAGGACCTGGATATGTCATACAAATGACTGTGCTAGGTCATGACATATCCAGGTCCTACGGAAAGGTCTATTATATGAATGAAAATGTACTAATATGCTGATATTTAATAGGTTTTCTTTTTTCTGTATTACCGTTGTGAGGGGGTTAGCTCGGCAGCGGGTGTGTGTGACCCCCGGGATGGGCTCCCCACACAAAAACAGGCCCAGCAAACGGAGGTTGTGGTTTTCAAAATCAAAAAGGTGCGGTTTATTTTCTATTTACAGTGACAAAACACAGCAAAGCAAAAGAAACATAAATAAAATAAATCCTGGTCAACTTGACCTCTGACTAAACATCCAGGTTTCCTAACTAACAACTGGGATCAGCCTAGTGCTGTCCTAGTCCCTAAGTCCCTGGTTTTAAATGTCCAAGCAAATAGCCACACAGGCTTTGTCTCACCGCACAGGGGTTCACTCTCCCTAGACAGTCCACACAGGTCTGGTTCCAGGCATGAGCAAACACCTAATGAATCTGGGAGTTCTTATAGAGGCCTAAATGAGCTGACAAGCTTCAGCTGGTCTCATCAACTCCCTGTCTGCACGACGCCCCACACTCTCCCTAGAGGTATGAGTCATCCATGAGCCCACTAGCCTCAGCTGGGCTTATACAACTCTCCACCTAGTTGTATAAGTCGGCGTAAAGCCTGAATCTGGGCGAAATATATCTACCCCCCTGGATGCAACCAGGTGACTTTACCTTCCTGCTGTCACATACCCCCCCTCTTGTTTTAACCTCGGGGTTGGAACACCAGCAATCAGGCATTCATGTACTCGAGACAAAGCATCCACATTCCCCATTTGAACGCCAGGGCGATGCTTTACTGTGAAGTTGAATTCCTGGAGGGCCAGGAACCACCTATTCACTCTTCTATTTGTTTCCTTGTTTTGAGCCATCCACTTTAACGGAGCGTGATCCGTAACCATGTCAAAGTGCCTACTTAGCAGGTAGTACCGAAGGGAATCTAGAGCCCACTTCACCGCTAAACACTCCTTTTCAACGGTGGCGTAATTTACCTCATGGGACTTCAACTTCCTGCTGAGGTAAATGACTGGGTGCTCTTCCCCGTTCCAGACCTGGGACAATACTGCTCCTAACCCCACATCTGACGCATCACTTTGTACGACAATGTCTTTAGAGAAGTCGGGTGAGTACAACACTGGCTGGCTACATAAGGCTTGTTTCAAGAATTGGAATGCTGCCTCAGCCTCGGGGGTCCATTTAATCATGACCGACCCTTTCCCCTTCGTCAGGTTGGTTAGGGGCACAGCCTTAGAAGCAAAGTGGGGAATGAATCGCCGATAATACCCAGCGATTCCCAGAAAGGCTCGTACCTGCTTCTTGCTGTTGGGACGTGGCCAACTCTGGATGGCCTCGACTTTGTTGAGTTGGGGTTTTATTACTCCCCTCCCAATGGTGTACCCAAGATATTTGGCCTCCTCCTGCCCAATGGTACACTTCTTGGGGTTAGCCGTAAACCCCGCTTCCCGAACAGAGTCCAGGACTGCTTGCACTTTTGGCAGATGTGAGGCCCAATCTGTGCTATGGACAATTACGTCATCCAGGTAAGCCGCAGCATACTTCCGATGGGGCCTCAGCATCTGGTCCATTTTCCGCTGGAATGTGGCCGGCGCATTCTGTAACCCGAACGGCATTCTTTTATATTGGAACGCCCCGTCTGGGGTTACAAATGCGGTTTTCTCTTTGGCCGACTTGGCCAGGGGGATTTGCCAATACCCTTTTGTGAGGTCAAGAGTCGTCATGTATCGGGCTGTTCCCAGCCGGTCGATCAACTCATCTATACGTGGCATGGGGTAGGTGTCAAATTTTGTAACTTTGTTCAACTGACGAAAATCGTTACAAAATCGCCAGCTCCCATCCGGTTTAGGCACCAACACAATGGGACTAGACCAATCACTTTGGGACTCCTCTATCACCCCTAAGTTCAGCATTTTCTGTACTTCCTCCCGTATTGCCTCCCGTCGGGCCTCTGGGATCCGATAGGGTTTTAACTTCACCCTTTCACCGGGCGGGGTAATGATGTCATGCTCTACCCCAGATGTTTGTCCCGGCAGCTCAGAGAATACCTCCTTGTTGCGAAGCACAAACTCCTTAACCTCCTGTTGTTGGGGTTGTGACAAGGTGGCTGCTATTCCAACCTCAGGAATCACGCAACCAGTTTGAGCTGGTGACCAAGTGTCTGCGACTAGGGACTCTCTATCCCTCCAGGCTTTCAACAGATTAACGTGATAGATCTGTTCGGGCTTTCGCCTTCCTGGTTGTCTGACCTTGTAATTCACTTCGCTCACTTTTTCCATTATCTCATAGGGGCCTTGCCATTTGGCAAGGAATTTACTTTCAACCGTAGGGACAAGTACCAGTATCCTATCCCCCGGGGAAAAGGTACGGGTCTTGGCTCCACGGTTGTACACTCTCTGCTGTGCTAACTGCGCTTGGGCCAAATGTTCCTTCACGATGGGCATTACCTGTGCAATTCGGTCTTGCATCAGGGCGACATGCTTAATCACACTCCTGTGGGGAGAACTCTCACTTTCCCAAGTTTCCTTGGCAATATCCAACAGCCCTCTGGGGTGTCTCCCATACAGTAACTCAAAGGGGGAGAATCCCGTAGAGGATTGGGGCACCTCCCTAATAGCAAACATCAGATAAGGAAGTAGACAGTCCCAATCCTTTCCATCTCTATCCACCACTTTCTTCAACATTTGTTTTAGGGTTTTGTTGAATCTTTCAACCAGCCCATCGGTTTGGGGGTGATACACAGATGTACGTAATTGCGTCACTTTGAACAATTTACACAGCTCCTTCATAACCCGGGACATAAAGGGTGTACCTTGGTCCGTAAGCAGTTCTTTACAAATACCCACCCGGCTAAACACAAGAGATAGCTCTTTGGCTATGGTTTTGGCCGAGGTATTTCGGAGAGGGATCGCTTCTGGATAACGGGTGGCATAGTCCATTATAACTAATATGTACTGGTGCCCCCTAGCGGACTTGATTATAGGCCCTACCAAATCCATGGCGATCCTCTCAAACGGGACCTCAATGATGGGTAGAGGGACCAGCGGGCTACGGAAATGTGGCATCGGGGCCGACCTCTGACACACAGGGCAGGAGGAACAATAATTTTCTATGTCCTTCATCACCCCCGGCCAATAGAATCTCTGTAATATCCTCTCTCGGGTTTTCTCTGTCCCCAGATGACCTCCAAGAATGTGCCCATGGGCCAACTCCAACACCAACTTCCTGGGTTTGGGCACCACAAGCTGCTCAACGGTTTCTTCTGCCCTTTTTGCCACCCGATACAGTAGGTCCTTCTCTACGCTGAAGTATGGGTAAGTGCAGGTATTATCTGGGTTCACTAACTCGCCATCTATTTTCACTACGTTTTCCCGTGCCTTTATTAGGGCGGGGTCTTTCAACTGTTCTGTGGCAAAGTTTTCCCTGTGAACCTCAAGATCAGAAAACTCCACAGACGGTAGGTTTTCGTCTGAGGAGGTGGGCTCCTCTCCAGTTTCTTGAGTCTCCCCTGCCAATACTGATAAGGGAAATTCCGGAGAGTCCTCACCACTCTCAGGGGAGTTCTGGCTATCACATTCCTGGTACATAGGGGCACCAGTGGGGGGCTCAGGATCATCCCACAGTTCCCAGAACTTCGGAAAATCCCTTCCCACAATGGCGTCATACGGTAACTGAGATACTAAGCCCACTGGATGAGAGAGGGTACCTTTGGGGGTCTCAAAACACACTGTAGTCACTGGATACTCTCGGGTGTCCCCATGCACACAAATAACAGCTACCTTGCTATTCCCAAAGACCTCTGTTTTAACTAACTCAGCCTTTATCAGGGTCACAAGGCTACCTGAATCCAGCAATACCACAACATTTCTACCATTAACACACATTTTGCATAAATGTTTCTCAGTTCCTCGAATGGCAGTGCATGCGACTGTCGCACACAGCGACTGACGTCTGCCCGTCAGAAAGTCACACTGCATGGGTTCCTCCACAACCGGGCAATTGGCTGCAATATGTCCCGCTTGCCGGCAGCGGTAGCAAACGATCCTTCTTGCCGCCTCTTGAGCCGCTGATTTCCCAGGCTGTTCTCGCCAAACTTGGGGTAGAGCTCCCACCCTCTCACTCTCTCCACCCTCACCCCTTGGAATCCTCTTATCCGCCCCTGGGGATGGTCTGGTCTTAGGGTGGAAAGTCCGAGTGTCTCTGGAAGAGGCCGTCAGGTTCTCTGTAGCCAAGTATTTCTCCACACGATCCACAAGACCATCGGCCGTCTCTGGGTCTCCATGGCTTACCCACTTTTGGATGGCAGTAGGAAGAGCTCTCAAAAACCGATCCATTACAACACGTTCCACAATCTTTGGTGCGGACAAAGTCTCTGGCTGTAGCCACTTTCTGCTCAGGTGAATGAGATCATACATTTGAGACCTGGGGGGTTTTCCAAGCTGGAAAGTCCAGTTATGCACACGCTGAGCCCGGACAGCCAGGGTGACACCCAGCCTTGCCAATATTTCAGCTTTTAGCATCACATAGTCTTTTGCTTGGTCAGGCTCTAGGTCATAGTAAGCCTTCTGCGATTCACCAGTTAACAGAGGAGCCACCAGTCCAGCCCACTGCTCCTCAGGCCACTTTTCTCTTTCAGCAGTCCTTTCAAATGTGGTCAAAAATACCTCTGGATCATCCTCTCCAGTCATTTTTGTCAATAAACGACTCACCCCAAAGGACGCGGTATTAGTGGGACGGCTTTCCTCACTGGTCTGCGGACGTTGCTGCATTACTGCTTCCATTTGTTGTAGTCTCTGCTCTTGCTTCTGTAACAGGTCTATGAAGCGGGCCTCAGATTGCTGCTGGGCTTGTTGCTGAGCTTCCAGACTCTGTTGGTGAGCTTGCTGCTGGGCTGCAAGGCTCTGTTGATGAGCTTGCTGCTGGGCTGCGAAGCTCTGTTGTTGAGCTGCAAGGCTCTGTTGATGAGCTTGCTGCTGGGCTGCGAAGTTCTGTTGTTGAGCTGCAAGGCTCTTTTGCAAACCTGCATTTGTCTGCTGTTGATTGGCATTTGCTAGAGCCAGCTGCTTCAGTATCTCCTCCATGCTGGCTTAACAAAAAACTGCCACTGGTTCTCCACCAACTGTGAGGGGGTTAGCTCGGCAGCGGGTGTGTGTGACCCCCGGGATGGGCTCCCCACACAAAAACAGGCCCAGCAAACGGAGGTTGTGGTTTTCAAAATCAAAAAGGTGCGGTTTATTTTCTATTTACAGTGACAAAACACAGCAAAGCAAAAGAAACATAAATAAAATAAATCCTGGTTAACTTGACCTCTGACTAAACATACAGGTTTCCTAACTAACAACTGGGATCAGCCTAGTGCTGTCCTAGTCCCTAAGTCCCTGGTTTTAAATGTCCAAGCAAATAGCCACACAGGCTTTGTCTCACCGCACAGGGGTTCACTCTCCCTAGACAGTCCACACAGGTCTGGTTCCAGGCATGAGCAAACACCTAATGAATCTGGGAGTTCTTATAGAGGCCTAAATGAGCTGACAAGCTTCAGCTGGTCTCATCAACTCCCTGTCTGCACGACGCCCCACACTCTCCCTAGAGGTATGAGTCATCCATGAGCCCACTAGCCTCAGCTGGGCTTATACAACTCTCCACCTAGTTGTATAAGTCGGCGTAAAGCCTGAATCTGGGCGAAATATATCTACCCCCCTGGATGCAACCAGGTGACTTTACCTTCCTGCTGTCACACCGTATATTCTCGAGTATAAGCAGAGTTTTTCAGCACATTTTTTTGTGCTGAAAATGCCCCCCCCCCCGGCTTATACTCGAGTCACCTTTTTGCGCCCGATCTCCCGGACTTTGGGGACCCGGTACCAGCTGGCCGTAGGTCCCCTTGGCACATATGTAGCCCCACTTTTCCTCTACAAGTGTGCAAAGTTTGTTGTCCGGGGGACCTATGGCCGGGGAGCACCGATTTTTCAAACCCGGGCACCCCTTCCATAGACTCCCATGTTAAACGGTCATTTCTCTGGTGACTTTGGGGACCCGGTACCGACTGATCGTAGGTCGCCTGGATCCGAAACTTGGCACACATGTAGCCCCATTTCTCCTCTACAAGTGTGCAAAGTTTGTTGTCTGGGGAACCTACGGCCGGTGAGCAACAATTTTTCAAAGCCGGGCACCCCTTCCATAGACTCCCATGTTAAACGTCAGTCTAGTCATGGGCATAGTGAGGCATGGGCACAGTGAGGCATGCACATGAACATAGTGAGGCAAAGTGGGGTATGCAGATGGACACCCTAGGCTTATACTCGAGTCAATACGTTTTCCCAGTTTTTTGTGGTAAAATTAGGTGGCTCGGCTTATATTTGAGTCGGCTTATACTCGAGTATATACAGTATATTTTGTTTTTAAATGTGTGTTAAATAAATCATTTATACATTATTACTTGAGGTGTGCTCTTTACAAGTCCAATGGGCAATTTAGTTTTTTGTTGTGTGCATACTATTGGGGACTTAGTATCACCTCCACCCATCTCATGCCAGCTCTATTCTTTTTGTAAGCAATAGAAAAAGATCAGCTTCAGAGAGACCATAGGCCATACTGGTGGCTACTCTTGCCCCGTGTGCCAATTTTTGGGGACAGCATCCAAAGTTTAGTTCCTTTGAAGTAGTACCCCAATGCACCTTGGCAACAGACGTGTGCTGCAGTGCATCGCAACTCACTGTAAACCACTACCGTCTTTTTCCCCTTTAAAAATAACAAACATGTTATACTTGCCATGTACAGAGCAGCCCTGATCCTCCTCTTCTCTGGTCTCACGCTAGCCCCTCCCTCCTGCCCCCACAGCAAGCAGCTTGCTATGGGGGCACCTGAGCCGAGCTGCTGCTCTGTGTGCCCATTCAGACACGGAGCTGTGGCTTGGCCCCATCCCCTCTCCTTATTGGCCTACTGACTTTGATTAATAGTAGCGGGAGCCAATGGCACCCCGCTGCTGTCTCAGCCAGACAACGGAGACTCTCATGCAACATCGCTGGATCGTTATGGGGGTCAAGTAAGTATTAGGGGGCTGCTGCACACAGAAGTTTTTTTATCTTAATGCATACAAAACATTAGGATAAAAAAATCTTCTGACTTTAGAACCACTTTACGGATCCCATTCAAATGAATGTACTGCCTTAACACAACATGTGTTTAAACACAATACAAATGTATGAACTCAAAATTACACTCACTCTCTATGGCTACAACTAACATTCCAATAACCTATTACCTTACTTAAACACTTCTAGGTCAGCGACGTACTCTTCAAGTGGTTGTGCAGCTTCAGGCTTCAACACCGTACTGTTTTTTTTTTTTAGAGCCGGCAGGCAGCTCTCTTGTAAAAGCCATCCCAGTGGCCAACTAGTTGCTGGATTGTTTTTACTGCCTTCTGCGACGTTCTCTGTCTCGTTCGTCCGAACAAAGCCTAGATCAGCTTTGACTGGCTCTCGGCTATGGTAACCCGGAAGGAATGACCTGGCATTACTTTAGGTTTACCCGGATGTCAGCAACATAAAAAAAAAAAAAAATTAAGAAAAGCATTAGAAAAACACTGATCTTGGCGCTTTGAACGCTTTTAAGGGCAAAAGGAGGGATTTGGTCTTAATTAGACCCCAGATCTCTCTGTAAAGAGTACCTGTCACAAGCCTATTGCTGTCACAAGGATGTTTACATTCCTTATGACAGCAATAAAAAAGTGATCCATTTTTTTTTTTTTTTTTTAAAGCAACAGTATATCACTTTTTTATTGCTGTCATAAGGAATGTAAACATCCTTGTGACAGCAATAAAAAAGTGATCCATTTTTTTTTTTTTTTTAACCAACAGTATAAGAAAAAATAAAACAAATTATATAATATATAATTTTAAATAAAATAATTACAAAACCTTTTTCAAATGCAAAGAGCGACCATCCCTCACATGAGGTATCACTGCGAACATCAGATCATGGGCAGTAGTTCTAGCACTAGACCTCCTCTGTAAATCAAAAGTGGCAACCTATAACAGGCTTTTACAGCGTCGCTTATGAATAGTAACATTTACGTCGCTTGTCACCATTGCACAGGCGTGTGCAATTTTCAAGTGTGACATGTTTGGTACCCATTTACTCGGCGTAACATCATCATTTATATTTGACCAAAAACCAAACTGCAGCAAGGACAAGTGTGAACCTAGCCTAAAGGAGTAATAGCAATGACCTTTACTAGCCAGGTAACATGGTCCCCATTCTCTAGAGCTCTGTCATCTGCAACGTCTCCAGTTTTTTCAGTAGCATGCTTTCAGTCTGAGCATCATGTCCTTTATAAGTTCCACAGTCTCTTGACAGTATCCTTTGACATAACATATACTAAACATTATATATGGTCCTATGGTGATTTTAGGGGCCCCTAATACAATAGCAATCACCGCTACATGAATGCCATCAATACACTCTTTATGAGAAGCTATAAAAGCAGTCCTAACTAAACATCAGGAGTAAAACCATTCATTGCACACCTATAAATTTATATGTTCCATAAAGCTGGGCTTTATTGAAGACAGACAAGAAAAAACCATCGTTGAGAAAAAAAAGACATGAAATCAATTTGTGATTTTTTTTCTGGGCTTCCCAGCCAGCACTTTTTGCTCTCCTTCTCTCCATGTGCCACCATAGGAAGCCGCTTCCTATGGGGGCACAGGTGTGGGTTCAGCTCTGCTCCCCATTCTCTGCTCACAGAATTTGACTGACCGCAGCAAGAGCCAATGGTTCCCATTGCTGCCTCTCTGGTCAGTGAATGCAGGGAGAGAGGAGAGAGCCAATACAGATGGGTGCAGCACTAGATCGAGTGAGGAATATTTAGGAAGGGGACAATACAAATACTGGGAAACGTTTACCTTAAAAGCGGAGTTCCACCCAAAAGTGGAGCTTTCGCTCATTTGTCTCCTCCCCCCCTCCGGTGCCACAATTGGCACCTTTTTTTTGGGGGGGGGGGGGAGAGGATACCTTTGACAGGTATCCCTTGCCACTTCCGGGAGTCCACGCCACTGCCCATGACATCACCGCGGGGCTCCTCCTCCCCCCACTTCCCACTGTCGCCGGGCCAGTAGGAGAGAGGAGCGGGGCCTCGCACATGCGCAGTAGGGTTCCCGGTGTGAAGCCGAAAGGCTACACTGCCGGGTTCCCTTACCCACAATGGTGGCGGCCGAACCCGACAGCTGATGGAAACATCAGCTGCGGGTGCCGACATCGCTGGACTCCAGGACAGGTAAGTGTCCTATTATTAAAAGCCAGCAGCTGCAGTATGTGTAGCTGCTGGCTTTTAATTTTTTTTTTTTTGGGCGGACCTCCGTTTTAATGTAGGGAATGCATTATGGTAAAAAGATGTCCTGGCTCGAGAACCACTTTACATTTTTGGCCTTCATGCAAAATGCTATGTGTGGCAGACAGCTAACATTGCTCAACACCCAGAGAACACCCCACAGTGAAGTGCAGTTGTAGCATCATATTGCAGGCAGGCATGCATTTCTTTGAAATGGGGGGATAAAGATTTAGGACAGGGTGGATGAGTCAAATGCAGGGCAATTGTTAATGAAAATGTGTCCTCTGATTAGCGTAGAGGTTACACTGGAGAGGTTTAAAACCTTGAATGTCTTAGAATGGCCCATTTAATTCACAGATCCTAAATTGGACCTGAGCACTGGGAAATGCAGTAGGACAATTTTAAACACAGTCCTCCCCAGCAGCATATACTTAGTCTTCCTTTCACTTCCCTGTCACCCCATTCATCCATCCATGGGGATGAAAGGAAATTTCTCTGTATACAGCAAGTTTGCCACAGTTGTAGTTTACACGGGGCTATACAGTATGGCAGTGGCGGCTGGTGCTCCACTTTGGGGGAGGGGATTGCAGCAGACAAAACAACCCGCCAAGCCCCCCCCCCTCGCACGCGCCTGTCCACCAGCCACGCACTTACCACTGAAGTGAAGGACATAGCCGCATCCGGGCAGTTGTGATGCCGCGGAATGCAGGAAGAAGTGTAATCGCCCTGGACCAAGTCGAAGGGTCAAATTTGCCCTGGACCAAGTCGAAGGGTCCAATGTGCCTGCCAGAACGAGCCGAGCTGATCTTGAAGGGAAACATCCTGGGAAGCGAGACCGAAGACCAGGGGAGTTGAGCCGAAGTGTCAGGCGCACCTGGATGATGGGCAGCACCAAGCCTCCGTCTCTAATCACGTGTTTCGAAAATAAAGAAACCCCATTGGAATCCATGTGTCGCCCTGCATGTAGATTAGGGGCCGGGCACATGAATTAGGGTGGCTGCGCCCCGTATGGACTCCTTATGTGACAGCACTGATTGGCCTTGTAAGTCACATTCCCTATCATACAGGGTACTTCCTTAAGCTCCTAGTGCTGAACAAAGTGGCAGGGGAGTGAGGGAAAGAGAATGATGGAAGGATTATTATTATTATTTTTATACACGATTTATATAGCGCCAACAGTTTATGCAGCGCTTTACAATGTAGAGGGGGGACAGCACAAGGATTGTGGATTCAAGCAAACCAAATAGACAGAACATATTAGCTTTAAACCAACTGAGAATCTGTGGCGAGACTTGTAAGAAAATGTTCTACACTGTCAATCCCCATTTTACCTAACAAAGCCAGAGCAATTCTGAAAGAACAATGTGGGAAAAATGCTTAAAAGATAGGAAACATTTTTTTTTCTTATTTTGGATAAAGTAATGGTGAGTTAGAACCTCTGTTTGTTTTATTGGCTTTTTTTTGGTTGCCATCTGTGCCACATTGGGGGGGGGGGGGGATTTACCTTCAAAATTACAGCATAACAGCAGTCATGCTGATGTCATTTTAAAGAAACAGTCTGTGTGCAATTTTTTCTTTTTACCAATAAATATTATGGTTTTACACTATGGAGATATCTTTTGTTTCTATCCTATGAGCATTCAAATGAGAAATACCATCTAACCCTGTGGAGAAAGATCTGAACCGGCCAAGATGGAGAGATCTAAAGTCCTGTTTAACCTCCTGTATTTAGAGTGGGGTCCAACTCAGGAGAGGGCACATCCACTTGTGCACTGTGGTGGGGTTTTATCACACATTGGATGGAGCAAAGGATCACGGAGAAGACTGCACCATTTACTGTGAACATTTTATATAGGACCTTTTTTTCTGGATTGCTTCACGAAGATAATCATATTTGTTTTGGACATTTGCTATTTTTACACACGTGCAACCTATTTGAACACCTATTTGCACTGTTTGAAATATGGGATGTGCACATGCGTTATTTATGTTTTATCAATCATGCATTTTTCAATGATTATATATATATATATATATATAGATAGATAGATAGATATACACACACCACACATACATAGTTGTGCTCATAAGTTTACATACCCTGGCAAAATTTATGCTTTCTTGTCCATTTTTCAGAGAATATGAACCATGAATAACACAAAAACTTCTTTCACTCATGGTTAGTGTTTGGCTGAAGCCATTTATTATCAATCAACTGTGTTTACTATTTTTAAAATCATAATCACAACAAACTACCCAAATGACCCTGATAAAAAGTTTACATACCCTGGTGATTTTGGCCTAAAAACATGCACACAAGTTGACCCAAAGGGGTTTGAATGGATATTAAAAAGGTAACCATCTTCATCTGTGATTTGTTTGCTTGTAATTAGTGTGTATAAAAGGTCAATGAGTTTCTGGACTCCTGACAGACCCTTGCATCTTTCATCCAGTGCTGCACTGATGTTTTTGGATTCTGAGTCATGGGTAAAGCAAAAGAATGGTCAAAGGATCTGCGGGAAAAGGTAGTTGAACTGTATAAAACAGGAAAAAGGATATAAAAAGATATCCAAGGAATTGAGACTGGCAATCAGAAGTGTTTAAACTCTAATCAAGAAGTGGAAAATGAGGGGTTCTGAAGAAACCAAACCACGGTCAGGTAGAACTAAAATTTCAGCCACAACTACCAGGAAAATTGTTCGGGATGCAAAGAAAAACCCCACAAAAAGAACTTCAGGTGAAATACAGGACTCTCTGAAAGATGCACAATAAGGAGGCACTTGAAGAAAGATGGGCTGCATGGTCGAGTGGCCAGAAGAAAGCCATTACTACGCAAATGCCCCAAAGTATCCCGCTTACAATACGCCAAACAGTACAGAGACAAGTCTCAAACCTTCTGGCACAAAGAAGTCATTTGAAATAATGAGACCAAAATTTAGCTTTTTGGCCACAACCAAAAACGCTTTATTTGGAGAGGAGTCAACAAGGCCCATCTCGAAAGGTACACCATTCCTACTGTGAAACACCAAGGTGGATTGCTGATGTTTTGGGGATGTGTGAGCTACAAAAAGGCACATGAAATTTGGTCAAAATTGATGGCAAGATGAATGCAGTATGTTATCAAAAAATACTGGAGGAACATTTGCATTCATCAGCCAGGAAGCTGCACATGGGACGTACGTGGACATTCCAACATGACAATGATCCAAAACACAAGGCCAAGTCGACCTGTCATTGGCTACAGCAGAATAAAGTGAAGGTTCTGGAGTGGCCAGCTCAGTCTCCTGACCTCAATATCAGTGAGCCAATCTGGAGAGATCTCAAACATGCAGTTCATGCAAGACAGCCCAAGAATTTACAGGAACTGGAGGCTTTTTGCCAAGAGGAAAGGACAGGTTTACCATCTGAGAAGATAAAGAGCCTCATCCACAAATACCACAAAAGACTTCAAGCTGTCATTAATGTTAAAGGGGACAATGCACAGTATTAAGAACTGGGATATGTAAACTTTTTATCAGGGTTATTTTGGTAGTTTCTGTTGCCATTATGATTTAAAAAGAGTAAAACACAGTTGATTGATAATAAACAGCTTCAGCCAAACACTAACCACAAGTGAAAGAAAGTTTTTGTATTATCATTTCTATTCTCTGAAAAATGGCCAAGAAATCATAAATTCTGCCAGGGTATGTAAACTTATGAGCACAACTGTATTCTCTGAAAAATGGCCAAGAAATCATAAATTCTGCCAGGGTATGTAAACTTATGAGCACAACTGTATATACAGTATACATACACACATACATAACACACACACAAACACACACATACTTGGTGCGTTATATTGGTTGTGATATTTGCTGGAAATTGATATTTGGGAAGCACTTCACTATACCTATACTTTTTATTTCTTCCCACCTGCCTAAAACTTTTGCACAGTACTGTAAATAAACACAGTAGGTTTTTTTTTCCCCCAAAACCTCTAAGCAAACATTTCACAGAACTTGAGCTGGCATAAGGGGTTTCTCACTGACTCATCATGTGATTCACAACATAATCCTCCCTCTGACACCATCCTATGCTTTCATAGTACGAGCTATTCTTTCCAAAAACTACACCTTGTTCTTACTACTACAAGGAAGTACAAGCTGAAACACTACGTACTGCATGACACAAATTGCAATATTTCAAACAGGACATCAAAACCATTCAATTTTTTCCCTGGTGGAAAAAAAAGCATAATGGAAACCGACATTGACAATACTCTTTGTAAAAATGTGTAATTTCTACTTTTTTTATTTTCTTAGAACATTAGGCATTTAAAGTGGATTTCCCAGTTGACCAGCCATTTAAAAACCAGAGAAAGGCTAAATACCCCAACAATACTTAAGATAATGGGCAAGAAACCTGCAATCCACAAAAAAAAAATATATCACAATAAAAATTGGATCCATACTTTCATATACTATACATATTTATCTGTTAATAGTGCCAACTTATCATCTTGAACACAAGTAAAACGATAATGCTAGTTTCCTGGTTATCATGATGGCCCTCTTGCTTTAATAATTCAGTCAATGACCTGGAACATGTATATGAAATGCCAAATGATCCCCATGCATACTGTATGTTGTGCTATACTGCTCTCTTGTGGACTGTGAGAAACATGCAATATCCAGATGGAAAAAAAAGGAGTTGTTCATGTGTACAATATAAACAGGACTTTTGACTTACCTGTGAAATCCTTTTTTTTGGAGTACATTAGAGGACACAGGATCAGAGTCTTAAGCCTAGCACACACAATGAGATTATCAGACGAATGAGCGTCCGTTTTTTTATTTATTTTTTGCATGCTAGTCTCCATAGCGAAAACAAATCGGTTACTAAAGTACGAAATATCTCGTACGACAGAATAAAAATTCAGAAGTGATGTAATGTATTTGTATTTTATTTTCAGACAAAAACCGTACTGATTAAAACAAAAATCGTACAATCTGGTATTGAACGAGAACATGTTTCCTTTCCTGTTTATCTCTTCGGAGAATTTTAGACAAAAGTGATGTACGAACGATCAGGTTATTGTACGATCGCTTCGAAAACTACCGTATATACTGATCGTGTGTACGGGGGCTTTAGACCATGGGTTATGCACCTGTCTTTGAATGATTGGACATTAGCACGCAAAAGTTGTTAAGCACATTTCACACTGCCCTGCTGTGGCTTCCCTGCAGCTCACTCGCGGTTTTCGTGCGAGTTACACGGAATTCCCCATAGACTATTAGATCAGGCATTTTTGGTGCGTTTTCTGAAAGTGCACCAGAGACTCAGCATGTAGGACTTTTGGTGCGCTTTCAGAAAACACACCAAAAACGCCTGATCTATTAGAAGTCTATGGGAACGAATGGGTAAGCCGCAAGTACACTGCGCTGCACCCAGGCTTCCGGGATAGCGCAGCAGGCTGTGTGAAAGCGCCAAAATAACCTTCCGACTCCCAGCAAGAAATAGGGAAAAGCGAAAGGAACAGAGATGAGGGACCTGTGTCTTAATCGTATATTACAGGATACAGGAACAGTGTCTTAAACCATGGAATAGCCAAAAGCGATACAAACTGAGGAGCATAACAGCAAATAAACACTGAGAGTCTCATGTGAAAATGGGTCAAAAGAAGTGGTTGAAAGGGAGCAACCTGAAGCACCTTCTGCCCAAACCTGGCATCAGATGACATTTGAATACCTACCTGGTTAACCATAAACAAGAACTCCATGATGTGGGTTAGTTCTAGTGCTGTTTTTTTGAGATTTAGGATCCATCTGAACCTCTGCGGGGTCTGCACTTGTCCAGACAGGGTTAGAATATTAGCCAACGCCTTGGCAAAGACTCAAGGTGCCATGGACAGGCCACACAGAATGGCAACAAATCGGTGTGGTGTGCACCACAGCAAAATGCAGGTGGCATCGATTCAAAAGGAAAATGAGGATGTAAACCCCTAATGTTCACAGTGGCCAGGTCTCTCAGTTCAAGGGAAGCAATAACTTGCCTTCCAGTTTCTGTATGGAATTCTTTAACTCCAAGGAACCTGATAAGAATCTTCAGATCCAGAACGGGGCGAATTCCCTCTCTTTTGGCTCTTGGGACAGTGAACAGATTGCGTATAACCCTTTAAAATTCTCTTCTGGGACAGGGCCAATAATGTGCGAGGGGAACAGCTTGAGAGCATAATAAAGATCCTCTGCTTTTTTTGGTGGAGGGCAGTAAATTTGACAGCATAAAGCAGGGTGGAGGCCTAAACTAGGAAGCCTAAAATCCTAGTTTTAGTTCTCGGACACAGTGTTTCGGACCTAATCACTGAAACGTCCTTGATTCACTGTGGGAAGGGCTATTCCCAGACTCAGCAGATTTGGCATTTTAAGGGCCATAAACATGAGCGGCATTGGCTGGTTCGGCAGAAACCGGCCAACATTCAGCCAGTGTGTACGGCAGCCGGGCCGGTTTCTGACGAAGGGGCAAGACCGAAAAAGGTCTGCTGATCGGCACCCAATCAGTGCTCTCAGCCTCTGCCAGAACACACTGGTCAAGGGTTTTGCCACAAAGTACCAAGTCATGTTTTGCGAAGGGGTCAAATACTTATTTCACTCAAATCAAATTTATAACTTTTTTGAAATGAGTTTTTCTGGATATTTTTGTTGTTATTCTGTCTCTCACTGTTAAAATAAACCTTCCTATAAAATGGTAGACTGATTATTTCTTTGTCAGTGGGCAAACGTACATACTTTTTTCTCTCACTGTAAGAGTCCAAGTTGTCACCAGAGGGCATCCGCATAAGGACTACACAGAAGTTCCACAGACCAACACTTGAGCCAAAGGATCCTTCACATGCACAGAAAGGGGGACTAACCCTGAATATTTGGAGAAATGTATCTGCTAAGCCACCAACACAGTACTGCAAGGCTATGAACAAGAGCCGTTGAGGTTGGAAGGCAGAAAATCCATCATAATGGATCAGGGTTCTGAGTCAGGTTTTTGAACCAGACAGCCTAAACCTAATAGGCAGATATGGTGGCAACAGAAGGTTGAAAAGCAGTACTAGCCAAAAGAGAACAAGACCTCGAAGAGGGCTTCTAACCTTTTCAGAGGAGCCTTGATGGCAGGGGCAGTTACTGTAAAGTTTTGCTAAGCCAGGAAATCGATGGGTCCAGGATTGTGACTGACCATTTCTTTAGGAAGAGGGATAAAAAGAGGGATCCCACTTGCAGCCCCTGTGATCTGAAGTCTCTAAAAGTAGGATTTTTAAAACAGCTTACCTGAAAATCCTTTTCTTGGAGTACATCACGGGACACAGAGCAGCATAGTCATTACTATGTGGGTTATATAGAATTACCTTCAGGTGCTGGCACCTTCCAAAACAGGAAGTACCCTCCCCTATATAAGCCCCTCCCATCCGGGAGTACCTCAGTTTTGTAGCAAAGCAATACGTGTCCCCAAAAGAGGGGTGGGAGCTCTGTGTCCCGTGATGTACTCCAAGAAAAGGATTTTACAGGTAAGCTGTTTTAAAAATCCTACTTTCTTGTTCATACATCACGGGACACAGAGCAGCATAGTCATTACTATGTGGGACGTCCCAAAGCAATGCCACATGAGGGGGGGGGATACACCATACATAAGCTGGGCGCCATCAGGCATGAGGATCTTTTGCGGCCTGCAACACACTGCGCCCAAAGGCGACATCCTCCTGACTTCTCACGTCCACCTGGTAGAACCTAGTAAACGTGTGTACTGAAGACCATGTTGCGGCCTTACAAATTTGCGCCAGGGAGGCCTGGTGATGCACTGCCCATGAAGTTCCAACTGCTCTCGTGGAGTGCGCCCTAACTTTGAACGGAGGCGGTCTACTTTTCAAGCCATAGGCTTGTATTATGACCTGTCGAATCCACTTGGCTAAGGTAGATTTTGATGCTGCCTGACCCTTTCTGGGGCCTTCCGGCAGAACAAACAGAGAATCCGTTCTACGAATCTGAGCAGTGGCTTTTAGATAAGCTTTAACTGCTCTTACTACATCCAAAGAATGCAATAACTTTTCCTCTACCGAGCTTGGTTTGGGGAAAAAAGAAGGAAGAACCACATCCTGGTTCAAGTGAAACCTCGATACCACCTTAGGAAGAAAGGCTGGGTGAGGACGTAATACTACTCTGTCCTTATGGATAACCAGATATGGCTCTTTACAGGACATGGCGGCTAATTCCGACACTCTTCTAGCCGAGCATATGGCTACTAAAAATATCAATTTCCTGGTGAGTAGAACCAAGGAAATGTGCCGCAAAGGTTCAAATGGCTGCTTCTGCAGAACCGACAGAACCAAATTTAGATCCCATGGGCATATGGGAGCCTTAATCGGTGGAATAATACGAGTCACACCTTGCATAAAGGATTTGACAAGTGAATGCATAGCCAGGGGCCTTTGAAATAGTATTGACAAGGCCGAAACCTGGCCCTTGATAGTACTTAAGGCAAACTTCCTGTCTACAGCCCACTGCAGGAAGTCCAGAATTCTGCCTATAACGTACTTACATGGATGCCATTTTCTGGCCTCGCACCAAGTGATGTACGCCTTCCAAACTCTATAGTAGATCTGCCTGGATACAGGCTTCCTGGCATTGATTATAGTTGATACCACAGAGTTAGAGAGACCTCTCTTCTTTAGGATGTGGGACTCAATAGCCAGGCCGTTAAACTTAGAGTTAGTAAGGAAGGGTGGTATATCGGTCCTTGCGAAAGCAGGTCCGGACGACGTGGAAGGGTCCAAGGACTCCCCACAGACATTTTGATGATCTCCGCGTACCAGGCCCTTCGGGGCCACGCTGGAGCCACCAGGATCACCGGCTTCTTCTCCAACCTGACTCTGCGAAGGAGTCGAGGCAACAATTGTAGCGGAGGGAATGCATATATCAGTCTAAACTGATCCCAAGGGAACACCAGAGCATCCGAGCCGCAAGCGAGGGGATCCCTTGTCCGGGAGACAAACCTGTCCACCTTTGCGTTGAATCTGGATGCTAGCAGATCTACATCCGGTGTTCCCCACCGCTGACATATTGCTCGGAAGACCTCGGGATGAAGGGACCATTCCCCTGGGCATAACTGTTGGCGACTCAGAAAGTCCGCCTTCCAATTCTCCACCCCTGGAATGAAGACAGCTGATATACATGGGACATGCTTTTCTGCCCATTCCAGGATGTGACTTACTTCCCTCTGGGCTGCACGACTCCTGGTGCCTCCCTGATGATTGATATATGCCACTGCTGTGGCATTGTCTGATTGAATTCTGACAGGGGACCCTTGGAGTCTGGATGTCCAGGCTACTAGGGCGTACCGGGCTGCTCGTATCTCGTAAGAGATTGATGGGCAGGGTTTTTACTACATTTGACCATCTGCCCTGGAGAGACCATTGCTCCAGTACTGCCCCCCAGCCTGTAAGGCTGGCATCTGTAGTGACCACCTTCCAAGATATCGGGCTGAAGGGTTTTCCCTTCTGGAGATTCTGGGGGATCAACCACCAGCAGAGACTCTTCCGAACGGAAGGGGACAAAGCCATCGGGAAGTCTAGAGCCTGAACTTTTCCGTTCCAGGCTGACAATATGGCCCTTTGTAAATTCCTTGAGTGGAATTGGGCGTATGGCACAGCTTCGAATGATGCTACCATCTTTCCTAGCAGCCTCATGCACAGGCGTATGGACGGCTGTCTTTCTGCACAAAGCAGACGGACCAAGCCCCTCAAAGAGGATACCTTGTCTAGAGGTAAGAAAATCTTCCTCTGGCCTGAATCCAGCCGTAGCCCTAGATATACCAGGTTTTTCACTGGCTGTAGGGCTGACTTGTCCAGGTTGATGACCCAACCGTGAGATTCTAGATACTTGATTGTATCGATAATTACCACTTCTAGCTTGGCAACTGAGTGGTCCATCAACAACAGGTCGTCTAGGTATGCCATTATCGTTACACCCCGTGTTCTTAGATCGGCCAACAGTGGGGCCAGAATTTTTGTGAACACTCGTGGTGCTGTGGCCAGACCGAATGGTAAGGCTCTGAACTGAAAATGGCGCCCTTCTACTGCAAAGCGTAGGAATTTTTGATGACCTGGAAAGATGGGAACATGCAAGTAAGCATCTTTGATGTCGATCGAGGCTAACCATTCCTCCCCTTGTAGGGCAGCGGTGACCGATCGGATCGACTCCATCCGGAAAGACCGGACGTTTAGAAATTTGTTTAGACTCTTTAGGTCCAATATGGGTCTTATGTCCCCGTTTGGCTTCGGGACTGTGAAAAGGTTTGAGTAGAAACCCAACCCCCACTCTTCCATAGGAACCTCCATAATTACTCCTTGGAGCAATAGTTGTTCTAACGCCAATAGGAGAGACCGTCTTTTCAGAGGGTCTCTTGGCATGCCTGACCACATAAAATGGGACGGAGGAGACTCTTAACTCCAACTTGTATCCCAGAGTTACTGCGGAGAGCACCCATCTGTCTTTGATCGTCTCCCGCCAGGTCTCTGCGAACAACTGAAGTCTTCCCCCCACCCATTTGAGTGGGGGCAGCCCTTCATAGGCTTGACTTGGAGGCTGGTTTAGTACCTCTTCGAATCCAGGGCTTTTTATTACCCTGTGGCTGTCCCTGATTTTTACCTCCTGAGTTTGACCGAGGAGGCCGTCGGAACTGCTTAGTAGCAGACGTCGCAGGGATAGGAGAGCTAGTCCTCTTAAAAGATGGACCCCTAGACCTCTTCTTACTCGGTAAGAGTACTTTTACCACTGGAAATCTTCTGGATATACTTATCCAGGTCTTCGCCAAAAAGGCGTTCCCCATGAAATGGGAAGCTAACTAAGAGCTTCTTACAGGGAGCTTCAGCAGACCAGTTTTTAAGCCACAGAAGCCTACGCATATGTACCAAAGACAGCGTGAGGCGGGAGGCCTGATGGATAGAATCCTTGATGGCGTCAACCGCAAAGCATAATGCTCTAGGCAGATCAGCCAGAGCCTGGGCCTGTTGGTCTGGCAAATCCCTCAGGACCATTTTCATTTGATCCTTTAAAGCTTGGCAGCCCCCAATAGCTGCCACTGCTGGCTGTGTAACAGCCCCTGCTGTGGAAAAAGCAGATTTTAATAAAGATTCCAATTTTTTATCCACTGGATCTTTGAACATTTGAACATTATCTACTGGACATGTCAGTGATTTGTTCACAGAAGAGATGGCTGCATCCACCGTAGGAACATTCCATCTCTGGGTGAACTTTTCCTCCATGGGATAGATCACCGGAAACCTTTTAGGCGGAACAAATAGTTTATCAGGATGTTCCCAGTCCTGGTATATAAGTCCTTCCAATAATGGATGTATTGGAAAGGAGCAATTAACCTGGGGAGCTTTTAGCGACCCCAATGAGGAGACAGCAGTAGTTGATGGTTCAACAAGAGACATTTTAAATGCAGATCGAACCATGTCAGTTAGGGTCTGGACCCACAATCTTTCAGTCTGTGATGCTGAAAATGGTTCATCTACTGTCGATTCCTCAAAAACAGAGCTAACCTCCTCCTGATCCCCTTCAGGTAGGTCGGTCCCCTCCTGGGACTGTTGCTCTGCCAACAGGCACTCTAATGGAGGTGATGGAGATCTGGCGCGCTCTCTTTCCTGTAGAGAAGAAGCGATCAATGCAGCCAATCTCTGCTCCAATCCCTCCAGAGTTGAGGAAAAAACCTCCTCTGTTATATATGCAGGAGCAGGTGGACTGAGGACAGCCGCAGTACCTGGCACTCCCGGGGGTTCCTTATGGGTATTAACCTCTGATTTCTCAGGGGAGGAGGGTGCAGATGACTGCTCCAGATCCTCAGAGCCCGATGGAGACCCCCTACACTTCCTGAGAGGTATATCTCGGAGTTTTTTAGGCGGCATATTCCTTAGTTCAAAGCTGAGGTATTCCAGCCGCAATACACCCCTTACTGAAATAGTCTAATGCAATTTGCTGCTATGTACATCAGTGGGTGTCTACTAATGCGTCTTTCTGGGGATGCCTGTATCAACCGCCCGCTGTAAGCCCCTATACCATGCTACCAGCTCCTTTTCATGCTCTGTGTCCATAGCAAGCAGCGTGGACTGAGTCCTTTTTATCTTGCTGGGACGCCCGCGCATGCGCAGAAGCGCTGGGCGCACAGAGCGCGTCATCCGCCAGGCTCCGCCCCCTTTTTTGAAGCTAAACCTTATAAAAAGAAAGCATGTGTGCGCGCGCGCGCGTGCACGTGTGCGCTCTTGGCGCCATGTAGGGAGAGGAGCCAGGGTCCCTGTTTTACCAGGACTCGGGGATGGAAGGAAACTACTTGGCAGCATGACAGAGGAATGCAGCTTCCCTGATAGAGAGCTCACTCATCTGCCTGGACTTTCACCATGGAAGGAATAGTCCCAAGAAAAAAGACGTTCCACAGCGGCCTCTAGTGGACAAACACAGGTACCGCACGTTTGTCTTTTTTTTTTTTTTTAAAACCTCCTTTATGAAAAACATTTCCAGGTTTACAGTTTTTTTAAAACTTCCCTTATGAAAAAACATTTCTAGGATTTCTTAGGCATATACAGCTATTAGCGGGAATACCCTTTAGGTAACAGGCAGAAAGACATATTAGGCTTGGGGGTCCCCTCAATAGAACCAAGTTCCTGAGGGGCCCCCACTTACCTTTTCCCCGCCGCAGGACTTTGTTTGGTCCACAGAAGCCCAAACTTCACCTCTCACGGCAGGCATTGTACTAGACCTTCAGGGACCGGGTTCCCAAGGATTCCACTCCCCTGGACCTGTATAGCACCCTGCACAGATAGCCTCTTGGTTTTGGGTATGACCAGAGCTCTGGATCCCAGGGTCCAGCCCTCCTAAGAGAGGCATTACAGGCAAAACCCTGCTCTTCTCTGCAAGGCCCGGGTACCGACCGTTTAGCTATGAAGCTTTTTTGGTCGGATCCGGAATAGCTTGCTAAGGCCCAGAGAACCTGTACACAAGCCCAGATGAATACATGTTAACCATGGCCAACACCTTAGACACTGGCAAAAAAACTGAGGTACTCCCGGATGGGAGGGGCTTATATAGGGGAGGGTACTTCCTGTTTTGGAAGTTGCCAGTGCCAGCACCTGAAGGTAATTCTATATAACCCACATAGTAATGACTATGCTGCTCTGTGTCCCGTGATGTATGAACAAGAAAATTGTGAATGCCTATCCATAAGTTCAGACATAGTGGCTGAGAACTCTTCCCTGGATAAACAGGATGAGGACAGTGTGCCAGAAGGAGATAACTGAGGTAGGCAGACTGGGGAAAGCAGAATCGGGACCCTTTGATGAGATGATACAGTAAGCCGAGTGTGAGCTGACAAAGGGCCTGCTGACCCATTCCTATTGTGTCTATGGTAGAAGACCCTTGAAGAAAATATAATAAAAAAGGGAAAAAAATAAAAATAAAATGTATAAAAAAGGAAAGAGAACATATCTGTTCACCAAAGGACAATAGTAAGAAAGTGCTGCTTGTTAGAAGTGGGAGGGGTTATAGTAGTGCTGTCCTTACAGCTTTGTTTGCCAGTGTTTAATCACCTAAATGCATCTACATAACCCATGGTCTAAGACTCAGATGCTGTGTCCTGTGAAGTAGAATTAGAAAAATATTTTTCTTGAAACCTACATATACTCAGCTACCTCCAAATTAAGTGCGCTGCCTATTCCAGTATCCCTGTGTGAAGATGCCGGTGCCTGCACTGGAGCCAATTGAAGAATCCGCTCGGGTGCCAACATCGCTGGATTCCTGGACAGGCAAGTGTCCTTATATTGAAAGTCAGCAGCTACAGTATTAAACCCCAAAGCAAACATTTATTATATTGCAGCTTACCAATTCTTAGATGCGATTAATTTTCTTTAGGCTTTTTGCCCATTTTCATCTGGTGATCCAGTCAGTGTTGTTTTTGAAAATCTCAAACTATCCAGCAGAATGTATTCAGTTTACATGGATGAGATGAACCATTTAAAGCTGGCAAGGGTGGTTAAAATGATCACATTAACTTTAATGTGGTACGTGTATTATGGGCGTTTAAGCCCCTTTGCTTAAACACCATTATAGAAGCTATAGCATATGCAAAGCACCGTAAGCAAACGTATTTATAGGTCTGGTCTGTGTTTGGTATTTTGTGTCTTCTGATTAAGTGTTTCCTTATTTGTGAAAATGACTTGACTTGTATCCGAGATGCTTTGCCATAATAAAAGAATAAAAAAAAAAAAAAAATGATCAGCTTTGATTTATTTATGTAAAACCTTTATCTCAAAAAGGGGGAGATTATAAAGTGTGAGCTGGAGTTTGGCTTCTAATACAGGAGTTAAAAGCCAAAAAAAAACAAAACAAATGCAGACACCACATCTAATAATTGGTAAGCTGCAATATATTACATTTTGGGTTTAATATCGCTTTAAAAAAAGGACTGATGTATATTTAGAGTCCAACTCCCTAACACCATGGATGGTGCGGTTACACTTCAAACATTACGAAAAAACAATTTAAGTTAGCTCATTTTGTCCTCCCAGCTTCCAAGCTGATGAAAGCCAAGGCATGGAAGAAACAGTTAAGTCAAATCCTGAACTGATGCTTTGTTTTAGTCAATGAACAATTACCTAGAATCTTTATCAATAGCAATGACAAGTTTCTTAAAACATGGGATCCACAACTGACATACAGCCATCCAAATATTACGGTTTGATACTACTAGCCCACAGTCTGATACTTTTGGGTCGTAACTAGATCTCCCCTGTGTCATGTCTCCTGCCCTGCCCTTTTCCCTCACCCACATATATTGACCATTTATCTCTCTCTTTACTTTTAATTCTTTGCTCTCTTTCTTGCACGAGTATTTTTTTATTTTTTTTAAGTGTTGATGCCACACTTACTGAACATTCAATGGTTCCTTGGATTGCAACACAAGACTACTTACCTTTGGCATTCTTGCCATCTAACTAGTCTAACATTTGCTTCTCTTTATAACAGAACCAACAAACATAAAACAAAAAAAAAAAAAGAAGCGATGTCTAAGTAACTCACCGCTCCTGTCATCCATCACAGGGGCGCGAGGGGGGAGAGGCACTGCAGAGGTCTACTCCTTAGAGAGAAGAAAACAAACCCAACATAAGTACTTTGAGTGGATGAATTGCCTAGAAAAAACACAAGAGAAGCAAGCAAATAAACAGTGTAGCCTACAAACACTGTTGAGGAGGAATAGCTGCAGAATACTGAGATAAGGCATTAATACCTACTCAAATACTAAACATACTCTAAACGGAGATATGCTTCTATATTTGGGTGCATATATTAGCTCAGCAGTGTCCAGCCAGTGGTCCATGGACCACAAAGAAACTTTTGGTGGTCCCCAGGCGTTCTGCTGCAAATCAACATTGTGGTGGATGTGTACCGCCCAATGTTGTTTCCAATTGGCGCATTGATAACTGATGCCTCCTCTGAACTCAGAGGGAGGTGGAGCAGGAGAATTCCAATGGCAGCGCTGATCACACACTGTGGGAGGGAGTACAGAGCTTGATCGTATGGGTATATAAGGAGGTGAGATCCAATTATGAGTCTGTGTAAGGCAGCAGTGTGATGAAGAGTACAGGGTGGAGGCAGAGAGCCCAAGCATTGTGTGTAAAAGTCAGCAGTGTGATCCATGGGGCAGAGAGCCAAAGTCTTGTGAGTATAGAGGCATGTAAAAATTCATGTTCATGGGTTGCAGGATTCAAAATTGTGAGTCTAGTGTATTATAGGTACCATGGTTTATGAAAAACTCACTTTTATACTTAGGGACACCCATTCCAAACTTCTGAAGACAGACTCCTTGGCTGGAATAAAACCAAAACCCTAAAGCGGAAGTAAATCTTATTTTTTAATTGTACCTATAGGTATGCCTATAATAAGGCTTACCTGTAGGTACTGACGTTATCTGTGCATGGCTTACTGTGCCTGACCTTCAAAGCCTGTGCCGTAAACGGCTGCTGCCGCGCGCATTCGCAGGATTGCCGTCATCGCGGCTCTGGCCACTCACAGTGCCGGAAGAAACACCGGAGAAGATGTCTCAGCAGTGTGTGGGAGCAGCTGGAGGGCTTTGTTTTAAGGTAAAAGTATTGAAAAAATGAGCTAGTATGTGATGCATAATAGTTTATTATTCTTTTGCCTTGCAGGCTTTTTTTTTTTTCCTCTGTGTTTACAACCTCTTTAAAAGTGGATGTTCAGGTTTACTTTGACTTTTAAATAGCTTGAGCCAAACATGTGTTGCCCACTGGGTGAGCTGTATAAACTGTATGTAGCCCTGGTAAAATCATAATATACAGCACTGTGTTCCAGGTGCGAGAGGAAATCTTCCCGTCTCACACCCAGAATAAAAATAGCGTGTCACTCAGCCATTCATAGGCAGCTTTGTATTCCATCAATGATTGGCTGAGTCAGAGATTGTAACGTCATCAGCCCGCCCCTCTGACTCAGAGGAAGCTTTGTATTCATTGAGTCCCGCTCAGCCCGATGGTATTTTTTTTCCGGGTAAGACAGGAAGGTCTCCTTTCACACCTGGAGCACAGTGCTGAATACTGTATGTAGGGCTACATGCAGTTTATATAATGCACCCAGTGAGTGCACGTTAATGAAGGAAAAAGCTTGTTTGGGCCACCTTGGCCCAAGTGAACCACTTGAAGTGAAAGTAAGCATGGACATCAGCTCTAACGTTGATTACTTACCTCTGAATATACAAAGGACCAGGAGAGTCACCTGGCCAGGCCACCCTCCCCCCTCAACCCAACCCCTTCCTTCCATCTTCACCCCTTCATTACTCTCTCTCTCTACTCTCCTACTATTTCTTAGTACTGCGCTGCTAGCCTGATTTTTAGCACCGAAATTGGGTCGTCTGACCCTTTCTTCCTCTTCTCAAGCATTCCTCATCACCCCACCCTCTTACCAAAAAAAACCTAAATGCTACTAAACTTTACTACAAGGTGTATTCGATGCACATTCCCAATCAAAACACACTGTATGAGCAATGTGGGAGGCCTCACCTATGCCCCCGGAACCAGACTGCCACTTTATATCACACCCCCCCCCACCTATAACCGGTTGTCTGATATCCGAGACCATACAGTATGTATATTTGCATTCTGTATTCTCTGTCTACCCACATACACATAAATGTATTCTTGCCATATAATGACTACTCCATTAGTACTTTCAAATGTTCAAAAGCCTAAAAAAAATTAAAAAAGTGAAAAAAGTTTAAAATATAGGAAAAGGAATGGTCTGTCCAAAGCAGTGGTGAGTAACCTGAAAAGAGGGCCGCACAATAGCATCACATTTTTGCACATCATTGTCCAAAAATGTTAGTCCTGCTATTTTTTGTAGTGCATTGCAATGCACACCAAAGAAGTTGGAGCACAAAAAAAGCCTCAACATTGGTGTTCGTGGACACAATAATATCCACCAGTACTGTACAGTACAGTAGTGTCAGTACTATTAGAGCCCCCCCACACATACATAGGTCAGTGAACATTAATATCCCCCCTACATTGGTGATCATGGCAGTAAAAGTGCTACTTTAGCCAAGAAGTAAGGCCTGGGTCTCAACACCACCTTGCAAACCAGAAAATGTTTTTAGCAGGATAAGGCCACCAATTCAGACACTTGTCTCGGTGGTAATGAATACAAGGAATATCTCCTCGTAGTACAGAGTATAGAGAGTGGAAGGTCTCATGGGTTTGAACAAGGGTTTTCGAAGCGCAGAGAAAAACTGATTTAGATCAAATGGACAGGGGAACAAAAAGGGAAAGTATGTACAAAAGGTCCTAATCAAGGAGTAAGAGGCAAACACACACTAAAACCAAATAAAACAGGCCAAACCCTGGCTCTTGATAGTCCTGAGAACCAAACACTGGTCAAGTCCAGCTGTAGGAAAGAGGTGTAGGTTAACCTCTTAGGATGATCACTACAAGATTAATACCAAATTAAGTTTGCCCTTTATGTTCTATGATAGATTATATGGGATGTAGCCCCTTTTAGCATCATAGGGATCACAGATTCAGAGACGTCCCTGACTTCCAAAACCTGGGCTTCAACAGCCATGGTGTTAAGGAAAGTGATCGTTAATCAGGTTGGCAAATGGGTCCTCGAGATTTTTGTAAAACAATGCCAACGATCTGGAAGAGCCCAGCGCATCCGCCATCAGTCTTACCTGGTCGGCATATCAAATCTGTCAGCGCCATTCCAAAGCTATGGTTATCACCAGAATGCACTCCTACTCAATCCTGTGAAGCAGACAAGGAGGAAGTATCAAAAAGAGAAAAAGAGAAAAAGCAAAGATTAGGGTGTACTGATCCCACAGAGCCATGACAGAATTCACTGCTTCCCATAGATGGCTGTTGTTCTTGGACACTAACCTGTCGAAATTGCGGTTTAACCTAAAAACAAGAAGGTCTACATCTGACGTACCCCATTTGCGAAGCAGGTCCTGGAACACCTATGGGTATAGGAACCACATGCTGTTGACTGAGGAATTCAGCCTGCCAATGGTCTACGCCTGGGATAATCAATGGGAACAAGGCAGGAATTTGAAGTTTTGCTGCTGTAAGACTTTTGGTTCTTCCCTGATGACAAATGTACACCCACAGCCATGGTGTTGTCCGACTGAAATTGAATCAGGTGGTTTTCCAGCAGGATGGTTCAATGCTGCAGAGACAGAAATTGTCTGAAGCTCCATGATGCCAATTGGGATGCTAATTGGGAGAGGAGATCACTCCACCAACCCAGCACTCCTCCCAAGCCTAAACAGCTGTCATCCATCACGAGGACCTTCCAGAAGATGGGAAGGAAAGCTTTTAGATTGCAGTGAGAATCCTAATCCACCAGGTTAGGGATATACTGGTCCTCTGTAGCTAATGAATTGGTCTGTTCAGGGACTTGATTGACTTGTCCCCCATCAAATCTTGCATGGGAGAGGTCTGGAGAGAAACTGAGCAAAAGGGACTAGCCTAAGTAGGCCATCAAATCGGCAAAGAGGGTAATCCGATGACTATGGAACTAGAGAGCTTGCATCTGAGATAAAAAAGTCTGTAGTTTCACCTGTGGAAAAAAAATCTATCCTGAGCAGTGGTCGGGAGTAGACCCAGATGTTACAAATGAGAAGTTCATTCCAGAAGGATCATGATCCATCTAAACCACTGGACTGTCAAAGCCAAGTTGTCAGAGCGCACATTGACTGTTCCCCTCAACAGGAGGTTGGTTGTCCAATTATCCCACAATGGGGATGTAAAAAGGGCGCAGAAGGACATTTAAAAGGGTTAGCCACTTAATGAACACCTGGGGTACAGACCAGAGGCTAAATGACAGGGCCACAAACTACTAGTGTAGTAGCCAACAGCAAAGTCTAGGAAAGGCTCCTGCACTGGAAAAATAGGGACATGTAGGTTACATGTACTTGATGCCCATAGAAGCTACCAATTTCACCTTTATATTGCCCGTTACATTTTGTACGCTGCATTACTCAATAAGAAGCAAGATTCGCTTTCATATGCTTCGCTTTCATGCTTAGAGCACCACTTTACCATAGGGCCTGACAACGTTGTAGATGTAACTTGTGTCACTTAGAGGATTCCTGAAAATGAAAATGTGTCTTATTTTTAAAGGGGTTGTTAAGCCTCGTGTTTTTTCACCTTAATGCATCCTATAGTTTTTTCCTTTCTAGTTGCTTCTTTGGAGTAGGATTGTATGTAGGACTGCAAGCTATTCTGAACAATTTCAAAAAGTGCAAGTAAATGACAACGGACTTAATTCACAAAGCAATAATCGCATGTGATATTTTAGATGTGACTCGATACCACAAAAATAACAAAAAAAACACAGTAAATATTGGGGGAAAAAAAATAATCTATTTTGTTAAATAAGTTGTGGCCTAGCCACTTGCCATTTAACATATGTAAAACAGTTAAGCCCTTTCCACACGAGGTGGACTCCGTCGCTACGGAGTCCACCAGCTCCTGCCAGCTCAGCGGGAGATCAGTCCGTTGATCTCCACTGAGCCGGCGGATGACAGGTCCCTCTCTGCTCACCGAGCGGGGAGGGGCTTGTCCAGCACCGCTGTCTCCTATGGAGATCGGACGAAAACGGACAGCATGTCCGTTTTCATCAGATCTCACCCAATCCGATATGGACAGATGGGGACGTATCACCATCCGTCCGATTTAAGCGGATCGGTTCGGATGTCAGCAGACATGTCTCCGCTGACATCCGACACTCCATAGACATGTATGGAGTGGCCGTTCAGGTCCACCAACAAAACTGACAGGCAGACCTGAACGGTCCGTCTGTGTGAGAAGGGGCCTTAAAGTGGAAATCCAGTCAAAAATAAAAAAATGTGCCTATATTATTCATTTTCTGGTTGGCCGATTGTTTAGCTTAGAAAGTCACCCAGCTACTTCCTGTTCTTCACCGACAACGCTATCTCCCTTTATCTGAATTTGCTACGCTGCCTTTCCTGAAAAGGTTGTCGGTCATTGAAAGTTGCATCAAAGTAGTGCAGGTACCGTACCTTTTCAAAGTCGCTGATTTTCAAAGTCACATAGATGGGAATGGGTGCTATTGAAATCAATGGGCTGTGACTTGTCATACAACTTTGTGTGTCCAAAGTCACATGAAAAGCCATACTAGTGGAAACGGGGCCTTAGTGTGGTTGTCTGTACTACGAACATTGTAGATTGCAGACTGTGAGCTGAGACCCCAGAGCACTTCGAGCTACACTGACAGTAAAGCTAACACCCCAACGTATAATCTATGAGGCATAATGAGTCTTTTGAACGGTTCATTTTTTCCCAGAAGTTTTTGAAAATGTGGAAAAAAAAATTAAAAACGCATTTTGTTTTACACAAAGTTGTCAGTTTATAAGATATCTCCAACACATAGCATTTACATAGCAAAAATTACACCCCAAAATACATTCTGCTACTCCTCCCGAGTATGGCGATACCAAATATGTGGGACTTTTACACAGCCTGTCCACATACAGAGGCCCAACATGCAAGGAACACCATCAGATGTTCTAGGAACACATAGCATGCACATACCAAGAATTACACCCCAAAATACATTATGCTGAGCAAAGCGTAAACAAAAGATTACCTGTGGTTTTAGTAGCGCAGTTCTACACAGCAGGATAGCACTGGACCAGGCAGCAGGCAGGGACTTCGTCAGCAATGGCATACACAATTGTCCAGGCAGCAGGCAGGGATACTGTCCATAAACAGTCCAGGGTCAGCGCAGGCAGAGATATTGTCAGCAGTGCCAAAAATATTAGTCCTGGTAGTAGGCAGGTCCATGTGGAGTGGTCAGTTCATGCGACAGGCAGAGGCATGATGGCATAGGTCCTACAGGCAGCAGGCAGAAGCAGGGCCTTGTTCAGGACAGAATTGGGACAGGGGTAGAGGCTTCTCCCACCCAAATCTCTTTGAAGCCTCCGAGTCTCCAGACCCTAATCTAGGATGAGAAAACAAAAAAAAATAAATAAAATATATATATATAGGTTTTCTTCATCCAGAAAAACTTTTCTGGAGCCCCTCACATATGCGAGACCCCTGTGTTGAATCCCACTAGTCCAGTAGCCGGGTACAAGATCAATCCAAGAGGCAGGCAAAAAGCATGGTCAAACAGTCCAAGGTCAGTTCCAGATCAGGCAGAGGTAGTACAGAAGCGTGGTCGAATAACAGTCCAGGGTCAGTTCCAGATCAGGCAGAGGTAGTACAGAATCGTTAGGCAGAAGCGTGGTGGAATAACAAGCCAGGGTCAGTTACAGAGCAGGCAGTAGCATAAGGGGTGTGAAGGCAGGCAATGAGGATTACGTTTACCATACTTCACTAATAAATTTAGTGAAGTATGGTAACGGCGAAAGCAGTCAATTACACAGAGGCCTGGTTGGGAAGGACACTCTGCACAATAATAAACTGTGTCTCGTCTGACTCCTCCACTGGTACACACCTTACATTTTTTTTACCTCGTTGGCCTGTTGCTGTGGGAGGGACTTTATTGGGAAAGTGACGTTCAGAGAGTCGACTTAGAACATCTGATCGGATGTTTTGGGGTGGGCCATTCTGGAATATCAGGGCAGTGGTGATTTCCTCCTGGTAGTCAAGGAAGGGTAGAGGGTTTTGGGTGGACTTGCAGTAAATAATATTAGGAGTTATATATGGCCAAATGAAAAAAAAAATTGCTACTTTTTTGTACCAATGGTATGTCCGTCTTGTGGCAAGATTGGGTTCCAGCATTTGGTCGTTAAAGTCGACTCCCCCCATGAACGAATTGTAGTTCTGGATGCATGTGGGCTTTTGGATGGTGGTGCCATTCCTTCTGGGGATTTCCACAAAGGTATCGTTGTGGATGGAAGATAACATGTATACATCCCTTCTGTCCTTCCACTTCACTGCCAGAACCTCCTGGTTTCGCAGAATTGCCGACTCTCCTCTTCTCAACTTCTTATTTACAAGACTTTGAGGAAAGCCCTTCAGGTTCTTTCTGACCGTGCCACATGCTGGCGTCTTCTTCAGGTAAAGGTTGCGAAACAGGGGAAGAGATGTATAAAAGTTATCTACCTATAAATGGTAGCCTTTGTCCAGTAGGGTGTTGATGAGTTGCCAAACAACTTTCCCGCTTGATCCCAAGTAGTCTGGGCAATTGGGGGGGGATGCAGCTGGGTGTCCTTCCCTTCGTACACTAAGAAGGCATACAGGTACCCTGTGACTCGGTCACATAGATTGTACACCTTCACCCCATAGCGGGCCCTTTTGCTGGGGATAAATTGCTTTATTTTAAGCCTGCCACTAAATTTAACAAGGGACTCATCCACACATCTGTGTTGGTCTGGGGTATATAACTGGGGGAATACTTCTGAAAAATAATTTATTAAGGGCCGAATTTTGAAAAGCCTGTCATAATTTGGGTGATTTTGGGGAGGGCACTGGGTATTATCGTTGAAGTGGAGAAACCTCATGATCATGAGGTACCTGTTTCTGGGCATTGCTGTGGAGAAGAAGATTGGCATATGGTAGATGGGGCGTTTGGACCAAAAGGAACGAAAAGTGTTTTTTGGGTTGAGTCCCATGCAAAATGTGAGGCCTAAAAAAACCTTCAACTCCTCCACCGTTAGGTCTCTCCACTCGAAGGGACGGGCATAATATGATGTAGGATTACTTGCAATAAATTGCTGGGCATATAGGTTGCACTGGGTCGCAATGTTGGATAGCATGTCCTTGGTAAAAATTAGATTGAAAAAATTGATTAGGGAAAAATTGTCCGTGTTCACCTGGACTCCTGGCTGGGCGGTGAAAGGGGGAATGTTGGCTTCTCCTGAATTAGGAGGAAGCCACAAGGGGTTCTGGAGGGCATAGGGAAGGCCGGCATGGGTCCTTGGCCTTTCTTGCTGAGGCACTGCGGTGCTGGTGGATGGCACTGCTGCCTCACAAGAGCACCTTCTTTTGGCGGGCCGACTATCTTCCTCCTCTGAGCCTGTCTCTGTTCCACTACTGAAGACTGGCTCATAGTTTACGTCCGACTCAGAACCTGAATCGGAATCCGAAAAAGAGAGCTCCCCGTTGCTCTCGTCAGGCGTGGAAAGAATTTGGTGTGCCTCCTCGGCGGTAAAACACCTTTTTGACATCTTTTGGTTGCTGGCGGTGGTGATGCGACTTCACAGGTGTGTGGCACAGATGGGTCCTGATTGATTGCACAGATGTGCACTAATGAGGTGGCACAGATGGGTACTGAGATGGTGGCACAGATGGGTACTGAGATGGTGGCACAGATGGGTACTGAGATGGTGGCACAGATGTACACTGATGAGGCAGCACAGATGTACACTGATGAGGCAGCACAGATGGCACTAATGAGGCGGCACAGAGGTGGAACAGATGTGCACTGATTGCACAGGTGGGCATGGATGAGGTGGTACAGGTGGGCACGGATGAGGCGGCACAGATGTGCACTGATCACAGGTGGGCACTGTCTTTTCACTGTATGTCACTGGGCACTGATTGGCACAGAAAGAAAGCTGTGTAACTCACTTACACTCACAGATCGCTCTCCCTCCTCACACGCGGTGTCTGTGTGAGGAGGGAGAGCCGGAAATTAGAGATGATCTCATATGTTTACATTTGAGATCATCTCTCATTGGGCTGCTGTGATTGGCTTTTTACAGCGATCTGTGATTGGCTGTGTCCAAGGGACACGGGCAGCACAGAAATTCCCCGATGCGCGCTCGGGGAACGAGTAAAGGGGAGGTCGTATAATGACGGCCTCCCGGCATTATAGCGCCACATTGTGGCCGCTTAAAGTCGGATGCTGGGCGCGAAGTGGTTAATAGTTGGTTGTTAAAGTGATTGTAAAGGCTCCCTCACAATTCATATAAGGCCGTTTGGGTCTGGTATGAATTTTAACCACTTCGCGCCCAGAGGCCATCATATGATGTCCTGGGCTTTGTGGGGCTATATCTGAATGATGCTTGCAGCTCAGATATCGGCATTTTCAGCCGGCGATTCCCTACACCATAAGAACGATCATAGCGGCTGTTCCACCGCTTGATTGTTCTTACGGTCGTGACCAGATGGTCACCGGAGTCTCTATGATCATCAGAGGCCGGGCGTGATGTTATGACGTTACGCCCGGCTTCTGCACTCAAAAAAACGGCGTCGCCTCGGCTGGGAAGCGGTAATCGTTTTTCTTATTTTTTTTTATTTTAGGCTTCCCAGCCTAGGAGGTGAGATATGGGGTCTTATTGACCCCATATCTCACTGTAAAGAGGTCCTGTCATGTCATATTCCTATTACAAGGGATGTTAATTTATTTTTAAAAAGTGTCAAAAAAAAATTTGGAGTAAAATTAACAATAAAAAAAAAAAAAAAATTTTTTAAGTGCCCCTGTCCCTGTGTGCTCGCACGCAGAAGTGAACGCATACGTAAGTCCCGCCCACATATGAAAACGATGTTCAAACCACATGTGAGGTGTCGCCGCGAACGTTAGAGCGAGAGCAATAATTCTAGCCCTAGATCTCCTCTAACTCAAAACATGTAACCAGTAAAAATTTTGAAAGCGCCGCCTATGGGGGATTTTTAAGTACTGAAGTTTGGCGCCATTCCACGAGCGTGTGCAATTTTGAAGCGTGACATGTTAGGTATCCATTTACTCGGCGTAACTTCATCGTTCACATTATGGTAAAAAACTTGGGATAACTTTACTGTTTTGCTTTTTTAAAGCATGGAAAACAGTTTTTTTCCCCCCAAAAAAACACATTTGAAAAATTGCTGCGCAAATAACGTGCGAGATAAAAAGTTGCAATGACTGCCATTGTATTCTCTAGGGTCTCTGCTAAAAAAACATACAGTGTTTGGGGGTTCTATGTAATTTTCTAGCAAAAAAAATATTATTTTTACATGTAGGAGCAAAGTGTCAGAATTGGTTAAAGTGGTTAAAAAAAAAACTAAAATTGAAGCAGAGTCCCCCCTTCCCACCCAAGGAAAATAATCCATACCAGGACCCTATCTGAGCATGCATAAACGAAAAATGGTAGTGGTTCTACCCAAGAAAATGACTGGTAGCTCTGGGTAGATGAAGGTATGTATCCCGGTGTCGATAAATGCAAGGAAATCCACCAGATGCAGGAAGGCTGCTACTGATTGGAAGCATTCCATCCTGAATTTGTGAACTCTCACATACAATATCTCACAAAAGTGAGCACACCCCTCAAATTTTTTGTAAATATTTCATTACATCTTTTCATGTGACTACACTGAAGAAATGACACTTTGCTATAATGTAAAGTAGTGAGTGTACAGCTTGTATAACAGTGTAAATTTGCTGTCCCCTCAAAATAACTCAACACACAGCCATTAATGTCTAAACCGCTGGCAACAAAAAATAGGATTTTTATAACAGCTTACCTGTAAAATCCTTTTCTTGGAGTACATCACGGGACACAGAGCGACATAGTCATTACTAATGGGTTATATAGATACCTTCAGGTGCTGGCACTGGCAACTTCCAAAACCGGAAGTACCCTCCCCTATATAAGCCCCTCCCATCCGGGAGCACCTCAGTTTTGTAGCAAAGCAATAAATGTCCCTAAAGAGGGGCGGGAGCTCTGTGTCCCGTGATGTACTCCAAGAAAAGGATTTTACAGGTAAGCTGTTATAAAAATCCTATTTTCTTTCTCGTACATCACGTGACACAGAGCGACATAGTCATTACTAATGGGATGTCCTAAAGCAATGCCCAACGAGGGGGGGGATACACCATACATAAGCTGAGCGCTATCAGACATGAGGATGAGGATCTTTTGCGGCCTGCAACACACTGCGCCCAAAGGCGACATCCTCCTGACTTCTAACGTCCACCTGGTAGAACCTAGTAAACGTGTGTACTGAAGACCATGTTGCGGCCTTACAGATTTGAGCCAGAGAGGCCTGGTGATGCACTGCCCATGAAGTTCCAACTGCTCTCGTGGAGTGCGCTCTAACTTTGAACGGAGGCGGTCTCCTTCTCAAGCCATAGGCTTGCATTATGACCTGTCGAATCCACTTGGCTAAAGTAGATTTTGATGCTGCCTGACGCTTTCTGGGGCCTTCCGGCAGAATAAACAAAGTATCCGTTCTGCGAATCTGAGCAGTGGCTTTTAGATAAGTTTTAACCGCTCTTACTACATCCAAAGAATGCAATAACTTTTCCTCTACAGAACTAGGTTTGGGGAAAAAAGAAGGAAGAACCACATCTTGGTTCAAATGGAACCTCGATACCACCTTAGGAAGAAAGGCTGGATGAGGACCTAACACTACTCTGTCCTTATGGATAACCAGATATGGCTCCCTACAGGACATAGCGGCTAATTCCGACACTCTTTTAGCCGAACAAATGGCTACTAGAAAAATCAATTTCCTGGTGAGAAGAACCAGGGAAATATGCTGTAATGGTTCAAATGGTTGTTTCTGTAGAACTGACAGAACCAGGTTTAAGTCCCATGGACATATGGGAATATTAACCGGAGGGCTAATACGCATCACTCCTTGTATAAAGGCTTTGACTAGTGAATGCGAAGCCAAGGGCCTTTGAAAAAATATTGACAAGGCCGAAATCTGACCCTTGATAGTACTCAAGGCAAGCTTCCTATCTACAGCCCATTGTAGGAAGTCCAGAATCCTACCTATTACGTATTTACGTGGATGCCATTTCTTGGCCTCACACCAGGCGATGTACGCCTTCCAGATTCTATAGTAGATCTGCCTGGATACCGGCTTCCTGGCATTGATCATGGTAGATACCACAGAATTAGAGAGCCCTCTCTTTTTTAGAATGTGGGCTTCAATAGCCAGGCCGTCAAACCTAGGGCTGGTAAGGAAGGGTGGTATATCGGTCCTTGCGAAAGCAGGTCCGGACGATGTGGGAGGGTCCAAGGACTCCCCACAGACATCTTTACAATCTCCGCGTACCATGCTCTTCGGGGCCACCAGAATCACTGGTTTCTTTTCTACCCTGATTCTGCGGAGTAATCGAGGTAACAATTGTGGCGGTGGGAATGCATATATCAGCTTGAACTGATCCCAAGGGAACACTAGGGCATCCGAGCCGCAAGCTAGGGGATCCCTTGTCCAAGAGACAAACCTGTCCACTTTTGCGTTGAATCTGGATGCTAGCAGATCTACATCCGGTGTTCCCCACCGCTGACATATTGTCCGGAAAACCTCGGGATGAAGGGACCATTCCCCTGGGCATAATTGTTGGCGACTTAGAAAGTCCGCCTTCCAATTCTCCACTCCTGGAATGAATACCGCAGATATGGCTGGGACATATCTTTCTGCCCATTTCAGGATGTAATTTACTTCCCTCTGGGCTGCACGACTCCTGGTGCCCCCCTGATGATTAATATATGCCACTGCTGTGGCATTGTCTGATTGAATTCTGACAGGGGACCCTTGGAGTTTGGATGTCCATGCTACTAGGGCATACCGGGCTGCTCGTATCTCTAAGAGATTGATGGGCAGGGCCTTTTCCGCATCCGACCATCTGCCCTGGAGAGACCATTGCTCCAGTACTGCTCCCCAGCCTATAAGGCTGGCATCTGTAGTGACCACCTTCCAAGAAATCAGACTGAAGGATTTCCCTCTTTCCAGATTCTGGGGAACCAACCACCAGCGGAGGCTCTTGCGAACGGAAGGGGACAAGGACATTGGTAAGTCTAGGGCCTGAACTTTTTTGTTCCAGGCTGACAGTATGGCCCTTTGCAAATTCCTTGAATGGAATTGACCGTAGGGTACTGCTTCGAATGATGCCACCATTTTTCCCAGCAGCCTCATGCACAGGCGTATGGATGGCTGTCTTTTTTTACCCACTAAGTGGATCAAATCTCTCAAAGACGACCCCTTTTCTTGAGGCAAGAAAATTTTTCTCTGGTCTGAATCCAGCCTTAGCCCCAAGTATTCCAGACTTTTGACTGGTTTTAGGGCTGACTTGTCTCGGTTGATAATCCAACCGTGATATTCCAGATACTTGATTGTCTCGTGAACAACCACTTCTAGTTTTTCCACTGAGTGGTCTATCAGCAACAAGTCGTCTAGATATGCCATTATCGTTACACCTCGTGTTCTTAGATTGGCCAATAATGGGGCCAGAATTTTTGTGAACACTCGTGGTGCTGTGGCCAGACCGAAGGGTAAGGCTCTGAACTGAAAATGGCGCCCTTCTACCGCAAAGCGTAGAAATTTTTGGTGGGCTGGAAAGATGGGAATGTGCAAATAAGCATCTTTGATGTCGATCGAGGCTAACCATTCCTCCCCTTGTAGGGCAGTGGCCACCGATCGGATCGACTCCACCCAGAAAGTCCTGATATGTAGGAATTTGTTTAGCCCTTTTAGATTTAATATGGGCCTCACGTCCCCGTTTGGCTTCGG
Source organism: Rana muscosa (assembly GCA_029206835.1). Lineage (NCBI taxonomy): Eukaryota > Metazoa > Chordata > Amphibia > Anura > Ranidae > Rana > Rana muscosa. The sequence goes on from CM055117.1 coordinate 301,150,895, forward strand.
GACTGTAAAGAGGTTTGAGTAAAACCCGAACCCCCATTCTTCCAGGGGAACCTCTATAATTACTGCTTTGGAGCAATAATTGTTCTAGTGCCAACAGGAGGGATCCTCTCTTCTGGGGATCCCTTGGCACGTTTGACCTTATAAAGTGGGAAGGAGGGGAGTCTTTTAACTCCAATTTGTATCCCAGATTTACTGCGGAGAGCACCCATCTGTCTCTGATCGTGTCCCGCCAGGTCTCTGTGAACAACTGAAGTCTTCCCCCCACCCGATTGAGTGGGGGCAACCCTTCATGCATTTGACTTTGGGGGAGGTTTTGTACCTCTCCTGCTCCAGGGCTTCTTGTTACCCTGCAATTGTCCCTGATTTTTACCTCCGGGATTTGACCGAGGAGGCCGTCGGAACCGTTTCACAGCCGATGTCCTAGGGACTGGAGAAGCAGGCCTCTTAAAAGAGGGACCTCTAACTCTGTTTTTAACCGGCAAAAGTGTACTTTTACCGCTGGAAATTCTCTGGATATATTTGTCCAGGTCTTCCCCGAATAAGCGTTCACCATGAAATGGGAAGCTGACCAGCAATTTTTTACAGGGAGCTTCAGCAGACCAGTTTTTGAGCCATAAAAGCCTGCGCATATGTACTACAGACAGCGTAAGGCGGGAGGCCTGATGGATTGAATCCTTTATAGCGTCCACCGCAAAGCATAAGGCTCTAGGTAGATCAGCTAGGGCAAGAGCCTGCTGATCTGGCAAGTCCCTTAAGACCTGTTTCAACTGATCCTTCACTGCTTGGCAGACCCCAATAGCTGCCACTGCTGGTTGTGTCACCAATCCTGCTGTAGCAAAAGCAGATTTTAATAAGGACTCTAATTTTTTATCTATTGGGTCCTTGAACATTTGGACATTATCCACTGGACATGTCAGTGATTTATTCACACAAGAGATGGCTGCGTCCACTGTAGGGACCCTCCATTTTTTGATGAACTTATCCTCCATGGGATAGACCACTTGAAATCTCTTGGGAGGAGTAAATATTTTATCAGGATGCTCCCAATCCTGGTAAATGAGCCCTTCCAGTAAAGGATGGATCGGAAAGGAACAAACAGTCTGGGGAGCTTTTAGCGACCCCAACGAGGAGACAGAAGTGGATGATGGCTCCGCAAGGGGCATTTTAAATGCTGATCGGACCATATTAGTCAGGGACTGAACCCATAATCTTTCAGCATGTGATGCTGAGAATGGCTCTTCCACTGTTGATTCCTCTACAACAGAATCGACCTCATCCTGATCCCCTTCAGGTAGGTCGATCCCTGTATGGGACTGTTGTTCCGCTAACAGGCACTCTGAGGGAGGAGACGGAGATCGAGCGCTTTTTTCCTGTGACAGGGAAGCAGCGATCAATGCTGACAATCTCTCTTCCAGCCCTCCCAGAGCTGAGGAAAAAACCTCCTCTGTTACATACACAGGAGCAGGTGAACTGAGGACAGCCACAGTACCAGGTACTCCTGAGGGTGCTCTACGGTCACTAACCTCTGATTCTTCAGGGGAGACTGGTGCAGCGGGAGCATGCCCAAGATCCTCAGAGCCCGATGAAGACCCCCTATGCTTCCTGGGATTTTTAGTCCCGGAGTTTTTAGACGGCATTATTCCTAAGCCCAAAGCTGAGGTATTCCAGCCGAAATACACCACTTACTGACAATAGTCTAGCACAAATGCTGCTATAAAAACAGTTGGTGTCTACTAATGTGCCTTTCTATGGGGATGCCTGCATCAACCGCTTGCTGTATGCCTTTTTTAAATGTTGCCAGCTCTGTCTCTGCACTCCATAGCCAGCTCACAACACATAATTGTGGTTTTTAACATGCTGGGACGCCCGCACATGCGCAGAAGCGCTGCGGCGCGCACAGAGCGTCATCCCCCAAGCTCCGCCCCCTTTCCCGGCTCACCTCTATATATAGAGGCGCGTGCACGCGCGCGGCCACGTGCGCCTTCGGCGCTAATTTTGAAAAGGGAAACTAGGGACAAGAGCCAGGGCCCCTTTTGCCGCAGGCCGGGGGATGGACGAGCATTGCAACATGGCAGAGGAAGCAGTTTCCCACAAGAGAACTCACCATCTGCCTGGACTTGCTCTGATAAAAAGAAACTAGTCCACATGACAAGAAACGTTCCACAGCGGCCTCTAGTTGATTAACACAGGTACCGCAGTATATTATTTTTTTTTTATTTTTATTTTTTCTTGACCACTATTAAAATTATTACATTTTTTAGTAGTTACAGGCATGCATAATATTTAGCGGGAATACCGTTAGGTAACAGGCAGAAAGACATATTAGGCTTGGGGGTCCCCTCAATAGAACCAAGTTCCTGAGGGGCCCCCACTTACCTTTTCCCCGCCGCAGGACTCTGTTTGGCCACAGAAGCCCAAACTTCACCTATCACGGCAGGCATTGTAATTAAACCTTCAGGGACCGGGTTCCCAAGGATTCCACTCCCCTGGACCTGTATAGCACCCTGCACAGAAAACATCTTGGTCGTGGGTATGACCAGAGCTCTGGATCCCAGGGTCCAGCTCTCCTAAGAGTAGCATTACAGGCAAAACCTTGCTCTTCTCTGCAAGGCCCGGGTACCGACCGTTTAGCTATGAAGCTTTTTTGGTCGGATCCGGAATAGCTTACTGAGGCCCAAAAGAACCTGTACGCAAGCTCAGTGAAAAACACATGTTTCTTCTTGGCCAACACCTTAGACACTGGCAAAAAACTGAGGTGCTCCCGGATGGGAGGGGCTTATATAGGGGAGGGTACTTCCGGTTTTGGAAGTTGCCAGTGCCAGCACCTGAAGGTATCTATATAACCCATTAGTAATGACTATGTCGCTCTGTGTCCCGTGATGTACGAGAAAGAAAAGTGAGTACAGCCCTAAGAGAAAATGTCCAAATTGGGCCCAATTTGCCATTTTCCCTCCTCGGTGTCATGTGACTTGTGGGGAGCAGGTGTGTTAAATTTGGTGTTAATCGCTCTCACTCTCTCATACTGGTCACTGGAAGTTCAACATGGCACCTCATCGCAAAGAACTCTGAGGATCTGAAAAAAAGAATTGATGCGCTACATAAAGATGGCCTAGGCTATAAGGAATATTGCCAAGACCCTGAAACTGAGCTGCAACATGTTCCATTCAGAACAGGCCTCGCCATGGTCGACCAAAGAATTTGAGTGCACATGCTCAGCATCATATCCAGAGGTTGTCTTTGGGAAATAGACGTATAAGTGCTGCCTGCATTGCTGCAAAGGTTGACGGGGTGGGGGGTCAGCCTATCAGTGCTCAGACCATACGTTGCACGCTGCATCAAATTGGTCTGCATGTTGTCCCAGATGGTGTGCGAGACCCAGCAATGTGTTCTGTATGTAGCTGAAGCTACACACAGTACATACAATGCTTAGAAACACTTAGTGAAGCAAATTTTTGGACCAAGTTGGTCCAGGTGAACTACTGTATTTAAAGTGACATGAAATATGGACTTCAGTTTTAAATTGAAATATTGCCTGTAGGTTTTCTTTTCTAATTCTCCCCCATACCCAACTAGGTACCAAACTAAAAAGCACTTGTTAAAAATTCTGACATCTTAAGGGGTTGGAAAGGTTTGTGTTTTTTCACCTAAATGCATCCTATGCATTAAGGTGAAAAAACACCTGGCAATGACGGCCCCCTCCAGCCCCCTCGTTTACTTCCCTGAGCCCGTTCACCTGCTGTGCGCGTCCCCCGGCGTCCTCTTCTCCACAGGGTCTGGCCGTAGATTGGATAGATTGATAGCAGCGCAGCCATTGGCTCGCGCTGCTGTCAATCACATCCAATGACGCGGCTGCCGGGGGCGGGATGAGTCATACACTCTGTGTCTATGGACACAGCACGTATGACAGGTAGCGTGCACGCAAGCTAACCCCCTCGGGAGAGAGCTTCCCAGAGGAGGGTTAGCTATTGCAGGGAGGAGCCGAGACAGCCGTCGAGGTACCCCAGAACAGGAGGATCGGGGCCACTCTGTGCAAAACGAACTGCACAGTGGAGGCAAGTATAACGTTTTTTTTTTTTAAACAAACCCATACAACCCCTTGTTTACCATGGTACACTTATATATGTCTTGGTATTCAAATGGTAAAAACAATCTCTTGGCTGCTGCAGCTGTGAGCTTGGTATTGATTTATATACAGCCAGTCTATCTCTATGCTATAGTCTATTCTATCTCTACAGCAATGTAATACTTACCGTGCCAAACTCTGAATAAAAATAAAGCCCAAAAGAATGTTTTTGGAAAAGGAAGGCAGCCATGAAGAGGAGTAGGTTAAACAAGCCGACATATTTGGAATATCAAGTACAAGTCTAGACTAGCAATATAAACAAGACCCACACTTATGTTTCCCCAGTTACCAAAAATATTAGCTCTACTAGGTTAAAAAAACAAACAAAAAAACACCACCACACATACAGCAATTATCCAAAACATTTAGATACCTCTGTAAATACAACAATCTGCCTTATAAAGCTTTTGCTGATAAACAATAACTATTTTTTTGTCATTGGTTGTCCTCAAAGAACAACAAAATCCACAATATGGTGTGGTTTAAACTAACAATGTGCATTATAGAAAGTAAGAAAAATTATAAAAATGTATGCTGTATATTTTTAAATTGCTTGTTATTAGTGGATGCTGTGAGAGAATACACACAATTTTCTTTTTATTATTATATAAAAAGGGAGTTCATTACACTGCACAGTCAGTAGCTCAATAAACATTGTTGCAGAGGGCATTTACTACAGAAATTATTCAACATGAAATCTAGGACTAGCAAATGAAGGTCATAGAGTAAAATGAGCGCTCAACCTGTGGCCCTCCAACTGTTGTGGAACTACAAATCCCATGAGGCATTGCAAAGCTGCCAGTTACAAGCATGACTTCCAAAAGCTGAGGCATGATGGTTCACAACAGCTGGAGGGCCACAGGTTGAGCACCCATGGTAGGTTAAACAAAATAACTCATGGCTAGCTGCTCATGGTGGGAATTAGAAGAATGCAGTTCTCGGTTTAGCTAAATCATTTTTACATTAGTAAGATGCATAGTTTTTATGTTTCTTTATAGTCTCAAAACGTATCAATATTTTTTCATGTTAAGCCCTTCCTGCTCAGCCCCGGAGTCCCTTAACTGACCTATTACACTCTGGAAGGTTTGCCCGTTCCAGTGACCATTGTAATTGGCTGTCAGTTGTCACATGATCGTGAGCCGGTCCCGGCACCTTCTGATCATTACTAGAGACCAACAGCTGTCTCAGACAGCTTGGTCACTGTGCTGGAAGCGTAAAATGAGCATGCTCTCAGCACAGAAACTCTATTACCCATGGACACACATGTGCGGCAACAGCTAAAGTACACGTGCCATGACAAAAATGCGTAAGCTACCTTCCTCTGAAAACACTAAAGTTGCCTAGATATATTTAGCTTCGATCTTTAATGGTCACAGACCTGTATCAAGCATGCAGCAAATCAGAGAAAAGGTCAGACTTCCTCATCTATATCTATAGATAGATACACACACACACATTTTTTTGAAAAACGATCAATTCTAATGTACTGACAGGCTATCTAATTTTTTTGAGGCCCCAAAATTGCAGGATAGTACAAATACCCCCTAAATTACCTCTTTTGGGAAAGTAGACAGTCCAAGGTATTTAGTAAGAGGCATGGTGAGTTTTTTGAAGTAGTAATTTTTTGGAAAATGAAAATTAAATAAAAATTCACAATTTTTTTTTTTTTTTTTTTTTACATACGGTCATAAATTCAGTGCAGCATCATCAGATGACTCATGTGGCGGTGGTAACAAATATACGATTTGTGCCATATGCCTGCTATCAAAGGTATGGGTCCCTGGTTAAATCTGCCTGACTATGCATTTTATATGTACTACTTATGGAATGTGTGCTTTACTGACAGCAAAATAATCAAGATTTTTTTTTATTATTATTAAGTGGAAGTAAACTCTTGTTTTCAGCCAAGGAAGCTGCCATCTTGGTCTCTGTTTGATCTTCAACTGCCATGATGCTGCACATGTGATCAGTTATGACTCCAGCCATTGGATGGTTTGACAGTTTGGTTGAAAGCATAACAGATGTGACAGTTAGCCTTCCCGGCATTGCAGGAATGTAAAACATTTTTGAAACTTAAATCGATGGGTTTACCACCTCCGCTTTGATACACCGCACCAGCACCAAACCAAAACTCAAGAGGTGTAAATGTAGCCTTGGGGCACAATCATATTTCTGTGCTTATACAGTAATAGGATCTCTGCACATGAAATATCAACATGAAAATATGTATCAGCGCACCAGCAAAAAATATGAAAGCCACATCAAAATGTAAAGGGTATACTGAATTAAAATGTATACTTACTGAAAATACACTATAGTTTTCCTTTCTGATGCTAAAAGAACATAATCAACATCAGTAACAAGAGATGACAGACCACCAATACTCTAAATTCGTGATGCCCAAATGACAGCCTTCAGGTTTTCAAGTGTTGCTAATGATGTTAGACGAGCATAGCCTGGAGAAAAAAAAAAAAGCAACAAAAATCATTATAATAATAATTTTCACTACAAAGTTGAAAACTTCAAAGACTTCTAATGAAAATGTGTTGTGCAGGCACCAGCAGGGAAACTTCTTCCAAGATGCTATCAGTGCTACTATTTTACCTGTCTACCCATTTCTTCTTAGAGCTTGGAGCCTACAGCATTCTCTGTTGTCACATTTCCTACCAGATAACAGGAAAGTGATTCCAACATGGAAAGTTACTAGTTAATAAAACAAAAAAGTTCAGCCGCACATATGCATTGTGCAAAAAAAAAAATAGAAAATTTAATAAATAAATCAGTGCAAATTACCTAATACATAAGCAGTGTGTGATCATCATTCAATCCACAAGGTGCTAACAATTTCCGAGAAGAAAATTCATAAATAGAAGCTTGCCCACACATGGTTCGAATCTCAGCTGGTTGCTGCTGAACCAACCAAGATTCGAACAGTGTGTGTGGGCAGGTTGAACATACCAAGTTGATCAAATCGATCAACTTGGGTACAACCAGCCTGCCAGATTCACTTGCAATTATCACTAGCGGCTGCTATAGCCGCTAGCAATAATCACTGTTCTCCGCCCACCCCTGCTGGTAGCAATTGCTCGGCAGGAGGGATTCCCCGGTCAGCACTGTCTGTGTTGATGGGGGATCATGCTAATTTCTTTCCTGCAAGAAATAAATTTGCACGGTCTCTTGCCTGCCTAAGGTGTAGATAGGACACCTGCTAGATGCGCTGAATCAGATTCCCCACGAGTGTTTTTACATATATCAAATTGGGTTGATCATGTTACTTTTCCCAGCGTGTCCAAAAGTTTTGAGAACGACACAAATATTCATTTTCACAAAGTCTGCTGCCTCAGTTTTTATGATGGCAATTTGAATATACTCCAGAATGTTATGAAGAGTGATCAGATAATTTGCAATTAATTGCAAAGTCTCTCTTTGCCATGAAAATTAACTTAATCCCATAAACATTTCCACGGCATTTGTGAAGAAGGCTTCAGGGCGCCCAAGAAAGTCCAGGACCATCTCCTACAGTTGATTCAGCTGCGGGATTGGGTGAGCACCAGTGCAGAGCTTGCTCAGAATTGGCAGCAAGCAGGTGTGAGTACATCTGCACGCACAGCGACGTGAAGACTTTTGGAGGATGGCCTGGTGTCAAAAAGGGCAGCAAAGAAGCCAATTCTCTCCAGGAAAATCATCAGGTAAGACTGATATTCTGCAAAAGGTACAGGGATTGGACTGCGGTAAAGTAATTTTCTCAGATGAATCCCCTTTCTGCTAGTTTGGGGCATCCAGAAAAAACCTTATCCGGAGAAAAAAAAAAAAAAGGTGAGCGCTACAATCAGTCCTGTGTCATGCCAATAGTAAAGCATCCTGAGACCATTCGTGTGGGGTTGCTTCTCAGCCAAGGGAGTTGTGGGCTCACTCACAATTTTGCCTAAGAACACAACCATGAATAAAGAATAGTACACAAACATCCTTCGAGAGCAACTTCTCCCAGCCATCCAAGAACAGATGGTGATGATCAATGCCTTTTCCAGCATGATGGAGCACCTTGCCATAAGACAAAAAAGTGATAACCAAGTGGCTTGGGGAACAAAACATTGAAACTTTGGGTCCATGGAAACTCCACAGATCTTCATCTCATTGGGAACTTGTGGTCAACCCCCAAGAGGCAGGTGAACAAAAAAAAACCCCACGAATTCTGACATTGATTATGCAGGAATGGGCCACCATCAGTCAGGATGTGGCCCAGAAGTTTATTGACAGCATGCCAGAGTGAATTGCAGAGGTCTTGAAAAAGAAGGGTCAACACTGCAAATAATGACTCTTTTGCATAAATTGTATGCAATTGTAAATAAAAGCATTTGACACCTATGAAATGGTTGTAATTATACTTCAGTGTAATTTAGTAACATATTTATGGCTTTCTCTAACTCCAATTGATATGAAGAGTTTGCCAGCAAGCTATCATTGATGTACCGAGTTCGGTGATTGGGCTTTGGGACCAAGGAAGAACGGTTGTTACTACCACATTAAGATCTGACCAAGTGTATGGAATAATTTGTGAGTCTAGAACGAGAGCTGAGGTACTAACAGGAACAAAAAGATGATCTATGCGGGAAAATTGTTTATTAGAATAACAATAAGTGTATTGTCGTTTTGCAGGGTTATGTTTTCGCCAAGTATCAAGAAGAACATATTGGTTTATAAGCTTCTGGTAAGAATTTTTAGGTGCATTAAGTGGGGTTGGGGATTTGTCAAGGAATGGGTACAATACTTGGTTTGAGTCACCACCAATCACGAGAGTACCTATTTTATATTTTTCGATAACTGAAAAAAGATGGGAAAGACATGATACAGGATTTATGTTAGGGGCATAATAAGAGACGATCGTAATCTCACTATCTTCTAGTAATCCAGATAGGATCAGGTAGATACCTTCAGGGTCTTTGAGTTCTGTTTCTGGGATAAATGGTGTTGAGCGGTGAAATGCAATTAGGAAGGCGTGTTCGCATAGTACACGTGCAGAGCCCGCCAGGAAGCCGGCACCGCGCTGCGCTAATCACAGCCAGGGAGACATTTCCCGATCTCTGCAGCCCAGCATCAGGAAAGGTCTCCCTGTCTGTCATTAGCGCAGCGCGGTGCCGACTTCCTGGCGGGCTCTGCACGTGTACTATGCAAACACGCCGGAGCTCATCCTTAGCAATTAGTACTCCCATCTTTTTAGTATTACCCGAGGCTGTGTAAACTTGGGGATATTTGCGGCTAAAATATTTTGGTGCAGATTGTTGGATAAAGTGCATCTCTTGCAGGCAAACTACATGTGCTGATAATTTGGAAAATAATTTAAACGCTTTGGTGCGTTTCTGGGGAGAGTTGAGACCTTGTACGTTAAGCGTCAATATATTCAGGGAAGACATTATTATTATTATTATTATTATTATTATTATTATTAAGTGAAACCTAGTAGGAGGAAATTAGGTTTAAGGTCAGGTTTTTCCTCACTGAAGGGGAGGAGTTGAAAGATAGTTCAAATATTCTGTAAAATGAAAATATCCTAGAGAGTACAAATTAGGATCGAACAACGGTATTATAACATTATTATAGCTGTTTGAGAGAAGTTGCCTATAAAAAAAGGTAGATAAAAAAAAATATATAAAGGGGGGGGGGGGGGGGTAATCCGCGCTAACTCTAATATGTGAATACTCTAAAACCATATAAGGTAACAGAGTAGGTGAAAAAAGTGAGGGATATCATGTACATAATTAAATGTACATGAAAGTAAAATTATTTCTATTATGTTCAGGTGCTGCAAATAAGTGACTGGAATATACAGTTACAAATAAATGAAAAATAAGGAAAAAATGCGCAACCTCTGTGTAATAAATACAATACTATAAATTTGCAGCTAACATAGTGCTGCAATTTTGTGTATGTGAAACAACAAAAACTTTTCATAAAAAACAAAGTTCATGAGAGGGATGGCCGCTCAGGGTATTATCCTATGTTCCCCACATTAGAGATGGATGCAGGTAAGGATTCAACACTTCACAACTTGCTCAGGTAGAAAATAGATGTACAAACTGCTTACCGGATCAAACGGATCCCCATTACAGGGATCTTTTAAAGCTCGATATCCTTCACAGATCACTCGGATGATCAGGAACCCAGCAGCACATCCAGGAACTCCAAGGGACACTTCTACAGAAGCAGGAAAGGCCGAACCACCTTCCTGTTGCTCAGCTTGTCAGATCCCCCTCCAGATGTATTAGATTGTAAATTGGAAGTAAAATGAAAAAAAAACGCTTCATGGTGCAGTATTCTTAATTAAAGAAGATACCCAGGATTGCAAATAAAGGGCATTATACATAAAAGCGCCAAATGATTTAAACGGAAAAAAAGGATTCTCAGCTGCGGTGCAATCCGATCAGCTGGTGCATGGTGACATCAGGATCTTGCAGCTCCGGCGGGCGGAGTGATCCATGAAGGATATCGAGCTTTAAAAGATCCCTGTAATGGGGATCTGTTTGATCCGGTAAGCAGTTTGTACATCTATTTTCTACCTGAGCAAGTTGTGAAGTGTTGAATCCTTACCTGCATCCATCTCTAATGTGGGGAACATAGGATAATACCCTGAGCGGCCATCCCTCTCATGAACTTTGTTTTTTATGAAAAGTTTTTGTTGTTTCACATACACAAAATTGCAGCACTATGTTAGCTGCAAATTTATAGTATTGTATTTATTACACAGAGGTTGCGCATTTTTTCCTTATTTTTCAGAAAAAAAATATAAAATAAAAAAAGTGCTCCTATTTGGAGTAGGTATCCAATGAATGGTGTTCGAACACCAATCAGTGGATAAAAAATGTTCCAAAGAGTGAACAAATCTATGTTGGTCACTCAAGGAAAAGATGGAGGTGCAGTGGCTGTCCCCGGGACTACAACAGCCATCTAAACATTCAGTAAGAAAAAATTATTTGACCAACTAGTCATAATTATAAAATAGGTCTAATAAAACCTTTGAAAATTATGAGGTAAAAGGAGGATATATCCAACTAGTAGCTACAATATACAATTATAAAAAAAAATAAAAAATGTTTTTTAAAGAATAAAAACAAAATTATAAAATTAAACCTTTGAGTAGATTTGATATTGTAACAATGTATATATAGATAAAGCCATCTATCAAATCAACTAATCAATGGTAATCAACTTTGTTCCTGAGAAAAAATAGAATAACTTATCTAGACCTTAAAGCTATTCTTATATGGTATATCTAGTAAGAGTCCAAATATCAATAATAGGCCCCATTAATGAAACTGCTTGAAAAAGCCCTTATAAAATTTGAAGCGGAGGTCTGCCAAATTATTATTTTTTTTAAAACTCAGCAGCTACAAATACGGCAGCTGATGACTTTTAAAATATGGACACTTACCTGTTCAGCGCGCCCACGATGTCGGCACCCGAGGCCGACCCGTGCCACGGTCCTCGGATGCTGCCACTGCCATCTTCGGTAAGGGAATCAAGAAATGAAGCCTTGCAGCTTCACTTCCCGGTTCCCTACTGCGAATGCGCGAGTCGCTCTGCGCAATCGAAATGGTCCCTCCTGTTATCTGGGACCCGTGCGTTTCCCAGAAGACAGCGGGGGGAGGGGCGTAGCTCCCGCGGGAGTCTATGCCCGGAAGTGGGTGGAAATACCTGTATTATACAGGTATCTGCATCCCCCTCTCCCCTGAAAGGTGCCAAATGTGACACCGGAGGGGGGTTCCGAAAAGCGGAGGTTCCATTTTTGTGTGGACCTCCGCTTTAAGAAACTTTGAATTGAAAATATAAAGTAATAGAAAACTAATTAAAAAAAAAAAAATTAACAAAATTAACCACTCAAGCCCGGACCATTTGGCTGGCCAAATACCAGAGCACTTTTTGCGATTCGGCACTGCGTCGCTTTAACTGAAAATTGCATGGCTCCGTGCGACGTGGCTCCCAAACAAAATTGACGCCCTTTTTTTCCCACAAATAGAGCTTTCTTTTGGTGGTATTTGATCACCTCTGCGGTTTTTATTTTTTGCGCTATAAACAAAAATAGAGCGACAATTTTGAAAAACAAAAAAAAAGCAATATTTTTTACTCTTTGCTATAATAAATATCCACAAAAAAAATATATAAAAACATTTTTTTTCCTCAGTTTAGGCCGATGCGTATTCTTCTACATATTTTTGGCAAGAAAAATCGCAATAAGCGTTTATTGGTTTGCGCAAAAAATTATAGCGTATACAAAATAGGGGATAGTTTTATGGCATTTTTATAAATTTTTTTTTTTTTTTACTAGTAATGGCGGCGATCAGCGATTTTTAATCGTGTCTGCGACATTATGGCGGACACATCGGACACTTTTGACGCCATTTTGGGACCATTGTCATTGATACAGCGATCAGTACTATAAAAATGCACCGATTACTGTAAAAATGACACTGGCAGTGAAGGGGTTAAGTGTGTCCTAGGGATATGTTCCAACTGTGGGGGGAGGTGGGCTACGTGTGACACGACACTGATCACCGCTCCTGATCACAGGGAGCTGTGATCAGTGTCCTGTCACTAGGCAGGTGGGGAAAAAGGGATTTTTATAACAGCTTACCTGTAAAATCCTTTTCTTGGAGTACATCACGGGACACAGAGCGACTTAGTCATTACTAATGGGTTATATAGATTACCTTCAGGTGTTGGCACTGGCCAATTCCAAACCGGAAGTACCCTCCCCTATATAAGCCCCTCCCATCCGGGAGCACCTCAGTTTTGTAGCCAAGCAATAAGTGTCCCAAAAAGAGGGGTGGGAGCTCTGTGTCCCGTGATGTACTCCAAGAAAAGGATTTTACAGGTAAGCTGTTATAAAAATCCCTTTTTCTTTTTCGTACATCACGGGACACAGAGCGACTTAGTCATTACTAATGGATAAGCTGGGCGCCATCAGGCATGAGGATCTTTTGCGGCCTGCAACACACTGCGCCCAAAGGCGACATCCTCCTGACTTCTAACGTCTACCTGGTAGAATCTAGTAAACGTGTGTACCGAAGACCATGTTGCGGCCTTACATACTTGAGCCAGGGAGGCCTGGTGATGCACTGCCCATGAAGTTCCAACTGCTCTTGTGGAGTGCGCCCTAACTTTGAACGGAGGCGGTCTCTTTCTCAAGCCATAGGCTTGTATTATGACCTGTCGAATCCACTTGGCTAAAGTGGATTTTGATGCTGCCTGACCCTTTTTAGGGCCTTCCGGCAGAATAAACAAAGTATCCGTTCTGCGAATCTGAGCAGTGGCTTTTAGATAAGCTTTAACTGCTCTTACTACATCCAAGGAATGTAATAACTTTTCCTCTACCGAGCTAGGTTTGGGGAAAAAAGAAGGAAGAACCACATCTTGGTTCAAATGAAACCTCGATACCACCTTAGGAAGAAAGGCTGGATGAGGACGTAATACTACTCTGTCCTTATGGACAACCAGATATGGCTCCCTACAGGACAAGGCGGCTAATTCCGATACTCTTTTAGCCGAACAAACGGCTACTAAGAAAATCAATTTCCTGGTGAGAAGAACCAAGGAAATGTGTTGCAATGGTTCAATCGGTTGTTTCTGTAGAACTGACAGAACCAGGTTTAAGTCCCAAGGACATATGGGAATACTAACCGGAGGGCTAATACACATCACTCCTTGTATGAAAGCTTTGACTAGTGAATGCGAAGCCAAGGGCCTTTGAAAAAATATTGACAAGGCCGAAATCTGACCCTTGATAGTACTCAAGGCCAGCTTCCTATCTACAGCCCACTGTAGGAAGTCCAAAATCCTCCCTATCACGTACTTACGTGGATGCCATTTCTTGGCCTCACACCACGTAATGTACGCTTTCCAGATCCTATAATAGATCTGCCTGGATACCGGCTTCCTGGCATTGATCATGGTAGATACCACAGAATTAGAGAGCCCTCTCTTTTTCAGAATGTGGGCTTCAATAGCCAGGCCGTCAAACCTAGGGCTGGTAAGGAAGGGTGGTATATCGGTCCCTGCGACAGCAGGTCCGGACGATGTGGGAGGGTCCAAGGACTCCTCACTGACATTTTTACAATCTCTGCGTACCATGCCCTTCGGGGCCACGCTGGAGCCACCAGAATCACTGGTTTCTTTTCTACCCTGATTCTGCGGAGTAATCGCGGTAACAATTGTGGCGGTGGGAATGCATATATCAGCTTGAACTGATCCCAAGGGAACACTAGGGCATCCGAGCCGCAAGCTAGAGGATCCCTTGTGCGAGACACAAATCTGTCCACCTTTGCGTTGAATCTGGATGCTAGCAGATCTACATCCGGTGTTCCCCACCGCTGGCATATTGCCTGGAAAACCTCGGGGTGAAGAGACCATTCCCCCGGGCATAATTGTTGGCGACTTAAAAAGTCCGCTTACCAATTTTCCACTCCTGGGATGAAAACCGCGGATATGGCTGGGACATATTTTTCTGCCCACTCCAGGATGCAATTTGCTTCCCTCTGGGCTGCACGACTCCTGGTGCCACCCTGGTGATTGATATATGCCACTGCTGTGGCATTGTCTGATTGAATTCTGACAGGGGACCCTTGGAGTTTGGATGTCCATGCTACTAGGGCATACCGGGCTGCTCGTATCTCTAAGAGATTGATGGGCAGGGCCTTTTCTGCTTCTGACCACTTGCCCTGGAGAGACCATTGCTCCAGTACTGCCCCCCAGCCTATGAGGCTGGCATCTGTAGTGACTACCTTCCAAGAAACCGGACTGAAGGGTTTCCCTTTTTCCAGATTCTGGGGCACCAACCACCAATGGAGGCTCTTGCGAACGGAAGGGGACAGGGACATTGGTAAGTCTAAAGCCTGAACTTTTTTGTTCCAGGCTGACAGTATGGCCCGAATGAAGCCACCATTTTTCCCAGCAGCCTCATGCAGAGGCGTATGGATGGTTTTCTTTTTGTACCCACTAAGTGGGTCAAATCTTTTAAAGACGACACCTTCTCTGGAGGTAAGAAAATCTTTCTCTGATTTGAATCCAGCCTTAGCCCCAAGTATTCCAGACTTTTGACTGGTCTTAGAGCTGACTTGTCCCGGTTGATAATCCAACCGTGATATTCCAGATACTTGATTGTCTTGTGAATAGCTACTTCCAGCTTTTCCACTGAGTGGTCTATTAGTAGCAGGTCGTCTAGATATGCCATTATCGTTACACCCTGTGTTCTTAGATTGGCCAATAATGGGGCCAGAATTTTTGTGAACACTCGTGGTGCTGTGGCCAGACCGAAAGGTAAGGCTCTGAACTGAAAATGGCGCCCTTCTACTGCAAAGCGTAGAAATTTCTGGTGGGCCGGAAAGATGGGAATATGCAGATAAGCATCCTTTATGTCGATCGAGGCTAACCATTCCTGCCCTTGTAGGGCGGTGGCCACCGATCAGATCGACTCCATCCGAAAAGTCCTGATATTTAGGAACTTGTTTAGCCCTTTTAGATTTAATATGGGCCTCACGTCCCCATTTGGTTTGGGGACTGTGAAAAGGTTCGAGTAAAACCCGAATCCGCTTTCTTCCAGGGGAACCTTCATGATTACACCTTGGAGCAATAGTTGTTCTAGTGCCAGAAGGAGGGATCCTCTCTTCTGGGGATCTCTTGGCACGTTTGACCTCATAAATTGGGCAGGAGGAGTGCCTTTTAACTCCAGCTTGTATCCCAGACTTACTGCGGAGAGCACCCATCTGTCTCTGATGGTGTCCCGCCAGGTCTCTGTGAACAACTGAAGTCTTCCCCCCACCCGATTGAGTGGGGGCAACGCTTCATGCCTTGGGGGGAGGTTTTGTACCTCTCTTGATCCAGGGCTTCTTGTTACCCTGTGATTGTCCCTGATTTCTGCCCCCTGAATTTGACCGCGGAGGCCGTCGGAACTGCTTCACAGCCGATGTGCCCGGGACTGGAGAAGTAGGCCTAAAAGAAGGACTTCTACCCTTGTTCTTAACCGGTAAGAGTGAACTTTTACCGGCAGAAATTTTCTGGATATATTTGTCCAGATCTTCTCCAAATAAGCGTTCTCCATGAAATGGGAAGCTAACCAGCAGTTTTTTACAGGGAGCTTCAGCAGACCAGTTTTTGAGCCACAGAAGCCTACGTATATGTACTATAGACAGCGTAAAGCGGGAGGCCTGTTGGATTGTATCCTTTATGGCGTCCACCGCAAAACACAAGGCTCTAGGCAGGTCAGCTAGGGCAAGAGCCTGCTGATCTGGTAAGTCCCTTAAGACTTGTTTCAACTGATCTTTCACTGCTTGGCAGACTCCAATCGCTGCTACCGCAGGTTGTGTCACCATGCTTGCTGTAGAGAAAGCAGATTTTAGTAAAGACTCCAATTTTTTATCTATTGGGTCTTTGAACATTGGAACATTATCTACTGGACATGTCAGTGATTTGTTAACAGAAGAGATGGCTGCGTCCACTGTAGGGACCCTCCATTTTTTTATGAACTTATCCTCCATGGGATAGATCACCGGAAATCTCTTGGGGGGAGCAAATATTTTATCAGGATGCTCCCAATCCTGGTAAATAAGCCCTTCTAATAAAGGGTGGATTGGGAAGGAACAGACAGCCTGGGGAGCTTTTAGCGACCCCAGCGAGGAAACCGTAGTGGATGGTGGTTCCGCCAGAGGCATTTTAAATGCTGATCGGACCATGTTAGTCAGAGACTGAACCCATAATCTTTCAGCCTGAGATGCTGAGAAAGGTTCTTCCACTGTTGATTCCTCCATAACTGAATCAACCTCATCCTGATCCCCTTCAGGTAGGTCGATCTCTGTGTGGGGCTGTTCCTCCACTAACAGGCACTCTGAAGGAGGAGACGGAGATCGGACGCGCTTTTCCTGTGACAGGGAAGCAGCGATCAATGCTGTTAATCTCTCTTCCAATCCTCCCAGAGTTGAGGATAAAACCTCCTCTGTTATATATACAGGAGCAGGTGGACTGGGGACAGCCGCAGCACCAGGCACTCCTGCGGGGTTTCTACGGCTACTGACCTCTGAATTCTCAGGGGAGATTGGTGCAGTACAAGCATGCCCAATATCCTCAGAGCCCGATGGAGACCCCTTTGGCTTCCTGGAAGACCTATTTCCGGAGCGTCTGGACGACATATCCTTTAAGCACAAAGCTGAGGTATTCCCGTCGTCATACACCAATTTTTGCTGGTAATAGTCTAACACAGTTGCTGCTATATACCAGCTGGTGTCCACTAAAGTGCCTTTCTATGGGGATGCCTGCATCAACCACCTCTGTGTGCCACTGTTTGTTGCTAGCTCTGTTTGCATCCAGCTGACACTTGTACTGTGTCTTTTAACCATGCTGGGACGCCTGCACATGCGCAGAAGCTCCGCGGCGCGCATCATCCACCCGCCCCGCCCCTTTTTTTTCATAGGAGGCGCGTGCACGCGCCCGCGCGCCATTGGCGCCCTTTTCGAAATCAAACAGGGACTAGGAGCCAGGGCCCTTTTTGCCGGAGGGCCTGTGCGGTGGATGAGCGCAGCAACAGGGCAGAGAAACTTACCAACTGCCTGGATCTTTTGACTTGAGAAAACCAAAGATCCACATGACAAGAAAAATGGACTACAGCGGCCTCTAGTGGTTTAACACAGGTACAGCGGTCCCTTTTTTTTTTTTTTCTTGACTACTATTAAAATTTTACATTTTCAGTAGTTACAGGCAAACACAGATATTAGCGGGAATACCGTTAGGTAACAGACAGAAAGACAAATTAGGCTTGGGGGTCCCCCAATAGAACCAAGTTCCTGGGGGCCCCCACTTACCTGATCCCCGTCGCAGGACTTTGTTTGGTCCACAGAAGTCCAAACTTCACCTATCACGGCAGGCATTGTAATTAAACCTTCAGGGACCGGGTTCCCAAGGATTCCACTCCCCTGGACCTGTATAGCACCCTGCACAGACAACATCTTGGTCGTGGGTATGACCAGAGCTCTGGATCCCAGGGTCCAGCCCTCCTAAGAGAGGCATTACAGGCAAAACCTTGCTCTTCTGCTGCAAGGCCTGGGTACCGACCGTTTAGCTATGAAGCTTTTTTGGTGGGATCCGGAACAGCTTACTAAGGCCCAAAAGAACCTGTACGCAAGCCCAGTGAAAACACATGTTACTCTTTGGCCAACACCTTAGACACTGGCAAAAAACTGAGGTGCTCCCGGATGGTAGGGGCTTATATAGGGGAGGGTACTTCCGGTTTGGAATTGGCCAGTGCCAACACCTGAAGGTAATCTATATAACCCATTAGTAATGACTAAGTCGCTCTGTGTCCCGTGATGTACGAAAAAGAAATGCTTGTTTACATTAGCATTTCCCAGTTCCTCCTCTCTGTGAGACGATCGCGGGTATCCCCGCGGACATAGAGTCCGCGGGAGGGACCTGCGGTTGGACTCATGGAGGGTCGGTCGCACACCCACAATGCCGCATCTTTTTTTTTTTTTCACAAAATACACAATGCCACATCTTAAAGGGGGCGTACAGGTACGTCCATCTGCCCAGCCGTGCCATTTTATCGACGTATATCGTCGTGTGCTGGTCCTTAAGTGGTTAAAAATGTATGTATGTATGTATGTATGTATGTATGTATGTATGTATGTATGTATGCATGCACGCACACACACACACATATACTGTATTTATCGTCGTATAACACGCACTTTTTTCCCCCTTAAAATCAGGGGAAAATCGTGGGTGCGTGTTATACGCCGATATTCCGCCGATTCCCCTGCTGAAACGAGCGAGAGGAGCGAGCGGAGCCGAAGCCGAAGTACACTCGGCTTTACTCGGCTCCTCTCGCAGTCCCGCCCATCTCTGACTGCGCCGCTGACATAGAGAAAGCCGAGTGTACTTCGGCTAGTCTCGGCTCCTCTCGCAGTCCTGCCCCTGACTGTGAGCAGAGCCGAGTCTAGCCGAAGTACACTCGGCTTTCTCTGTCAGCGGCGCAGTCAGTGGAGATGGGCGGGACTGCGAGAGGAGCCGAGTCTAGCCGAAGTACACTCGGCCCCGCTCGCTCCTCTCCACATAAATCGGCGCCAAATTTAAAAAACGCAGAGACTGACACTGCTGCAAAGGCACTGGGCAAGGCTGCAGATGGACAGATGGACACTGGGCAAGGCTGCATGCTGCATTTAAATGTAAGTTTTTTTTCCCTTGAATTTCCCTCCTAAAAGTTTTTTTCCTTAAAATTCCCTCCTAAACTTGGGGTGCGTGTTATACGCCGGCGCGTGTTCTACGCCGATAAATACGGTATATATATATATATATATATATATATATATATATATATATGTAGCGGGGTGTTCCCCTTTAATGCAGAGAGACAAGAAGTTCCAGGTGAGAGGTGAGTCGGGAGGAAGTAAAGAGACATTATGGAAGTGAAAGCAGAGGAGAGAGAGACTACATCTCCCAGTACATCTTGCAGCACCCAGGGTGCATTGCTCCAGAACAGAGACTGCTGGGGCAGACTTTATAAAGGGGAGGCGGAGTTTTGGTCGGCCTCTTTGGATACCCCTCTCCTAGCAAGAGGATCTCTGTGCTGAACTGCTGTGTGCACAAGGCCTGAAGCCTGGGCCGTGTGCTCCTTTCCAAAGAGCCCTCTGCCAGCCTAGCAGAGCCTTAGAGACATCTAATCCTCCTTGCTGCAGTACACCAGAAGGATTGAAGACTTGGATGTCGGTGGATTCCTGTTCCTAGACGAATCGATGGAGGAAAGGGACTTGGACTTGTCCAGGTGGTGAGAGCTGTTTAAAGACAGATACTTTATCTTTACTATTCGTTGGGATTACAAAGTTGTTCTTCAAGTGCACCACCGAGAGATTGCTAGCAAATATTGTTTCACTGAACTTCCATTTAGATCAGTCAGGCCTGACTGCATAGGTAGACATTGCTGGGTGTTAGTCTACCCATGAGGGGAAGTAGCTGTAAAAGGGCAGCGCTAGAGTTGCATAGCAATACTTTATTATTCTGATTACTCTGTTTATCTTTATTACTGTTTGTTGCAGGGATCTGCAACTTGTTATACTGTTGTTTATTACTTGCCCATTAGCCTCAGTAAAATATCTGGGTAAAGTACATTTGGTGTCAGTTCCGCTTACTTTAATAGGAGTTTTAAAGTATATTCTGTGTATGTTTGTTATAGGACTGCGTCACCAACAGTTGCGATCACGCGGTCCTATCTCTCTATCACCAGCTGTGCCACGGGAGGTTAGAGCCGATTGCCGGGGGTTGACAGCGGTGCACTGCAGGGCCCAAATCAATATCAGCGGCTCTCTTAACTGGGGGTAGCGCTACATAAATAATTTCTATGACAGTATAATATATATATAAGTGCATAAACTCCACTCAATATCATCTCTAGGACATCAGATACAGATATGTTACCATGTGCAATGCAAAAATTATGGAAAACATCTTAAGGAGATTGAAACATAAGTATCACCCCTATTAGAAAGCATCAGTCTGTAATATCTTCTTCAGGTGGGAGGAGAAGCAAAGCGACCTCTTTTGTGCGGGCTAAGCGGAGACTGACCCGTCCAAGTATTTGCTGATTTTTGAGGTTGTTGTGCAGATGAAGAATTCTTTCCATGTTTAAGCCCATCTATTGTAGTTGTGGGTTCTCTAATGACAAAAAGTTAATTTGTCGATTTGCAGGTATAGTAAGTTCCCTTATAGAGAAGCGCAGGCAGAAGGGGAACCCCCATCGATATGATATACGATGGTATTTGAGAAGTTGCAAGTGTGGTTTCATCTGTTTGCGTTTAATTAGCGTTAATTGAGATAAATCTTGAAAAATTTGACATTTGTGTCCTTGAAAAATAAGGGATTCTTTATTTCTTGCAGCTTCCATTAATTTTTCTTTAGTGCGAAAATAGTGCATCTTCACTCTTTACGTGAGGTTGGGGCCCTGTGGATTCTGTCCATTTCTAGACGTTCAATTGGGATAGATGGAGCTAGTTCTTGGAAAAGTGCTGTCAAGGTTGACTAAGTCTTCAATTTCTTCAGAAATACGTATTCGTAAATTCGATCGTCTAGCCCTATTTTTTAAATCTTCTAGTCGGTTTTGCAGGATAAAATAATCATCTTTAAGGGTTTCCAATTCTTCTGTATGTGTTGATGTAGTAATGTCAATTTCATTCACCCTCTGCTCCAAAATAGATGTGTGTCTGTCTACCTCACGAGTAAGTTTGTCAGTAATGGCATCTGAGGTAATCTGCAGTGCCTTATGTAATACCCTTTCAAACTGGGTAAGCAAGTTAGGGCCAATTGCAGAGTGTTGCAGGGCTTTAGAGGTCATTCCTGTATCTATAACAGGCTCTCCGTTTTGTGCTGAGGGAGACTTGTGCTGCTTCTGTGTGCCCAGCTGTGAGGTGAGGTGAGGCTGTGCTGCCGCCATTTTAGATGCAGCTTTTGTCAGTGATTCCTGTGGTTTTACCGCTTTAAGTTTAGGATTTTTGCGTGGTATACATGCCCTCAAAATATGCTCCTGTACTTCAGGGATAATGTAGACACTGTGGGGATAATTTTTACCCGGTATGGCTCATTACATCAGGCTGTCACGTGCCGGTCGGTGCGGAGCTCTAGGTAAACATGTCTTACCTAGACGGCTTTGCGCATGCGCCCCCCCGAAATATTTTTCGAAACTTCCACGGCACACCTGCAAATCTTCCGCAGCACACAGTTTGAGAATCACTTATCTAATGGGAGTAGTTTCATCATTCTCAATCGGCTGTGGCACCTGCAGGGCACTATTGAGGAAAGCTCCTGGGCCTACATCCCTTTAGACGTGTTCCTATTGGGAGTTTCTCACCAAAAATGACATTTTTGTTGCAGGAGATACCTGAAATCTGACTTGTATCTTAGTGCAGACTTCAGGGAAAATCGGTGAGCCAATCACACAAGCAGGAAATTAGGTTTCTGGGGTGTGTTCAGTACACATTCTGTGTACAGAACAACTCCAGGTAGCCATATTGCATTTTTCTGAAAATTAAAGCGGCTGCTGATTGAAAAGGAATGGTAATTTTTAATAACATTCAATTACAATATGTGTCGCAATTGTATACGCTATATTTTTTCGCCATCTTTTTTTCCCCCCACGAAAGTGGAGTTACCCTTTAAGTATAATTTTTAGTCAGTAGAAGATAATGTGAAATGCAGAAATTTGGATGAAAAGTCCAAAATAAAACCGTTTCCTCCACAAACATTAATGGAATTGAAACTTGAAGTTTAATTTCTATTTATCCACGTAGACAGCTTAGTGGTTGCACAAACATGAAGATTTGTATTAAAGTGTAAGGTCACCTTTACAGAAAAATCTGTGAGGTGAACTTACACAGGACCCCCTCCTCACCCACCCCCCCCCCCCCGTCCCGCAGCACGTTGATTTCCTGTTCTCAGCCCTGCTATCGCCGCCTCACCGAATCGGGGCTTTGAAATCCCCTCGTCATTCTCTCTACTTCTTCCCCCTGACAGGACGGGCTACGCGGGATCTGACTGTCACACTTCATCTCATTACAGTGAAGTGCGTTGTGCAGAAAAATGCAGCATTGTAGTGTGAACAGGGCACGTAGAAAACAATTATTTTCAATGTGCCCTAGCCCTGGGGGTGTCATTAACTTTATATTGACACCCGCAGCGTGAACTGCCTGCGAGGGAGATGCGATGCAGGAATCGCGCTGGTTCCTGCATCCCAATAGTGTGAACCCAGGCTAAGAGGGGTTGTAAACCTTAGTGTTTTTTCACCTTAATGCATCCTATTCATTAAGGTGAAAAAACTTCTGCCAGTGACCGGCCCCCCATTTTACTTACCTGAGCTCCTTCATTCACTCGGCGGAGACGCGCTCTCCCTCTCTGCACGGGGTCCCGGCTCTTGATTGGATAGCAGTACAGCCATTGGCTCCCATTGCTGTCAATCAAATCCAGCGACGCAGGCGCCGGGGCCGAGTCCAGCATTCATATCTGTGGACGCAAATGCTGGACTCGGGAGCGCGCCCGCAAGGTAACCCCCTGGGGGAGCGCTTCTCTTAGGGGGTTATCTGATACGAGGAGTCGGGAGAGCCGCCGAGGGACCCCAGAAGTCGAGGATCGGGGCCATTATGGGCAAAACGAGCTGCACAGTGAGGTAAGTATGACATGTTTGTTATTTAAAAAAAATTAAAAAATCATGAAGCCTTACAACCACTTAAAGCTAAGCTCCAGGATAAACAAATATTGTCTGAATACAAGAGGCATGAATATTCTTCTGTAATTCTTGATGTGCTTTGTGCATTTCTTCCAGAACTGTGTAACAACCAAGTATGAAACTTTGCCTCTGTGCAGGAGCTTCCTGTAGTAAAGACCGCTCACTGTTGCTCCATCTCCTTGTACAGAGTGACTGGTCTTGTCTCTGCCCCCTCCCCGTAGTTTTCTGCAGACAGCATGTAGTGGGTGGGCCTGTTGGGTCCCTCCCACGGCTCTTCTGTCTGCACAGGCTATGTACAGCACAGTACACAGGTCACATCTGGGTTTGCTAAAATATTTGTTGCATACCACATTGACCTACATCCTTGTTGGCTATAAAGAAATATAATTAAATTAAAGCTTTTGTACCTGGAGTTCAGCTTTAAATAAGATTGTCCTTGATGTATTAGTACGATTCAGTGATGATCAGACCAAATTTAGTAATCACACATTCTGAAAATCAGATATAAAAAAAAAGTTTGATAAAATTTGGATTTAACTAAATTCAGACCCTAACCTTCAGAAATAATAGTAGATTGTTGCTGTGCTTTAATACATTTATGATTACAGGAATCTTCCTGAGCAAAGCTCATATGTCTCACGTGCCGGGCTCAAAGGAGAGTTTGTTATTTTACATCAAGTTATTATATTTTCAACATGTTATAAAATTACCATCCACACATTTTAAAAATTAATGTTCTTGGAGTACTAATGTGGACTTATACTGTGTGTTAATAGCCTAAATAGTTAAAACAATCCAAAAAAAAAAAAAAAAAAAAAAAAAAGGGTAGCTGTATAAACAGACGAGAGAAATCTGAACTCCAAGGTACAGATTGTACTGCAAACCCTGCTCAGACATGTTTTCAGTGTACTCTGTTAATGCATGTTTAACCAGTGACTCTGCACTACTTGAAATTTGTTAGTATTCATAGATTGGAAAGAAAGTTGACAGTTCCTACTGCTGATTCAAACTGATATTCAATAAGTGACTATTTAAAAATGAAGAATGGTTGCACTAGGTGCCAGAATATAATCAAAAATAAAATACAGTAACTTTAAAATGATAGCAGCACTAACTAAATACCCACATACATATATCAATAATACAAAGAAATAAATAAATTAAGTGAAAATACATAAAACCAGTGCTGAGATTATTATATATATATATATATATATATATATATATATATATATATATATATATATATATATATATATATATATATATAATAAACACCATCATGCAGGGGCGGATCCAGGGGGGGGGGCAACAGGGCAATTGCCCACCCCCCCCCCCCCCGAGACCATCTGTCACACTCACTTGCTCTGTTTTTTGTTTTTTTTTGCGCCCGATCTCCTGGACTTTGGGAATGCGGTACTGGCCGGCCGTATGTCCCCTGGACCCCAAACTTGGCAAGTGTGCAAAGTTTGTTGTCTGGGGGAACTACGGCCGGGGAGAACCGATTTTTCAAAGCCGGCACTCCTTCCATAGACACCCATGTTAAACATCAGTCTAGTCATGGGCACAGTGAAGCATGGGCACAGTGAGGCAAAGTGAGGCACAGTGAGGCATGCAGATGGACACCCTAGGTTTATACTCGAGTCCATACGTTTTCCCAGTTTTTTGGGGTAAAATTAGGTGCCTATATTCGGGTCGGCTTATACTCGAGTATATACAGTACTTGTTCTGCGGCTGCCGCTGCCTCTCTGAGTCTCTCTCTCAGTTTCTCACATCAGCCGATCAGCGGCGCAGAGAGAGAGAGAGAGAGAGACTCGTCTAATGTAGTTACGCGGCGCCCTGACACGATACCAGGAGCGGAGGAGGAGGTGGGTGGAGCTTCTTCCCTGCACTCGTTGCTAACGCCTGGGCCGCTTGGCGTCTAGCAACGAGTGACGTCAGTGAGTCATGTCGGGCCGTTCTGCGGGCAGGTGCGATAGCGTGCAGCTCCACAGATGGGTAAGAAAGCGGGCGGCTCCGCTTGCAGTGACTTCCGCCCTCACTGTGCAGGCAGCAGAAAGATTACATTATCTCTCTGCTGCCTGACTCTGGGACACAGCAAGAGACAACCAAAACTACACCTTAGCAGGCAAGTTAGTGACAATCCGCAAGGTGTGGCAAGTGACAATCCGCAAATTGTGTCAGGTGACGTGGCAAATGACTATCTGCATCTGGTGGCAGGCAAGTGACAATCAGCAAGGTGTGGCAGGCGACGTGGCAAGTGACAATCCGCAAGGTGTGGCTAGTGACAATCCGCAAGGTGTGGCAGGTGATGTGGCAAGTGACAATCCACAAGGTGTGGAAAGTGACAATCCACAAAATGTGGCAGGTGACGTGGAAAGTGACAATCCGCCGCAATGGTGGCAAGTGACACACTCGGGGCTTCCACGGATTCTGCGTTGAACGATTTAATTTTATATTACAATGTAATAATAGAAATAATGCGCTTCAATCATCCTGACACCATAACAACCATGGTGCCAGGATGATTGAAGCGCCGACACCAGCCATTTACCCGATAAATTTCCCACAAAAAAAAAAAAAAAACATTTTTTGGCAGTGCCCCTCCCGAGAAAAGACTCTGGATCCGCCCCTGCCATCATGTGAAGATGGATTCATTCATAAATACCCAGACACAATACATTGTCAAAGTGCTCAGTGCAAAAACAGTCCAACAAAGAAGGCTTAGGCCCCTTTCACACGGACGGCAAAATTGCCGCAGTAAAAAGCATGTTTTTGTTCTGTGAAATTCAAGGCTTCAGGCACTGCGATTAGCTGCATTTGTACATTGCGATTAACTGCGTTTACATGCGGCTGCGTTTAGCTGAGGTTGACCATTATTGTCATCTCCATAGCAACCATTTTTATTTTGATGCACTGTTGTTTTTTTCTTTTGTTCACGCTGCTATCCGCAGTTGACGCAAAAGACTGCGATTACCTGCGGTTATGTGCATATAGCCAGAGGAGGGCTGGCGACCTTAGGCCTGGGGGGCAAGTCCAGTCAAGTGGCCCATTGAACTGCCAAATCAGCTCACCATCCACGGCCCACCTGGTTTTTCAATGCAGCCTCATCAGTGCAGCCAACTCCAGTGCCCATCAATGCAGCCTCATCAGTGCAGCCAACTCCAGTGCCCATCAATGCAGCCTGATCACTGGGGCAGGTTACATGGGGTGTATGGGGGGGGGGAGATGGGGGGTCAGCTAGGGGTGTCAGGGTCTCTCACCTCAGCGATCTCAGCTCAGCAGGTCCTTGCATGCCACGGTTTCTTGGGGGGGGATAACGCTCCTGATCCTGGGGTCAAGTTGCAGCCAGCGCCCAGCCCTGCGACCCGACTCCCTGGCACGCCCTGCCTCTGCCTGCTTCCAAGAATCCGGTCCCAGGGAGTTGTAGTTTCCTCTGTGCTGCTGTGTTTTCCACCCACCAGAAGCTTGAGTGCGGATTATAACTCCCGGAATGCAACAGCTAGTGGTAGGCCGCCAAGGCCATGCCCCCGGCCCGACTTCCTAGACCAGAATAAAAAAGAAAAATGGTAGCAGGCAGCGGCTGCCGGCCATTTTGAACATAAGTTAGGGCGGCCTGGGAGGCAATTGCCACAATGCCCCCTGGCCCAGCCCTCCCCTGCATATAGCTGCGCTACATCGCACCTGGACGCATTAAATTCTATTTTTTCTATTCGCACCAAACCGCATGTAACGAAATCGCAGCTAAACGCTGTGTGTGAATGGGGCCATAGGAAGGCATGGTGTGCTTTTAGCTGCAATAGAAAACTAGAAAATCTGCAGCTAAAAGCACCATTCTATCCGTCCGTGTGAAAGGGGCCTTAGTGCCAACAGTTCATAAAATTGATGAGTGTGTTGCCCAAATCTGATAATCCTGTGGGAATGTACCCCACTTCATACACAGGTGCACACCCCATTCACAAGCCGCTTACTGACAGCTAAGACCTCAAAAGTGAAGGTCTGGCTGCACTTTGGGAGAAATCCCCACTGGGATGGAAGGATGACAGTCCAGGGTTCAGAAATAGGGTTTCCAAAGCAATCCACAGAAAAGCTCAAGAAGATTAAAGACAAAAAAGGAGTGACTCCACCAGTTTATTAAAGCGATTGTAAAATGCTGGACCTGCAAGATAAAAGGTATAATGTGCTAGTATGCATCGCATACTAGCACATTATGTTAAACGTACCTTAAAATGAAGCCCTCCCGCACCGAGATCTCAGAGCTGCAATGGGTTCCCATCTTCACCTTACTTGCTTCCAAGTTTGCAGACTCCTGCTCTGTGACTGGCCGCATGGGAGCCGCTGATTACGGCACAGGGTTCAGAAGGAACGGAATGGCTGGCTGTTCCCTCAGAGCGCATGCGCCAGTGATGTCACTGGCTGCATGTAATGTAAATATCTCCTAAACGGTGCAGGTTTAGAAGATAATTTTACACTACCTATAGGTGAGCCTTATTATAGGCTTACCTGTAGGTAAAACTTATAGAGGAAAGTTTACTTCCTCTAAGTAATAAACTACCTCAAGTTCATAAGACTCTTTACTAGATTGACATATCTCAGTTTCCTTGAATGCCGGGCAAATGCAATTCTTAACCAACATTCAAACTAGACAGTATGATAAGAAAAACACACACACACACACACACACACACACACACACACACACACTTTATAGGACTTACAAGTCCAATGTATGGCCTGGGAGGCGGATGTCTACAGTTCAAGGGCTGACTGTAGCTGCATAAAAAGTTATATAACATGAAACAGAAAAATGCCAAATAAACTTCTATCATGGCTTTTAAAACTATCAGACGATCATCTGTTGTACTTCAACACCAGGGGTCTCCAAACTTTCTAAGTAAAGGTTACTGTCCTTAACCACTTAAGCCCCGGACCATTATGCAGGTTAAGGACCAGAGGTGTTTTCACAATTTTGCACTGCGCTGCTTTAACTGGAAATTGTGCGGACATGCAATGTTGTACCGAAACGAAATTTGCGTCCTTTTCTTCCCACAAATAGAGCTTTCTTTTAATGGTATTTGATTGCCTCAGCGATTTTTTTTTTTTGCGATATAAACA
This sequence comes from Rana muscosa, assembly GCA_029206835.1. Taxonomy (NCBI): domain Eukaryota; kingdom Metazoa; phylum Chordata; class Amphibia; order Anura; family Ranidae; genus Rana; species Rana muscosa. The sequence goes on from CM055117.1 coordinate 301,179,379, forward strand.
GAAAAAAAGACTGAAAATGTTGAAAAAAAATGATATTTTCTACTTTTTGTTATAAGAAAAATCGAATAAACTCAATTTTAGTCATACATTTAGGCCAAAATGTATTCAGCCACATATCTTTAGTAAAAAAAAAGTCAATAAGCGTATATTTATTGGTTTGCGCAAAAGTTATAGCGTCTACAAACTAGGGTACATTTTCTGGAATTTACACAGCTTTTAATTTATGACTGCCTATCTCATTTCTTGAGGTGCTAAAATGGCAGAGCAGTACAAACCCCCCCCCCCCAAATGACTCCATTTTTGAAAGAAGACACCCCAAGGAAATTGCTGAGAGGCATGTTGAGCCCATTGAATATTTTTATTTTTTGTCTCAAGTGATTGAATAATGACAAAAAAAAAAAAATTACAAAAAGTTGTCGCTAAATGATATATTGCTCACACATGCCATGGTTATATATGGAATTACACCCCAAAATACATTTTGCTGCTGCTCCTGAGTACGGGGATACCACATGTGTGGGACTTTTTAGGAGCCTAGCCGCGTACGGGACCCCGAAAACCAAGCACCGCCTTAAGGATTTCTAAGGGCACAAATTTTTGATTTCACTCCTCACTACCTATCACAGTTTCGAAGGCCATAAAAATGCCAAAATAGCACAAAACCCCCCAAATGACCCCATTTTGGAAAGTAGACACCCCAAGCTATTTGCTGAGAGGCATGGTGAGTATTTTACAGCTCGCATTTGTTTTTGAAAATGAAGAAAGAAAAAATTTTTTTTTTTTTTTTTTAATTTTCAAAACTTTGTGACAAAAAGCGAGATCTGCAAAATACTCACAATACCTCTCAGCAAATAGCTTGGGGTGTCTACTTTCCAAAATGGGGTCATTTGTGGGGGTTTTGTGCCATCTTGGCATTCCATGGCCTCTGAAACTGTGATAGGCAGTGAGAAGAGAAATCAAAAATTTACACCCTTCGAAAGCCTGAAGGCGGTGATTGGTTTTTGGGGTCCCGTATGCGGCTAGGCTCCCAAAAAGTCTCACATATGTGGTATCCCCGTACTCAGGAGAAGCAACAGAATGTATTTTGGGGTGTAATTCCACATATGCCCATGGCATGTTTGAGCAATATATCATTTAGTGACAGCAAAAAAAAAAAAAAAAAAAATGTATTTTTTCCGCAACTTGTGTCAACATATAAAATATTCAATGGACTCGACATGCCTCTCAGTATATAGCTTGGGGTGTCTACTTTCCAAAATAGGGTCATTTGGGGGGGTTTTGAACTGTCCTGGCATTTTATACACAACATTAGGAAGCTTACATCCACTCTAACCACTTGAAGACAAAGCCCTGACACTTTTTGTTTACATGAAAACATTTTTTTTTGCAAGAAAATTATGTTGAACCCCCAAACATTATATATATTTTTAAAGCAAACGCCCTACAGATTAAAATGATGGGTGTTGCATTTATTTTTCCACACAGTATTTGCGCAGCGATTTTTCAAACACATTTTTTGGGGAAAAAATACACTCTTTTTAATTTTAATGCACTAAAACACACTATATTGCCCAAATGTTTGATGAAATAAAAAAGATGATCTTAGGCCGAGTACATAGATACCAAACACGACATGCTTTAAAATTTCGCACAAACGCGCAGTGGCGACAAACTACATACATTTTTAAAAGCCTTTACAGCAGTGGTTCTCAACTCCAGTCCTCAGGGCCCACCAACAGGCCAGGTTTGCAAGATAACTGAAATGCATCACAGGTGATATAATTTGCTGCTCAGGGATTGCAGCATTCTAGTCTGCATCTCACCAAGGTAATACTTAAAATCTGGCCTATTAGTGGGTCCTGAGGACAGGAGTTGAGAACCACTGCTTTACAGGTTACCACGTTAGATTTACAGAGGAGGTCTACTGCTAAAATGACTGCCCTCGATCTGACCTTTGCGGCGATACCTCACATGCATGATGCAATTGCTGTTTCCATATGATGCCAGACCCACGCTTGCGTTCGCCATTGCGCAAGAGCAGGGCAGAACAGGGGTGCTTTTTTTTTTTCTTTTTTTATATTATTAATTTTGCTTTTTTATTTTATTTTTAAACTGTTCCTTCCATATTTATTAATTTTTTATCATTTTTATTGCCATCTCAGGGAATGTAAATATCCCCTATGATAGCAATAGGTAGTGACAGGTACTTTTTTTTGAAAAAACTGGGGTCTATTGGACCCTAGATCTTTCCTTTGCCCTCAAAAGCATCTGACCACACCAAGATCGGTGTGATAAAATGCTTTCCCAATGGCGCTTCTTATATCCGGGGGGGGGGGGGGGACGTTCTCTCCCACTGCTTGTAAAAGCAGTCCAGAGGCTAATTAGCCACTAGGATTGCTTTTACATGAAAGTCGGCCGCTGGCTGAAAAGAATGATACCAAGATGATACCTAAACCCGCAGGCATCAATCTGGTATAACCATTCAAAGTCCAGCAACATACCAGTACGTTGCTGGTCCTTGTTGGACATGTATTGTAATCTTTTTTTTCATGCAGCCTGTTGGCTGAACGAAAAAAAGAGATTGATCGGTGGGTATGCCCACCATTAGAATACCTCCCTTCATCCACCCACTTCTGATGATGGGCATACATGTACCATTTATATATGCCAAAGCATGGGGGCATCCTCCCGCAAAAAGTTATGCCGCACACACATGGTCGGACTTTTCCACGGGCATGCCTCCGTCGGAATTTTGACCGTATGTATGCGGCATTAGGAGCAAAATCGCTCCTCCGCCCCTGCTGCCCCCATGCTTCGGCATATATGCTCTTTTTTTTTTTTAAACTGTGGTAGTGAAATCACCTCCTACAGCACTGGAGTCGCAGGGATCAGGCCTGTCTCTGCGAACGCTGCAATTATGTGTGTTGTGTTTTGTAAGTGACAGTGATCGATCGATACTGCACTTGGGTGGCCTGGGCTGGACGGAGGGGCAAAACGCAGGTGCTAGCAGGTATCTGGGCTGATCCCGCTAACACTGCGTTTTTGGGAACCCTAAACTGCTGGGGAAGCTAGTATAGATCTGATCAGATCAGATATTGATCTGTTCAGATACTATACCACTAAGGGAGGTGTATGCTTCACGCGTGGGTGTTAGCGTTACTGGCACTAACCTGACGCTGCCTGGGGCGACGCAGACCCTCTCTGATGCTAAAACCTAAATTGATATCACCCGCCGGGCGATCAGGGGGTTAATAAACCTTTATTGGGTTATATACGGCGGGTGCCCTGACACTATAAAAAGCAAACTAACTAACCAGCGTCACCCGTAACACTTATACAGTGATCACTGGTGAAAGGGTTAACTAGGGGCAATCAGGGGGTTAAACCTTTATTAAGTAATATATGGGGGTACCTGACGCTATATAAAAACCTAACGGGGAACCTAAATAACAAAATAACTGGCTAACCAGTGTCACCAGTAACACTTATACGGTGATCACTGGTGAAAGGGTTAACTAGGGGCAATTAGGGGGGTTAAACCTTTATTAGGTAATATATGGGGGTGCCCGACGCTATAAAAACCTGCGGCGAACCTAAAAAAATAAATAACTGGCTACCTATCGGCATCACCGACACTAATACAGCGATCAGAAAAACGATCGCTTAGTGACAGCGGTGCTAGGGGGTGAAAGGGTTACCTGGGGGGCGATCAAGGGGTTAAACCTTTATTAGGGGGGGTTAGGGGGCTACACTGGACCTAAAACACTCTGCCCTGACACTTTTACAGTCACAAATGTCACTGATTGCAGTGACCATTTATTTACTGATCACTGCAATCAGTGACACTGTGACTGGGGGCTGGGGGTGATCTGGGGGGCGATCGTGTGCCTATGTGTGTGGTGTCAGTGTGCTGTTTAGTGCACTAACCTCTGTGTCTTCTCTCATGCGGCGCTCGGTATATGTGAGCACCGCATGAGAGATGACATCACTTCCTCCTGCCTGTGTAAACATTACACAGGCAGAGGAAGCTTTTCATTCGCCGGGAGCGATCGCGAGGGGGTGGCCGTAAACGAATGGCCGTCCCCTCATCACGGATCGCTCACTGCATAGAAGGAGGGTCCGATGGGACCCCCCCAACTATACGAAGGCAGGCACGTACAGGTACGTGATTGTGCCTGTCCGTGCCATTTTGCCGACGTACATATACAGTGAGCGGTCGTTAAGTGGTTAAAGTGGAAGTCCACACCAACACTTAAATTCTCCCCTGCAATCATTATTGTGAGCCAAGTTTAGCCTTATGTCTCAAAATGAAAAAAATAGGATTTTTGTACTCACCGTAAAATCCATTTCTCTGACATCCATGGACTGACACAGCTGGATACTGTAAACGTGTGGGTATATGTCCCTGCTCGCAGGAGAAGATCTAGGCAGAATGTTAGATGTTAAAACATTCTAGAACAAACCAGAGCTGAACATCCCCGCCCAGGGGGGCGGTCCCTCCGGACACTACCCTCCCACCTGCAGCTGGCAGACCTCAGTTCGTAACAAAGCAGTACAAACCTTAAAAGGAAGGGTGGGTGCTGTGTCAGTCGATGGACGTCAGAGAAATGGATTTTACGGTGAGTACAAAAATCCTATTTTCTCTTATCGTCCATGGACTGACACAGCTGGATACTGTAAACGTGTGGGACGTCCCAAAGCAGTATCAGAAGGGTGGGAGCGGTAGCAAAGGAACAACCCAAACTTCACTCCAAACAAGCAGAGCTCCTCAACGAAGGAGTTGAGACAAACAGCGGCCTGCTATGCTTTGCGGCCGAAGGGAGCATCCGAAGATGCAGCCACATCAACCTTATAAAATCTTGAAAAGGTATGAACGGACGACCAGGTCGTCACCTTGCACACTTGTGCAACCGACGCTTGATGTCGGAAGGCCCGGGAAGCACCAATTGCCTTGGTGGAATGCGCCGCAACCGGAAAGGGAGGCGCCCGCCCCTTAAGGGCATAGGCCTGTATGACGGTCTGCCTGATCCACCTAAAGACGGTGGCAGACGACACCGCTCGGCCCTGTTTTGGACCAGACACAGATTTCCGAATGGAAACAGTAGCAGACAGGTACACTCGTAAGGCTTGTACCGATCTTAATGTATGAAGCACAAACTCTCAGGGATGCGATGGGTGAGGACACAAGAACAAATGTCCTTCTTAAGGTGAAAGGCCGAGACCATCCTTAGAAAAGAAGGATGGTCGTGGGCGCAACACCAACATATCCTTATGGAGGACCAAGTAAGGCGACTTGCTGGACAAGGCCGCCAACTCAGACACCCGTCTAACCGAAGCAATAGCCAACTAAAGGCTAACTTCCGGGACAAGGTCAAGAGAGGAATCTCTCTGATATTCTCAAAGGGATGTTCTTGGAGAACCGAGATGCATCAAAATCAGATCCCAAGTAGGGAGAGGAGGCTTGACGGGGGGGGGGGGGGGGTGGATCACATGGCGAACCCCCTGCACAAAAGGTGCTAATCAAGGAATGGCCCGGTAGCGGTCGTTGAAAAAGAAAGCCCGGCCGAAATCCAACCCTCAAAAAAGGTATGCAAGGCCAGCTTTTGGGTCACACCACGCTGTAAGAACAGCAAAATCCTGGGAACGGAATACATCCGAGGATGCCACTCAAGTTCCTCGCACATAGCGATGTAAGCCTTCCAGGTACGGTGAGATATCTTTCTGGAGGAAGATTCCCGTGTCAACAACATAGAAGAGATGACCGAAAACAAGAGAACTCGGTCCTTCAGCACCTGGCTTTAAACAGCCATGCCATTAAAGCCAAGGACTGTAAAGCAGGATGAAGTATGGGATCATGAGACAGAAGGTCCACCCCAATAGGCCATCGCCAGGAATGTCTGCGACTAGCCGAAGTAGATCGGCGTACCAATGTCGCTGTTCCGGAGCACTGGAATGGCCTCAGCCCCTACTCTGCGAAGCAACAACAGTAGCGGAGGGTAAGCATATATCAGGCGATACTGCCCCCACAGGCTTCCAACGCATCTGACGCGTCCGCCCAGGGGTCCCTGGACCTGACCACGATCGTGCCACCTTGCGAGTGAGTCAAGGCCACAAGATCCACTTCCGGTGCCCCACCTCCGGTAAAGAAGGTGGAAACACCTCCGGATGCAAGGACCCTTCGCCTGCAATGCACACGGCCGACAGGACCGTCTTGCAGCGAGATGTATGAAAATCCCAAAGAGAGTCCGCAATGTATCGGAGAAGGGAGGCCCCAGAGTACAGGGTGCCTCAAATGTTGGCCAATAAAGGCAACTTGACGGAACTTCCCTAGAAACTCGGTCAGAGGACTAGTACCTCAGCCTCCACAGGTGGCGCAAACCCACCCCGGGCACAGAGACCCTAAAGGCTAAAGCAGTTGTAGTGCACCTGCTAGACGACTGATGGATGAAGCAGAGGCTTTTGCCCAGTCATTGAGCTACAAAAAATGCCAGAGACGCAGCCACTAACGGGCGTAACGCTAACCCCAGCCTGGCGAACACAGTCCAAGCCAGCGCTTCTGATCACCACTGAAAGCAGGTGGAAAGTGATACCCCTGAAACCAGGGATCCTTGTGACAATGCTCCATCCAGCAGCTACCCATGGATAGGTGCTGATTGTGCAAACACATAGTTTATACTATGTATTGCGTCAAACGCACAAATGGAGAGTGTGGGAGGAAACCCACCCAGCCACAAAGAGCATAATACCACCACATACGGCGTATGTAGTTTAGTATTTGTGGATAAACCTATTAAACAAGTATATACTGTGCCAGCGACGAAGGCGCGCACATCATCGGGGTCTGGACGTAAACCAGCCACGCAGATAGCGTACACAACCGTGTAGGCATGTTAGCCTGCGAATAAACAAATTGCACATGTTTATACTGTGCATAGCGCTGAGAATGTGCACACCATTGGAACGCAGGGGAGAAACCTGAGCACCCGGATAAAACCCATGCAGACGGCATACGCATACCGTGTATGGTATTATAGTATGTGTGCTAAACATTTTGCACAACCCCATGTGTGCATAGCACCGAAGGCGCGCACACTGTAGGCGTGTGGGAGGAACCGAAGTACCCCACGCATACTCAGAGAATGCAATACCTACAGCTACTGTAAATGTATTTAGTGTAGTGTATAAACATAATGTGTATGTTTACATCGTGTATTGCACCAAAGGCATGCATGTCATGTAGCGTGGGCGGAAACCCACGCAGACTGCAAAGACATACCGGGTAGGTATGTTAGTATGTGGATATCCAATCGCACAAATTTAGGCTGTGCATAGCACCGAAGCGCCCATACCAATGGAGTGTGGGAGGGAACCGGAGCACCCGGAGGAAAACCACACAGACTGCCTACACATACCGTGTAGGTATTATAGCATGCGTGATAAACATTGAACATGTTTAACTGTGCAGAAGGCCAAAGGCGCACATACTGTCAGCGCGTGGGAGGAAACTGGAACACTCGGAAGAACTCCACGCAGACAGCACACAGATACCGTGTAGGAATGATAGCATGTGAATCAACATATTGCACATGTTTATGCTGTGCATTTCCATTGGAGCGTGGGGGGGGGGGAAACCGGAGTACCCGGAGGAACCCCACGCAAACAGTATACCCATACTGTAAACATGTATAATATGTGCAATAAACATATTGAACATGTCTATACTGTGCAGAGAGCCGAAGCGCACATACCATGAGAGTGCGGGAGGACATCGGAGCCCCCGCCAACCCAGAGAGTATAATACATACATATACTGTGAATGTATCTGGAGTCGTGCATAAACACGTTTTGTACGTTTATATCATGTATGGCACTGAAACACAGCATTGGAACGTGGGGACAGCCACGCAGACACAGAGACCAATAACACATACATACACTGTGAATGTATGCAGTGTAGAGGTATAGGATGAGTTTAACTTATGGCGCAGAGGCGCATAATCTTCTCTGCATCATTCCAACCTGCTTGACTGTGCTGCCGAAGCAGCATGCAGGTAACAGGTAACCTCTGATCCTCAGACCGTGTGTCTGTCAGAGCTCAAATCATTCCCCAGGAAATGGCGGGAAATGTTACCTCAGGTATCACACATAAGGCTCACAGGGACTAGATACATAAATGAATAAAGTCCTCCCTCATCCATGCTGCTCTTGAGGCAGCGTGTGAGGAAAACAGTGAGGAAACTGTGTAAAAGAAAAGCTTGTCACAGCAATTTTAGCCTGAGAGTGTTTCTCACATCATCAATGAGATCACTTACAAGCGCCCTGTCATTCACTGACACAGAACTGGAGTCTTCCTCACAAGGGAATGTCCTGTTCATAAACATAAAATATTCAGAAGTAGGGTCCTGAGCATAGTAGCTAAGCCCATATCTGACTCAGAGCACCCCTTCAGTAAAGATTTTTGTGGGGGGAGGGGGCTTATAGCTCCTTTTGCTCGCACACCGCTTCCATTCTGACAGGAATGATTCCAGGACTGCTTACAACTGGTCCATAAGGACCGCAGGTGCAGGAAACATATGAACATGTTTAACTGTGCAGCACTGCCAGTTGCCCCAGGCAAGTGTGGAGAGCAGGTGTATCAGACTTCATAACGCCACCCTCTTAGACCTTATACACTATACAGTGAATATACAGTCCACCCACTGGCTACGCTGAGGCTGAGGGGATACCCGGGAGGACCCACCAACCCTTAAGGACCGCTCAGTCTGTGAGGAGATTGTGAGGGGATTCGCGCCGCCGCCAGAAATAAATGCGTGGCGGCCACAAGAAAATGGCCGCCGGCCACAGCTATAACTGCGCCACTGAACGCCAAGATGGCCGCCGAGCGCGAAATTCAAAGCTCTAATGCGCGCCAATGGCGCACGCAATAATCACCTCACACACCAGAAAAAACTGCAGACATGAGCGCCCAGCCAGGCCAGAGTGACCCCCAAGCACCCCACAGCACAGCACCAGTACAGGGTGCAGAGAGCAGCATAACAGGGGGGAGACAGGGAGAAACCCCCACACACAGAAACACAGCCAGCATGTACTCACCTGCAGTAGGAGAGACTACTTACCCGTCCCTTTCAGGGACCCACTGGCTTGTTTCAGACAGACCTATCACAGAGTCGTACTGCGTAGCTGTCAGCCCGGTCCACCGCGAGATACATTCAGTCAAGTACTGTTCAATCTTGAGAGGACCGTGGGAGCATGAAAGCAACCCGGCCACCCCTGGAGCCATGGAGTATGTCGTGAACTGAGTCTCACGCACACAAGGCGAGGATCAGCACGCTCGATGGTCGGACAGGGAAGACTACGAGGATACTAGTATACCCAACCTGTTGCCCAGCCGACAGTTGATTGAAGGTCTCAAAAATAAAATCAAATTCCCAAAGGAATAACATTTAAAAGTAAAATCTTCCAGGAGACTGGCTCCTGAGAGAGCCACTTCTTCTGCTAGGCAGAAAAAAACTGAGGTCTGCTAGCTGCAGGTGGGAGAGTAATGTCCGGAGGGACCACTCCCCTGGGCGGGGCTGTTCAGCTCTGGTTTGTTCTAGAATGTTTTAACATCTAACATTCTGCCTAGATCTTCTCCTACGAGCAGGGACATATACCCACACGTTTACAGTATCCAGCTGTGTCAGTCCATGGACGATAAGAGAAATCAGTTTTTTCTACCTTTATTTTGCAGTAGCCAGTGCCGTCACATGACTTTAAATCTACTAAATCAGCCAGTGGGTGTGGTTACTGAAAGCTAGTGACAGAACTTCCTGGGAGGGACATGGTTCCTGTGTAGCCAGTGGCCGTATACAGGATGGGAGGAGCCGATCATAGGTTCCTGCCCAGTGTTCTCTCATCGTATATCCTAATACATGAAAAAATGAATAAGTAAAAAGCCCTATCCACACAGATGGGGGGGGGGGGGGAGGTGCAGTGCACATATACAGTATTGCTGTGCAAAGGAGAAGGGAGCTGGACGGGGGAATGTCAGTGTAGCTGGAAGTGCTCTGGGGCCTCAGCTCACAGTCTACAATGATCACAATACAGGCAACCACACTAAAACCCCTTTCACACTGGGGCACTTTGCAGGCGCTAGAACGCTCAAAATACCACATGCAAAGCGCCCTAAAACAGCAGCTGCTGTCTCTCCAATGTGAAAGCCCCGAGGGCTTTCACACTGGAGCGGTACGCTAGCAGGACGGTAAAAAAAAAGTCCTGCTAGCAGTATCTTTGGAGCAGTAAAGGAGCGGTGTGTATACCACTCCTCCACGGCGCCTGCCCATTGAAATCAGTGGGCACCGCAGGTATACCGCCGGCAAAAGCGGTATACCTGCGGTGCCCACCTAGCTAGCGGCCGAATACCCCCGAAAATACGACGGTAAAGCGCCGCTAAAAATAGCAGCGCTTTACCGCCGATGCCCCCAGCGCCCCAGTGTGAAAGGAGCCTTAGGCTCTGTTTCCATAAAGTCACATGACAAATTACAGCCCGTGGTACCCGTTCCCATCTATACGACTTTGAAAAGGTACCTGCAATGCTTTGATGCAACTTTTATCCAGAGAGTGTAAAATTGCATCAAAGTCACAAACGGCTATACAGAAAATGAATAAATGTCAAAGTTAAAAATATTTTACATATAATTAAATTTTTATTTTTAACGGACTTCCACTTTAAGGGATTAGGAGGGCCGGATTGTGGCCAGTTGGAGTGGAAAATAGCTCAGACTTGGTGATCAGAAGGAGTAAAATTACAGAACACCTGCAGGCAGTAGGAGGTATTGGTAGGAAAAATATTATCCATCTATGGTGTCAGTGGGAGGTATGGTACCCCATCGTTAGTATCAGTGGGAGGAATAGTGGCCAATTATTAGTATCATTGGTAATAATGGGAAGAATAATCCCCCATCATTGGTGTCAGTGGGAGGAAGAGTGTTTCATCCATGGTATAGGTGAAAGAAATAGTGCCCCATCCATGGTGTCAGTGGGTTGAATAGTGCTCCATCTTTGGTGTCAGTGTAGCAAAATGGGGGGGGGGGGGGAGTTGGGACTTTAAATGAGGCCATAGGCCTGGTAAGGCCAATGCCTCCATCCCATTGGGACTTTGAATGAGGCCATAGGCCTGGTAAGGCCATGTGCCTCCATCCCTGTTAATTAGAAAAAAAACGAAGCAAAAATACAGCCATATAGGCGTCAGAGTGCAACGTAGGGGGGGGGGGGGGATTGACAAAATTTGCTTGGAATCTAGGAGCCAACTAAAAAAGTTAGGAGCCAGGAACGCGCACCGTACCGCCGAGCTTGCGCGCAGAAGCGAACGCATACATGAGTAGCGCCCGCATATGAAAGCGGTGTTAAAACCACATGTGAGATTAGGAAGGGGGCGTGTTGATTAGGAAGGGGGCGTGGTCCAGACATGGCTGAGTGAGGACACGCTGTTTTGAGCTCCCGGACCTCCATCCCTGCCCCGATTAGCAGCGGCTAACTGATAGCTTATAGCACGGCATGAATACAGGCAGTAAATATGGGACAAGATCCGCACTGAAGAAGACCACCACCGGCAGCCCTCAAACCGATATTCAGCAGTATTTTACCTCGAGGACGCAAGCTCCGGCCAGGATAACATCACGCAGCACAGGGAATACCGCTGCCGCGAGATCAACCCCTCTCTCGAGTACTTCCGGATCAGATAGCAGAGCGGGGAGTGCGATACAAGATACGGCTATGCTGAGAGCCGCCCCCCCCGAAGGAGGGAGACAGGGATGATATCGAGGGGGACATACGTACCCTGCTGAAAGCACTCCCCACACGCCAGGACATGGAAGCACTCCCCACACGCCAGGATATCGAGGCTTTGATTATGCGAGTGGAGGAAGCACATCGCAAGGAGATGGATGCGGTAAGGACAGATATTAAAGTCTTGACGGAGAGGGTGGATGAGAGAGAGGGTGCAGTGGCTTCCCTGGAGCAGCGGGTCGGGGCCATAGAAAAAAAACTGTTGGTGCAGACAGATATAATGGTGGATTTTCAACTTCACATAGAAGTTTTAGAAGATAGAAGTCGCCGGAATAATTTACGGCTCAGGGGCCTTTTGGAAGCAGCAGAGACGGATACAGAAGATCTTGGGAAATTGGTGGAACTACTATTCCGGAAGATTATGAAGCTTCCTCAGTTGACAGTGGAGCTAGACAGAGTACATAGAGCTCTGGGTCCCAGACCTAAAAACCCGGCGAGACCTAGGGATGTAGTATGCCGCCTACATAATTTTCAGCAAAAGGAGCAGATATTAAAAGCAGCATGGGAGTTGGGTGATATTGAACATGAGGGAACCCAGATCAAAATACTATCAGACTTATCCAGAGCCACCTTACAGCGTAGAACCTGGTTGCGCCCGATCCTGAACTTAGCAAGAGATAAGGGGTTCACATATAGGTGGGGATACCCTTTAACGGTTACGTTTCGTAAAGCATCAGCTTTATTTACATTACGGAGACCAGATGATTTGCCGGATTTCTTTGCTTTCTTGAATGAACCACCTATCAAAACTCAAAATTGGTTACTGCCCATTACATATACAGGGGGCTATTTAGGAACTTCACTTACATTTACACAAGGACAAAGGAGGAACCTGCAAATAGTCCAACAGCAACCTCCTAGACGGAGATCCCAGCCCCAAGAGGGAGATCTAAATCAACAGAAGGGATCTAGCCCTGGAATTAAGGACAAGATAGCTGATAAAGGCACCGGAATGGACACTATTGGTTCACTATGAGCAACCTCAGGGTCTATGAAACTTGATAAGACTGTACTTTTCTCCTTCTCTATTAGTTTAAGAAACTCCCACATTAAGATATGCACTATGATACACATATGTGGATATTGGAGAGGAAGAAGTTGGGCTGTAGCGCTATAGGGCGCATTGAGGTTGTTGGTAGTATGTTAATATAGAAGTAAGGTGGAACATGTAGGGGAGACATTTAGAGTAGTTAGATTGGAGGTACAGCCTTTAGTAATAAAGCTTGGGGATTGTGGAGGATTGATATACGGAATTCAATCAGGTTTTTGGATTCCTTTCTCTTTTTTTTTTTTTTTGCCCCTTCCCCCCTTTCCTTCTTTTTTCCCCCTCTTGGAGATATGAATTCTTTCTCTATTCCCCTACCATGTACCATCGAGATAAAGAGGGGGGGGAGGGGAGGAGAAGGGGGGAAGAGAGGATGGGGGAGTACTTACCTCCCTAGAATATAGGATTGTTAGGCCTCCTTTAAGGGAGGCAAATTTGGGAGCTTGGAATCTGATGGTTGAGCCCCTTTTCGGGGAGATTTCCCGCCCTTTTTTTTTTTTTTTTTTTTATATATACATATTTTTACATCTATTCACCACTATATAATATGCACAGGTTCATACAAGTAGGGGTTCCCTCCATATTTTTCTTTGGAACCCCCTTCTCAGATTGTTTCTTTTTTTTTTTTTGTTTTGTTTGGTTTGGTCCTAGTAATATGGACGTGACACATTGGAAGCACTTTTCTGTAAGGAAGAGATCAGTGTGGTGTTCCTTTTTTTTTGGGAGGAACAATATAGTATACATTTCCTTTTTTTTTATCACAGGTAACACTACATAGAGGAGTGGGTGTGGGTGGGGATGGGGATGCACTACCTATTTGGAAAGTATTGGTTTTTTTTTTTTTTTTCCCCTAGAGGGGGTTCCCCCATCTCTCCCTCAGCCTCCCTAGGGAGAGGAGGGGGGAGAGAGGGGTAAGAGTAGAGGCTTGGAAATGAGCAACATTAACAGTCTACTCGGAGTGGGGGAGGAGTGGAGGAGGGAGGGGAGAAAGGGGAGGGTTGAAGGGGATCCTTTATGATTTATTATGATTAATTTGGTAGTCCTTAGAAGAGGGGAGGGAGCAAGGGGAGGAGGGAGGGAGAATGTGTTGGCTGTGTAGTAGATTGGGGGTTGGGGGTAGGGGGGGAGGAGGGGGAGAGGCAACTAGCAGAGGGAAGAAAAAAATTTCCCCCAGTGTAGAGGGACTTTATTGAGGATTGTATTTTACAAAGTAGGGATTTTGAGGAGATATCATATATTGACTGTAAATACTATGAAGTACTATGAAGTTTATATCCCTATGTAATATCATTGAGTCAGAAATGGAATGATGAATATAATTAATAATGAAGTTACTGATGGCATTTGCCTCTCCCTTCTCGTCGTACCCCCCTCCCGTCGTACCCCCCTCCCTTTTTCCCTTCTTCCCCTCCCAGATATTGGGAATTTGGGGGGGATGGGGGTCTTTGGAGAGCTCTAGTTCTGTCCATGTCTGGCCTATATTCCCAAATAGATTGACGCTCAAATACTGTTTATTCGGTGAGCGTCTTGTTTTATAGTGATAAACAACTATTAATTTTAGATATAGGGGGGGGGGGGGGGTTCTCCATCTGTAGGATATGGAGACCCTGGAGGTGCTTTCGCTTAATGCCAAAGGGCTAAATACGCCAGAGAAAAGACGGGTACTCTTACATGATTTGCAGCGTCTGAAAACGGACGTTGCATTCATACAAGAGACACATTTTAGAGATGATAAAATACCAATCTTAAAAAGTCATCTATTCCCAACGGTCTATCACTCTACGAATCAATTGGCTAAATCTAAGGGGGTTTCCATTCTGATCTCAGGGAGAATACCCTGGTCCTGTATAGATGTAGTTAGGGACGTGACAGGTCGTTTTTTGTTTGTAAAAGGCAAGGTGGGAGAGGTAGGGGTAACGTTAGCAACCCTATATGCTCCTAATGAGCATCAGGAGATTTTTTTAGGTAAAGTGCTTAAGCGACTGATGGAGTTCTCTGAAGGACACTTGATCTTAGGAGGAGATTTTAATATATCACTAGATCCAACAGTAGATACTACCCTAGGGTCATCATCAATCTCCCTCAGTAGGCGAAATCATATTTTTCAAATTCTCCATAGAAATCAACTGGTGGACATTTGGCGCCTGCTCCATCCTACGGAAAGAGACTATACTTTCTATTCTAATCCTCATAAATCATATTCACGAATAGATTATTTCCTTGTCCCACATGCCCAATTGCATTCAATACAGAAGGCTGGCATAGGCTTAATTACGTGGTCAGACCACGCACCTATAATAATGTCATATGTCCTAGGGGACCCCATGATGACTCGGTCAAAACAGTGGAGATTGAACGAAAGCCTTCTACAGGATCAAAGTATCCTGCAGGAGGTTATTAAGGAATTAGGATTCTACTTCGCCACAAATGATACCCTAGATTGCGACCCAGGCATTGTTTGGGAAGCTCATAAGGCGGTCATTCGTGGGGTATTAATTAAGCAGGGGGCCAGGATAAAAAGGAAAAACGTACAGAACAGCTAAAGCTACTCCTTGAAGAATTAGCCATATTGGAGGCTCGACATAAACGGATACAATCTCCCTCTCTAGAGAGGGATCTTGGTAATAAAACGGACACAAATTTCAGAACTCCTTTTTTTTAAAGCCAAAGCGACAATACAGGTCTGTAAGAGATTCTCATATGAGTCTGGAGACAAATGCGGGAGATTATTGGCTAGGACTCTACGGGAGCGAAACTAAAGAATTATATCCCATGTATTATCTCACCTAACCAAGGTAGGGCTACGAAACCAAAAGAAATAGCACAGAAATTTCAGGAATTCTATGAGTCTCTTTATAACATAAAGAGAAAGCCTTCCACACAGGAGCAGATAGACTCATATCTTGTATCATCAGCCATGCCCCATCTAACAGAGGAAGATAGGGATGATCTTGAAAAACCCATAACTATGGAAGAATTACAAAAAGTAGTAAGCTCTACTAAATTAGGTAAAGCACCAGGACCGGATGGCCTGACGGCCCAATATTACAAAATACTCCTTCCATCCTTAGCTCAATATATGCTTAAGTTATTTAACGCACTAGGGTCATCAGCAAGATTGGCCCAAGATACTTTGCTAGCTCATATCTCGGTTATTTTAAAAGAGGGAAAAGACCCAACTTCCTGTGGAAGCTATAGACCGATCTCGTTGCTGAATCTTGATCTTAAGCTTTTCACAAAAATTTTAGCAAATAGGATTCAAAAGTACATCCCTAATTTGATACATCTGGATCAGGTTGGATTTGTGCCTACACGAGAAGCACGGGATAATACCACAAAAGTTATCAACCTATTACAGATAGTAAACGCAACGCAGCTACAATGTGTCTTTTTGAACACGGACGCGGAGAAGGCCTTTGACAGGGTAAGTTGGAGTTTTAGGTTATCGGTTTTACGACATGGAGGTTTCGGAAGTAAGATGCTACAATGGATCTCTTCTATTTATTCGTGCCCAAGGGCCCAGGTGCGGGCTAATGGCATATTATCGGAGACCTTTCCAATCTTAAATGGGACACGACAGGGGTGCCCCCTGTCGCCACTCCTATTTGCCCTGTCACTGGAACCGCTTCTGTGTACAATACGTTCAAAATCAGGACGTTGCCGGAGTGCATATAGGTAACTTGGAAAGTAAAATCTCGGCTTATGCCGATGATATATTATTTTCGTTGACGAACCCTTTGATTACGATCCCTAATTTAATGAGGGAATTTGAGAAATTTGGTGGCCTGTCCAACCTTCGTATTAACTTCGATAAATCAGAGGCAATGGGACTTAATTTACCACAAACGTTGGCTGCGCAATTGGAGCAAAATTTTAAGTTTAAGTGGACTAATAAAGCACTAACATATTTGGGCACTCTTATCCCGTTGAATACAGCTAAGATTTACGAGCTAAACTTTCCCCCACTGTTGCAAAAAATTAAGACACTACTAAATAAGTGGAATGCTGGTTTATACACATGGTTAGGACGTTGTAACATCATCAAGATGAGCATTCTCCCTAAATTTTTATATTTATTACAAGCCCTACCGGTGTATATCCCGCCCATTTATTTTAAACAGAGCCAGAGATTAATTTTTGACTTTATTTGGGCAAGCAAACATCCCCGGTTGCAAAGGAAGCAACTAATGCTTCCTAAAAGAAATGGGGGATTGGCGGTACCAGAGTTAAAGAGATACTATCAAGCAATACACTTGAGTAGAGTCATTGATTGGAACAGACATAGAGATTTTAAGTTGTGGGTCCAGATTGAGCAGAGTCAAATATCAGTACCGCTAGGTAGAATTCCATGGTGCTTTCCCTTTGTACCTAGAGAGGTGACTAATCACCCCTTAATAGGAAACACAGCGAAACTTTGTTCTAAAATTCTCCCTATGGCTGGCATAACTCCTACCACGTCCCCCCTATATCCAATATTGGGGAATCCTTTGTTTACACCAGGCTATGAGGATGTGGCATTTAGACACCTGGTGAATAAGGGAAGTATACAAGCATTTAAATTTTATAAAGGGAGGAGCTTGGTTGACAATTGGAGAATTAATTGAACAAAGAGGGGACTTTAGATTAAAGTTCTGGAATGCTGTACAGATCACCCATTTCCTTAGCACTCTCCCACCTCCGGGACTATTTGATAGATCATTTAACAGATTTGAGAAATTATGTGTAGAGGAAGGGAAAATGTCACATACCCTATCGACTACCTATGAAATACTGACGATATTGCCCGAAACCCAGTCTCTGAAATGTGTTCGGGACTGGGAAAGGGAATTGGGAGAGTCCTTCAGTTTGGAACAGCTACAGCATATTTTTAGGTTTACACATGAATCCTCTATATGTGTTAAAGTACAACAAACGAATTTTAAGATCCTTACCAGGTGGTATAGAACACCAGTGAGTTTAAAAAAAATCTATCCTGACACTTCAGACTTGTGCTGGAGATGCCAGGTGGACAAAAGGTACTATGCTACATATTTTCTGGAGCTGTCCCAAACAGAGATTTCTGGAGGGAGGTTAGACGAATTCTTCAAATCTGTTCAGACCAAAGCATACCGGAGGACCCAGCGTTCTTATTACATGCGAACCAGATAACAGGGAAGGAATACAGAGAATCTAGCATAGGCCACTTGTTAGATGCCGCTAAAGCGTGCATACCCTTGAAATGGAAATCATTAATACCGCCGACGATAGGAATGTGGATACGTAAAGTTAAAGAAATAAGCCAATTAGAGGACCTAGTGCTTACTGCACGTCACCAGCAGGAATGCTATTCCAGGACTTGGTCTTCTTGGAATGCTTTCCTAGCTTCAGAAGAGGGAAGAACCCTCCTTGATAAAAATTAGGATAATCAGGGGGGAAGCATGGAAGTTCTTATTTAGTTGATCCGATGGCATTGGGGGAAGCACCAGGGGGTCTCCTAAGGGGAAGTTTCCCCATAATAGGTCCTTTTCTTTTCTTTTTTTTTTTTGGTTTGGGGTTTTGTTCAATTGTTGTTAGTTTTGTCTCGCTGAATTAATAGACTATAAATATAACTTAGAGATGGAGATGGATCTGGGGATAGATAAGATTGAAGAGAGGGGGGCAGGGAGAGGAGATGCTTGATTATTAATTTGGGGCCGAGAGGAGCAT
This sequence comes from Rana muscosa, assembly GCA_029206835.1. NCBI lineage: Eukaryota > Metazoa > Chordata > Amphibia > Anura > Ranidae > Rana > Rana muscosa. The sequence continues at coordinate 301,197,935 of CM055117.1, forward strand.
TGCTCCTTTTCTTTTTTTTTTTTTCCCTTTTTGTTTCTAGGCTTTAAAATTAAGAAGGCTAAATGGAGGGGATTTAATAACTCCCCTGGCATTGATATATATATGCTTTGTCACCCTCCCCCTGGCTTATTTGGAACATCTATTTGGTTATGTGAGGCCAGTTTTGTGATATGTTTAAATAAAATTTATAAATTAAAAAAAACAAAAAAAAAACACACACACATGTGAGGTACCGCCGCGATTGGTAGATCAAGAGCAATAATTCTAGCCCTGGACCTCCTCTGTAACTCAAAACATGCAACCTGTAGAATGTCGCCTATGGAGATTTAAAGGGTAAAAGTTTGTCGCCATTCCACGAGCGGATGCAATTTTTAAGCGTGACATGTTGGGTATCAATTTACTCAGCGCAACATTATCTTTCACAATATAAAAAAAAAAAAAAAAAAAATTGGGCTAATTTTACTTTTTTTTTTTTTCTTCAATTAAAAAATAAGACAAGTGTATTTTTTCCCAAAAAAGTGCGCTTGTAAGACCGTTACGCAAATACGGTGTGACCGAAAGTATTGCAATGACCGCCATTTTATTCTCTAGGGTGTTAGAATAAAAAATATTTATATTGTTTGGGGGTTGTAATTAGAGGGAAGGAGATGGGGCAGTGGAAACAGACAGGGAAAGCTCCATTAGCATTGCTGGTTGTATGTCATACCAACGGCCACCACAAGATGGCGCCTGATCACAGAAGGAAGCATAGGCCTGCAGAAGGCCGCAAAGCCGCAGCCTCAATTACCGGCTGGCCTGACGCGGTCGCGCGGCGGGGTTCACGGAGACACAGGATACCCCAGCTGTGCTGCCCCAGGTCGCTAATTCTAGTGGCAATGGCGACCTGGCGCCCGGGGATTGTCGAGCCCTGCTTTACATGAGGCTCTTGGTAACAAATTGATAAAGTGGTGGGTGGTAAAGCATTTATTAGTACAAGGATGCATGTTAGAATACATTGATTACATATACATAAAACGCACATTCGATAGTGCCAATTCCTGAAACGATAATTTCAGGTAGTAACGCATTACAGACATCAATCACATTGAGTGCACATACAATTGTAAGTGACCCCTCTCTGTTTCAGGGATGGCTATATTGCCATTTATATTTTCTTGTAACAGACTAGTTAGTCTGCCAAGATTTTTTACCATTCATTATTTTTCTTATTGCAGATCCTTCATATACATGCTCCTGACGAGCGGCTTAAAGCCGCGAAGCACGTAGAGCTATTACCTGCCTTGTATACTTTACACGCTTCCCTAGTTATGTGCCTATCACTTATCATTTTACAGGGACCACAAAGACCCCAGATCGTGCAGACCACAATTGCTAATCATGTATACCTTATTATGAATAGTGGTGGAACCCTCTTAACCTACAATGTGATTGATGTCTGTAATGCGTTACTACCTGAAATTACCGTTTCAGGAATTGGCACTATCGAATGTGCGTTTTATGTATATGTAATCAATGTATTACAACATGCATCCTTGTACTAATAAATGCTTTACCACCCACCACTTTATCAATTTGTTACCAAGAGCCTCATGTAAAATCACAACTTTTTCCCCTCCTTCGTTGCACTCTGATGTCTATATGGCTGTATTTTTTGTTCATTTTTTTTCTAATTTGGTGTCCATGAAGAAATAGTGTCCCATTGTTGGTGTAGGTGGGAGGAATAGTGACTTTTATCAGCAGAATGAATGGTGCCCTAAGGGTTGGATACAGGCAAGCACAGGGCCACAACTTGTTTGGAGACCACTATTCTACACGAAGGCCTTTTTCACACAGGCTTCAACTAGTATAAGAGTAGTGTGAATAGAAAGTTTGACAAAGCATTTGCAGAGCTTTCATCAAGCTTTGTTAAAGCTTTTAAGCAGCATTCAACTCCAGTTTGTAAATACTGAACACAGAACCTAGCTGCTAGCAGTGTGGGAAAGTGGGGGCACTTTTGGTCAAATCTTGTAGCACCACATCCCATATGATTTGAAATTGGAAAAGAAGGGGGCAATGGGTATACTCAGTACCCTGGGATTTTCAAATACGGTGCTAAATAGAGACTGACAACAAGATCAAATCTTAAAAGGTTTGTTCATTTTATTAACATGAGAAAAACACAAGATATACATAAAAATAAAAATGAAATAACCATCCTTGAAAGCATGTAACTCAAAGATCAAGGTGCAGTTTGCTAGGTCGCCACTCTACTAGTTTCGCTAAAATAGCTTCCTCAGGAGTGATTGTGACAGTAGCAGAAGGTGTCCAATACTCATCTTGATTTAACTAATACACGTTATAAACACCTGATTGGTAATGCCTACCACGATGGTTTAATTACAAAAAAACCTGGGAGTTTCTCAACATCACCAACCCTAGAACTCCAACTCTCTATGCATTACCCAAAGTTCATAAGAGTCTATCTTCCCCTCCAGGACGTCCCATCGTCAGCGGAAATGGTTCATTGACGGAAACTGCCAGTCAATTGGTCGATGACTTTTTGCGACCACATGTTGAAGGATTGGTATCATATCTTCAGGATACCACTGACCTTCTCAGGGCTTTGGATGGGCTCTCCCTGCCCAGGGGATCATGGTTGGTGGCGCTCGATGTTGAGGCCCTTTACAACTCCATACCACATCATCTTGGCTTGCGGGCTGTGGAGGGCTTCATCGTCGAGGATAGGAGCATCCCTCGGACCTACTTAAACTTCATTCTTAGTCTATTGGAGTTTATTGTATCTAACAACATTTTTTTGTTCGGAGACTCCCACTACCTCCAGATACAGGGGGTGGCAATGGGGACCAAGTGTGCCCCCTCTTATGCCAACCTGTATCTGGGGGGGTGGGAGAGACAACTTTTTTTCAGAGAAGACCTTCAGGACTCTCTGGAATTCATTCCAATATGGCGACGATTTATTGATGATATTTTTTTTGTATGGACCGGTCCCAGGGATGCCCTTACCACCTTCCTAAACCGCCTTAAGATCAACAGCTTCAATTTGAAGTTTACCTTCGAAATAAGTCAAACAAACTTGACTTTCCTTGATCTAAATATTAGCGCCAACAATGATGGCACTATTAGTACTTCTTTATATCGTAAATCCTCGGCAGGAAATTCCCTGCTTCACGCAGGAAGTGCACACCCAAAATCTTTAATTGCCAGTGTGCCTTACGGGCAATACCTTAGACTTCGCCGTAATTGTAGCAATCAACAAGACTTTGAATCTGAGGCTAGACTACTCAGAGCACGCTTCCTAGAACGAGGTTACAGTAACAAAAGCCTCAAAAAAGCATATGCTAGAACTAAAAAACAGGATAGAAATGCTCTTTTACATGGTCCAAAGAGAGTTAAACCTGACCCGGGAGTACGTCTAATAACCAAATACTCAAATCAACATCGAGAAGTACGACATATTTTACAAAAACACTGGCACCTACTAACAAATGATGAACAAATTTCCAAGTGGATCAAACCTTATCCTGAAATTACGTATAGGAGAGCCAGATCTTTGAGGGATACCTTGGTTCATAGTCATTTCTCTTCATCACTATCTAATACCATCCCTTTTAGGGGTACTAGGCCCTGTCACAAATGCAAGTTTTGCAGATATGTGCATTCATCATCTACTGTCATTCTTCCCAATGGACAGGTACATAGACCCTCATTTTCTGTTACGTGTAACTCCATTGGCATAGTATATCTCATGCAGTGCCAATGTGATGCCTTTTATATTGGGAAGACCAAACGACCATTTTTTCATCGCATAAGAGACCATGTCTCGTTGATCAAAAAGAAAAAAATGGAAACTCCCATTAGTCGTCATGTGGGCCTTTTCCATAAATTTGACAGTACAGTAATGCACTTTTCCGCTTTGGAACATGTCCCCCCGGGAGATAGAGGGGGCAATTATGACAGGATCCTGCTCCAAAAAGAGGCCAGGTGGATCCATAGGCTCTCTGCCCTTAGGCACCCTGGTCTGAATGATGCATTCAGTTTTAAGCCCTTTTTATAGGGCTCCCCTTTCTTCTCTTTTTTTTTTCTCTTCTTCCCTTTTTTTCTGTGTGTGTTTGTTTGCTTGCTTATTGGATTTACCCCCAGCACTTGTTGGATATATTTTTTTATAATTGTTTCATCATTTACAATGTATATGAATTCTGACGTATTTACTTCTTATTGAACAGTAGCCGCAGGATGTCTATGGCCTCACTATGAATATATTGTTTTTATTTATGTATGTTTGTTTCTGTAACATTAAATTTGTTGATTTATTTATTTCAAATCGGTAGTAGCCACAGCGTCGGTGGCATCATAGACAACAAACTGTTTTTCCATTGTGATGCTCATGGCCCATTATGTGCTCCTCCAATCTCACCAGTTTGCCCTTTCTCTATGCCGTTCATTAACTCTGGCTAAGCTACTTAAATAGCAGTGTATCTCCCTGTGATTTTTTAATTAATTGAAATTATTGGAGATAGAATTTCTTCACCAATCAATATATATTTGTTTACTTATTTATTTTTTCATCAATCAGTATATTCTCATGATTGTTCAAACATATTAATACACATTTTTGTGTGTTGATATAATTCAGCCAACTCCATGCAGCACTTCTCCCTTGTCAGTTCATCCTTTGGCGCACCTTAGTGCAACCATACGGACGCCCGGGGCGCTCTTATTTGTTTATTGCATTTGTTTTGCCAATCTTATGCATATTTAGGTCGCCCTTTATTAGTAGGTCCGTGTACAGTCAGCCACGAATTTCCATTCATTTTCCATCCCTATTTTGTTATCCATCATTTTTCCCACTTTACTTATGTAACAGTGTGGCTTTTCCCTTTTTCAAGATGGCGCGGCTGACTTCAGCAGCACGGAGGGCTTCAACACACACGTCTTCTGACGTGGGACAAGCCACGCCCGTTGGCTGCTTCACTGACGCACGCGCCAATCATTGGCTGGCGCGTGTGTCTTACTATGGACCTCCTAGCAGACGTCCGCACTACGGCGATGAGGTCAGACGCCGCCGCGGTGGGGGTATATTAAGCGCGGTCTGCACCGCTCACTCTCTGCCAGGATTCCTCCCCATACTAAGGGGCTAGCTGCACTCCTTCCAGCTGGACCATGCTGTATGCTTATTCATCTAGGTAAGGCATTGCATGGATGCTTTGTCACCCAGACTTTTTGATTCATGTGTTTCTCCAGGACTCATTCTCTTCCATTCTGATTTATATGTTCTGTTTTTGCTTTATTAGCTGACAGATATCTTCCATTGCATCTAATCTTCCTTTTGGGTTGATGTGCACTTCCGATGGCTCATTCATTCCCTATTTAAACATCCCAGCCTTAGTACCTCTATGAGAAATATTGATGTCAGATATTTACCGATAATTTATTGGCATTTTGATTCTATAAAAGGTAAGAGGTTACGATTTTAAGTATTACATAATTGAATGTGTTTGTGCAACCTCGGTACTTATAACACATTCTACTTACCGTTTACAGGTATCTACTTCATGCTACTTAATATACCCCTATGGTTGCGTACACTAATAGGTGGGCCACTGGATCTTGTTGTTTGGGAGAGTGGAGCAATGGAATAGTGCTGTCTCGTTTGAACTGTGGGGCTCTGAGAGAATCCTTCCTTCCATTTATATTAGATGAGTTTTTAGTGCAAACTGGTGAGTGCATATGTATACATATGTATGTTTGGCGTTCAGCATGGGTCCTGATCAACTATGTATGTTTATTTGGTTATGTATTTTTTTCCCATTATCATGTCAATATTGATGCGCTAACTTTCGTGAGTTAATTTAAACAATGCTATATGTTGATGCAACATTAATCTTTAACCATCCTCTGTGCTAACCACATGTATTCTGTGTTTTCAGTATAATTCTGCTACTGTCACAATCACTCCTGAGGAAGCTATTTTAGCGAAACTAGTAGAGTGGCGACCTAGCAAACTGCACCTTGATCTTTGAGTTACATGCTTTCAAGGATGGTTATTTCATTTTTATTTTTATGTATATCTTGTGTTTTTCTCATGTTAATAAAATGAACAAACCTTTTAAGATTTGATCTTGTTGTCAGTCTCTATTTAGCACCGTATTTGAAAATCCCAGGGTACTGAGTATACCCATTGCCCCCTTCTTTTCCAATTTCTAGCTGCTAGCAGGCTTCAACAAGCTTCAAGAAAAAGTTTTAAAACCTGCTAGCTTGTTAAAAATGGCAATCGGCACTCCCTTTAGGTTCTGTGTTAAGCATTTACAAACTGGAGTTGAATGGTACGTTAAAAGCTTCAACAAAACTTGCTGAAGCCTGTGTGAAACATGTCTAAGGTGGAACTTTACAATTGTTAGAATATAATAAATATTGTACCATGTCAACACTGGCAAAATAAATTCAAATTACAATCCACAATGTAAAATTCCTATGTTGCATGAGTTGTGCACGCCGCTATAAAAAGAGTGTTGGGATTCAAGAAGAACATCAACGTCCATTTGAAAAATGGAAAGTATAGCCAAAGCTTTCTTGGTCATACTTTTTTTTCTAAGTCACAGGAGTGCACTTACTTTTGTACTCCTGTGACCTAGAATTAGCCAACACCAGGCTACAATCATCTCAGGATCTACCCAGATGCCCGATCGGCAGCTGGCTCAGCCTCCCTGCGTGCTGCCGAGAGCCTGAGCCAGACACTCCCATCCCCTCCCCAGCCTGATGCTCCAGTGAGAGCTGGAGAGGCAGAGCAGAGAGCCGCTGACTGAAAGTCACCTCTGTTTAGAGACCAAGAACTGAGCGATCAGCAGTCATGTGATCACTCAGTTCTCAAAGTTAGAGCCAGCAGGGGGCAGCTGCAGTATCACAGCAATGCTTCAGCCACAGGGGCAAATAGGATTTTTGATTTTTTGTTTTTTTTACTCCCACACTTCTCCTTAAAATCTACCAGGTATCAAGGTGAGCCCATTACCAGATGGGCTGAAAACCAAGTTGATTAGCAATGTCCAATCAGTTGCAGGGTATACAATGTTTAAATATACCAAGACCAAGCATATATAACATAAAATGACAAAGTGACAAAAGGGGGAAAAGACAAACAGAACCCAAAAGCCAGAGACTGTGCACACTCTGTCATGGGCACACAGATGCACATGAAACATTGTTCTAGAACAGGGATCTCCAAACTATGGCCCTCCAGTTGTTGCCGAACTACATTACAGTAGGCTTGGTTAGCACTGCAGGATGAAATCCATGTCCCCTTTCAGACAGATTGTCCATAAATGAGTGGCTTTGACCAGAGGTTGCTGAAGCCATGAGAAAGGTGACAATCCGATATGCTTTATGCTGTATACAAAAGTATGATCCTATACTAGCATGTGCTAGGCTACTCAAATATATGCAAGTGTCATAACCACTTTATGAAGGGAGGGTTTACTATTAATAGTAATGCTAATAATGATTCAGGTATATTATATGGTGATCATTTTACATAGAAGAAAAAGAAGTCATCCGGTCTGCAGAATAAAAACACCTACAATAAGGTGTGATTCATTTGGTTGCTCGGCCCTGGCACACATTGGCAGTTAATGTTTACCTATTGTTTGCTGACCCACAACCGAGCTCTGTACATACAGATAGGCATACCTCACAGTATAGCACTGGTTCCTGCTGCTGTACAAACACTGTACACTCATGCATGCTCCGTCAGCACATACATAAGTCATTAGTCATGAAAGAAATTGGAGCTCGGCAGATCACCTTCACAACAATTCAGGTTGTAACCCACACCGGATGTATAGCATGAGAACAAAAAAAATCCTGTACATATACAGGGAATTGCAATTGTGGGTGTAAAACAAAGGGAGGTATATCCGATCCTCTGATACAGCACAACATTTCAATCAAGTCAAAGCACAACCACATTTCTTATTGTATATATACAAAATGTGTGTGAAGACTACTTCAGTAGCAGGGATACAAGGGACCAACACAAAATAGTTTTAACCCTGCAATAAGCTTGGCAGATTGACTACTTGGCCATACTACTTAGAAGTAAACGACATACTGCTCCAGGCACACATACCACAAATAGTCATTTACTATGTCACTTGTACCTTGCCCAAGTAAGAAAATATTAACCCGAAACCTCGCAGCGACAATCACCCTCACAAATCACACAACTGCAACATTGAAAAAAAGCAAAAGTAAGCAAAAGTCCAGTTCACACTACACCAAATCTCCTGGAACAAACAGATCGTTACAGAAATTCTCTCATGTGAGAATCTGGCAATATAGAACAGGACAATAAGAATGCTGAAATAGGTTTAAGTTTTTAAACTCATGCTGCTGTTCTCAAGTAATAATTTATGATTTGTTACGGTTTTTGCAAAAAACACTAAGAAATTTCAAACTTTCCTACAAATTTCCACTTCTGTACTGCAGGAAAAATATATATATATATAGGCCATTCTACTGTATTTGAATTTTTTTTCTAAATTTCTACAATGCTGAAAATGTACCATTTAATTGCGCAATTTCAGTGTAGAGGTCGACCGATATGGGTTTTTCTCTGGCCGATGCCGATATTTAGAAATTGGGGCGGCCGATGGCCGATATATGATGCCGATTTTTGTGGCCGATATAAAAAAAAAACAAAGAAAAAAAAAAACCACCCACTCCACTCCTTCCTGCTTACTCCTGTCACTCTAGCACACACTTGATGTCCTCAGTACAGATGGCACTGGCAGGTGGCACTGGTTTGGAACTGACCGATGGCACTGGCTGGCACTGGTTGGCATTGGCAGGTGGCACTGGTTTGGAACTGACAGGTGGCACTGATTTGGAACTGACAGGTGGCACTGGTAGGTGGCACTGATTGGCAGTGGCACTGGCAATTGGAACCAATTGGCACTGGCAGGTGGCACTGATTGGCGGTGACACTGGCAGTTGGCACCGATTGGAGGTGGCACTGACAGATGGAACTGATTGGCGGTGGCTGGTGGCACTGACAGATGGCACTTATTGGCACTGACAGATGGCACTTATTGGCACTGACAGATGGCACTTGCTGGTGGCACTGGCAGGTTTCACACTAAGCCAAGTGTAACTGTGTGAAACTGACAAGAGAGGAGAGAGAGAGCTGTCAGAATAAGCTCGAAGTGGGGGTGGGCGGGACCCGGGCCCCAGCAGCTAAATTACACCAGCCAATGATTGGGCTGCTTTAGAAGGGGGCGGGGCCACATACACATAGCAGCCCGCCCAGATGCCATCCCATTGGCTGGTGTAATATAGCTGCTGGGTCCCGCCCACCCCCGGCATCGAGCTGACAGCTGCTCCTCTCTCCTTCCTCTCTGTTACATGTCAGTTTGACACACTCAGCGCGGCGCTTGATGCTGCCAGAGCCGCTGAGTGTGGAGAAATGAGGAGGAGCGGCGGTTAGTGTAAAATATCGGCCTAATTTTGATAATAATCGGCCGACGCCGATTTATCAAAAATGGCCAAATATCGGCCGGCCAATATATCGGTCAACCTCTATTTCAGCGTAAGACGAAACACTGAATACCCAACATCTTAAGGCTTTATGTACACCTGAACTACTTTGACCGCCGGAAAAACGCAGCAAAATCGCACCACGATTTTATGCAATTTGCGGCCGGCAGTCAAAACGTTCATATCCTGAACGCGAGTCTTCCGCATTCAGGAGAGGGAGGTTAGGGGAGGTTAAGCCTCCTCTTAACCTCAGCAGCTCCTAAACAATCCTAAAAGCCTACAGTGCCTTGAAAAAGTATTCATACCCCTTCAAATTTTCCACATTTTGTCATGTTACAACCAAAAAAAGGTAAATGTATTTTATTGGAATTTTATGTGATAAACCAACACAACTTGGCACATAATTGTGAAGTAGAAGAAAAATGATAAATGTTTTTCAAAATTTATTACAAATAAATATGTGAAAAGTGTTGCGTGCATTTGTATTTAGCCCCTCTGAGTCAATACTTTGTAGAACCACTTTTCGCTGCAATTACAGCTGCACGTCTTTTTTGGTATGTCTCTACCAGCTTTGCACATCTAGAGAGTGACATTTTTGCCCTTTGTTCTTTGAAAAATATCTCAGGCTCTGTCTGATTGGATGGAGAGTATCTAAACAGCAATTTTCAGGTCTTGCCACAGATTCTCAATTAGATTTAGGTCTGGACTTTGACTGGGCCATTCTAACACATGAATATGCTTTGATCTAACCATTCCATTGTAGCTTTGGCTGTGTGTTTAGGGTTGTTGCCCTGATGGAAGGAGAACCTCCTCCCCAGTCTCAAGTCTTTTGCAGATGTACAGGTTTTCTTTTAAGATTGCCCTGTATTTGGCTCCATCCATCTCCCTATCAACTCTGACCAGCTTCCCTGTCCCTGCTGAAGAAAAGCATATCCACAACATAATGCTACCACCACCATGTTTCACAGTGGGGATGGTGTGTTCAGGGTGAGGTGCAGTGTTAGTTTTCTGCCACACATAGCGTTTTGTCTCATCTGACCAGAGCACCTTCCACATGTTTTCTGTGTCCCCCACATGGCTTCTCGCAAACTTCAAATTGGAGTTTTTATGGCTTTCTTTCAACAATGGCTTTATTCTTGCTACATCTCATTAGTATGCAATAATACAAAAAGACTACATGACAGAAAATATTTATCTGTCATAGAAAAAGTGGACTGGCTCAAATACAGTTGTCAAACAACACAGGGCATAAAACTTACCCACCAATTAGACAACAATGTAAAAACATGCATTATTCTTCTCCGGCAACAAGGAAGAGCAATGGAAAGCACCAAAAGGAGTCATTTTGTCCCTGAGCTGTGAGAAGGGCAGGACACAACAACTGTATTAGAGCCAGTGCACATTTTCTATGGCAGATATAGCTTTTTGCCTGCAGCCCCCTTTTTGTATTATTATGGCATACTTACGACATGGTTTTTCTACAGTTATCTTATAAATACATTTGTCTCCTGAAGAATTGAATGAAACAAGCTCAGTGTTAGGATTCCAAATAATTATTTCCTCATGTATGCATGTTACAACTGCATATCATTTATTGAGGTATTCTATGCAATTTTAATATGATTTTAATCATGTATTTGAATAAGAGTTTCTACTTCTTTTTTTTTTAGAATGTGTTAGACTATTTTAGTTTGGTGCAACTCTTGTAAAAGTCCCAAGGCAATTTCAATGTATAAGAATAATCAACATCTATGTAGACATTAGAGTAATCAAAAAAATGAAAATTCCAGTTAAAGGGGTTGTAAACCCTTGTGCTTTTTTACCTCAATGCATTCTATGGACGCAGCAGCAGGACACAGGTGCCCCGAGAAAGAGCGCTTCTCTGATGGGGCACTTGCGAAGAGGAGGAGGAGCCAGTAGCGCCACTGAGAGACCCCAGAAGGAGGAGGATCAGGGCCACTTTGTGCAAAACCAACTGCACAGAGGAGGCAAGTATGACATGTTTGTTTTATGTTTTAAAAAAAAAGGATGGTTTAAATATCCTTTAAAATGCAGCTATGGACATTGCTAGCGGTACCATTTTCCATGCAAGGGCTTGTCTGTCATTGAACGTCAAGAGAAATAAATGGGCGACCCTGCAGACATCTCCTTTTCAAATTACATCTTGCCTGTCTGTTGCATTTCTTCAATGATTTGAATCACTACAATCATGCAGTTTAGTGATTGCAAAAAACTGATCTACAGATTTTTTCTGGCACTCAGCATTTAAAGCTGAACTCCAGATAGGCAAATACAAGAATGTCTAAATCAGAAAACACAGAATTTTGGCACTGTTGCAACCATACGCCTGCTCATCAGCATTCCAAAGATTTTCTATCCATATTTTAAGTGCCCTCCCTATCCCTGGTAAGTCAGCAGATGAGGACAGGCTGTGCAAGCACAAGCATGTACTGTTCCCCTTCAGTGATGCAAAGAGCACTGTGCACTCCCAATCTCTGAATGGTTGAGATAAGATATCAGCAATGTTTTCAGTGAGAAGGCCAATTTACTGACACCATAAGAAGGAGCAGTAAGCCCAACCACTGTATAGATCTGTAAAGTAGGAAGCAGAAATCTATGCAGAAAACAAATATACTTATTTATTATATGTACATATATTGCGCCCTCAATTACGTAGCACTTTACACATTTACATCAGTCCCTGCCCTCAAGGAGCTTACAATCTAAGGACCCCAACTCACATTCATACACATACTAGGGCCAATTTAGACAGGAGCCAATTACCTACCAGCATGTATTTGGCGTGTGGGAGGAAAGCGGAGTACCTGGAGGAAACCCACGCAGGCACAGGGAGAACATGCAAACTCCAGGCAGGTAGTGCCGTAGTTACTAACTTTTCATTAAGGTTGAAAAAGTACACAGAAAAATAAAAATACCAGTTCTCCACCTCTCCCAAGCATATACCCACCTTTCTTTCACCACTCTGTTTAGTGCCAGGAGCTTAAATCACTTCATCATCATCAAGCTAGTTTGTGGATATGATGGACAAGCAAAGAATTTACAGAAACTTGGAGGCTTTTCGCCAAGAAGAGCAAGCAATCAGACAACATGAGAAAATAAGTGGCCTTATTCACAAATATCACAGAATAGTCCAAGCCACCACCACTGCACAGGGGGCAATACATTAAGGCCTCTTTCACACTGGGGCGGGCAGGTGCGGTGGCGGTAAAGCGGCGCGATTTTCAGCGCCGCTATACCGTCGTTATCACCGCGGTATGCGGCCGCTAGCGGGGTGAATTTAACCCCCGCTAGCGGCCGAAAAAGGGTTAATACCGCCCGCAAACCGCGGCTATTGCCGCGGTTTGCGGGCGGTATTACCGCGGTGTCCCATTGATTTCAATGGGCAGCCGCGGTAAACGAGCGGTGAACACACCGCTCCTTCACCGCTGTAAAAATGCGGCTAGCAGGACTTTTGGAGCGGTCCTGCTAGCGCACCGCTTCAGTGTGAAAGCCTTCAGGCTTTCACATTGAAAAATACAGGGCACGATTTTTTCAGGCGGTATAACAGCGCTAATATTAGCGCTAAATCGCCTGAAAAACGTGCCAGTGTGAAAGGGGCCTAAGAACTAGGGCAAGTTAAACATTTGAACGGATCACTTTATTATTTTCCTGTAGTGGTAGATCTTGTTTAATGGTTGTGCTACTCTGCGATGCTTAAAAGCAGTATAATATTATAATAATTTAAAAAAAGAGGTCTTCCTTCCGGGTTCATGCGCTCAGGCCGTTTTAACCACTTGCTGACCAGCCGTCGTCATACTGCGGCAGGTCGACACGTTACCGTGAACCGTCGTAGCTGTACGTCGGCCCTTTAAGCGGGGATAGCGAGTGTGCGCCCCCTGCACTGCGGGAGTGCCGATGCGCGTGGCCGGCGGTCACGATGACGTGCGGGCACGAGAGCCAGAACAGGGCTGTGTGTGTGTGTGTGTGTGTGTGTGTGTAAACACCCAAATCCCTGTTCTGTGAGGAGAGAGAAATTGTGTGTTCCTATTAGCTAGGAACAACGATATGTCATCTCCTCTAGTCAGTCCCCTCCCCCCACAGTTAGAACACACACACACGAGGGAACAGTTAACCCCTTGATCGCCCCCTAGTGTTAACCCCTTCCCTGCCAGTGACATTTACACAGTAATCAGTGCATTTTTATAGCACTGATCGCTGTATAACGGTCAATGGTCCCAAAAATGTGTCAAAAGTGTCCGCCATAATGTCGCAGTCCCGATAAAAAACGCTGATCACCGCCATTAATAGTAAAAAAAAAAATATATATATATATATATAACATAATAAAAATGCCATAAATCTTTTCCCTAGTTTGTAGATGCTATGACTTTTGCGCAAACCAATCAATATACGCTTATTGCCATTTTTATTACCAAAAATATGTAGAAGAATACATATCGGCCTAAACTGAGGAAAAGATTTGCTTTTAAAAAAAAAAAAAATTGGGGATATTTATTATACCCAAAAGTACAAACATATTGTGTTTTTTTCAAAATTGTCGCTCTTTTTTTGTTTATAAACGCAAAAAATAAAAACTGCACAGATGATCAAATACCACCAAAAGAAAGCTCTATTTGTGAGAAAAAAAAAGGACATCAATTTGTTTTGGGTACAACGTCGCACGATTGGGCAATTGTCAGTTAAAGCGACGCAGTGCCGTATCGCAAAAAATGGCCTGGTCATTGAGCAGCTAAATCTTCCGGGGCTGAAGTGGTTAAAGGCCGCGCCATGATGACGTCACTCCTGCACACGCAAGTCATGATCACGGTGGCAGCAGCTGCTACAGATGTGAATATCTCCTGAACGGAGGAGGCAAGTCTCATTATAGGCACAACTGAAAAGCAAACTTTACTAGTCAATCATATTAAAAAAAAATAAAAAAATTAATTGTTTGGACTGATCGCTCAAGTTTTCTTACATCTGCCAGGGGTATGTCAACTTATGCAAAGTGAACCTGTTTTTAGATTACCTTCAATGTGCAGGCTGGCACAGGCAGATGCAATGCTCAGAAAAATACATACACTGAAAAGAAAACCTAAAGTAAAATGGTTGTCCTAACAACTTACCGTATATACTCGAGTATAAGCCGAGTTTTTAAGCACAATTTTTTGTGCTGAAAATGCCCCCCTCGGCTTATACTCGAGTCACCTATTTGCGCCTGATCTCCCGGAATTTGGGGAGCCGGTACCGGCGTGCCGTAGGTCCCCTGAACCCCAAACTTGGCACACATATAGCCCCACTCTTACTCTACATGTGTGCAAAGTTTCTTGTTCAGGGGACCTACGGCCGGGGAGCACAGATTTTTCAAAACCGGGCACCCCTTCCATAGACTCCCATGTTAAACGGTCATTTCTCTGGTGACTTTGGGGACCCGGTACCGGCCAATAATAGGTCCTCTGGACCCCAAACATGGCACACATGTAGCCACACTCTTCCTCTACAAGTTTGCAAAGTTTATTGTCTGGGGGACCTACGGCCGGGGAGCACCGATTTTTCAAAGCCGGACACCCCTTCTATAGACTCCCATGTTAAACGTCAGTCTAGTCATGGACACAGTGAGGCACACCCTAGGCTTATATTCGAGTCAATAAGTTTTCCCAGTTTTTGTGGTAAAATTAGGTGCCTCGGCTTATATTCGGGTCGGCTTATACTCGAGTATATACGGTACTAGAGGTTGACCATGAAATGCAAGGACTTGGTCATTCAGCTTTTTCGAAAGGTAAGGCATGACTATGGTAAATGACACACTCACACAGTCATGGTACATTCTCTAAAGACATGCAAGTAAACAGTCTTTACATTAGCAGAAACATCAAGGTCAAAAAAACATCACGTGCTATCATGAACATAAAAATAAAAAAAATGGAGGGGGGGTGCATTTTTGTTTAACTCCCATTCATTATTCCATGTACTGTATATGTGTACATTAACCGTAAAATAATCGTGTGAGGCTCTAAACAGCCTCAAGCCACCGGGACTACTCAACCTGAGTAAAAGCTGCATTTTTTGGTCTGTCCAGCAATTACATTTACTACTAGAGTTCTTCATAAAGCCCTCTGTGTAAAATCTCATCTCATTCACACCAGAGTATTTTCTTCTCACCTTCCAAGATCAGAGTATGTTGAAGAAGGAAAGGAAACTGTTTCTCTGTATCACCTTTTTAATGGGTTGCTGTGTAATAGGCAGATTTATGTAAATCCTGGTGCCTGTGTACTTTATAGCTTTGTTCACAAATGTCTGACAGATCAGTCCCCCTACTGCAACCGACCCTGTGACTTGCTACAAAGTCTTAAAGTGGTTGTAAACCCTTATAAAAATGTTTTTGTTTTTTTTAAACTACCTGTAAGAGAAAGGCGTAATGAGCTAATATGACTAGCATAATAGCTCATTATGCATCACTTACCTTGGATCGGGGCCCCCGAAGCCGTCCTCGTCTCCCTCTTCAGCCGCATCCATCGCTGCGGCGATAGCCGGAAGGTTACTTCCGGCTATCGCCGCTCCAGCCAATCACAGCGCCGCTCCGGCGCTGTGATTGGCCAGAGCGGCGAAGACGTGACTCCGCGCATGCACCGTCGAATTCGGCTACGTCGTCGAATGCTGTGACCTAGCCGAATTTGTGAATGGAGTTAACCCCATGCGCATGACGTCAGCGTGGCCGCTTTTAAATGCAAATATCTCTAGGCTTACCTGTAGGTGTTTGTTTACAAAGTGGGTTTACAACCACTTTAATCTTTCAGTCTGATCAGTGGTGAAAGGAGACTGAGGAAATGCTTTCTTCTGCTTGCAGCAGCCTAAGGACAGCATCTCAGCTTAGGAAAAGTCACCTAAAGCTCCTGTGAAGTCACTAAATGCAAAATGTGTAAAAAAGCATTTCTATGCAAGCTAATTACCTCAAGCTAAAAAATGTATTGCTTTACCTTTTTCTGTCGTTACATAACTGCGCAGGTTTTCTGTACATCCTTCTTTCTGAGAGTGGAGGTATAGTTACATTTGTAAGTATATGCGTAAGCTGCAAAGCCACTTCACGGCACCCCAGTATTATCGAGTTCCACCCGTTTTTCAGTTTATTAAAAGTCAGCAGCTCCAAAAAGCATAGCTGCTGACTTTTGACACTTGCCTGCCCCACGGCCCAGCGATGCGGCCGCCCGGAGGCGCGCTCCTCTCCCCCTCCTCTGCGCCATCATAGCAACTGTGGGCACCCGGCCGTGACAGCTTACGGGCACGCACTGCGCATGTGTGACTCGCGCTGCGCTCTGCTATTGGCCAGCCGTTCATCTGGGACCTGTGATGTGTCCCAGAAGATCGCTGCCAGGGAGGGGCCGCCTAGGGGGAAAGGAGTCGCCGCCTAGGCGGCCAAAAAAAGGAAGCAGGACGTGGGACAGGAAGTCACACTAAAAATAAGGTAAACACCCCCCCCCCCCCCAAAAAAAAAATTACATGCCAAATGTGGCATGTCAGAGTGCTTAAAGCAGAGGTTCCACTCTTGGGTGGAACTTTGATTTAAGTCCTAATGGCCTGTACACATGACCAGAAAATCATTTGAAAAATACAGCTTTCGAATCTGATCGTTTATACACAGTTTAAGAGCCGATCACGGCAGTTCATCCAATATTATCCAATGGGACAAGCACAGAAAAAAAGTTCTCGTATACCAGATTGTACAATTTTCGTTTAATCGTTACAGTTGTCGTTCAAAAATACAATGAATATACACTACAACACTTTGGAACTTGTATTCTGCCGTACGAGAATTTGTCACTTTAGTAAACTCTTCATTTTTGATATGAGACTAGCATGCAAAAAAAAAAAAAAACGGGAGGATCGTTCATCCGATAATCTCATTGTGTGTACTGGGCATAACTATACATTTTTGAGAGCCTCCATAGTAGAAGCACACGCATAATAATGGATAGATAGAGTGGCTCTGCAGCTTACACATGTATTTGCAAATGTGTGCAAACTAAACCCCTGTTTTTAACGCAAACAGTTAGACAGGACTATTCAGTTGGTTGCAGGCTGGTTGGCAAGTTGAGCTGGGAATTTTCTTTGGCTTTGTTTGACACATATCGCCCTTCTATGTGCTCCTTGCTGCGAAAGCCAGTTATATGAGGGGGCAGTGGCCAGTTGTCTGTACTATTGGAATATTGGCGAGGGGATGCACTGGACACCTTTGCTGCCATTGTGCCATTTGCTGGGTGTCCAGTGCACCCCTATGCCTTTAAGGGAGGTTTAGGCTCCCTCAAGTCTCACCTGCCCTCTGCCTATCCCTTATTATGATTTGATCAAATATTGTATGGCTCAGAACAGTGGGAAACAAAGTCTTAATTTGGAAGTTTGCAGTCAGGGTGTCCAAGCTGAGGTGTCCTTCCACACACCAAATAGACAAATGGTCATCAAGTAAAAGAAGCAGCCGGCAACTCCATAACATCAAGCGTATTTATTTTGAAGCCTTCACAGTGAGTACAGTCAGCAGCAGACTAGTTTCGGCGATAAGCCTTGTTCACAGCACTGTTCAAGGCTCATCGCCGAAACTAGTCTGCTGCTGACTGTACTCACTGTGAAGGCTTCAAAATAAATACGCCTGATGTTATGGAGTTGCCGGATGCTTCTTTTACTCGATGACCATTTATCCATTATTATGCATGTGCTTCCACTATGGAGGCTCTGATGCCGTGTACACACGATCGAGTTTCACGACCAAGAGAAAACACGTCGTGAAACCCAACAGGAAAAACGAGGACCGGCTTGGTCCCCTACACACGGCCGTTTTTCACGACGTGTTTTCTCTTGGTCGAGAAAATCGGCCGTGTGTAGTCTCCCTAGCAGTGTTTTGTTTTTCTCGTCGGGAAAAATGCTGGAAAGCCTACACGGCCGTTTTTCTCGTCCAAGAGAAAAAATGAAATTTTTCCCCCACCGAGAAAAGTGATCGCGTGTACGTGGCATTAGGCATTTATAGTTAGGACTGCAGATAATACTGGG
Source organism: Rana muscosa (assembly GCA_029206835.1). Lineage (NCBI taxonomy): Eukaryota > Metazoa > Chordata > Amphibia > Anura > Ranidae > Rana > Rana muscosa. The sequence continues at coordinate 301,216,499 of CM055117.1, forward strand.
GTGTCGTGAAGTGGCTCTAGAGCTTACGCATGCATTTGCAAATATGTGCAAACTAAACCCCTTTTTTTAACGCAAACAGTTAGACAGGACTATTCGATTGGTTGCAGGCTGGTTAGTAAATTGAGCCGTGAATTTTCTCTTTCAATACATTATTATTGAAAAGCTTTAAAAGAATACAACGTGCGACTGCAATCAGATATACAGATTTAAGTTATCGATACCAAGCTTCTTAGTCGTAGGCAGTTGTACATCAAATATAGAAACTGTAGCAAGTGACAAAATATTTAGTGTCAAGAGCTGGGAATTTTCTTTAGTTTTGTTTGACATGCGTTACCATTCCATGTGCTCCTTGATGCAAAGGCCAGTTATAGGTGAGGGTATCGGCTATTTTTTTGTACTGGGGGTATAGCTACACTGACCAATGGCGGGCAGCTTTTCATTTTACTACACTATGGAGTTGATTTATGAAAGGCAAATATACTGTGCACTGCAAGTGCAGTTGATCAGTGATGGTGAACCTTGGCACTGCAGATGTTTTGGAACTACATTTCACATGATACTCAACTACACTGCAGCGTGCATGAGCATCATGAAAAATGTAGTTCCAAAACATCTGAAGGGCCAAGGTTCACCATCGCTGCTCTGGATCTTAGAGAAGGAGGGGACGCTCTGCTGACTTCCATCATCCAATCGCAAGAACAAATGCTGTTTTTTTTAATCTTCCTTGCATGCGATTGAGTATTCTTTGCAAAGTGAAGCTTTACCTCGTTTACCAAGCTCTGGAGCAAGGGCGCTGGCAGTGCACAATATATTTTCCTTTAGTAAATCAACCCCAATGTTACAGAACGCAATCTGTTCGTACAGTGGTGTGGGAAGCAAACTGACCACATCAGCATGGATTTGCTTTCTCTATGCTTGCCATGGTTAGAAAGCAGCAGCCAGAGAGCGAGACTGGTAGAATAACCAGCCATTAGCTCTTCATAGTGAAACTTAAAGCGGAGTTCCACCCAAAAATGGAACTTCTGCTTTAAAGTGGTTGTAAAGCCATTTTTTTTCTTAAAACCTGCAAGACAAAGGCATTATGAGCTAGTATGACTAGCATACTAGCTCATTATGCATTACTTACCTTAGATCGAAGCCCCCGAATCCGTCCTCATCTCCCCCTCCAGCCGCAGCCATCTCTCCCGGAGGTTACTTCCGGGTATCGCCGCTCCGGCGCTGTAGATTGGCCGGAGCGGCGATGACGTCACTCCACGCATGCGTGGGAGAGCCGTAAAAGCCGGCGTTATTCATAAAACCGGCATTTACAGTGCGCCTGCGTCGATGTCAACAGCGGGCATGCGCCGTACACATCGGTGTACTCTTTTTTTTTTGCAAATGTCTCCCAAACCTTGTAGGTTTAGGAGATATTGCAAACACCTACAGGTAAGCCTTAATCTAGGCTTACCTGTAGGTGCAAGTTGCAAGAGTGGGTTTACAACCACTTTAAGTGATGGTGACCCCCTGACACGCCACATTTGGCATGTCATTTTTTGGAAGGGGGGGGGAGCGGATACCCTCTTTTTAGAGGCACCCAGCTCCGACTTCCTCCCTGCAATCTTCTGGGATGTCGCAGGTCCCAGAAGATTTCTAGGCCATTTACAGCGCGCTCGTGCATGTGCAGTGCCTGGCTCCCACAGTTACAATGCCGGCGCCGCAGAGAGGTGGGGGAGAGGAGCGGGGCTTTGTTTGCCCGCATCGCTGGACTGTGGGACAGGTGAGTGTGCGAATAAAAGTCAGCAGCTACACTTTTTGTAGCTGCTGACTTTTAAATGGGCGGAACTCCGCTTTAAAAGAAATAAATGGGTTATATACTAAAGCTCATGGTTAAAAAAAAATGCATGCACACAATTTCATTTTTTCGCATTGCATAAAAAGACAGCTTTTTTTTTAGATGATTAAAAGTTCAGTTCAATTGAAAAACAATACTGTTGCTATATTTTGTGACGCATGAGGAATTTATGCAGGCTTGTGAAGTTACTGCAAGGTCACCTTTCTAAAACTATCACCTGACTTATTTCACTGTAATGCACAATAGCACAGACACATTGAAAATACACATTTAACTGAATGAGCCCTTGCACCCAACACTATCATCACCTTCCAAGAAAAATACAGCATTTCAGTCCAAACAGCTCTACAACTAAAAGGATTTTATCACAAGAAGACCATCACACAGCAAACGAAGACACACAAATGAAATAAATACAGATCAAAGAGACACTACAAGATAAAGCAATTACCTACTACCCCATGCATATATATCATTATGGCCCCAGGCTGCTCCCAACACCTTCAGATCAAAGGCAATTCCATCCTACCATTTGTAAGCCTTTTATATGACATAGTAGACGTCATGATCTACAAATTTTTATATCAGGAAATGAAAGTTGCACACCAAGTCTGATAAAACATGGGACGGGAGTATTTATTATATTTGCACAGACTACCACGATTCACTGATTCCACATTTACAACAGAGAGAAACTGAAAACACGGCATGATCTACCACAACACACTTCTTTCTAGCCTATCAAACCTTGTGCCTTTACTACTTTCCTGATTCGGGGATGAAATGCTTCGCGGTTATGGATCTGACATACAGCATTAGAGATGCACTGAAATTTCGGCGTCCGAAAATGGTATTTTCAGCATTTTGCGGAGAGAGAAAAAGGCGTAGATAATGGCACCGAAAACGCACAAGATTTTACCACAATTTTACTGTGCTTTTCATAGGTCATAGTACTCAATATTGCATCAAAAATATAACATGGGTGTGTTATTGATGCATTTCAATGGGAGGTGCATTTTGTTTTATGCAGCAAGATTTTTACTACGACAAACGGAAGCGTAACAGACCAATGTGAAGACATACATAGAATTTAACATGATACGAAAGCTTCACTTTTTTTTTTTTTTTAAATAACAAACATGTTATACTTGCCTCCACTGTGCAGCTAGTTTTGCACAGAGTGGCCCCGAACCTCGTCTTCTGGGGTCCCTTAGCGGCTGTCTGGGCTCCTCCCCACTTCTGATAACCCCCTCTGGGAAGCACTCTCCCAAGGGGGTTACCTTGCGGACGCGCTCCCGTGTCCAGTATTCGTCATCCAGAGCCGCAAACTACAGGACTCGGCCCCGTCCCCTCGCGTCATTGGAGTCGATTGACAGCAGCGCGAGCCAATGGCTGCGCTGCTATCAATCTATCCAATTAAAAGCCAAGAAGCCAGCGCGTTCACGACGCAGGACTTTCGAGGTCTCAGGTAAGTAAACGGGGGGGCTGGGGGGCCTGTAAGCATCGGATGTTTTTTCACCTTAATGCATAGGATGCATTAAGGTGAAAAACCGGGAAGCTTTACAACCCCTTTAAAGGGATGCATTTTTCTTGAGCTAAAAAGGTGCCAATAATGGGCGACAATAAAAATGTTTAATTAAAAACGCAATCCCATTATAAGTTGCTGATTGCCGCCATAACTAGTAAAAAAAAAAAATTTATAAAAATTCCATAAAACTATCCCTATTCTGTAGACGCTATAACTTTTGCGCAAACCAATCAATCAATAAACGCTTATTGTAAACAAAAATATGTAGAAGAATACGCATCGGTCTAAACTGAGGAAAATAATTGTTTTTTTAATATATTTTTGGGGGATATTTATTGTAGCAAAAAATATTGCTTTTTTTTCAAAATTGTCACTTTATTTTTGTTTATCGCGCAAAAAATAAAAACCGCAGAGGTGATCAAATACCACCAAAAGAAAGCTCTATTTGTGGGAAAAAAAGGACATCAATTTGGTTTAGGAGCCACGTCGCACGACCGCGCAATTGTCAGTTAAAGCGACGCAGTGCCGATACGCAAAAAGTGGCCTGGTCTTTGGCCAGCAAAATGGTCCGGGGCTGAAGATGTTAACCACTTCCCGCCCGGTCAATAGGAGATTGACGTCCGGGAAGTGGTTGTGTTATCCTGACTGGACGTCTATTGACATCCTGTAGGATAACAGCCGCCGCGCGCCCAGGGGGGCGCGCATCGCGGCGATCAGTGGAGCAGTGTCAGTCTGACACGCCGCAACACCGATCTCGGTAAAGAGCCTCCGGCGGAGGCTTTTTACCAAGTGATCAGCCGTGTCCAATCACGGCTGATCAAGATGTAAACAGGAAGACTCCGTCCGACAGACACGAGTAGAGGAGAGCCGGTCGACGGCTCTTTTGACGGGGGGTTCGCGCTGATTGTTTATCAGCGCAGCCCCCCCTCGGATGCCCACACTAGACCACCAGAATGCTGCCCAGGACCACCAGGTAAGCACCTAACATGTGGATGGCAAGGTAAGTCCCCCATGGCCATCCACATGTATAAAAATATGCCTAACTTATGCCAAGCAGCCCCCCCTCGGATGCCCACACTAGACCACCAGGATGCCGCCCAGGACCACCAGGGAAGCACCTAACATGTGGATGGCCAGGTAAGTCCCCCATGGCCATCCACATGTATAAAAATATGCCTAACTTATGCCAATCAGTGCCCACAAATGGGCACTGACTGGCACCATCTTGGCACAATTTTTTTTTGTGATGCCCAGCAATGCCACCCACGAGTGTCATCAGTGGCACCCACCAGTGTCCATCAGTGCCACCTATCAGTAGTGGTGCAACGGATCGGTGGTGGTCCGTGATCCGAACGGGTCACCCTGTTCGGATCAGATCACCACATGATCCGCGGAGCGCTCCGGAGCCTCGGCCATAGGAAAGGCCGCGGCTTCAGCCTAGCTCCGGAGCGGCGGCCATCTTGGTACACCTGGTGGCGCCGCTGTAATGACGTTTCGTCGCCACCATCTTGCTCCACTCACACTCCTGCACAGTAATGATAGTAAGGGGCCAAGCGGACATCTTGTTACACCCAACGTAGTTTTAAATTTCACAGTTATTTTCAACACAAAACTGAGTTTATATGCTTAAATACATTATTTGTAAATCCAACAGACTGTTTACATGTTAAATTTTAAAAGCAGCAGCAAAGCTGCTGACCTTACATGCTTGCTAATGTGACAGAACACCTCTGATTTTCACATTTAACATTTAGTTAAATGTGAAAATCAGGGGTGTTCTGTCACATTAACAACCATGTAAGGTCAGCAGGTTTGCTGCTGCTTTTAAAATTTAACATGTAAACAGTCTGTTGGATTTACAAATAATGTATTTAAGCATATAAACTCCTTTCTGTGTTGAAAATAACTGTGAAATTTAAAACTCAGGTGGGGGTATTAAGATGTGTTTTTTTTTTTTTTTTTTGCCGATCTGAAAATGATCCGATCCGTGACCCCTGATCCGAGGATCGATCCGATCTGTGAGTTTTTTGATCCATTGCACCCCTACCTATCAGTGTCCATCAGTGCCACCTATCAGTGCCCACCTATTAGTGCCACCCATAAGTGCCCGTCAGTGCCGCCTTATCAGTGCCCGTCAGTGCCGCCTTATCAGTGCCCGTCAGTGCCGCCTTATCAGTGCCCGTCAGTGCCGCCTTATCAGTGCCCGTCAGTGCCCAGTGCCCGTCAGTGCCGCCATATCAGTGCCCGTCAGTGCCGCCATATCAGTGCCCGTCATTGAAGAAGAAAACATACTTATTTACCCAAAAAAAATTACAGAAACAAAGAAAAAAACTTTTTTTTCAAAATTTTCGCTCTTTTTTTATTTGTTGTGCAAAAAAAATTAAAAATTGCAGAGGCGATCAAATACCACCGAAAGAAAGCTATATTTGTGGGAACAAAATGATAAAAAATGTGTTTGGGTACAGTGTAGCATGACCGCGCAATTGTCATTCAAATTAGGACAGCGCTGAAAGCTGAAAATTGGCTTGGGCAAGCACTCATGCAGCCCCAAACCATGACACTCCCACCATCATGCTTGACTGTAGGCAAGACACACTTGTCTTTGTACTCCTCACCTGGTTGCCGCCGCACGCACTTGACACCATCTGAACCAAATAAGTTTATCTTGGTCTCATCAGACCACAGGACATGGTTCCAGTAAAATCCAGTGATGATCAGTGCCCTGATTACATGTCCGGGTGTTACCGGCCAGATGTCGCTGATCGGGTCTCCTCGCCACACGTACTGTCAGTCTGAAGCGACGAGAGCCGATCACCGGCACTTCCGTGTGGACACAGCAAATCACATGGTTAAAGAGCCGCGTGATCGGCTCTTTACAGAGATCGTGGTCGTTCCGTGTCCTAGCACCGTCATATGACGTCCACCCAGAGCGAGAGCCACACCGTCACCTACATCATTTGACGTTGGGCAAGCGGCAAGCAGTTAAATGGAATTGATTATTTTATAAGGCAAGAATGTGCATATACTTTAAACTTCAAAGCAAAAAGTTATTATATTGCAGCTTAAAATTTCTTAGATGCGATAGCTGCATTCGTTTTCTTTTTTAGGCTTGGTGATCCAGCCAGGATGTCTGTTGTTTTTCAACAGAAACAGCTCTCTTGCAGATGTATCATTAAGGCTTCATGTACACTAGCCTACACTGCCAGATCCTAAACTTGAGATTAGGAGCTTTTGCCTTTTTTTGCCAAAGATCCTCAACTCCATAAAAGCCTACGTGTCCATGTACACATAGGCTTTTCAGAGTTTAGGAGCTGAAATGTTTATAGGAGCTTCAACCTCCCTCTCGAACGAGGAAGAATTGCATTCAGGACAGGAAAGTTTTAAGCGGGAAAACGCAAAATCACGGTGAAATTTTGCCCACGTTTTGCGTTTTCTTGCGGTTAATGTACATGAAGCCTTACAGGGATAAGACAAACCATTCAACACTTGCAGGGGTGCTTACAATGATCATCACTTACGTAAAACACATTTAATCATTAAAGGAATAAAAACTGTTTGCTGCAGCTGTTTATAAAGTGTGAGCTGGAGTTTACCTTCAATTTGTTAGTGTATCTAAATCTGCTAGTACATTTAACACTCCCCTCCCCACAAACTGACAATGCGGCTGTTCAAAAGGTGCCCCCTGCGTTCCTTTATCCAGAGTGGGGCACTCTAATACAGGAGGTGTGTTACTGGCCAGATCACCAGGTAAAAAAAAGCTTAAAAAAACAAAAACTAATATAGCCACCACATCTAAGGATTGGTAAGCTGCAATATATGACATTTTTGGTTTTAGGTTTAACTCACTATTGCCTGTTTTGTATTGTGACCATCATAGAAAATTCAGCCTCATACAGAACATTCTACTTTCTAAAGCAGCCTCTAAGTGCTGGTTCACACTGATGCGGTGTGGAAAACAGAATACGATTCGGAGAGGAATCGCACTGCATTCATGTTCAAATCACGTGATTCTTTGTAGTGCAATTTGAGCCCAGTGATTTTGCGTGGCTTAATTCACACCGCACGTAAAAAGTGCATGCACCTTTTTTTGCCGCACTGGGATCAGATTCAGGCAATCGCACTGCTTTTTGCGACCCATTTTTGGGATTGAGATGTCATTAACTTAAGAGAGAAGCATAGTCAACACTTGTGTGAACAAGAAGATCTGGACAGCCGCACTCCAATATGATACCTTTAGCTAATAAAAAGACAGTCCGTACGGCTCTGGAGGTAAGGAAATCAGATATAGCCAACGCGTTTCACACCCTTGCTGGTGCTTAGTCATAGCTAAAATAAAAATGCTAAAAACACAGATATATATACCAAAATAACTGACTAAACGATCGTACGTGCCATCATTAACAATATCATCTGTAGCCACACGGAGGTGATTAGGACAACTGAAGCAATCAGGTAAACCCGTATGTTAACGGGGCTTCCCTTTGGCCCTTTATATAGTGAAAACACCTCCTATTATGAACCCATTCAAATTGTAAAATGATAGTACTATATATACTCGAGTATAAGCCAAGTTTTTCAGCACATTTTTTTGTGCTGAAAATGCCCCCCTCTGCTTATACTCGAGTCTGTGCCCATCTTCAAATTTGTGTGCCTGATCCTGGCCAGCCGTAGATCCCCTGGACCCCAAACTTGGCACACATGTAGCCCCACTTGTCCTCTACAAGTGTGCAAAGGTTGGTGTCTGGGGGACCTATGGCCGGGGAGCACCAATTTTTCAAAGCCGGGCACCCCTTCCTTAGACTCCAATCTTAAACGGTAATTTCTCAGGTGATTTTGGGGACCCAGTACTGGCCGGCCCTAGGTCCCCTGGACCCCAAACTTGATACACATGTAGCCCCACTTTTCATCTACAAGTGTGCAAAGTTTGTTGTCCAGGGAACCTACGGCCGGGGAGCACCAATTTTTCAAAGCCGGGCACCCCTTCCATATACTCCCATGTTAAACGTCAGTCTAGTCACACAGCGCCAGAGATCAGGTAGGGAGATTGGGCACAGTGAGGCATGGGCACAGTGAGGCATGCAGGTGGACACCCTAGGCTTATACTCGAGTCAATACGTTTTCCCAGTTTTTTGTGGTAATTAGGTGCCTCGTCTTATATTCGGGTCGGCTTATACTCGAGTATAAGCGGTAGTAAAGGAACATACAAAAAAAATTGAAAAATAAAAAAAAACATGTACGAAAAGGTGTTCATATTGTTACAGATATGCCGAGGCAAAGTTTCTAAATTCAAAAATGCTACCAGGGAAAGTCTTATAAAAAAATATATATATATATATATATATATATATATATATATATATATATATATATATATATATATATATATATATATAAATATAAAAAAATAGCACAAAAGGAAGAAACTCCAGTGGAAAACCAAAATGAATCCCTTGGCATACCGGGAACCAAAACAAATTAAAAAAAAAAACGTAAAACAAAACAAGAGATATCTACACAGAAAGATAGAACTGCAAGAGCCCATTCACACTGGGGCGGCACGACTTTTCCCACGACTCTGCCGGGCGATCTTCACACGACTTCAGAGGTGACTTGCAAAATGACTTCTGTATTGAAGTCAATGGAAGTCACCCTGAAGTTGTCCCAAAGTCGTACAGGAACCTTTTCCTAAGACGGAGCGACTTGAGTCGCTCCCATTAGAACGGTTCCATTGTAAAGAACGGGACGTGACCTGTCAGGCGGCTGAGTCACCTGACGAGTCGCCCCTGTGTGAATGGGGTCTTAGGCTTCATTTACATGGGATATTGTTTAACCACCTCAATACAGGGCACTTAAACCCCCTTCCTGCCCAGGCCATTTTTCAGCTTTCAGCGCTGTCACACTTTGAATGAAAATTTGCGCGGTCATGCTAAACTGTGCCATGTGAAATTTTTATAATTTTCTTCACACAAATAGAGCTTTCTTTTGGTGGTATTTAATCACTCCTAGGTTGTTTTTTTCCCCCAAAAAAAAGACCAAACATTTTGAAAAAAAAAATAAAACATTTTTTTCTTAGTTTCTGTCAGTAAATGTTGCAAATAAGTTATTTTTCTCCTTCACTGATGGGCACTGATGAGGCGGCATGAATATGCCGCACTTATGGGCACCGATATGTGGCATTGATGAGCACCGATAGGCGGCACTGATGGGTGGCACTGGTGGGCACAGATAGACGGAATGGATAGGTGGCACTGATGGGTTGCATTGATGGGCAGCACTAACTGGCATTACTTGTGTGCACTGATTGCTGGCACATTTGGGCACTGGTTGCTGGCACTTTTTGGCACTGGTTGCTGGCAGTGGTGAGCAATCACGGCACTGTGGGCACTTAATTGTAATCAGGGCACTGAAGCCGGAGGGGGCAAGAGTGGTCGTTGTGGGCGGCCGTCATATGACGGTGGGTGGGCGGCTAGTGGTTAACCTCTCCGGAACGATTTAACTTGACAGCTAGAAACCGACATTTAAAAACGTCCGCTTAGCCGCGTTTACATGTTTAGGAGCGTTTTTGTTAAAACGAAAAACGTCTGTAAAACAAAATGCTGCTAAAGGTGAGTTACGCGTTTAGCGGTGTTTACAAGCATTTGGCGTTTCAAATGCCTCTGAACATCGGTCCTTAACGCATTTTCTTTGCGTTCCAAAAAATGCTTCTAAATTCAACTGCCTACAAAACTACTATAAACGACCCTGTGTACATGTACTGATAAGATAACAGAGGAGAGTTCAGGGGCATCTGAAAAAAAATGGCCAACTGCTCCTAAACGTCTGTTTACCAGTGGCAGTGTAGGTGAGGCATAATCATGAATATGCAAATACAATCAAAGCTCGTTTGGGATCACAGTAATGCAGTTTGTTCTGATGAAGACCACTGTCGGCTGACGTCAGAGAGCCAGTCCAGGCTCGGGCAAGATCACGACAATGAAGTCAGGATCCGGCCCACATTCCTGGGCACAGCCTCTCAGTGAGCCGCTGAGAGCCCAAAACCAGCCGCTCCCGTGTCCTCCACAATCCAGTACTCCAGTGAGGAGCAGAGAGCCATGACTGATAGTCACCAGCTCTCTGCTCAAGGAGCCCTGAGAACTGAGCAATTGGCGGTGTTTGATCGTTCGGGTTCTCGGTGTTAGACCTGGCAGGGGACTGATGCTGCATACACCTAGGTAAGTATGATTCTCAAATAAAAAAAAGAAGATAACCCATACTTCTCTTTTAACATTGACACCCGCAGTAGTTCACATAAACAAAGTGTGACTGCGATGCAGTGCGGGAAATGCACAGGAATCGCTCCAAATCCCGCCCTGCATCAGTGTGAACCGAGATTCAACCAGAGTCCCTCCAGAGGTTTCTGGGGGTTCTTTGGGCATTTGACCAACTTCTGCCTCTCAGATACTTTAGCTTTCTGTAAGAGGGACTTCTTACCAACAGCCACAAATGTAAGGAGCATTCTTCCTATTGGCCATCACACTAATGTGCCATAAGTGGTAGATATAGTGATTATTTAGCAGGGGTTCCCTGAGACAGGAAAGTTACTTAAAGGGTTCCTCCATGTCAACATGAGAAAGTCGGCTCTAAACCCAACTCATGACCCCGAGCGCAGATCCTAAAGCCACGTACACACGATCCGATTATCGGACAAATGATCGTCTGTTTTTTTTTGCATGCTAATCTCACGTCGAATCGGATGAGTTTACTAAAGTCACGAAAATTCTCGTACGCCAGAATAAAAATAAAAATAAATCGGAAGTGATGTCATGTGTTGTAATGCATTTGTATTGCATTTCCGAACGACGGCTGTACTGCTTAAATGAAAATCGTACGATCTGGCATCGTACGAAAAAAAAATTCTGTGCGTGTCCGATAGAATAATATCGGATGAACTGTCCTGATCGGCTCTGTACCAACGATCCGATTATCGTACGATCAATTCGAATGCGGTATTTTTCGTACGATTTTCGGATCGTGTGTACGGGGCTTAAAAGGGCCCATTAGCTGTACATACGAAAAAGATGCCCACAATCTACCTGTACACAAGTTTTGTATCTCTTTTTACAAAAACAAATCAAATATTGAAAAGAAAAGATGTCCACAATGCTGGGAGGTCCTCAGGGAGCGGTAAGTAGGGAGCGGTAGGTGGCCATCTGGAGTGACTTTGTAGTGTCTTTCTAGATCAGTATGTAATGTCAGGGAACTCCAGACAAACTCTTCCCATAACACCGAGAAGACAGGGGTGGAGGGAGCTGTGGGACATGGTGGGGAGAAGTCCTGTGCCCGCACACTCCATACATCACCGGCTCCCTGGCACCATGCCAGTCTATGGGGGGGGCACCGGCTGGATGAAGAAGGTGGGAAGTGTCTGTAAAATAAAGTTCTCTCACCTTCTGCTCAGTACCGGGCTGCCTCCTCCTCTCTGTCTTCAGCTCTCACTTCACCTCCTCCTCCCTCTCACCGATTTCTCTGTGTCCTCAGGCTCTCAGTCTCTCCCTCTGACATCACCGGAAGTCCTACCTGTCCAGAGGAGCCCGACCGGAAAACAAGCTTGAATGGAGCGCACGGCATCACGGGACTTGTAGTCTTTCCCTTATTTGCTCGTTACCCGCCAGTACTGCAGACGTGAAGCCTGAGGAGACTCGGTGTATCCGAACATGGAGCGGTTGAGTCAATGCAGCGAGGTCCATGGAGGAAAGAAAGTTCCTAATGCTTGACTTTTGTTAAGTGTCTGGCATTGAGCTGCTAAGAGTTGAATATATTTGCATCTGTGGTAATTGAGGTGATAGGATTGTCTGCAACTAGACTTTCTTGCCAAATTGGTGATATGCGATGGATTTTAGAGGCAGCATAGCGCCCAACTGTCCCTGATTTCGAGCAATGTCCCTCATTCCTCCTAATTTGTCCCCCATTTTGGTCTGATCTATATAGATGTATAAAAAATACACTTTTTATATCTATCAAAAAGTGTTTCCCAGTGCTAAACCTTTCATCCAATTTCTAAATTGCTGCATTTGTAAATTCCAAATGCCAATATAAAGGAATAGTAGTGGTAAAAAAAAAAAGCACTTGTGGGTTTAAAGTGGTTGTAAACCCACTTTTTCAACTTGCACCTACAGGTAAGCCTAGATTAAGGCTTACCTGTAGGTGCAAGAAATATCTCCTAAACCTACACGGTTTAGGAGATATTTAGTTAAATGACAGGCGCCGCTGTCTACGGCGCATGCGCGCCGTAGACAACGGCGCATTCATGGGGTTAATCCCATTCACAAATTTGGCTACTTCCCAGCAATCGCTGGGCGTAGCCGAATGTGAAGGCTCCTGCGCGCATGCGCAGAGTGACGTCTCCGGCCAATCACAGCACCGGAGCGGCGCTGTGATTGGCTGGAGCGGCGATACCCGGAAGTAACCTTCCGGCTATCGCCGCAGAGATGGCTGCGGCTGAAGAGGGAGACGAGGATGGCTTCGGGGGCCCCGATCTAAGGTAAGTGATGCATAATGAGCTATTATGCTAGTCATACTAGCTCATTATGCCTTTCTCTTACAGGTAGTTTAACCACTTCCCTACTGTGCACGAAAACCCCCTTCCTGCCCAAGCCATTTTTCAGCTTTCAGCGCTGTCACACTTTGAATGACAATTGCGCGGTCGTGCGACGTGGCTCCCAAACAAAATTTGTGTCCTTTTTTTCCCACAAATAGAGCTTTCTTTTGGTGGTATTTGATCACCTCTGCGGTTTTTATTTTTTGCGCTATAAGCAAAAGAAGAGCGTCCAGTTTGGAAAAAAAACACTATTTTTTACTTTTTGCTATAATAAATACCCATTTTTTTTTTTTAAATAAAATTTTCCTCAGTTTAGGCCGATACGTATTCTTCTACATATTTTTGGTAAAAAAAAAAATCGCAATAAACGCATATTGATTGGTTTGCGCAAAAGTTATAGCGTGTACAAAATAGGGGATCGATTTATAGCATTTTTATTTTTTTATTAGTAATGGCGGCGATCTGCGATTTTTTTATTGTGACTGCGATATTGTGGCGGACACATCGGACACTTTTGACACATTTTTGGGACCATTCACGTTTATACAGCGATCCCTGCTATAAAATGCATTTATTACTGTATAAATGTGATTGGCAGGGAAGGGGTTAACCACTAGGGGGCGGGAAGGGGTTAAATATGTTCCCTCAATGTGTTCTTACTGTGGGGGGAGGTGACCGATGGTTGTCCCTATGTACAAGGGACACACCATCGGTCCCCTCTCCCTCACAGGACGTGGATCTCTGTGTTTACACACAGAGATCCACTTTCCTGCTCGTTTCCCGGGCAATCGCGGGTGCCCGGCGGCAATCGCGGCCGCCGGGCACGCGCACCGGGGCCTTGTGAACGCGGCGGGGGCGCGCGCGCGCCTCCTAGCTCGTTTTAAAGGGAGGACGTCATATGACGTCCTCCCAGAACGAGAGTATCCTCCGCCTGCCGTCAATTGACAGTGGGCGGGGGACAAGTGGTTAATAAAAAATTTAAAAGGGTTTACAACCACTTTAACCAATCCTTGTTTTTTTGTACAATTCTCCTTTCAGGGAGCGCGGCAAGGGGTGTGTTCTATGCCTGCATACTTTTGCTGATAGGTGTCCCTCATTTCCATCTCAAAAAGTTGGAAGGTGGGGGGCGCATGCGCGACATCCACGGGACCGGTTGCATGACTGAGTAGCTCCGCACTACTCCAACCATTTAGCCTGCTTCCCGGGGCCATAAACTCATAATCTTCACCACAAATACTCTCCATAACCCCCGGACCGAGTTGTGCATGCCTTCGAAGCAGAAGAAGGGCAACAAGACCGCTCAAAGGTCCCTAACCACCTATCTGCTAAGGAACCAGGAACGCTACAGCATGTCCCAAGATGGCGCCGACGGCCCGGCTTCTCCCTCACTGCAGGCCGCACAAGATTCGCAGGCTACCGCTGCTTCTGCTCTGGACTCTGCACAAGACTGTGAGTACTTTCCCCCCCTGACCAAAACGGACCTAGACAGGAGCTTAGAATCCATATATAGCAAGATTGCTGCCAAGTTCCAGACGGAGCTACACAAAAGCACCAACACACGAACGCAGGAGATCTCAGCCCTGGGCACCCGCACGGACCGCTTAGAGACTATGCACGATGAGCTCAATATCGCTCACAATGATCTCTCCAGAGAGTTTGACTCCCTCAATGCCACGGTCACTCAACTGCAAACCCAAGTTGAAGACCTCGACAATCGAAATCGTAGGCACAATCTTCGGATAAGGGGGGTCCCTGAAACCACCACGGATCTCATCCCTGCCATACATAAGCTGTTCCATTCCCTCTTGCCAGACCGTGAGGTGGAAGCGTTCACATGCGACCGCATTCACAGGGCTCTACGCCCCAAGCCTCCCCCAGACAAATCCCCCAGGGACGTTGTCCTGTGTCTAAAAGACTTTCTTATCAAGGAGGAGATTCTTAGGGCTGCCCGCAATTCCCATTCCATTTCCCTGGACGGCTCCCCTGTTCAAATCTACCCGGACATCTCCCCTGCTACCTTGGATAGGCGCCGCAATATGAAGGAGGTCACCACAGTGCTGGCAAAAGCGCACATTCGCTATAGATGGGGCTTCCCCTTCAAGCTTACCATTCCACATAATGGTACAACTTATACTGCCACCACTCTATTGGAAGGTCAAGAAATTCTTGTCAAACTGGGCCTCCTGGAGGCTGAAGCCCTTCCTCGCCAACCCTCTACTCCTAGACCTAAACCCATTTGGAACACCCCCTCTCCTAGACGGGACCGCAGACGTCACAGACAAGATGCTGGCCATAACGCCTTTCAACACTAACTGAACCGTCGCCACTTTTGTGAATTCTCCCTGCTGCACGTCTCGAACTGTGGCACTTCTGGCATCGGTGCGCCATCTACTGCTCTATTTTTGAACTACCGATCTACTGAGGGTTCCACATCTCTTCACCCTGTCTCTACAAGCAAGGTTTTAGCCCAGCGGGATTGTCCCATACATTTCAGACTTTCTGGGCCCCCTTCTGATTCGACACCCTGCATGCCTTGCTTTTCTTCGTTACTCTATTTTCTACAGGATGATGGTTCCCAGTTCGTTTAATGATCTAATATGGCAATCCAACACATGCTGGCATGCACAAACTTTTTTTTTCTTTTTCTGTTTTTAATTTGCTGCAGGCTAGTTCGGTTGATGTCGATGCCGTGCTGCCCCACTCCTCTCATATCCCGACCTCCTTTTGGAGCTCTGGATGTGACCTGGGGAGTTAAGGGAGCTTTTGCCCCTTACAAGATTTACCTCACTGTTTCAGGCTTTTGCTACTTGCAACCTGACCCACTGTTTGCCCAGCACATGTTTGCACTGCTGGCACTATGTTTAGATGCTTTTTATGTTCTATCACTTCTTTTGTTTTTTTTGTTTTTTTTATTTAGGATGTTGAAGCACTTCAGATGTATTTCCTATTACTATGTACTTGAAGCGGTCTATTACTCTCAGCTCTCCCAGACTGACGTCCCCCTAGTGACGGAGAATTTTGACACAGTTATCTCAGGGTCCTTAAACCCCCCAGGTGAGCCTATGACATCCCTATATACATAAATGGTGATTACATGTATTACACATAACGTCCAGGGCTTCAATTCTCCCCACAAGCGGAAAAAAGCATTCACAGCCTATAAAAAACTAGGGGCACAAATCCTATTATTGCAGGAAACCCACTTTGCTGCTGACAGACACCCAATTTTTTTTCATGGCTCATATAAGCAAGCCTTTTACACCTTATACGACTCTAAATGTAGAGGGGTGGCCATCTTCCTTCACAATTCATTCCCCATGGAAGTTCAGCGGGTCTATAAGGATCCTGATAGTAGGTTCCTTATTGTTAAGGGACTAGTAGCAGGACGCGAACTCACAATCGCTAACGTCTATGCCCCTAATGTCGCACAGGCCACCTTTTTTTCCGCCTTCTTTAGGACACTTGAGAAATACTCCTCGACACACATGTTCGTTGGGGGAGACTTCAACCTCGTAGCACACCCACAATTAGACAGAAGCACCTCCTCCCAACTAAAGTTGGCTTTTCCTAAATCCCTGTCCAGAACTCTACAGGCTCTCCAGTTATCTGATGCTCACAACACGGGTGCAAAGGACTTTACCTTTTACTCCCACCCCCACAATTCCTTTGCCAGATTGGACTACATTTTCTGCACACCCATCATTCTTGCCAACTCCACACAGTCGGTGATCCATCTCTGCCCCTGGTCCGACCATAATATGGTCTCCATGTCAACCTCCCTTATAGGCCTATCTGATACGCCCTATACATGGAGACTTAATGACTCTCTCTTAACTGACCCTATCATACGCCAGGAAGTATCCAACGCTATTCAGGAATACTTCACGATCAATGCCACCCCGGACATATCCCCTAGCACTCTCTGGATGGCCCATAAGGCAGTGTTACGAGGCCACCTTATTAGTATTGCTTCACGGAAAAATAAAGAAAGATGGCAGCAAATCTTCACGCTGACCACAGAACTGGACCGCCTTCATAAATCCCAAATAGGTAACCCGTCGATTGCCAACGCACGCCTGGTGGCGCAAAAAAGATTAGACCTGGATACTCTGTTATCTGCTAAGACGGAAAAAGCACTAAGGTGGTCCAAAGCAAACTTTCTCCTTCACAGCATCTGCTATGTTTGCTCGCAAATTAAATCACACACTACGTCCACCCCACGTGTACAAACTCCGCAATTCCTCAGGCAAAATAGTCTCCCACCCTAAAGAAGTCCTGGGAGTCTTTGAGGACTTTTATTCCAAACTTCTTTCTCGCCCTCCGCCGTGTCCCTCTCAGCCCTCCCTAGACTGGCTAGCCTCCCTTCCCCTTCCCACTTTGTCCGATTTACAAATTGAATCCCTTAATGCCCCCTTCACAGAGGAAGAACTGCTCGGAGTTGTTAAATCCCTAAAATGCTCTGTGGCCCCAGGCCCAGATGGTTTCACTGCTAGCTGCTATAAAAATTATGCTCCTATACTACTCCCATGCCTCACTAGCATGTTCAACAAGATTCTTGCAGGAGAACAGTTCCCCTCTGAAATGACCTTAGCTAACATGTCTCTCCTACCCAAACCTCTTAAGGACCACTCCCTCCCCCAAAATTATAGACCGATTTCAGTCATTAAAGTGGTTGTAAACCCACTTTTTCAACTTGCACCTACAGGTAAGCCTAGATTAAGGCTTACCTGTAGGTGCAAGAAATATCTCCTAAACCTACACGGTTTAGGAGATATTTACTAAAATGTCAAGCGCCGCTATCTACGGCGCATGCGCGCCGTAGACAACGGCGCATTTATGGGGTTAATCCCATTCACATACTCGGCTACTTCCCAGCAATCGCTGGGCGTAGCCGAGTGGGACGCCTCCCGTGCGCATGCGCAGAGTGACGTCTCCGCCGCTCCGGCCAATCACAGCGCCGGAGCGGCGCTGTGATTGGCTGGTGCGGCGATACCCGGAAGTAACATTCCGGCTATCGCCGCAGTGATGTCTGCGGCTGGACAGAGGGACGAGGACGGCTTCTGGGGCCCCGATCTAAGGTAAGTGGAACATAATGAGCTATTATGCTAGTCATAATAGCTCATTATGCCTTTCTCTTGCAGGTGGGCCAAAAAAAAAAAAAGTGGGTTTACAACCACTTTAACAACGACCTTAAAATTTTTAGTCGAGCCCTAGCTGACAGACTAGCCGCTATTATTGAAACACTGACCTCCCCTGACCAATCTGGTTTCATCCCCAATAGACTCATCACGGACAATATTCGTTTGACACTTAATGTACTCCAGGACGCTAACATACGTAAGAAACAAGTCCTCCTCCTTAGCTTGGACATTAATAAGGCGTTTGACAGCATACTATGGCCTTATTTACTTGCAGTGCTTCAAAGACTTGGCTTTCGGGATGAATTTTTGTTGGGAGTACAGGCCCTATACCACCACCCACAAACCAGAATCAAAATTCCAGCCTGCAGCTCTGGGTTTTTCACACTGGGCAGGGGCACCCGTCAGGGATGTCCCCTATCACCCCTATTATTCGCCCTGGCCCTGGAACCCCTTGCCACCGCCATTAAACAACACCCTGACATCTCCGGATACCCCATGGCTTCCACCACATCTCATCTCTGTATGTATGCAGATGATGTCATGCTTTTTCTAACCCAACCCCAGATTTCCCTGCCCAATCTATTTTCCCTGTTGTCCCGATTTGCCTCTATTTCTGGACTCACTGTTAACATGTCCAAATCCACTGCACTCCCAATCAATATTCCCCCTGCTCGGTGTGAGACCCTCCAGAGCTCCTTCCCCCTGCAATGGTCTACTGACAAAATACCCTACTTGGGCATCTATATCACACCACATTGGTCCTCTATTTTCGCTGCGAATTATCCGGCGTGTGTGTCCCGTCTCCGCAACTTGCTCAAACTATGGGGCACCTACCATATCTCGTTCCTCGGGAGAGTCATGGCGATCAAAATGACCCTCCTACCCAAACTCCTATTTCTATTCAGAGCCCTTCCATTCCTGATCCCTAAAGCTTTTATAGATAAACTACAACAAGATATCCACAAATTTATCTGGCAAAACAAATGGCCGAGGTTCTCTAAACATGTCTTGTTCAACCCACAAACACTTGGGGGGCTGGGCCTGCCAAATCTTTGGCTCTATTTCCTTGCGGCTCGCTTCTCCCAGATGGCACAATGGACCATCACTAACTCTAAAGTACCCTGGGTAGAATTTGAATCACATTCCATCGCTCCATACAGGCTCTCTGGTATACTTTGGTCCCCCTCTAAAGTGG
Source organism: Rana muscosa (assembly GCA_029206835.1). Taxonomy (NCBI): domain Eukaryota; kingdom Metazoa; phylum Chordata; class Amphibia; order Anura; family Ranidae; genus Rana; species Rana muscosa. Next base: position 301,235,771 of record CM055117.1, read on the forward strand.
GTCATAAAATTATCTCCCTTAACCCCATAGTTGCCCACTCTCTTACCCTATGGTACAGATACAAACATAAACTAGACCTGGCGTCCCATGCTCCCCGAGGCTCCTCCTTTGTAGGAGAACCCTTATTTACCTTAGCCTTCAATAACCCTGAGGGTTTCTCCTGGTGGATCTCTAACTCTGTGGTCACGTTAGCTGACCTGCAGATTGGTGACGCCTTTGCTTCATTTGACCTGTTACGTACGCATAAACAAATCCCGCTAAGAGAACACTTCCGTTATTGGCAAATCAGACACTTTTATCTCTCCCACTTTGCCCTCTCCCCATCAGCCCTTTCTACCACGTTTGAACAGATCTGCCGTGACTCCCCCAGAGGAAGGGGGCTTATCTCTACCCTCTACAAATCGGCTCTCACTGCGTTGTTTCCCGGGGCGGTCCCGTATAGGCGTAAATGGGAAGCTGACTGCAATGAAATCTTTGACTCGGACGACTGGGACACAATGCTGACTAACCTCCGCAAAGCGTCTAAATCCCTAGCTGTCAGAGAAACGGCATATAAAGTACTGACCAGGTGGTACTATACCCCATCCAGACTTCATTCTATTTTCCCGGGTACCTCTGACCTCTGCTTCAGAGGTTGTCGCCTTCCTGGGACCTTTATGCATATATTTTGGGACTGTGATCGACTTTCCCCTATTTGGACCACAGTGATGGCTCTAGCATCAGCACTATCAGGTACTCCAGTACATCTTACGGCCTCTATGTGCCTCCCTTGGTGCATCTATCCCTGGTACGCTTCACTCTGAAGAAGGCCTTATCCACACAGTTTGCTTGGCCACTCTGTGGGCCATTGCCCTGCATTGGAAGTCCCCTACTGTCCCTGTCGCCTCCATCCTTCATAGGATGGACTCGATTATGATAATGGAAAGGATTCTATATACGCTAAATGACAGGATGCACTTATTTGACCAAAGGTGGAATCCCTGGAACTCACATGGGCATATTCTATTGCCACAATCTTAGCCGCTGACGCAGACTCCCCAACAGCTTTAGACCATGGGAGGCTGCTACACCCACTCTCTGTTATACCTCATATGTAAGACTATGTTTCCTGTAGGTTCTCTGTAATCCGCTATGGCTTCTCTCAGATGCTTCAAAGTACATTTTTTGTTGTTTTTCTCTTTCTGTCTCCTTTTTTGTCACTGCGTTGACATTTATGATTATATTTCAACCTTTACTATATGATACGCAGATTTTCAGATGTATGTACTACTTTATTGTCTTCTCTCAATAAAAAACGTTTGTAATAAAAAAAAAAAAAAAGTTGGAAGGTATTAGGCAGCACCCAAAATATAACCAAATGCAAAACTTCATATTTTTTCAGACAGAGACATTAGAACTGTTAGTTTGTATTGCTGTCTATGCCCCCTTGTTGTGGAGATTCACCTCTCTATTTGTCCAGGGGGGGGCTTTTTGTACCACTTCAATACCGGGCCTATTCTAGCACTTCTCTCCTACATGTACAAATCATCATTCTTTTGCTAGAAAATTACTCAGAACCCCCAAACATTATATATGTTTTTTTAGCAGACACCCTAGGGAATAAAATGACGGTCATTGCATCATTTTTTCTTGCACGATATTTGCGCAATAATTTTTCAAACGCCTTTTTAAAAAAAAAAAATGGTTTCATGAATTAAAAAATAACAAAACAGTAAAGTTAGCCCAATTTTTTGGGAAAATATGAAAGATGATGTTACGCCGAGTAAATAGATACCTAACATGTCGCGCTTTAAAATTGCGCACACTCATGGAATGGCGCCAAAGTTCGGTACTTAAAAATCTCCATAGGCGACGCTTTATTTTTTTTTACAGGTTAGAATTACAGAGGAGGTCTAGTGCTAGAATTGTTGCACGCGCTCTAACGCACGCGGCGATACCTCACATGCGTGGTTTCAACGGCGTTTACATATGTGGGCGACTTACGTGTGCATTCGCTTCTGATCGCGAGCTACCGGGGACAGGGGCGTTTTTAATTTTTTTTAATTTTTTTTTAATTATTTTTTTTTTTTTACAATTATTTAACTTTTTTTTTTTTTTTATCACTTTTATTCCTATTACAAGGAATGTAAACATCCCTTGTAATAGGAATGTGTGTGACAGGTTCTCTTTATTGAGAGATGCGGGGTCAATAAGACCCCACATCTCTCCTCCAGGCTGGAAAGCATGAGATCAGTGAAAATTTTTTCACTGATCTCATACTTACAGCCGCAATGGCGGCTTTGTTTACATTTGAGGCCCGGGCCTGACGTCATCACATCGCGCCCGGGCCTCCGACGATCATAGAGATGACTGGTGACCATTTGGTCACCAGTCATCTCTATGCTCATCACGTGACCCACCAACGACGCCGGAAGATTCGCTCCGGGTCCCCGATCGCACGGGAGAGCCCGGAGAAGCACCGGATGGCGGCGGGAGGGGGGAGATGTCCCCTCCCGCCGCCTATAAGAATGATCAAGCGGCTATGATCGTTCTTATGGTGCACAGAATCGCTGGCCCAAGAAAAGGATATCTGAATGATGCCTCTAGCTGCAGGCATCATTCAGATATCCCCCTACAAAGCCGAGGACGTCATATGACGTCCACCCAGGATGGGAGATCCCATCTGTGGACGTCATTTGACTATGGCTGGGTAGGGAAGTGGTTAAACCGGAGCTCCGCCGAAAAAAAATATATTAAAAGCCAAAAGCTACAGCAGCTGCTGACTTTTAATAAATAGACACTTACCTGTCCTGGAGTCTAGTGACGTCGGCAGCAGAGGACGAGCAATCGCTCGTCGCTCTGCTGCCCCCACCGCCATCCTCGGTGAGGGAACCAGGAATTGAAGCCTTGCGGCTTCACTGCCTGGTTCCCTACGGCGCATGCGCGAGTCGCGCTGCGCCGTTCTGACTGGTCCTCCTGTGTTCTGGGAGCCGAGTGTCTCCCAGAACACTACAGGTATTCGGCGGGAAATGACGTGCTTCCCGCAGAGAGGACTCCCGGAAGTGGGTGCAAATACCTGTCTTAGACAGGTATCTGCACCCCCCTCCCCCCTGAAAGGTGTCAATTGTGACACCGGAGGGGGTGAGGGTTCCGATGAGCGGAATTTCCACTTTAGGGTGGAGCTCCGCTTTAACTCTGCTGATAGACTGTCTTATCAGGTAGCATTGGAAAGGAATCTGTCCATAACCCCTGAGACGGAGAAGTGGCGTAAATGGAGCACGCGGATCCACAAAGGTATTCTCAATGTTGCCCTGATTGAAGCTGGCTATAAAGTACACGCCAGATGGTATTTGGTACCGGAGCGTTTATCCAAAATGTATCCAGGCACCTCAGCCGCCTGCTTCAGGGGTTGTGGCCAGATTGGACGTGCCCTAAGGTCCGCCGCTTTTGGATGAGGGTTCACTCATTTATTTTTTCAGTCACGATGGTTAACATTGTTAAAGACGCAAGCATAGCCTTACTAAATAAGCCTGTTGAAAATGTTCCACGACATACCCAGACCTAATTTACTTACATGTTTCTAGTGGAAAAAATTGCTACAGCCACAGCATGGAAAAGCCTGGTTGTAGACTTTGCATTAGTGAAAAGGAAACTTGCGTGGATCATGTTGAATGAAAAAATCAAGAGTGTAATACGTGACAATCAATCCATTATTGATAAAATATGGTCTCCTTGGTTAGCCTACCTGCGTCCCGAATGAACGTGGCTGATATTGTATAGAGGATCCCCGGACGGAAGAACTTCTTTCTTTATTCTTTTTCCTATCCTTACCTTTTCTATTGTTCTTTTGATTCTTGCCAGTCTTGGCTTCATGCTCTAGCTGCTCTTCTGCTCTTTTCTTAACAGAGCTGCTCATGTTTACACTTGGGGGGGGAGGGGGGGGGTTGAGTTCCTTATGTGGGACTGTTTTACTGTACGATAACGAGAAATACTCAGGAAGCTATACTCACTGGATTAAAGTAGAACTCTGGGCAAAAGCTTTTTCTCTTATCGTCCATGGACTGACACAGCTGGATACTGTAAACGTGTGGGTATATGTCCCTGTTTGCAGGAGAAGATCTAGGCAGAATGTTAGATGTTAGAAACATACATTCTAGAACAAACCAGAGCTGAACAGCCCCGCCCAGGGGGGCGGTCCCTCCGGACATTACCCTCCCACCTGCAGCCAGCAGCCTCAGTTTTTTTTCTGCCTAGCAGAAGGAGAAGACGTGGCTCTCTCAGGAGCCAGTCTCCTGGAAGATTTTACTTTTAAATTTTATTCCTTTGGGAATTTTATTATTTTCTTTTTGAGACCTTCAATCAACTGTCGGCTGGGCAACAGGTTGGGTACACTGGTATCCTCGTAGTCTTCCCTGTCCGACCATCGAGCGTGCTGATCCTCGCCTTGTGTGCATGAGACTCAGTTCACGACATGCCCCATGACTCCAGGGGTGGCCGGGTTGCTTTTATGCTCCCGCGGTCCTCTCAAGATTGAACATTACCTGACTGACTGTATCTTTCGCGGTGGACCGGGCCGACAGCTACGCAGTACTGCTCTGTGATAGGTCTGTCTGAAACAAGCCAGTGGGTCCCTCTGGGACGGGTAAGTAGTCTCTCCTACTGCAGATGAGTACATGCTGGCTGTGTTTCTTTTCTGTTATGCTGCTCTCTGCACCCTGTACTGGTGCTGTGGGAGTGCTTGGGGGTCACTCTGGCCTGGCTGGGGGCGCTCATGTCTGTAGTGGACTCTGGGGAGAGGAGCAGTTCTTCTGGTGTGTGAGGTGGGGACTTCTTGCGTGTGCCATTAGCGCTGTTTGCCTTTTGAATATTGCGCTCGACGGCCATCTTGCCGTGGTTCAATGGCGCAGTTATATCTGCGGTCGGCGGCCATTTTCTTGTAGCCGCGGCGCTTTTACTTTCGGTTTCGGCCTCTAGAGGCGGCGCGAATCTCCTCACAATCTCCTCACAGATTCTTCACTCTCCTCAGGCTTCACAGCATGGTTTCTTCAGCAGAACTGAGTGGTCCTTAAGGGTTGGTGGGTCCTCTGGGTATCCCCTACTCAGCCTCAGCGTAGCCAGTGGGTGGACTGTATATTCACTGTAGTAGTGTATAAGGCCTCAGAGGGTGGCGATATGGAGTCTGGTACACCTGCTTCTCCACACTTGCCTGAGGCAACTGGCAGTGCTCCTGCACCTGCGGTCCCTATGGACCAGTTGTCGGCAGTCCTGGAATCATTCCTTGTAAGAGTGGAAGCGGTGTGTGAGCGCAAGGGAGCTGTAAAGCGCCCCCTCCCCACACATTCTCCTGTAGGGGAGTGCTCTGTCTCAGCTATGGGCCTAGCTACTGCTGCTCAGGTCCCTAGCTCTGAGGATTTTGATGTCTTTGGACAGGACATTCCTTGTGAGGAGGACTCCAGTCCTGAACCAGTAACTGACAGGGTGCTTGAAAGTGAACTCATTGATGCTGTGAGGGACACCCTCAAGCTGAATGTTGAGACTGAGGAACCCCAGGTGGAAACTGTCTCCTTTGGTTCCTTTAAAACCGTCTCTTCGAAAAAGGTCTTTCCATATGTGCCTTTTTTTTTTTTTTTTTTTTTTTTTTTTAATACATTCATTGACCTAGTCTGGGATAAGCCGCAGAAGACTTTGACGGTCCCGCGGCGCCTAGCCATAAGGTACCCCTTTTGAGGAGGACCTGGTTAAGAAGTGGGCTCACCCCCCAGTGGTTGACACCCCCCCCCCCCCCCCGGACTCCTGCATTAAAATATCCCACTGACAGGAGGTCTGAGGTGGTGAGTAGAACTATGTTTGCCTTATTGGGGTCTGCCTTACGCCCTATTGTGGCGGCGACACTTGTGTCTCAGACACTCACAGAATGGGCAAAGATTTTGCACCAGATGGTACCGGGGCATAATCTCCCTCCTGAGACCATTGCCCTGGCTCATCAACTTGTGCAGGGTCTGGTCTATGTGTGCGATGCCACTTTGGATGTGGCCCCTTTAATATCTGGGGCCTCTATCTCTGCTGTGGTGCTGCGTCGCCTTATCTGGCTAAAATGCTGGTCGGCCGAACTAGCTTCCAAAAAGCTCCTGGCTGACTTGCCCTTTAAGGGCGGTAGAATGTTTGGGGCCGCCCTGGATGACATTATTAAGGATGTCACAGGGGGTAAGAGCACCTTCCTTCCTCAGTCTGTTTAGGGAAAGGAGCCCCTCCGCAGGTCGGGCCCTTCCTTTCCGGCGAAGAAGACGTTTTTTCGTCAGTCAGAATCCATGGGTAAGCCCGCCCAGACTGAAAAAAGTGCGGCAGGGGGACACAAGCATCCCTGGGTGAGTAAGCCTACCAAGCAAGCTCCCAAGCCCGCCACCGCATGAAGTCTTGCCCCTACCCGACTCTGGGGTGGGGGGACGTCTTCGCAGGTTCACGGTTCGGTGGATCTCCCGGATCTCTGACCGGTGGGTGTGCGAGGTGGTCACCTCCGGATACAGGATAGAGTTCCGCTCATGGCCCCCAAACAGGTTCTTCCCCTCAAACCTCCCTCTCCTTCCTGCCCACCGGGCGGCCCTCTTGGGGGCCGTACAGGATTTGCTCGGGTGCGGAGTAATTGTGCCAGTTCTGTCACAGGAGTGGTTTCAGGGGTTTTACTCAAACCTGTTTGTTGTCCCGAAGAAGGACGGGGTACGGCCAATCCCGGACCTCAAGGCTTTGAATGCCTATGTGAAGGTACAAAAATTCCGGATGGAATCAATTTGCACGGTCATTGCAACCCTCCACCAAGGGGATTTCCTGGCGTCCTTCTTGGATATCAAGGACGCTTACTTGCACGTCCCAATCTGCGCAGGTCACCAGAGGTTTCTGTGCTTTGCCATAGGCGAAGTCCACTATCAGTTTGTGGCTCTTCCCTTCGGCCTAGCATCAGCACCACGGGTTTTCGCCAAAGTGCTTGCCCCGGTTCTAGCTTTGCTGAGACAGCGAGGAATTGTTATCATGGGCTATCTGGATGACCTCCTTCTAAGAGCAGAAACTGGCTCAGAATTGGAGGAAAATGTGACAATAGTCAGTCAGACCCTCCGGGACTTCGGGTGGCTCCTGAACATGCATAAGTCGGTTCTACTCCCGACTCAACGTTTGGAGTATCTGGGTCTGATCCTGGACACTTCGGCAGCGAAGGTGTTTCTACCCGCGGAGAAGTTACTGACACTTCAGTCGGCGGTTCGGGTCCTGACGGCCCGAAAATGGTCGTCTATCCGTTTCTGCATGAGGGTCCTGGGACTAATGGTCCCGTATGCCCAATCACACACTCGGGCATTGCAGAAGGGAATTTTGTCTGTTTGGGACAAGTCCCCATTGTCATTGGATCTTCAGATCCGAGTGAGTCAGTCAAGGCATCCCTGACGTGGTGGCTGAGATCCCCGGCTCTTCGGGCCGGAAAGTCGTTTCTCCCCATTCAGTGGACGGTGGTCACGACGGACGCCAGCCTGACGGGCTGGGGAGGAGTTTGGAGAGTCCTGTCAGCGCAAGGCCTCTGGACTCCAGACAAATCTCGTCTCCCAAATCAACATTCTGGAATTGCGAGCAATCAGACTGTGTCTCTCCGTGTGGTCGAAGAGACTACAGGGCCGCTCGATCAGAATTTAGTCAGACAACTCCACGGCCGTGGTGTATGTCAACCATCAGGGGGGCACTCGGAGCTCGGCTGCAGCATCCGAGGTTGCCCACATCCTAAGGTGGGCGGAAAGAAGCGTGCCGGCGCTGTCGGCCGTCTACATTCCGGGCGTAGAAAATTGGCAGGCGGACTATCTGAGTTGCCAGTCCTTGGACCAGGGGGAGTGGTCCTTGCATCCGGAGTAGTTTCAACTCCTTTGTCGGCGGTGGGGCACACCGGATGTGGACCTGATGGCATCTCGACTCAATCGCAAGGTGTCGAGGTTTGTGGCCAGGTCCATGGACCCCTGGGTGGATGCCTCGGACGCGTTGGTGGCTCCGTGGGGTCAGTATCGCTTGATATACGCTTACCCTCCTCTGCAGTTGATTCCTCGTCTGCTGCGCAGGGTAGCGGCCGAGGGCATTCTGGTGATCCTCATTGCCCCGGATTGGCCTCGGCGTCATTGGTACGCCGATCTGGTATGTCTCATCGCGGACGTCCCTTGGCGACTGCCCATGAGGGAGGACCTTCTGTCTCAAGGTCCTATCTTTCATCCTGCTTTACAGTCTCTGGTTTTAACGGCATGGCTATTGAGAGCCAGGTGCTGAAGGACCGAGGCCTGTCGGATTCGGTGATTTCAACCATGCTTAGGGCACGGAAGTCTTCTTCTAGAAAGATCTATCACCGTACCTGGAGAGCTTACATCGCTATGTGCAAAGAGCTAGACTGGCATCAACGGATTTACTCTGTCCCCAGAATCCTGCGGTTCTTGCAGCATGGTGTAGCCCAAAGGCTGGCTTTGAGCACTATTAAGGGTCAGATTTCGGCCTTGGCCGTTTTCTTTCAACGACCCCAAGCACGTCATTCTTTAGTTAGCCCTTTTGTGCAGGGGGTTCGCCATGTGATACCCCCTGCTCCCTCCTTGGGATCTGAACTTGGTGCTCTCGGTTCTTCAGGAACCTCCTTTTGAAAATATCAGAGATATTCCTCTTTTAACCTTGTCTCAGAAGGTGGCTTTCTTAGTGGCCATCACTTCTGTTAGACGGGTGTCTGAGTTGGCGGCTCTGTCATGGAAGTCGCCTTACCTGGTCCTCCATAAGGATAAGGCGGTGTTGCGCCCGTGACCATCTTTCCTTCCAAAGGTGGTTTAGGCCTTTCACCTTAATGAGGACATTGTCCTTCCGTCCTTGTGCACTCATCCATCGCATCCTAGAGAGGTTGCACTTCACAATTTGGATGTGGTACGAGCCTTACGGGTGTACCTGTCTGCTACTGCTTCCATTTGGAAGTCTGACTTACTGTTTGTGTCCGTCTTGGGTCCAAAATAGGGCCAAGCGGTTTCGTCTGACACCATTTCTAGGTGGATCTAACAGACCGTTATTCAGGCCTATGCCATTAAGGGGCGGGCGCCTCCCTTTCCGGTTACGGCGCATTCCACTAGGGCAATTGGTGCTTCCTGGGCTTTCCGACATCAAGCGTCGGTTGCACAAGTGTGCAAGGCGGCGACCTGGTCGTCCGTTCATACCTTTTCTAAGTTCTATAAGGTTGATGTGGCTGCATCTTCGGATGCTTCCTTCGGCCACAAAGTGTTGCAGGCCGCTGTTTAATGTTGCAACTCCTCCGTTAGGAGCACTGCTTGTTTTGGAGTGAAGTTTTGGTTGTTCCTTTTACTACTGCTCCCACCCTTCTGATACTGCTTTGGGACGTCCCACACGTTTACAGTATCCAGCTGTGTCAGTCCATGGACGATAATAGAAAATAGGATTTTTGTACTCACCGTAAAATCAGTTTTTCTATGTTCTTGTTGCTGATCTCCTACCTTCAGCCATGTTCATCTGAGCTCTGTAGTTCCTCTGCAATAACTTGCTGAGAAAACTTTATTGCCTGGTGATTTCCTGTTTGCAAGACCGCTGGCTTCTATCCCTCTCATGAGCTCAGCAGTCTGGCACGCCCCATTGTAGTCCTCTGAAAGCGAGAAGGGAGTTCTATTTCCGCCTTGCTCGCTGTAGTGGGCGGAGGGGGTCTCACAGCACTGATAAGGAACTGGTGACACCGCAATGATGGGCACAGATAAGGCACTGGTGACACCACAATAATGGGCACAAATAAGGCACTGGTGACACCGCACTGATGGGTACTGATAATCTGCACTGGTGGTCACTGACATTTGGCACTTGTGGTCCCTGTCATTAGGCACTGGTGGCCCCTGACATTTGGCACTGGTTTGCATTTATATTAAATATTATATTAATATGCATTTATATGGCTGTAACCTATCATACCGTGTGTTATGTATGGCTTGCTGGCTGCAGAATGAGGGGTGTGATTTATGTTGAAGTGGGTGAGTTCACATTTACATGTATAAGCCTAGCCTAGTGTACCTCCCACATTCACTCCCATCCCAAAGATTCATGGGAAAAATCCTGGAGTTCTGCTTTAAGGCTTTTCTACTTCACAGGCCTCCTTAGGCCCCTTTCACACTGGGGCGTTTTTCATGCGGTTTAGTGCTAATATTAGCGCTATTATACCGCATGAAAAAATCATGCCCTTTAGCCTTCAATGTGAAAGCCCGAAGGCTTTCACACTGAAGTGGTGCGCTAGCAGGACCGCTCCAAAAGTCCTGCTAGCCGCTTCTTTACAGCGGTAAAGGAGCAGTGTGTTCACCGCTCCTTTACCGCGGTCTCCCATTGAAATCAATGGGACAGCGCGGTATTAACCCCTTTTCGGCCGCTAGCGGGGGTTAAATTCACCCCCCTAGCGACCGCATACCGCGGTGAGAACGACGGTATAGCAGCGCTGAAAATCGCGCTGCTATACCGCCACCGCTCCTGCCTGCCTCAGTGTGAAAGGGGCCATATAGTAATTACACATTGGTGAGGTGTTGACCTTCAGATCCTTATGACTTGTTGCTTTGTATTCCGTTTTTAAAAGCAGCTGTCTTGATGGCTGTCTCCCAATGTTAACAAAGTTTGTGCTATATGGAGTTTGAGTATACACCTGTGGCCTAACTACCAAGATCTTCGCTGGTTTCCCCTTTTTTGGTATATTTGTTCCTCTCACCTCCGCTTATGTATCATTCTTGTTTTATGTACAGAGCATGCAAGGATTGTTTGCTGCTCTGGAAAGTGATCACTTTTTTTTCACGATTGAAACAGAAAAAATTAAATTTTAAAAAAATAATAATAAAAATAAACAACTACTGACACCATCCTGCACATACTACCCACCGCTGTACACTGGACACTCCTCACGTGCACATTATACCCTCTGCCATACACTCCGCACTCTTCTCCTGCACATACTACACCCCGTCATATACTCCACACTCCTCTTCTGCACATACTACCCACCACCATACACTCCATACTCCTCTTCTGCACATAATACCCACCGCCGTACACTCCGCACTGTACATTCCCTATTTACCATTACTACATTCTGCACTATAAGTACCGTATATACTTGAGTATAAGCCAACCCGAATATAAGCCGAGGCACCAAATTGTATCACAAAAAATGGGAAAACTTATTGACTCGAGTATAAGCCTAGGGTGTCCATCTGCATGCCTCACTGTGACTCGCTGTGCCCATGCCTCACTGTGCCCATTCTCCCTACCTGATCTCCAGTGCTGTGTGACTAGACTGATGTTTAACATGGGAGTCTATCGACCTAGGGCCGGCCGGTACCGGGTTCCTAAAATCACTGGAGAAATTACTGTTTAACATTGGAGTCTATGGAAGGAGAGCCTGGCTTTGAAAAATCGGTGCTCCCCGAGCCGTAGGTCCCCCGGACAACAAACTTTGCACACTTGTAGAGGAAGAGTGGGGCTACATGTGTGCCAAGTTGGGTCCAGGGCACCTACGGCTGGCCGGAATCAGGTGCACAAATGTGAAGATGGACACAGACTCGAGTATAAGCCGAGGGGGGCATTTTCAGCACAAAAAAATGTGCTGAAAAATTTGGCGTATTATACTTGAGTATATACGGTAATCTCAGACTCTATTAAACCACACCCCCTTAAGCAACATCCAATATGTAACAAAATTTAATCCACGCCTACATTCCATTGCGGGGGGGGGGGGGGACGTAGAGCACCAGCTCCCTGAAATTAGTTTGCCACCTCCCTGAAATTTGTTTTTGCAGGTTGGGATGTCTGCCCTAGAAAAGTAATAGAGAGGAATTCTGATGACCTAGGCCTAGGGGGGTCCCTTAATTTGCAAGGATTTTCTCTCACTTCCTGTTTTGCTATGTGACAGGAAGTAAAGGGAAATCCCCCCAATGAGACACAGGGCGAAAGAACTGAAAGGGGGTATAACCCTCCTTTATTCTATCCAAACTGAAAAAAATGTTTTGCCTTTTAGTTCTACTTTAAGTTGTAACAGACCAAACTTGAACGTTCAGGCTGGGTTCACACTTAATTTGGATGCGGCTAACAGCAGGGGTCCAGTGCGTCTCTGTTCTCTGTTTCAGGGACCAATCAGCCCCGCATTTTTGCCTAAATTCAGACCTGAAACAGAGCCAAAGACACACAGGACCTCTGTGCAATCCTTCCCGCAGCTGTCCCAGAGATGTGTGAACCGACTCCCTTGAGAGCCGATCACACTCTCCTGCAATGCGAATTTGATGCGGAGAAACCCACATCCAATTTGCATAAGTGTAAACCCAGCCTTACATTCCACTCTTAACTGAAGCATTTCTGACTGTGGCTATCTTGAGTAAGGGCAGATGATTCGTGAAGTATTTACTTCCTGGAATCCATCTGCCCGTAGCACAGGCATGCAAGCAGGAGGGTGTGTTTAGCTGAGAAAACCCCTCCTCCTCTCCTTCCCTCATGATCACTCCTGGGGTGTATGACATAATTTGCTGAGGCCTGTAAACCAGGAAATAGTTGAAGAAATGTAAAAAAAAAAAACAAACAAGCGTGTGTGTGTGTGTGTGTGTATGTATGTATAATATATGCAACTCAATGCATTTAGGCATCCAGACGTAGTGAAGACGACATTTTGAAGTTCAATTCGAGCATCAGAATCAGGAAGAAAGGGGATGTAAGTGACTTTGAACGTGGCTGGGTTGTTGGTGTTAGAGTATTTATAAACCTGCTGATCTACTGGGATTTTCACGCACAACCATGTCTATGGTTTAAAGAGAAAATATCCAGTGAGCGGCAGTTGTGTGGACGAAAATGCTTTGTTAAAGTCAGAGTTCAGAGAAGAATGAGCAGACTGGTTCGAGATGATAGAAAGGCCTTACTTTTTTTTTTTTTTTTTTGAATGGAAGATTCCTCAAGGGTTTTTTTTAGCAGTGAAATTTATGTTTGAAAAGAGAAGCAATAAATTGACATAAAAATAATATTTATTTATTTGTGTCATGGTATCAAGGGGTAATTCCATAAATACACAGGAGTCATAAAAAGCAGTTCTGGCCCTAACATAAGTGACATAGCTCATCAAAGATGGGGGGAAATACACATAACTCATGTTATATAAACTGTTTGTGCTTGTATAGAGTTTCACATGATATCTCTACGCGTTTCGACCTTTTAATTATCGGTCTTCTTCAGGGGATTTTTTCTATGCGAAAGTGGAAAGATTCATAGATTATTTTATTGGTAAATACATCATCATTCTTTATAGTCAATATATTATATTACAACAGAGCAGTATATATCTACCACTTTTTGATGAGAGAGCTGTGTTCTATGGCCAAAGGAATTGCTGTTTCTCTAAAAGCACACCAAGCCTCGATGATCCCAAGATGTCCACATGCAGTTCTCCTGCCTTCCACGGACTAACCCCCGCCTCTACACCACTTGCAAGAAGTCACCCTTCTAATTAGATGGGGGAACGGATGGGTGATGGGGCTCCCACAGTTTTCTAGATTCCAAAGTTTAAAATGTTATTTTATTGTTATTAGAGCCCTCAAGGGATGCCTTGAGTTGGCCCACCCTTTGCAGCTATAACAGCTTCAACTCTTCTGGAAAGGCTGTCCACAAGATTTAGGAGTGTGACAGAGGGAATGTTTAACCATTTTTCTGGAAGTGTATTTGTGAGGTCAGGCACTGATGTGGATGAGAAGGCCGGGCTCGCAGTTGTTCTATCTGGTTGAGGTCAGGACTCTGTTGTGCAGGCCAGTCAAGTTCCTCCACCCCAAACTCGCTCATCCATGTCTTTATAGACCTTGCTTTGTGCACTGGTGTGCAGTCATGTTGGAACAGGAAGTAACCATCCTCAAACTGTTGCCTTAAAGTTGGGAGCATGAAATTGTAAAAAATGTCTTGGTGTGCTGACACCTTAAGAGTTTCCATTACTGGAACTAAGGGGCCAAGCCCAACCCCTAAAAAACAACCCCACACCATAATCCCCCCTCCACCAAATGATTTGGACCAGTGCACAAAGCAAGGTCCATAATGAATGGGCTAATTTGGGGTGGAGAAACTTGACTGGCCTGCACAGAATCCTGACCTCAACCCGATAGAACACCTTTGGGATAAATTAGAGTAGAGACTGCGAGCCGGGCCTTCTCATCCACATCAGTGCCTGACCTCACAAACGCACTTCTAGAACAATGGGCAAACATTCCCATAGACCCACTCCTAAACCTTGTGGACATTCATTCAACAGATGTTTATTCAAAAGACCCCTTAAAGTTCAACCACAATTCCAAAAACGTTTGTGGCGCTGTGTTTAAATATACATAAAAACAGAATGCAATGGTTTTCAAATCTCATAAACCCATATTTTAGTCATGATAGAAAATAGAAAAAATATCAAATGTTTAAACTGAAAAAAATTACCATTTTAAGATAAAAACAAGGTAATTTTGAAATTGATGGCAGTAACATGTCTCAAAAAAGTTTGGATAGAGCAACAAAAAGCTGGCATAGCAAGTGTTATTAACAAGGAAGACCTGGGAAAACATTTTGCAACTAATTAGGTTAATTGGCAACAGGTCAGTAACGTAATTAGGTAAAAAAAAAAGGCACGTTGGAGGGTCAGAGTTACTCAGAAGTAAAGATGTTCACCTGTCTGGGTGCTGCGTCCACCAGACTAAAGAGGAGAGGGACCTCCTGGCTTTTTATCAGCTTTTAGTTCAAAAGCCTGTACCTCTGATGTATGGGTGTACATTAGTGCATTTAGAATGGGCAGATTGCAAATCTGGAAAGGCACCATCAATGCTGAAAGATATACAGTGGATATAAAAAGTCTACATACCCCTGTTAAAATGGCAGGTTTCTGTGGTGTAAAAAAAATGACACAAAGATAAATCATTTCAGAACTTTTTCCACCCTAATGTGACCTATAAACTGTACAACTCAATTGAAAAACAAAATTAAATCTTTTAGGGGGAGAAGTAAAAAAAAAAAATGTGGTTGCGTAAGTGTGCACACCCTCTTATAACTGGGGATGTATCTGTCTTCAGAATTAAGCAATCACATTCAAACTCAATATCTGGCAAGTACTGGCTGTGTGGTACAAGTGATAACAATCTCCCGTATTCTTCATATGTCTGGGCTATGGTGTAGAGTGGCAAGATAGAAGCCCTTTCTTATGAAGAAAAACACCCAAGCCCGGCTTAATTTTGCAAAAACACATCTGAAGTCTGCCAAAACCATGTGGGAAATGTGTTATGGTCTGATGATACCAAGGTTGAACTTTTTGGCCATAATTCCAAAAGATATGTTTGGCGTAAAAACAACACTGCACATCACCAAAAGAACACCATACCCACAGTGAAGCATGGTGGTGGAAGCATCATGCTTTGAGGCTGTTTTTCTTCAGCTGAAATAGGGGACTTAGTCAAGGTAGAGGGAATTATGAACAGTTCCAAATACCAGTTAATATTGGCACAAAACCTTCAGGCTTCTGCTAGAAAGCTGAACATGAAGAGGAACTTCATACTTCAGAATGGCAACGACCCAAAGAATACACCAAAATCAACAAAGGAATGTCTTCACCAGAAGATTCAAGTTTTAGAATGGCCCAGACCTGAATCCAATTGAAAATCTGTGGGGTGATCTGAAGAGGGCTGTTCACAGGAGGTGCCCTTGCAATCTGCCCACTCATCTTTGCAAAAGCACTCCAAATCTGTCAAATATTGCCAAGTCAAGATGTGTCATGCTGATGGATTCATACCCAAAAAGACTGAGCACTGTAATAAAATCAAAAGGTGCTTCAACAAAGTATTAGTTTAAGGGTGTGCACACTTATGCTACCATTTTCTATTTTTACTTCCCTCCATCTAAAAGATTTCAGTTTGTTGTTCAACTGAGTTGTACTGTTTCTAGGTCACATTAAAAAAGGTGGAAAAAGTTCTGAAATAAAAAATTTCTTCATTACAGAAACCTGACATTTTAACAAGGGTGTGTAGACTTTAATATCCACTATTTCTAGAGGTTATCCCGCAAGCTATGACAAAGTTATGCAATATGATGCAGCATACACCACCGACATGCACTTTATATTCTATACATGTTGTGTAAACATCAAATTATACCATTAGATGTGCACATCACCAAAAGAACACCATACCCACAGTGAAGCATGGTGGTGGCAGCATCATGCTTTGGGGCCGTTTTCCTTCAGCTGGAATAGGGGCCTTAGTCAAGGTAAAGGGAATTGTGAACAGTTCCAAATACCAGTTAATATTAACACAAACCCTTCAGGCTTCTGCTAGAAAGCTGTATATGAAGAGGAACTTCATGACAACGAACCAAAGCATACATCAAATCCACAAAGGCATAGCTTCATCAGAAGAAGATTAAAGTTTTGGGATGACCCAGCCAGAGTCCAGACCTGAATCTGATTGAAAATCTGTGGGGTGATCTGAAGAGGGCTGTGCACAGGAGATGCCCTCGCAATCTGACAGATTTGGAGTGTTTTTTGCAAATAAGAGTGGGCAAATATTGCCAAGTCAAGATGTGCCATGCTGATAGACTCATACCGAAAAAGGTGCTTCAACAAAGTATTAGTTTAAGGGTGTGCACACTTATGCAACCATATTATTTTATTTTTACTTCCTTCCACCTAAAATATTTTAGTTTGTTGTTCAACTGAGTTGTACAGTTTATAGGTCACATTAAAGGTGGAAAAAGTTCTGAAATTATTTATCTTTGTCTGATTTTCTACATTACAGAAACCTGACATTTTTACAGGGGTGTGTAGACTTTTTATATCCACTGTATCCAGGTTTTAACCGCTTCCGGACCAGCCGCCGCAGTTATACTGCGGCAGGCTGGCTCCCCTGCGGGAGCCGTCATAGCTGGCTCTTTAAGAAGCCTCCGGCCCGTAGCGTGTCCCCGGAGCCTATGCGATTGCGACCACCAGGCGCCCGCGATTGCTCGTTACAGAACGGTGGTGTGTGTAGACACACAAATCCTGGTTCTCTCAGGGGCGAGGAGACTGATCGTGTGCTCATACAATGTATGAACACTGATCAATCTCTTCCCCTAGTCAGTCCCATCCCCCTTACAGTTAGAACACACATCAGGGAACACGGTTAACCCCTTGACCATCCCTTAGTGTTAACCCCTTCCCTGACAGTGACATTTTTACAGTAATCACTGCATTTTTATAGCACTGTTCGCTGTATAATTGCCAATGGTCCCAAAAATGTGTCCGATGTGTTAGCTATAATGTCATAGTCCCGATAAAAATCGCAGATCGCCGCCATTACTAGTAAAAAATAAATAATAATAAAATGCCATAAAACTACCCCCTATTTTTATAGACGCTATAACTTTTGCGTAAACTGGACTGCTCCACGCCCTTCTCAAACACTCTCCTCCCCCCCCCCCCCCCTACATACACATAGGCGTTTACAGGCGTTGTATAATAGAAGCGTTTACAAGCTGAAAAAAAAACATCATCAGTGTTCAGAAAGGGAGCTTTTGAAGAGAAAAATGCTTGGCACACCTTAATATGTTCAAATGCTAGGCGCATTTGAGCGATAATTGTGTTCCAATGGCCAGAATAAAATAATATTCTGACAATTCAAATCCATAAACACTTAATTGCTTGATGTGCCTAAATGCTTGTGCAATGCACGGCTTTGGGCACATTTTTTAAGTAGTTTTTCTCCTTCCAGGAGTTCTGCCATTCAGAGGAGAAGAGCAGATGCCCAGTGTGCATGAGGCCTTATGCAGGATACAGAAATGGGAAATTTCACAGCAGAAATGGGCTTTTGGCCCTTACCCATATGGCACTGATGTGTTTCCTATGTGCCATTACACTGAACCTGCATTGATCTAGGCACATCACTTAATTTCAAAGAACATGGTGGGAACTAGCACTTAAATTCTTCATTCATAACAACACTGTTTTAGTGTATTTCTTTTGGTGGCATTTATTCACCACTGGGTTTAAATTTTTTGCGATATAAGTGAAAAAAGAGCGAAAATCTTGAAAAAAGGCATTTAGTAAGAGGCATGGTGAGTTTTTTTTAAGTTGTAATTTTTTTCCCACAATTCTTAGGAAAATTAAGAAATGATTTTGTTTTTGTTTTTTTACACAAAATTGTCATATTAACCACTTCAGCCCCGGAAGGAGTTACCCCCTTAATGACCAGAGCATTTATTGCGATACGGCAGTGTGCCGCTTTAACTGACAATTGCGCGGTCGTGCGACGTTGTACCCAAACAAAATTGTGTCCTTTTTTCCCCCACAAATAGAGTTTCTTTTGGTGGTATTTGATCACCTCTGCGGTTCAAATTTTTTGTGCTATAAACAAAAAAAGGCCGTCAATTTTGAAAAAATATATATATTTAATTTATTCATCAGTTTAGGCCAATATATATTCTTCTACATATTTTTGGTAAAAAAAAATCGCAATAGGCGTATATTGATTAGTTTGCGCAAATATTATTGCATCTACAAACTACGGGATAGATTTAAGGACTTTTATTTTTGTTGTTTTTTTTTTTTTACTTGTAATGGCGTCGATCTGCGATTTTTAGCAGGACTGCGACATTGCGGCGGACAAATCTGACCCCAAATTACACTTTTTGGGGACCAGTGACATTATTACATTGATCAGTGCTATAAAAATGCACTGATCAATGTAAAAATGACACTGTCAAGGAAGGGGTTAAGTGTGTGACCTCACTGTTCTAACTGTAGGGTGGATAAGCTTACTGAAACATGACAGAGATCACTGTTCCCGATCACCAGGAACAGTAGATCTGTCATGTCACTAGGCAGAACACGGAAATGCCTTGTTTACATAGGCAGTTCCCCGTTCTGCCTCTCCATATCGCCATTGCGGGCCGACAGCAGATATCGAGTCCGCGAGCACGCTATCAGGGCATGCGCGCGCCTGCTATCCTGCTTTTATGGACCTATCTACAGGTACGTCAGTTCGTGCAGGAGAGTCGACCTGCCGCAGTATATCTGCATGAGCAGGTCGGCAAGTGGTTAAGTTATTTCTCACACACAGCATAGTCATACTTGCAATGACACCCCAAAATACATTCTGCTACTCCTCCTGAGTATGGTGATACCACATATGTGAGACTTTTACACAGCCTGGCCACATACAGAGGCCCATCATACAGGGAGCACCGCAAGGCGTTCTAGGAGCATAAATTACACATATAATTTCCTAACTACCTATCGCACTTTTGAAGGCCCTGGAGCACCAAGGTAATGGAAACGCCCGCAAAATGACCTTATTTTGGAAAGCAAACACAGCAATGTACATTCTAGGAGGCATAATGAGTCTTTTGAGCATGTAATTTTTTCCACAAGTTTTTGGAAAATGAAAGCCAATTTTTTTTTTTTTGTTACACAAAGTTGTCAATTTATAAGATATTTCTAACACATAGCATGTAGATCGCAAAAATTACCCCCCAAAATACATTCTGCTACTCCTGAGTATGGTGATACCACATGGGAGACTTTTACACAGCCTGGCCACATACAGAGGCCCAACATCCAAGTAGCACCTTTAGGCATTCTAGGAGCATAAATTCCACATATAATTTCCTGACTACCTATCAAATCTGTGAAGGCCCTGGAGCACCAGGACAATGTAAAATGCCCACAAAATGACCCCACGAGACAGGTACTCTGGTACTCTGATGGGCTGGAGATGGGTACTCTGATGGGCTGGAGTAGGGATGAGCCGAACACCCCCCGGTTCAGTTCGCATCCAGAACATGCGAACGGACCGATGGTTGGCGCTAACTTTCGAACCCCGTTAGTCTATGGGACTCGAACGTGAGAAATCAAAAGTGCGAATTTTAAAGGCTAATATGCAAGTTATTGTCCTAAAAAGGGTTTGGGGACCCGGGTCCTGCCCCAGGATACATGTATCAATGCAAAACACAGTTTTACAAACAGCCGTTTTTTCAGGAGCAGTGATTTTAATGATGCTTAAAGTGAAAAAATAAAAGTGAAATATTCCTTTAAATATAGTGCCTGGGGGGTGTCTATAGTATGCCTGTAAAGTAGCGTTTCCCGTGTTTATAACTGTCCCTGCACAAAATGACATTTCTAAAGGATTAAAAGTCATTTAAAACTGCTTGCGGCTTTAATGTAATGTCTGGTCCCGGCAATATGGATGAAAATCATTGAGAAAAACAGCATGGGCCATGCCCCCCCCCCCAGCCCATTACCAGGCCCTTTGGGTCTGGTATGGATATTAAGGGGAACCCCGCACCCAAATAAAAAAAAAGGGCGTGGGGCCCCCAGGCTCTAAACAGCAGTATACAGGCGGTGCAAACAAGACAGGGACTGTAGTTTTTTTCTTAAGTAGAATCTGTTTGTAATTTTGAACTGGTACATTTTTAACCACTTAAGCCCCGGACCATTTTGTTGCTAAAGGACCAGGCCCCTTTTTGCGATTCGGCACTGCGTCGCTTTAACTGACAATTACGCGGTCGTGCAATGTGGCTCCCAAACAAAATTTATGTGCTTTTTTTCCCCCCACAAATAGAGCTTTCTTTTGGTGGTATTTTATCACCTCTGCGGTTTTTATTTTTTGCTCTATAAACAAAAATAGAATGACAATTTTGAAAAAAATTACATATTTTTTACTTTTTGTTATAACAAATATCCCCAAAAAATATATAAAAAAACATATTTTTTCCTCACTTTAGGCCGATACGTATTCTTCTACGTATTTTTGGTAAAAAAAATTGCAATAAGCGTTTATTGATTGGTTTGCGCAAAAGTTATAGTGTCTACAAAATAGGGGGTAGTTTTATGGCATTTTTATTAATATATTTTTTTTTTTTACTAGTAATGGCGGCGATCAGCGATTTTTATCGTGACTGTGACATTATGGTGGACACATCGGACACTTTTGACACATTTTTGGGACCATCATTTTTACAGCGATCAGTGCTATAAATATGCACTGATTACTGTGAAAATTACACTGGCAGAGAAGGGTTTAACCTCTAGGTGGAGCTGTAGGGGTTAAGTGTGACCTAATGAGTTATTCTTACTGTAGGGGGGCGTGGCTTGGCGTATGACGTCACTGATCGTCGTTCCCTATGACAGGGAACAGACAATCACTGACATGCCACTAGGAAGAACGGGGAAAGGTTTGTTTACACTTACCTCTCCCCGTTCTTCAGCTCTGTGACCCAATCGCGGGACACCAGCGGCGATCGGGTCCGCGGGCGCAGTCATGGAGCTTCGGACCATGTCGCGAGAGAGCCGCCGGCTGCATGCGCGACCCACAGACGGGTTATTAAAGGGGACGTACCTGTACGCCCTTGTGCCTTTCCGTGCCATTCTGTCGACGTACATTGTCGTGCGGCAGTCCTTAAGTGGTTAACCACTTAACGGCCGCTCACTGTATATATACGTCGGCAGAATGGCACGGACAGGCACAATCACGTACCTGTACGTGCCTGCCTTCGTATAGTTGGGGGGTCCCATCGGACCTCCCTTCTATACAGTGAGCGGTGGTTCTCGGTGCGGGAGCGATCCGTGATGAGGGGACGGCCATTCGTTTTCGGCCACCCCCTCGCGATCGCTCCTGGCGAATGAGAATCTTCCTCTGCCTGTGTAATGTAAACACAGGCAGAGGAAGTGATGTCATCTCTCCATGCGGCGGTCTTTTCGTCAAGAGCGCCGTGGAGAGAAGACATCAGGTTAGCGCACCAACACTACACTAACACGTAGGCACACATAGGCACACATTTCACCCCCCAGGTCATCCCCTGCACCCCCAGTCACAGTGTCACTGATTGCAGTGATCATTTATTTACTTATCACTGCATTTAGTGTCATTTGTGACTGTAAAAAGTGTCAGGGCAGTTAGGTTTAGGCCCCTTTAGGTCCAGGGTAGCCCCCTAACCCCCCCTAATAAAGGTTTAACCCCTTGATCGCCCCCCAGGTAACCCTTTCATCCCCTAACGCCAGCGTCACTAAGCGATCGTATTTCCGATCACTGTATTTAGTGCCGGTGGTGCCCTAGATAGCCAGTTATTTATTTTTAGGTTCGCCGCAGGTTTTTATAGCGTCAGGTACCCCCATATATTATTTTAACCCCCTGATTGCCCCTAGAGTTAACCCTTTCACCAGTGATCACCGTATAAGTTTTACTGGTGACACTGGTTAGCCAGTTAGTTATTTAGGTTACCCGTCAGGTTATATATGGGGGTACCTGACGCTATATAAAAACCTAATAAAGGTTTTAACCCCCTGATTGCCCCTAGTTAACCCTTTCACCAGTGATCACCATATAAGTTTTACGGGTGACGCTGGTTGGTTAGTTTGCTTTTTATAGCATCAGGACACCCGCCGTATATAACCCAATAAAGGTTTAACCCCCCTGATCGCCCGGCGGCTGATATCAATTAGGTTTTAGTGCCAGAGAGGGTCTGCGTCGCCCCAGGCAGCGTCAGGTTAGTGCCAGTAACGCTAACACCCACGCAAAGCATACACCTCCCTTAGTGGTATAGTATCTGAACAGATCAATATCTGATCTGATCGGATCTATACTAGCGTCCCCAGCGGTTTAGGGTTCCCAAAAACGCAGTGTTAGCGGGATCAGCCCAGATACCTGCTAGCACCTGCGTTTAGCCCCTCCGCCCAGCCCAGCCCACCCAAGTGCAGTATCGATCGATCACTGCGATCGCTAACAGTTTTTTTTTTAAGCGTTTGGTACATTTTCTGACAGTCAGGTGCTTTTTTTACCTGTGAATCCTACTAGTGTACCCCTAAATTTAGAGCCCAAAATGGCAAATCGAAGGTACACTAGTAAAGAGGCCTACGAGATTCTGAGCATGACAGATAGTGAAGAGGAGGTCACGCATCTGTCAGATTCAGGCTCAGAATATCTTACAGTAGAAGACAGTGAAGTCAGCGGCTCCATGTCAGATAGCTCTGACGACGAATATGAGGTCCCTGCTAAGGTCAGGCGTACCCGATCCCGATCTTCTGAGGTTGTTGAGGAGCAAGAACCGCAGGTCTCTCGTATCATGGAGCAGAGTAGTACTAGCGCCGCTATTCCTTCTGGTGAATTGGCAAGCACCAGCGGGCTAGTACAGCCTGGGCGTACATCCAGCACTGCAGTATCACGTGGTGACGTGGCGAGTCCCATAAGTGCAGTTCAAGCTGGCGAGGTGGCAAGCACAAGTAGTGTCCCGCTGCCACCAAGAAGAAGACAAAGGCAGGCCCGTCGTGCCCATAGTGCCTGTGACAGGGGGGTCACTTTGGACACAGGGTGAGCCAGGAAACCATGGACATTAAGAATATGGCTTGGATTGCTTGAAATTGAAATAGTAATATTAGTCCACAATATGTACTGGTTGTTTTATTCTGAACTCAACAGGTTAATTGAGAGATGTGTTACCTGCCAGTTGTGATGTAAATGAATCTAGAAGGGCGTCTGAAGACCCTTTTAGTGTGAATAGGGATAATTAATTCTATACTTGTGTGGATTGTACTCAGACAGACAGGCTACAAATCCTTTCATTGTGAGATGTGTATTGAAGGTCGTTAGGTTTCTATTGTGTAAAATCTTTTGATTGGGAGACAAAAGCTAGCCTAACAAGTCATTTAAACTAAAAGGGGATTAGAACCTGTTGTCTCCTAACAGGTGTCAAAATAATGTGTATTGGGTCTTGTTATGTTGTGGGTGGAGCTGGACCATTGTTCATTTTAGGTTAATGCAGTATTGGATGTGTATAAAAGTTACAATGTTTTTCTTAATAAAGGCAGTCTATCCTAGAAAGATACAGAGTGCGTCTCGTTCTTTCGGAAGGATTAATCCCTATGGGAAGTGGTCGTCTGGCTGTGGAGGATCAACAGTGAATTTGTGTCCAGGAGAGGGAAGATATCTAAACGGCGTTAAACCCCTTTCATATTTGGGGTGTCGTTACAGTGCCCTTCCTGCAGAAGTTGCCTATCCTGATTGGGTCCCCACCACTTCTGCAGAACCCGTACTTCCCCCATTCACTGCCCAACCTGGTATTCAGGTGGAAACAGCTGATTTTATGCCAATTGATTTTTATTCGCTGTTTTTCACGGAAGATCTCTATAGATCTATTGTGGACCAGAGTAATTTATATGCTGGTCAATTCATCGCCGCTAGTCCCCAGTTGTCTTCCATTGCCAAAGATTGGAAACCAATTATGGTTTCCGAATTTAAGACCTTTCTGGGCCTTTCCCTCAACATGGGCACACATAAATTCCCGTCATTGCGTGCTTATTGGTCCATGCACCCAATTGACCACATGCCCGTGTTCTCTGCCTCCATGCCCAGGAAACAATACGAGCAGATCTTGCGGTTCATGCATTTCAACGACAATGAACTTTGTCGTCCACGTGGAGACTCTGAATACGACCGGCTCTACAAAATTCGGCCCCTCATAAACCACTTCAACGAACGTTTTGCAGCCTTGTTTATTCCCGATCAAGTTGTCTGTGTTGATGAGTCCCTGATTAAATTTTCTGGCCGCTTGTCTTTCAAGCAGTACCTTCCCAGCAAGCGTGCCAGATACGGGGTCAAGCTCTATAAGTTCTGTGACAGGGCAACAGGCTATGTATGGAGCTTTATGGTTTATGAGGGAAAAGATAGTCAGGTTGAGCCGGTCAACTGCCCAGATTACATAGGGAGCGCTGGCAAGATAGTGTGGAATTTGGTGTCACCCTTATTCGGAAAGGGGTACCACTTGTATGTGGACAATTATTACACGAGCGTGCCACTGTTTAGTCACTTGTTTGATCATCAGATTGGAGCATGTGGCACCGTGCGACCTAATCGCCGGGGCTTTCCCCAGAGGCTTGTAGATTCCCGTCTTAGGCTGGGGGAGAGAGCCTGCTTGAAATGTAATAACTTGCTCGCTATGAAGTGGAGGGATAATAAGAATGTTTTCCTTCTTATCTCCCTTCATGCAGACACGACAGTCCAAATTCGTACGGCGACTGGTGTTGTGGAGAAACCCCTTTGTGTCCACGAATATAACCAAATATGGGAGGGGTGGACCTCAACGACCAGTTGTTGGCGCCGTATCTAATTGACCGTAAGGCGAGACGCTGATACAAAAAAGTGTCTCTATCCTTATTCCAATTGGCTTTGCTGAACGCTCATGTGCTATACAGAGCTTCAGGCGGGACGTTATCTCTCCAAAAATTCCAGGATGAGATAGTCACAGAACTCCTGTATCCAGGCGGTTCTGCACCTCACCATCCCCAACCAAATGCAGTAAGCCGGCTGCATGAGAGGCATTATCCGTATGTCCTCGAGAGTACCCCTACCCAACGAGCCCCCCAAAAAAGATGTTGTGTCTGTAGCAAGCGCGGATTTAGGCGTGACACCCGTTATTTTTGTCCACGCTGTCCTGACAATCCTGGTCTTTGCATTGGTAAATGTTTTGAACGCTTCCACTCAAAAGTGAAGTTTTAGCGTAGGGTACAGCATTGCACAGAACAGGACACACTTACACAGGGTCTTCCAAGATGCCATCGCATTTTGAGAGACCCAAACCATGTCAGTTGTTAAAGTTACAAAAAAAAGTGTAAAAAAGAAAAAACACAAAAAAAATATAAAATAAAAAAAATAAAAAATAGTTGTCGTTTTATTGTTCTCTCTCTCTCTCTCTCTCTCTCTCTCTCTCTCTCTATTTTCTCTCTATTGTTCTGCTCTTTTTTACTGTATTCTATTCTGCAATGTTTTATCATGCTTGCTTTTCAGGTATGTAATTTTTTGTTTTCAGGTGCACCATTCAGCTGCAGCGCGGAATTATTTATCTTGACAGCAACAGCGTTTGCTCCCACGATACATAAAGCCGTGACTCCAGTGCTGTAGGAGGTGATTTCACCACCACAGTTAAAAAAAAGAGCATATATGCCGAAGCATAGGGGCGGAGGAGCGATTTTGCTCCTAATGCCGCGTACATACGGTCGAAATTCCGACGGAGGCTTGCCCGTGGAAAAGTCTGACCGTGTGTACGCGGCATAAGTTTTTTGCGGGAGGATGCCCCCATGCTTCGGCATATATATATTTTAGGCACAGGTTGCGTTAAATTTTTTTTTTCTTTTTTACTAGTTTTTTTTTGGGGTATTTGCTTTGCAGGTATGGTATGGTATGGTCTTACTGTTATACTGTAATGTTACTTTGTTTTAATGTTAACCATCATTTGCTTAGCAAGTACGCCATTCAGTTGCAGCGCGGATCTATTTATCTTGACAGCAACAGCGTTTGCTCCCACGATACATAAAGCCGTGACTCCAATGCTGTAGGAGGTGATTTCACCACCACAGTTAAAAAAAAGAGCATATATGCCGAAGCAGGGGCGGAGGAGCGATTTTGCTCCTAATGCCGCGTACATACGGTCGAAATTCCGACGGAGGCTTGCCCGTGGAAAAGTCTGACCGTGTGTAAGCAGCATAACCTTTTATGCCGCGTACATACGGTCGAGATTTCGACGGAGCCTTGCCCGTGGAAATGTCCGACCGTGTGTACGCGGCATAACTTTTTTGCAGGAGGATGCCCCCATGCTTGGGCATATATAAATGGTGCATGTATGCCCATCATTAGAAGTGGGTGGATGAAGGGAGGTATTCTAATGGTGGGCATACCCACCGATCAATCTCTTTTTTTTCGTTCAGCCAACAGGCTGCATGAAAAAAAAGATTACAATACATGTCCAACAAGGACCAGCAACGTACTGGTATGTTGCTGGACTTTGAATGGTTATACCAGAATGATGCCTGTGGGTTTAGGTATCATCTTGGTATCATTCTTTTCAGCCAGCGGCCGGCTTTCATGTAAAAGCAATCCTAGTAGATAATTAGCCTCTAGACTGCTTTTACAAGCAGTGGGAGGGAATGTCCCCCCCCCCCGGATATAAACAGTGCCATTGGGAAAGCATTTTATCACACCGATCTTGGTGTGGTCAGATGCTTTGAGGGCAGAGGAAAGATCTAGGGTCTAACCCCCCAATTTTTTTCAAAAAAAGAGTACCTGTTGCTATCATAGGGGATATTTACATTCCCTGAGATAACAATAAAAATGGTAAAAAAAAAAATATGGAAGGAACAGTTTAAAAAAAAAAAAGCAAAATAAATAATAAAAAAAAAAAAAAGCACCCCTGTCCCCCCCCCCCTGCTCTTGCGCAAAGGCGAACGCAAGCGTCGGTCTAGCGTCATATGTAAATAGCAATTGCACCATGCATGTGACGTATCACCGCAAAGGTCAGATCGAGGGCAGTAATTTTAGCAGTAGACCTCCTCTGTAAATCTAATGTGGTAACCTGTAAAGGCTTTTAAAAATGTATGTAGTTTGTCGCCGCTGCGCGTTTGTGCGCAATTTTAAAGCATGTCGTGTTTGGTATCCATGTACTCGGCCTAAGATCCTCTTTTTTATTTCATCAAACATTTGGGCAATATAGTGTGTTTTAGTGCATTAAAAATAAAAAAAGTGTGTTTTTTCCCCCAAAAATGCGTTTGAAAAATCGCTGCGCAAATACTGTGTGGAAAAAAAAAATGCAACACCCACTATTTTAATCTGTAGGGCATTTGCTTTAAAAAAATTTATAAAGTTTGGGGGTTCAACGTAATTTTCTTGCAAAAAAAAATATGTTTTCATGTAAACAAAAAGTGTCAGAAAGGGCTTTGTCTTCAAGTGGTTAGAAGAGTGGATGATGTGTGGCATAAGCTTCCTAATGTTGTGCATAAAATGCCAGGACAGTTCAAACCCCCCCCCCCAATGACCCCATTTTGGAAAGTAGACACCCCAAGCTATTTGCTGAGAGGCATGTTGAGCCCATTGAATATTTTTTTTTTGTCCCAAGTGATTGAATAATGACAAAAAGAAAAAAAAATTTTTTTACAAAAAGTTGTCACTAAATGATATATTGCTCAAACATGCCATGGTTATATGTGGAATTGCACCCCTAAATACATTCTGTTGCTTCTCCTGAGTACGGGGATACCACATGTGTGAGACATTTTGGGAGCCTAGCCGCGTACAGGACCCCAAAAACCAAGCACCGCCTTCAGGGTTTCTAAGGGTGTAAATTTTTGATTTCACTCCTCACTGCCTATCACAGTTTCGGAGGCCATGGAATGCCCAGATGGCATAAAACCCCCCCAAATGACCAAATTTGAAAAGTAGACACCCCAAGCTATTTGCTGAGAGGTATGTTGAGTATTTTGCAGATCTCGCTTTTTTGTCACAAAGTTTTGAAAATTGAAAAAAGAAAAAAAAAATGTTCTTTCTTCATTTTCCAAAACAAATGAGAGCTGTAAAATACTCACCATGCCTCTCAGCAAATAGCTTGTGGTGTCTACTTTCCAAATGGGGTCATTTGTGGGGGTTTTGTGCTATCTTGGCATTTTATGGCCTTCAAAACTGTGATAGGTAGTGAGGAGTGAAATCAAAAATTTACGCCCTTAGAAATCCTGAAGGCGGTGCTTGGTTTTTATGAAGGTCAGACGATCAACCGAGTCGGTGAACAGGCGCACCCTGTGATCAGTTACAAAGCCTCCAGCAGCACTGAATGTGCGTTCCGAAAGAACGCTGGATGCAGGACAGGCCAGTAGCTCAATTGCATACTGTGCAAGCTCTGGCCAGTGATCCATCCTCAAGACCAGTAACCCAGAGGATTTTCGGTGGGAAAGGTGTCCAAGTCTGATCTTGCCCCTAGGTATTCCTGTACCATGTGAAGCAGACGCTGGCGATGGTTGCTGGAACCGATCATACCTTGGGGCTGCGGACTAAAAAATTGTCTGAACGCATCGGTCAGACAGCCACCTTCTCCACCGCTCCTTCTGTGACTGACCGAAGCCTCAGCAACACATTGTCCAGGACCAGGAATTTGTAACCTCCCAGGCTCTGGAAACACGTTGCACAAACCATTCTGCAAGGCCTCCCGAAGATGTTTCATCCTCTGCGACGGCTGGATAAGGTCCACAACCTTACCCTTGTAACGTGGATCAAGGAGGGTTGCCAGCCAGTAATAATCCCGCTCCTTGATACCACGAATACGAGGATCCTTTCGCAGGCTTTGCAGGATCAGGGAGGCCATGCAGCGTAGGTTTGCTGAGGCATTCGGTCCGGAGTCCTCTGGGTCACTAAGGACGACATGATCCGCAGCCACCTCCTCCCAGCCACGTACAAGTCCATTGGTTTCTTGGGACTGTAAATGATTCCTTGAAGACTGCTGCTGATGCTGAGTGCTAGGCTCCACCTCCATGCTGACACAATCCTCCTCCTCGTCCTCTTCCTGTGTGATCGGCGGGCCAGCAGGAACACTGTCTGGATAAAGGGGGCCTTGAGAGGTAAGGAAATCCTCCCTCTGTTCTGCCTCAAGTTCCCTGTCCATTATTCCAAGCAGCGTGTGCTCCAACAGGTGGACAAGAGGGACAGTGTCACTGATGCATGCACTGTCACTGCTCACCATCCTCGTGGCCTCCTCAAATGGTGACAGGACAGTGCATGCATCCCTGATCATGACCCACTGGCGTGGCATCTTTTTGCCTGCGTACTTGCGTAGCCCCTTGAACGCCTACGGAGCACCGCTGGTTCCGAGGACAAAGCACAGGTAGAGGCCATGGAGGAAGAAGGAGAGGAGGGGGTGGAGGAGAGAGGTGTGTCAGAATCACCACTAGTAGCATTTTGGAGGCGTGGTCGTGGAACAACCTCCAACACTACTGCACCCTGTCCTGCATCCTTCCCAGCTCCCAGCAGAGTCACCCAGTGGGCCGTAAAAGATAGGTAACGTCCCTGTCCATGCCTGCTGGACCATGAGTCAGTGGTAATATGCACCTGACCGCCCTGTCCAGCGAGGCCAAGACATTGCCTTCCACATGCCGCTAGAGAGCTGGAATCGCCTTCCGTGAAAAAAGTGGCGTTTGGGAACCTGCCACTGAGGAACCGCACATTCCACAAACTCACGGAAGGGGGCAGAGTATACCAACTGAAAAGGCAGCAGTTGAAGTGCTAGAAATTTAGCCAAGCTAGCATTCAACCGCTGGGCATGTGGATGGCTGGGAGCGAACTTCTTTCGACGGTGCAGCAGCTGGGGCAGGAAAATTTGCCTGGTACAATCGGCCATTGGTGTACCGATAGCAGATTGCCCGCAAGTACTTGGCAGTGACACACCTAATTCTACACCTGCATTCCTCTCAGTGCAGGTTTCAGAGAGGACTGAAGGTATAGTGGGGTTGGAGATCCCAGCTGATGAGGAGCACGGAGAGGTCCGCTTTGTTCTTTGGTGTGGGTCTTTTATGTATGCTTGCCAACGGACTGCATGGCAGGTCGACATATGTCTGGTCAAGCATGTGGTGCCCTAGCGGCTGATGTTTTGGCCACGCGAGATACGCTTCAGACATATGCTACAAATAACAATGGTGCGATCTGATGCACACATCTCAAAAAAGGCCCACACCAAAGAAATTTTGGAATAACGCACCCTGCACATGCGGAGCTCTGCGGTGTGATGCAGTCTGTGTGCTTCCCTTAAGCTGGCCCCTGGAGGGCATCCTGCCTCGTTGGAGATGTGCCTCCTCCTCCTCTCTCCTATCAGGCACCCATGTAGTGTCAGTGACCTCATCATCCCCTCCCTCCTCATCACTGGAGCAAACCTGGCAGTATGCTGCAGCTGGAAAAACATGACTGCCAGTTTACTGTCCTTCTTGGGCACCCCCTCTCTCTGGGCTCACGTAACTGCCTTCCTCAAGCTGGGTACCATCATCGGAACCCTCAAAATGCTGCGCATCCTCCTGCAGCATCTACCCAACACTGTGGTCAAACAGTTCAGGGGGCTCCTCAGGACATGATGGGGCTAGGGAAGGAGTGACTGATGCCATTGAGCCAATGGAAGAGGCTGCTTTGGCAGACAAAGTACCCTGAGGCTGGGTGAGAGAGGATGAGGATGGCTTGGTCATCCACTCTACCAACTCTTCAGCATGTTGCAGCTCAACGCGGCCAGCTGCCAAAAAAAAAGGACAAGCATGCCCCACGGCCACGTGCTGATGAGGATGCACCGTGTCCATGACCAGCACTGTTGCGTCTAGACACAGAGCCTGCTTGCCCTCTTTTATTGGCCTGTGAGTGTCTGCCTTTCCTTGTTGGCCTTCCAGACATACTGTCTTTGATGTATTGGAATAGGTACACAAGGAATGGCCTGCAATGAGATGTAGCTGCACAAAGCTGGGATGTATATATATATATACTGATTATACTGCAGCTAGCTGAATCAACTGCCTGCCTGTAGTATCTTAGCAACAGTAGAACAGAATTGGAACAGTCTGCAGTGAAGCTAAACATAATACAGTATACTGAGTGATATACTGCAGCTTACTGAATCAACTGCCTGCCTGTAGTATCTTAGCAACAGTAGAACAGAATTGGAACAGTCTGCAGTGAAGCTAAACATAATACAGTATACTGAGTGATATACTGCAGCTTACTGAATCAACTGCCTGCCTGTAGTATCTTAGCAACAGTAGAACAGGAACGGATCTAGCTAAACTGAATACAGTGTGTGTGTGTATATGTGTGTGTATATATATATATATATATATATATATATATATATATATACACAACGCCTGGGGTGCATATATATATATATTAAATACACTGACTGCATCTAACTCAATCGCCTGCTCTAAGTAACTGAAATTAAATGACACTCTCTCTGTCTCTATCTCTCTCTTTCAACGCCGGAACACACTACATGGCACTGATGCGCGAGCGGCCTTATATAGTGTGGGGCGTGTACTTAATCCCCTGAGCCATGATTGGCCAAAGGCACCCTGACTTTGGCCAATTACGTCTCTGTACTGACGGCGCTGTGATTGGCCAAGCATGCGGGTCATAGTGCATGCTTGGCCAATCATCAGCCAGCAATGCACTGCGTTAACGCAGTGAATTATGGGCAGTGACGCGCCACTCGAATTTGGAGCGAACGGCCCATATTGTTCGAAATTCGGCGAACGGCAGAACAGACGATGTTCGAGTCGAACATGAACTCGACTCGAACATGAAGCTCATCCCTAGGCTGGAGACAGGTAATCGGGTGCTCTGATGGGCTGGAGACAGGTACCTGGGTACTCTGATGGGATGCAGATAGGTACTCTGATGGGCTGCAGATGAGCACTCAGGTACTCAGATGGGCTTGAGACAGGTGCTTGGGTGCTCTGATGGGCTTAAGACAGGTACTCGGGTACTCTAATGGGCTGCAGATAGGTACTTGTGTACTCTGATGGGCTGCAGATAGGTACTCTGATGGGCTGGAGACAGGTACTAGGGTACTCTGATGGATGATCGACCCTGGATGCACACTGTGCATCCAGGGT
The DNA here is from genome assembly GCA_029206835.1 of Rana muscosa. Lineage (NCBI taxonomy): Eukaryota > Metazoa > Chordata > Amphibia > Anura > Ranidae > Rana > Rana muscosa. The sequence goes on from CM055117.1 coordinate 301,268,193, forward strand.
CGATCACACTGTGTGCACACTGTGTACATCCAGGGCAGATTATTCACAGGTAATCGCTACATGATCTGCAGCTAGTTGCAGGGATCATCCCTGAGCCTCCAGTGGGTAATCACAAAAAGCCCATTTCACAAGTTTGAGGCCGGGTTCACACCTATGCGAATTGGTTGCGGCTTACACCGCATCCAATTCGCATAACATTTTAAAATACCTTTATTTTAATGAGGCTGGTTCACATATGTGCGATGCATTCGCACTGCGCATTGCCCAAAAAACGTGTGCGTTTTCTAGGCATTGTGGTGCGAATTGTCTGCACATTATGTTCTATGGGAACGCATCTGATTCGCAGATGTGTTCCGTTCTGAACAGGAATTCTCTCCCTGCTCACTACACTTCCCCCCTCCCCTCCCCTCTCCCTCCCCTCTCCCAGGTCAGCAAGTCCGCAGCTACAACGCAGACGAAACGCTGAACAGCTCTGTTTTCTCTTCGCAGAGAAAAAAGAGCTGGAATTCGCACCGCACAAGTGTGTATCCAGCCTCAATGGGGTTTTAGGCCTGATTCACACCTATGCAGATTGCAGTTTGCATATTTCAGGTGCATTTCGCATTTTTCAATACATGCTTTTCATCCATTGATGTCTATGGAACCAAAAACCAGAAAAAAGTCCCTGACCCTTTCCATAAAATGCACAGATGTGAACTACATCTATAGGAAACCATGTTAAAAGGACTGTAGTATGTTTCTGCAAACCTGAAAACGTGCTAAAAAATGCATAGGTGTGAACCAGGCCTAAATGAGTCTTAAGGCCTGGTTCACACCTATGCATTTTTTTAGCACGTTTTCAGTTTTGCAGAAACACACTACAATCCATATAACATGATTTCCTATGGATGTAGTTCACATCTGTGCATTTTATGGAAAGGGCCAGGGATTCTTTTCTGGTTTTTGGTTCCACAGACTTCAGTGGATGAAAAGCATGTATTGAAAAATGCACCTGCAATATGCAAACTGCAAACTTCATAGGTGTAAAACAGGCCTCAGGCTGGATTCACACCTATGCATTTTTAGTGCTTTTTGGAAATTTGAACTAGTCCATTTAACATGGTTTCCTATGGAACACGTTCTGTAGTGCAAATCTGCAAAATGCAAAAAGCACTAAAAATGCATAGGTGTGAATCCAGCCTCAGATTGGAGCTGACACTAGTCCTGCATGCTGAGCCGCTGTTTGCTGTACCCCCCCCCCCCAGCTATGCACAAGCAGCCTATTGAGGTGAATGCAGACACAGTGGCTGCACGGACACAGCCTCATGTTAGAATTAAGTATGAGCTATACTTATAAATGTACAAGAACAGGCAGCGATCCTGGCTGTGGAATATACCTTATTAGAACTAAAATTTTGCATAAGTAGTTCTTTATCATTCATTGAGGGAATCAGACATTCTAAAACAGTCCTGTACTGCCACCTATAGGAGATTGGGACAATATCACTGGAGAATGCAGTGGCTCACAGCAAGGGTGCGGTACGCCTCCATTCACTGTTTCAGGTCCGAGTTTTGGGCTGAATTCTGACCTGAAACGGACCAAAAGACGCACAGGGCTCCTGTGCATTTCGCACCGGAGCCGCTGCGGAGATGTAGAGATCCGGTCACAATCTCCTGCTATGCAAATTGGATGCGGGTTTACGCCATAGTGTGAACCCAGCCTGAAGCTAGCCACATATAACCCTGCCACTATCATGCTTCAGTTTTTTTGCTAGAGTCCTAGCAAGTTGGATGCATTTTCTTCAGCTTTGCTTAAAAAAGTCTAAGAATAAATTTGTATTCCTATTTTTTCCTAACTTTTTTATTCAGTCAAGACTCAGTGTATCCTGAGCAATAGCTTTGGAGGCCGCACCCAGCCACACTAGACTGGAATACTGTAGGGCTAGCCTGGAATGTGACCTTTGGGCACAGGGCTTTGCATTGCAACATTTTGCAGAACTTTGTGTGCTGTGTTAGCACTATCCAGGTTCAGAGCTGTGGGCCTATGGAACAGCCTCTGATGTGACCCAATTTCTGAAGACTTACTCTGAGAGTAGGGCCTTTAGGCTAAAGCTTCATGGGCCAACTCACTGTTGTACAGTTATGCCCTTTATTTAAAAAGAAAATTTAAGTCCCTGCTGGTTTTACTGTGCTAATGGTTAAGGCTGGGGACTTGAGTGCTTACATCTTCAGTCAGGTAGACTTTTGCACACGTGTGCTGCAAGCCTTTTCTTCTATCAATCAGCCTAGCATAAGTATCACTCCTCTGGTGCCAAGGCCTTTCCCATGTCCACAAAGGAACTCTGTGTCCATTTTGGACTTTTTGCCATTTTGTGCCCAATTACTGGAGCAATCTGCTTGCAGAGGCTCGAAATGTGCTCCAGCGCAACCCCTGGCAGAGTTTAGCTGTGACCCTTCTAGACCTCTACATCATAGTGTACCTGAAGCCCTGATTACCATTTCTGATTCAGATTCAGAGTCCTCGTAGTCAACTCCTAGAGAGGCTGTTTTTGCATGTAACACTAATTAATGTTACTGGACTATGTAGGACTCTTTTTCCTCCACAAGATGGCTGTAGAAGATGAGCTTGTTGTTGGGAACATAGACTGCAGAACCCTGGGAAATGTAGTTTGGGCAGAGAGCGGAGTCATTACCAATGCTGGAGAAAATAACTACTGTACCCAAGTACTTCTGAGAGAAGGGGGGGGGGGGGCGATAAAAAGAAAAGCCCGGGAAGCAAGAGGGGGAGTTGGAGATAGCCGCCATTGCTGGAGAGCTGCTTGAAGGGGTTAAAACGTGTGCTATTTGTGACTCGCTGGGGAAGAAGGAGCGGGCAGGCTGATTCTGTGCTGAGCACTGTTGTATCCTGACACAGACTGCTGGACTGAGCTAGACGAAGCCTGCACTGTTGGCTGCTCTGGTGCTAGTCTGAATAGCCAACCAGTGATCCAAGTCGCCACTGCCCAGGCAGGAGCATGGGAGGTGTAGCCATCATCTTTCCCTCTAGACCAGGGGTAGGCAACCTCGACCCTGCAGCTGTTTTTAAACTACAAGTCCCATGAGACATTGCAAGACCCTGACAATCACAAACATGACTCCTAGAGGCAGAGGCATGATGGGATTTGTAGTTTCACCACAGCTGGAGTGCCAAGTTGCCTACCCTTGCTCTAGACCATGGATCTCCGAACCTCCAGCTGTTGCAGAACTACACGTCCCATGAGGCATTGTAAAACTCTGACATTCACAAACATGACGGTAACTGTAGTTCCTGAACAACTAAAGGGCCATAGTTTGGAGACCCCTGCTCTAGACAGATAAAGTGCATCAAAGTGTGGCCCCTCCAACATCTTGGCTAGTTGCTGAAGGAAATTCTAAGGCAAAGCATTGAGAGGGTTGCAGACCCACAGTCAAGCTGGAATATTAACATTGTATTGTTCACTTGCAAGAAGTTTGTGTTTTCAGACTACACACAACTGCTCTAGATTTCTGCTGCTGTTGCTGAAATAGGACTAACTTATTTTATTTTATTTTATCCAACTTCTAAAATTGTATCTCATTCCCTATACCTTTCAGCCCAACTTACTGGATGCAGGATTGTAACCACTCACACTATAGTGTGAATATGGGGTATTACTGCGCTAACCCAGTGTGTAACAAAGATAAAAGTAAAAGCAGCTGCTACATGGAAATGGGACAAACATTCAGTGAAAAGGGTTGGTAGGAAATGTAGCGCTAAAAAGAAACAGGGAATAAACAATAATCCCAAATCTTACATACAAATAATATAAACAAATGGTGAAACTCAATCTCCAAAGTATGTGAAAATACTTATATATAATGGGTAAATCTTAAGGTAAACTGATGTATAGAGTCCACCACAAAAGGATGTTGCTCAGAAGTGGGGTACAACGACCTTGGCAGGTATGTAAAACATCAAAGGTAATGTATCCTCCACCCAAGGTGAGTGGTATGCACTCTTACCGGAAATAGTGGATTTGAATGTCAGCGACAACGAGTCGATCATGCAAGAAAGGCCCAATCGGTAGACTTCCAGGGACGATCCAGGGAATCCAACGAACTCCAGAGCAGGATCCAGGGTATCATGCAAGCAGGCAGAGGGCTGGAACTCAGATGTTTAAGCAGCCAAGTTGGAAGGCCACATCAAAAGGAATATGGAAAGAAAAGAAAATGCCTCCATATGGTGTAGGTTTTATTGAAAAAACGAACATACATGTAAAAATAGTGATCACTAAATAAAAAGCAATGTGGGGAGCTGAAACCCAAGCCCAACACAATTCGTCCAAATGGACTTCAACCTGGGGGAAAAAAATCCCCGACCCTTTCCAAAAACGCAGGGGCACAAAAATGCATGGATGTGAACGTGTTCCATAGGAACCCATGTTAAAAAAAAATCCCTGCATTTCTGCAAAATGCATCAAAAACCGCATTGGTGTGAATCGATCCTTAAAGAGGACCGTCAGCTGAAAATTCTGATACTGGAATGATGCCTGTAGCTGAAGGCATCATGTCGGTATAACCGCTGCAACCCGGGGAAGTCATCATATGACGGCCTACGTTTGGCAAGTGGTTAAGCCGATGAAACATGTATGATATATTAAATAGGAGGAATTCCATGGAACATGGTTCTTTTCATTGAAAAATTTCACTGTGGAGGTTATTTTTTGCCTATAAGTTCTCTAACACTAATAAATCTGAGTCAAATGTACCAAATATCTGCCACACTGTGCATTTAGCATTGCCTGACTATGAAGCAGAATTGATAAATGCTCCTTATGAAATGGTATTTACATGTTTTGTTCCCATGGCCCAGTCTGATGAAACTCTGTGACCTAATATACTGTGAGCAAACACACCTAATTGTTTAACTCTGGATCCCGGATACTCTTCTTCTGCCAAACACCTGCAATGGAAGACTCGAGTTTACAGTTCGTCGTTGCTCTGAAACAAATAAAAGCTTTAGATATCAAAATCTAGAGGGATAAAACAAAGGTTTCTTCTAAAATACAGTTTCTGTATCAGGCATTTCTAATCAGTGTTTCCCCCTTAATCTAAATTTTATACATTAAAACTATGATTTTCCTATCGGCAAACAGATTTTACTTATATGATTTTTTTTTTGTAATGTTTTCTTGGGTTTTAAAAGTTATTTTTTGTATCCAGAATCTGTTTCTTTTCTAAACCTGGACACCCGGAGCACACAACCCTGGTCTTCAACTAAGCACCTTGGGTCTCCTTTGCAGTATTATTCTGTAGACATGCATCAATGTTTATTGAGTTTGGCTGCAATTTCACAACATAAATGAATCACATTAAAAGAGAAGTATGGGTTTCCTTTTTTTTGCTTACATCTATTCTTTGTGAGCTGCTGATATCTATAAACCCTCGCAGCCCTCTCAGAAGTGCCCCCATTCTGTTAAAATCGAGATAAATACTTGTGGGAGGTTCTACAGTCTTTCATACAGCATCATCCTGACAATGTGAATGTAGAGTCTTGATCCACCCCCTTTCCTGTCATTTTGCTTGATTGATGTCGGCTCTCCTCCCTCTGCTCGTTCCTGAGACTTCACAGAGCATGGCTGCTCCCCCCTCCCTTCTCCCTCCTCCCCTTCAGCCTCTTCCATTCTTTAGAGGAATCCAGCAGAGATAACAGCCCTTCAGTGACTAAGGCCCCTTTCACACTGGGGCGTTTTTCAGGCGTTTTGGCGCCTAAAATAGCACCTGAAAAACGCCTGAAAAAATCCTGCCCTGCAGTCTTCAATGTGAAAGCCCTAAGGATTTCACACTGAATGTGTGCCCTAGCAGGACCACTCCAAAAGTCCTGCTAGCCGCATCTTTGGAGCGGTGAAGAAACGGTGTATTTACCGCTCCTTTACCGTTGCTGCCCATTGAAATCAATAGGACAGCGCGGCTATACCGCCCGCAATGCGCTGCTTCGCATTGCGGGCGGTTTTAACCCTTTCTTGGGCCACTAGCGGGGGTTAAAACCGCACCGCTAGCGGCCGATTATCGCGGCAAAAACTATGGCATAGCGGCGCTAAAAATAGCGCCGCTATACCGCCAGCGCGCCTCCCCGCCCCAGTGTGAAAGGGGCCTAAGGTGAGAGAAGTCACTGATAGTGCTGTGTATGAGAATCTACACTATATATTTCTATCTATCAGCACAGCCACGGGACAGAGGCAGGGGGTGTGTTGGTGGAGATGTTTACACCCCCTGAGAACTTTTCAAACTGAAAATGGACCGTTTTTGCCAGCTGAAGGAAAGTTCATGTGCACATGCTGTAAAAACTAAAAGAGGTAGAAAAAAAGATTAGCTGATATGTGACTAATGTAATATGTACTAGTTATTTAACCCATCCCATACTTCTCCTTTAAAACTGGTAAGACGGAACCCCCCTGGCTGGCGCAAACAGTCCTGCGACTTCCAAAATTGAGGGAGGCATAGCCTTGCCGGATGCCAACATTTACCATATGGCGTGTCACCTAACCCGTATCCTGGACTGGTGCCGATATGGCACTCATAAAGGGTAGGTAGAGGTCTCAGCACTATGTGGCTTTGATAAAGAAGTTTTACACTTCGAAACGCGTCAGCCGATAGTGCGCTCCATCACGGTCTCCTTGATCGGTCGAAGTGTGGTTTGGGTTCACATGCTGCAGCTTCCAAGGCACTGTTTGTACAATGCGAACTTTTGTACTAGTTTTGTGAGTACCTTTCTATTGCTTTCATTTTAAATAAATTATCCTAAACGATATCACACCAGGCTAGTGCGCCCTTGTCTTTTCTTTTTTTCATATGGCACTCTGAAACAATGGGTGCAAGTGGAACAAATCCTAACGGGGGTCAAGTTGGAGTCGCTGCCCTGGTGCCAGAAGTCCTTGACAAAATGAATATTGGATCATCCCATGGTGAGGCTAACGATGCAGATTAGGCAGAAGGCCTTCAGCGATTTTCCTGTTGCACCGATCCCATCTCGGCTCACTCGCGTAGTTGGTTATCCGGATTTCAGCCCGGGACTCAGCGACCCTAGATTTCTGGAGTTGAAACTGGTCGAGAAGTCACAGGCCCGACACTTCCTCAATAACGGACAATGGAAGAACAGTCAACAGATTATGGACAACCTGGCCCTGGCGCAGCTCACTTAATGGCAAAAAATACAGTTGGCCCATTATTTTAGCTTCTTGCCCCCTCCAGCAGCTTACAGGAGGCATTACTAATTATTGGCAATCCAACATCTGGAATTCAGGCCTCCTTATATTGCCAAGTGGGAGCGTGAGCTGGGACTACAATTTACAGTGAAACAAGTCGATCGGCTTATCCTTTTTTCCCACAAAACCTTGATCAGCGCCAGACATCAGGAAGCGGGATTTAAGGTATTGTCCCGGTGGTACTACAAACCGGAAAAGATCCACAAGATGTTCCCTCAGAGCACAGACCTTTGTTGGAGATGTGAGGAGGAGGTGGCCTCGCTCCTTCACATCTTCTGGTCTTGCCGCATCCTTCATTCCTTTTGGACAGAGGTACACCGCATAGTTCAAAAGTTCACTGATCGGGAGCTTCCGGCGACCCCTGAATGCTTCCTTTTGCATAACCACAAGATTCCTAGTAAGATTTATAGGAGATCCATATTGCCTCTTCTGCTCACTGCAGCGAAAAGCTGCATCCCCCTGTGCTGGAAGCAGACACAGCCACCGTCGGTGGGCATCTGGTTGAAGAAAGTAGTACTATCCCTCTCCCCCCCCCCTTTTTTTCCCACCTCCCTCTCTTTTTGTTCTTCTTACATTTCCTTCCTTCTGCTATTTATATAATATATGTCTAAGGTTGCTAAGACCTAAGGGTCAGCTTGTCTCTGGCCTTACTTCTATTTACATAATACAGTGATCGCTGTAAAAATGGTTGTACAGGGTACGGAGGCCTCCTGGTCCCCTGAAACTCTGTGTTCACCTTTCCTTACACTGTGATGGTTGTATTAATGACTATATTATTGGGAATGATTATTTTTATTTTTTATGTACCATTGTGGTCTTTGTATTTCCGCATGCACCTCTTTCTTAAATAAACAATAAAAAAATGGTGAGACGGGACAGAAAATGACAGCTTTGACAAGCCTTTGCATCCCTGCTGACATCCTCATAGCAGGGCACTATATTTTTCCAAAGCTTTTACAGTAACCCAAAACCATAATCAGTAGGAGAACTTCACGTAATGTATTTTTGGGGAAATTTTTCAGGAATGAATACTACACATTCTTGGACAGCTTTAGTCAAACAGATGTCTTCTCTTAAAGCAGTAATAAACGTTGAATTTTTTTTTCTCCCTGCTACATGCTGTGGCTCCTCCTGCCAGATCCTATGTCTTGTAGTGATGATATAGGCAGCAGGAGGAACCACAGCATGTGGTGGTAAAAACAGTTATTCCACACAGTGACGATTGAGGACACAAGCCACCAGATGGGTAACTATTCATGGTATTGTTTTACAGTGCAGTCTTCTTAATAACTCATCAGGTTTCTGGTTTTGTCAGTATGGTACTGTTTTTTTTTTCTCAGACACTTCTCTACTTTTGTTAGTATGGAATTAATGGTGTCCCTGGTTGTGTACATTGTGTCAATACATTTAGTGTGTACAGGTACACTGTGAAATGTGTGCTGTGTCACTATGATTAGGCTCAGACTCTATCACACCTTTGTAGAAATGCCCAATTTTCACTGCAGCAAGTTTTTGGTAGCTTGCCCACGTTTTGCTTTGGCACACTGCACGCTTTGTGCTCTACAGTACCTAGACCTCCCCTCTCCTCCTCAGAACTCCCCTAACAGCCCCTAAATTCCTCCCTCCTTTAGAACCCTTCAGCCCCTTCCTCCCTCAGAGCCCCCCTGATCCCTTAAGTTCCATGCACCCCACAGATCCCAACTCCCCTTCATTTTCTACTTACATAGATGCCAAATCATTCCTCCTCAGACTGACACCACTGATGCAGGGGAATTTTTTCCCCACTGACACTAATGCAGCGCTATTTTTCCTCTTAGCAATGCCACTGACAAAAGGACATTTTTTCTTTTCAGTGACAACACCTACATAGAGACAGTTTTTCCTTCCAGTGACATCACAGACACGTATTTTCCTATGCAACTGTTAGCCCGATACAGTACATCCGGAAAGTATTCACAGCTCTTTGCTTTTTCCACATTTTTTTATGTTACAGACTTATTCCAAAATTGATTAAATTCATTATTTTCCTCAAAATTCTACAAACAATACCCTGTAATGACAATGTGAAAAAAGTTTGTTTGAAATCTTTGCAAATTTATGAAAAAATAAATAAAAAATCACATGTACATAAGTATTCACAACCTTTGCCATGACACTCAAAATTGAGCTCAGGTGCATCCTGTTTCCACTGATTATACTTGAGATGTTTCTACAACTTGATTGGAGTCCACCTGTGGTAAATTCAGTTGATTGGAAATGCTTTGGAAAGGCACACACCTGTCTATATAAGGTTCCACAGTTAACAGTGCATGTCAGAGCACAAACCAAGCCATGAAGTTCAAGGAATTGTTTGTAGACATCTGAGAGAGGATTGTATCGAGGCACAGATCTGGGGAAGGGTACAGAAAAATTTCTGCAGCATTGAAGGTCCCAATGAGTACAGTGGCCTCCATCATCCATAAATAAAATAAGTTTGGAACCACCAGGACTTTTCCTAGAGTGGGCCGCCCGGCCAAACTGAGCGATCGGGGGAGAAGGGCCTTAGTCAGGGGGGTGACCAAGAACCCGATGGTCACTCTGACAGAGCTCCAGTGTTTCTCTGTTGAGAAAGGAGAACCTTCCACCAATTAGGCCTGTACGTTAGAGTGGCTAGACGGAAGCCACTTCTCAGTAAAAGGCACATGACAGCCCGTCTGGAGTTTGCTGAAGGACTCTCAGACCATGAGAAAAACAATTCTCTGTTCTATTGGATCAAAGATTGAACTCTTTGGCCTGAATGGCAAGCATCATGTCTGGAGGAAACCAGGCACCGCTCATCACCTGGCCAATACCATCCCTACAGTGAAGCATGTTGGTGGCAGGATCATGCTGTGGGGATGTTTTTCAGCGGCAGGAACTGGGAGACAAGTCAGGATCAAGGGAAAGATAAATGCAGCAATGTACAGAGACATCCTTGATGAAAACCTGCTCCAGAGTGCTCTGGACCTCAGAATGGCACAAAGGTTCATCTTCCAACAGGACAACAAACCTAAGCACACAGCCAAGATAACAAAGGAGTGGCTACGGTAAAACTCTGTGTATGTCCTTGAGTGGCCCAGCCAGAGCCAAGGCTCAAACCCGATTCAACAGAGATCTGAAAATGGCTGTGCACCTACGCACCCCATACAACCTGATGGAGCTTGAGAGGTCCTGCAAAGAAGAATGGGAGAAACTGTTCAAAAATAGGTGTGCCAAGCCTATAGCATCATACTCAAAAAGACTTGAGGCTGTAATTGGTGCCAAAGGTGCTTGTATGGGAATGCTTATGTACATGTGATTTTATTTTGTTTTTTATTTTTAATAAATATGCAAAGATTTCAAACAAACTTCTTTTGCGTTGTCATAATGGGGTATTGTTTGTAGAGTTTTGAGGAAAATAATGAATTTAATCAATTTTGGAATAAGGCTGTAACATAACAAAAAGTGAAGCGATGTGAATACTTTCCGGATACACTGTATATGTGTACCGATATTAAACTCTTCAGTTCACTGCAGTGTACTACAACCATTAGCACAAATTCAGGGCATGCCTTAAACATTAGATACACTTTGGCCCTGCTATTTTCCCTATCCCCCTCTCCACCTGGGGGGTGGGGGGCACAGTTTGCCCTTTTTGCATTAGGCACTGGATGACTTTGCCAAAGTGCTGCTCTATCCTTTTGTGAAGGATTTTATCAAAAAATGATCTTTTCCTTGGTGAGCTCTGCCCTTCAACCCATGCTTACCTCAGCATTCATATCCCAGACAGACTTTGATTGACTGATCAAGATCCTTAAAGAGAAAATTTAGGCAACAAAGGCACTAAAACGTTTAGTAAATATATGTATCTGTTTGTCAGTCTACAACCAGATACTCATAAATAGTTGCAGATTTTTTATTCTTTGGATATCTAATATTTCTTTTCGTTCACATTATTCTCTCGGTGGCCATTTTTACTAAGGGCAGATGAATCTATCCCCCTTTACTTCCCAATACTCCGCCTAGAACTCTGGGTCTGCCTCCTGGAACATGTGATAGGAACTTCCCGGGATGCAGCTGTAAGGCCAGGATGACATCACCAGTGCCTAAAAAAACAACAACCAGGAAGTGGAAAAACAGTAATGGTAAGTAAAAGTAAAAAATGGTTGCTTAAAGTGATTGTAAATGTTCTTAAAAATAAATAAATAAATAAATAACAAACAGGTTTATACTTACCTGCTCTGTGAGTTAGAATTGCACATAGTGGCTCCGAACCTCCTCTTTTCAGGTTCCTCGCTGACGCTCCTGGCTTGTCCACTTCGCCGAGTGCCCCGAGAGGAAGCTGTTTTTGCCTGAATAATTAAAAATCAGTGCTTGGGAAAATTCTCCAAAGAATCAAAACACTCCACCAGCTGGAAAGACCCTAGAGAGAGGAAGGAAGGGATCCCTGATGCTGCACATCCACATGAGTAGTACAATGGTAGGAAGGACAACGCATTTTGCTCTGCCCCCGGAGCTTGGTCATGGGGGTGCGAAACACGTTGGGGACGTGGCCTGGTGGAAGCCCAGACTGAGGTTGTCCTTCCTACCATCGTACTACTCGTGTGGATGTGCAGCACCGGGGATCCCTTCTTTCCTCTCTCTAGTGGTTACAGGAGTCGGGACGAGCTCCGCTTCCTCGTCGGCACTCCCACAACAGCGGATACATTTACCACCTACATTGCAAGCTTGAGCCGCACACTAATCCTCCAGGGGTCACAGCTAGAAAGATCATAGAAAAAAGGTACATGGTTAGTGGCGCTCACTGAAATATAGCATGGGACACTAGGTCCAAAGAAGTCCTTTAAGCAGTTTGCTTTGTGGTGAGGTAACAGTCTTTTTGCACTTCTAGGCTGCCTTGCAAACAAGGGGGAGCAGAAGCTGTACTCCAGAGCATGTAAAGAGATAAAAAAACAAAGGCAGGCTGCTGTTACACACTGTGTCCACACACCATCTTCCAGAGTCTGGACCTCCCCAGCTGAAGCTGAGAGCCCGAGCTATCAGATCCGTCCAGTAAGCAGCAGGTCACAGCAGCATCTTGCCATTTTTCATGTGGCCATCAGATCCCGTCCACGGTCCAGCAAGCAACACGCCTTGTCAGCAGCACTCAGCACAGACCAGCAGCTTGCGCTCCAGGCCTCCATTCGGCCGCCGCACGAGACCCGGAAAACTCTCCACAGGATTGAACACCGGCTTCACTGCACTGGGCTTGAACATTGCTGGCATGAGCGGAGGTGCACATCCCACAGGACCCCCACATGCCGATCTAAAGACACCTTAATGTGAGTGTTTTAATGTTACTGCTATATTAAAATCACACAGTTTTACTTCAGCGGCGCCTGCCTTTGTTTTTTATCACAGCTAGAAAGACCCTATTACCCCAAATAGGCACCCAAATGTATACAATATATTCCCAGCGCTTACAGACCCATTAAAAGAAATCTAAAATCTTTAAGTTGTTTTCTGTACAATACTTTATAAAGAATTGTATTAAATGCTCACAACAAAATTAGACCTTATATACTAGGGGTCTCCAAACTTGCTAAAGAAAGGGCTGGTTTACTGTTCGGCAGACTTTAGGGGGGCCGGACTGTGACCAGTGGGAGTATACAATGCCCAATCTTTAGGTATTAGGGGGATAAATAGTTGGTGTTGTTGGGAGGAATAGTACCCCATGTTTGTTGTCAGTGGAAGGAACTATGCCCCATCGTGTCAGTGGAAGAAATAGTGCCCCATTGTTGGTGTCAGTGGCAGGAATAATGCCTCAAAGGCTGGATGAGGGCAAGTAAACGGCTTTATTCAGCTCCAGGGCCGCAGTTTGGAGACCACTGTTATATACCAACGGGGCATGTTAAGCTTGTCCAATAATGAAAACAGCCACTAGGTGGCTCACTCCTCCCTCAGTGACCAAGATTCTTCTTCACTTCTCCCTTCCACTCAAAAGTGCTAAGAAGCAAACGAAAAGAAAAACACTCATAGTGTAGTATTATATAGATAAACCAATATAAACACTTTTGATTGTGCTTACATAAATTGTGCAAGTGCAATGTGATGCTCAATCTTCCTATCCACCAGTGTGTTTATCACCAGATAAAACAACCTATTTGGTCAGATACAGCATGCCCTTATAATTTTCCTTAGTCCTCAGATCCACACCCTTTAGGCCTCCCATATACTTCATAAGGCTAAAATAGCCATTTAGATCTGACGAAGAAGCAGAAGATTTGAAACGTTATCTCCATGTTCTGACATCACTTCCTATGTGACTCTGAGTGTGTTCTATGCTGGTTCTGAGATGTCAAGACGGATGTCCGGCTGGTTCCTCTCCTCTCGTGTTAACATCTACACACCACCATCCACAGGGGACCCACTGAGTGACCACAGTATTATACTGTTATATGCCTATTGATCTTTATATTAGTGTGAGTAGCCATTTGGCTGATTTAAATTAAATATACCATTCGTTGCATCTTCTGCTGCACTTAGTTTTTGGCGCACCTTGTTTTTCTCCCAAACACGATACATTACCTGCTCTGTGCAATTGAATTGCACAGAGTGGCCCTGATCCTCCTCTTCTCGGGTCTTTTGCCGAAGCTCCTTGCTCCTCTTCTCAGGGTGCCACCCTAGGAAGCCGCTTCCTATGGTGGAACACCTGTGGGCTTGATCCCAAGCTGTGGTGCCTGCATCCATAGACACACACAGCAGCTGGGCACCACCACCCAAAGGAGAGATCCGCTACAGATGGGCACAGTGCTGAGTGAGGACTTAGGTAAGTATAAAGGAGGGTGAGGGGGCGATACCAGTACCTAAACATTTTTTTACCTTAATGCAGGGAATTCGTTAAAGTAAAAATGCTTAGGCTTTAAAACGACTTTAAATCCAAGGCTTACCTTTGATGATAACTGTTACAGTTACTAGTTTGCTTAGTTTAGACAAGAAGAAAGGCAGCACCATCTAAGAGTAGCAGTACAAGACTTTAAAGGGGTTGTAAAGGTTCAGCTATTATTTTAAAAAAAAATATATATATATCATACTTACCTCCACTGTGCAGTTCGTTTTGCACAGAGTGGCCCCGAACCTCCTCTTCTGGGGTCCCACGGCGGCTCTCGCGGCTCCTCCCCGCAAGAGCTAACCCCCTCTGGCAAGCTCTCTCCCGAGGGGGGTTAGCTTGCGGGCGCGCTCCCGTGCCATACAATCAGCGTCCGTGGCCTTGCCTGTAAAGGGAGAGGAGGGTTTAGTTCTGCTTAACAGGACATTCACACTGAACGCAGGTTTAAAATCGTGTGAGTTCAGCTGAACTCGCACGATTTCAAATCCGCATTTCAGTGCGAGTTCGCGGGTGATTTGAAAGACATCTGTGCTTTTGAAATCACCCCCAGCAAAAGTAGTGTAGGAAATACTTTTGGAAATCTGTGCGGCACCGCACCGATTGGGACAGTGCCGTTGTTGGTAATAGGCTGCGATTTGACATGTCAAATCACGCCGATGTGAATGTGGGCTAGGGCTGCCTGATCAGGTCCACCTGTCAGTTTTTCAGGCAGACCTGATAGGACCATTCATAGCTCTCTATGGAGCAGTGGATGCCAGCGGACGTGTCCGTTGACACATGCCAGCATCCGATCCTGACCGCCAAAAACAACGGATCAGATGACAGTCGGATGGAAACGGACAGGTGGTCTGTTTCCATCTGACAGCCCCCATAGAGAACAATTGGGCTATGTCCTTTTCCGACTCTGCATAGCGGAGCAGACACGGACATGTCATCTGCCTGGTCAGCAGGGAGATTCACTTTGGTGAACGCCGTGTGAAACCAGCCTTACGGGAAGAAGGGGTGTCAGCATGTGGTAGACCCAGCAATTAACCACTTAAGCCCCGGACCATTTGGTAGCTAAAGGACCAGAGGTGAATTCAGAATTTTGCACTGCGCTGCTTTAACTGTAAATTGTGCGGACATGCAATGTTGTACCCAAACGAAATTTGCGTCCTTTTCTTCCCACAAATAGAGCTTTCTTTTAATGGTATTTGATTGCCTCTGCGATTTTTATTTTTTGCGATATAAACGGAAAAAGACCGAAAATTTTGAAAAAAAATGATATTTTCTACTTTTTGTTATAAGAAAAATCGAATAAACTCAATTTTAGTCATACATTTAGGCCAAAATGTATTCAGCCACATGTCTTTAGTAAAAAAAATGTCAATAAGCGTATATTTATTGGTTTGCGCAAAAGTTATAGCGTTTACAAACTAGGGTACATTTTCTGGAATTTACACAGCTTTTAATTTATGACTGCCTATCTCATTTCTTGAGGTGCTAAAATGACAGGGCAGTACAAAACCCCCCCAAATGACCCCATTTTAGAAAGTAGACACCCCAAGGAAATTGCTGAGAGGCATGTTGAGCCCATTGAATATTTTTTTTTTTGTCCCAAGTGATTGAATAATGACAAAAAAAAAAAAAAAAATTACAAAAAGTTGTCACTAAATGATATATTGCTCACACATGCCATGGTTATATGTGGAATTGCACCCCAAAATACATTTTGCTGCTTCTCCTGAGTACGGGGATACCACATGTGTGGGACTTTTTAGGAGCCTAGCCACGTACGGGACCCCAAAAACCAAGCACCGCCTTCAGGATTTCTAAGGGCGCAAATTTTTGATTTCACTCCTCACTACCTATCACAGTTTTGAAGGCCATAAAATGCCAAAATAGCACAAAACCCTCCCAAATTACCCCATTTTAGAAAGTAGACACCCCAAGGAAATTGCTGAGAGGCCTGTTGAGCCCATTGAATATTTTTTTTTTTTGTCCCAAGTGATTGAATAATGACAAAAAAAAAAAAATTACAAAAAGTTGTCACTAAATGATATATTGCTCACACATGCCATGGTTATATGTGGAATTGCACCCCAAAATACATTTTGCTGCTTCTCCTGAGTACGGGGATACCACATGTGTGGGACTTTTTAGGAGCCTAGCCACGTACGGGACCCCGGAAACCAAGCACCGCCTCCAGGATTTCTAAGGGCGCAAATTTTTGATTTCACTCCTCACTACCTATCACAGTTTTGAAGGCCATAAAATGCCAAAATAGCACAAAACCCCCCCAAATGACCCCATTTTGGAATATAGACACCCCAAGCTATTTGCTGAGAGGCATGGTGAGTATTTTACAGCTCTCATTTGTTTTTGAAAATGAAGAAAGAACATTTTTTTTTTTCTTTTTTTTTTCAATTTTCAAAACTTTGTGACAAAAAGCGAGATCTGCAAAATACTCACAATACCTCTCAGCAAATAGCTTGGGGTGTCTACTTTCCAAAATGGGGTCATTTGGGGGGGGGTTTGTGCCATCTGGGCATTCCATGGCCTCCGAAACTGTGATAGGCAGTGAGAAGTGAAATCAAAAATTTACACCCTTAGAAAGCTTGAAAGGCGGTGCTTGGTTTTTGGGGTCCCGTACGCGGCTAGGCTCCCAAAAAGTCTCACACATGTGGTATCCCCGTACTCAGGAGAAGCAACAGAATGTATTTTGGGGTGTAATTCCACATATGCCCATGGCATGTTTGAGCAATATATCATTTAGTGACAACTTTGTGCAAAAAAAAAAAAAATATATTTTTTCCGCAACTTGTGTCAACATATAAAATATTCAATGGACTCGACATGCCTCTCAGTATATAGCTTGGGGTGTCTACTTTCCAAAATGGGGTCATTTGGGGGGGTTTTGAACTGTTCTGGCATTTTATACACAACATTAGGAAGCTTACATCCACTCTTCTAACCACTTGAAGACAAAGCCCTTTTTGACACTTTTTGTTTACATGAAAACATATTTTTTTTTGCAAGAAAATTATGTTGAACCCCCAAACATTATATATATTTTTAAAGCAAAGGCCCTACAGAATAAAATGGTGGGTGTTGCATTTTTTTTTTCTACACAGTATTTGCGCAGCGATTTTTCAAACGCATTTTTTTGGGAAAAAATAAACTTTTTTTAATTTTAATGCACTAAAACACACTATATTGCCCAAATGTTTGATGAAATAAAAAAGATGATCTTAGGCCGAGTACATAGATACCAAACACGACATGCTTTAAAATTTCGCACAAACGCGCATTGGCGACAAACTACATACATTTTTAAAAGCCTTTAAAAGCATTTACAGGTTACCCCATTAGATTTACAGAGGAGGTCTACTGCTAAAATTACTGCCCTCGATCTGACCTTCGCGGTGATACCTCACATGCATGGTGCAATTGCTGTTTACATATGACGCCAGACCGACGCTTGCGTTCGCCATTGGGCAAGAGCAGGGCAGGACAGGGGTGCTTTTTTTTTTTTTTTTTTATTATTAATTTTGCTTTTTTATTTTATTTTTAAACTGTTGCTTCCATATTTATTTATTTTTATCACTTTTATTGTTATCTCAGTGAATGTAAATATCCCCTATGATAGCAATAGGTAATGACAGGTACTCTTTTTTGAAAAAACTGGGGTCTATTGGACCCTAGATCTTTCCTCTGCCCTCAAAGCATCTGACCACACCAAGATCGGTGTGATAAAATGCTTTCCCAATTTCCCAATGGCGCTTTTTATATCCGGGGGGGGACATTCCCTCCCACTGCTTGTAAAAGCAGTCCAGAGGCTAATTAGCCACTAGGATTGCTTTTACATGAAAGTCGGCCGCTGGCTGAAAAGAATGATACCAAGATGATACCTAAACCCGCAGGCATCATTCTGGTATAAACATTCAAAGTCCAGCAACATACCAGTACGTTGCTGGTCCTTGTTGGACATGTATTGTAATCTTTTTTTTCATGCAGCCTGTTGGCTGAACGAAAAAAAAAGATTGATCGGTGGGTATGCCCACCATTAGAATACCGCCCTTCATCCACCCACTTCTAATGATGGGCATACATGCACCATTTATATATGCAGAAGCATGGGGGCATCTTCTCGCAAAAGTTATGCCGCGTACACATGGTCAGACTTTTCCACGGGCAAGCCTCCGTCGGAATTTCGACCGTATATACGCGGCATTAGGAGCAAAATCGCTCCTCCGCTCCTGCTGCCCCAATGCTTCGGCATATATGATTTTTTTTTTAAACTGTGGTGGTGAAATTACCTCCTACAGCACTGGAGTCGCAGGGATCAGGCCTGTCTCTGCGAACGCTGCAGTTATGTGTGTTGTGTTTTGCAAGTGACAGTGATCGATCGATACTGCACTTGGGTGGCCTGGGCTGGACGGAGGGGCAAAACGCAGGTGCTAGCAGGTATCTGGGCTGATCCCGCTAACACTGCATTTTTGGGAACCCTAAACTGCTGGGGACGCTAGTATAGATCTGATCAGATCAGATATTGATCTGTTCAGATACTATACCACTAAGGGGGGTGTATGCTTCACGCGTGGGTGTTAGCGTTACTGGCACTAACCTGACGCTGCCTGGGGTGTGACGCAGACCCTCTCTGACGCTAAAACCTAATTGATATCACCCGCCGGGTGATCAGGGGGTTAAACCTTTATTGGGTTATATACGGCGGGTGCCCTGACACTATAAAAAGCAAACTAACTAACCAGCGTCACCCGTAACACTTATATGATGATCACTGGTGAAAGGGTTAACTAGGGGCAATTAGGGGGTTAAAACCTTTATTAGGTAATATATGGGGGTACCTGACGCTATATAAAAACCTGACGGCGAACCTAAAAAAAAATTACTGGCTACCTATCGGCATCACCGACACTAAGACAACGATCATAAAAACGATTGCTTAGCGACAGTGGTGATAGGGGGTGAAAGGGTTACCTGGGGGGCGATCAGGGGGTTAAACCTTTATTAGATAATATATGGGGGTACCTGACGCTATAAAAACCTGCGGCGAACCTAAAAAAAAATTACTGGCTACCGATCAGCATCACCGACGCTAAGACATCGATCAGAAAAATGATCGCATAGTGACGGCGGTGCTAGGGGGTGAAAGGGTTACCTGGGGGGTGATCAAGGGGGTTACACCTTTATTAGGTAATATATGGGGGTACCCGACGCTATAAAAACCTGCGGCGAACCTAAAAAAAATTACTGGCTACCGATCAGCATCGCCGACGCTAAGACATCGATCAGAAAAATTATCGCTTAGTGACAGTGGTGATAGGGGTGAAAGGGTTACCTGGGGGGGCGATCAAAGGGGGTTAAACCTTTATTAGGTAATATATGGGGGTACCCGACGCTATAAAAACCTGCGGCGAACCTAAAAAAAATTACTGGCTACCGATCAGCATCACCGACGCTAAGACATCGATCAGAAAAATGATCGCATAGCCACGGCGGTGCTAGGGGGTGAAAGGGTTACCTGGGGGGTGATCAAGGGGGTTAAACCTTTATTAGGTAATATATGGGGGTACCCGACGCTATAAAAACCTGCGGCGAACCTAAAAAAAATTACTGGCTACCGATCAGCATCGCCGACGCTAAGACATCGATCAGAAAAATTATAACTTAGTGACAGTGGTGATAGGGGGTGAAAGGGTTACCTGGGGGGCGATCAAGGGGGTTAAACCTTCATTAGGTAATATATGGGGGTACCCGACGCTATAAAAACCTGCGGCGAACCTAAAAAAAATTACTGGCTACCGATCAGCATCACCGACGCTAAGACATCGATCAGAAAAATTATTGCTTAGTGACAGTGGTGATAGGGGGTGAAAGGGTTATCTGGGGGGTGATCAGGGGGTTAAACCTTTATTAGGGGGGGTTAGGGGGCTACACTGGACCTAAAACTAAATGTAGTGACACTTTTACAGTCACAAATGTCACTGATTGCAGTGATCAGTAAATAAATGGTCACTGCAATCAGTGACACTGTGACTGGGGGCTGGGGGGTGATCTGGGGGTGCCTGGGGGGGCGATTTATGTGCCTATGTGTCCTGGTGTCAGTGTGCTGTTTTGTGTACTAACCTGGAATCTTCTCCTGTACGGCGCTCGGTATATGTGAGCGCCCCAGGAGAGATGACATCACTTCCTCCTTCCTGGCAGGCAGGGGAAGCTCTCTCATTCGCCGGGAGCGATCGAGAGGGGGTGGCCGGAATCGAACGGCCGTCCCCTCATGCCGGATCGCTCCCGAAGGTAAAACGACCACCCACTGTAAAGAAGGGGGGTCCGATCGGACCCCCCAACTATACAAAGGCAATCACGTACATATACGTGATTCTGCCTGTCGGTGCCATTCTGCTGACGTATATTTACAGTGGGCGGTCGTTAAGTGGTTAAAGCAAGGGTAGGCAACCTTAAAAAGGTGGAGATCTACCTGAACATCATGGTAGAAGTCAAAGATCACCAGGCACAGTGTCGCCTCCTCACACCCAATTTAAACCTCTAATTATTGTACTACCATGTCGCAATCACGGGCATTGCATGGCAATTATGGGTTTAAATCAGGTGGTGAGGAGGCAACATACTGTCTCCTCACCACCTATCAAACTTGGATCACTTTTCAGAGGAGCAGCAGTGCATCTGTGACTTTTCTGTGTTAGCTGCACTTTGCCATAGACTTCTATAGTATACTGCAGGTGTGGTGCACTTTCTAAAGGTGCACCAAAATCACTTTATCCAGAAAGTACACCAAACCCGCAGGATATAAGAGAAGTCTGAAGCCTCGTACACACAGTTCGATTGTTGGAAGGGGATTGTCTGTTAACAGACTGTTACTAATTACTGTTACTAATTCTTATCGTTAGTATGCTCCTTTAGACAATAGTTTTCCAATTTTCGGCCAACAAAGTTGGATGACAGGCTAGTAAATTTTCGGGGGACACTGGCTCCACGTCTGATTTTCGTATGGTCACTACACAAATCCGTCACGCAAAAGTTGAACGTACAAACACACATGCTTGGAATCAATGCTCACCAAACACAAAAATATCAGAAGGGGCCCAAAGGGTGGCGCTCAAGAGCTGAAATTCCTCATAGTACATCACTACGTTCGTATTTGTGGAACGACAATTGTGTAATGTTAGTATGTAAGACAAGATCCTGGCACACGCCCTTTTGACAAAAATTAGACGCTCGGTTGGCCAACAATCGTCCCGTTGTACGAGGCTTTAGGCTAAGCGCAGCAAATCGCAGTAACGCTGCAGGTACACGGCACTGCACCTGCGGTGTGGGTAAATCACACCACATCAGTGTGAAAGCAGCCCTATACTATTATGCCCAGTGTATTGCTTCACACTGACCTGAACATCTCTTCTTTCTTGCTGCTGGAACCACTCTGGAGACAGCTAGCCAGGATAATGCCGCGTACACACGACCGTTTTTCACGTCGTTAAAAATGCCATTTTTTAAATTGGTCATTAAAAACGATCGTGTGTAGGCTCCAGAGCATTTTTAACGTCGTGAAAAACGGTAGTGTGTATGCTTTTACGAGGGGAAAAAAAACCGCGCATGCTCAGAATCAAGTATGAGACGGGAGCGCTCGTTCTGGTAAAACTAGCATTCATAATGGAGATAGCACATTCGTCACGCTGTAACAGACGGAAAAGCACGAGGCTGAAAAGCGCGAATCGTCGCTCAACAAACATTACTAACATGAAGGGTGGCGCCATCCGAAGGGAACTTCCCCTTTATAGTGCCGTCGTACGTGTTGTACGTCACTGAGCTTTGCTCAAGCGGTTTTTTTAATGAACGTGTGTATGCAAGACAGGCTTGAGAGGAAACAAGAAAAATCACGTCGAGAAAAACGTTGTTTTTTAAAATGACATTAAAAACGGTCGTGTGTACGCGGCATAACAGGTGGAGTGCAGTTGGTATCACTCTGCATGGGACAGGAGCCAGCACTACAGAGGAGGCATCGGCTTATGCGGCTCTTGCTCCCTACTACCTCCCAACTTTTTGTGATAGGAACAAGGGACACCTATTAGCAAAAGTATGTAGGCATAGGGCACGATGCCCCCCGTCATGCCCACTTAAAGGACAATTAAACAAAAACATTATTATTAAACCCACAAGTCCTTTTTTTAACCACTACTCTTTCTTTATACTGCCTTTTGAAATTTACCAATGCAGAAACTGGATGAAAGGTTTAGCACTGGGAAACACTTTTTTAAAGATAAATAGTGCATTTTATATACAACTTTATAGATCAGACCAAAATGAGGGACAAATGAGGAGGAAAGAGGGACAGAAGGACAGTCAGTTGGGAGCTATGTAAATAGTCCCTTTGCATTGCAATCTATTTGATGCTCTGAAATGGCAGGTCAGCAAACTCAGGCCTCGTACACACGGCCGATTTTCTCGGCAAGAACCAGCAAGAAACTTGCTGGCAGAGAGGTCTTGCCGAGTAAATCGGTCGTGTGTACGCGGCTATCGGGTTTCTCGTCGAGAAAACCGACAAGAAACCTTGACGAGAAAATAGAGAACCTGCTCTCTATTTTCTCGTCGAGATTCTCCTCGGCATGTTTCTCGACGAGAAAAGTGAGTGTGTGTACACTTACCTGTCCTCCCGGAAGCCCGCGCATGTTCGAAATGAATTTGACGCATGCGCGGTAGCTTCCTAGGCATAGGTAGGGTATACCAAGATGGCGGCGACGGCATCGAATGTGACGAGCGCATGCTCGTCGTAGTCGATGACGTCACCGCGTACGCTCCATTCAAAGAACCGCGGGTTCTTTGAAACGAGCGTGTGTACACTCGGCCGGGACAAGTTTCTTGTCCAAGAATCTCGTCAAAAAAAACGACATGTTTTTTTCAACGAGAATCTCGGCCGTGTGTACGAGGGCTCAGACCGCGATCTTCCAGTCACCTGACCTCAATCTACTGGTTGCTGACCTCCGGATTAAAGAATTACACTAAATTGCCTTATATTGTCTTATTTTTGAGTTGATAACACATTGTTGGTGTGTGTGGGTTTTGGTCACGTTTTTGGCTTTATCACAGAAACATATGTGAATTATTTGTGGAATTTCAGGGATTTGTTATCTCACAGATATATTTTATTATTGTAGCACTGTAGGGATGTAATGTTATTAAAACACGTGTGTAAGGCCCCTTTCACACGGGCGGACCGTATGTCAGTTTTTCACCCATCCGTTTTCGGATGAAAAACGGACATACATGTATCCCTATGGGATAGCGGATGACAGCAGATTAACATCTGCTGACACCCGATCTCACCCGTGTCCGCAATGCTCCGCTTTTCAGGATAGAAAAATTTCTATTTTTCTATCCGTCTGCGGAGCGGATCGGATGAACATGGACAGACGGTCCGTGTTCATCCGATCCCCCATAGGGGAGAGCGGAGATCGGACATGGCGTTCCCTGCACAGTGTGCGGGGACCGCCGTCATCCGCCGGCTCAGCGGGGATCAACGGAGTGATCCCTGCTGAGCAAGCGGAGGTTCACAGGGCGGATCATGACTGATTCGTCCCGTGTGAAAGGGGCCTAATGTTATGTGCAGATTGGTGGAGATTTATTACCCCACTGAAATGTAATCATTTAATTTAGCACTATTAAGGGTGATAGCGCTGATTTATTACTTATTTATCCAGGGAGATCAGGATTTTTCCAGCTGCTTTAGGGAATAAGTTAGGTTGGAATAAAAAACGCAGGTTGTGTGTATTATTTAATCCTTCTAGTGACTTTACGCATGCATACGTTTACACACGTACATGTGTAACATCTACAAATAGATACAGCCTTGGACACAGCTGTGTGCTACTTTTTTTGTATGCTGCTTAATGCGGTACACATTTTTGTTTGTAGTTGCAGCTGAGTGTATAGCACCACTGATTCTTGTAGTAATATATTTAGATGAATTCAAAACTTTACGCTGTGCATGTAGAAGAATGACGGACGTTTTTACAGCCGCGTTTTTGAGCGTTTTTTACAGCTTAAAAACGCCTGTCCATGTTAGTCTATAGCTTCATGCCCACCTAGACGTTTTTGAGCTGCAAATAGCATAGACGTTTTTAAGCTGTAAAAAAAAAAACAGGACCAGTGCGTTCCTCAGCGTCAGAATTAGGCATAAAAAAACGCGAGCGTCAAAAAACGCGCAAAAACGCGCACTAACGCGCGATCGCGTTTTTAGCTCCGACGGTTTTAAAAAAAAATAATATTTACAATAACATGGACAGGCGTTTTTAAGCTGCAAAAAACGCAGCTGTAAAAACGCCAGTGGGCATGAGGCCTCTTGACTTGACTTAGTGAATGAGGCCTTATGCCCCGTACACACGATCGAGATTTCCAACGGGAAAAAGTCAGTTGGAAATTCCGACGGGAAAATTGAGAACCAGCTCTCAATCTATTTCTGACGGAATTCCGGACAGAAAAAGTCTGATGGAGCATACACACGGTCGCACTAAACTGCATTTTTTTTTTGTTACTGCAAAACAGCAAGGCTTCCCAACTCTAGTGGCACTCTTTACTTCACTGTGCACTTGCTGCATGTTGACTGAGTAAAGCAGTAAACTAACAATTTGTGATTTTATATAAGATATGTAGGTCTCTAACCTACCATTGATCTCTGAGACACCTGTGTATCTATGGTCACAGTCTGTAGGCTTGTGTGCTGGTAGTTGTAAACCCTCAAAGTTTTTCACCTTAATGCATTCTATGCATTAAAGTGAAAAACCTTCTATTGTGCAGCAGCCCCCCAGAGCCCCCCTTTTACTTACCTAAACCCAGTTTTTCCAGCGACGAGAACAAGCACAGCAGCTCCAGCCGCTGTCTCGGGTCCTCATTGGATAAATTGATAGCAGCGGGAGCCATGGGCTCCCGCTGCTGTCAATCAAATCCAATGATGCGGGAGGTGGGGGCCAAGTCCTGCTGTCTGTGTCAATGGGCGCAGAAGCAGGACTTGGAAGCACGCACGAGTGCCCCCATGGGAAGCGGCTCTCTGTGAGGGCACTCGAGAAGAGAAGCCAGGAGCGCCGCTGGGGGACCCCAGAAGAGGAGGATCGGGGCCACTCTGTGCAAGACACTTGCACCGAGGATGTAAGTTTGACATGTTTGTTATTTTATTGAATTTTTTTTTTCAAACTAACCTTTACAACCTCTTTAAGTTTAAGTGAATTCATAACACTGTCTTTAGTCAACGTCCCACATAACCATTACATTCATGAACCAACACAAAAATTCCACTTCAAAATGCTACAGCTATCAGCTGAAATTCTTCTAGGTACTCTTTTGACCTCTCCTTTTCTCCATAACACTGGTAAGTCAACTTTTACGCACAGTAAACATGGTCGTGTAAAGAATAAAATAAAAAAATCAAACTATTGCTTGCAATACTGGGATTATGAAGTTCCAGGAAAAAACAATGACTGGTAGCACTAGCCACCAATATCTTCTTGCATTATGTAAAGTCTCTATGGTTGGTATATAACATTTGCAACCATATGATGTATTCCCATCAGAGCTTTTGTGAACATGCACGCGGTTAAATATGCGTGAAGCTCAATGCCGAAAAAGGTTCAGGAGCATCTTTGGTGTGCAAAAAAAGTGTAACCGAGGCGCTAGGAGTGAACCCAGCCAAAGATGCATCATTTAGGCTTAATGTACACAGGATTTTTACAACCTCTCCTAAACTATTTAACTTGACAGATAGTAACCGATGTTTAAAAATGTAAAACACCTGCAAACAAAACGCGGCTAAACGCGCGTTACTGTGTTTACAAGCTGTTACGCGCGTTTTACATTTTTGACTATTTGAAAAAAAAAAAAAATCTAAAAACGCGTTTCAAATGCCTCTGAACATCCGTCATGAACGCATTTTTTTGCTTTCCAAAAAATGCTTCTAAACTCAACTGCCTAGAAACGACTATAAACTACCCTGTGTACATGTGCTAATAACATAACATAGAGGGGAGTTCAGGGGCAGCTGAAAAAAAAACACCCAACTGCTCTTAAACGTCCGTTTACCAGCAGCAGTGTACATTAAGCCTTAGAGTAAAAGCAGATATCACAACCTCTAAGTCTAGGTTCACATCTATGCAGCTGCGCCCCCCTACCCAACATAATAAAAAAAATAAAAATGGCGTGGAGTTCCCCCCCAAAATTCATACCAAACCCTTATCCGATCATGCAGCCCAGCAGGTCAGTTAAGGGAGGGGACAAGCGAGCGCCCACCCCCCTAAACCATACCAGGCCACATGCCCTCAACATGGAGGGGATGTGTGCTTTGCCGGGATGGGTGCTTTAAGATCCTGTCCCCCCATGTGAATGGGTATCGGGTACATTCCTACCCATTCACCCCAAAAAGCAGTGAAATGTAAAAGAAAAAAAAACAAGAGCCGGTTTTTGACAAGTCCTTTATTAGAAAAATAGCTCTGACATGTCTTCTCCCCGAGCCGTCTTCTCCCACTGCTGTCTCACCTGATGCCATCTTCTACCACTGCTGGCGAGGAAGAAGACAGCAGTGGGAGAAGATAGCTCAAGAAGACAGCTCGAGGAAAAGATGGCTCAGGGTGAGGATGGCTCAGAGCTCATTTTTTAATAAAGGACTTGTCAAAAAAACTTTTTTTTTTTAGATTTCACTGCTTTTTGGGGTGAATGGGTAGGGGTACCTGATACCCATTCACATGGGGGGGGATTCTTAAAGGGGGGCTTCCAATTCCGATAAGCCCCTGCACGCAGACCCCGACAATCACCGGCGAGGGTAGTTGGGCAGAGGCCCTTGTCCCCATCAAAATGGGGACAATGTGCTTTGGGGGACAGACCCCCCCAAAGCACCCATCCCCCCCATGTTGAGGGCATGCGGCCAGTATTGTTCAGGAGGGGGCGGTGCTCGCTCGTC
The DNA here is from genome assembly GCA_029206835.1 of Rana muscosa. Lineage (NCBI taxonomy): Eukaryota > Metazoa > Chordata > Amphibia > Anura > Ranidae > Rana > Rana muscosa. Next base: position 301,295,257 of record CM055117.1, read on the forward strand.
CCCTCCCTTTCCTGACCTGCTGGGCTGCATGCTTAGATAAGCGTTTGGTATGGATTTTGGCATGGGGGGTCCCCTCCGAATCCATACTAGACCCTGTTTTTTTTTGACAATTGTTTTTTTAACATTCAACTGTCAGTTGGGAACCCTGCTGACAGCTGATAACTTGTTTGTTAAGGACGCAGCAGCCGGCTTCCCGGCCCCCTGCTTAGCAACCAGCTATATATAGTGTTAAAATAAAATCTGCAAAACACATAAAAAAATCGCATCACAAACACAACACTTGCATTTCTGGTGGAAAATAAAGTCCCTGTTCCATTCCAAAAACGCACCGGCCGCAAAACATATAGATGCTAACTTGTACCGAAGGAAACCATGTTAAATGGATTGCAGTGCATTTCTGCAAAACACACAAAAAAATGTATAGGTGTGAACCTAGGGATAGTGCTTACACCGAGCAACAGACAGCTATCAGATCTTCTGTCAGAATCCAAAAACGATTGTATGTTTGGATAATATTAAGGCTCCATTCGCATTTGCCGTTTTGGGATTTTTGACAGAATCACGATCGCACTACAAATCGCAAAACGCATGTTCATGTGCCATTCATTTTCATTGTCACCTAAAATGCGGTGTGGTTTGGCTGCCAAAATCGCGCAACAAATCGCAACATGCGAAGTTGGCCAAAAAGGAGCAGCAGCTTCTTTTTGTCAACAAGTTTTACGGGCTGTTATTGTGACAAAACCACACCGCTCTTAGGTGCTATTAAAAATGAATGGAATCCGAACATGCGTTTTGTAGTGCGATTTTAGATCTCAGGCAGAAGTGCAGCGATTCTGTCCTGAGATACCAAAATGCCAAATGGAAATGGGCCTTAAGCAAACCTTTCAAGGGTAGGGGGAAAAAAAAAAAAAAACATTCCTGCAACAGAAAATAATTTATATTCACTGAGTGCTAGTGTCTCCTCTCTTCCCCACTGTTCCAGAGATGCAGCTTCCATATTTTTCTTCTGCATTCAACACTTCTGTAAGTGTAAAATGCCTGCGTTCTTCTCTATGTGCTGCAATCTCGTCTTCTGACCCCTGTCAAGTCCAGTAGTGACATAAAGGTTGAAGGATGGAGTGACTGTACATAGTGGGGCTGTAGGCACTCTCAGAAGTGATTATTGCCAGAGTGTTACGCTGGACATAGATGGATCAAAATTCAGACGGTTCAGCAGGGAGCAGATGAATTTTAATCAGTGTGTGGCCGTCCAAGTTGACAAAACTTTTGTTGATCAGTGTATTCTGACAGTGCCAAATCCCACAGTCAGAATGTGTCAAGCAGGGGAGGGGATTCATCCATCCTTTGAGTGGATGGAGGAATCGGTTCCTTTTTTCCTAATCACTGTATGCTTGTCTCCCACCTCTTTCCTGTCCTGCCAGTCTGCAAGCTTGAATAAGGGACTGATGTTGATTTTTTTGGGGGGGGATTCCTGTCTTAACTGTATGCATTAAAAACAGGGGTTTCATTTGCAAACACATGCGTAAGCTACAAAGCCCCTTCCAGGCACCCCTGTATTTTCTGTAGTCCTAACTCTAAATTTTGAGAGCCTCCATAGTGGAAGCACATGCATGATAATGGATAGGCAGAGGGCAGGTGAGCCTAGAGGGAGCCCTCCTTAAAAAGGCACAGGGGCACATTGGACATCCAGCATATACAGTAGCACAATGGCAGCAAGTGTCCAGTGCATCTCCTCACCAGTATAAACAAATGGCCACAGCGCCCACCTATAATTGGCCTTTGCAGCAAAGAGCACATGGAAGGGCAACACATGTAAAACAAAACCAATTCCCAGCTCAACTTGTCAGCCAGAAATTAGATATAAAAAAAGGAAATTGCGCATAGACAACGGGTAAGCAGCCAACATGCGTCTAGACTAGTGGTAAAAAAAATAAAAACAAGTGTGGCGCTAAAGTGAACACCATATGAATCAAAGTTGCAGAATGATAAGTAAAAAATTAATGAACGAATGACCATAAATCGCAAAATAAAACGTGAAATAGTTCCAAAGTGAAAATGAAAACATCTGTGGAAAGTCCATATAAAACAATGAAATAATTGTGAAAAAGTCTCTCTTATGTTGTCCAAAAAAGGATCTTGAAGGTACAAAGTGGTAAAGTATTCACGCTTATCAGATTCGGTGGACACCGTACGTGGTACATGTGTCCACCGAATCTGGTAAGCGGGAATACTTTACCACTTTGATTGTACCTTCAGTCCTGGTTCACACTGGTGCGTTTTGACATGCGATTTGCACCAATTTCAAAAAGTAGTTTCTGTACTACTTTTTGCAATTTCGGCCCGCGATTTACATTGCACAGAAATGGCACAGATGTCTCTGTAATTGGGGCCAAAATCGGGACTGACAAGCGGGAGTGATATCGTGCAAGCTCAGCTGAACTCGCCTGGCTTCATTCCCGCAGCCCAGTGTGAACCTGGGCTCAAGATCCTTTTTTGGACCACACAAGAGAGACTTTTTCACAATTATTTCATTGTTGTTTTATATGGACTTTCCACAAATGTTTTCATTTACACTTTGAAAATAATTTCACATTTTTGTTGGGCTTATAGTCATTAATTTATTAATTCAATCCTTTACTTATATCATTTTGCAACTTTTTTTGATTCATATGGTGTTCACTTTAGCGCCACACTTTTGTTTTTATTTAACTTGTCATCCAGCCTGCAACCAGTCAAATTATCCCGTCTAACAGGAAAGAGTCTTTCCTACATCCGGTGAGCATTTTTATTAATACACCATAGAGGGGCCTTATACTATATGGAGAATGGGTGCTATGGGAGTATGATAGTATAAGCATATAGTTTCATGCTTCTGATATATACTGCACTATGGAGCTTTTCTTCTTAATGTCAGTTTTGAGCCAAGGCTTAAAGAGAGTGGATTAGTTGAGTAGTTATGTGGTGTGGTGAACCTTACATAACGCCTATCTAAATAATTCTGGAAGAGAAATGTGAATGTAGCGCTAGTGATACTAGAAAAAAATCTCACAGAGTGAGTGTGACCGATGAGTGTACACAATAAAAAACAATATAATAATGTGAATATAAATGAAATAAGTCCACATGTGGAAAAAAGAAGAAGAAATGTCCATCAACATAACATATGAAGTGACGATGAAGGTGAACATGTAACTATAAGGATCATCAAATGGAACTTTCTTTCACAATGGTAATAATAGATGGCATACGTTTACCGGAACCAGTGGATCTGACTGTCAGCGACAGCAGATCATTCAGGCATAGGAAATCCCAACAGTGGATAGGCTCAACTTGTTTGAAGACTCTGTATAGCAGGTATCATGGACATAGCCACTGGACCGAACAATCCACGGCTCGATGAATGGTGTCCTGGACTTTGTAGAAGAATGCTGAGAGCTCCCAGGGTATCCACCCTGTTTTAAACTAATGTTGAGACGACTTCAAATGGAAAAAGGACCCTTGTGGGGGTCAAATGAAGAGCATAATGGAACGGCTCCATTCATCGAGGCATGGATTGTTCGGTCCAGTGGCTATGTCCATGATACCTGCTATACAGAGTCTTCAAACAAGTTGAGCCTATGCACTGTTGGGATTTCCTATGCCTGAATGATCTGCCGTCACTGACAGTCAGATCCACTGGTTCCGGTATCCTTATGGTTACGCGTTCACCTTCATCGTCACTTCATATGTTATGTTGATGGACATTTCTTCTTCTTTTTTCAACATGTGGACTTATTTCATTTATATTCACATTATTATATTGGTTTTTATTGTGTACACTTAGAGGTCACACTCCTAGTATCACTAGCGCTACATTCACATTTCCATCAGCATTTGAATTTCAGTCACATTCTAGTGTAGCAGCTTTTTCATGCATTTTGTTTTCTTTTTTGATCAGCGCAATATTTTTCCCTTTTTCCAATTCTGGAAGAGGCCCGGAGTACCTGATTTATCAAACCCTACAGGGAAAAAGCATTATTTAATCTCTATTTTAAGGAATCGGTACATTCTGGTGAGCCTTAAAAAATGTCCAAGAGCACAGTGGTGGAATGTTTCTTGGGAAGAATGTAGTGTATATAAAAAGGACAATTTATTAATCACAGCCTTCACTATTGAGATTTGAGTGTTATATATTATTTGAGTATTACATTGAATGTTATATTGATTCAGGTATCACACTACACTTCGGGAATGTGATATTACTTGAATGTATGATTGATTTCACTAGATAGAGCTGGTATTTTTGTGATTACACCATTTGAGTCTATAGCAATGCTCACAGAATAGGCTTAGTAACACCTGTGTACCATGATACGCAACAATGACACAGGAACTGACAGAGATAATGGTGTTGGAGGGGAAAAAAAACTGATAAAAATAAACCGCACACTGAACCTTGATGCCTGTGAAAAAGCAAGGCAAACCAAGTTCATACAACTGCATTACCGCCAAGCATTTCCATGCAGTTGTGAATACCAAATGTCACATTCACCATGTTCGATATTTTACATGCTTTATGTTTTAAGGCCCTGCATTATTCTCACACTACTACTGCTGCTGAAAATGACCAGGTTCTTAACTGTTACACAAACCAAATGGCAAAGTTCCTAGAGTAGTTCATAAAGTATAATGTTGTTTTACCTTACAGCTTTGTTTACATGGGGCATCTGCATCTGTGCCCCATATAAAGGCCGTGTCCACCCGCACAGGGATGCGCAGGTTTTCCATTCATTCCCATAGCTGTCAATTGGGACGCAGCAGCTGCAAGGACACAGCCATTGCTCCAAATGTGACATCCGTGCGGGTGCCTGGCCTCCAGCAAACCCTGAGTGCTTTCAGAGCCGTGCACTTGCACCCATGTTAGATTAGGTGCAGAAACTGTGTCTGTGCAGATGCTGGGTTCCAACTGACCGCTATGGGGCTGCCTGTGTATACCTATGTAGGTAAAAACTGCCTTCAAAACGGGGCATGGATGCATAAGCCCCTTGTGAACAAGGCCTAAAGCATTCTCTGCATTAAAGTAATAAATGCTCCACACTTTGTCCTACTCACTTCCATTCTGAAACATTTACCCGACTCCTGTCACTGCTCCTCTTACTTCCTGGTCTCACGGGAGAAGAGCAGTGGGAGCTATAGGCTCCTGCTGCTGTCAGTCAAACTCCTGTGAGGAGGGAGCAGGGCCTGGCTTACTGGCGCTGTGTGCGTCAATACACGCACACAACCTAGTGTAGAATCACACGTGCATGGGTGTTTCCTTACCATCTGGCTTGCTGAGGAGGCACGCGGAGAGATATGCGGACAGCGCTGAAGGGGGACTGCCATAGAGGCGATAAGTGACCCTTCTGTGCAATATTGTTGCACAGAGCAGGTATTACCTCTTTTTTTTTTTTTTGTTAAAATATACAACTTTCATTTCACTTTAAGGTGAAATTAGAAATTTGACCACATTTAATGCGTGCAACTTTGACATTAGTGGACAACATAAAGCAGGATTTCTCAAAAACTCACAATACCCTGGATGAATATAGGATGATATGAGAAGGGGATATCTTATCCTTTCAATAACTTAATGCACAGTATGCAATACCATAAATACTGCTGGCAGGGCTGGGTGACTATGGCCGCTTTTCCCGCTAACTGCCCACTGACAGCAATGTTTGCATGTGTAACAGAGATAACCCAGAGACTGCAGTATGAAGTACAGTATGAGTTATTCTCACAAGCCCCTCTATTGGACTATCTTTGAATTATTCAGGTGATAGAGTATATACACAGCCAAAAACATTTCTATTTTGTCTTGGATAGAGGGAGAAAGTTTTAAAAACCCGTTAGATTTTATTGCTGATTGTCGCCATCAATGGGGAAGCTCCCTTTTGATTTATCCTGGTGATTGTCTCCAATACAGAAAATGATGGGAAATCCAAGATTTTTGATTCAGAAACAGGAAGTGGAAATCTTCCTGGGGAACACTTGTTCAGGTGACAACGTCCTACAGAATTTCCTTTAGCTTTAGAAAGATTTTCTCCTATTTTCTGTTGTGTCTCTGGGACAGAAAGCGATATGAAATTCCCATTACATCACAGAGAGAAAACAAAAACAAACTTACAGGGGGTCTTAATTTTTACCTACTCTATGTAAAGCTAAAAAAAAACAGTTTGGGCTTCATATACAGAATACATAGTCATGGACTTTGTGTGGACATATAGATAGGCTTCACATACACTGTAAATGTGCAGGCTTAGACGATTTGAGCATCTGTGTTCATGTGCATATCAAAGAAAAGACGATTGTACAGAAGACTCCCAAAATTTAACCCTTAGCTTTAGGTGCACACAATAAGAACAAAATACAGTAAAACCTTGGTTTGAGAGAGTTTTGCAAGACAAGAAAAATGTTTTAATAAATTTTGCCTTGATATACAAGCGATGTCTTGATATAAGGAGGAGCGTCATGTAACAACTGAGCATAAAAAAGAAGAGAGGAGCCTCCAAGTGTAGCAATATGGTTACATTTAATGTAGGTAGTGTCCTAGTCTCTAAATACCAACCTAATCGTTCTCTTCGTTCTTCTCAAGACCTCCTGCTCTCTAGCTCACTTATCACCTCCTCCCATGCTCGTCTCTCCAGGACTTTTCCAGAGCCTCTCCAAACCTATGGAACTCCTTACCCCAATCTGTCCGTCTATCTCCTTCTCTATTAGTTTTTAGAGGATCCCTAAAAAACCCTCCTCTTCAGAGAAGCCTATCCTACCCACACCTAACAACTGTATTTTCATTTTGTCCACCTGATCACCCCCCACAGCTACTACCCTTTGTTTCACGTGACCCTCCCTTCTAGACTGTAAGCTCTAACGAGCAGGGCCCCCTGATCCCTCTGTATTGAAGTGTATTGTGATTGTACTGTCTTCCCTGATGTTGTAAAGCGCTGCGCAAACTGTTGGCGCTATAAAAATCCTGTATAATAATAATAAGTACAACATTTAGCCACTTATTGCTACACTTAGAGGTGCCTCTCTTCTCTTTTATACCCTGTAAAAAAAATGCTTTGATATACAAGTGCTTTGGATTACAAGCATGTTTCTGGAACGAATTATGCTTGCAAACCAAGGTTTTACTGTATGTTAAAAGGTAAGAGACAAGTATGAAAAACACTTGTTTAATAAATGCCTGTAAACGGTCCAAAAATAAGCAATAGTCTGATCTTTTATCACCATTTAGGAAACTCTGGCAGTGTAAATTATGTCAAATCCATGCCATAGCAGTTACCATCCTTCTCACATTAGACGTTTCGGGTCAATTTTTTCTAGCTGTACTAGTGGTTTTAGTTGTTCTGCAAAGCTCCTGACCTCATCAGCTACACTGTCTTGTCCAGCTGGAGCCACAGCACTAAGTTCAACCAAGTAAGAGAGAGACAATGGTTCAGCTCCCTCAGCTTGTCCTGCCACTAGCACACGGAATATTTTGAATACAGCTACTTTCATGGCTCCTTTACGAAACAAATGTCCTTTTGCTACAAATTCATGGTCCATTCTGAAGCCCATTTCTTGTAGAAATTCAGGCAGGACTTCTGAGGTTGCAATATCGACACAGTTCCTGACCAATGAGTGGCGACTTCTGTCTCCCGCTTCTGGCTGTCCAAGATAACGGAGGTGCCATGGAGATCCTGGTCGGTCAAGAGGCCGTCGGGCACGAAGTACAAAGGGGCTTGCTTGCTGGCCTTTTAGCAAGTACACACTCTCATGGTCGGCAAATGTCTCGGGTTCAATGTTGTCACATAAACCACGCAAGCGATGAAGGAGGCTGTCTAGACCTTGGTCAAGTATGCTGCCTGGTGTTACAGAAAAAAATATCATTAGTAATGTGCAGTGAAACAACTGTATTGTACTCAAAACTAAAGTTTTAGAAGCTCATTTAATAAAGCAATGCACAATATACATTTACAATGTTTAAAGCTTAACTCAAGACGGATTCAGGTACTTTCCATTTCAATAAATTTTTATTTTTCAATTCAAGACATGTACAGAAAATCTTAAAACATTGTTGTTTAAACATGACAAAGGGTTATTTCCAATTGTTTATGTCACAATGTTCTCATCAAGAGATTAAAAAAAAATTAAAAAAAATTAAAAATAGGCATTCAGGGAAGTCACACCCCACCTGGACGCCCCTAACGGGATCATCCTGCGCCCAGGTCAGGCCCCCCCCCCCCCCCAGCCCGCCATCCTCATATGAAACCAATAAAAAGGAACTCGGAATCTTAATGAAGAACAGTACTACACTCATATACAATAACGCCCATCAAATTTAAGACTTGGAAATACCGCAATAAGAACACAGTAAATAATGATATCAAATCTTTGAATCATGTTTAAGCATCGAAACAAAAATAAAATAAAAATAAATAAAACAAAAGATAAAAGGACCAAGAAAAGATAGAATAGAAGAAGAAAGAAATAAGAAGAAATCACATGCCGAACACGAGGCCCTTTAGGAATAAGAGCGGTCAGGGTCATGCCTGACCTTCAAAGAAACGCCACAGAAAACTGCCCAAGGTTCCCATATTGCCTCAAATTTAGGGATTAAATTAGTTGATATGCTAACCATCTTCTCTTGAGCCATAATCCAAGAGATCTTATTGTGTATAGCCTTAATGGATACCCTGGGCTTCCTCCAAGATCTAGCAATAATAATTTTAGTCCCCAGAAGTATAAAGTGAATCAGTTTTCTAGTTGGTTTAGAAACGTTGGGAATATTGTCATTGAGAAGAGCAACAGAAGCTGACCTAGGTATTGAACACGAAGTGACCTTAAATATGAGATTAAAAATTTTCTTCCAGATCGGCCTGATCCTAGGACATTCCCACCAGATATGCACCATCGAGCCCAATAAATGGCAGCCTCTAAAGCAGTTTGGATCCGATTCTGGGTAGATGGATGCAAGCCTGATGGGAGTCATATACCATCTCATGACAACTTTTAAGTTAGCTTCCATGAGGGAGGTGTTCAAAATACTTTGGAATGAGCGAAAGTTGGCCTTTTGCCAGGATCCTAGATCCCAATTTAGCTGGAGGTCATCTTCCCATGCTTTCATGTATGAGGTTTTAGTAGCTGTACAAGTAAGTGAAGAGTAGATGACAGAAATGCCCCCCCTTTGTCCCACGGCCGATCCGCACCAGATCTCATAGTCCGTAAATTTGGGAGGAAGAGGTTTCTCCATCCAAATATCATTCAAGAATTGTGAAATCTGTTCAAATCTAAATTTTTCAGAGTCAGGGAGGTCAAATTTATTTAGGCAATGGGGCATGGTAATAGGACCCCGATTTGTAAAGTATTGTCCTATCCTATATAGACCTTTGTTTGTCCACCAACTGAAGGCCTCTGTATCCATACCAGGAAAGAATTTTGGATTATTAAAAATGTGTGCTAGTGGTTGTGTTACAGACACTAGAGTGGGAAGAGGACGGAGTCTGTCCCAAAGGGAAAATGATTGAGATAAGGAAGGGGATAAAATAGGTGGTCTCTGTCTTTGTGGGCACCAAAGCAGGTACTCTAAGGATAATTGTGGTACCGCTTGTTCTTCTATCAGCACCCAGTCCGGTTTTTCATTCTTGGAATAAAATATAGATAATTGTGCTAGTCTGGCAGCTAAAAAATAATTATATAAGTTAGGCAAACCCACTCCTCCCTTCTTCCTATTTAAATATAGGGTGTTTTGGGGAACTCTGTAACTAGATTTGCCCCATACGAATGTGAGAATTTTACTTTGTAAGGAATTTATCTGATCTTTCCTGATGGGAATGGGGAGGGAACGAAATAGATATAAAATTCTAGGAAGTAATGTCATTTTCACTGAATTAATCCTGCCCAACCAAGATAGTTCGAATTTGTCCCAATTTTTAAGATCTGTAATAATTTTATGGAATAGGGGAGGATAGTTACTTGTGTAAAGAGATTCTGTTCGAGCAGTCAGAAAGATTCCCAGATATTTAATATGAGAAGAATTCCATTCAAATTTGAAAGACTGTTTGATGAGGGAAACTATGGGTAACGGGAGGGAAATATTTAGTGCCTGTGACTTGGCAAAATTGACCCTGAGTCCTGAAATATTTGAAAAATCAGAAATTACTTTATAAAGATTCGGGAGGGAGGTAATGGGAGAGGTAAGAAAGAGAAGCAAATCATCTGCGAAAAGTCCGCATTTATGCATCTGATTCCCACAGGTTACGCCTTTAATGTCAGAATTTTGTCTAATGGCTATGGCCAAGCTTTCAATGGCCATAGCAAAGACAATAGGGGATAGTGGACAACCTTGTCTTGTACCCCTGGCTATATTTATTGGAGAGGAATAATATCCCTGTATACGAATTTGAGCTTTAGGTTGAGAATACAGAGCTCTAATAACTCCCATAAAACGTGGGCCAAAACCCCATCGTTCTAATAGGGGAAAAAAGTATTGCCAGGATACAGAGTCAAAGGCCTTCTCCAGATCAAGTGCTAACAGGAAACCCTGTTGTTTTTGACCTCCGTCCCAGTTGGACTGCAAAAGGGAGATAATATCAATCGCTCTTCTCACTTGATCTGGGCCTTGTCTTCCTGGCATAAATCCTACCTGATCCTTGTGAATATATTTAGTAATAAAAGAGGAGAGGCGATTCGCTAAAATTTTAGTGAGAATTTTCAAATCATTATTTATCAAAGAAATAGGGCGATAATTGGAAACTTCTTCTGGGTTTTTATCCGGTTTGGGTATAACAGTAATGTAGGCTGTATTAAGTTGTGTACCTAATTGGGAACCCCTTGTAGTAAAATTAAAAAATTTTGTTAAATATGGGGTAAGGGTGTCCTTGAAGGCTTTGTAGTAGGGAGCTGATAATCCATCAGGTCCCGGGGCTGAACCCGCCCTGAGATCTTGAATTACTGCTGTAACCTCTTCAACAGAGAAGGGAGCTTCTAGGATATCTCTATGTTCCATATTCAAGGATGGAATAGGGAGGCCATCTAGGTATGAGGATACCGAGTTCATGGGTATATTTGAAGGGTCGCTATAGAGTTCGGAATAAAATGTCTGAAAAGCCTTTAGTATCTTTTCAGGGTTAGCCGTGGGGTCCTGTCCAGCAATGCGGATCTTAGGTATGGAATAAACTCTCGTTTTAGGAGACAATTTGGATGCCAACATTCTACCTATTTTACCTGTTTGAGTATAAAATTTATTACTTGTCCAACGGAGAGATTTCTCCGCTTTTGTAGTGAGTGCTAAATTGAGTTCTAGTCTACTCCTTTCAATCTTAGACAATAAGGATGGAGAAGGTTTCCTTTTATGCTGTGTTCTCAGGGTCCTGTATGATCTCTCCAATCTATCAATGCCCGCTTCCCTTTCCTTTTTGATTCTTGTCGAAATTTGGATAAGCTTGCCCCTAATAAAGGCCTTATGAGCAGCCCAAAGGACTTCAGCGGAAACATTTTCTATATCATTAAAGCTGAAGTATTCTTGAAGAGCTTTATCTATTTCCATTTGTATGGCTGGATCGGAAAGTAAAGACTCATTTAGTCTCCAATTACCCCCCTTTGATCTACCAGTTTTAATGCGTAGGAACATGACAACCATGGAGTGATCAGAAAGGACCGTGTCTTTGATAATTGACTTAATAACATCCGGGAGAATATAGGAAGGAACCAGGATATGGTCAATCCTAGAGTAGGTGTTGTGTGGGTGAGAGTAATGAGTATAATCTCTTATAGAAGGATTAGATTCTCGCCATACATCAGCTAGGCCTTTATCATGCAAAAGTCTAGCTATTTTCAGGCTTATCTTAGTGGGTCTGGTTAATTGGGTCGAGGGGGGTTTGGATTTGTCCAACCCCTGATCAAATGCTGCATTGGAATCTCCCCCCCAAATGATTGTGCCCTCTAATTGAGGAGATAGGGTGTCTAGGATGAATCGAAAAAAATGTATCTTGCCCTGAATTGGGGGAATAATATGAAATCAGAGAATATATTCGTCCCTCTATTGTGCCCTTAACCAGTATAAACCTGCCCTCAGGATCTTTGAAATCAGATATGAAACTAAACTGGCATGATTTTGAAATACAAATAGCCACACCCTTGGTTTTCTTTTCGGCATTAGCTAAAAAAAATTGTGGGAATCGGGAGTGTATAAAGCTGGGATTGAATTGCCTAGGGAAATGGGTTTCCTGAATCATGAGTATGTCAATACCCAGGGATTTATAAGAGTCAAAGAGTTTGCGTCTCTTAACAGGGGAATTCATGCCTTGAACATTATGTGTAGCTATTTTGAGTGAACCTAGTACGGAATCAGCCATGGGACTCAGGGAGGGAGCTGCCATCGTCATCCACTATATCTACTTTACCGCAATACACCATCCTCAGGATCTGTAAGTGTTCTAGACGGGTAATCAAAAGCCAAAGGATCATGTTGCGGGTACCTTCAATTGAATCTGCAAAAACCAGAACTGCCAGGCATGTGATAATAGGATTAGAGATAGGAAAGGAGAAAAAAGGAATGAAAAAGTGGAAAAAATAAGAAGAGTAAAAAATTGTCATAGAAAAACAGTAATAAAAAAATGTAATTAAAATTTTTAAAAACCGAAAAAAGGATGAAAACGATCTCGAGGAGGATAAAGTCCTCCCCAAAACTTCTACCAAGGTAGAAAATGAAAAGCCCGTTCCCTAAGGAAAAGGCTATTCCTTCCACAAAGTCTCTAGGAGACTCAGGGGAAAGGTGGAAGCACATGGGACCCACCCCAGCCAGGGCGCCCCTTAAAAAAAAATTAAAGACTTACTAGATCTACCATATTCAGGTCTGTCCGGAGGGACCCCCACCTCTCCCCCCTGAAGTGGATAGAGGAGCGAGAGTCTCACCCCCCCAAATTGGACAAAGAACTCTACAAGTAGTAGATCGAACTCAGAAAAATTGAGACGGGGATAAAAACCCCTTGCAATACATTTTGGAAAAATTTAAACAATCAGAACAAAAAAAAAAACATTCGTTCCAGACTCTTAGAATAAATCTTTCCTGGAACTCATGGGAATCGAGGAGTACAAAGTATAAATTGTGAGCTTGGGTCTCTTCAAGCGGGACCATTGTCTTTGGCTTTCTTGGTTCTTGCCCTGGTCCACAAGGGAGATTGAGGGCTGGTAGGGTTCGGTCTCTTTGAAGATTGTGGGCCACTTCGAGAAGTGTCCATGTCATTTTCTTGAGTGATGATCTTGAGATTCAATAACAGTTTTTCGCCGTCAGGAAAAGTAGAAAAGGAATGATTCTTCCCTTTGTAAGAGAATTTTACTGCAAATGGGAATGCCCACTTGTATTTAATGTCTTTTTGTATGAGGGCTAGAAGTAGAGGCTTCATTGCACGTCTGCGTTGCATTGTAGAGGGAGAGAGGTCTGCATATAATTGGATTTTATGACCCAGGCATAGAATCGTAGACATATTTCGCGCCTTGCTCATAATTTCCTCCTTTATCGCATAGAAATGGGGTTTAATTATTATGTCTCTCGGTAGACCATCTTTCCTTAGAGGACCTAAGGCCCTATGTGCTCTATCTAGCTCCAGGCGGTCTTGTGGAATTTCTGGGATTAGGGATTGAATCATATTTTGAATCGCTGCCGGGATGTCAGTTATGGTTTCTGGAAGTCCTCTAATACGGATATTATATCTCCTGGACCTATTTTCCAAATCGTCGATCCTAGACAAAGCTGTATCTAATTGTTCTTGAATAAAATGGACTTGTTCTGCATTTTGATTTGTGGCGGACACTGTTTGATCCAACTTACACTCTATGTTCTCAATTCTGGCTCCTAAATTCTGAAAATCAGCCTTTAATTCTCCCGTGATTTTAGCCGCAGTTTGAGAGAGGCCCCTATCAAGTAATTCAGCCAGGGTCTGGTACAAGTTGGCCATAGAAAATGTAGATGTATTGGTCAGAGAGCTGACAGGACAAGAGCTGTCCTGATCCATAATAGGATTAGCCAAAGGGGTTAATGCTGAGTTCTCCTGAAAATGTTCCCTCAGGGGTTCATGAGGGGGATGAGATGGAGAGATAGTCTGTATAATAAAGCCAGATGCATGTGAGGAACATTGTTGGGCTATCAGATCTGCCATATTAATTCCCTTTGAATTTACCTCAGCACTGACACAAACAATCTGTGACTCGGCGGCCATCTTGGATTTTCGGGCGGAATTTCGATCGGCCGTTGCGGCTTCAATTGAGCCGTAAAAATTATTATTTATAGATGGGGGGGGGGTGCCCGGGAGTCTGGGGGTTCTGTGGATACCAGTGGTTCCAAATTTCGTTCAGTAGAACCGGAGTTATGGGCGCCGCTGTGCTGGGGTGGTGAGGAGCTACTGGCTCAAGCAGCCATCTTCAGAGCTCCGCCCACAATGGATTCAGGTACTTTAAGTGGAACTCCCTTTAAAAAATGCTAATGCCCTCCCTTATCTCCCATGCAGAGCCCCAAACACGTGTTAAGCCAGTGAAGTCCACCCAATGCCACTTCCTGTGGCAAAGAGGCTTCACTGCTCCTGAATTCAGGGCAAAGTTACCACTCTCATGTAGGCTGTGCCTGCTTATATCACAGTGGGATGGAAAAAAAATGTTGTAAGGCTTGTGCATCACAACTGGATTTGGAACTTGTTCGGGCTCTCATTTAGGAGTCTTTATTTGTACTTTATTCAGCAGACAGAAATTGGAGAGATGGGGAGATTGCAGGGAGGAAGGTAGAAATAAAGCTAGATTTCCCTAAGCTGTGGTGGTTTTTGTCTCCCTTTCTAATTAATGGTACATTATGTCACCTTGAAGCAGATATTCCATCATGTTGATGGTCCCGCCTGAAACAGGCATGGTGGTCACTGGAGGAGCCTCCATTTGTCAATCAAATTATTCCTGCAATGAAAAATAGAATAAAAACATGAGTATGTGTTTACATGTATCAATCACAAGATGCATTTAACTACGTCTGTCGTTTTTCAGTCTAACAATGCAGCATGTTCTCAGTACAGCATAGGAACACCTGGTGATTTTTTTCTGATGACACTTTCTAAAAAAATATATTGGGTTTCCTTTTTTTTTTTATATTACTCCAAATTAGGTTGGAGGTTCAAGGAATATTGTTTGATGATCCCCTCCCATAAGTAGTAAATAACACACACAATGAGACAAAATTTGGGGGACTGGAGGTCACTGGCCTCGGGACTTTAAAAGGCGTCAAGTTGGCAACAATGAGGTTACTAATGGACTCAAATGGAAATTTGAAAAAACTTTATTACAAAATTCATTAAAAAGACATACGACAATGGAGACATCATATGTTCCCTTAATACATTTGAACAGACAATACCACTTTCTCTACATGTTTCGCTCGGCAGAGCTTCTTCAGGAAATTAGGTTGTGGTGTCTATTATGCTAGGGATAACAAAGAGGAAAAATACGTGCTCATGTTTGGACATTAAACTGTAATATTACATATTGGCATAAATAAGGATAATTATACATATTTATCAACGAATATATGGAAAAACATTTCAAATAAAGGGCATAAAAACATAGTTTTAGAGTGTGGGCATTAGTGTGGCACGGCACTTACCAGAATTGCAGAATATCTTAGCATGGGTGAAGAGTGGACATTTAAACTTTAGAAAGCAAAAATTTGGCAAGTGCACAGAGATGTTCCTTCGCCCCAGTAGTAGTCCTCTCAAGGCTTGTAGAAAAGGGCAAAAAGAGAAGGTTGTTTGCCTGAAAACAGGAAAAACAACACAAGATAAGGTAGCTCAATGAGATTGGGTTATTTTGGAAAGGTTAAGGAAATGGAGAGGGCAAGTCAAAGAAAACAGCAATAGTAAACAGAGTACACCGCTGTACCTTTTTTGTTTTGCACATTGATGTAGAATCAATAGGATGTATAAAGTTTTCTTTATACATACTATTGATTCTACATCAATGTGCAAAACAAAAAAGGTACAGCGGTGTACTCTGTTTACTATTGCTGTTTTCTTTTCTTTTTTTTTTTCTTCTTCTTCTTCATACCTGAAAGGCAAAAGGCATAATGAGCTAGTATGCACCGCATACTAGCTCATTATGAAATACTTACCTTAGAACGAGGCGTCGAGAGGACTACTATTGGGGCGAAGGAACATCTCTGTGCACTAGCCACATTTTTGCTTTCTAAAAGGTTAAATGTCCACTCTTCACCCATGCTAAGATATTCCGCAATACTGGTAAGCTCTGTGCCACACTAATGCCCACACTCTATAAAACTATGTTTTTATGCCCTTTATTTGAAATGTTTTTCCATATATTCGTTGATAAATATGTATAATTATCCTTATTTATGCCAATATGTAATATTACATTTTAATGTCCAAACATGAGTACTTATTTTTCCTCTTTGTTATCCCTAGCATAATAGACACCACAACCTAACTCCTGAAGAAGCTCTGCCGAACGAAACATGGAGAAAGTGGCATTGTCTGTTCAAATGTATTATTAACCCCTTAAGGACCGCCTAACGACAATATACGTCGGCAGAATGGCACAGCTGGGCATAAGCACGTATATATACGTCCCCTTTAAGATGCCCAGCCGTGGGTCGCGCTCGCGACCCGGTCCTGAGCTCCGTGTCCGCGGGACCCGATCGCCGCCGGTGTCCCGCGATCGGGTCACAGAGCTGACGAACGGGGAGAGGCAAGTGTAAAAAAAAAAAAAACTTTCCCCGTTCTTCCTAGTGAGAGTGTCACTGATCGTCTGTTCCCTGTCATAGGGAACAACGATCAGTGACGTCACATGCCAAACAACGCCCCCGCACAGTAAAAATCACTCATTAGGTCACACTTAACCCCTTCAGTGCCCCCTACAGGTTAACCCCTTCACTGCCAGTGTCATTTTCACAGTAATCAGTGCATTTTTATAGCACTGTTTGCTGTAAAAACGACAATGGTCCCAAAATGGTGTCAAAAGTGTCCGATGTGTCCGCCATAATGTCGCAGTCATGATAAAAAAAAAAAAATCGATGATCGCCGCCATTACTAGTAAAAACAAAATTAATAAAAATGCCATAAAACTATCCCCTATTTTGTAGACGCTATAACTTTTGCGCAAACTAATCAATAAACACTTATTGTGATTTTTGTACCAAAAATATGTAGAAGAATACATATCGGCCTAAACTGAGGAAAAAAACTTTTTTTTTAATATATTTGAGGAGATTTATTATAGCAAAAAGTAAAAAACTATTGCATTTTTTTTCAAAATTGTCACTCTATTCTTGTTTATAGCGCAAAAAATAAAAACCGCAGACGTGATCAAGCACCAACAAAAGAAAGCTCTATTTGTGGGAAAAAAAAAGGACGTAAATTTTGTTAGGGAGCCACGTGACACGACCGCGCGATTGTCAGTTAAAGCGACGCAGTGCCGAATCACAAAAAGGGGCCTGGTCCTTTAGCAACAAAATGGTTCGGGGCTTAAGTGGTTAAGGGAACAAATGATGTCTCCACTCCATTGTCTCATGTCTTTTTAATGAATTTTGTAATAACGTTTTTTCACATTTCCATTTGAGTCCATTAGTAACCTCATTGTTGCCAACTTGATGCCTTTAAAGTCCCAAGGCCAGTAACCTCCAGTCCCTCCAATTTTGTCTCCTTTATTGGGATGTGGTGTCTGATTTTTTGAATACTCATTCTTTTCTTTTTTTCACAACACACACACACACACATCTAAAGTCTTAATAAACGTTAGGCCATTTATCCTCCCATTGGCTTTGGTGTGTGCATTCCCATTTTGTTGTTTGTGTATGTGTAGTCACAACCCAGAAACTAATTTGGTAACAAATGCTCACCACCAGAAGTGTACAGGAAGATTTAAATCACTTTTACCACACACTTTCCAAAACTATATGAAGATCTACTGAAAATATCCAATCAGAAAGGTCCTTGCACCTTATAGTTTCTGATAATCTTAAAGTAGATTTTACAATTAGATTTTAACATATATGGTGAGCTTTAGGTTTCACAGACACGGGTTTGCAGTGTAGTAGGGATAAGAATGGGACACTAGACGTCTATGTGCAGATGTCTTAAGCATTCACACAGGCACAATGAATGTTTACTGTATTGTTTGTAAATATAATTATCACCTATGATTGTCGCTCAATCTGGTAACCTGAATGCAGGCTACTTTTTTTTATTTTTTGATGAGGTATTTCAGTAACATTACACATTATAGCCACTAGATGGAGCTGGCGGTTATAATAGGTAATCATATTATACACAATATGGAGATCATTTGTTGAGCCCGTAGGAATGCTTAAAAGAAAAGTTCACCTTTTGTAACAGGTTACAAAACACCTGTATTTAGAATGTAACATGTTACTTTGGAGCAGTCCTTCACACACACCCCCCTCCCCCCAAACAGACAGCAGGCAGGGAAAACTCTCCCCACCCCTGCTGTCACATTTTGAAATCAGCGCAGCTGTGCAGGACTCCTAGACAGGCGCATCATTCATTCACAGAGTTCAGTGAATGAATGGACTACAAGTCCAGTCTGCAGGCAGCTTGTAGTTCACAATGAACTACGAGGGCGCTGGTAAACGTCCTTGTAATTCATTGATTCCTCCTGCACTTTAATAGCGGTCTGCCCATATGGCGGTACTGAGTGTCTGCAGGAGCCTGGCATTGTAGCAGCAAGCCATGGATTGCAGGTACAATGCCTTGCAAGTTGCAGTATAAAAAAATAAATGCACATCATGTGCATTTATTATAAAAAAAAAAAAAAAAAGGTGAACTTAGGGTTTAAGGGCTGATCCACACCAGATATGGTAGGACTGCTTAGGGTGGCTATTTCTGCACAGTCCGGCTACAAGACAAAAGTGCAGGCAGTGTGCACTGAAAATAAATACTGCATGCATACTTTTTTTCAGCACAGAGGACATTTGAACATCATGAAATGCCTGTGTAACATTTAAATAAAGTTTATTTTAAAGGGGGGGGGGGTAGGTGCAGTGATTGCGCCACACACAAGTTGCCGGTGTGAATGAACCCTAAGGCTGCATTACCATGAGCATTTAAAGTGATTGTAAAGTCTTAAAAATAACAAACATGTTATACTTACCTACCCTGTGTAATGGTTTTGCACAGAGCAGCCCTGATTCTCCTTTTCTCTGGCCCCTCCCTCCTGTTGAGTGACCTCACAGCAAGGGGCTTGCTATGGGGGCACCTGAGCTCAGCCACAGCTCCCTGTGTCCATTCAGACATGGAGCCGCAGCCTATCCCCGCCCCCTTTCTCTCCTCATTGCTGACTGACTTTGATTGACAGCGGCGGGAGCCAATGGCGCTACACAGCGGTCTCAGCCAATGAGGAGGGGAGTCCCAGGCAGCCAAGACACTCCTGCAACATCGCTGGACCTAAGAGGGACCTCAGGTAAGTATTAGGGAGGTTGAGGGGGGCTGCTGCACACAGAAAGCTTTTTATCTTAATGCATTTACAATCCCCCAGCAGCAAGGATCTACAGATTCCTGTGGTTGGGATTGACAGCTGTGTGCAGACTGCAAGCCTGTTCAGGGCAATGACAGGCCTTTGGTGGCTGC
This sequence comes from Rana muscosa, assembly GCA_029206835.1. Classification (NCBI taxonomy): domain Eukaryota; kingdom Metazoa; phylum Chordata; class Amphibia; order Anura; family Ranidae; genus Rana; species Rana muscosa. Next base: position 301,314,891 of record CM055117.1, read on the forward strand.
AGCTATTCACACAGCCTGGGATTATATGTGGTAATCATGACCAGGCACCTGCACAATTGTTGCCTAAGGCTGTTATTACACTGATCCATTTTTCTTCTGCTTTTGAGTTAAAAAAAGCAAAAGAAAAAACGTAATCCCATGGAACTCTTCACGCTGTTTAGTTGTGGGTCCGCTGCGTTTAGTAAAATCCTGCTTGCTGCATTTTTGGTGTGGTAAAAATAAAATAAAATAAAATGCACCTCCCTATTGAAATGCATAGAAAACGCAGCAAAAACACACCCACGGTTGCATTTTTGATGTGGTTTTTAAGTCACATATCCTGTAAAAAAGCATTTGTGTTTTTACCGTGTTTTCCTATGGATCAGTGTGAAAGTGCCCTTGGACATCTGCATGGTGATTTTTTTATTTATTTTTTTCAAACAGACTTCTTAGGGTCAAGGTGGAGAAACAATGTACAACCCCAATTCCAAAAAAAGGACGAGACCCTGTGTAAAGTGTAGTCTACATAAAAACAGAATGCAACGATATGCAAATCTCATAAACTCATATTTTCGATCAACTGTGGGTGAAGGATTGTGTATATGGGATTGTATGATTTTTTTTTTTTTTATTGGTCGAACTAGATGGATTTGTGTCTTTTTTTCAACCTGACAAACTATGTATATAACTATATTTTATTTGCAATAGAAAAATAAAAAAACAAATGTTTAAACATTTTTGAAAATGATGGCAGTCTCAAGAGTTGGGACAGGGTAACAAAAAACTGGCCAAGTAAGGACCCTTAAGCCCCGTACACACGGTCGGACTTTTGGCCAACAAACTTCATTTTGAGCAAGTTGGACCAACAATCCGACCGTGTGTACGCTCCATCGGACAAACTTTTTTTGCTTTTTTCTTGTTTTCATCGGACAAAAGTTGGGTCTGCAAACGGACAAACTTTTGCCCAACAAAAGTCCGATGGAGTAAAGTCCGACCGTGTGTACAGAAAACCATCGGACTTTTGTCCGATGGACAAAACAACGAATGTTAAAATCAACCAACAATAGCAGAAGTTGACCTAAGGGTGGCGGTAAAGAGCAGAAAAACCACGTGATGTTGCAAAAAGTTTTGGGAAAGTTTGCAGAAAAGTCCTGTGGTGTGTATGCTATGGGTGTTCCCGACCAACTCCGTTTCGGACAAAAATCCACGGAAAAGTCCGATGGAAGTCCTACCGTGTGTACGGGGCTTTTCACATGGGCCGGACTACGCTTCACTCTGGTTTTTCTCAGCAGGTGATCCTGTCTGTCAAATCGGGCGGATCGGATATAAGTGGACAGGTCACTGCTGACATCGGCTGCCCCATAGGAGTGAATGGAGTGTCCGATTAGGTATGCCTGAAAAACTGACATGCGGACCTGATTGGAAAGTCTGTGTGAAAGGGGCCTAAGTGGTACTTACAAGGAAGAGCTGGAATAAAAATTTGCAGCTAATTAGGTAATTGGCAAGAGGTCAGTAACATGATTAAGTGTAAAAAAATAAAATAAAATATGAATACCTTCGAGAGTCAGAGGGGTTGATTTACTAAAGGCAAATAGACTGTGTACTTTGCAAAGTTCAGTTTTTCCAGCGCTTAGTAAATGAGGCAAGGCTTCACTTTGCAAAGAGTACCCAATCTCATGCAAGAAAAAAAATAAAAAAAAATAAGGAAACAGCATTTTTGCTTGCACATGATTGGAGGATGGAAGTCAGCAGAGCTTCCCCTCATTTACCAAGCTCTGGAGCGACTGTGTACTTTGCAAAGTGCACAGTCTTTTTGCCTTTAGTAAATCAATCCGAGTGTCTCAGAACTAAAGATCACCCATCTCTGAAAAGCTGCGTCTAAAAACTGTTGAACACTGCAGCCGGGTAGCATGCGATCCAGAGCAGGCACACGCGCTGCGTTTGTATTGTCGTTAGGAATCCGCTGACATCTGCAACAGTTTGATCACCCTGTGCGTTTGGAACGCGGTGCGGGAAATGTGCACGGAATTCAGGTTTCCCAATCTGCATTGCGGGGTGAATGATCCCCAAAATAGATTATACTCTCAGAGTGTAATGTGTGATGAACTTTACATTGATTGGTCCTGTTTCTGAACAGCTGGTGTTGCCAAGTAATGGCGGCGGGGAACTTTTGCAGGAACTGTCAGGCGGGAGATCAATCCCCCAATTCTCGTGGAACTTCTAGAAGAACTGAGAAAAGCAGATTGGTCAATTAGAAATCAATGTGTGAACCTCCAACACAAACCCATGGCATTGATCTTGTGTATGGAGTACTGAGAGGGCCAATTAGAACTGCATATGTAAAAGATGTCCACAATGCTGGGAGGTCCTCAGGGAGCGGTAGGTGGCCATCTGGAGTATGGAGTGACTTTGTAGTGTCTTTCTAGACAAACTCTTCCCATAACACCGAGAAGACAGGGGTGGAGGGAGCTGTGGGACATGGTGGGGAGAAGTCCTGTGCCCACACACTCCATACATCACCGGCTCTCTGGCACCATGCCAGTCTATGGGGGGCACCGGCTGGGTGAAGAAGGCGGGAAGTGTCTGTAAAATAAAGTTCTCTCACCTTCTGCTCAGTACCGGGCTGCCTCCTTCTCTCTGTCTTCAGCTCTCACTTCACCTCCTCCTCCCTCTCACCGATTTCTCTGTGTCCTCAGGCTCTCAGTCTCTCCCTCTGACATCACCGGAAGTCCTACCTGTCCAGAGGAGCCCGACCGGAAGACAAGCTTCAACGGAGCGCACGGCATCACGGGACTTGTAGTCTTTCCCTTATTTGCTCGTTACCCGCCAGTACTGCAGACATGAAGCCGAAGGAGATTCTGTTTTCTTGTTATTGCATGCTGACGTGTTGCTTTATTTAAAAAAAAATCACTACTGAACGCATTTTCATTTCAAATATTTGTTTATTTTTGAAACAAGGTATACAAAACATTGGCACAGGTTAACTAACCACTTGAGCGTCAGACGTTTTTACCCCCTCCATGGCCAGGGCATTTTATGCTTTTCAGCACTGCGCTACATTAACCACTGCTGGACTAAGCCTATTTCTGACACTTGTTGTTTACTTTTAAACCAGTATTTTCTTGCTAGAAAATTACCTAGAAACCCCAAATATTATATAGCACACGGACCTTTTTCCTGCCTTTGGCTCACTTGCAGGTCAAGGCACACCGCGCTATATGCCCGTTCCCTCCTGTTTTTAGAGGTTGAGCGGTGTTAACAGTTTTGGGTCCTGCAGCAAGTTATCCCATTCAACTGGTTCTCGTCTCCTAGAGTGTAGGGACAAGTCTCTATTTCTCCCCAGGAAGGCCAATGTCCACACCACTTTAACTCCAACGCTGAGTTTATTGTGTAGCGGGGTCCTCAATTTAGGGGTAGTGTTTGAGTGGTAGTTATGCTCAAACACCTAAATTGTTAGGACATTATCAACCATTTTTGTCTGCAGGAAGAGTATCTGTGTACCAGGTGGCGCTGCCATAGTGGGCCAGGGTTAAACTGCTGATACAGTGCTGTGCCTTGTGTGTCCCCTCTCAGAAACCGTACAGTGGGAGTGGTCGGCCTGCTGTGTATGCTGGGAGAGGATATAAAAGGGGCAGACGCTGCCTGTTGAGGGTCGTTGGTCGTCGGGAGTCCTACTCCCAGGGAGTGTGTGTTCCTGTCTGCCCTGGGCACCTTTGGCCCAGGGGTGGAGGTCGGTGAATCAGTCCCAGGCACCTTTAGTCCTGGGGCTGCAACTAAAGGCCTTGGGACCCATCAAGGAATCCCAGGGTGCCGCCTTGCGAGGGGACCCATATCTTAGACGAGGAGGCCGGGGGAGGACCGTTCCAAGGGACTGGTGAGAAGTCACAGTGAAGGAAGGGGCCCCGTAACTCTCTGGAGGGATGTCTTCTCATTACAAAGAGGCCAATCTCTAAAGAAACCAAGTTCACCAGGTCTGTGACAGAGACCCGTGTGTCAGATTGAATAGTGATTGGGTGAACAGTTTGAGTACCATTTTGGCTGCTAGTCCCTATCTAGGGAGACTATCCATATCAGGGCCGGGACAAGGGGTGGGCAGGAAGGGCGGCTGCCCTGGGCGCAATGGTTTATTGCAGGGATGCAGGTGCCTTGGCGCTAACCCTAAGTGAAGGGGGGGGCGCAGTTTGACGTCTTTGCCCTGGGCGCTGGATGGCCTTGTCCCGGCACTGATCCATATGGACTAAGTCTGCTTGAGAAGCCAAGCAGTGAAGTGTATTACGTTTGTGCCTGGACCTCTCCCACACCTTATGCTGTCCTGTTCTCTCTCCAACCTTTCCTATCAGAGACTGTCGTTTAAAAGAAATAAACTCTATGTTGGAGTTGCAGCTGGTGTGGACAGTGAAGTCATTGGGGGAAATAGAGACTTGTCTTTATTAGCTATATAGAGATAAGAACCATTCAGAGGGAGTATCTGGCTGCGGAGACCCATCACAACACCGCTCAACCTCCTCACATAGGAGGGTAAAGGGCATATACAGGTCCTTCTCAAAAAATTAGCATATTGTGATAAAGTTCATTATTTTCTGTAATGTACTGATAAACATTAGACTTTCATATATTTTAGATTCATTACACACAACTGAAGTAGTTCAAGCCTTTTCTTGTTTTTATATTGATGATTTTGGCATACAGCTCATGAAAACCCAAAAATCCTATCTCAAAAAATTAGCATATTTCATCCGACCAATAAAAGAAAAGTGTTTTTAATACAAAAAAAGTCAACCTTCAAATAATTATGTTCAGTTATGCACTCAATACTTGGTCGGGAATCCTTTTGCAGAAATGACTGCTTCAATGCGGCGTGGCATGGAGGCAACCAGCCTGTGGCACTGCTGAGGTGTTATGGAGGCCCAGGATGCTTCGATAGCGGCCTTAAGCTCATCCAGAGTGTTGGGTCTTGCGTCTCTCAACTTTCTCTTCCCAATATCCCACAGATTCTCTATGGGGTTCAGGTCAGGAGAGTTGGCAGGCCAATTGAGCACAGTAATACCATGGTCAGTAAACCATTTACCAGTGGTTTTGGCACTGTGAGCAGGTGCCAGGTCGTGCTGAAAAATGAAATCTTCATCTCCATAAAGCTTTTCAGCAGATGGAAACATGAAGTGCTCCAAAATCTCCTGATAGCTAGCTGCATTGACCCTGCCCTTGATAAAACACAGTGGACCAACACCAGCAGCTGACATGGCACCCCAGACCATCACTGACTGTGGGTACTTGACACTGGACTTCAGGCATTTTGGCATTTCCCTCTCCCCAGTCTTCCTCCAGACTCTGGCACCTTGATTTCCGAATGTACTTTGGACCACTGAGCAACAGTCCAGTGCTGCTTCTCTGTAGCCCAGGTCAGGCGCTTCTGCCGCTGTTTCTGGTTCAAAAGTGGCTTGACCTGGGGAATGCAGCACCTGTAGCCCATTTCCTGCACACGCCTGTTCACGGTGGCTCTGGATGTTTCTACTCCAGACTCAGTCCACTGCTTCCGCAGGTCCTCCAAGGTCTGGAATCGGTCCTTCTCCACAATCTTCTTCAGGGTCTGGTCACTTCTTCTCGTTGTGCAGCATTTTCTGCCACACTTTTTCCTTCCCACAGACTTCCCACTGAGGTGCCTTGATACAGCACTCTGGGAACAGCCTATTCGTTCAGAAATTTCTTTCTGTGTCTTACCCTCTTGCTTGAGGGTGTCAATGATGGCCTTCTGGACAGCAGTCAGGTCGGCAGTCTTACCCATGATTGCGGTTTTGAGTAATGAACCAGGCTGGGAGTTTTTAAAAGCCTCAGGAATCTTTTGCAGGTGTTTAGAGTTAATTAGTTGATTCAGATGATTAGGTTAATAGCTCGTTTAGAGAACCTTTTCATGATATGCTAATTTTTTGAGATAGGATTTTTGGGTTTTCATGAGCTGTATGCCAAAATCATCAATATTAAAACAAGAAAAGGCTTGAACTACTTCAGTTGTGTGTAATGAATCTAAAATATATGAAAGTCTAATGTTTATCAGTACATTACAGAAAATAATGAACTTTATCACAATATGCTAATTTTTTGAGAAGGACCTGTAGAGCTGGGTGTGCCTTTTCCTCCTGCAAGGAGCCAAAAGACATGGAGGAGAGGGTGGTAAGCGCTATAATTTTATAAGCAAAGTTCAAGATAAATAAAGATACTAGATAATCTGGCCCCCCTTCTTAGTATCACTCTGCGCTAATGAAAAAACTACAAAGATAAAAGCACCAGAATAAAATGCACTAGGTTGCAATATGTAAATAACAGCAGCTGCTAAAATCAAACGTAAATGGAATAAAACAGTATTAAAAAAACTTATGTAAAAAGTTCAGAATAAAACTGCAGCAGCGCTACGGACAAATGTTCATATGTGCGTCTTCTATATAATTCAATCATATAGGTAGTGTAGATAGTGAACGGTGAGTTTGGTTGCAATTGATTCACATCCTAGTTCCTGTGCTCCTTTCACCAAGTGTGTTTCACCACGTGGGGGGATTAAAAGTCCCCTAATGGGGATGCACTCACCAGATGTTAAATCAATATGGGCATATATAAACCATCCTCCTCTAGTGTATTCTGTCTTCTTTACCACAATGGTGCCGCTTAATTTTGATTTCAGCCAAAGAGCATATGCCTCTTGCAGTCCCTTTACAGCAGGACTGGAGTGTGATTGAAAGAAGCAGTACAAGAAGCCAAAAGTTCAAGTTAAGCAGACAGAAAAGGTGGATGAGAGAAATGACAGTAAGATTTGGGAGATAGGTCCAGGTACAAACTGGTATGATAGTCGCTACTCGATCCCGAGTAGGTTTAGCTCACCGGATAGTCCCCTGTAAGAGCGGATCCTAGCAGCCAGAGTGATGCTCGAACATTCACTTTACGTTTCCTAGAGATACGATCGGGAGATCCTCTGCCACAGAATCTTTAAGTCCCAAACTTCTCAGCATTTGCAACACAAGGACAGGTGCCAGCGAAAGCACGTTGCAAGGCCTGTGACGGATCTTTGAATCCCTCTAGAAGGTAACCAGGCCTCTCTTTCACCGTGAACTCTCACCGGTCCATCAGAAAGGTCCTCCCCCGGGCTCCTCCTCGGGGGCTCTGGAGAATAAAATGTTGTTGCAATTGTAGCGGGGTCTCCTTTAAGACTCTAGGACTGCATTTCCCATAACCCCGTTTGGCACCCAGGGTCCACCCTCTCCCGGGCACCCTGGGATTCCTCTTCTGCAGATAGGCCCCAGCTAAAGGTGCTGGGCCTACTAGTGAAGTTGCAGCCCCAGGCTAAAGGTGCCTGAGACTGATACATGCGGGCACCCTTGGCCTGAAGGGCCGGGTGGTGCGAACCGCTCACTCTCCAGCGCTCCAGTCTCCCTAAAAAATGGCGTCTGCCCCTTATCTATCCTCTCCCAGCATGCACAGCAGGACAACCATGCCCACCGCACCACTGCCGAGAGAGGACACCCTAAGGCATAGCAATGCCACCCACGGTTCAAACCTGACCTGATATGGCAGTGCCATCTACAGGCCACAGGGTACTGTGCGTCAGGCTGCATCACATAGACAGAAGTGAGTACTAACAATCAAAGTGGTCTGAGCCTTGCTACTAGCTCAGACCAACCCCTACATTTAAGTACATAGCACCCCTGAAAAGTAAAGGGGCGCTACAATTATATATATATATATATATATTTTAGCAAAGGCTCTGGAGAATAAAATGTTGTTGCAATTGTAGCGGGGTCTCCTTTAAGACTCTAGGACTGCATTTCCCAGAACCCCGTTTGGAACCCAGGGTGCAATGTTGCTACCGCAGAGACTTGTGGGTGGGGAGATAAAAGGAGGAGGCGAGGCTAAGCTCGGCCTCTTTGGACACCGCGCGGCTATCAACCGGTCTTCCTGTGCGGATCTGCTGGAGTATCAGGCCTGAAGCCTGGGGCCTGGTACAACTTCCAAAGAGCCTTCCACCCTGTTGCGAGCCTGGGTGGCATCTGACTTTCTTCAAGTTGCTGACATTCGTTGGATCAGAGACCCGATCGTTGAGACGCTGTGTGCGGAGACACAGTGGTGGAAGTCCCGGACTGGGATCGCGTCCGGAGTGGTGAGCGAGCACCTGCTCAATCCAATAGGCTGTACTGTTGCTAGGCCTAGAGACTGCCTTGGCCCACCGGCCTTTATTTGCTATTTTACTGGAGACTAGTAGCGGAACTGAGTGAGTGGTCTCCAGTGAACTGTTCTTTTTGATTGCCTACTCTGTGGATTACAAGTGTTGTTTCCTGTATGTGCACCTCCGTTCAAGTTGCATGCGAAGAAAGTGTTATTCTGAGGACTAAGTTAAATCTGTGTCAGGCCTGACCGGGGGGAGAATATTGTTTGGTGCGCCACAGGGCGCATAGATACTAATAGCTGCACGTGGTGTATAACCGCGCTGTGCTATTAGTGTATACCAGGGATATGCAATTAGCGGACCTCCAGCTGTTGCCAAACTACAAGTCCCATGAGGCATAGCGAGACTCTGACAGCATCAAGCATGACACCCAGAGGCAGAGGCATGATGGAACTTGTAGTTTGGCAACAGCTGGAGGTCCGCTAATTGCATATCCCTGGTGTATACTATATCAGAAGCTGCAGGGCTCTGTAAGCAAGTTATGTGTTATGTTTTAACCTATGCCTTTTAACCAAAAGTAAAACAGCTATACTTTACCACTTGCTATCAGTGTGTTATCATTGCACATAGTGCTTGCCTCTTAACATAGTTGAGGTGTGTGTGTGTACAATCAGGTATAGATTGTGATAGATAACATCCCCTAGACTAACTGTGCCATAAGTGGGTTGAGTAGATTGCCGGGGGTTGGTGGAGCTGTACTCAGGGCCCAAAAATCAAACCAGCGGCTCTCTTAGCTGGGGGTAGCGCTACACGTGGGGGCTCCGAGTCCGGGATCCTGATATAGCAGGTGAACACGCCAAAAGTACCGGCATGGACCCGTTAGAAGTTAAAGCATGGTGCGAAGCAGCTAAGGCAGAACCAGATCAGTCGGTAGTCATCAGTAGGGATGAGCTCGGTGTTTGAGTCAAACATAAGTTCGACTCGAACATCGGCTGTTCGACCGTTCGGCGAACATCGAACGATTTGGGCCGTTCGAGCCAAATTCGAGTGACGCGAACGGCCCACAATACACTGCGCCATCACAGTGCAATCCCGGCGCTGTGATTGGCCAAGCATGCACTATGACCCCGCATGCTTGGCCAATCACAGCGCCGGCAGCTAGGAGAGCCATAATTGGCCACAGGCAAGTTGCCTGTGGCCAATTATATGTCAGGGGGTTTAGCACACGCCCCACACTATAAAAGGCCGCCAGCGCGGCGGCCTTGTGTAGTGTGTTCCGGCGCAGGGAAACAGTTACATAGGCAGGGACAGTGTCAGTGCTATTTGTACCTCAAACTTGTGTGTAGGGAGAGAGAAGGATAGGCAGGGAGAGTGTCAGTGTCATATTCTTTGCTAAACCTTGTGCAGGGAGAGAGAAGGATAGGCAGGGGACAGTGTCAGTGTCACATTCTTTGCTAAACCTTGTGTGCAGGGAGAGAGAAGGATAGGCAGGGAGAGTGTCAGTGTCATATTCTTTGATAAACCTTGTGTGCAGGGAGAGAGAAGGATAGGCAGGGAACAGTGTCAGTGTCATATTCTTTGCTAAACCTTGTGTGCAGGGAGAGAGAAGGATAGGCAGGGAGAGTGTCAGTGTCATATACTTTGATAAACCTTGTGTGCAGGGAGAGAGAAGGATAGGCAGGGGACAGTGTCAGTGTCATATTCTTTGGTCTTTGCTAAACCTTGTGTGCAGGGAGAGAGAAGGATAGGCAGGGGACAGTGTCAGTGTCATTGTTGCTAAGCCTCCTGCACCTTATACACCTGAAGTTAGCCTGTATTGCTGCGTTTTCCTGGTGTGTTACACCAACAGGCATTTGCAGCACTTACAGCGGGCGGAGTGTGCCTCCTGATCATATTACACCTGAAGTTAGCCTGTATTGCTGCTTTTTCCTGGTGTGTTACACCAACAGGCATTTGCAGCACTTACAGCGGGCGGAGTGTGCCTCCTGATCATATTACACCTGAAGTTAGCCTGTATTGCTGCTTTTTCCTGGTATGTTACACCAACAGGCATTTGCAGCACTTACAGCGGGCGGAGTGTGCCTCCTGATCATATTACACCTGAAGTTAGCCTGTATTGCTGCTTTTTCCTGGTGTGTTACACCAACAGGCATTTGCAGCACTTACAGCGGGCGGAGTGTGCCTCCTGATCATATTACACCTGAAGTTAGCCTGTATTGCTGCTTTTTCCTGGTGTGTTACACCAACAGGCATTTGCAGCACCTACAGCAGGCGTAGTGTGATTCCTGCAAAATATACTCCTAAAGCTAGGCCTTATTGCTGGTTTTCCCATTTCCCTGCAGGCCATTAGAATGTCTGGAAGGCAATCAAGGAGAGGCAGACAGTCAGGAGCCAATAAAAGAGGGCAAGCAGGCTCTGTGTCTAGAGACAACAGTGCTGGTCGTGGACACGGTGCATCGCCATCAGCACGTGGCCATGGGACACGCTTGTCCTTCTTTTCGGCAGCTGGACGTGTTGAGCCGCATCATGCCGAAGACTTGGTAGAGTGGATGACCAAGCCCTCCTCATCCTCCTCATCCTCTCTCACCCAGGCTCAGGGTACTGGCAAAGCAGCTGCCAAAGCGTCCTCTTCCCTGGTATCAATGTCATCATCAGTCACTCCTTCCCTAGACCAACCATGTCCTCCTGAGGAGTCCCCCGAACTGTTTGAGCACAGTGTTGGGTACATGCTCCAGGAGGATGCCCAGCGTTTCGAAGGGTCTGATGATGATACCCAGCTAGAGGAAGGCAGTAGCGTGAGAGCAGAGAGAGGGGATGCTCAAGAAGGACACCAATCTGGCAGTCATGTTCCAGCAGCTGCAGCATACTGCCAGATTGGCTCCAGTGATGAGGAGGGAGGGGATGATGAGGTCACTGACTCCACGTGGGTGCCTAATAGGAGAGAGGAGGAGGAGGATGAGGAGGAGGCACATCTCCAACGAGGCAGGATGCCCTCGGGGGGCCATCGTAAGGGCAGCACACCGACGGAATCACACCGCAGAGCTCCGCCTGTGCAGGGCGCTGCCTCTGCCCGTTATTCAAAAAGTTCTTTGGTGTGGGCCTTTTTTGAGTCGAGTGCATCAGATCGCACAGCTGCTGTTTGCAACATATGTCTCAAGCGTATATCGCGTGGCCAAAACATCACCCGCTTGGGCACCACATGCTTGACCAGACATATGTTGACCTGCCATGCAGCTCGTTGGCAAGCCTACCTTAAAGACCCACACCAAAGAACAAAGCGGACCTCTCCTTGCACCGCATCAGCTGGGATCTCCAACCCCACTATACCTTCAGTCCTCTCTGAAACCTGCACTGAGAGGAATGAAGGTGTAGAATTAGGTGTGTCACAGCCAAGTACTTGCGGGCACTCTGCTAGCAGTACACCGACGTCCGATTCTAGCAGGCAAATTTCCCTGCCCCAGCTGCTGGACCGTCGAAAGAAGTTCACTCCCAGCCATCCACATGCCCAGCCGTTGAATGCTAGCTTGGCTAAATTGCTAGCGCTTCAACTGCTGCCTTTTCAGTTGGTAGACTCGGCCCCCTTCCGTGAGTTTGTGCAATGTGCGGTTCCTCAGTGGCAGGTTCCCAAACGCCACTTTTTCTCACGGAAGGCGATTCCGGCTCTCTACCGGCATGTGGAAGGCAATGTCTTGGCCTCGCTGGACAGGGCGGTCAGCGGTAAGGTGCATATTACCGCTGACTCATGGTCCAGCAGGCATGGACAGGGACGTTACCTTTCTTTCACGGCCCATTGGGTCACTCTTTTGGCAGCTGGGAAGGATGCAGGACAAGGTGCAGTAGTGTTGGAGGTTGTTCCGCCGCCACGCCTCCAAAATGCTACTACTGGTTGTGACACACCTCTCTCCTCCACCCCCTCCTCTTCTTCTTCCTCCATGGCCTCTTCCTGTGCTTTGTCCTCGGAACCAGCGGTGCTCCGTAGGCGTTCAAGGGGCTATGCAAGTACTACGCAGGCAAAAAGATGCCATGCCGTGCTTGCGCTGGTGTGTTTGGGGGACAGGAGCCACACTGGGGCAGAGGTTCTGTCTGCTCTGCAGGGGCAGGCCGAGAGGTGGTTGACGCCATGCCAGCTTAAGCCAGGAATGGTAGTTTGCGACAATGGCACCAACCTCCTCTCCGCTCTCCGACAGGGACAACTAACCCATGTGCCCTGTGTGGCTCACGTACTTAACCTGGTGGTGCAGCGGTTCTTGGGCAGTAGGGATGAGCCGAACACCCCCGGGTTCGGTTCGCACCAGAACCTTCGAACGGACCGAAAGTTCGCGCGAATTTTCGAACCCTATTCGTTATAATGGACGCGAACGTTCGAAATCAAAATTGCTAATTACAACGGCCAATATGCATGTTAATGTCATAAAACAGGTTTGGGGACCCGGGTCCTGCCCCAGGGGACATATATCAATGCAAAAAGAAATTTTAAAAACTAAAGTTTTTTCGGGAGCAGTCATTTTAATGATGCATAAAGTGAAAAAAAAAAAAGTGAAATTTTCCTTTAAATATGGTACCTGGGGGGTGTCTAAAGTATGCCTGTGAAGTGGCATGTGTTTCCCGTGTTTAGAACTGTCCTTGCACAAAATGACATTTGTAAAGGAAAAAAAGAAGCCATTTAAAACCACTTGCGGCTTTAATGTCATGTCTTGTCCTGGCCGCCATATGGCTGAAAATCCTTGAGAAAAATGGCATGGCTACCCCATCACCCCCCCCACCCCAGCCCCTTTGGGTCTTGTATGGATACTAAGGGGGACCCCGCACCCAAAATAAAACCCTATACCTACAACCCTATATACTCTGAACAGCAGTATATAGGTGGTGCAAACAAGACATGGACTGTAGGTTTGTTCTTAAGTAGAATCTGAACAGGTACATTATGAAGTGTAGCTACATCCCAAAAAAATAAATTTTTAAGCTTTTTGGAGAACATAGGGAGGGGTTATCACCCCTGTAACATTTGCTGTCTTTGCACATCTGTTCAGAACATGTCACCTCACTTTCCGTCCCAATGACAAATGGTTTTGGAAAAGTGGGGTTTTAATTGAAACAAGGATTGGTGATAAAGCATCAGTAGAGAGGAGATACCTTTTTCCCAAATTAAATCTAACAGGATAGAATTTTCCTTCCTAGGGGTAGATTTCCTCTCACTTCCTGTTTTCTCTTGCCGTTTGCAAGTAGGAGTCGTTTGTAAGTTGGATGTTTGAAAGTAGGGGCCTGCCGTATATACTCTGCAGAAATTTGCCCTATTAGATGTTGGTGTAGCCACAAGACTGGTGGGCACAGGAATGGGCCCTGCTGTGAGTTAATAGATCAAGATTTGTACTTGCATGCACCTGTTGAACCGGGCAGAAAAATTGGGCCTTTGGTGGTGGTGGTGGTGGTGGACGGTGTTGCCACAAGACTGTAAGCCCTCACAGTTACTCTTGGTGGGTGCAGGAATGGGCCCTGCTGTGAGTTATTAGATCAAGATTTGTAATTGCATGCACCTGTTGAACAGGGCAGAAAAATTGGGCCTTTGGTGGTGGTGGTGGTGGTGGACGGTGTTGCCACAAGACTGTAGGCCCTCATAGTTACTCTTGGTGGGCGCAGGAATGGGCCCTGCTGTGAACTATTAGATCAAGATTTGTAATTACACGCCCCTGTTAAACAGGGGCTGAAAAATTGTGCCTTAGGCATTGGTGCTGGTGCCACAACACTGCAACCCCTCACAGATACTGTACTTGGAGCACAGCAGTCACACCTGTTGCGAAGCATCTTTTTAAAAAATTGTAATTACACGCCCCTGTTATACAGGGGCTGAAAAATTGTGCCTTAGGCACTGGTGCTGGTGCCACAACACTGCAACCCCTCACAGATACTGTACTCTGAGCACAGCAATGAGACCTGTTGCAAAGCATTGCCTAAAAATTGTAATTACACGCCCCAACAGGGGCTGAAAAATTGTGCCTTAGGCACTGGTGCTGGTGCCACAACACTGCAACCCCTCACAGATACTGTACTCTGAGCACAGCAGTCACACCTGTGGCGAAGCATCTTTTTAAAAAATTGTAATTACACGCCCCTGTTATACAGGGGCTGAAAAATTGTGCCTTAGGCACTGGTGTGGTGGCATGGATCATTGAGGAGGAGGAAGAGGATAGTCAGTGAACATAACAGGACAGTCACTCAGCATCAGCATAGGCAGTCTTGAAGGGATGTGACATTATAAATTATTCCGTTATATCCGCTTCAGGTGTCTGGTAGCTGGTGGTGATCCAAGACTGATTCATTTTTATGAAGGTCAGTCGATCAACCGAGTCGGTGGACAGGCGCACCCTATGATCGGTGACAAATCCTCCAGCAGCACTGAATGTGCGTTCGGAAAGAACGCTGGATGCAGGACAGGCCAGTAGCTCAATTGCATACTGTGCAAGCTCTGGCCAGTGATCCATCCTCAGGACCCAGTAAGCCAGAGGATTTTCGGTGGGAAAGGTGTCCAAGTCTGACCTTGCCCCTAGGTATTCCTGCACCATGTATATCAGACGCTGGCGATGGTTGCTGGAACCGATCATACCTTGGGGCTGCGGACTAAAAAATTGTCTGAACGCATCGGTCAGACGTCCACCTTCCCCACCGCTCCTTCTGCTACTGACCGAAGCCTCAGCAACTCGTCGTCCAGGACCAGGAGTTTGTAACCTCCCAGTTTCTGGGAACGCGTTGCACAGACCTTTCTGCAAGGCCTCCCTGAGATGTCTCATCCTCTGCTCCCTCTGCGACGGCAAGATAAGGTCCGCAACCTTACCCTTGTACCGTGGATCAAGGAGAGTGGCCAGCCAGTAATGGTCACTCTCCTTGATCCGAAGAACATGAGGATCCTTCCGCAGGCTTTGCAGGATCAGGGAGGCCATGCAGCGTAGGTTAGCTGAGGCATTCGGTCCGGAGTCTTCTGGGTCACTGAGGATGACATGATCGCCAGCCACCTCCTCCCAGCCACGTACAAGTCCACTGGTTTGTTGGGACTGTACATCATCCCTAAAAGACTGCTGCTGCTGATGCTGAGTGCCAGGCTCCACCTCCATGCTCACACAATCCTCCTCCTCCTCCTCCTCCTCCTCCTCCTTCTCTTCCTGTGTGATGGGTGGGACAGAAGGAACATTGTCTGGATAAAGGGGGCCTTGAGAGACAAGGAAGTCCTCCTCTTCCTGCCTCTGTTCTGCCTCAAGTGCCCTGTCCATTATCCCACGCAGCGTATGCTCCAACAGGTGGACAAGAGGTACAGTGTCACTGATGCATGCACTGTCACTGCTCACCATCCTCGTGGCCTCCTCAAATGGTGAGAGGACAGTGCATGCATCCCTGATCATGCTCCACTGGCGTGGGGAAAAAAAGCCAAGCTCCCCTGACCCTGTCCTGGTGCCGTAGTCGCAAAGGTACTCATTGATGGCCCTCTGCTGCGTGTGCAGTCGCTGCAGCATGGCCAACGTTGAGTTCCACCTGGTGGGCATGTCACATATTAGGCGGTTCTTGGGCAGGTTCAGCTCCTTTTGCAGCTCAGTCAGCCGAGCACTGGCATTATAAGATCGGCAGAAATGCACACAGACTTTCCTGGCCTGCCTCAGGACATCCTGTAAGCCTGGGAACCTGCCCAAGAACCGCTGCACCACCAGGTTGAGGACGTGAGCCATACAGGGCACATGGGTGAGCTGCCCCTGTCGCAGGGCGGAGAGGAGGTTGGTGCCATTATCAGAAACGACCATTCCTGGCTTAAGCTGGCGTGGCGTCAACCACCTCTCGGCCTGCCCCTGCAGAGCTGCCAGAACCTCTGGCCCAGTGTGGCTCCTGTCCCCCAAACACACCAGCGCAAGCACGGCATGGCATCTTTTTGCCTGCGTACTCGCGTAGCCCCTTGTACGCCTACGGAGCACCGCTGGTTCCGAGGACAGAGCACTCGAAGAGGACATGGAGGAAGAAGAGGAGGGGGTGGAGGAGAGAGGTGTGTCACAACCAGTAGTAGCATTTTGGAGGCGTGGTGGCGGAACAACCTCCAACACTACTGCACCTTGTCCTGCATCCCTCCCAGCTGCCAATAGAGTGACCCAATGGGCCGTGAAAGAAAGATAACGTCCCTGTCCATGCCTGCTGGACCATGAGTCAGCGGTAATATGCACCTTACCGCTGACCGCCCTGTCCAGCGAGGCATGGACATTGCCTTCCACATGCCAGTAGAGAGACGGAATCGCCTTCCGTGAGAAAAAGTGGCGTTTGGGAACCTGCCACTGAGGAACCGCACATTGAACAAACTCACGGAAGGGGGCCGAGTCTATCAACTGAAAAGGCAGCAGTTGAAGTGCTAGCAATTTAGCCAAGCTAGCATTCAACCGCTGGGCATGTGGATGGCTGGGAGTATACTTCTTTCGACGGTCCAGCAGCTGGGGCAGGGAAATTTGCCTGCTACAATCGGACGTCGGTGTACTGCAAGTACTTGGTTGTGACACACCTAATTCTACACCTTCAGTCCTCTCAGAGCAGCTTTCAGAGAGGACTGAAGATATAGTGGGGATGGAGATCCCAGCTGATGAGGAGCAAGGAGAGGTCCGCTTTGTTCTTTGGTGTGGGTCTTTTATGTGTGCTTGCCAACGAGCTGCATGGCAGGTCGACATATGTCTGCTCATGCTTGTGGTGCCCAAGCGGCTGATGTTTTGGCCACGCGAGATACGCTTGAGACAAATATTGCAAATAGCAGTGGTGTGATCTGATGCACTCGTCTCAAAAAAGGCCCACACCAAAGAACTTTTGTGATAACGTGCAGAGGCAGCGCCCTGCACAGGCGGAGCTCTGCGGTGTGGTACAGTTGCTGTGCTGGCCTCTAGCTGGCCTCCAGGGGGCATCCTGCCTCGTTGGACATGTGACGCTGCATCCTCCTCCTCCTCCTCCTCTCTCCCTTCAGGCACCCACGTGGAGTCAGTGACCTCATCATCCCCTCCCTCTTCACCACTAGAGCAAACCTGGCAGTAAGCTGCAGCTGGTGGAACACTACTGCCAGATTGCTGTCCTTCAGCATCCCCTCTCTCTGCGCGCACACTACTGACTTCCTCAAGCTGGGTATCATCATCCGAGCCTTCGAATCGTTGGGCATCCTCCTGGAGCATGTACCCAACACTGTGCTCAAACAGTTCGGGGGACTCCTCAGGAGGACATGGTGGGTCTAGGGAAGGGGTGGCTGATGATGCCATTGAGTACGCGTTGGCAGCTGCTCTGCCAGTACCCTGAGCCTGGGTGAGAGAGGATGAGGAGGATGAGGAGGGCTTGGTCATCCATTCTACCAAGCCTTCGGCATGATGCGGCTCCACATGTCCAGCTGCCGAAAACAAAGACAAGCGTGTCCCATGGCCACGTGCTGATGACGATGCACGACCACGTCCACGGCCAGCACTGTTGTCTCTAGAAACAGAGCCTGCCTGCCCTGTGTTCTTGCCTCGGCACGCTCTGCCTCTCCTTGGCGGTCTTCCAGCCATTGTAGTCGGTAGTGTATATAGTATAAAAAATAGAACTCCTATGTGTGCTCACAACACACTGTAGGTCCTATGGGTGCTGACACTAACACACTATAGGTACTATGTGTGCTGCTGACAAGAAAATATAGGAGCTCTGTTTGCTGCCACTAACACACTAGAAGTCCTATGGGTGCTGCTGAGAAGAAAATATAGGAGCTCTGTTTGCTGCCACTAACACACTAGAAGTCCTATGGGTGCTGCTGAGAAGAAAATATAGGAGCTCTGTGTGATGCCACTAACACACTAGAAGTCCTATGGGTGCTGCTGATAAGAAAATATAGGAGCTCTGTGTGATGCCACTAACACACTAGAAGTCCTATGGGTGCTTCTGAGATGAAAATATAGGAACTCTGTGTGATGCCACTAACACACTAGAAGTCCTATGGGTGCTTCTGAGATGAAAATATAGGAACTCTGTGTGATGCCACTAACACATTAGAAGTCCTATGGGTGCTGCTAAGAAGAAAATATAGGAGCTCTGTTTGCTGCCACTAACACACTAGAAGTCCTATGGGTGCTTCTGAGAAGAAAATATAGGAGCTCTGTGTGATGCCACTAACACACTAGAAGTCCTATGGGTGCTTCTGAGATGAAAATATAGGAACTCTGTGTGATGCCACTAACACATTAGAAGTCCTATGGGTGCTGCTGAGAAGAAAATATAGGAGCTCTGTTTGCTGCCACTAACACACTAGAAGTCCTATGGGTGCTTCTGAGAAGAAAATATAGGAGCTCTGTGTGATGCCACTAACACACTAGAAGTCCTATGGGTGCTTCTGAGATGAAAATATAGGAACTCTGTGTGATGCCACTAACACATTAGAAGTCCTATGGGTGCTGCTAAGAACAAAATATAGGAGCTCTGTGTGATGCCACTAACACACTAGAAGTCCTATGGGTGCTGCTGAGAAGAAAATATAGGAGCTCTGTTTGCTGCCACTAACACACTAGAAGTCCTATGGGTGCTGCTGAGAAGAAAATATAGGAGCTCTGTGTGATGCCACTAACACACTAGAAGTCCTATGGGTGCTGCTGAGAAGAAAATATAGGAGCTCTGTTTGCTGCCACTAACACACTAGAAGTCCTATGGGTGCTGCTGAGAAGAAAATATAGGAGCTCTGTGTGATGCCACTAACACACTAGAAGTCCTATGGGTGCTGCTGAGAAGAAAATATAGGAGCTCTGTTTGCTGCCACTAACACACTAGAAGTCCTATGGGTGCTGCTGAGAAGAAAATATAGGAGCTCTGTTTGCTGCCACTAACACACTAGAAGTCCTATGGGTGCTGCTGAGAAGAAAATATAGGAGCTCTGTGTGATGCCACTAACACACTAGAAGTCCTATGGGTGCTGCTGAGAAGAAAATATAGGAGCTCTGTTTGCTGCCACTAACACACTAGAAGTCCTATGGGTGCTGCTGAGAAGAAAATATAGGAGCTCTGTTTGCTGCCACTAACACACTAGAAGTCCTATGGGTGCTGCTGAGAAGAAAATATAGGAGCTCTGTGTGATGCCACTAACACACTAGAAGTCCTATGGGTGCTGCTGAGATGAAAATATAGGAACTCTGTGTGATGCCACTAACACATTAGAAGTCCTATGGGTGCTGCTGAGAAGAAAATATAGGAGCTCTGTTTGCTGCCACTAACACACTAGAAGTCCTATGGGTGCTGCTGAGAAGAAAATATAGGAGCTCTGTGTGATGCCACTAACACACTAGAAGTCCTATGGGTGCTGCTGAGAAGAAAATATAGGAGCTCTGTTTGCTGCCACTAACACACTAGAAGTCCTATGGGTGCTGCTGAGAAGAAAATATAGGAGCTCTGTGTGATGCCACTAACACACTAGAAGTCCTATGGGTGCTGCTGAGAAGAAAATATAGGAGCTCTGTTTGCTGCCACTAACACACTAGAAGTCCTATGGGTGCTGCTGAGAAGAAAATATAGGAGCTCTGTTTGCTGCCACTAACACACTAGAAGTCCTATGGGTGCTGCTGAGAAGAAAATATAGGAGCTCTGTGTGATGCCACTAACACACTAGAAGTCCTATGGGTGCTGCTGAGAAGAAAATATAGGAGCTCTGTTTGCTGCCACTAACACACTAGAAGTCCTATGGGTGCTGCTGAGAAGAAAATATAGGAGCTCTGTGTGATGCCACTAACACACTAGAAGTCCTATGGGTGCTGCTGAGAAGAAAATATAGGAGCTCTGTTTGCTGCCACTAACACACTAGAAGTCCTATGGGTGCTGCTGAGAAGAAAATATAGGAGCTCTGTTTGCTGCCACTAACACACTAGAAGTCCTATGGGTGCTGCTGAGAAGAAAATATAGGAGCTCTGTGTGATGCCACTAACGCACTAGAAGTCCTATGGGTGCTGCTGAGATGAAAATATAGGAACTCTGTGTGATGCCACTAACACATTAGAAGTCCTATGGGTGCTGCTGAGAAGAAAATATAGGAGCTCTGTTTGCTGCCACTAACACACTAGAAGTCCTATGGGTGCTGCTGAGAAGAAAATATAGGAGCTCTGTGTGATGCCACTAACACACTAGAAGTCCTATGGGTGCTGCTGAGAAGAAAATATAGGAGCTCTGTTTGCTGCCACTAACACACTAGAAGTCCTATGGGTGCTGCTGAGAAGAAAATATAGGAGCTCTGTGTGATGCCACTAACACACTAGAAGTCCTATGGGTGCTGCTGAGAAGAAAATATAGGAGCTCTGTTTGCTGCCACTAACACACTAGAAGTCCTATGGGTGCTGCTGAGAAGAAAATATAGGAGCTCTGTTTGCTGCCACTAACACACTAGAAGTCCTATGGGTGCTGCTGAGAAGAAAATATAGGAGCTCTGTTTGCTGCCACTAACACACTAGAAGTCCTATGGGTGCTGCTGAGAAGAAAATATAGGAGCTCTGTGTGATGCCACTAACACACTAGAAGTCCTATGGGTGCTGCTGAGAAGAAAATATAGGAGCTCTGTTTGCTGCCACTAACACACTAGAAGTCCTATGGGTGCTGCTGAGAAGAAAATATAGGAGCTCTGTGTGATGCCACTAACACACTAGAAGTCCTATGGGTGCTGCTGAGAAGAAAATATAGGAGCTCTGTTTGCTGCCACTAACACACTAGAAGTCCTATGGGTGCTGCTGAGAAGAAAATATAGGAGCTCTGTGTGATGCCACTAACACACTAGAAGTCCTATGGGTGCTGCTGAGAAGAAAATATAGGAGCTCTGTTTGCTGCCACTAACACACTAGAAGTCCTATGGGTGCTGCTGAGAAGAAAATATAGGAGCTCTGTTTGCTGCCACTAACACACTAGAAGTCCTATGGGTGCTGCTGAGAAGAAAATATAGGAGCTCTGTGTGATGCCACTAACACACTAGAAGTCCTATGGGTGCTGCTGAGATGAAAATATAGGAACTCTGTGTGATGCCACTAACACATTAGAAGTCCTATGGGTGCTGCTGAGAAGAAAATATAGGAGCTCTGTTTGCTGCCACTAACACACTAGAAGTCCTATGGGTGCTGCTGAGAAGAAAATATAGGAGCTCTGTGTGATGCCACTAACACACTAGAAGTCCTATGGGTGCTGCTGAGAAGAAAATATAGGAGCTCTGTTTGCTGCCACTAACACACTAGAAGTCCTATGGGTGCTGCTGAGAAGAAAATATAGGAGCACTGTTTGCTGCCACTAACACACTAGAAGTCCTATGGGTGCTGCTGAGAAGAAAATATAGGAGCTCTGTGTGATGCCACTAACACACTAGAAGTCCTATGGGTGCTGCTGAGAAGAAAATATAGGAGCTCTGTTTGCTGCCACTAACACACTAGAAGTCCTATGGGTGCTGCTGAGAAGAAAATATAGGAGCTCTGTTTGCTGCCACTAACACACTAGAAGTCCTATGGGTGCTGCTGAGAAGAAAATATAGGAGCTCTGTGTGATGCCACTAACACACTAGAAGTCCTATGGGTGCTGCTGAGAAGAAAATATAGGAGCTCTGTTTGCTGCCACTAACACACTAGAAGTCCTATGGGTGCTGCTGAGAAGAAAATATAGGAGCTCTGTTTGCTGCCACTAACACACTAGAAGTCCTATGGGTGCTGCTGAGAAGAAAATATAGGAGCTCTGTGTGATGCCACTAACACACTAGAAGTCCTATGGGTGCTGCTGAGAAGAAAATATAGGAGCTCTGTTTGCTGCCACTAACACACTAGAAGTCCTATGGGTGCTGCTGAGAAGAAAATATAGGAGCTCTGTTTGCTGCCACTAACACACTAGAAGTCCTATGGGTGCTGTTGGGGTGCAATGCTGTGCTAACAGCACTGCGGTTGGTACTACTGCAATACTGTACTAACAGTAAGCACGCACCAGACTAATCCCCAGCAGCAGCTAATAACACACTAACTGTGCAATCAGCAGCAATGAACGATCAATGACTTAGGTAGCAATGGTTTAGCAAAGAAATAGCCAATGGTTTAGCAAAGAAGAGCAAATCTTTCAGTATCAAGCAAAGACAGAATCAGCAGACTAATCTCTCCTAAAGCCGGAACTCATGTGACCGGGGCCGATGGCGTGGCGGCCTTTTAAATGGTGGGGCGTGTACTAAAGCCCCTGAGCTGTAATTGGCTACAGGCGTCCTGCCTGTAGCCAATTATTGCTCTCCGAGTTTCGGGCGCTGTGATTGGCCAAGCATGCGGGGTCACAGTGCATGCTTGGCCAATCATCAGCCAGCAATGCACTGCGCCGGCCGCGCCGGCCGCAATGCATTGCGGGGCCGCTCGCATCACACAAATGTGATGCGAACGGCCCAAATAGTTCTGGGCTCGACGAGCGAGCGAACGCCCGATGCTCGATTCGAACATGGGTTCGAATCAAGCACCGGGCCCATCCCTATTGGGCAGGTACCCGGGCTTACAGGATGTCCTGAGGCAGGCCAGGAAAGTCTGTGTGCATTTCCGCAGATCTTATAATGCCAGTGCTCGCCTGGCTGAGCTGCAAAAGGAGTTGAAACTGCCCAAGAACCGCCTTATATGTGACTTGCCCACCAGGTGGAACTCAACGTTGGCCATGCTGCAGCGGCTGCACACGCAGCAGAGGGCCATCAATGAGTACCTGTGCGAATACGGCACCAGGACAGGGTCAGGGGAGCTCGGTTTTTTTTCACCACGCCAGTGGGGCATGATCAGGGATGCATGCACTGTCCTGGCACCATTTGAGGAGGCCACGAGGATGGTGAGCAGTGACAGTGCATGCATCAGTGACACTGTACCTCTTGTCCACCTGTTGGAACATACGCTGCGTGGAATAATGGACAGGGCACTTGAGGCAGAACAGAGGCAGGAAGAGGAGGACTTCCTTGCCTCTCAAGGCCCCCTTTACCCAGACAGTGTTCCTTCTGTCCCACCCATCGCACAGGAAGAGGAGGAGGAGGAGGAGGAGGATTGTGTCAGCATGGGGGTGGAGCCTGGCACTCAGCATCATCAGCAGCAGTCTTTTAGGGATGATTTACAGTCCCAAGAAACCAGTGGACTTGTACGTGGCTGGGAGGAGGTGGCTGCGGATCATGTCGTCCTTAGTAAACCAGAGGACTCCGGACCGAATGCCTCAGCTAACCTACGCTGCATGGCCTCCCTGATCCTGCAAAGTCTGCGGAAGGATCCTCGTATTCTTCGAATCAAGGAGAGGGACCATTACTGGCTGGCCACTCTCCTTGATCCACGGTACAAGGGTAAGGTTGCGGACTTTATCTTACCGTCGCAGAGGGAGCAGAGTATGAGACAACTCCGGGAGACATTGCAGAAAGGTCTGTGCAACGCGTTCCCAGAGACTGGGAGGTTACAAACTCCTGGTCCTGGACAACGAGTTGCTGAGGCTTCGGTCAGTCAAAGAAGGAGCGGTGGGGAAGGTGGCCGTCTGACCGATGCGTTCAGACAATTCTTTAGTCCACAGCCCCAAGGTATGATCGGTTCCAGCAACCATCGCCAGCGTCTGATATACATGGTGCAGGAATACCAAGGGGCAAGGTCAGACTTGGACACCTTTCCCACCGAAAATCCTCTGGCTTACTGGGTCTTGAGGATGGATCACTGGCCAGAGCTTGCACAGTATGCAATTGAGCTACTGGCCTGTCCTGCATCCAGCGTTTTTTCAGAACGCACATTCAGTGCTGCTGGAGGATTTGTCACGGATCACAGGGTGCGCCTGTCCACCGACTCGGTTGATCGACTGACCTTCATAAAGATGAACCAGTCTTGGATCACCACCAGCTACCAAACACCTGAAGCTGATATAACAGACTAATTTATTTTCAAATGTCACATCCCTTCAAGACTGATGCTGATGCTGAGAGACTGTCCTGTTATGTTGACTGACTATCCTCCTCCTCCTCCTCAATGATCCGATTGATGATGATAGCTTGGAAGAACATTTTTGTTTCTGGGTGCCGCCACCAGTGGCTAAGGCCCAATTTTTCAGCCCCTGTTTAACAGGGGCATGTAATTACAATTTTTTTATGCAATGCTTTGCAGCAGGGCTCATTCCTGCACTCCAACTAGAGTATCTGGGAGAGGTTGCAGTGTCGTGGCACCAGCACCAGTGGCTAAGGCCCAATTTTTCAGCCCCTGTTTAACAGGGGCGTGTAATTACAATTTTTGATGCAATACTTTGCAACAGGGCTCATTGCTGTGCTCCAAGTACAGTATCTGTGAGGGGTTGCAGTGTTGTGGCACCAGTGCCTAAGGCCCAATTTTTCTGCCCCTGTTTAACAGGGGCATGTAATTACAATTCTTGATCTAATCATTCACAGCAGGGCCCATTCCTGCGCCCACCAAGAGTAACTGTGAGGCCTTACAGTGTTGTGTCAACACCACCACCACCAAAGGCCCAATTTTTCAGCCCCTGTTCAACAGGGGCATGTAATTACAATTCTTGATCTAATAATCCACAGCAGGGCCCATTCATGCGCCCACCAAGAGTAACTGTGAGGGCTCACAGTGTTGTGGCAACACCAACATGTAAGGGGCAAATTTCAGCTGAGTATATACGGCAGGCCCCTACTTTCAAACATCCAACTTACAAACGACTCCTCCTTGCAAACGGAAGGATACAACAGGAAGTGAGAGGAAATCTACCCCTAGGAAGGCAAATTCTCTCCTGTAAGAGTTAATATGGGAAAAAAAGTGTCTCCTCTCCACTGATGCTTTATCACCAATTCTTGTTTCAATAAAAACCCCAAATTTTCAAAAAACATTTGTCATTAGGACGGAAAGTGAGGTGAACTGTTCTGAACAGGTGCACACTGCACAGACAGCAAAACAAATGTTACAGGGGTGATAACCCTTCCCTATGTTTTCCAAAAAGCTTAAAAATAGATTTTTTGGCTGGAGCTACACTTAAACAATGTACCTTTTCAAAATTACAAACAGATTCTACATAAGAACAAACCTACAGTCCCTGTCTTGTATGCACCGCCTGTATACGGCTGTTCAGAGTATATAGGGCCTTTTTTATTTTGTGTGCGGGGTTCCCCTTAATATCCATACAAGACCCAAAGGGGCTGGTAATGGGCTGGGGTAGGGGGGGGGCTGTGATGGGGTAGCTAGCTATGCCATTTTTCTTAAAGATTTTCATCCATATTACCGGTACCAGACATTACATTAAAGCCGCAAGCAGTTTTAAATGGCTTTTTTTCCTTTAGAAATGTAATTTTGTGCAGGGACAGTTCTAAACACGGGAAACACGTGGCACTTCACAGGCATACTTTAGACACCCCCCAGGTACGATATTTAAAGGAATATTTGACTTTTTTTTTTTTCACTTTATGCATCATTAAAATGACTGCTCCCGAAAAACGGCCGTTTTTAAAACTTCTTTTTGCATTGATACATGTCCCCTGGTGCAGAACCCGGGTTCCCAAACCCTTTTTAGGACAATAACATGCATAATAGTCGTTATAATTAGCACTTTAGATTTCGAACGTTCGCATCCATTGTTTTTAATAGGGTTCTAAAGTTCATGCGAACTTTCGGTCCGTTCGCGGGTTCTGGTGCGAACCGAACCCGGGGGTGTTCGGCTCATCACTACCTGTCAGTGAAGAAGAAAACTAAGTTTTATAACAGAAACAAACAAAAACTTTTTTTTTTTTTTTCGGTCTTTTTTAGTTTGTTTAGCAAAAAATAAAAACCCCAGTCGTGATCAAATACCACCAAAAGGAAGCTCTATTTGTGGGAAGAAAATTATAAAAATGTAGTTTGGGTACAGTGTTGCATGACCGCGCAATTGTCATTCAAAGTGCGACAGCACTGAAAGCTAAAAATTGTCCTGGGCAGGAAGGGGGGAAATTGCCCGGTATTGAAGTGGTTAAATACAAAAAAGAAAAGATGCCAATGTGAGAACCTAACAGCTGGGTCTCGAAAGTGGGAGAGGAGAGCCTGGGAAATGACCTTTTGATTTTAGGGGCTGAGACTATAGCAGACAAACAAGCTTCACACAGTTGGTCATTATCTATCTCTCCAGATGGGGATATACTGTAGGAACACATCTTATGAATTACCATAAGCATCCTATATGCATCTCTAATTAGGGGTCGAACAATTGTCGGTGCAGCTGATATTCACTTTCTATGAAGAATCGTTCACAAACTTACCGATATTGTTTCAAGGGGTTGTACTAGGCTGATGCATGGATCTGCAGGCATCACCCCAGTACCGTTCTTTAGAGCGGACAGTCAGCTTTCTTGTAACAACAACTGATGCGGCTCAGCAGCCACTCGGCTGTTATTACAAGCAGCAGGAGGGGACATCCCCCCTCCCGTTGCCTTCCGCCGCTCTGCCCAGGTCTCCTGTCCCACCGGGAGCCCTGAGCGACCAGCCGGCACGTCCAGCGGCTGGTCAGAGACTCGAATAAAGCTGGAATTGGCGTTTGTTAGGGTCTCGGATCCAGTAACCCGGAAGCAATGTTATGACATCACTTCCGGATTACTGGCATCATAAAGGCGCCAGTTTAAAAAAAAGAGAAAGTATGCAAAAAACATCGACCTTGGCGTCTTGAATACTTTCAAGCACAGAGAAGGAGTTTGGTGTCTTAAAGGCAGTGTTCCACTCGCTTTTTAAAAAAAAAGTCAGCAGCTACAAACACTGTAGCTGCTGACTTTTAATAAGGACGCTTACCTGTCCAGGGAGCCCGTGATGACGGCGGGTGCAGGCGCCGTCATTCCAACTAATGGAAACCGGCAGTGGAGCCTTGCGGAATTTGTGAATGGCCAGCTTGTCTTCTGGAACACACACAGGTCCCAGAAGACAACGGGGGAGCTCACCGAAGAGGAGGATGTGATGCCCTGGGCCACGGCCCGGCTGAATCGGAAGGACACTAGTACTTCGATAAAAAGGTACTATTGGAGAAAAAAAAAAATTCAGTATCCGAAAACGAGAGGTGATCTTTTGTTTAGGATCACCTCTCAAAAGTGGGTGAACTCTGCTTTAAAGACCCCAGATCCCTCCGTAAAGAGTACCTGTCACAATTACATTCCTTGTGACAGCAAT
This sequence comes from Rana muscosa, assembly GCA_029206835.1. Taxonomy (NCBI): domain Eukaryota; kingdom Metazoa; phylum Chordata; class Amphibia; order Anura; family Ranidae; genus Rana; species Rana muscosa. The sequence goes on from CM055117.1 coordinate 301,342,140, forward strand.
AAAAAAAAATTAAAATTAAAAGGATAGTGTAAAAATAAAAGCTTAAAATCTACAGAATATCGGCACCTGATATCAGCTCTCGGCCTGAAAGGCAGCCGAAAAATCAGTATCGGCTTCAAAAAACCAATATCGGTCGACCCCTATCTCTTATATTATCCAGGGTGGATCTTCCACATAATTATTATTAATATTCAACCAAACTATTGTAGCGGGTGTCACTTTGCAGTGTTAAAGACTATTGTTATTTTGAGAAATAATCCCAGCTCCCTCCGGAGTCTCTTTAAGATATTGCAGCAACCGTTGTTTAACCATATGGAACAATGCATTGTGGAACTTATGGTACAGGGAGAAAGGGACTCCATTGCGATGGGTATTAAATAGACTATGGTACCCACAGTGCAGCTGTACTCCCAAAGTGCATTGCATCCCCGCACAGCTTTCTGGGGGAGGTTACTTAAAGCAAGGGAGGAGCTACGCTCGCTCTCTCTGGACTTCGCCTTCTAGCAAGCAGGAAGTCTGTGTGAGGCCTGCTGCCAGAGCGTCTAGGCCTGAAGCCTGGGCCTACAACCATCCTGTGGGATCACTCAGCCTAAAGAGGGATCCTCTCCCATGTTTTCAGCTCGTGCTTCCCAGAGACTGGAGTCATCCACCCACCGACATCCAGTGCGGCTGTGAGAGGAACCGGAGACTGCGAGTTGCGGACAGGCCGGTGATCGAGGCACCGACAGCGGGACGTGTTATCGGGACAAGGCCTACTTTGGTGAGAGGGCATCTGCCCGGAATTCATTGACTGTTTGTGTAAGCCTGTGACTGTTGAAGGCTCCCCATCATTAGAGTAGTGCGCCACACGCCAGGACATAGAGCATCTCGCAGTGGCCGCATGGTTTAAAAGTTTGGCGTTTGCACCGCCGGAGAGTTTTCACATTTTTGAACATTGTGGAAGTTATTTGCTTTCTTAACTCTTTGGATTACAAATGTTATATGCACCAACGTTTGCTAGTGTAGCGGGGTCCTCAATTTAGGGGTAGTGTTTGAGTGGTAGTTATGCTCAAACACCCAAATTGGTAGGACAGTATCAACCATTTTGTCTGCAGGAAGAGTATCGGTGTACTGTTCCCTGTGGCCTGCAAGTGGCGCTGCCATAGTGGGCCAGGGTTGAACCGCTGATACAGTGTTGTGCCTTGTGTGTCCCCTCTCTGCAACTATACAGTGGGAGTGGTCGGCCTGCTGTGTATGCTGGGAGAGGATATAAAAGGGGCAGATGCTGCCTGTAGGGTCCGTCGTCGGGAGTCCTACTCCTAGGGAGTGTGTGTTCCTGTCTGCGCTGGGCACCTTTGGCCCAGGGGCGGTGGTCAGTGAATCAGTCCCAGGCACCTTTAGCCCTGGGGCTGCAACTAAAGGCCTTGGGCCCAGCACCTTTGGCTGGGGCCCATCAAGGATCGAGGAATCTCAGGGTGCCGCCTTGCGAGGGGACCCACATCTTAGATGAGGAGGCCGGGGAAAGATCGTTCCGAGGGACTGGTGAGAAGTCACAGTGAAGGAAGGGGCCCGGTAACTCTCTGGAGGGATGTCTTCTCCTTACAAAGAGGCCAAGCTTTGAAAACCAAGTTCACCAGGTCTGTGGCAGAGACCAAGTTCACCAGGTCTGTGGCAGAGACCAAGTTCACCAGGTCTGTGGCAGAGACCAAGTTCACCAGGTCTGTGGCAGAGACCAAGTGCACCAGTTTGTGTAGTGATTGTGCGGTGAGCTAAAGTACCATTTTGTCTGCTAGTCCCTATCTAGGGAGACTATCCAAATGGGCTAAGTCTGCTTGAGAAGCCAAGCAGTGAAGTGTATTACGTTTGTGCCTGGACCTCTCCCACACCTTATGCTGTCCTGTTCTCTCTCCAACCTTTCCTATCAGAGACTGTCTTTTAAGAGAAATAAACTCTATGTTGGAGTTACGGCTGGTGTGGACATTGAAGCCATTGGGGGAAATAGAGACTTGTCTTTATTGAGCATGGAGACAAGGGCCATTCTCTGGAGAACCTGGCTGTGGAGACCTATTTCATAACACCACTCAACCTCTTTACACAGGGTACGGGCATATAGACCTGGGTGTGCCCTCTCTTCCTGCGAGGAGCCAAAGACAAGGAGGAGAGGGTCTTGAAGACCAAGCTAGGATGCAGCAAATCCTAAGAGGGGTTTTACGTTCTGATCCAGTTTGGCTCCACTTAAAAACTTCAGAGGGTGTTATGTCATTAAGTTACCCTGACCTCATCAGAGTGGTGAGAGATGAAGAGGCACTGCTGAACGAGCAACGAGAAACCATACAACCCAGCTCTCCTCCCTCAGCCGGGGTCATATCTGCAATGACTATGGAAAGGGACTCTGAAGTAGCTATCCTAAAGTCCCAGATGACACAGATGATGGAGATGCTGACTTCATTGATGTCCAAAGCTTCAGGAGCAAGTAAGGAAGGGGGAATTACAATGGAAGTGAACCAGACTGCATCCACTTCTCCTTCTCAACGCCCTAAGGATGAGGAGATTTGCTTTAACTGTGGAGGGATTGGACACTATAGTCGAGTGTGCCCCAGCCCGGAGAAAGCTGCAGCACCCTAGCGCAAGCCGGCGTTAAACTTTAGAGGGCCCCGGTGAAGGAGTCAACCGGGTGCCCATCAGTCTCAGCCAACTCCAGAAAGTTCAATAACACAGAAAGGGAACAGAGGGAAAATAATTCCTCATCAAACACCCCTGTTGTCACCTCTGAGCGACATAATACCTCCCACTTCATGTCTTACAATGTTCAACGGCAGGAGATCAGTGCATACCAGGCCCAACAAGGGTTGAGATCCAGGAAAAGGCTCAAGAAGAAAGAGAGAGGAAAAAAAGTACAGGTTACAGAGTTAGGCAAGAAGGCTTCTCCAAGGAAACTTTTAAGATGTGTGCATGCATGGCTAATACTGTTTTTATTCTAGATAACCTTAGTGTATGGACTTGTACAAGATATTCTGCAATCGTAATCCTATTTACTTCTAGCTGTATTGTTGTTTATATGTAACAATAGTGTAATGCAAGAATCTGAATGATTGAACCAGCACATTTCCATACCTCCCAACTTTTTGATACGGGAACGAGGGACAACTATTGGTAAAGTATGTATGCATAGGACACACCCCCTTAAAGAGAATTATACAAAAAAATAAAAAAATGATTAGTTTTTAGTGTTTTTTTTTTTTTTACCACTACTATTCCTTTATACTGGCTTTTGAAATTTACAAGTGCAGCCATTTTGAAATTGGATGAAAGGATTAGCACTGGGAAACACTTTTTGAAAGATAAAAAGTGAATTCACTATATTGTCAAAAGTATTGGGGCGCCTGCCTTTACACGCACATGAACTTTAATGGCATCCCAGTCCGTAGGGTTCAATATTAGGTTGGCCCACCCTTTGCAGTTATAATGGCTTCAACTCTTCTGGGAAGGCTGTCCACAAGGTTTAGGAGTGTGTCTATGGGAATGTTTGGTCATTCTTCCAGAAGCGCATTTGTGAGGTCAGGCACTGATGTTGGACGAGAAGGCCTGGCTCGCAGTCTCCACTCTAATTAATCCCAAAGGTGTTCTATTGGGTTGAGGTCAGGACTCTGTGCAGGCCAGTCAAGTTCCTCCACCCCAAACTCGCTCATCCATGTCTTTATGGATCTTGCTTTGTGCACTGGTCCAAATCATTTGGTGGAGGGGGGATTATGGTGTGGGGTTGTTTTTCAGGGGTTGGGCATGGCCCCTTAGTTCCAGTGAAGGGAACTTTAAGGCATCAGCATGCCAAGACATTTTGGACAATTTCTCAACCTTGTGAGAACAGACTGCGCACCAGTGCACAAAGCAAGGTCCATAAAGACATGGATGAGTGAGTTTGGGGTGGAGGAACTTGACTGGTCCTGATCTCAACCCGATAGAACACCTGTCAGCAGGCAAGTGATGGATTTTCTTTCCCTGCTCACTCAGCAGGAGTGATTCCCCCATCCACATCAAGTGTGTGGATGGGGGAATTGGGTAATTTTTTTCTTTCAACCTGCTGGTTGCATGAAAACAAATAAAGCATGTATGGGCTGCCTTAGTTAACCACTAGCCGACTGGCTCACGTAGATATATTGCGGCAGGTCGGCTCTCCTGCGCGAATCGCCGTAACTGTAGGGCGGCTCGCACAGGCGCAGTAGCTGGCGGGCGCCACTGCGCTCTCGATGCACGCTGTGCGAGTGTGTCCATGGGTCGGGTGGACTCTATGTCTGCCGGCGACCGGCAATCACCTAGTACAGAGGCAGAACGGGGATCTGCCTTTATAAACAAGGCGAATCCCCGTTCTGACAGGGGATATGTCAGAGGTCTACTTTTCCCAGTAATCGGGAACAGTGATCTCTGTCATATCCTAGTAAGTCCTTCCCCCCTACAGTTAGAACTTGCTGAGGGAACACATATAACCCCTTGATCGCCCCCTAGTGTTAACCTCTTCCCTGCCAGTGTAATTTTTACATTGATCAGTGCATTTTTATAGCACTGATCAATGTAATAATGTCACTGGTCCCCAAAAAGTGTCATTTGGGGTCAGATTTGTCTGCCGCAATGTCGCAGCCCCGCTAAAAATCGCAGATCGCACACATAGGAAAGGTTGGTAGATGAGGCTCTTCCATTGTATACAATGACCTACTCAAACAGAGGATGCCCCTGGAAGTATGAAAAGGTAAAGGCCCCCTGGACCCTGACTTGAGTACCCCCCCCCTTCACGCATACATATAGGCCGCCCGGTCTGCAGGGCAGTTCAGAGGTTATACCCTCATCTCCTAGTCCCCCCCTAACCCCCTGTTGCAGTGGAGTTCCCTGTTGATTGACAACATTTGGGCAGGTGGTGGTGATCTCCCACAAGTGTGGTGACCTGTAAGTGCTAGCACTATAGGACACCTTGCCGTCATAATGTCAAGAAGGAGTCACAGTTGATCCTTGATGTTTAGTTTCTTCAACCATTTCATGCTCTGCTTTGTACATTGTTTTTCATCTCTAATTTCTTTGCTTCTACAATGCATTGTATTGGCGAATATGACGATTTTCTATTATACTGTAACGTAACATTTTTTTCAAATAAAGCACCTCTTGATTATAAAAAAAAATAAAAAAATCGCAGATCACCACCATTACTAGTAAAAACAATAAAAGTAAATAAAAGTCCCTAAATCTATCCCATAGTTTGTAGACGTGATAAAACCAAACAATTAACACCTATTGCAGTTTTTTTTTACCAAAAACATGTAGTAGAATATATATTGGTTTAAACTGATGAATAAATGTTATTGTTTTTTTGGATCTGTATTATAGCAAAAATAGGATTTTTTACTCACCGTAAAATCCTTTTCTCTGAGTCCATGGACCGACACAGCTTCTCTATTGACAAAGTGGGTATTATCCGTTAATTAGGAGTGACTAGGCAGAAAAACTTGTAAAAAGTGTTGCATCACACCTTCTACAGTCCCGCCCAGGGGGCGGACCCCCCGGGTATATCCTCTCAGTCTGCATATCGCAGATCAGTGCGTCAAAAAGCAGTACAAACTTAAAAGGAGGGGTGGGTGCTGTGTCGGTCCATGGACTCAGAGAAAAGGATTTTACGGTGAGTAAAAAATCCTATTTACTCTTTCGTCCATGGACCGACACAGCTTCTCTATTGACAAAGTGGGACGTCCCAAAGCAGTGTCAGAGAAAAAACGAGGGGTGGTAACAGCATAAAATAAACTTCACCCCAAAACACAAAACAGCACTCCTCCAACGGAGGAGCTGCAACTCTAAACAGCCGCTTGTAAAACCTTGCGGCCGAAAAGAGGCATCCGAAGATGCACCTACATCAACTTTGTAGAATTTTGTGAAAGTGTGAGCGGACGACCAAGTCGCCGCTTTACATAATTGGGAAACAGACGCTTGATGTCGGAAAGCCCAAGAGGCACCTCTTGCCCTGGTCGAATGCGCCGTGACCGGAAAGGGGGGCGCTTGACCATTTAAGGCGTAAGCCTGGGATTACTATCTGTCGGATCCACCTAGAGATGGTGGCCGACGAGACTGCTTGGCCCTTCTTGGGACCAGCCACCGAAACAAACAGTGAGTCTGACTTCCGGAACAGGGAAGTAGCAGATAGGTATACTCTCAAAGCTCGGACAACGTCCAAGGAATGCAACGCCGACTCCTTAGGATTCGACGGCTGAGGACACAAGGATGAGAGTACAATGTCTTCATTGAGATGAAAAGCCGAAACGACTTTTGAAAGGAAGGCTGCGGCCGCAGCACCACCTTATCCTTGTGGAAAACCAAATAGGGAGCCTTGCAGGACAAGGCTGCCAGCTCAGAGACTCGTCTAACTGACGTAACAGCCACCAAAAGGACCACCTTCTGAGAAAGTGCCAACAGGGGAATCTCTCTAATATTCTCAAACGGTGCCTTCTGCACCGAGAGGACCAGGTTCAAGTCCCACTAAGGTAGCGGGGGACGGACCGGAGGGGCCATATGTTGAACCCCCTGCACAAATGTACTCACGAGAGAGTGAGCCGCCAGGGGTCACTGAAAAAAGACAGCCAGGGCAGATATCTGTCCCTTAATCGTACTTAAGGCAAGCCTTTGGTCCACCCCATGCTGTAAAAACAGCAGGATTCTGGAGTATGGGACCTTGCGATAGCAGGTCCTTCCGTAGTGGTAGGCGCCAGGGGATGTCTGCTACCAGACGTACTAGATCGGCGTACCAAGGACGCTGAGGCCAATCTGGAGCGATTAGGATCATTGGAATTCCCTCTGCCTCCACTCTGCAGAGCAGAAGAGGAAGAAGCCTTAAGGGAGGGAAGGCATAGATTAGCCGATACTGACCCCACGATGCTACCAACGCGTCCGTTGCGTCTGCCCATGGGTCTCTTGACCGGGCCACAAACCTCAATACCTTCCGATTGAGTCGGGAAGCCAGAAGATCTACATCTGGTGTGCCCCATCTTTGGCAGAGGAGTTGGAACACCTCCGGGTGTAAGGACCATTCTCCCTGGTCCAGCATCTGGCGGCTCAGGTAGTCCGCCTGCCAGTTTTCCACACCCGGAATGTACACGGCCGACAGTGCCGGTACGCTCTTCTCTGCCCACTTCAGGATGCGAGCAACCTCCGATGCTGCAGCTGAGCTTCTTGTTCCTCCTTGATGATTGACATATGCCACCGCTGTGGCGTTGTCTGACTGGATCCTGACTGGACGCCCTTGCAGCCTCTGAGACCATTTGAAGAGGCACAGCCTGATCGCCCGGATTTCCAAGACATTGATCGGCAGGATGGCTTCCTCTGGGGTCCAGCGACCTTGCGCCGACTGAACACCCCAGACTCCCCCCCAACCTGTAAGGCTGGCGTCCATCGTGATCACTATCCAGTAAACCGGAAGAAATGACTTCCCGGCCATTAGAGCCGGTGCTGTCAGCCACCATACCAGGGATCTCCTGACTAGGTGGCTCACTCGGATTTGATAATCCAGAGATGAAGGGCATCTGTTCCATCTGGACAGAACTTCCTTCTGTAACACTCGAGTGTGGTATTGAGCATATGGGACCGCCTCGAAGGAGGCTACCTTGAGGCCCAACACTCGCATGCCAAAACGGAGTGACGACCAATTCCTGGAAGTCAGCTGCCGTACTGCAGCCCCGAAGGGTCTGCAACTTCTCCACAGGGAGGAATACCTTTGCCTCTGAGGAATCCAGAATCAACCCCAGGTACACTAGGCGTTGAGTGGGCACCATACTGACCTTTGCGTGTTTAGTATCTAACCACAGTCTCGAAGAGTCTGACAGGTAATGGACACGCTTACCTCTAAATTCTGAGCTTGAAGGCGCCTTCAGTAGAAGGTCGTCCAAGTAGCCCATGATAGCGATACCCCGCTGTCTTAGAAGTGCCAGAATCTGAGCGAGCACCTTGGTGAACGTCCTGGGTGCTGAGGCAAGGCCAAACGGGAGGGCCACAAACTGGTAGTGGTTCTTCCCGACAGCAAATCACAGAGGCTTCTGGTGTCTGGAGTATATGGGGACATGCAGGTATGCGTCCTTGATGTCCAAGGAGGCCAGAAAGTCCCCCAGATGGAGAGCCGTGACTACAGATCGAACCGACTCCATCCGAAATCTTTGTACCATCACAAAGCAATTGAGGGCTCTGAGATCCAAGATTGGATGAACCCCATCCTTCTTCGGCACAATGAACAGATTTGAGTAAAAACCCTGACCCCGTTCCTGTTCTGGAACAACTACCTCGCGTTCCAGTAGACCCTGGACCGCCCCATACAGGGCCTCCCGACGGGTCGGTAGTAGCTGGAGATTGGAGGTGATGAATCTGTCCGATGGACAAGAGAGAAATTCTATCTTGTAGCCTGAGGAGATTACTTCGCAAACCCACCTGTCGGAGACTAGAGCTGTCCACTGAGTCGCGAATTTGCGAAGACGTCCCCCCCACCCGAGAGCTGGGTGGGGGCGGACCTTCATGCGGACACAGATTAGTCCGCAGGCTTGTTGGGTCTGCGGGACCAAGGACGCTTTTGTCCTTGGGCAGGCGCCTTATCGGTCTGGGGTCTTTTCCCTGTCGCCCTAAGGGGACGAAAAAAACGCTTGCGTGCAGTAAAGGAGGGCCCTTGCCCTTGGCGTGGCCCCTACCCTTGCTAGTCTGAGGAAGCAAAGTGCTTTTACCTCCTGTGGCATCCTTGATGATGTCATCCATAGAGGCCCCAAAAAGTCTGTCGCCCTTAAAAGGCAGATCCAACAGGGCTTTCTTGGAGGTCTGGTCCGCAGACCAGCCCTTTAGCCAGATCAGGCGGCGTATTGCTACTGCATAAACCAAAGCTTTAGACAGCAGGGGAATAGTATCCATGTCTGACTCGCAGACAAACCTAGGGCCCTGGACCAACTGGTCGGCCAATGTTATCTCATCAGGAGGAGCATCTCGCTCCTTAACCCCTGGAGTAGCAATCTTGCCCATTCAGTAAGTGTCTAAGACACTAGGGCCCCCGCCAATGCGGGGCGTACTGCCGAGCCTACCACTGAGTATAGGTAGCAAGCGAGTGCTTCAGCCTTCTTATCCACAGGGTCCTTGAAAACAGGAGCCCCTTCTACAGGAATTGTGGTGGCTCTATTAAGTCTGGACACCGGAGGGTCCACTATAGGGGGAGAGGTCCATCTCTTCAGAAAACTCTCCCCTCAAAGGGGTACCGTACCGCAAACCTCTTTGGGGCTGTAAAGACCCTCAGTGGGTTCTCCCATTCCTTGTATAAGAGTTTATCAAAAGACACACAAGGGAACACCTTAGCAGTGCGGGCAGGTCTATGAAACCCAAGTGGACCGGAGTCTCTGCTGCTTCTGCAGTATTTTCCAACTTTAGCGTATCCCGCACTGCAGTAATAAGGTCAGATACCAAGCCGTCTCGCGTACTGACCTGGACTTGGAGTCATCCTCACTGTCCGGTCACGGTCTGCAGTCTCTGATGCGTCAGAATCTGGGCCCGGAGCCGTAGCTGGACCTGGTTCTGCATCAGAATTATCCCCAGAAGCTTGCAGGGGCACCAGCTGCTAAATCTGGTGTTTCAGGGGAGAAGACATCTGGCTCAGATGCCATGCTGACCACACACTGACACTCACAGGGCTCCAGGCAAGATATCAATAGGCCACCCTCCTGCGCTGCAGAGATGCTGGGTTACCCAGAGGACTCACCACCCTGGACCGGTACTGCTATGCTGCCGTGTGCTGCGCCTGTGATGCTGTCCCACTGCTTCTGTGTCAGTCTGCTTCTTTTATCAGCACTTCCTGTGTGAATTTTCGCGCCAGTGTAATGCACCCTAGAGGCCGGAGGCTCTCGCAAAATGGTTGCCAAAACGTCTGCATGGAAGATAATGTGGGCTCTAAGAAAATGGCCGCCGACCGAAGATAGAGGCCAAGCAGCCGTAGCCCACAAAAAGATGGCCGCCGAACGGCAATATATACATACAGGGTGGACAAACATGGCCGCCGATCAGCTGATAGGGGCCAGTGGGTGTGGCCGAACCACATGAAGATGGCCACCGGGCAGTCACAAGAGGCCGAACTCGGAATGGACCACCTCAAAATGGCCGCCGACAGCATGGAGGAGGAAGCACGCACACACACACACACACACAGGTAAGCAGAAATGACATTTCTTTTAAATGTTAGTTACAGCCAGCCCCGCTCCAGTGGAACCCCTTAGGTGACCCCCAGCACCCAGCAACCTTTAGCTAGAAGCCCAGGGAGGAGGGAAAGGCAGGGAGAGAGGGGAGAAAGGGGCCACAACCACTTACTTGATCTCTCCAGGAATGTCCAGCTAAATCACCCAGCCGAGGCAGGGGAGTTTTACTTACCTATCCTGCATGTATTATGCTGGAAGACATTCCAAGCAGATCATCGTCCGCGCACGGAAGGTGACTGTTGGCCAGGCAGGGCCGGCCCTACCATGGGACCCGATGGTACCTTGGTCCCAGGCGGCACTTTAAAGGGGGCGGCAAATTGCCGCCCGCCTGCCAGCTAGCCCATTCCGCTGCTTATCTGATTACGAGCAGGGCCAGTGTTCTGCCGAGAAAGGTCCCGGCATTTTTTAAATTCATGCCTTATGTGGCTGTGAAGACATCCCGGACGCCAGACGGACCACTCTATCCCCAGCCTGCAGTGCCGCCCTACCAGCTGCAGTGAAAAGTTAGGGGGAGAGAGCCGGGATGAGGAGCAGCTGGCCGGAAATGCTGCATGATCAGTGGAACCGGCTGGGGTAGATGATATGGAAGCCCTGCATCATGTAACTACGGGCTTGCCGCGATATTCCGCCCCCCCTCCCCTCCTCCTGGGCACTCTGGGATCTGTTGCGGGAGGACAGGCAGGCAGCAAGCCACCACCTTCACTGGCTCAGGTATAGTGGAAGCTCAGTGCTGCAGCCTGCACCCATTCACAAGAAACAAAAAATGTACTCTGCTGTCAGTTTATAGTGCATTGCACTATGTACAGAGGGGGAACTGATATGTGTGTGGGGGGGAGGGGGAACAGATATGTGGGGGAGCAGATGTTCGGTTGGGGTACAGATATGTGTGTGGGGAGGGACAGATGTGCAGGGGCTACAGATATGTGTGGGGGGGCAGGTGTGCAGGGGGGTACAGAGGGGGAACAGATATGTGGGGGGGGCAGGTGTGCAGGGGGTACAGATATGTGTGTGGGGGGGTGGGACAGGTGTGCAGGGGGTACACATGTGTGTGTGTGTGTGGGGGGTGCAGTGGGGTACAGAGGGGGAACAGATATGTGTGTGTGGGGGGGGGCAGGTGTGCAGGGGGTACAGATATGTGTATGTGTGGGGGGGGGGGACATGACAGGTGTGCAGAGGGTACAAATATGTGTGTGTGGGGGGAAAGGTGTGCAGGGGGTACAGATATGTGTGTGTGTGTGGGGGGGGGGGGACAGGTGTGCAGGGGGTACAGATATGTGTGGGGGGGGTGGGACAGGTGTGCAGGGGGTACACATGTGTGTGTGGGGGGTGCAGTGGGGTACAGAGGGGGAACAGATATGTGTGTGTGGGGGGGGCAGGTGTGCAGGGGGTACAGATATGTGTATGTGTGGGGGGGGGACATGACAGGTGTGCAGAGGGTACAAATATGTGTGTGTGGGGGGAAAGGTGTGCAGGGGGTACAGATATGTGTGTGTGTGTGGGGGGGGGGGGTGTGCAGGGGGTACAGATATGTGTGTGTGTGTGGGGGGGGCAGGTGTGCAGGGGGGTACAGAGGGGGAACAGATATGTGTGTGTGGGGGGGGGGGCGCAGGGGGTACAGATGTGTGTGGGGGGGGGGCAGGTGTGCAGGGGGGTACAGAGGGGGAACAGATATGTGTGTGTGTGGGGAGGGGGGGAAACGGATGTTCAGGGGGGTACAGAGGGGGAACAGATATGTGTGTGTGTGTGTGTGGGGGGGGGGGGGGACAGGTGTGCAGGGGGGTACAGAGAGGAACTGATGTGTGTGGGGGAGTTTGAGGAGAACAGAGGTGCAGAGGGGAACAGGCATTCAGGGTGATACAGTGATGGGGTGATCTGAGGTGGGAAGGTGAAAGAATTGTGGTGATCTGAGACCTGAAAATACAGGAATTGGGGCGATTTGAGGTGTGAAGGTTCAAGTCCACCTTTGTAAAAAAATAAAATAAATGCAGATCTTTTTGCAGGTACAAAAATGTGCATTTATTATTATTTTTAGTAACAACCTGTAAAGCATCGTACAGACAGGCAGTTACACAGTTAGCCTCTCTGTATACTGCCCTAGCCTGTGGACCACGGCTGGCGTGAGGAAGCGAGCCAGTGCCATACACTATTTGTCTTTGGGCCGGGTCCAGAGGAATAGGTGCAAACCTGTGGACCACAGCTGCACTTCAATAAAAAAAAATTGCGATACGGCACTGCATCGATTTAACTGACAATTGCGCGGTCATGTGACGTTGTACCCAAACAAAATTTACGTCCTTTTTTCCCCACAAATAGAACTTTCTGTTGGTGGTATTTTTTCATCAGTTTAGGCCAATATGTATTCTTCTACATATGTTTGGTAAAAAAAAAAAACACAATAAGTGTATATTGATTCGTTTGCGCAAAAGTTATAGCGTCTACAAAATAGGGGATAGATTTTATGGTATTTTTTTTTTTTTTTTTTTTACTAGTAATGGCAGTGATCTGCAATTTTCAGCGAGACTGTGACATTGCGGTGGACAGATTGGACACTTTTGACACATTTTTGGGCCCAGTGACATTTATACAGCAATCTGTGCTATAATACTACTGTGTAAATGTCACTGGCAGGGAAGGGGTTAAATGTGTTCCCTGGGAAGTGTTTCTAACTGGGGGATGGGACTCACTGAAGGAGGAGAGAGATCTCTGTTCCTAATTACTAGGAACAACAGATCTGTCTCTCCTCCCCTGTCAGAATGGGGATCTGTCTGTTTAAATTGACAGATCCCCATTCTGGCTCTCTGTGGAGTGATCGTGGGTCCTTTTATTCTCCTATATACATGTATAGAGCCATGACAGGTCCTCTTAATTGATCATGATATAAAATTATGAATGTGGGGGCCTTTTGGTGGGCGTGATTTTTTATTTTTTTTGGGGGGGGGGGGGCAGCATTTCATTCTTGGTACCAGGCAGCACAATGTCTTGGACCAGCACTGTGGCCAGGCATGCTGTGATTGGACCCAAAAAGGGACGATCACATGTATGCCCTGGAGCGTGACGCTCACCGGACAGGCTGCTGCGACTCGGCCGTAAGGTCAGCCGAAGCTGAGCGGTCCGATGCAAGCCTTGGAGCGTAAGCTCACCGGCCAGGCTGCTGCAACTCGGCCGTAAGGTCAGCCGAAGCTGAGCGGTCCGATGCAGGCCCTGGAGTGTAGGCTCACCGGCCACCCGTGGAGCGACGGGCATGTCGTGGAAAACCCAGCGCGTAGCTAGGGTCGGCACACGCTCGATGGCCGAAACTGGGGAGACTACAAGGATCGAGGATCCAGCCTTTCACCCAGTCGGCAGTTGATCGAAGATCGCAGGAAACAACAAATGTAGCAACAAAAAATATATATATCTTTTTTCCCCGGACCAATGGGCCCGAAGGGAGCCATGTCCTACTCCTTGCTAGACAGAAAAAAACTGATCTGCGATATGCAGACTGAGAGGATATACCCGGGGGGTCCGCCCCCTGGGCAGGACTGTAGAAGGTGTGATGCAACACTTTTTACAAGTTTTTCTGCCTAGTCACTCCTAATTAACGGATAATACCCACTTTGTCAATAGAGAAGCTGTGTCGGTCCATGGACGAAAGAGTAAAGTATGTTTTTTTTTTTTTCAAAATTGTCACTCTGAGTTTGTTTACAGCGCAAAAAAACAAACCGCAGAGGTGATCAAATACCATCAAAAGAAAGCCCTGTTTGGGTACAATGTCGCACAACCGCGCAATTGTCAGTTAAAATGATGAAGTGCCGTATCGCAAAAAATGGCCTGGTCAGGAAGGGGGCAAATCCTTCCGGGGCTGAAGTGGTTAACCCAAATTTACCCTAATTAACTCATTCCTCCAGACTTTGCCGTGCTTTGTACCAGAAACTTAGTGCAGCAGAGTGTCTCAAGGGGACCCTGGAAAAGTCCTATTCAGGTCGTTTACACGTCTTTCAGGCTCCTCTTGTACACTTTTGGAGACCTCCGATTCTCTATCCATTTTGGGTTTTGCACCTCTCCCTTTTGGCCAATTAGGATCACCTGAAACTCAGAGTCAGTGCTCGAGAGCCTGGGGAACAGAGTCTGTGTGAGCTGAAGGTTGGTGAAAAGCAAACAAACTCTGTATGTGGAGACTGACAAGCATTAGACTTGCTCAGCCTGCTAGTTAGGACTTTTATTTGTGTAGTCAGTGCCGGTGATGTAAAAAATTCCTCGACCTATGCAGGGTCTCGACCGCGTCACTTCCGGTGCAGCTACGTCAAAAACACAGCTGATGGCGGCCTCGACTGCGCATGCGCGGCTTCACCGCCCCTATACCGCGCATGCGCAGACGCCCATTTCGGTCCATGAAAATTCTGGACTCGAGCGGGCGGGCGGAGGCGTTGCGAATTGCTTAACATCGTCGCCAGCACCGCCTCCAGACCCGCCCCCAACACGCCCCTAGCTTGTTTATCATTGGGGCCGAGGTCGAAAGAAAATATAGAGCTGCACCGCCTCCAGCCCCGCCCCCGCCCCTAGCCTGCTCTACTGAAGGGGGCGGGCCCCCGTGCATAGCACTGAGTCCAAGCACAGTACTGTGCATTGTTCTGCCATCAAATATGCTGCCTCACTGCACCCAGCAAACGCAACCACTGCACCCAGCAAACGCAACCACTGTGCCCGTCATACGCAGCCACTGCACCCAGCAAACGCAACCACTGTGCCCGTCATACGCAAACACTGCACCCAGCAAACGCAACCACTGTGCCCGTCATACGCAGCCACTGCACCCAGCAAACGCAACCACTGTGCCCGTCATACGCAGCCACTGCACCCAGCAAATGCAACCACTGTGCCCAGCAAACGCAACCACTGTGCCCGTCATACGCAGCCACTGCACCCAGCAAACGCAACCACTGTGCCCGTCATACGCAGCCACTGCACCCAGCAAACGCAACCACTGTGCCCGTCATACGCAAACACTGCACCCAGCAAACGCAACCACTGTGCCCGTCATACGCAAACACTGCACCCAGCAAACGCAACCACTGTGCCCAGCAAACGCAACCACTGCACCCAGCAAACGCAACCACTGTGCCCGTCATACGCAGCCACTGCACCCAGCAAACGCAAACACTGTGCCCGTCATACGCAGCCACTGCACCCAGCAAACGCAAACACTGTGCCCGTCATACGCAGCCACTGTGCCCAGCAAACGCAACCACTGTGCCCGTCATACGCAACCACTGTGCCCGTCATACGCAACCACTGTGCCCAGCAAACGCAACCACTGTGCCCAGCAAACGCAACCACTGCACCCAGCAAACGCAACCACTGTGCCCGTCATACGCAGCCACTGCACCCAGCAAACGCAACCACTGTGCCCGTCATACGCAAACACTGCACCCAGCAAACGCAACCACTGTGCCCGTCATACGCAGCCACTGCACCCAGCAAACGCAACCACTGTGCCCGTCATACGCAGCCACTGCACCCAGCAAACGCAACCACTGTGCCCGTCATACGCAGCCACTGCACCCAGCAAACGCAACCACTGTGCCCGTCATACGCAACCACTGCACCCAGCAAACGCAACCACTGTGCCCAGCAAACGCAGCCACTGCACCCATCAAACCCAGCCACTGTGCCCATCAAACGCACCCACTATTGACGCCACCGTGCCATCAAACGCAGCTACTGTACCCATCAATTGCTGTCAGTGTGCCCCATCAATTGCCGCTACTGTGCCCCATCAAATGCTGCCAGTGTGCCCATCAATTACCACTAATGTGCCCCATCAAATGCTGCCCGGCACTTACCTGTCTCGCAGCTGGTCAGCGGCGGTGTCCTGCACGTCCTCTTCCGTCCTCTCTCAGGCATCCAATCACAGCGCCTGACGTTTCAGCCAATCAGGGGACCGGTAACAGACTCGAGCACCTGATTGGCTAAGAGGCGGATTAGTGTTAGGAAAGCGAATTCCTTTGCTTTGCTAACACAACGCTGAGTGAACAGAGAACGCCCAGCATGGCGCCCGCTGTTCACCTTTTTGGGCGCCTATTAGAGCCTATGGCTCTAATCAGGTGCTTCCAAAAAACACCCCCGCCGATGTAATTCAGGTGCCCGGCGCCCGAAAAGGGGCCGGACACCTGAATAGGGGTTGTCAGCAGTGACCATAGATAGATTCATGCAATGCATGATTCTATCTATGGTGATAGAGTGGTGCCAGGAGAGAGGGGGCGGCACCCATGCTCCCCTTATGGAAGCACCGCCACTGCGTACTCTTTGATCCTTTGAAAAGTGTGATGTTAAGCCGTAGCTGTGCTCCTTCGGGATATGCTGCTCGCGCATTCGTGCTGCTGGAGGGAGCCCAGACCACCATAGACGAGGGACCTGCAAACTTGGTCATGGTGAGTGAGATCATCCCATATCCCACTCCATCTTGCCTGAGGACAGGGACCCCCCCCCCCCCGAGGACAGGGACCCCCTCTGAGGACAGGGACCCTCTCCCCCCTCTGAGAACAGGGACCCCGACCCCCCCCGGACATGAAACCCTTCTCCCCCCTGAGAACAGGGA
Organism: Rana muscosa; assembly: GCA_029206835.1. NCBI lineage: Eukaryota > Metazoa > Chordata > Amphibia > Anura > Ranidae > Rana > Rana muscosa. The sequence goes on from CM055117.1 coordinate 301,358,934, forward strand.
CTCCCTTCTCTCCTGGGGACAGGGACTACCTTCTCTCCTGGGGACAGGGACCCCCATCTTCCCTGGGGATCGGGACCCCATCCCCCCCCCCTAAGAACAGGGACCTGATCACCCTGTGTGTGCCAACCTCACTGCCCTGCCTGCCATGTGTCCTGTGTGAGGGCCCTCCTGTGACAGCTCTTATCAGAACTTCATCCCACTTTGTGATCCCCCTACATGACTGATCCCTCTGTGTGCACCCCTTACACGGGGAACCCCTCTGTTTGCTACCCCTACATGTCTGCATACTCTGACCACAACCTGTACCATTTCCACATCCTCTGACTGCCTCCTATATCCTGTACACATGTTCTAACCACCTCCTGTATCCTGTCCGCAGCCTCTAACCATCTCTTGTATCCTGTCTGCAATCTCTGACTATCTCTTGTCTTTTATTGTGTCTGCAGTCTCTTAGGGAGAGTCTGGAGAGGAATCAAGAGTGAGAGCATCGCGGGGATTGGGATTACGGGAGGAGTCAGACATGTATGGACTGTGGAGAACAGACTATAGAATAAAACCAGAGCCACCAACCAGGAGCCATCTAACTGAGACCTGCACGCTGCACCGTAGAGGAGGTCAGTGACAGCGCCATCAGGTCAGTCTGAGGGGGGGGGGTCACTGCTGTAAGGGGGGAGTGAATGCAATTATGTAAGGGGGCACTGATATAAAGGTTTTCCCTTATATCAGTAACACCCCCCCCCTTACCTTAGTGTATTCACTCTGCGGAAGGTGGTCTCTGGTCACCAGAGTCCCCCCCCCCACATCACATTTCCCGGCATTCCCCTTTACATCAGAGTCGGCAGGCTTCCCCCTTACAGTGCAAGGGAACTGCTGCAGAGCATAATCTAAGGCGGAACTCTGATGTAAGGGGTGCTCTGTTCACCAGAGACCACCTTATATCAGAGTCCACTGCATTCCTATTTACATCAGAGTTCCCACTTACATCAGGGTCTGCAGCATTGCCCTTTACATCAGTGTTCCCCTTTACATCAGGGTTCGCAGAGTTCCCCCTGTAAGATTAGAAGGGATGGAGGCTCAGAGACATGTCCAGAGTACACAGAGGATACATGGGATAGATTAGAAGGGATGGAGGCCCAGAGACATGTCCAGAGAACACAGAGGATACATGGGATAGATTAGAAGGGATGGAGGCCTCCTCTGTTTTCCCTGGACATCCATCCCTTCTAATCTATCCCATGTATTCTCCGTGTTCTCTGGACATGTCTCCGGGCCTCCATCCTTTCTAATCTATCCCATGTATCCTCTGTGTACTCTGGACATGTCTCCGGGCCTCCATCCCTTCTAATCTATCCCATGTATCCTCTGTGTTCTCTGGACATGTCTCCGGGCCTCCATCCTTTCTAATCTATCCCATGTATCCTCTGTGTACTCTGGACATGTCTCCGGGCCTCCATCCTTTCTAATCTATCCCATGTATCCTCTGTGTACTCTGGACATGTCTCCGGGCCTCCATCCTTTCTAATCTATCCCATGTATCCTCTGTGTACTCTGGACATGTCTCCGGGCCTCCATCCCTTCTAATCTATCCCATGTATCCTCTGTGTACTCTGGACATGTCTCCGGGCCTCCATCCCTTCTAATCTATCCCATGTATCCTCTGTGTACTCTGGACATGTCTCTGGGCCTCCATCCCTTCTAATCTATCCCATGTATCCTCTGTGAACTCTGGACATGTCTCCGGGCCTCCATCCCTTCTAATCTTACAGGGGGAACTCTGCGAACCCTGATGTAAAGGGGAACACTGATGTAAAGGGCAATGCTGCAGACCCTGATGTAAGTGGGAACTCTGATGTAAATGGGAATGCAGTGGACTCTGATATAAGGTGGTCTCTGGTGACCAGAGCACCCCTTACATCAGAGTTTTTCCTTAGATTATGCTCTGCAGCATTTTCCTTTACATCTGAGTTCCCTTGCACTGTAAGGGGGAATCCTGCCGACTCTGATGTAAAGGCGAATGACGGAAAATGTGATGTGGGGGGGAGGGGGACTCTGGTGACCAGAGACCACCTTCCGCAGAGTGAATACACTAAGGTAAAGGGGGGGGGGGGTGTTACTGATATAAGGGAAAACCTTTATATCAGTGCCCCCTTACATAATTGCATTCACTCCCCCCTTACATCAGTGCCCCCCCCCCCTCAGACTGACCTGATGGCGCTGTCACTGACCTCCTCTCCGGTGCAGCGTGCAGGTCTCAGTTAGATGGCTCCTGGTTGGTGGCTCTGGTTTTATTCTATAGTCTGTTCTCCACAGTCCATACACGTCTGACTCCTCCCGTAATCCCAATCCCGGCGACGCTCTCACTCTTGATTCCTCTCCAGACTCTCCCTAAGAGACTGCAGACACAATAAAAGACAAGAGATAGTCAGAGATTGCAGACAGGTTAGAGGCTGCGGACAGGATACAGGAGGTGGTTAGAGTAAGGTGACCAGATTTTTAAAATGAAATACGGGGACATTTTTTTTTTTTTACTAGTAATGGCGGCAATCAGCGACTCTCTGCCCATCGCCGCCCGCCTCACAGCCTCACAGCCTGTCAAGTCTTACTCTTCGGGCCCCGGCTACTACTGGGTGGGGAGCGGAGGAAGATCACTCCACCAGGGTAGGCAAGGAGATAAACAGGCAGGCGGCTGACCGGGACTTGAGCCAAGGCAGAAGAACATGCGAGCGAAGCTGAATGGGCATGCACCCGAAACTGAAGAAATATTCCCTCCTCTCCGACCAACACATGATCATCAGAAAGGGGCACAGATAATGGAAAGAAATAGACCCCCCTAAGGTAGTAGGAGCGGCGGAGCAGGGGGGTGTAATTCAGATTATTTATTTTTTAATTCTGCACTGACTGTCTTTGAAATTGAACCAGCACCTGTTCAAATTCAATCCGGGGACAAAACCGGGGACAGACTTGGTCCGGGGACAGTGTCCTCAATCCGGGGACTGTCCCCGGAAACCGGGGATGTCTGGTCACCCTAGGTTAGAGGCTGCAGTCAATAGGTGGTCAGAACATGTGCACAGGATAGAGGAGGTGGTCAGAGGATGGCGGACAGGATACAGGAGGCAGTCAGAGGATGTGGAAATGTTACAGGTGGTGGTCAGAGTATGCAGACATTTAGGGGTAGCAAACAAAGGGGTTCCCCATGTAAGGGGTGCACACAGAGGGGTCAGTCATGTAGGGGGATTACACAGTGGGATGAAGTCCTGATAAGAGCTGTCACAGAAGGGCCCTCACACAGGACACATGGCAGGCAGGGCAGTGAGTTTGGCACACACAGGGTGATCAGGTTCCTGTTCTTAGGGGAGGTGGGGTCCTGATCCCTAGGAAAGATGGGGTCCCTAGGTGAGATGAAGTCCCCGTTGCCAGGGGAGATGGAGTTCCTGCCCTCAGGTGAGATGGAGTTCCTGCCCCCAGGTGAGATAGGATCCCTGCCCCAGAGTGAGAAGGGGGTCCCTGTCCCCAGGGGACAAGTAGGTCCCTGTCCCCAGGAGAGGAGGAGTTCCTGTTCCCAGGTGAGTGGCCCAGAGGGTCCCTGTTTCCAGGGGAGAAGGGGTCCCTGTCCCCAGGAGAGGAGGAGTTCCTGTTCCCAGGTGAGTGGCCCAGAGGGTCCCTGTTTCCAGGGGAGAAGGGGTCCCTGTCCCCAGGAGAGAAGGGGTCTCTGTCTTGGGGGGGGGGTCCCTGTCCCCAGGAGAGAGGGGAGTCCCTGTCCCCAGGAGAGAAGGGAGTCCCTGTCCCCAGAGGAGAAGGGAGTCCCTGTCCCCAGAGGAGAAGGGAGTCCCTGTCCCCAGGAGAGAAGGAAGTCCCTGTCCCCAGGAGAGAAGGGAGTCCCTGTCCCCAGGAGAGAAGGGAGTCCCTGTCCCCAGGAGAGAAGGGAGTCCCTGTCCCCAGAGGAGAAGGGAGTCCCTGTCCCCAGAGGAGAAGGGAGTCCCTGTCCCCAGAGGAGAAGGGAGTCTCTGTCCCCAGAGGAGAAGGGAGTCCCTGTCCCCAGGAGAGAAGGGAGTCCCTGTCCCCAGGAGAGAAGGGAGTCCCTGTCCCCAGGAGAGAAGGGAGTCCCTGTCCCCAGGAGGGAGAAGGGGGTCTCTGTCCTCAGGGGGGAGAAGGGGGTCTCTGTCTTGGGGGGGAGGTGGAGGTCCCTATCCTCGGGGAATATGGAGTGGGATATGGGATGGTCTCACTTACCATGACCAAGTCTGCAGGTCCCTCATTTATGGTGGTCTGGGCTCCCTCCAGCAGCACGGATGGGCGATCAGCTTATCCCCAGGGAGCACAGCTACGGCTTGACAATCTGACAGCAATTGATGGGCACAGTGGCTGCGTTTGACGGGCACAGTGGCTGCGTATGACGGGCACAGTGGTTGCGTTTGCTGGGCACAGTGGCTGCGTATGACGGGCACAGTGGCTGCGTTTGCTGGGTGCAGTGGTTGCGTTTGCTGGGCACAGTGGTTGCGTTTGCTGGGTGCAGTGGCTGCGTATGACGGGCACAGTGGTTGCGTTTGCTGGGTGCAGTGGTTGCGTTTGCTGGGCACAGTGGTTGCGTTTGCTGGGTGCAGTGGCTGCGTATGACGGGCACAGTGGTTGCGTGTGCTGGGTGCAGTGGCTGCGTATGACGGGCACAGTGGTTGCGTTTGCTGGGTGCAGTGGCTGCGTATGACGGGCACAGTGGTTGCGTTTGCTGGGTGCAGTGGCTGCGTATGACGGGCACAGTGGTTGCGTTTGCTGGGTGCAGTGGCTGCGTATGACGGGCACAGTGGTTGCGTTTGCAGGGTGCAGTGGCTGCGTATGATGGGCACAGTGGTTGCGTTTGCTGGGTGCAGTGGTTGCGTTTGCTGGGCACGGTGGTTGCGTTTGCTGGGTGCAGTGGCTGCGTATGACGGGCACAGTGGTTGCGTTTGCTGGGTGCAGTGGCTGCGTATGACGGGCACAGTGGTTGCGTTTGCTGGGTGCAGTGTTTGCGTATGACGGGCACAGTGGTTGCGTTTGCTGGGTGCAGTGGCTGTGTATGACGGGCACAGTGGTTGCGTTTGCTGGGTGCAGTGGTTGCGTTTGCTGGGTGCAGTGAGGCAGCATATTTGATGGCAGAACAATGCACAGTACTGTGCTTGGACTCAGTGCTATGCACGGGGGCCCGCCCCCTTCAGTAGAGCAGGCTAGGGGCGGGGCGGGGCTGGAGGCGGTGCAGCTCTATATTTTCTCTCGACCTCGGTCCCAATGATAAACAAGCTAGGGGCGTGTTGGGGGCGGGTCTGGAGGCGGTGCTGGCGACGATGTTAAGCAATTCGCAACGCCTCCGCCCGCCCGCTCGAGTCCAGAATTTTCATGGACCGAAATGGGCGTCTGCGCATGCGCGGTATAGGGGCGGTGAAGCCGCGCATGCGCAGTCGAGGCCGCCATCAGCTGTGTTTTTGACGTAGCTGCACCGGAAGTGACGCGGTCGAGACCCTGCATAGGTCGAGGAATTTTTTACATCACCGGGACATGACTATTGTATAACCGATGTATTACAGGTCTGCCCACCACATTCTACCCCCATACCTTACTTATACTTAATCAAGAGACCACACATTGATGTTTGGAGTAAAACATGGCCGTAGCAGCCTCCTTTATTTTTTTAACTGTTCCATCAATTATCAAAAATTTAACCATCAAAAACACATAAACCCAGAACATATCAGAAATATTGCCTCCTAGTGTTGGTCTTTGCAGGAACCTCAAAATTACCATAATCATATTAACCCGATATTACTCATCATACTAATATTCTTATTACCACGTGACACTGCGGTACCTTAAAAATGGTCATAGGCCTCAAGCCGATCAGCTAGTCAGAGACGACCACTGACCGCAGTGCCCCATTATCCAACTCATCCAGCTAAACTCCTGTTAGCTGGAATCCACCCTCAGAATCCATACCACCGATGGGTCCTGACCACTTGCTTTTTTGAGGTACTTCCTTCTCCCGCAAAGACCAAACACCCGCCACTGCCACGACAATCCGTCCACCTGTAAAGAAAAATTGACAACAGAAAACCATACTTTGACCCAAATTAACATTCATCCTTCCAACTATTCCACATTAGGGAGGGTGGGTGGGAAACTTTCCCACGCGCTGTGTTAACTCAGAGGGGCGGGGACTCCCTTTTATCTAGCCTTCTCCCCTCCCCTCCATATTTCCTTTAGCCAATCATTAATCCCCTCTCATTTCATACCCTGTTCACTCAGTCATGCCCAGCCCTTCGCCTATGGCATTCTGTCTTTTTGCTCCGGGCTTTTCTTGACTATTGTATAACCGATGTATTACAGGTCTGCCCACCACATTCTACCCCCATACCTTACTTATACTTAATCAAGAGACCACACATTGATGTTTGGAGTAAAACATGGCCGTAGCAGCCTCCTTTATTTTTTAACTGTTCCATCAGTTATCAAAAACTTTAACCATCAAAAACACATAAACCCAGAACATTTCAGAAATATTGCCTCCAGGTGTTGGTCTTTGCAGGAACCTCAAAATTACCATAATCATATTAACCCGATATTACTCATCATACTAATATTCTTATTACCACGTGACACTGCGGTACCTTAAAAATGGTCATAGGCCTCAAGCCGATCAGCTACTCAGAGACGACCACTGACCGCAGTGCCCCATTATCCAACTCATCCAGCTAAACTCCTGTTATCTGGAATCCACCCTCAGAACCCATACCACCGATAGGTCCTGACCACTTGCTTTTTTGAGGTACTTCCTTCTCCAGCAAAGACCAAACACCCGCCACAGCACCCAAGGGAAAACACCTTTACCCTTTGGTGCCCCTCCAAACCCTAAGGCTCGTTGGATCCCATCCTGCAAACCCAAAGTCCATAAGTCAGTCCCCACATCATTCAGGTGGACCCCATCCCTCCGTAGATACCGCCATGTATCCACTTCCAGTTCGAAATGTCGGACCACCAACACCCCATTCCATACCACAAACCTGCCCATGTCCCGGTTAATTTTTCTCCGAGCCCTATTGACACCATCAACGGACCTCGCCCCCCTCCACTCTGCCCGTGCCACCATGTCTGACCAGACAATGATCATGTCCGGGAATGACATCCTGAGCCGAAGGAAATCAAATTTCATATCTCTTGTAACTTCTAACATGGACCTAAAGCCCAGGTCATTGCCACCTACGTGCAGCACCAAAACGTCAGGTGGCCTGTCCAAACGAGCAAAACGGTGCACCTCCGGAACCATCTTACTCCACAACATTCCTGGAACTCCCAGCCAGCGGACACACGCCTCCGGTCTTGGGAACCCCAGCTGTCGACCCTCATGTCGAACATCGGCTCTCTTAGCCCCCCAGAATACAAATGAATGGCCCAGTATCCAGACCAACGCCTGCATTTGACCTGTAAGTGAAATAAGAACAAATCCCCATGAGAATCTCCCAGCTCCCTTATATATTCCCAGCCGCCCGAAAAGAACCCAAATCAAAACATAACAACACCCCATGGCATGTATACCAACATTATTCCAGACCCACCATTAGCTGCGGGCGCACGGATAGCCAGAACCTCCTGGATTCCCACCGGCCTATCTTCTTAACCGCCTCCTCATCCATCCCACATCTGGCCGCCTCCGTAGCTGCCCCTATCCTAAACGAGTGCGAGGAAAACTCTTTTTCCCGGAGTCCCAAAGCCCGAAGGGACTTCCGGAACACTGCAATGAACTGATACCTTGAAAGTGGGATCCCGTCCTCGTGTATCAAAAAGGAACCCACACAGGATGGGCGAACCTCCAAGTACCCTTTAACCGCCTTTACCGGGCACAACAGGGAACCTGGGACCGGAAAAACCTGGACCAACTTACCTCTGCCCATCTGGTCTGTCTTAGACCTCCTCAGTACCAGAGACACCCCTTACTCCGTCCAGCCCACCTCGCTAGCCAGCAACCCCCCGTGCACTGCTTTTGACGGGCTAACCAACTCACCTATCCTGAATGCTCCAAAGAATGCCAGTGAAAATGCCACCGTGAACAACATAACTTCGTATGGGGATGAACATAGGCCCTGCAACTGCCCCATGATCCCGCCCAATAGAGTAAACGATACCGGTCGCCTGCCATCCGGTTTTTGACCCCCCCGACCATATCCCTTGAGTGCCTGATGCACCCAAAAGTCTTTTGTAAAATCGGGGCAACCCTGCCATTTGAACAGAAAGGCCAAACCTGCCATCTTCTTACCCAAACTGGACCTGGACACGCGGGCCTCCATGTTTCTAGCCAGGAAATACAGCACCAATAACCTGACATTGGGACCCACCGGGTCAGCTCCCACTTCACAAACCATCTCTTTCCATTCCAGCCACACCTTCTCATACGCCACCCATGTGCCTGTACTTACCGATTTTCTGATCCAACCTGACACTATTCCAACGGAATCTTCCACAGCCAGCCTGGACAAGAGACCCCACGTTGCTCCGCCTCCGGTGCCAACTCTCGGAACCTGTCCCACTGAAAGCGAGACAGCGCATCAGCTATGACATTGTCCACCCCCGGAAGGTGTACCGCATATACAAACACATTGAGCTGCAAGCATTTCAACACCAGATGGCGCAGCAGCCGCACCACCGGGGGGAGGATGCCGACACCTTGTTGATGACTTGTACTACCCCTAGGTTGTCCCCATGAAAACGCACTTTCAGATCCCTGAAACACGCCCCCCACAACTCCACCGCCAGCACCACCGGGAAAAGTTCCAACAGGACTAAATTCTTGGTGAAACCAGCCTCAATCCAAGACTGCGGCCATGGGTCCGCACTCCACCTGCCCTGAAAGAAAGCCCCAAAACCAGACCCCCCAGCCGCATCTGTGTACAGTTCTAAGTCAAAATTGCTAATAGGTCCAGACATCCATAGCGCTCTCCCATTGAAAAACTCCAGGAATGAATGCCAAACCCGCAAGTCAGCCTTGTGTTCTCTACCCAAACTCACAAAGTGCGTGGGGGACCGTACCCCAGCCGTGCTAGCCGACAGCCGTCTGCAAAACACCCTGCCCATTGGCAGAATGCGGCACCCAAAATTGAGCTTTCCCAGTAGCAACTGCAGAACCCTAAGCTGCACCTTCCTTACCCCCATCATGACCTTCAGCTCAGTCTTGAGTGACTCCAATTTGTCCAATGGTAGGCGGCACTCCATGGCCTCCGAATCCAGGACAATGCTCAAAAACGTGATAACCGTGCGAGGTCCCTCCGTTTTGTCAGGTGCCAATGGTATCCCAAACCGCTCTGTAACGTGCTCCAATGTGGCCAGGAGCACAGCGCAGATTCTGGATGAGGCCGGACCCACGCAAAGGAAATCGTCCAAGTAGTGAATGATTGAATTCACCCCTGACACATCCCTGACCACCCATTCCACAAACGAGCTGAACTGTTCAAACAATGCGCACGATATGGAGCATCCCATAGGCAAGCACATATCCACATAGAACTCATTGTCCCACTGACATCCCAGGAGGTGAAAACTATCCGGGTGAACCGGCAACAATCTAAAAGCCGCCTCTATGTCGGTTTTTGCCATCAGCGCCCCCTGGCCATACCGTCGAACCCATCCTACCGCGGCATCAAAGGAAGTGTAACTGACTGTACATGCTTCCAGATCAATCGCGTCATTGACCGACCTGCCCTTCGGGAAAGACAGGTGGTGAATGAGGCGGAACTTGTTGGGCTCCTTCTTGGGTACCACCCCGAGCGGGGAGACCACCAAGTTCTCCAGGGGAGGGGACTGGAAAGGACCCCCCATCCGGCCCAAAGCAACCTCCTTGCGCAGCTTTTCTGCGACCACCGCAGGCTGTTGCATGGCCGATCGCAGATTGCGCGCGATCGGGGGAATAACCTGCAAAGAACACGGAATCCGAAAACCCTTCTGAAAACCCTTGCTCCAACAACCTTGCCGCCCCCTTGTCCGGATACCTACCGAGAAACAGCCGCATCCTTTCCACCATCACCGGAGTCCTCCCTTTTTTGCCCAGAGTCCCCGGCCCGACCCTTACCTCGCTTAAAGCATCTAGCCTGTGTATGGGAGCCTCCGCACTCGGAGCACTCATGCTTGAACCGACAGGACCCCCCAAACTTGCAGGAGCCATCATTATATTGCCAGCACACCCCTTTTTGTTTCCCGGCTGATTGTCCTGGGGAAAAGGTTCCACCGCCCCCCCCCTGAAAAAACTGACTAGAAGCCCTCGGCGAAGTCATCAACCGCATCCATAAGCTGATGTCCTTATTATCCCACCGCAGACCAGGCCTCACCGCTCTCCTCTGTCTGAATTGTTCATCATATCTGAGCCACCCCGTGCCCCCATACACTCTGTATGCCTCCCCAATAGAGTCCTGATATCCAAATAGCGCTGAACAATGCTCCGGGTTCTTTTGACCTATGACACTAGCCATTATGGAGAACGCTTGCAACCAGTTTGAAAACGTCCGAGGGATCAGCCTATACCTCCTCTTTTCCTCATCCTCCTTTTTTGAATCATCCGGTTTTACCCTGTCCAGGTGAAACTTCTCCAATGGCAGAAGTGAGAACATCTCCACATACTCACCCTTCCATATCTTTTCCCTCACTTCAGGTTTCAGGTGAGATCCCAGTGGTGCCTCATAACACACATACAACTCACATTTTGCAGCATCATCCAACCTAATAATGTCCTGCCTTGCCGCCTGCTCCACCGCACCACCCTCCTTTGTGGCCAAAGCTACCGCAACCGCCCCTGCGGCTTCACCCACCCCGGTATTCCCTGCAGGTGGAACTGGTGCCCCCACCGCAGCCTGTTCCTGTCGGCGGGACCCACGCCGCAGCTGGACTGACTCCCCCGCCATCCCCCTTCTCAAATTGGCTGACTAAGGACTTGATGCCCGCAAGAAACCCCTGCAGCCCATCCATCCGAGCACCTCCCCCATCCGGGAACGTACCCCCCCCCCCTGCCTGCCCATCATCTTGACCCAACACTTGTACCGCCAAACCCACACCCGCAGCAGGCCTAACCACCTGGCCACCATTCCTAGCATGGCCCCCAGCATAATCAATTGAGAGGGACTTACCGGGCTGCCTGGAAGAACTCCCACCAGCCGATCCACTCGAATCCACCGCTGCCACCGACCGTCCGGGTCTCCGATCCTCCTCCGAGCTGGCAACTTCACCCTCTGACAGCATACCAGCCTGCTCTTCGCCACCAGACGACAGCTCACCAGGTGACTTGTCCCTGGAAGCCGAGGGGCCAGGACCCGATCGGTCCCACCTCCGCGCACCTGACCCGCACGCCGATTTGTCAGCCGACTTGCCTCCACGCTGTCTCAGCTCACCCGCACCGCCATCATCCCTCACTGGCTCAACACCTCGCTCAGCCTCCTGCACCAGATGTCCAGCCGAGGGGGGGGGGATGCCCGGACACCGTGGCCACCGATGACCCACGCAGGAGTCCCAAACCCGCTGGGGGCCCCCGGGGGGCCGGGCGCTGTGTTAACTCAGAGGGGCGGGGACTCCCTTTTATCTAGCCTTCTCCCCTCCCCTCCATATTTTCTTTAGCCAATCATTAATCCCCTCTCATTTCATACCCTGTTCACTCAGTCATGCCCAGCCCTTCGCCTATGGCATTCTGTCTTTTTGCTCTGGGCTTTTCTTGACTAGGGTTATGTTTTGAAGTTTTTGCACTGTTTATTTTGTGGAACACTGTACAGCATCTGTAAGGGTCCTTTCACACGGGGCGGATCCGTGCAGATCCGCCCCGTGAAGCTCCGCTTGCTCAGCGGGGATCGCTCCGTTGATCCCCGCTGAGCCGACGGATGACTGGGTGGTCCCCGCACACTGTGAAGGGACCGCCCTGTCAGAGCGCCGCTCTCCCCTATGGGGAATCGGATGACGACGGACCGTAGAGTCCGTTGTCATCCGATCCGCTCCGCCGACGGAAGGAAAAATAGGGTTTTCCTCCGTCACACTTTGGCGGAGCGGATGTCAGCGGACATGTCTCCGCTGACATCCGTGCTTCCATAGGGCTACATGGAGGATCCGTTTCAGGTCCGCCTAAAAAACTGACAGGCGGACCTGAACGGACCTCCGTGTGAAAGAGCCCTAACTAGACTTGTAAATAGCACCAATAAACACAGCACTCTGTCACTACATCACTGGATTGGTATCTGTGCCGAAAAGTGTGCTCACCCTCAGGGAGCTTTGTGCCTGCTACCTATCCCCAGCTCACAATCATTTTAGTGTTACTTTAAGCAAGACAAATTACAGAATAAAATGCATACTTTTTATATAGGCCTCATTCACACAGAAGAACCGTTTCTTATACCCTTGCAAAGGTCCGTCTTTAGCCACATACTGTAAGTAGCATAGGAACCCTGTTCAAATCAATGAGAGACAGATAGTTATATGGATGTCTAAGCACGCATCCCCAAGTGTACATTCGTGCAGAAACGATGCATGGATCAGAACGTATTCTGTTTGCAATCTGATCTGCGCATCAATCCGACACAGATCAGAGTTGCCAACCCCTCAATGCACTAATTGGGCGACTATGTGGCAGATGAGGTATAATGTTGATAAATGTAAAGTTATGCACTTGGGGGCTAAGAATATGCATGCATCACACATACTAGGGGGTGTACAACTGGGAGAATTCGTAGTGGAGAAGGATCTTGGGGTTTTGGTAGATCATAAGCTTAATAATAGCATGCAATGCCAAGCTGCGGTTTCCAAAGCGAGCAAAGTCCTTTCTTGTATTAAGACAGGTATGGACTCCAGAGAGAGAGAGAGATATAATTTTGCCCCTGTACAAATCATTAGTAAGACCTCATCTGGAATATGCAGTTCAGTTTTGGGCACCAGTTCTCAAAAAGGATATCGGGGAACTGGAGAAAGTGCAGAGAAGGGCAACCAAACTGATAAGAGGCATGGAGGAGCTCAGCTATGAGGAAAGATTAGAGGAACGGAGTTTATTCTCTCTTGAGAAGAGGAGATTAAGGGGGGGATATGATCAACATGTACAAATATATAAGGGGTCCATATAGTGAACTTGATGTTGAGTTATTCACTTTACGGTCAACACAGAGGACAAGGGGGCACTCTACGTCTAGAGGAAAAAAGATTTCCTCTTTAAATACGGAAAGGTTTCTTCACAGTAAGAGCTGTGAAAATGTGGAATAGGCTCCCTCCAGAGGTGGTTCTGGCCAACTCAGTAGATTGCTTTAACCTCCCTGGCTGTATTCCTGAGTGTGGCTCGGGGTGAATTTTCAGTACCAAAAGCGGTAACCCCGAGCCACACTCGGGATCGCATCGCAGGATTCTTGTACAACTCTTACTTACCTTGTCCCTGGGTCCTGCGATGTCCTCCCGCTGTGTCTGCGAGCTCTATCTCCGCTCGATTCACAGTGCCGAGCTCCGTTCCCTGCGAGCGTTGCGATACACGGGGATGGAGCTCACCGCCAAATTCAAAAAGTGAAAAACACACAAAATATACAGTACACTGTAATCTTACTGTATCAAATAATTACACATCCCCTTTGTCCCTAGTGGTTGGTCCAGTGCCCTGCATCCAGTTTTATATTAAAAAATACTGTTCTTTCTGCCTGGAAACTGGAGATTGTCCAAAGCAACCAAAAAGTGTCCGTTTACGTCAATAGTGCTTTTAGACCAGCTAGAAAACAGCGATAATAAATTAGAATCACTTGCAGAATTGAGCGATAGTGATTTGTGGGGAAATTCGTCATCAAACACTGAAAGTAATGACAGCGACAATTCTGCAACTGAGCAAATTTCAGTGTTTTTGATTTGATTACATTATTGAATATTTTTTATTATTATTATATTATTATTTGTTATAATTTTTTCATAGTTATTTATTATATTATAATTTATGATTTTGTGTTTCAAACTTTATCATACCCGTGATGTCTACTAGACTCTTGTTTGGCCGGTTTTTAAGTGAGTTATTTCTAAGAATTACAGGCCTATAGTATAAAACGCCAAATTTCCATGTAAAACATTGTACCGCTTTCAGAATCAAAAATCTGACATAATCATACCACCAGGGAGGTTAAGAAAGACCTGGATTCTTTCCCAAATGTACATCATTTAACTGGGTACTAACAATTATAGGTAAAGTTGATCCAGGGAAAATCCAATTGCCTTTTTGGGTTTAGGAAGGAATTTTTTCCCCTGCTGTAGCAAATTGGATCATGCTTTTCTGTTGTTTTTCACCTTCCTCTGGATCAACTGTGGGTATAGGATTGGGTATATGGGATTGTATGTGTAGCGCCCTGCTCCTGTTGGGTAGGCGCTATGTGTTAAATTTAGTTATCTGAGCTGTAGTTTAGCTCAGAAGGATTAAGCTAAATTGTTGGCTCTGTTTCAGTCCAGCTGGGTTGCATGGTTTTCCCCTTGACAGTTACATGGTTTTCCCCTTCACTGTCACCACGGGTCAAGGTTGGAAATGCAGAAGGCTGGGTGTATTGGGTATTCCTTTCCCAAAAGTGGCTCAGGGGGCGTGGTCAACCCGCTGTGCATTCTGGGGAGGGGTACTTAAGGGACAGAGACCACACTATCGGGGTTCTTTTGCCAGATCCTGACCTAAGGGCCCTCCTGGCCTCAGGGATGTGCAAGCTGTTTTTCGGCCTTGGGGCCTGCTGGCCCGAGGCTCTGCACCTGAGAGTAGGCCCAGGAGTTTCTGGGGCCTACTAGTCCAGGGATAGTCCTACGCGGTCTTGCCTGCGGGAAGAAGTGAAACAATTGGGGACTCAATTGAAGGACGCATCCTGTTTAATTTACCTCACGGTGCTGCCGGATGGCTGAAAGATTCTGGCACCGTGAGATGTGTACTTTCTGAAGGAACTTTTGAAAAGTGTCAGTGTGGTTGCATGATCTTGTGGCGGAAGATTGTGAAACGACTCAACGGCACTCATCAAGTCTGTGGCAGAGACTTTGAACGAGCTTCGCACCGGTTGCTAGGTCAGTGAGAGTAGGCCTATCCGGTGGTTGCTGAATCCAGTGTGGAACCGATTTGTCCTCTGGATCTAAGATTGTGCCTGATCCGCAAAGCAAGGTACCTGTCCCTCCCCTATCCCTCTAGCCCTCTGTTTGAACTGTTTTAATAAAACTCTTGAAGAAAAAGTAACCAAGTGTTGGTGTGGACATTCATGAAAGCTCTTCAAGAGGGACCCCTAAGACGAGTGTGGTGAACAGAGAGGTAACGGCAGGCCCAAATCTAAACCAGCGGCCCCTTCGGGGGTATTGCTACATATGATATATATATATATATATTTTTTTATGGTTGAACTGGATGGACTTTGTCTTTTTTCAACCTGACTTACTATGTAACTATGATTTTCTTTTACTGACAAAACATGGAAAATTTAATGATGGAGCAAATTTTTTTACTGACCTCCTGAAATATGACAAACTCCTATTGTAAACTAAAACTAGAAATATTTAAACCGTATAAACAATATGTAAACACTAATACTACTCAACAAGTAATCTGCCTGGCTTAGTGGCTTTACAAATAAAAACTCAAAACAGAGTGACAAAATGTAAGCATGACTAGGATTATAAAAGACATGGGGCATCCTGGGACAAAACAGAAACATACGTTCTGCAGCATGTCGCAGCAAACAATATGCATTGCCAGATTTAGCTGGCTTAAAGGATAAGTTCACCTTTCATAACATATTACACCCATATTCAGGGTGTAACATGTTTTGAAAGGACTAGCCGCCCGATTCCCCGCTCTGACAGCTAGTGAGGATCTTCTCCCTGCGCCTCCTGTCAACATTTTTTACAAAACAGCCATGTCACTCATTCAGTGTTCTGTGAATGAAAAACTTGAAGTCCCAACAGCCTTAGTGGCTGTCCGCTTGTAGTTCTCAATGAACTACCACAATGCTGTGGTAGTTCATTGAGTCTTCCTGTCAGAGTATATCGGCTTGCCCGTACGAGCTACCAGCAAACGGATATACTTACTGACAGGTCTGCAGGAGTCCTGCATGGCATCTGTGAACTGCTGATCGCTGGTGCAATGCTTTACAGGCCCCTACAACAAAAAATTAGAGTTACGCTTACCAGTAACGTCTTTTCCAGTAGTCTTTCAGGACAGCCACAATGAGAGACCTAGGCTCCTCCCTTTCCACAGGAAACACTGCGCCAGCATACATAAATTCTCAGTTTTTCTGAGATCACCTCCGGACAGCTGGGGAGACACAAGAACACATTAATAGCATACTATTATTATCTTTATCATGCTGCGTTCCGGTCTTTAGTAAGACCCCCCAATTTTAGGGTGGGTACTAGGGCTGTCCTGAAAGACTACTGGAAAAGACATTACCTGTAAGCGTAACTCTAATTTTCCCTATTCGTCTTTCAGGACAGCCACAATGAGAGGATAGACGAGCACTTACCAACTAGGGTGGGACTACAGCTTGCAAAACCTTTCGCCCAAAGGCTTGCTCACCTGCCGACACCAGATCCACTCTGTAATGCTTAACAAAGGTAGCGTAGCTGGACCAAGTTGCTGCCTTGCATATTTGTTCTGGCGTTGCTCCAGCCTTTTCTGCCTGAGAAGCTGCCAGAGCTCTGGTGGAGTGTGCCTTTATTCCTGTAGGGATCTCTTTACCCGCTAAGGAATATGCCTGTCCTATGGCTGTTCTGAGCCATCCGGCAATAGTGCGTTGAGACGCCATGTAACCCTTTCTGGCCCCATAAAATAAAATAAACAATGAGTCTGACCTTCTAAAGACTCTTGTCTGTTCCAGGTAGTGCAGGATGCATCTCCTGACATCCAAGGTGTGAAATCTCAACTCCCCTCCACCTGAGGGGTTTGGACAAAAAGAAGGCAAAATTACTTCCAGATTCCTGTGGAATTTTGAAGTCACCTTGGGCAAAAATGCCGGATCGGTCTTTAAAACGACCCGATCTGGAAAAATAATACAAAAAGGGGGTCTAATGGATAGTGCTTCTAACTCACTGACCCTCCTAGCAGTTGTCACTGCAATCAAAAATGTTGTTTTTAAAGTTAGATCCCTTAGTAGACACTCTAGGGGTTCAAAGGGAGCGCCCCGTAAGGGTCTGCAAAACCAAAGACAGGTCCCAACTGGGAAATGGTGGATTCTGAGCTGGTCTCAGTCTGGATAGGGCTCTGAAAAACCTGATAACCCAGGGATCGGAGGCCAGAGGTTTCTCTAAGTAAGCACTGAGTGCTGAAATCTGACTTTTAAGGGTAGCTATGGAAAGTCCCTTATCTGCCCCACATTGAAGGAATTCCAGGATGGACGTGGAATTATGGACCGAACAGGAACAGTCCGCACACCACTTGTTAAAGCGGAGCCAGACTCTTCTATAGATCTGGCGAGTCTCCTTTTTCCTACTATTAAGGAGGGTGGTAACTAGTTTTTCTGAAAAGCCCTTGGCTTTTAACATGCCCTCCTCAGTAGCCAAGCCGCTAGCCTCCATCTGTGTACTTGCGGGCAGAGGACTGGACCCTGTGAGAGGAGATCCTCTCGAGGTGGAAGAAAGAAGGGGGGTTCTACAGCCAACTGTTTGAGAACTGAGAACCATGCTCTCTTGGGCCAATGTGGTGCCACTAGAATCAGGTTTTTTTCTACCTGAAACTTCCTTAGAACAGCGGGCAGCAGAACCGGTGGTGGGAATGCATAACACATTCTGAATTCCCAACTTTGGGTTAGTGCGTCCACTCCCAACTCTCCCCTGTTTAGAGAGAAGAACCAGGGGGCTTTCGCGTTTCCCTTTGACGTGAAGAGGTCCACCTCTGGTGGCCCCCACCTTCTGGCTAAGAGCAGGAAAACCTCCTGATTGAGGACCCATTCGCTCTCTCTCAGCTGAGTCCGACTGAGGAAGTCTGCTATGACGTTCCTCTCTCCTCTCAGGAAGATTGCTGAAAGTGAGATTGTGTTGACTTCGGCCCAGCCCAGAATGTCTGCTGCTAGGGCCGACAAGACTCCACTGTTCGTGCCGCCCTGCTTGTTTAGGTAGGCTACGGCCGAAGAGTTGTCCGACCTCACCTGAGTGTGGTGGCCCTGGAGTTGTTCCTGGAAAAACTTGAGCGCTAGACCAACTGCTCTCAGCTCCTTCCAGTTGGACGACCTGTTTAGTTCCGTTCCTCCAACTCCCAGATGCCCTGTGCTGGAAGGGAACCCAGGTGTGCTCCCCAGCCTTTGGCGCTTGCGTCCGTGGTTATCACCCGAGACACTGGGATAAACCACAGATGCCCCTGCGACAGGTTTGAAACCTTCCTCCACCACCAGAGGGATCTCTTTACCTGAGCAGGTACCTGAACCAGGTTGTCTAGAGCTTCTAGACTGTGGTCCCATGCTTTCAAATCAAAGTCCTGTAGTGGGCGAAAGTGCAGTCCTGCCCATTGGACTGCTGGGAGCGTAGATGTCAACAGACCCAATATTGACATCAGATATCTTATCGTCACTTGGAGGTTGCTCTGAAGGTTGACACTACCCTGTCTAACTTTAGGATCGTCTCCATCGGGAGGAATACTCTCAAAAGAGTTGAGTCCAAAGTGTACCCTAGGTACGTTATCCTCTGTGATGGGACTAGGCTGGACTTCTCTAAATTTAGAAGCCACCCTAAGTCCGTAAGAACACTCTTTGTCCTTTCCAGATCTCTGGATAGCTGTTCTGGGGATGCTGCGAATAGAAGCAGATCGTCCAGGTAGGCTATGATGGATACTCCCTGAAGTCGCAGAAACGCCAATGGTTCCGCCAAAACCTTGGTGAAAATGTGGGGGGATGAGGATAGCCCGAATGGCAGTGCTTTGAACTGTAGGTGTACTACTGTTCCGTGTAGGTTGACTGCTAGACGTAGAAAACGTTGAGAGTTTTCTGCAATTGGGATGTGCAGGTATGCGTCCCTGAGGTCCAGGGACACCATGAAGCAATCGGGGGGGAGGAGGGCCCTGACAGAAAAAATCGACTCCATCTGGAATCGTTTGTATACAATTGATCTGTTCAGGGGCTTTAGATTCAGAATTAGTCTGAACCCTCCGGAAGCTTTCTTTACCACAAAAATGTGAGAATAGAATCCCCTTCCCTCCTCTGCTTCTGGAACTCTGCGTATTACGTTCTGACTTTCCAGATCTTCCAGAGCTCTAAACCAGGCTTGGGATTTCTCCCTGCACTTGGGAAGAGAAGTGACAAGATATCTCTGGGGGGTGGGGGTCTTGCAAACTCTAAATGGTACCCCCTTCTTATGATCCCCAGAATAAATTGGTTGGGGGAAATTGTCTCCCATAGTGGGAGGAAAATCCCCAGTCTTCCTCCCACCCTGACTAGAGAGTCAGGGGTTTTTCCCGGGCTGTTGAGGAGGGCGAAAAATCGCTCCACCTCTGCCTCTGCCTTTAGAGGTCCATGTCTTTCTCTGTCTTTCAGACCTGGGAGCCCCCTTCTGACCCTGCGGACGAAACCCCTTTTTTGATAACACTGGGGCCTTACGCTTAGGGGGAAAGGACTTCTTTTTATCTGCCGTCCGGTCTAGAACAGAATCGAGACCGGGGCCGAAAAGTAGGTCTCCCGTTAGGGGTATCCCACACAGCTTAGCCTTGGAGGCACTGTCGCCTGGCCAAGTCTTCAGCCAGAGGGCTCTTCTGGCAGAATTGGCCAGGGCTTGCAGGCTTGCAGGATAGTCGGAAAGGAAGCTAGAATTGTTTCTTTAGCCGTCCCAGCCTCAATGTGCTCCTGGATTTTAAGGAGCCAATGTTCCAAATTGCGGGCTACAACTGTAACGGCCATCTCAGGCTTTAGATTACCCATAGTAGAGTCCCATGTTTTCTTTAGTAGGGAGTCTATCCTTTTGTCCATGACGTCCGCCAAGGCTCCCATGTCCTCAAACGCTAGGTCCGTGTTCCTAGAGACCTGGGAGAAGGCGGCGTCTAATTTGGGGTTCTTATTCCAAATGGTCGTTGGGTCATCCGAGAAGGGAAATCTTCTTTTTATAGATGTAGAAAAGAAGGGCTTCCTCTCGGGGTCCTGCCATTCCCTTTTGACAGTGTCAATCAGTACATCGTGTACAGGGAAGACTTTTTTCTTCTGTTCACCCAGACCCTTATACATTTTATCATGGAGGGTCAAGGGTTTTTTATCGGTCTGTATACCGAGGGTGGTATAAATTGCCCCCAAGAGGTCCTCTACCTCATCCAGGGACAACTTATACCTGGAGGTTTTCCTGGACTCCCCGTCCTGGGCTTCTCCGTCTGAGTCCTCTTGAGACTCAGAGGTGACACTATCTGGATGTGCCTGTTGTACACCGGAAGGGCCTGAAACCTCCTCTGCCCTTGAAGCAGTGGCAGGATTAGCCGGTACAGAGCCCTGAGCCGGTGGGGGGGGGGGGGGGGTTGTATCCTGGGAAGTGGGAACAGAGGGGAGTTGAAATCTTTCAAATAGACTTTTGAAAGACGAAAAGGTGGACGAGAGCTCCTTCACGGAAGCTGCCAGTCCAGACTCCTGCTCTGAATCCCTCTCTTTCACCAGGGTGTCAATACAACTTTTACATAGGACCTTCCCCCATGCCTCCCCTAGCGTGTCCCTACAGGAGGCACACTTCTTTTTAGAGGTATGGGTTGATCTCGATTTCTCTGTAGCCTTTTAAAATACAGGAAGACAATAAAACCATACAAAAAAATTGAGTAAAAAATTTGGACAAACAGGTACAACCCCCGGAGTGCGCTGAACCTTCTATCATGTAAGGAACCAGTGCCTCCCCCCCTGACCACCCAGGGGGATTACCCCCCCATGGACAGGAACCATGCATGGAGGGGTATTCCTAGGTAGAGAGGAACCCACCCCAGGGTACTCTTACCTTAGGGAGGCTGGAGGTGGTGTCAGTGTGTGCCGCTTGAGCCTCTGCTTCCGACATGCTGACTGCAGGTGGCTGCCTCCGCTGAGTCCCACGCTGCCTGTGCGCGATTTGGACTCTCTCCAGCTTCTGCCTGGGCCCCTATCAGCGCCGCGACCCGGAACCGGAAGTCGCGGGTTAAAGGGGAAGCATCCGCCCTCGCCGGAAATGACGTCGCCACGTCGTCCGGCCCGCGGGTTCCAAAAATGTGGCATGTATCCCTATACACGGAGGGCGGATTGCCTCCTTGCTGCGGCCCTGTGGACGCGATAGGGGTCCCCCTCAGCTTTCAGCCGCACTCGACCAGGCTGGGGTGGCTCACGGAAGGTGGGTGACTACCCCACCACAATACCCTGGAAGCCCCTGCTTCCTTTCAGGTAAGAAAATGTCTCAGTCCCCTGACTGATTTAGTCTGGCTCCTGCACAGTGTCTCCCCTCCGGAGGAAACACTAACAACTGAAGGCCGGCAGGGGAAGTGAGAATTTATGTATGCTGGCGCAGTGTTTCCTGGGGAAAGGGATAAGCCTAGGTCTCTCATTGTGGCTGTCCTGAAAGACGAATAGGGAAAATAACTTTCAGGCTGGACTGTGGGTTCCTCGAGACCCAGATACAGTACTTATCGTTTCTGTCCCCTCCACATATGTGAGGTATTTCCATGCATTTTGCAGAGATGCAAGACATCTTTACCCTTTATTTGTGTCATTGGTGGGCGATATATATGTCAATATTGAATAAGGATCCTTTGACTGAGCCATTGGATGATATGCACTTGTTGCAGGGATTGCCTAACCTCTGATTGAATTTTGAGTGGCCCATCATAGCCAGGTTTGAGGGTAAATACCATGTATCCTCTGATATAGCTGGGTTTCCTTTCCTGTATGTTGGTGGCTGACCGTTTTTTTTTCCTTTGGTCTCCCCTTAGCTTGGAGGTACCAGACAATTTTGAGCATAGGTGTGGAGATATACTCTATGGACTGAAGCCCTGTGGAAGCAGCCATTGCGCTGGCAAACATGTTAGCAAGCTCCATACAACACCCATTTGACATTATGCTGCGACAAGTTTTTAAATGATACCATCTGATGTTTTGTTACACGTGCTAATTTTATAGATATAGGGGACTCTTTGTTAGCCCCTTTATGTATTTGGATATGTATATTTTAATAAACATTTGTTTTTACGAATTTATGTGTATGCTATATC
Organism: Rana muscosa; assembly: GCA_029206835.1. Lineage (NCBI taxonomy): Eukaryota > Metazoa > Chordata > Amphibia > Anura > Ranidae > Rana > Rana muscosa. The sequence goes on from CM055117.1 coordinate 301,381,072, forward strand.
AGGGAATCACCACTTAAATGCCCACTTCCTTACATTCTCTACTGTTTCCTTAACAAAAAAAAAATAATTGCATATTTTTTTTACCTGCAAAAAAATGTGCATTTATTATTTTTTGTAAAAAGGTGAATGTATCCTTTAGCCCTGGTTCACACTGGTGCGATTGGACATGCGATTTGACATGTCAAATTGGCGAAATTTGCCGCAAATTGCGGGCAATGGCACCGTCCTAATCGGTGCGGCGCTGCACCGATTTCAAAAAGTAGTTTCTGTACTACTTTTTGCGATTTCAGCCGCGATTTACATTGACATCTGTGTCAGATGTCTCTGTAATCGAGCTGAAATCGGGACTGACAAGCAGGAGTGAAATCGTGCGAGTTCAGCTGAACTCGCACGGCTTCACTCCCGCAGCCCCAGTGTGAACCTGGGCTTAGACCCCTTTCACACTGAGGCGGTTTTCAGGCACTTTAGTGCTAAAAATAGCGCCTGAAAACGGACTCCCATTTACCAATTTGAATGGGTGCTTTCACACTGGGGCAGTGCTCTTGCGGGACATTAGAAAAAATCCTGCGAGCAGCGTCTTTGAGGCATGTTTAAAGCGCTATAAATAGTGCTTCAAAAAACGCCCCTGTCAATTGAAATTAATAGCCAGTGCTAACAAAGCGATTTGAAAGTGCCGCAAAATGGGTCCTTTTTTTTTATTATTATTTAAAAGTCACGTTGTCACGTGACCTTAAAAGCACCCTGCTAGCGCCCAAAAGGTGCTGCTAAAGAACCGCAAAAACGACGGCGCTTTAGTGGCCGTTTTAGCAGCACTTCAGAGTGAAAGGGGTCTTTAAGGGAGATCATTAAACAGTATGTGAGTCGCTATATACACTGCACACATAAATAGTCCTAATTACTATACCACACCTGACAGCCTCACAGACACAAAAAAAACCTCAGGACAATGGATCATTGTTTTAAAAATGTCATTACATATGCTTTTATGCACGCAAAAAGGATTTCATTTTGTCTAACTGAGCCTACTTTAAAGAAGAACTTCATTAAAACCAGCAACAGTTGGGGCAACGAACACTATGGTCGGGACTATGTAATGTTTAGAGTACAGGGGTCAGGAGTAAGTAGCATAAAAAACAAGAAAGAGAAATCAGAATGAACCCTCTGTTCACATCAGAGTCCCCAGCATTCCACTATACTTCAGGGTTCCAAGAGTCCCTCCTTACATGTCATCACTGTAACTGCTACATCTGTAAGAGAGCTTGTTCTGTTGAAAAACAACAGACTTGCTGGCCAGATTACCAGGTGAAAATAAGGGAAAGAAAGCATTAAAAAGAAAACAAATGCAGCCACCACATCTAAGAATTGGTAAGCTGCAATATAATAAATATTTGCTTTTGGGCTTAATACTGCTTTAAGTCTCACATGACCATTGTAAAAACCTCAGCCAACAAAGCCAAAGAGGATTCCAAGGACAGAACACACCCTAAAAGCAGGGGATAACGCAAGTCCAAGCTACAGACATTGGCATCATCAGTAGGTGCACTGAAAGCAACCCTATAGCCATTAGTAGAATGTGAGCTGGGGGCACCCAGTACAGAGGGATGTGTCTGAAATCAAACATATTCAGCAATGTCTAGGTTCAGGGCAAGGCCTCGGGACAGCTAGTAGCAGGTGAGAGTCAGTTAGTGGGAGGTGACAGAAGGCACTGTAGGTAGGAGAGCAGCAGAAAGGAATTGAAAAGCCACATGGTTCTTTGCAAGTGGGAGCAGCAGAGACATGCTTCCTCAATGATTTAGGATGGGAAAGAATGCAATCTGTGTGAGCGCAATACCCCACCCTGCAGATGATGTCAGTGTTTAATCCTGCAGTATTAACCTTTACGCGGTGACTGAGAAATAATGGTGCAAATTTATGCGGTAGCTCCCATTGCTAGGCCTACTCACTGAGTCTTCAGGGTCAGGGCAAGCACTGAGGCAATGTCAGCAGCTCTGGACCTAGAAAGTGCTTTGCAGAGTCTGTAAAGTGCCCTACATGGAATCAAGTGCCCAAAGGGGCAACATCCAGTCCAGAGGGGTCTGGACGTGATGGCACAAAGCCAAGCTGAGGACAACTGCAACAAAAGCTGCAATCTAAAGCCTTGTACACACGATCGGATTTTCCGATGGGAATTGTGCGATGACAGCCCGTTGGCCGAAAATCCAACTGTTTGTACGCCCTATCAGACAATTGTTGTCATATTTTCCGCGGACAAATGTTGGATGGCAGGCTTATAAATTTTCCGTGGACAACGGTCTGTTGTCAGATTTTCCAATCGTGTGTACACAAGTCCGTCAAACAAAAGTCCAAAGTACAAACACGCAAGCTCGGAATCAATACTCACCAAACACGACATTAGCAGAAGGTGCCCAAAGGGTGGCACGCAAGAGCTGAAATTTCACATAGTACGTCACTACGTTCGTGTTTGTTGACCGACAATTGTGTGCCATTTGTATGCAAGACAAGTTCATGGCCAACTCCCTTCGGACAAAAGTCTGACGCTTTGTCTGCGGAAAATCTGATCTTGTGTACGAGGCTTAGGAGAACAGTTTTAGCAGCAATGTAGAAAAATGGAAAATTGTATCATACTTACCAGTAATTTTCCTTTCCTGGTGCCTATTCATGGCAGCATACCTGTGATAGAGCTCCGCCTCGACTCCTCCTTCAGGACTAGTGAATAGCATAAATTAAAGGCATAGTCCCTCCCCCAACATTCTCTGTAATATAGAATACCGAGGGTGGGAGCGTATGCTGCCATGGATAGGCACCAGGAAAGGAAAATTACTGGTAAGTATGATACAATTTTCCATTTTCCTGGTGCCTCCATGGCAGCATACCTGTGATAAATAACTAGCTGACATGGGTGGGATAATTGCTTAACAATAAATGTTTAATTAGAAGCGGACATAGCAGCCTGAACTGCCCTCCTTCCAAACTCAGCGCTCCTGGATCAATATGGTAGTGTCTGAGGAACTTATGGTGAGAAGACCAGGTGGCGGCCCTGCACACCGTCTCCAACGAAACATTAGCCCTTGCTGCCCAGGAAGCTGAGACTGCCCTTGTAGAATGAGCATTCACTTGGGATGGAGGCTCCATATTCTTCACCCTGTAGGCCTTCTGGATTAACTTTACAACCAAAGATGCCAGAGTTCTGATGGAAGCTTCTTTGCCCCTGTATTTACCGAACGGTACGATGAAAAGTCTCTCAGAATTTCTGAAGGGGCCGATGGCTTCTAGGTAGGCCCTGAGCACTCTGGATACATCCAGTTCGTGACAAGACTCTGAATCCGTGTCTGTAAACACTGGTAGTGCCCAGGGTTCCAACAGGTGGCTTGGAGTAGCAACCTTTGGTGTGAACCCCCGAAGTTCCACTCTGTCTGGGAAGAAGGAGATGTGGTCGTCACCTATCCCTAAAGAGTGATATTCCGAGATTCTTCTGCCAGATGTAATGGCTAGCAGGAAAGCCGTCTTTAGTGTCAGGTTCCATATTGTTACTTGTTCCACTGGAGCAAAGGGATGGTCAGATAGAACTTCCAGGACTAGGGACAGATCCCACTTAGGAAATGATCGTCTGACAGGAGGGCGAATCTTCAATACACCTCTGAGGAAAGTGACTACTGAAGGATCCTCCGTCCATCTCTTATTTGTTGCAGCAGAGATTGCTGCTACCTGCACTTTGAGAGAGCTCAGACCAAGTCCCAGATCAAGTCCTGTCTGAAGGAATCCTAGAACATGAGATGTAGAAGGAAGGATTGGATCAAATCCATTTCCGGAAACAAATGACAAGAACTTGTCCCATATTTTTGAATATATGGCATTAGTTGCAGGCTTCCTAGCTTTTAGAAGGGTTGATATGACTCCTGGAGAACACCCTAGGGACTCGAACCTTCGCCTCTCAACCTCCAGATTCGAAGATTCAACTTCTGAGGGTTTGGATGAACTAGACTGCCCTGAGACAGAATTTGAGGGAAAGGAGGGATCTTGATTGGAGAGCCCACACTGAGGCGCAATACGGAAGTACTGCCACCACCTGGACTGGCTCCCTGAGGAGCCTCAGGAGGAATTTGAATATTAATGGCCTGGGAGGAAAGGCATATGCCGTGGTGAACCTCCAGGGACATGACAGGGCATCCACTGCCTCGGCTTGTGGATGCGGCAGCCGAGAGAAGAACCTGTCCAGCTTGGCGTTCTTCGGGGAGGTGAACAGATCTACCTCAGGGGGATCCCATATGTTGGCAATCTAAAGGAAGACATGGGGGTGGAGAGCCCGCTCGTTGTCCAGGAAGTTTCTGGACAATGTGTCTGCTTCCGTGTTCAACCTGCCTGGCAGATACATCGCTCTGAGGTCCAGGAGGTTCTGCTCCGCCCAGAGCATGATCGGCTCTACCTCCTTGAGGAGTGACCTGCTGCGAGTGCCTCCCTGCTTCTGCAGATAAGCGACAGCTGCCCTGTTGTCTAGGCGTAGGAGTATTCTCTGGCCTCTGATTTGGGGTGTCAAAGAGGTCAGTGCCAAGAAGGCTGCCCTCATCTCCAAGATGTTTGATACCACTCCCTGGGTGGTGCATGACCATCTCCCCTGTATTCTGGTTTGCCCGCAATGGGCTCCCCAGCCCTTTCTGCTTGCATCGGGCATAATTGTGATCCAAGGAAGGGAGCCCAGGTGATGAGGCTTGGAGAGGTTTTTCGGAACTGTCCACCAGTGAAGGCTTCTGCGCATTTTTCCCCATCAGCAGGATCGTCTGAGATAGTCGTTGTTTATTCCACTGCGCCAAGAAACCAGTCTGAAAAAACCTCAAGTGCCAATGTGCCCAAGGAACCATGGGTATACAGGAAGACATTGTGCCAATGAGGCTCAGGCATTGTGAAGCCGTCAGATACAGGCTCCGGATGACTTTGATCATTCTCTGGATGACAATCCTTGACTTCGGCGGTGGTAATGACACTGTCCCCTCCTGAGTGTCGAACATTGCGCGTAGATTATCTGCTGTGTTGGCGTTAGTTGACTCTTGTCGGAATTCACCAGCCACCCTAGCTCTTTTTAGGGACTGTAGAAGAATGTCCCGGTGACATACCAACTGATCCAGATTGCTCAAGCTCCTCTCCCGCAGGGGAACCAACGCAGATATTAGTATCTTAGTGAACACCCTGGGAGAGGTGCACAGACCGAAAGGCAGGGCTTGAAATTGTAGGTGGTTCCGTCCCACTGCAAATCTCAGGCATTTTTGAAATGCAGGTAGAATTGGAACATGTAGGTACGCATCCTGCAGATCGACCAAAATCATCCAATCTGATGGCTGGACTGTCTGAATAATCGTCTGCAGGGACTCCATTTTGAAGCTTTCGGGGTGGATATACCGGTTGAGCCTCTTTAGGTCTATCACAGGCCTCCACCCACCTGTCCTCTTTGGGACCAGAAATAGGGTGGAGTAAAAGCCTGCGAAGCGCTCTGCCAAGGGAACCGGAACAGCCGCCCCCCTGAAGCTGGAGTGACGTTAGGAAGTTTTTCAGAGCTTGAGCCTTCAGTGGAGAGGATGGAATCTCTGTTCCTTTGAAAGAGTTCCGATGTGGGGGGTGAGAAAAATTCCAAAAGTGCCCCCATTGAATTGTTGACAGAACCCAGGGGTCGTGGCAGTGGGTGGCCCAGATTGGGGTAAAAAAATTTAGCCTGGCTCCCACCGGGAGTGCCTGGGCTACTCTGGCATAAAAAAAAAAAAGACTGCTTCTGCTCCTGTGGAGCCGGAAAGGGCTTTCATCTTCCTGTTCAAAAAGGATCCCTGGAGTACCTTTCCAAGGTCTTTTGTTGTCTCTGGGCTGTCTCGACTGCCTAAAATCCCTTGGGTTTGACTGGCGATACCTAGAGGAACTACCTCTGAATCTTCGCATACTTCTGTCCTGTGGAAGCATACCAGACTTCCCTCCTGACAGCCTGGAGATGGCTTTATCCATTTTGTCTCCGAATAGTGCTTTCCCATCAAACAGGATTTTGCACCAATTTTGTTTGGAGGATAAGTCAGCCATCCAGGGTTTCAGCCACAAGGCCCACTTCGCCATCACTGAATGCAACATGGATCTTGCCGAGCACCTGATCGTGTCAATGCCCGCTACGCAGACAAAGTCTGCCGACAATTTAAGCTCTTCTAAGGCCTTGATTATATCCTCCATGGGGACATCCTGACGCAAAGCCGTCTCAATATTATCTGTCCAAGATCTTATGGCATTTGATACTGATGTGAGGGCAATAGCTGGCTTACATGCTGCTTCCGCGGCCAAGTAGCTCCTCTTCAGCTCCAGGTCTATTCGCCTGTCTAGAGGGTCTTTGAAGGAAGCGGAATCCTCCATTGGCAAAGTTATATTTTTTGCGAGTTGCACCACCGACACGTCTACCACTGGCATGGAGTTTAGTGACTGCGTTCCTGACTCTGGTAAGGGGTATATAGTTTATTGAACCGACCCCAAAAACATTTTTTTTTTTTATCAGTCTTTGACCATTCCTTCTGAATGACTTGACTAATCTCGCCCATCTGAGGAATGGGAAGTAGCTTGTAGACTCTTGGAGAGGCTATTCTGCGTCTTTCCAGGCGATTGCAGTTTTGACTGCCTGGATGAATGGCTTTACCAAGGAGAGACTGAAGCCAGAAGGTTCTGACTCTTCTCAAGAGTCCCCTGAAGAGTCTTCAGGTGGTGAATCTCTAGCTGGTCGGCCTGACGGCGGCAGAGGTGTACTGACTGCTGACGGACCAGGGAGATTAGGTTCTATATCCTGAACCTGGAATATCTGCTGAAGTGGTTGAGCGGGGACCGAAGCCAAAAGCTCAGAGAAGGAGTCCTTCATTGTTCGCTTGAGCAGATCTACAGCGTGCTGATTTTCTAGCTCGCGGTTGGACGCATAGTCCGTAAAACAGTCCTTACAGACCACTCTGTCTGGTAGCGGTGTAGCCCCACATGTACAGCATTTCTCTTTCTATAGGTCCTAGGAGAGGGGGACCGATCATGTCCTCTGGATCTTGACCTCTCTGATCTACGACGTGAAGAATGGGACCCCTTGGAGTGGGTAGGGCTACTACTATGTAAGGAACTCACGCTAAACCAGTGAGCGCACTTCTTTTTTTTTATTTTATACTCACGTATAGTTGGTCACATACCTAATAGAAGTGTGAGGATCTTTGCTGCGAGATGAATGACTCATTGCGGAGTTGGGCACAAGGATCAGCTCCGGAAATATAGTAAGAAAGGGAAAACAATCAGGAGTTTTTGGTGTCACTTTTTTTTTTTTTAAACATAAACATTTTAAACCCGGCGGACGCTGCCGACTGCAGCGGTATGGACATACTGCTACTCTTCACCAGCACAAGAAGGTATGAGGGAAAAAAAGGAGAATGTTGGGGGAGGGACTATGCCTTTAATTTATGCTATTCACTAGTCCTGAAGGAGGAGTCGAGGCGGAGCTCTATTACAGGTATGCTGCCATGGAGGCACCAGGAAAGTGCCTTGACTCAAGGAAAAACAATTAAGAAAAAAAGGTTTTAGCATAAAAATAGGATTTTTGTACTCACCGTAAAATCCATTTCTCTGACATCCATGGACCGACACGGCGGCTCTTAATCACTGAACGTGTGGGTATATGTCCCTGCTTGCAGGAGAAGACCTAGGCAGAATGTTAAATGTTAAAACATTCTAGAACAAACCAGAGCTGAACAGCCCCGCCCAGGGGGGCGGTCCCTCCGGACATTACCCTCCCACCTGCAGCTAGCAGACCTCAGTTTGTAACAAAGCAGTACAAATCCTATTTTCTCTTATAATCCATGGACCGACACGGCGGCTCTTAATCACTGGACGTGTGGGATGTCCCAAAGCAGTGTCAAGAGGGATGGGAGCAGTATAAATGGCAAAACCAAAAAAAAACTTCACTCCAAACAAGGCAGAGCTCCTCAATGGAGGAGTTGCCACTTTAAACAGCGGCCTGCAATACCTTGCGGCCGAAGGAAGCATCCGGAGATGCAGCCACATCAACCCTATAAAACTTAGAAAAGGTATAAACAGACGACCAGGTCGCCGCCTTGCACAATTGTGCAACCGACACTTGATGTCGGAAAACCCAGGAAGCACCAATTGCCCTGGTGGAATGCGCCGTAACCGGAAAGGGAGGCGCCCGCCCCATGAGAGCATAGGCTTGAAAGACGGTTTGTCCGATCCACCTAGAAAATGGTGGCAGACGAAGCCGCTTGGCCCGGTTTCTGACCAGAGACAGTCAGAGAGTCAGACTTCCGAATAGAAGCAGTAGCAGACAGGCACACCCGCAAGGCTCGTACCACATTCAAAGTGTGCCGCGCACACTCTCTGGGATGCGATAGGTGAGGGCACAAGGACGGGAGGACAATGTCCTCATTTAGGTGAAAGGTCGAGATCACCCTTGACAAAAGAGAAAGTCGTGGATGCAACACCGCCTTATCCATGATTCCAGGACTGCCGACAACTGGTCCATAAGGACCGCAGGTGCTGGAGCACTGCCAGTTGTCTCTAACAAGTGTGAAGAAACAGGTGAACCAGACTCCATTTTGCCACCCTCTAAAACAGTGGTTCTCAACTCCTGTCCTCAGGACCCACTAACAGGCCAGATTTTAAGTATTACCTTGGTGAGATGCAGACTACAATACTGCAATCCCTGAGCAGCAAATTATATCACCTGTGATGCATTTCAATTATCTTGCAAACCTGACCTGTTGGTGGGCCCTGAGGACTGGAGTTGAGAACCACTGCTCTAAAACCTTATTCACCATTACAGTGAATAATACAGCCCACCCACTGGCTGTGCTGGGGCTGAGGAGAGGATACCCGGAGTACTCACCACCCCTAGGGACCGCTCGGTACCGCTGTATGAGCCGCGCTGTAGCGCAAGCCTGAGGAGAGTGAAGAATCTGTGAGGAGATGTGGAGTTCGCGCCGTTCAGCAGCGCCGCTAGAGGCCGAGAACGAAACTGAAAGTTCTGCGGCTACAAGAAAATGGCCGCCGGGCGCCTCTATAACTGATTTGAACCGCGGCAAAATGGCCGCCGATGGCGCACTTTTTAAATTTAAAACACTGCGCCAATGGCGCACGTAAAAAAAAAAAACACATTCCCCCAGAACACTTCCCAAGTGACTAACAGCCATGGAGCGGCCCCCCCAGGGCAGAGTGACCCCCCAAGCATCCCCACACAGCACAGCAGCAGAACAGGGTGCAGAGAGCAGCATAACAGGGGGGAGACAGGGAGAACCCCCCACACACAGAAACACAGCCAGCATGTATTCACCTTGCAGCAGGAGAGACTACTTACCCGTCCCGCAAGCACCTTGGAGAACACCCTCGGTGCCAATAGAGGGACTCACTGGCTTGTTTCAGACAGACCTATCACAGAGTCGTACTGCGTAGCTGTCGGCCCGGTCAACCACGAAAGATACAGTAGGTACTGTTCAATCTTGAGAGGACCGCGGGAGCATGAAAGCAACCCGGCCACCCCTGGAGCCATGGGGTATGTCGTGAACTGAGTCTCACGCACACAAGGCGAGAATCAGCACGCTCGATGGTTGAACAGGAAAGACTACGAGGATACCAGTGTACCCAACCTGTTGCCCAGCCGACAGTTGATTGAAGGTCTCAAAAATAAAATAATAAAATTCCCAAAGGAATAAAAATTTTAAGTAAAATCTTCCAGGAGACTGGCTCCTGAGAGAGCCACGTCTTCTCCTTCTGCTAGGCAGAAAAAAACTGAGGTCTGCTAGCTGCAGGTGGGAGGGTAATGTCCGGAGGGACCGCCCCCCCCCTGGGCGGGGCTGTTCAGCTCTGGTTTGTTCTAGAATGTTTTAACATTTAAAATTCTGCCTAGGTCTTCTCCTGCAAGCAGGGACATATACCCACACGTTCAGTGATTAAGAGCCACCGTGTCGGTCCATGGATGATAAGAGAAAAAATAGGATTTTTTACTCACCGTAAAATCCTTTTCTCTGAGTCCATGGACCGACACAGCTTCTCTATTGACAAAGTGGGTATTATCCGTTAATTAGGAGTGACTAGGCAGAAAAACTTGTAAAAAGTGTTGCATCACACCTTCTACAGTACCGTATGTATGGATGACTTTTCTACTGCTCTGCTGTGGTAAAGATAAACTTTTTACTCTTTCGTCCATGGACCGACACAGCTTCTCTATTGACAAAGTGGGACGTCCCAAAGCAGTGTCAGAGAAAAAACGAGGGGTGGTAACAGCATAAAAACAAACTTCACCCCAAAACACAAAACAGCACTCCTCCAACGGAGGAGTTGCAACTCTAAACAGCCGCCTGCAAAACCTTGCGGCCGAAAGAGGCATCCGAAGATGCACCTACATCAATTTTGTAGAATTTTGTGAAAGTGTGAGCGGACGACCAAGTCGCCGCTTTACATAGTTGGGAAACAGACGCTTGATGTCGGAAAGCCCCAGAGGCACCTATTGCCCTGGTCGAATGCGCCGTGACAGGAAAGGGGGACGCCTGCCCCCTTTAAGGCGTAAGCCTGGATTACTATCTGTCGGATCCACCTAGAGATGGTGGCCGATGAGACTGCTTGGCCCTTCTTGGGACCAGCCACCGAAACAAACAGTGAGTCTGACTTCCGGAACAGGGAAGTAGCAGATATGTATACTCTCAAAGCTCGGACAACGTCCAAGGAATGCAACGCCGACTCCTTAGGATTCGACGGCTGAGGACACAAGGATGGAAGTACAATGTCTTCGTTGAGATGAAAAGCCGAAACGACTTTCGGAAGAAAGGAAGGCTGCGGCCGCAGCACCACCTTATCCTTGTGGAAAATCAAATAGGGAGCCTTGCAGGACAAGGCTGCCAGCTCAGAGACTCGTCTAACTGACGTAACAGCCACCAAAAAGACCACTTTCTGAGAAAGTGTCAACAGGGGAATATCTCTAATATTCTCAAACGGTGCCGTCTGAAGCACCGAGAGGACCAGGTTCAAGTCCCACGGAGGTAATGGGGGGCGGACCGGAGGGGCCACATGTCGAACCCCCTGCCCAAATGTACTCACGAGAGAGTGAGTCGCCAGGGGTCGCTGAAAAAAGACAGCCAGGGCAGATATCTGTCCCTTAATCGTACTTAGGGCAAGCCTTTGGTCTACCCCATGCTGTAAAAACAGCAGGATTCTGGAAACCAAATAGGTACGCGGATGCCATTTCATTTCCTCACATATGGAGATGTAGGCCCTCCAAGTGCGGTGATAGACCTTCCTAGAGGACGGTTTCCGAGCACTTCTCATAGTAGAGATTACTGAGTCTGACAGGCCCCGATCTCTCAGTACCTGGTTCTCAACAGCCATGCCGTTAAAGCCAATGACTGTAAAGCAGGATGGAATATGGGACCTTGCGATAGCAGGTCCTTCCGTAGTGGTAGGCGCCAGGGGACGTCTGCTACCAGACGTACTAGATCAGCGTACCAAGGACGCTGAGGCCAATCTGGAGCGATTAGGATCATTGGAATTCCCTCTGCCTCCACTCTGCGGAGCAGAAGAGGAAGAAGCCTTAAGGGAGGGAAGGCATAGATTAGCCGATACTGACCCCACGATGCTACCAACGCGTCCGTTGCGTCTGCCCATGGGTCTCTTGACCGGGCCACAAACCTCAATACCTTCCGATTGAGTCGGGAAGCCAGAAGATCTACGTCTGGTGTGCCCCATCTTTGGCAGAGGAGTTGGAACACCTCCGGGTGTAAGGACCATTCTCCCTGGTCCAGCATCTGGCGGCTCAGGTAGTCCGCCTGCCAGTATTCCACACCTGGAATGTACACGGCCGACAGTGCCGGTACGCTCCTCTCTGCCCACTTCAGGATTCGAGCGATCTCCGATGCTGCAGCTGAGCTTCTTGTTCCTCCTTGATGATTGACATATGCCACTGCTGTGGCGTTGTCTGACTGGATCCTGACTGGACGCCCTTGCAGTCTCTGAGACCATTTGAAGAGGCACAGCTTGATCGCCCGGATCTCCAGGACATTGATCGGCAGGAGGGCTTCCTCTGGGGTCCAGCGACCTTGCGCCGACTGGACACCCCAGACTCCCCCCCAACCTGTAAGGCTGGCGTCCGTCGTGATCACTATCCAGTAAACCAGAAGAAATGACTTCCCGGCCATTAGAGCCGGTGCTGTCAGCCACCATACCAGGGATCTCCTGACTAGGTGGCTCACTCGGATTTGATAATCCAGAGATGAAGGGCATCTGTTCCATCTGGACAGAACTTCCTTCTGTAACACTCGAGTGTGGTATTGAGCATATGGGACCGCCTCGAAGGAGGCTACCATGAGGCCCAACACTCGCATGCAAAAACGGAGTGACGACCAATTCCTGGAAGTCAGCTGCCGTACTGCAGCCCGGAGGGTCTGCAACTTCTCCACAGGGAGGAATACCTTTGCCTCTGAGGAATCCAGAATCAACCCCAGGTACACTAGGCGTTGAGTGGGCACCAATACTGACTTTTGCGTGTTTAGTATCCAACCACAGTCTCGAAGAGTCTGACAGGTAATGGACACGCTTACCTCTAATTCTGAGCTTGAAGGGGCCTTCAGCAGAAGGTCGTCCAAGTAACCTGTGATAGCGATACCCCGCTGTCTTAGAAGTGCCAGAATCGGAGCGAGCACCTTGGTGAACGTCCTGGGTGCTGAGGCAAGGCCAAACGGGAGGGCCACAAACTGGTAGTGGTTCTTCCCGATAGCAAATCGCAGAAACCTCTGGTGTCTGGAGTATATGGGGACATGCAGGTATGCGTCCTTGATGTCCAAGGAGGCCAGAAAGTCCCCCGAATGGAGAGCCGTGACTACGGATCGAACCGACTCCATCCGAAATCTTTGTACCTTCACAAAGCAATTGAGGGCTCTGAGATCCAAGATTGGACGAACCCCCTCCTTCTTTGGCACAATGAACAGATTTGAGTAAAAACCCTGACCCTGTTCCTGTTCTGGAACTGGAATAACTACCCCGTGTTCCAGTAGACCCTGGACCGCCCCATACAGGGCCTCCCGACGGGTCGGTAGTAGCTGGAGATTGGAGGTGATGAATCTGTCTGGTGGACAAGAGAGAAATTCTATCTTGTAGCCTGAGGAGATTACTTCGCAAACCCACCTGTCGGAGACTAGAGCAGTCCACTGAGTCGCGAATTCGCGAAGACGTCCCCCCACCCGAGAGCTGGGTGGGGGCAGACCTTCATGTGGACGCAGATTTGTCCGCAGGCTTGTTGGGTCTGCGGGACCAAGGACGCTTTTGTCCTTGGGCAGGCGCTTTATCGGCCTGGGGTCTTTTCCCTGTCGCCCTAGGGGGACGAAAAAACCACTTGTGTGCAGTAAAGGAGGGCCCTTGCCCTTGGCGTGGCCCCTTACCCTTGCTAATTTGGGGAAGCAAATTGCTTTTACTTCCTGTGGCATCCTTGATGATGTCATCCAGAGAAGCCCCAAAAAGTCTGTCGCCCTTAAAAGGCAGATCCAACAGGGCTTTCTTGGAAGTCTGGTCCGCAGACCAGCCTTTTAGCCAGATCAGGCGGCGTATTGCTACTGCATAAACCAAAGTTTTAGACAGCAGGGGAATAGTATTCATGTCTGACTCGCAGACAAACCTAAGGCCCTGGACCAACAGGTCGGCCAATGTTATCTCATCAGGAGGAGCATCTCGCTCCTTAACCCCTGGAGTAGCAATCTTGCCCATTCAGTAAGTGAGTGAGACACTAGGGCCCCCGCCAATGCCGGGCGTACTGCCGAGCCTACCACTGAGTATAGATAGCAAGCGAGTGCTTCAGCCTTCTTATCCACAGGGTCCTAGAAAACAGGAGCCCCTTCTACAGGAATTGTGGTGGCTCTATTAAGTCTGGGCACCGGAGGGTCCACTATAGGGGGGAGAGGTCCATTTCTTCAGAAAACTCTCCTCAAAAGGGGTACCGTACCGCAAACCTCTTTGGGGCTGTAAAGACCCTCAGTGGGTTCTCCCATTCCTTGTATAAGAGTTTATCAAAAGACACACAAGGGAACACCTTAGCAGTGCGGGCAGGTCTATGAAACCCAAGTGGACCGGAGTCTCTGCTGCTTCTGCAGTATTTTCCAACTTTAGCGTATCCCGCACTGCAGTAATAAGGTCAGATACCAAAGCCGTCTCGCGTACTGACCTGGACTTGGAGTCCTCACTGTCCGATCGGTCACGGTCTGCAGTCTCTGATGCATCAGAATCTGGGCCATGAGCCGTAGCTGGACCTGGTTCTGCATCAGAAATATCCCCAGAAGATTGCAGGGGACGGGGGCGTTTATTACCCCCTGTATTCCCGTGTGCTGCTTCCACCCTGGCAGCAAACGCCTCTAGGATTGCCGACATAGCGTCCATAGACACCTCAGGGACACCAGCTGCTAAATCTGGTGTTTCAGGGGAGAAGACATCTGGCTCAGATGCCATGCTGACCACACGCTGACACTCACAGGGCTCCAGGCAAGATATCAATAGGCCACCCTCCTGTGCTGCAGAGATGCTGGGTTACCCAGAGGACTCACCACCCTGGATAGGTACTGCTATGCTGCGCCTGTGATGCTGTCCCCTTGCTGCTGTGTCAGTCTGCTTCTTTTATCAGCACTTCCTGTGTGAATTTTCACGCCAGTGTAATGCACCCTAGAGGCCGGAGGCTCTCGCAAAATGGTTGCCAAAAACGTCTGTATGGAAGATAATGTGGGCTCTAAGAAAATGGCCGCCGACAGAAGATAGAGGTCAGGCAGCCATAGCCCACAAAAAGATGGCCGCCGAACGGCAATATCTGCATACAGGGTGGACCAACATGGCCGCCGATCACCTGATAGGGGCCAGTGGGTGTGGCCGAACCACAGGAAGATGGCCGCCAGGCAGTTACAAGAGGCCAAACTTGGCATGGACCACCTCAAAATGGCCGCCGACAGCATGGAGACACAGAAACACAGGTAAGCAAAAATGACATTTCTTTTAAATGTTAGTTAGAGCCAGCCCCGCTCCAGTGGGACCCCCTAGGTGACCCCCACCACCCAGCAACCTTTAGCTAGAAGCCCAGGGAGGAGGGAAAGGCAGGGAGAGAGGGAAGAAAGGGGCCACAACCACTTACTTGATCTCTCCAGGAATGTCCAGCTAAATCACCCAGCCGAGGCAGGGGAGTTTTACTTACCTATCCTGCATGTATTCTGCTGGAAGACATTCCAAACAGATCATCGTCCGTGCACGGAAGGTGACTGTTGGCCAGGCATGCTGTGATTGGACCCAGAAGGGACGATCATATGTATGCCCTGGAGCATGACGCTCACCGGACAGGCTGCTGCGACTCGGCTGTAAGGTCAGCCGAAGCTGAGCGGTCCGATGCAAGCCTTGGAGCGTAAGCTCACCGGCCAGGCTGCTGCGACTCGGCCGTAAGGTCAGCCGAAGCTGAGCGGTCCGATGCAGGCCCTGGAGTGTAGGCTCACCGGCCATCCGTGGAGCGACGGGCATGTCGTGGAAAACCCAGCGCGTAGCTAGGGTCGGCACACGCTCGATGGCCGAAACAGGGGAGACTACAAGGATCGAGGATCCAGCCTGTCACCCAGTCGGCAGTTGATCGAAGATCGCAGGAAACAACAAATGTAGCAAAAAAATAAAATAAATATATATATATATCTTTTTTCCCCGGACCAATGGGCCCGAAGGGAGCCATGTCCTACTCCTTGCTAGACAGAAAAAAACTGATCTGCGATGTGCAGACTGAGAGGGTATACCCAGAGGGTCCGCCCTCTGGGCGGTACTGTAGAAGGTGTGATGCAACACTTTTTACAAGTTTTTCTGCCTAGTCACTCCTAATTAACGGATAATACCCACTTTGTCAATAGAGAAGCTGTGTCGGTCCATGGACGAAAGAGTAAAAAGTTTATCTTTACCACAGCAGAGCAGTAGAAAAGTCATCCATACTCCTAAAACACTATCAGAAAACAGACATACTGGTAGTAGGTGGGGTTGGCCTACAGTTTTTATGATTGTAGGTGTGCAATCCTCCTGTGGGTAGAGGAATGACCTGAAGGTTTAAAACTTCCTCTGTCCCTCCTGTGTCCACCAAAAAAACCTGTTAAAGTGGTTCTAAAGCCCAAACATTTTTACCTTTAATGCATTCCTTGCATTAAAGCGGAGCTCCGCAGAATTTTTATTATTTTTTTAAAAGTCAGCAGCTACAAATACGGCAGCTGCTGACTTTTAAAATATCGATACTTACCTATCCAGGGCGCTCGCGATGTCGGCACCCAAAGCCGATCTGTCCCTCTGGTGGAGGCGCCGCGATCTTCGGGAAGTGAAGCCTTGCGGCTTCACTTCCTGGTTCCCTACTGCGCATGAGCAATTCGCGCTGCGCGTTCCCACTGATCCCTGCTGTCTTTTGGGACCTGTGTGTCTACCAGAAGACAGCGGGGGCGGAGGAGGGGCCTGACGTGGCGTAAATATCTGGGGATACTGCAGCTATCTATGCCCGGAAGTGGGTGCAAATACCAGGCTTAGACAGGTATCTGCTCCCCCCTGAAAGGTGGCAAATGTGACACCGGAGGGGGGGGGGATTCCGAGAAGAAGTTCAATTTTTGGGTGGAACGCCGCTATAAATTTGCCAAGACATTTACAACGTCTGCATACCAAGTTGTTTTTGGCCAAACTGGTGCGATCAGAATCACCAAATTATTCTCCACCTTTACCCTGCTCAACAGGCAAGGAAGAAGATGCAGTGGAGAGAAGGCATAGATCAGAAAAAATTGATCCCAGGACGTGAACAGAGCACCTACCACAAATGCCTCAGGATTTGTGGTTCGGGGGGGACCTCTACAATTTGTTGTTGAATCTTGAATCTGGCCATCAAGAGATCCACATCTGGCATCTGCGTACACCTTTGGGTAAAAGGGCCAATTTTCCTGGATTCAGCTGCTAATGGCTGAGAAATTCCTCCTGCCATTTTTCCATGCTGGGGATGTGCATGGCAGATAGGTCAACAGACCAGTGAATGAAAGCCAGCCAAATAGCCAGAAGGTTGATCGGCAAAGTTAACTAATTTAAGAGGTTCTCTAGAACACCTCCCTAGTCAAATAGGCTGGCATTGATCATCAAAACCTTCTAATTGATCTTAAAAGTGGATTTCCCAGAACCCAGCATCTTCATAGGTGCACAGCATTGCAGAAAATACCTGGTCTTGGGAGTCAGATGCATTGGCAGATCCGAGGGCTCCTGACTGTAGGATTTTGACCTGAAGAGCTCTGCAGTGAAATTGAGTATGGGGGGGGGGGCCTGCATCAAAGGTGGCTACCATCTTTGCCAGCACGTTCGTGCAGGCCCAAACAGAGTGACTTTTCAGTGACCTTAGGGACTCGAGCTCTGATACAAAGGTATTGCTTGCACAAGAGAAATGCCTGTCTATGTGCCATGTCAAGGACCAAGACTAAGTACTTAAGACAATGGGGTTTATTTACTAAAGGCAAGTCCACTTGGAGGTGCAGTCTCCATAGATCTGAGGGGGGACATGCAAGGAAAATTAAAAACCCTGTTAGACTTGCTGGTAACGGTATTTCCATGAATCTTTCAGGACAGCTACAAGAGATGATTGGCTCCGCCCTCTACAGGAAACACAAATCAGACACAATCTAAAAGGCCCCTCCCTTGCCTCTGACCCTCAGTTGTTTGAAGATAAAGTAAACCTCCACCAAAAGTGTACCAGGCAGAGGAAAAAACAGAATCTCACTTAAAACACCACCAGGTTAAATAAGGAGACCAGTAAATAAATAGGGTGGGAATATAGACGCTGTCCTGGAAGATTCATGGCAATACCGTTACTGGCAAGTCTAACAGGGTTTTTCCCCCTTCATTTTTTAGGACAGCTACTTGAGGGGATAAAGCAAGATTCTATACCTTAGGGAGGGACAACAGCCTGAAGTACTTTCCTACCAAAGGAGAGGTCCTGGCTGGAGAGCATCTGGACTCTATAATGCTTGATTAATGCATGAGAGGAGGACCAGACAGCAGCTTTGGATATCTCTTGCCATGATGCTCCCTTCACATCAAAAATACTAAATCTTTCCTCCTCCGAATACCTGGGGGAGGAACATCTAGGAAGAACTACCTCCTGGGATCTTAGAAAATTGGACAAGAATAAAAGGATAAGGACTAATAACTACCCTGTCCTCTAAAATTCTCAAGAAAAAGGAATTTACAAGAGAGGGACTCCAAAATTGGAAATCCCTCTCCCAGAAATGATGGCCAGAAGAAAGGTAATCAATTTCAAAGCGGCCTCAACTAACGGTTCAAGGGAGCTCTGGTAAAAATATTCAAAAACTAATGACAGATCCCAGGGGGGAAAAACATTAAACAACTTTGGGTGTACGTCTAGTACTTGCAGAGAGAAATCTTTTAATCAAAGGCTCCTCAGCTAGTCTATCTATGAACAGAGACAGGGCAGCAACCTGAACCCTAAATGGTGCTGACAGAAAGTCCTCTTCCCACCCTTTGCTGTAAGAACGCCAGTATACAGGTGATAGAAAAGGAATCAACTCCTGCTAGGAAACAAAATTCTTCCAAACTTTCCCATAAATCTTTCTAGTGACTTACGCCCATCTAGAATAGTCTCACTAACTTTAACTGAACACCCCTTTAGTTGTAGGATGCACCGCTCAGCCGCCAGGCCAAACGGTAAGTCTGAGGGATTGGATAGAGTACTGGCCCTTGACGGAGAAGGCCCCCTCACTCAGACAGGAGCCAGGAGGGGATCTATCAAAAGTGCTCTGTGTGGAGAACCAACACCTCCTGGGCCACCAAATCCTGGGCAAATCAGGACAACCGCTTGTTCCTGAATACTCTTCCGAATTACCAGGCACAACAGAGGGAATGGAGGGAGGGCATAGGCCAGAATGAAGACCCAGGGGAAAGAGTGCATCTGTCCAAGGCCCCCGCCTCTCTCCAGTGAGAAGAAAGCTGGAAGCTTCCTGTTGAGACTGGATGTCTAAAGATCTACTTTGGAAACACCCCACTCCAATATGATCCTCTGAAAAGTTTCTTGGTACAGTTCCTAATTGCTGCAGCAGATAGTCTGAGCAGAATAAGTGTCAGAACATTTGCAGTCCCACTGATGTGAACTGCCCTGACCAAAGATACATTGTTCTCTGTTCTTGACCCAGCAGATTCTTGCATGAATAGAAGCCTGTCCACATGAGTGCCCCCCTGCTCATTGAGGTATGCCACGATTGTGGCATTGTCTGGGAAAAAAAAAAAGTTTCTTGCATTGACTCTCACCTCCAGAGCTATTAAAGCCTTTCCCATGGCAAAAAGATCTGACGTTTGACGACTGGGTTGCCTCCTCTGGCAGCCAGGAGCCCTGATCCTTCCAGTCTACTGAATGAGCTCCCCACCCCCACAGGCTGGCATCTTTGGCAATTTATATTGGGGAATGCTGTGCCCAAGTTTTCCCTCCCTGCAGATGTTACAGCTGCTCCTACCAGGATAGATTAAAACTTCTCCTGGAAATTAAACAAGCTGATTCAAGGAGTCTTTCCTGCAATCCCAATGATGCAGAAGACATGCCTGAAGGGGCCTGGAACGCAATTGGGCCCGTGGCACCCCTGGAATTGTTGCAGACATCAAGCCCAATAACTGCATTATTTTATGTAGGAATGCCTGTGCGAGTAACCTGAAACTCTGCACGGAGCGAAGAACGTTTGCCATCTTTTCCCCCGGAAGAAAAAAAACTTTGGGCGACTGAGTTTACCAGGTAACCCAAAAAAAGAACATTCTGGGAGGCAAGCAAGACTTTTTCAGATTGACCTTCCAGCCCAACTTCCGAAAGGTCGGCTAAATCAACTGTAGATCCTGTAAAAGGCAAAGAACAAAAAATCATCCAGATACAAAAGATCTCAATCGTTCCGTATCTGGAAATAGACAATGATCTCAGCCACGATTGCCATGAAAATTCTCAGGGCTGCTGAGAGACCAAAAGAAAGGGCTCTAAACTGGCAATGTTGTGGATAGTTCTCCGCGAGGATCGTAAATCTCAGAAAATTACTACAGATTCCGGTAGATTCGCCAGACATCGGTCTTAAAATTAGCTTTGTTCTAGAACAGTGGTTCTCAACTCCAGTCCTCAGGACCCACTAACAGGCCAGATTTTAAGTATTACCTTGGTGAGATACAGACTAGAATTCTGCAATCCCTGAGCAGCAAATTATATCACCTGTGATGCATTTCAGTTATCTTGCAAACCTGGCCTGTTGGTGGGCCCTGAGGACTGGAGTTGAGAACCACTGTTCTAGAAGCTATGAAAAGTCCTTACTCTGAGGCCTTCCAGAAGACGGGAACAGTTTAGTCTTCTGAGGAACGAGCCAAGACTTCCTCCAAGGTGGAAACAAATCAAGCTTGCCCTCAAAGGAAATCCCGCACAGTTCATCCCTGGAGGTTACAACCAGATGGCTTGTCTTGTGCAATTAATGAGTGCCAACGTTGTCACCACCGATCTAACTATCTGCTTCCACATCAGCCAGAAATGCGACCGACTTGACAATAAGGGGAAGAGACTCCCTGTCCTCCTCCACAGGAGTGTCCGAGAAAAGAAGTCCATCCAGCCTTTGAACCCACACCTCCAGATTCCTAGCAGCACAAGTGGACGCTAGGGCTGATCCAAGAGAAAAGGTTTAGGCATCCCAGGCTTTACGTACTTTGAGAGAAATTTACTGGAAAAGACCTAGGTTTTACATCCCTGCCGACCCTGTACATTTTATCCTGAACAGACAGTCTGTTTGGGCATCTCAATCTGATAAGTATAAACTGCTTCTAACAGATCAATATCTTCAATCGGAAAAAGATATCTAGCTGAGCTTACAGTCTCTTCTACCTCCGACGCAAACGCCTCGTCCGATGCCGATACAGAATTCTCTCCCTCTTCCAGGTCAGAAACAGCCTGTGAACTAAGGGTTCCCAATACTAAAGGGAGGTAGAGATCCAGCAGATGAAGGCTTCTGAATTACAGTAACAGAATTACTGTCAGTACACCCCTCACATCTTTGTAAATATATTATACATTTTCAATGAAGAAATTACTTTGCTACAATGTAAAGTAGTGAGTGTACAGCTTGTTTAACAGTGTAAATTTGCTGTCCCCTCAAAATAACTCAAAAGCCATTATTGTCTAAAGCTCTGGCAACAAAAGTGAGTACACCGCCAAATGAAAATGTCCAAATTGGGCCCAATTTGCAATGTTCCCTCCCCGGTGCTATGCGACTCGTTAGTGTCACAGGGTCTCAGGTGTGAATGGGGAGCAGGTATGTTAAAATTTGGTGTTATCGCTCACACTGGTTACTGGAAGCATAACATGGCACCTCATGGCAAAAGAGCTGAGGATCTGAAAAAAGAATTGTTGCTCTACATAAAGATATCCTAGGCGAGAAGAAAATTGCCAAGACCCTGAAACTGAGCTGCAGCATGGTGGCCAAGACCACACAGCAGTTTAACAGGACAGGTTCCACTCAGAACAGGCCTCATCATTGTCAACCAAAGAAGTTGAATGCACGTGTGCTCAGCATCATATCCAGGGGTTGTCTTTGGAAAATAAATGTACGAGTGCTGCCAGCATTGCTGCAGAAGTTGAGGGGGTGGGATCAGCCTGTCAGTGCTCAGACCATACGCCGCACACTGCATCAAATTGGTCTGCATGGCTGTCATCCCAGAAGGAAGCTGTAACGGCACCCCAAATACGAAAGGGGGGGTTAACGCCGTTTACGATGTTCCCCTCTCCTGGACACACATCCACTCCCTACCAATCTTCCACAGCCAGGCGACCACTTCCCATATAATTAATCCTTCTGGAAGAACGAGACGCACGCTCTGTATCTTCCTAATTCGAATGCCTTTTATTGAGAAACATTGTAACTTTTATATACATCTAATACACAGTAGTTTAACATGAACAATGGCCCAGCTCCACCCACACATTACAAGACTCAACACATTACTTTGACGTCTGTTAGGAGACAACAGACTTTACACAACAGACGTAACGATCTTCAATACACATCTTCTCATCAAAGGGTTGGCAGACGCTCCGTCTGCAGAGTACAATACACACAGGCATAGTGTTAACTATCTCTATTCACACCAGCCCTTTATGTTTAAATAACTATGCATGACCTTTATTCACCAGACTGTCTGGCACTTTACAATACACACAAGGACAGACTCAATTTCCCCAATCCACATCACCACAAACAATGAACAGGTCCCTTAGAAGCTGGGATTTACATCACACTGGCAGGTAACCCATCTCTCAATTAACCTGGTAAGTTTCAGAATAAAACAATATTGTGGACTAATATTCCCATTTCAATTTCCAGCCAGCCAAGCCATATTCTTAATGTCCATGGTTTCCTGGCTCACCCCGTGTCCAACGTGACCCTCCTGTCACACATCTCCCCTTTCGGCAGGAGACTAACAGAGGAGGCGACCCCAGACGGGTTGACTCCGAAGTTGGTCCATTCCTCTAATGCCGGTATCCATACAGTACCCCAAATAAATTGCTCCAAACAGAGCATTACTTACCCAGCCAACCTCTGCCTCTCTCAGAGAACATACCCGCCGCTGGGGAGAGGCCTGGACTGGCCCTTCTCCCTGGAGTCCTTTCAGCCGCTGGAGAGAAGACAGGGTGACCGGGCTCAGTCCGTCGTGCTGTTGGGGATCTGGGCCAACTGCCCAGCACTCCTGGGGTATACAAGTGAAGACTGAATTCCCATCCACTTGTGGTAGGTGAAAATCCCCTAGTGCTTGCAAAGCAAGGTTGACATCCTCCTGTCTCAGTGTCGCACCATTTTCTGGGGTTGTGTCAGTGAGGACCGAAGTCCCATCCAGTACCACAGGAACTCCCTCTTCTGTTAGTTGAGAGCAGAGGCCCGCGGCACTCTGCTCTGTTGCCAGCTCTTGTGCTGGGTTGCTGTGAGTGGAGACCGCAGTCCCATCCACCGATATCCGCTCAAGTGGCAGTTGTGTGCAGCGGCCAGTAGCATTCTGCCCTGCTGCCAGCGATTCAGCTGGGGGTAAAAGCTTTACCACCTCAGCTTGTTGCTGGAGAGAGGGGCCAACTGCCCCGGCTCCCTGAAACTCCACAGTTGTTTCCGGTGTTGGGCAGAGGTTGCTATCACTCTGCCCTGTTGCCAGCACTTCTGCTGGGGACTTCACACCATCTGCTCTGGCTAACTGTTGGGGGAGGGAAAAGGGCTGCTTCTCCTCCCTGCATCTCTGAAATCCCCTGGGAAAGAGGAACCATCACCTTCTCACCTCGGGCCTCCAAAACTGCCACGGGTGTAAAGCCGGGGTCTGCAGTACTCTGTCCTGCTGCCAGTACTTGGGCAGGCGATGCATAATCCCTAACATCCTCTGAACAGTCCCTTAAGTCCATACCTTCTGTAATCTGTGGCTGGGGAGATGAGCCAACTGCCCTAGCTCCCTGGAACTCCATATCATCCACTTCAGCTTTAGGGATGGCAATCTTCAGATTTTCCACTGCCGATTCTTCAGCAAGGATTTCATAGTTGTCAACTGGTATTTCCTGATCGTCCCAGGCAAAGGGAGCCCCACCCTGCTGCTGAGCAGAGTCTAGCAGCTGTTTGTAGGTAATCTCCAGCTCCCATTCCTGAACGGCCAGAAACTCCAAATCTTCCTGTGCCCAGTGCCCTTCCGAGACATTCAGTCTTTGCTCTCTGTGCTCCATTATTTCTTCCAAACGCCACTCCCGATCACTCCCAAAGTCAGGGTCACTGGACAGCCTCCAATACAACAATCCCAGGCCATCATAGTCAAAGCCTTCTGTGGGGCTGTCATCCGCTGACCATGGGCACTCTTGGGCTACATACCAGCGGAGGGCTCTGTAGCTCTCATCCAACCGCATCTCTGCCCGGATCAGCCTGCTTAACTCAGCTGTCCACTCCTGCTTTGGTTGTTCCCCCAATAACGGCATTCGTACTTCATACTGCGACCAGTACCTTACATAGATGGAGGGGAGAATCTTTCCCTGGTGTTGCTGCTCGAGAGCTAGCACTTTCTTCCAGATTTCGCAGCGGATCGAATCCGACCATCCCAGCAGGACCTCCTCTGATGCTGGTCCTCTATGCTGTATCTGCATCTCTCGCAACCTCCTTCCGAATTCCTCTTCCATGGCGGCTGGTTCTTTAGGCGTGGTCTCCGATTGCCATATTTCCACCATTCTCTGCTCATGTTGCCGCTCTAGTTCTCTCTTTTGTCACTCTCGTTCTCTCTTGTCACTCTAGTTCTCTCTCTTGTCGCGCATCCTGCAGCTGGATGCCTCTATTGGCTTCCTGTATGGCGGTCTCTGATGGGTTAGCACCATATAATGCCAAGCGCTGTTGAACTCGTTGCTGAAACAAATCTTCAACTGACCGGGGTCCTGCATCACCCTTCTTCTGGTCCATCTCGGCTCTAAAGTAGGTCTTTCAGCGTGACTTTCCTGCAGGCTGCATAGCTGGTCATTCACTGTGGTGGTTTGGAGTGTCCCAGGAACTGGGAGGGAAAATCCCGCTGCTGCCAACCAATGTAACGGCACCCCAAATACGAAAGGGGGGGGGGTTAACGCCGTTTACGATGTTCCCCTCTCCTGGACACACATCCACTCGCTACCAATCTTCCACAGCCAGGCGACCACTTCCCATATAATTAATCCTTCTGGAAGAACGAGACGCACGCTCTGTATCTTCCTAAATCGAATGCTTTTATTGAGAAACATTGCAACTTTTATATACATCTAATACACAGTAGTTTAACATGAACAATGGCCCGGCTCCACCCACACATTACAAGACTCAACACATTACTTTGGACGTCTGTTAGGAGACAATAGACGTAACGATCTTCAATAAACATCTTCTCATCAAAGGGTTGGCAGACGCTCCATCTGCAGAGTACAATACACACAGGCATAGTGTTAACTATCTCTATTCACACCAGCCCTTTATGTTTAAATAACTATGCATGACCTTTATTCACCAGACTGTCTGTCACTTTACAATATACACACAAGGACAGACTCAATTTCCCCAATCCGCATCACCACAAACAATGAACAGGTCCCTTAGAAGCTGGGATTTACATCACACTGGCAGGTAACCCATCTCTCAATTAACCTGGTAAGTTTCAGAATAAAACAATATTGTGGACTAATATTCCTTATTTCAATTTCCAGCCAGCCAAGCCATATTCTTAATGTCCATGGTTTCCTGGCTCACCCTGTGTCCAACGTGACCCTCCCATCACAGAAGCCTCTTCTAAAGAGGCACAAGAAAGCCCGCAAATATTTTGCGGAAATCAAAGCAGTCTAAGGACATGGATTACTGGAACCATGTCCTGTGGTCTGATGAGACCAAGATAAACCTATTTGGTTTAGATGGTGTCAAGCATGTGTGACAGCAACCAGGTGAGGAGTACTACAGTCAAGCGTGGTGGGAGTGTGATGTACTGTGACATACTGAAGCAGAGCATGATCCTCCCTTCAGAGACTGGGCCGCAGGACAGTGTGATAACAACCCCAAACACACCAAGGCAACCACTCCCTTGCTAAAGAAGCTGAGGGTAAAGGTGATGGACTGGCCCAGCATGTCTCCAGACCTAAACCCTATTGAGCATCTGTGGGGCATACTTAAACCAAATGTAGAGGAACGCAAGGCCTCCAACATGCACCAGCTCTGTGATGTTGTCGTGGAAGAGGACTCCAGTGGCAACGTGTGAGGCTCTGGTGAGCTCCATGCCCAAGAGGGTTAAGGTAGTGCTGGAAAAAAAATAAATGGTAGCCACACAAAATAGACACTTTGGGCCCAACTTGGGACATTTTTACTTAGTGGTGTACTCACTTTTGTTGCCAGCAGTTTAAACATTAATGGCTGTGTGGTGTTATTTTGAGGGGACAGCAAATTTACTGTTATACAAGCTGTGCACTCACTACTTTACATTGTAGCATTGTCAATTTCTCAGGAAAAATAAAATCTTTACAAAAATGTGAGGGCATATTCACTTGAGATACTGTATATGCCCGCTGGCAGTAGTGACCAATCCAGATGAAGCCCTTCTCTTCCCCATAAGGGGCATTAGGAAGAGGACAAAAACTGGAAAAAAAAAGTGCTACAAAAACCCCTCAGACATATTTATGCACAGCCGTCACCTGAAACCACTAGCTAAAAACAAAGGTTTTGCTGAGCAAAGAGGGGTTATGCCTAGTAAGGGATTATTAGCTTGAAGGTGGCAACTTAACCAAAGTTGTCATGAATACAAAATTCCTGTGATGTACGATTGAGGAAACTGATGCAGCCACTACATCGAAGGACTGGTAAGCTGGAACAGTTTTAGAGTTTTGTTCTTGGGTTTGGATACATCTTAGTACTTTGAGTTACTGACCCAGAACATGTGAAGGGAATGTACTCTTTGCTGAATGCTTAAGGCCACAACTCCTCAAGCCCCAGTTCACATAGGCTGCGTTTTTTGGCATGTCAAATCATGCCAATTGCCAGCAACAGCCCCATCTGAATGGGTGTGACGCTGATTTTTGCAGCGCCACACCAATTCCCAAAGGTAGATCCTGTACTATTTTTGGCGACTTCAGGGGTGAATTCAATAGACATCTGTACATGAACCCACACAGATGCATTTCAAATCGCCCCCGAACACACAATGAATTGGAGGTTCAAAATTAATTTCAAACCTGTCTCCAATGTAAATGTAGGCTTACAGTCCAACTCTAGGCCTAATTCCTCCCACCAGCTGATCACCCCCATCCACACCTTGTGCATTTAGCTTTTTATTATTGGTTTTAAAAAAGGTCATTAGTCACTTAACACTCTTATTAGTCTTCTACTAGTGGTGGGCAGAGCTGCAGAGTGGTAACAGTGCAGCTCTCTGCATTAATACACTGAATAAGGAGTACTATGGTGAATCCCCTTTGGTGGCAACACATTCACAGTACAGTCCTCTTCGGTAAACCATGCTGGGTACAATCAACCAGGAAAGACTTGACAAAGTAGGCATCACAGCCAGGGCTGCATTTTTCCCCTCATTTGCCAGGGAAATATCAACCAAAATACAATTGTATATTGACTTAGGCTTTAAAGAGTTAGCTTTTCGAAAACAAACCAAAAAAAAAAAAAAAATCTATTCCATCACACTACACCAAAGCAGCACCCCAAACCAATTAAAACTTACAAACCTACCTCTATGGTATCATACCTGCGGGCCATGATCACAACCAGAAAAACCTGCCACCGCTTTACATACAGTAGCGGTTACATCTTACATGTGTTAGGGGCACTCATCCTATCACTACATTAGAAAACATGGTCCTTTTCCCCAAGAGCTGTACATGCGCAGTGTTGCAAGTCAACCTCTTACACTACTTCAGTCTGGTTTCCCCCACAGTGCAGCATACTTGCAGTTTTTCTGCAGGTAAACCATGCTTTCCCATAGACTACTGAATTGGTTGTTTATTCATTTTCTAAAAAGCACACCAAAAATGCAGGGCAGGAAAATGCGTAAAACAAATATAAATCTATCGTAACCCACATGAAAAACCACAGGTAAGCTGCACCAGAGCAGTGTGAAAAAGTGCCCCAAAAGCTGCTCTTTCCTACTAGAGAGGCATGGTTGCAAGCTCTGATTAGCATAGAGTGTTTGCTATGGTGTAGTGCGATTTGATAAATATTTTATTAAGGTGAACTATACCTTTAGTTCACAAGCTTACTCGGCATGCCCTGGGACCTATATAGGGATATCGCCAAAGCATCTTCAGTCTTAAACTAGGAACAAATGAGCCAAAAACTGTTGGTTTGGTAGTTACTGGCTAACTTTTGGCCTGTGCACAGTTCTGTCGAACTAGCATGTTGGGAAACCCAGCATCCGATCAGCATTTGCAGCCAATAGCTCTGAATGCTTATCATCGTTTGAGGCCCCTCTTTTAGAACACAATAGAATGTATTCGTACAGCGCTCTAAATTTTTCATTTAGCCTGCATTAGGACAACACCATACAAGACTACAAAAAGCATGACTGAGACATAAAATATACACGTCAAACAAAATGAAAATCTTTATTCCACACGTTTAATTAACCTGTAACAAGATTTTACAAAAAGATTAAAAAAAAAAAAAAAAACACACACAACCATAGTAAATTATAGGGTCCATATTGCCCCTACTTTTACCCTTAAACATACAAACAGCAGTTCTAAACCAAGAAAAATTCACAGTATAAAAGATCAATGAGTACTGAAAAGGTGCATTTGAATGAGAGGTAGAATACAGGAATATAGCCTTGTAATTCTCAAAATACTGTACCCAACAGGGCTGATGGAAAGATACAAGTGGTTCATTCCCAAATGTAAGAATACATCCTAGGCTTATTACCTTGTGTTCAGTTTGAGTAAATGTGGCATTTTCAATGCCTCTTCTGGTGAGTGGCAAAACCTTGCACAATGTATACCAAAGAAGAATTTGTGAAATGCATCAAGTCGTCACTACCTTGGAACTTGTTTGTGCTACAAGTTTTAGAAATGCATACGGCAAGCAGGATAGGTTTTCTAGAGATCCAGTAAATAGAAAACCGTCCTAGTTTTACCTTCCTTGAACACCATGCCAAGCATTTTCGAATGGCAACATTTTCGTGCATTGTTTTCAGCTGTGCAGACCTTTGCTATAACATACATAAATGCATTACCATATAAGTGAACAAGAGATCAACTGACAATTGAGGATGGCTCTGCAAAGGTTTGCAGGACTTGAGCCCACAGAGCCTCACATTCATGTGAATGCAGCCCAAGGCCTCATTCAAACAGGGGTACTGTTCTGTATTTACCAGCACAGGCATTCTGTGCAGCCATGTGCAGGTAGGCTGTTAAAATGACAGATGGCTGCATGGATTCCCAAGTGTACATCTGTAAAGACCAGTGAACAGCTCAGAATGCAGGGCAAGTGATCACAGCCCTCTGCACAGAACAGTGTGCTCATGTGAATGAAGCCTAAAACTGTACTCTAGAATGTAGTATTTACAGATGGGATTGATCCAGTGTGTGCAAAACAGCAAGTCTCCACGAAATGTTTCCAAATGCAACATTTAGTCTGAGCTAATGAAAATGGTAAACAGCTTTACTAAAAAAAGGCACACACACCTTTAAGAATGTGCAAATATTTACTGCAGTCACAAAGGCCACAGGGCCTTTATTCAATTAGTGTTGTAAACACAATCAAAGTTTCAGGCCTAGAAAAAATATGTTCCCTCTGGAATGCAAGTTTTCCTTCAGTGTACTGGAGTACCTGTGCAACAGCCATGTTTGATTTTGGACACGTGAAAAAATAAAAAAAGCACTTCTATTCAACTATGAACTAATTTCACAGCCAAGCTCTACCATACCTGCTCTTAAAGTCAGTGCTGTTAAAAGTTGTAGGCTGCAATCCTCTGAAATAATAGCTGCATACAGCATCAATACTTTGTGTTTAAGAGCTCCAGAAATGGCAATACAGAATACATTTACTTTGGGCCAGCTTGGATCCAACAAATTATCCTAATGGCAGGCCCCCATGGCGAAGGGATAACCTTTAATTTAATGCCATAATTTACGGTACACAGGAAGGGGCATCTTCCAGCTGGTGCTCCTGTGACTTTCCTCTGCACTAAAAACCATCACTTGTTCCAGTGCCTCCACCATTCAGAAGCCCTGTATTTTTTTATTGAACACAAGGCAACCCCCCCCCTAATTGGCCAAGTCAGATAGTGGATACCACAATCTCTGCTTCAGCCAGAGGAATGCTTTTATCTGATAAATACAAGGCATCAGAGTAGTGGAGCAAGCTATGCTCTATAGTGCACAGAGGAATTTGCAGTAGTACACCCTGGAAGAGGGACACCACTTCCTGTGTGTATCATAGGCGACATCACTAAATTAAAGATTACCCATCAGCCAACATGAAGGTGGCATTAGAATAATTTTCTAGAGCCATGCAGGCCCAACTTAAATGTATTACCATTCCTGGAGAACCATCATGTATATAGCAAACGAAATCTAAACACCTGATCTGTACAATTGTTCCTGGTCTTCAAGTGTTAAAGCTACTGCATCAGCAACTCAACACTGGCAGCTTATCGTTTCAGGAACAAGTTGAGGATCTACTAGAAGGTGAATTTGTATTAAAAGCAATGTGTGAATGAAGGTATTCTGTGTTGTCATTGTGAAATATTTACCAAAAAGACAACTATACAGTGACAATGTAAACAAAGATAACAGCTGCAGAAAATGACAAAATCTATCCCAAGGAGCTTTGAGGTGCTTAGTACCTTATTGACTAGCAGTGTTTATACTATAAGGTGAACAGTGCCTGCAGCATAGGGTAGAAGTAGACCCATATATATTTAAAGTGTGCAAATATGCAGCAATGGAGGGGCAGTCAGTCCTGAGTGGTGCAGCCCATTCTTCCACAGGCTCACGTCATATAGCAGGTGATCCCTCTGAGACCATACAGCAGGGCAGCTTGTAGTCTGGCTTCCAACAGTAACACGTTCAAATGCACCTATAAAGACAAATAAAGCATGTTTAATGCACAATTCCCATTTGAAAATGCATGTTTCAGCATCCCAACATTAGAACCTTTTGTACAATCTGAAATCAACCAGATGTTGCAAACATACTAAAGCCATTAACCTTAAATTGGTTTTCCATACCTTCGTTGGCACATGTTCAATTGGGCAACTAAAAATGTTTTTAAAACCATGTTTTTATAATAAATCTGTTGGGCTTTTAATTCTTCAATTGAGTGCACTTCACATGAAAAATATAAAAAAAGTTTCAGGTACAAGTAAACTTACTTAGAAAATGTAAACAAAATTAAATATTCATCAATATATGAACTTTGAGGTGGTACAAAACACTGTTCATTTCAACCAATGCATGGTTCAGGCATTTAGGAAACTTGTGCATTAAGGTAATTCGCCCAAAAATATTAATTCCTTGCATTTACCAAGCAGCTTGAAAGTTAAAAAAAACAACGTGCAGCATTTTAATGCCCATGTGTATAGGACCTCATTTGTTTTTCCCCCCAAATTGGAACTATAGTACCAAAACCAATTGTCCCGTTTTAATTTACCTTCTCAGAGGGCTTGAACTCCCGCCAGAAGTCATTATATAGTTGCCGGTTTACCCTCTCTGGGTGACAGGTCACAGTCTTCATATACAATTTAAGGCTTCTCTCTAGCAGCTGATTCACCTCACCATAATCATAATCATCATATCTACCAGGAGTAGAATACAAAATGGTAAGTGCCATGAAGAAAAAAAAAAATAGCCATAAATTACCTAAAGTTTGCAACCATATCATTTGCTGTCCTTACCTGATTCCATAAATGCACTGAATATAGTTCCATATAGCTCTACGCAGTTTAAATGTATCCACTCCCTGATGTGAAGCAATCGTGTGATATGTTAAGTCGTAGGCTACTTGAAACTTATCATCCAGAAGTTGCCCCACTTCTGGGCACAACCTATGTAGCAGTGAATATCCATGTGTATTCCATGTGAAGTCCTGCAAAAGCATATGCAAGAAAAGTCAGAGCAATATATTAACTGGGAAAAACCACCCATGTTCAGGCAACATGTACAAATGAGGCTATTAACCGGTAAGCCGACCATGAAGCAAGTTCATCCTACCTCCCTAGGCCCTCTATTCTACCTGGTAATAAGAATTCAGGGGGGGGGGGGGGGTGTTTAGGGGGTTTAGATGATTAATGATCTTTAATCTTGTAAACTAGCCCAAGCTAAAGCCCAGCTCCAATTGCAATGACCGCTGGCATTGTTTAGATTCTGGCTGGTAAAATTCTACCAACAGGCTGCCCCCTAATGTCCCTGCACTGCAGAAGCAAAAATCACATTCACATATATGGGATGTTTTAGTATGCAGGCAACCCAAAAGGAATCAGGTAAGGCTAGTTGAGGAATAGCAATTACTTGTTTTTTAGGATTTCAAGATATATGTGCAAGCATGCGAGGGTGTCAGCACTTCATACATCCCAATAAAAAATCATTACTTGACACTTGTGGGGACAAAAACAAGGAATTTACTTTAAAGTGTATTTCTATTTTCCAGAAAAATTTTAACAACTTTTTATATCTGTTAAATGTACAGATTCACATATAACTTAAAGCAGAGCTCCGCCAATTTTTTTTTATTAAAAGCCAGGAGCTACAAATACTGCAGCTGCTGACTTTTAATATTAGGACATTTGCCTGTCCTGGAGTCCAGCGACGTCGGCAGCAGAAGACGAGCAATCGCTCATCACTCTGCTGCCCCCACCGCCATCCTCGGTGAGGGAACCCAGAAGTGAAGCCTTGCGGCTTCACTGCCCGGTTCCCTACGGCGCATGCGCGAGTCGCGCTGCGCCGTTCTGACTGGTCCCCGTTGTATTCTGGGAGCCGAGTGTTTCCCAGAACACAACGGGTATTCTGCGGGAAGTGACGTACTACCCGCAGAGAGGACTCCCGGAAGTGGGTGCAAATACCCGTCTTAGACAGGTATCTGCACCCTTCTCCCCCCTGAAAAGGTGCCAAATGTGACACTGGAGGGGGGGGGGGGGGGGGGTTCCGATGAGCAGAAGTTTCACTTTAGGTTGGAGCTCCGCATTAAAAGTGAAAGTATGGACTTGGAAAACAAAAATCTAAACTCGCCTCAGTGCTGCAGCTGTCCCACTTTAGCTATAAAAAAGACAGAACTAAGGGAAGTGTTTACCAAAACTGGTGCAGCTGTACATTGTAGTCAATAACCTGAAAGCCAATTGGGTTCTATGCAGATTTGCACCATGCAGGTTTAGTAAATAAACCCCCTAAGGCTCCATTCACACCGTTTTAAAAAAATTCCCTGCAAAATGCATCACATGGGTTCCTATGGAACATGTTCACATCAATGCATTTTTGTGCCTCTGCGTTTAGAAAGGGTCAGGGCCTTTTTCCCCCGCAAAACGCATGTAATAGAACCCGCATCCAAAACGCAAGTACTGCGTTTTTGCCACAATTTGCGTTGTGTCCATTTCTTTTTTTTTTACACTGTATATAGCCGGTTGCTAAGGAGGGGTCGGGAAGCCAGCCGTCGCATCCTTAACAACCGATGAGTCATCAGCTGTCTACCCGCTCAATGTAAAAAAACAGCGTGGGGTCCCCCGGTCCATACCAGGCCCTTGGGTCTAGTATGGATTCGGAGGGGACCCCCCCACACCAAAATAAAACCGTAGGGGTCCCCCCAAAATCCATACCAGACCCTTATGCGAGCATGCAGCCAGGCAGGTCAGGAAAGGGAGGGGACGAGCGAGCACCCCTGCCCATCCTGAACCATAACAGGTGGCATGCCCTCAACATGGGGGGGTGGGTGCTTTGGGGCAGGGGGCTCTGTGCCCCCCCACCCCAAAGCACCTTGCCCCCATGTTGATGGGGACAAGGGCCTCTTCCCTTGCCCAGTGGTTGTCGGGGTCTGCGGGTGGGGGGCTCAAAGCACCCATCTCCCCCCCCCCCCCCCCATGTTGAGGGCATACAGCCTGGTATGGTTCAGGAGGGGGTGCTCGCTCATCCCTTTCCTGACCTGCCAGGCTGCATGCTCCGATAAGGGTCTGGTATGGATTTGGGGGACCCCCATGCCACTCTGAATCCATACTAGACCCAAGGGCCTGGTATGGACCTGGGGGGGGGGGCCCCCATGCTGTTTTGTTTTCTTAATTTTTTTTTTAGCCGCCAATTTTTTTTTTTACATTTAGCGGGAAGCCCGCTGACAACTCTTCAGTTGTTAAGGACGCAGCAGGCGGCTTCCCGGCCCCCCTCCGTAGCAACCAGCTATATACAGTGTAAAAAAAAAAAAAAACCAATCGCGGTAAAAACCCAAACATGTAGAAAAAACACGGGAAAGGACCAATGGCTCTCACTGGAGGGGGGTGTCAATTAGGCAGTCGAGTGGATCTTGACAATACGGTCAGAAATCTTTCCACAGCCTGAAGCAACTCTGAATTCCAGCTGCCAGTGGGCTTTAGCCAGTTGTCGGTTAACCGAGTCACAGGCGTGCAAACATAAGTGCACTCATGGGGGGCGTGGCCGGAACCTGACCTGAATGGCAGCATAACCTTGCAGCTCTCTCTCAGCCCACAGCTCCAAATCAAACAAAGGGTGCCATACCTCTCCAAAATGGGTGGATCCAGAGCGACCCGCTCCACGAAGCCTCGGGGGTCCTCGCAACCCCCCCCCCCGGGTTCGTCATCCGACCTCCGGGAGTACTTTAATCACCCCGACCTCCCGCCGAGCACAATGATCAAGATGGCGCTGGCCGGCGCCACGGAGCAGGCCGCAGCCCTCCATCCAGACTCCATCCCGGCCTCCCAGCGACAACGGGATCCCCAGGGCCCAGGCACCTCACAGCAGATGACCGTGGAGCCGCCCCGGGTCCAGGGAGCGGTGAGTCCCCCCCTCGGGCCAACACTTCATCCCGCAGACAGCCGCCCCTCATCTCCGGCGGCCATCTTGGGACTCCCCACAAGGCCTCAGCCATACACCCAGTGCTCTGGGGCCTTCCCGCAGCTGCTCCGTACCGCCTCGGATCCGGGCCTAACGGAAACAGCTGCCAGCTCGCAGCCCTATGCTGGAGGAGGAGAGAACCATCCATCCCTGCCAAACCTCCCTCACACACCCCTGACCTGCGGATCGCCGGGAACTTTTACCCCCACTGAGTCCACCGTACCGGACCCCCCATCACCCAGGGCACAGAGGCAATCCAGGTCGAGGGCCCCTCCTCCACAAGGCCCACATGCAGCACCAGCCCTCTATGCCCAGGCAGCAAGCCCCCCTCCCCTGCCAGGAATCTTCCACCCCCGCAAAGCCTGGACTGGAGTGACCCGTGGGAATACCAGGGGGCCCATTATACCTCACCAAATCCCCTCTGGGGAGCCAGCCTATACCCCCACTATCCCCATGATCAGCCGAACAACAACCCCAGGGCACTGGGACAGGAGCACCCCCCCCCAGATACCCCCGCCGTGGCAGGCATATCTCCAAGCAATGCCGACTAAGGACGATTTCAGACAACTAGTCGAGGAAGTGAAGTCCACCTGCAGATCAGAGATTCAAGCCCTCCAATCGGGGCTCAAACACTTAGCAGACAGGGTGGAGATGGCTGAGGAGGAAATCCAAGAAACCAAAATTGCAATACATAGAACTCAAGTTCAGGGGTCGGAACACCGTACCCTCCTCCGAGACATGCAGCGCCACGTAGAGGACCTGGACAACAGGGGGCGCAGGAACAATATCCGTGTCCGGGGGGTCCCAGAAGCAGAGGGCCCGGAAGATGTCCAGAACACGCTACAATCTCTTTAATGACCTTATTGGGGCGGCCCCAAACCACACTATCGAAATGGATAGAGCACACCGAGCACTACGGCCCAAGGGCACCGCTGCCAGACCCCGAGATATTTGCAGGCTGTCATCGTACCCCTTAAAAGATGATATCATGAGGCAAGCCCGCCTAGCACGCAAAGTAACCCTAGGAGACCACCACATCCAACTATTGCCGGACTTGTCCTGATCACTTTGCAAAAACGACGGCTTCTCCAACCACTGTTGCGAGTGCTCCAGGAAGAGAACATACCTTACCGATGGGGATTCCCCTTCAGCCTCACAGCCAAACATCAGGGCAAGACGGCGACCCTGAGATACCCGGAGGACCTTGAGCCTTTTTGCAACACCCTGGAACTTAGAACACCCCAGCTTCCCGAATGGGACCTCATAGCCACCCCGCCCCCACCGCCTACAGTGTGGCAGACGGTCCCTCCACCTAAACGCTCCAGAGGACCAGAGAGATCCGAGAGGCCGGGGATCACACCAGCGAAGATCATGAGCAAGTCACCCCACTAACTCATTGCATGCTTGAAGGACCGTTCCTTCGCCCCCTTTCTTCGTTTTTGTTTTTTCTTTTTTGCACATCCAGGTGGAGCATCCCTGGCATCAGGCCGTTCACTGACCCACCTTTGGCACCCTAGCTATACCCAGATTGACATTATGGGAGAGTCTCGGAAGAGACTTTAGAGAGAGACTGTCCGAGTTACCCCTGCCTCCCCCCCCCCCCTATTTTTTTTTCTCTTCCCTTTTTTGGATTACTGGACTACCAGAGCAAGCGGGTTTACAATGTCTTGCGTGGTGGACTTTGGATTCCCCTGGGTCCCCCTGATGGGGTGGGGGCGGGGAGGCCCACGGGAAGCCTTCTGGACCTAGGCCGGCTGGTCTCCTTAGGTCTGATAATGTTGTTTATGTTCATACATAGATTTCTTGCACTAACTACTCTTCTCTTTTTCTTAGCTATTCTTAACCCCTTCCCTTCCTTTGTCGTCACCTGGCTCCCCCACCGATACTCCCGGATCTCCTCCAGTGCAAAACCAGCTCCCAACCAAGGCAGCCCGGAACATCTCCGCCTCCACCAGATGAGTATATACACCCCCAACCCGAACACTCATGGCTAAGATATTATCTTTAAATGTCCACGGCCTGAACTCTAATCGTAAGACATCTGGCACTGAGGGAGTTTAGGCAGTCGGGGGCGAGTGTTGTAATGGTACAGGAAACCCACTTTGACAGGAGGGGCACCTTCGCGTTCGCCTCCAGGTATTACCCACAGGTTTATCTATCCTCAGGGCCCCACAAGAGAGCGGGTGTGGCCATTCTGATCAAACAGGGGTCCCCCTTCAGATACTCGTCCCACTATAGTGATCCTCAGGGCCATTTCCTTATCCTCCGGGGCCTGTGGCTAGACAGGGAGATCACGTTCTGTGTGGTTTATATCCCAAATGTCAGGCAGATGGGATTCCTTAATAGAGCGCTAGCTCGCCTCTTCCGCTCAGAACATGGAATATTAGTGGTGGGGGGGCACTTTAACCTAACCCACTCGGAGCTGGCGGATCGCCAGGGGTTGGGCCCCAGGGCGCCTACTGCTCAAGCACTTAGAGACTCGAGGCTCTTCCGCCAAATAACTAGAAGGTACGCCCTCTTTGACGCCTGGCGGGCCCTCCACCCTGGTGACTGACAGTACACTTTCCATTCTGCCCCACACCGAACGCACTCCCGTATAGACTACGTTTTTGTTAATAATGCCACCCTGCGCATGGCCCGAACCGCACAGATTCTGCCAATCTCGTGGTCGGATCACGCCCCGGTGGTGCTGACCCTGGACTTAGGCGCCCCGACGCGAGGACCATGCACCTGGCGACTAAACACATTCCTGCTGCAACACCTCCCCTCGAAAACAGAACTGTCCTCCACACTACAACATTATTTGGCAGAAAACACGGGGGATGTAACCGCATCCACTCTATGGGAAGCCCATAAGGCGGTGATGAGGGGCAGATGCTTGGCCCTCTCCTCTGCCATGAAACGGGACGCGCAGGCCTTGCAGACCCAGACAGAGAAAGAGCTTAGAACCCTTGAAAAACAACTCCAATCCAACCCCACTCTGACTCTCCTAAAAAAAATGACATCCCTTAGGGCAACCTTAAGTGACCTGGCCCTGGGCCGAGTTAAGAAAGCCCTTATCAAACTAAAGCAGAAGTTTTATGACAAGGGTAACAAAGCCCATACACTGCTAGCTCGGAAGCTCCGTGGCAACACCCAGGTGTCGACCCCACATCAGAGTCAAAACGGCTCAGGCGCCCTGGTTTCCCACCCTACGGACATAGCACAATCCTTTGCGGTATTCTACGAGGCCCTGTATAACAATCCCGATATTCCCGCAAACCCCCCACGCCCGAAACGGCCACGCGTATCCAGCAATACCTGGACCATAGTGGAATATCGCAACTCCGATCTACAGATCTTGACTCCCTGAACGCCCCGATAACACACGAGGAAATAGAACAGACAGTCAAATCCCTACCCAATCGTAAAGCCCCAGGCCCAGATGGCTTTCCTTATGAGTACTACAAGGAATTTCTCCCACTCCTGCTCCCCTCTATGGGCAAACTCTTTAATGCTTTCCTACATGACTCCCCGATCGAGGGATATGCAGAGTTCCTTTATCACAGTGATCCCCAAGCCCGGGAAAGACGCCTCCATCTGCGCTAATTATAGGCCAATTGCCCTGCTCAATTCAGACTTTAAAATATTCACCAAACTCTTGTCTATACGCCTGAACACGGTCTTGCCCTCCCTGATCCATAAGGATCAGGTGGGCTTCGTCCCCCTTCGCCAGGCAGGAGACAACACCAGGAAGATCATAGACTTGGTGGAGGTGGCGAACAGGGAGCGCACACAAGCCCTGTTACTGAGTCTAGACGCAGAAAAGGCGTTCGACCGCCTGGGGTGGCCCTTCCTGTTCGCCACACTCCGCCACGTGGGATTTGGGGGACCCTTCTATAGAGCCATACAACACCTATACTCAAACCCCTTCTCCCAGGTCAGGACCCCCTTCGCCCTGTCAGCTCCACTACCGGTGCGAAATGGCACCAGACAGGGGTGCCCGCTCTCACCCCTGCTATTTGCACTGTGTGTGGAACCCCTTGCAGCCACAATCCGTAATAACCCGGACATTAAGGGCATAAAAGTACGAGACAGGGAGTTTAAAATTTCCCTGTTCGCAGACGACATTATTCTCTCATTAACCCAACCTAGAACCTCCCTCCCAAATCTCCACGCAGAACTAGATCGATATGGGGCTCTATCGGGATATAAAATACCTCTAAGTCGGAGGCCCTTCCAATCAACACACCGGGGGAGGAGGTAGCACACCTGAAAGCCAATTTCCCCTATAGCTGGAAAACCACTGCCCTAAAATACCTAGGAATTAATATCACCCCACAATTCGCCACCCTTTACCGGGAGAATTTCCCTCTTTTCCACAATATCAGAACCCTTCTCCAACAATGGAAAAAACACCACATCTCCTTGCTTGGAAGGATCGCGTCTGTGAAAATGACGATCCTCCCGAAATTACTGTACCTCTTCCAAACCCTACCTATCCCTGTTCCCTACGGCCAACTGAAACACTTACAAGCGGACCTACTGCAATTCACATGGAACTACGGGAGGCACAGAATCCCACAGTCAGTATTGCAAGCAGCTAGGTCTGACGGGGGCCTGGCCTTCCCTAGCCTGGTTAAATACTACCAAGCGGCACAACTGAGGGCAGGGCGATAACTTCCTGGTTCACACTCCGCTCTTATAATAAATGGACAGAGAGAGAAAAACTGTGGTTAGCCCCGATACACCCAAACAACCTGTTATGGAGCGCGAACGCGGAGGTGGACCCTGCCCGATTGCTAGGCCCGATGGCACAGCTCCGGAGGCTATGGCGTAAACTAACACGACAACAAACTGTCATCGGACAGCTCGCTCCTGACCTCCTTTGCTTGTAACCCCGACATGCCAGATAGCTTAACCCACCAAATGTCCTCCCCCTGGACAACGAGAAACCTTTTCCACTATGGAAACTTGATAGACCCACGCACCCGTAAGCTACGCTCTTTTGAGGACTTGCAGTCACAATATGACCTCCCTAAACAGGCTTTCTACGGGTATCTCCAAATCCGCCACTATGCCCTAACGTTTGCTCCAAACCTGCATTTCTCCCCACCTACCCCTTTTGAGCGCCTTATTCTGGCAGGATCAGCTCAGAGAGGCCTGATCTCAGATATATACAAAATACTGAATGAGAGGCCCCTTGACTCAATGGGCAAACACAAATATATGATTAAATGGGAAAAGGCTTTGGGTGAGGAGATACCCGTGGACCAATGGCGGGCCATTTGGACCCAGGCGTCCAAGACATCGCTATGCACGCTCTACAAAGAAAATATTTACAAAATAATGTACTTCTGGTACATGACCCCAGATGTTCTCCATGCCATTCGCCCGGCCAGCTCAGATCGCTGCTGGCAATGCATGGGGGCAAAGGGGACTCTATCATATTTACTGGGAATGCCCACTGATAGCCCCCTTCTGGACTTCTGTACATCAACTATTAATTCGTCTCCTTGAGACGGAGGTCCCCATGACCCCTAAATTTTTCATACTAGGACTGATGTCTCTGAAGGCCCCACGCCCACATAAGAAACTAGCTAGTCATGTCCTTACGGCAGCCCGCTGCCTAGTGGCACTGAACTGGAAGCGCAGCTCCCCTCCTTCGGAGGGAGCGCTGTATGCCAGGATTAGAGATGTAGAAGTAATGGAGAGGATGACCGCAAGAATTCAGGATCGTCTGGACGCGCATAACATGGTTTGGGAGCTATGGCACCGAAGGGAGGAACGCGGTGACTTGGAGCCAGGTATAACTTGACACCCCCCCCCACCCTACTATTATCTCTTCGCTCCCTCTCCCCCCCCCCCTTTTCATTCTTCTATTTCTTTTCTTTTCTTCTCTTGTTTATTTTTCCCTGTTCATGGGAGCCCCTCTGGGACCCTCGCACTAATGCACATAACTATATTGGATCGAAATTTGGTTGATAACATACCATGTTCCTGTTATGATAACTAGATAGGATTAGATAACAAAGCAGATAGCAGAGATACAGTGATTACACGCTCAGGAACAGTTGCGACCCTATACCCAGACGTGTTAACGTTTATCCTGTTGGTTGTAAAACTATTGCAATTGATTTGTATCCGATATGGCTTTCAATAAAAAGAGTTATTGATAAGTGCACTCATGTAACCCAAAAAGGGAAGTATGGGGGGGGCCTCCAAAACTGGAAAGTATTTCCCCAGTTCTGTAATGTTGAGGATGGAGTTAATATTTACCATAATAAAACCTGTGTATTGTGCTGGCAGATCTCATCAGTTGTAAGCTAGATTTGAACAATGCCCCAACAGTGTTAAGCTAGAAGATTGGATTCTGCATTGTATGATTGTGAGAGTGTCGCACTTTGCCCCTCCATTTTCAATTCAAAATTGTTCAAAGCAGCTCTTAGTTTAAACCAAAAAAATTAAGGGGACACTAGGGGGCAGACCCAGCAAGGTTTCTTACAGAGTCATAACCCATGGTCTATGAATCAATTACTTTGTTCTGATAGATAAATAATTTTTAGGTATGCTGTGTGTAAATTGGAACACAACAGTGGGATTTGCTCAAATCTGACTGCAAAGTGTAACTACACCAAGGTAAATGTCAAACTAGAATTTAAACTTCGATTTCAGAATCGAAACATTAAAAGCCTACTCCCCAGGTCTTATTTGTATTGCACTTAAAGTCGAGCTCCAGTTTAAATAGTTCATTTGGACCAAGCTAGTCAAAAATCATTCGCCTTCACCAAGATACAGCAGATAGGAGCACTGTATATATTGAGCGTGTAGCCTAAGCAACACAGTATACAGCCATTTTCCAGCAGCAGAAGGGCAACTTCCTACTCCACACCAAGAACAAAATAGAGTTGGGCTGAGCTTGCGCTCAGCCTTTTTGGGCTAGTTTACACTTCTTCAAAACAAGGCTTCAGGAGAGCTTTAACAAAGCATGTCCGAACGCCAGTAAAAAGCTCCTGTCACTAAATAAAATGGTTAGCTTACAGTCCTGTTTACACCTTGCTTTTGGTGCTTCAGTGGGGCTTCAAGTGAGCTCTGCCATAGACTTCTATGGAGGCTTTGAAGACGCTTTGAAGCACAACTAAGCGACATGGGGTATAATTTTTGAAGCACAAGCAAGGTGTAAACAGGACCGTAAGCCAACCATTATTTAGTGACAGGAGCTCTGACTAGCATTCAGAGAGTTTTAACAAAGCCTGTCCGAAGCCTTGTTTTGAAGTGTAAACTTATGCCCCTGTACACACGGTCGGATTTTCCGCCAGCAAAAGTCCGATGTGAGCTTTTCGTCAGAAATTCCAACTGTATGCTCCATCGGACTTTTGCTTTCGGAATTTCCGCCAGCAAAAGATTGAGAGCAGGTTCTCAATTTTTCCATTGGAAAAAATTCCGATCTGTAGCAATTCTGACACGCAAAATTCCGACGCATGGTCGGAAACAAATTTGACGCATGAATTGAACATTTTCTCGGCTCGTCGTAGTGTTGTACGTCACCGCGTTCTTGGCGGTCGAAAGTTCCGAGAACATGTGACCGTGTGTATGCAAGACATGCTTGAGCAGAGTTCCGTCGGAAAAACCATCCAAGGTTTTTCCGACGGAAAATC
Source organism: Rana muscosa (assembly GCA_029206835.1). Lineage (NCBI taxonomy): Eukaryota > Metazoa > Chordata > Amphibia > Anura > Ranidae > Rana > Rana muscosa. The sequence goes on from CM055117.1 coordinate 301,423,297, forward strand.
CGTTCGTGTGTACGTGGCATAACCCTTAAAAAAGGGGTTGTAAAAGTTTGTATTTATTTTTTTAAACAAACATGTTATACTTACCTCCACTGTGCAGCTCGTTTTGCACAGAGTGGCCCCTTGGCGGCTGCCTCGGCTTCTCCCTGCAAGAACTTACCACCTTCATGCAAGCAAGCTAGAATGGTGAGGAGTTCTTGCAGTCGCGCTCCCGTAATACAGCCAGCGGCTATTGCCACTCACTGTATCACTCGGCCCCGTCACACCACGTCATTGGATGTGATTCAATCCATCCAGTGTAGCCAATCAACGGCCAGGCAGAGAAAAGAGCAGGATGTCGGGGGCGAGCGCAGGACTTTTGAGGGCTCAGGTAAGTAAAACGGGGGCTCGGGGGTGGTATTGTCAGATGTAGTTTCACTTTAATGCATAGGATGCATTAAGGTGGAAAAAAAAAAAAAAAAAAAAAAAAAAAAAAACTTTCCTTTACAACCCCTTTAAAGTGTGCTGAAGTGTAAATGAGCCCTTACAGGAAACTTTGTATTCTATGAATGAATACATAAGCTTCCTCCGATTGCCTTAGGCTGCTTTCACAATGGGGCGCGCGGCGTCAGTGGTAAAGCGCCACTATTTTTAGCGGCGCTTTGTCGTTTTTGCAGAGGTATTCGGGCTCGCTGCCCATTTCAATAGGCAGGAGCGGTGTATACACTGTTCCTTCACCACTCCAAAGATGCTGCTTGAAGTAGTATCCCCCCCCCCCCCCCACGTCCTGCCAGCGCATAGCCTCAGTGTAAAACCCCTTTGACTTTCACACTAAGCCTGCAAGGGGGGGTTGCTAATTTTAGCCGAAAAACGCCCCAGTGCGAAAGGGGTCTTAGGTGGAGAGACGGGGGGGGGGGGGGTGCCAGTCAGAAGCTTTGAATTCATTCATAGAACACAAAGCTCCCTGTGAAAGTCTGCGCACAGCTGAGGCTACATACAGTACAGAGCTCCCAACTGCTGCATATCTTCCTGAAGGTAGTAGGTCCAAAACCATTTTAAACTTCATTAAAAGCTAGAGATGAGCTCTGTAATTTACTCAAAGACAATACTTACATGAGCACGGAATGTGGGAGGAGCTTGTTCACCCCTCCTGCTGAAATCAATGTAGCCAAAATCAGGATCATCCAGGAAGCGGAGAATTCCAGGAGAGAATTTACACTGAGCTATATCTGCAAGATAAAAAATAGATCAGATCCTATATACAGTGGATACAAGTCTACACACCCGTTAAAATATGTCAGGTTTGTGCGATAAAGACATTTTTCCACCTTTAATGTGACCTATAAACTGTACAACTTAATAGAAAAACAAACTGAAATCTTTTGAGGATGGGGCAGTAAAAATAAAAAAAACAAAAATAATGTGGTTGCATAAGTGTGCACACCCTCTTATAACTAGGGATGTAGCGGTGCTCAGAATTAGGCAACCGCATGTTAAAGTGGAATCAGTACACACCTGCCATCATTAAAAGTGCCTCTGACTAACCCCAAATAAAGTTCAGCTGTTCCAGTAGGTCTTGCCTGACATTTTCTTAAACTGGCCATACACCATTAGATTATCTGCAGATTTTCTATGGTTAGATGGAAAAAGTGCAACAGATTTCTCCATGTATATTAACTGTGGATGGAGGAATCGCCCACTTTTTCCATCTAACCATAGAAAATCTGCAGATAATCTAATGGTGTATGGCCAGCTTAAGTTGCATCCTACAGCAAAAGCCATGGTCCACAGAGCGGCCAAATTATCAGAGGGAGCTCATTGTAAAAAGGCATCAGTCAAGAGAAGGGTACAAAAGCATTTCCAAGGCATTAGATATACCATGGAACAGTCAAGTGGAGAAAATATGGCACAGTGACATTTCGAAGAACTGGACATCCCTCCAAAATTGATGAAGACAAGAAAACTGATCAAGGAGGCTGCCAAGAGGCCTACAGTAACATTAAAGGAGCTGCAGGAATATCTGGCAAGTACTGGCTTGTGTGCTACATGCGATAATCTCCCGTATTCTTCATATGTCTGGGCTAAGGTGTAGAGTGGCAAGACTGAAGCCTTTTCTGAAGAAAAACATCCAAGCCTGGCTAAATTTTGCAAAAACACATCTGAAGTCTCCTAAAAGCATGTGGAAAAGTATGTACAAGAGGTATTTCCACACTACTATGAGGTTCCAAATTAATGATTCAACTGCTACAAAAGCACTGGAAGGCAAAACCGTGACCTGAATATAATGTGTATAGGGGATAGTGCTGAGCTGTTGTGGGTAATTCTAAGAATAACCAACGTGTTATTAAAAAGAGGGAACTCCTATAAAGTGCTGTACTAGTGTACTAAAAGAAGGGTTAAATTGCACAGTATTAGGATACCATAAAATATATGACAATATATCTGGAATCTTAATATACTGATGTATTAGTAAGGTATCTTAATCTACCAGCAAGTGCTGAAGCAATGATAAAGTGCAAATGTGCATAAATCCGTGAAAAATTGTTACTAAACCGTAACCTGTACTACCAGCAAGTGCCGAAGTATAATAAAGTGCACATGTGCATAAATTCGTGACAAAATTACTGCGCAGTAACCCGTGTTACCAGCAAGTGCTGAGGTATGGTAAAGTGCAAATATGCATAACAATATTACTAAGCAGTACCAATACTTCTCGATCTGATGTTGAAAAAGGTAAATTGTTCATGCAGTTGCCGAAGCAATACAGTGCAGGACGTGATAGGTGACAGTCCTTAGTGAAATTGGCCAAAACTTAATACAAAATAACAAAAGATTGAGCGTGCAAAACAGTGTTGCTGAAAAAGAAAAAAAAAAAAAAAAAGTTCAAACAGTTCCACATATAGTGAAAGGAGTGCTGTGATTGGGTGTTTGGTGTTGGTTTCTTCAGTGACTTCCACACCGACTTCTCCATTTATAATAACAAAAATCAGACAGGTACACACCCTAAAAAGTTAACTGCATATTTATTAATTCATAAATCAAAAAGTACAAATAGACATATAAAATCCAAAAATAAGAAATCCCCCATCAAATATGAGGGATAAACCTGAAAATTCCCCATAGGTATCCAGTGATGGCATAAACAACTGACTAGCTGGAATAGGCCTCCCTGAAGAGAGGCAAAAGGAGTAGCATGCACACCCACCCCTCCCCTTAAATAAACCACCTGGAAGGCCGATTGTATTGGGATGGGTGGACCTTTGGAGAGAATTGGACGGTACATAAAAAAGAGAATGAAACATTTGAATATGGAATTACCCTCTTATGTACAAGACTCTACGGACATTTTAAGAAAACTCAACTTTGCTGTACCTAATGACTGCCTATCGGCAGGTATCGATGTAGAGTACCTCTACTCATCCATCTCCCATGCAGTCTGAATACAGGCGGTGTCCCAATGGTTGGACATTAGACATCCTCTGGCAGGCCCCCATGTGGAAACATGTGTTCTGGTCTGATGAAACCAAAGTTGAACTTTTTGGCCAGAATTCCAAAGATATGTTTGGCGCCAAAAACACTGCACATCACCAAAAGAACACCATACCCACAGTGAAGCATGGTGGTGGCAGCTTCATGCGTTGGGGCCGTTTTTCTTCAGCTGTCAAAGGAAATTATGAACCGTTCCAAATACCAGTTAATATTGGCACAAAACCTTCAGGCTTCGGCTAGAAAGCAGAACATGAAGAGGAACTTCATACTACAGAATGGCAACGACCCAAAGCATACATCCAAATCAAAGGAATGGCTTCACCAGAAGATTAAAGTTTTAGAATGGCCCAGACCTGAATCCAATTGAAAATCTGTGGGGCGATCTGAAGAAGACTGCACAGAAGATGCCCTCGCAATCTGACAGATTTGGAGCGTTTTTGCAAAGATGAGTGGGCAAATATTGCCAAGTCAAGATGTGTCATGCTGATAGATTCATACCCAAAAAGACTGAGTGCTGTAATAAAATCAAAAGGTGCGTCAACAAAGTATTTGTTTAAGGGTGTGCACACTTGTGCTACCATATTTTTAATTTTTACTTCCCTCCATCTAAAAGATTTCAGTTTGTTGTTCAACCGAGTTGTACTGTTTATAGGTCACAATAAAAAGGTGGAAAAAGTTCTGACATTTTTCTTCATTACAGAAACCTGTGTAGACTTTATATCCACTGTTTCTAGAGGTTATCCAATATGATGCAGCATACACCACTGAGATGCACTTTATATTCTATACATGTTGGGTAAACAGCAAATTATACCATAAGAATTCAATTACCATTAGATGTCACCATAATGCATGCTCTCTTCTCCCTCTCAAATCTAGTCTCCATTTCCTCCCGAGTGGTTTCTTGTTTTTCCTCATCCAGCTTCTTCATTTCAGCCAGCAAACGCTCTGCTTCTTGTGGCGTGCTTGACCCCTGCAGGTATGCATACACATTACTATGACAAGACAAATAATCCAATATAATAATGCCCATTGAAACAAGGGTTTAATATGAATGAGCTTCATGCACATTTTCACTTTAGTGTGATAGCCTCAGTACATTTACCAGACACATTAGGAGCTCAGTTTTACCAAGCTATTCATAAATGTACAATTGACTTTACATTGCCATTTTGTCCATACTGAGGTGGATGCATGCATGCATGTAAACCACACACATGGAAACTACACTTTTCTCCTGAGGAACGGTCCATCAAGCAAATATGCAGTTGTGTTACCTGCTTTCATAAATGGGAACGCTAAACCGTTTTAGACCTACATGGAAATGGTCAAATTAATCAGTGTGTTAATATACATTTAAAGCATTGTTTCTACACACATCTATGCACAAAAAGGTAGCCTAGTTGATCCCCTTATGTCCTTACTAAAGAAACAGATTGTGCAGTAATAATTACACTGGCCATAAACTGTACAAGTTTTTGCGGATTCCTTAGGAACCAGTGAGAATTTGTTCAGTGGTTGCCACCTCCACTCGGACATTCCTCCATGAAAAATTATGCAGCTGCAGCGAGTGTATTTTGACAGCCAGCAGTCAAAGATTGGTACAGCGCGAGATCTATCCAGCTGTGCTGTATAGCACAGATTGAGAAATCAATTATTCAGCCTTTTGCCAGCTTTAGCAAGAGACCACATGACCAAGACTACTTAGGCTGAGAATTAGGAACAGCAGTTTTTTTATGACAGGAAAAAAAACAAAAAAAAAAAAAAACTCAAATTTGGTTTGTCAATGTTAACATGTTCCCTACTGAATCAATGCAATTGAACATTTAAACCTGAAATCCGGGGATTCCTCACCTTCGTAAAAAGGGCAGACACACTGATTTAAGTCCAAGGAGGTGCATGACCTCTCAGGTTTATAGCTCTGCCGAAGCATACACAGATGCTGGGGCTGTGAGGATAGAGGCACACTGAGCAGCTATGCCCACCCCTCTGCTGCCTATTCAGAGAAGCCTTTGTATTTTGTGAAAGTTCACATAATACAAAAGTTTGTCATTGGGCAGGCACAGCAGTTGAACCGACTAATGTTGAATTTGCTTAGATCTGAAGCATTAGTGACGAGCTCCCAGAAATACAGTGAGCCATCTGAGAGTGAAATGAGATCAGCCCAGGAGATGTCATGCAGCTATACTTGGACTTAACTCTGTGTTCCTTCACTTTTTACAAAAGAGCAGACTACCTGGAATTAAGCTTTAATGATAGATCCTCTTAAGTGTACCTTTAGTTCGTAAGAGAGTCAACAGCCTGGTATAGGAGGCACCGAGGTGCCAACACATCTCAGCACCCTGAAACTGGGACGCTTTTAAGCTAGTAGTGGCACCAACTACTTTGCCTCAAATATTGGACAAACAAGCTAACAAATGCACTTTTGGAAGTCCGCTTTTAAGGAATTTCAGAGTAATACTTAAAGTGGAGTTTCACCCTGATTTTTTTGCAAAAATCCTAAAAAAGAAAAAAAAAAAAAAAAAAAGATACTTACCAGAAATAGCGGTTGCTATGCGGAAGTCCCTAATCTGCCTCTTCATCGTCCACGGTGAGTCTACTTCCTCCGTCCTCCTGTGAATGGGGCGTGCTGCCTTCTGGGAACTGTGTGTATCCCAGAGAGCAGCCAGCCCATTCACAAAGAGCCACGCGGCTCGCGCATGCGCAATAGGTAACGGGCAGTGAAGCCGCAAGGCTTCACTGCCCGTTTCCCTTACTGAGGATGGCGGTGCCAGGATCAAGGGATCGGCCTCCGGGGAGGCTGACATCGCAGGCGAGTAGGACAGGCAAGTGTCCTTATTAAAAGTCAGCAGCTACAGTGTTTGTAGCCGCTGACTTTAAAAAAAATAAAATTGCGGAAGGCATCCCCTTTAAAGTGGTTGTAAAATCAGAATTTTTGAGCATAATGCATCAAGAAAAAGCCTGTGTGCAGCAGCCCCCTCTCGATCCAATGATGAGCACCATTGGCTTCCATTGCTGTCAGTCATGAAAGACAGGGAGCTGCGGCTCGGCTGCCCCCATAGCAAGCTGCTTGCTGTGGGGGCACTCGAGGGTGGGGCCAGGAGAGCCAATAAGGGACCCGAGTAAAGGGAGGATCTGGGCTGCTCTGTGCAAAACCGCTACACAGAGCAAGGATAATGGTGTTTTTTCTTTAAAATAACAAAGACACAAGACTTTACTATCACTTTACTCCATATAAAATAAAACCTAGTATTAAAAAACGGGTTCTTTTGACAATGTACATACCGGACTCAAGGGCCCAACAGGAGAAGGAGGGCGCTCGATATTTAGTCCCTCTGGAGGATAGATGCCACATGCCAGAATAAAAGAGGCAAGTGCATGGAAGTGTGTAAGCAGGACAAGAGCTTGGATCAACTCAGCAAGAGACCAAAAGTTTCCCCCTTCGGAGCTCACAAGAGACTGCAAGAGAGAAAAAAAAAAAAAAAAAAAACTTTTAAACCAAAGCTGGCTACCTTCTAATCTACAACCTACTTTCAAAATAAAAGCTCTGAATCTGTCAACTGCTTTGACTTGCAATTTTCACCAAAAGTAATCTCTAAAGGCAATTCTTCATATGTTTGGAAAGCCAAAGTTTGCAGCAAGGCCTCAATTACACAGGGATATTTACCCTGTACAGGGATGCACCAGTGTTGTGTTCATCCCCATGCCCATCAACTAGGATGCAGCAGCTGCATGGACACAGCTGCTACTCTCAATGTGACATCCAAGCAAGCGCATGGCTCACACAGAGGCGGCACCATTCAGGGTTGTACACCCACATGGATGTCACATTGGGAGCAGCTGCTGTGTCACAATTGACAGCTATGGGACTTCCTGCACAAGGATGCATGCAACACCTGTCGATCCCTGTGCCAGCAAAAGTGGCCATTACATGGGGAATGAATTCAAATGCCCCATGTGAATGATCCCTAAGAGTGACAGCTGATCCAACAGTCCTTTATTGGCAACCAGTTTTTTTTTTATTCCAGCCAAATAGGCTGTGGGCCTCATTTACAAATGTGGCTGCAGTAAGAGTTGTATGTTTCTCCACAGCAACTTACATCTATATAAAGTGCAGGTTGAACTGGCTACCCTGGGCATTGAACAGTTTGTGTGGCAATTAAGCCTTTGTCCTGAAAAAGTCTGATTTGTGTGGGTCAGTCAGCTTTTGCATGATGACGCATTAGTTATATTTGATTCCAGGTTTATCTAGACAACCCTAAAAAGGTTCCATAGATTAGATTTCAACATCCCTTGCCTGTCAGTGTAAACCAAACGTGTAAACATTATGTATACCTTTCTAATATGTGAACATAGATCGGCCTAGCAGTGTTAGCAAAGAAGCTGCCTTTACCAAGCTAGTTCGGAAAGTCACTGCAGGAGTCTTAAGCTGGCCATAGATGCAGCTTTCCTGCAACTACGGGTTGTAGGAAAGAAAATCTTGATTGCCCCCCATCAACACCGTTATGCGCCACCCCCGTGGAGCTACTGTGCTCACTTGGCAGGGGAGCAGCCCTGGGTAGGGAGAACAGCGATTGCTAGCGGCTATAGCCGTTGGATTTTTCATGCTAATCTTGCCAAGTTGGTTGTGCCCAAGTAGAGCGATCACTTTAGGTACATTCAGTCTGCCTATACATGGTTCCAATCTCAGCTAGTTCCTGCTGAACCAAACGTTCGAAACTTAGTAGGCAGTTACATAGCCCTTCTACATAGTCCAATCCTGTGGTTTCACTCACCGCAATGTGTTCTTTGGTTATAAGCCAGGGTCTATGTGCAAGGAACTTGTTTAAATCATTAAGCCTGCGCAGTTTGAGTGGTGCAGCATTAATGCCTTCCAGCCATTGAGGGTCCCCACCAACTTGAAGGAAATGGGTTGAATGAAGTGAAACCAAGTAGACACAGTGATGGCGAGCAGCGGCCTAAAATGAGATATAAAACAGTTAAATAGTAAATGGTAAAGAGGGAATTCAGCATGTGGTTTAGCAATGCATTACAAAGCCATGGCTTGCCTTTAATCCTGGCCCACACAAGTAATTTTACTTGCCTTTTCTTTGCTCCACCGATGCTCTGTCTATTCATAAAAACCAAGTGACAACACCCAGTACTCAAGGTAAGTGGGAGTGTGTGACTCACCCTACTTCCTTGCACATGATGGACTTGGTGACTGGCTGATCAGACAGCCAGCACTGTCATAAGAAATTGAGTTGGAAACCAAACTTTTTAATCGTACAGAGTTCTTTTCCTCAATCTCATGGATGAACATGAGCAGCAAGGGGTCACTATTAACTATACATTAACCCAGGGCTTGACGAATTTGCTTAGAATCTAGGAGCCAACTGAAAAAATTAGGAGCCAGTTTTTTAAATCAGCTGCCCAGTGCCCAAAACTGCATGTCTGGGCCGTTGGGCAATAATTGCTCACGCCTGATCCTAAGCGAAAAAAAAAAAAGACAGAATATTTAAAAACACAAAACCTTGTTTTTGTTTGTTATAAGATTTTTCAAATAAGTTATTTTTCTTCTTCACTTTTGTGCACTGATAGGCTGCACTGACAGGAAGTGGCTGCGTTGGATGGGGCACAGTGAGGCTGCAAATAATGTTTTTTTCTTTTGTTTGTTTGCGCCCCCCCAAAAAATTGAGCACCAGCCACCACTGACAAGCAGTGGAGTTCTGCCACTGTGGTCAGCAAGCAGGCCTACTTGCCTGTGCTATACATACACATTGGCTGACAGAGCATGCTGGGGCTTGTAGTGCACCATACCCGGGAAATCCCAGCAGGCTGCTGTGTTGGTAGAGGGGCACTGGAGGTGACACTCTTCATGACTGACCCACCTGTGTGCTGTTTTTTTCAATCACTAAGTATAGCGGTCCTGGAGAGCTGTGGATCCCCTGTGTAGGGTTGCAAACTTGCATCATCCATGGTACATACACGCTGATCTTTCATTCACTATCTAGCTGCAGGCCTTTCCCTTTGCAAGGCACAGAGCTACTACGGTCCCCTTTCACTTTCCGCCACCAACATGGCCAGGCAATCTGTATTATATTAATTGGAGCACAGGGTGAGACCATCATCAAAAATCAATACATAAGGGATGGTTTGTTAACCCAAAAAAGTGCACAAAAAAAAATGTGAGGTCCCCCACATACACGTACAAATGTAAAGGCCTGCGTCGGGTTCATCTAAACAAAAAAATGTTGATTGTGATACACATTACATCACTGCGCACATTGGAGTGAAAGCAATAATTCTAGCACCAGAGGTCCTGTGCAACAGTAAACGGGTGACCTGTTTGGGCTTCTGTGCAAAATATAGGGTACTGAAGTTTGTCGCCATTTCACGGACACACACAATCTTAAGATTTTACATGTTGGGTATTCATTTGCTCGGCGCAACTTCATCTTTTATATTTCAGCAAAAATTGGGTAATTCATTGCGTTGGTTCGGCCTAAAAAAATAAAATCAATAGACCTTTGTGCCAATATAGTTTAACAAAAATCAGAACCAATTCTCCAAGGTGTCCGCTTTTTGAAAATACATAATGTTTGTTTCGGGGGTTTTAGATCATCTTCAGCCTTTAACATTTGGTTAGAGTTCTTATTTACTATAAATATGGCATGGAATGAAGTTGTAAACAGACATGTACAAGCCTTGTAAGACCAGTAGAAGGTACAACAGGGAAAAGTTACAGGAACAGAAAGATACTTTTCCTTCCCGCCATGTACAATAGCAAACTTCTTACAATGCCAATAAGTTTGTTCCATTTTAATACAAGAATCATTTTTCTGACTCACCATTATGGCAACATAGTGTCTCTCTGGGAGGGACAATGCTCCATCCATACGCAAAAGCTCATGCTGTGTCTTCCAAAATACCCGTAGATACCCAGGATGAAGGCTCATAACTGCAGCAATGTTGTCATTCAGAGCTGGCCCCGGTAGCTGTGTCACAGGTATATAAGCACTGGGTCCGCAGTTCTCCCTCAGTCTAGTCATCTCTCCTTGATCCTGTTAAAAACAAGACCGCTTTAGAACATAATCCAAAAGTTGCACGTGCGCATGCACGCTTTCAAATATTACATCATTAATTTCTATGTTCATACACTGCCCTGGGCAATAACACCAAATGGAATGCAGTAGAACATATGATCAACCACACAGTATACTTTATTAAATCCTAATGATACATGTGACATGTTTAAAGTGGAATTAACCCTACAATGCTTCTGATCACCCTTTCCCCACTCAGCCCAACCTTTAACCCCCGCCCTTTTTTTTTTTTTTAACAAAAGCTAATTAGACATAATGGGTTTTAAATTATCTGTCAAATCATTAAGGTTGAAGTAAACCCTTCTATCGTTTTCAGCCAAGGAAGCTGCCATCTTGACCTTGGTTTAATCTTCAACTGCCATGATGCTGCACATGTGACCAGTTATGACACCAGCCATTGGATGGTTTGACAGTTTGGTTGAGAGCACAACCAATGTGGCAGTTAAATTCCTGGCATGCCGGAAATGCCAAGTTTTTTTAAACTGTTAAATCAATGGGTTTACTTCCACTTTAAGATTGGCCAAAAACACTATAGCTGGGGCAGTGGAAAGGGTCCTGTGTAGTACCAGAGATCACTTCTGGCAAAGCTTTGTGTACTACACAGGCTAACTAGATCAGCCTTTTCAGAGACCTTGGGTGTCAATAGGCAGGAAAAGGAGTCATCAGAAACCCCATAGGTAGGGAGGCTGTAAAGTAAGGCTGACCACATACAATTTTCCTTTAGATTTACCATAACCATATAACATGAGGTCAAACCTAAAAGTGATTGTAAAGGCAGAAGGTTTTTCATGTTAATGCATTCTATGCATGAAGATAAAAAGTCCTGTGTGCAGCAACCCCCTCAGTCACCCTAATACTTACCCGAGCCCCTTCTCTATCCAGTGATGTTGCAGGAGACTCCGTTGCCCAGGATTCTCCCTCATTGGCTGAGACAGCAGCAGCACACCATTGGCTCCCACTGCTGTCAAATTCAGTGCAAGCCAATGAGAAGAGGGGACAGAGCCTAGGCACAGCTCTGTGTTTGAAGACTTTAGTATTACTTAAAACACTTTAATGCAATCAGAGAAGCCCTTGCACTACATAGTTGAAGGTAAATCCAAATGAAATTTGAAGAAAATGTTACTGTAAGGACAGCTTTAGTTTGAACCACAGTAGGGATGTTAAATGTAGTCACCTGCTCATTAAGAACAGGTAGTGACAACCGATGTGGGGAAAAAAGTGACATGACAAGTCATGCTCCATGTATTCCAACAAGTACCATTCATATCTGTGCGATTTCAAAGTAGTCCCTGCACTACTTTGCTTTGACTTTGATGCAACTTGAGGCCCATAGACCTCAAGATAACACAGGCATTGCTTCAAGTCACATCAAATTGCTGTAAAATTGCACAACTTTCAGGTCGCATACGTGTGAAAAGGACTTCCTGAAGAGAACTGGAAATACTGCACCATTATATCTGTCACTTCTGGAGTTCAGCTTTAAGATCCTCAATCCAGTTTTAGATCAATATTTTACATCCTATGCAATTGAAACTGTTCACACAATATAATTCACTTACCACAGTGTTGGTCAACGCCAGTTTTTTTTTTATTTTTTTAAGCAGAACTAAAGCCATCATTTTAATGGTTTTACAAAACAGTTACATTCAAGGCATGCCTTGATTGGCAAGTATTCCAGCTACTAGTGTGCTTACATTAGCCCTCAAGCAAACTCATGGTTGGTGTCCTAACCTAGTAGATGTGCATCACCATGGCAACTGCAGATCAAACAGAAGCCAAGATGGCAGCTTTTTTGGCTGTAAAGGATAGGACGGTTTAGTACCACTAACTTCCCCTGACATATTATGCATTCCTGCTTTAATAGCTATAGCAGTTACCCCAAATTTTGTAAGATCCTAAAAACATGACCTGTTTGGGACTAAAGCTAAAACGCTGGTTTACAACGGATATGTTCTGTAAGCCAAATGAGTTGCAATTATTCTTAGAATACAAATGATCATACATGGCAAATGGGTACTAATGGTTAGGCAATACAATTACAATGTCACTAGGAATAAAAATACTTCGACAACACAATAATAGTTAAAAGACTGTCCCCGTTTTTAAAATCAGTTATATATGTTATCTGTGTAAACCCAATAGTTAAGAGCACTTTAAGGCTCCAGTCACACTTTTGGGATTGCAGTAGAATCGCTGCGATTCTGTCCACATACTTAAAGCACACTACAATCGCAAAATGGCACCTAAAAAACGTGGTGCAGTTTTGCTGCAATTTATCTTGTGGTAAATTGCATCGCGTGAAGCTTGTCATCCTAAGAAGCTCCTGCTCCTTTTTGGGCATTGAGATTTTAGCGTGTTTTGAGATTGCTGCAGAATCACCGATTCTGCCTGCAATCTCCAAAACGCCAAATGTGAATGGAGCCCAAATCAAGCTTGGCATATAAAACGGTCCTACAATTCCAAAAATAGGATTTTTTGTACTCACCGTAAAATCCTTTTCTCTGACATCCATGGACTGACACGGTGTCTCTTTACACGTGGGTTATGTCCCTGCTTGCAGGAGAAGACCTAGGCAGAATGTGAAATGTTATACATACATTCTAAAAGCCAGAGCTGAACAGCCCCACCCAGGGGGCGGTCCCTCCGGACATAACCCTCCCACTACAGTCAGCAGACTTCAGTTCATAACAAAGCAGTACAAACTTAAAAAAGGGTGGGTGCCGTGTCAGTCCATGGATGTTAGAGAAAAGGATTTTACGGTGAGTACAAAAAAATCCTATTTTCTCTTACCATCCATGGACTGACACGGTGTCTCTTTACACGTGGGATGTCCCAAAGCAGTGTCAAGAGGGATGGGAGCAGTATAAATGGAAAAACCAAAACTTCACTCCAATAAGGCAGCGCTCCTCAATGGAGGAGTCACAACCTTAAACAGCGGCCTGCAGCCGAAGGAAGCATCCGAAGATGCAGCCACATTAACCTTATGAAACGTAAAAGGCATGAACAGACGACCAGGTCGCCGCCTTGCACACTTGTGCAACCGACGCTTGATGTCGGGAAACCCAGGAAGCACCAATTGTCCTGGTGGAATGCGCCGTAACCGGAAAGGGAGGTGCCCGCCATTTGAGAGCATAGGCTTGAATGACGGTTTGTCTGATTCCCCTAAAAATGATGGCAGACGAAACCGCTTGGCCCTGTTATGGACCAGAGACAGTCACAAATAGCGAGTCGGACTTCCGAATAGAGGCAGTAGCAGACAGGTACACCCGTAAGGCTCGTACCACCTCCAATATGTGCAGCGCAAACTCTGGGATGCGATGGGTGAGGACACAAGGACGGGAGGGCAATGTCCTCATGTAGGTGAAAGGTCTACACCACCTTTGGCAAAAAAAGGAAGGTCGCGGATGCAACACCGCCTTATCCTTATGGATGACTAAATATGGCGACTTGCAGGACAAAGCCGCCAACTCAGACACTCGTCAAACAGAAGTGATTGCCACTAAAAAGGCCACCTTCTGAGACAAGACAAGAGGGGAATATCCCGGATATTCCCAAAAGGAGGTTCCTGGAGGACCGAGAGCACCAAATTCAGATCCCACGGTGGGAGAGGAGGCTTGACAGGAGGGAGCACATGGCGAACCCCCAACACAAGGTGCTAACCAAGAAAATGACCCGCTAGAGGTCGCTGAAAGAAGATGGCCAAGGCCGAAATCTGATCCTTGATGGTACTCAAAGCAAGCTTTTGGGTCACTCCACACTGCAGAGGACGCAGGATTCTGGGGACGGAATACGTCCAAGGACGCCAGTCCAGCGCTTCGCACATGGCGATACAAGCTTTCCAGGTACGGTGATAGATCTGCCTGGAGGAAGACTTCCGTGTCCTTAACATGGTCAAAATGACCGAGTCCGAGAGACCTCGGTCCCTCAACACCTGGCTTTTAACAGCCCTAACGTTAAAGCCAGAGACTGTAAGCCGGATGAAACATAGGACCTTGAGACTGAAGGTCCTCCCCCATCGGCAACCGCCAGGGAACGTCCGCGACGAGACGTACCAGATCAGCGTACCAGTGATGCTGAGGCCAATCCGAAACAATTAGGATCGCCAGAGTTTATATCAGGCGATAAGGACCCTATGGGGCCACCAACGCATCCGAGGCATCGCCCAAGGATCCCTGGATCTGGCCACAACCTCGACCCTTGCGATTGAGTCGAGAGGCCATCAGGTCCACATCCAGCGTGCCCCACTGTCGGTAAAGGAGTTGAAATATGCAAGGACCACTCTTCTTGGTCCAGTGTCTGGCAATTGGCGACTCAGATAGTCCGCCTGCCCATTGTCTATGCCCAGAATGTAAAATGGCCTACAGAGCCGGCACGTTTCTTCCGGCCCACTTCAGGATACGGACTACCTCGGAAGCCGCAGCTGAGCTCCGAGTTCCCCCTTGATGGTTTACATACGCCACTGCCGTGGCGGTGTCCGACTGGCTCCTGATGGAGCGACCCCGTACTCTCTGACCTGAGGAGAGACACAGTCCAATGGCCCGTATTACCAGAACAGTGATTGGTAAACAGGCTCGTCCAGAATCCAGAGCCGACAGGACTCCCCAGACTCCACCCCAGCCCGTCAGGCTGGTGTCCGTCGCGAGTACCGTCCATTGGATGGGAGGGGGAACGACTTTCCGGACCGAAGAGCCGAGGATCTCAACCACCATGTCAGGGGCGCCCTGACCAGGTGAATCACCTGGATCTGAAGATCCAAGGACAACGGGGATTTGTCCCAGGTGGACAAGATCTCCTTCTGCAATGCCCTGGTGTGTGATTGGGCATACGGAACGGCCGCGAAGGAGGCCACCACGAGTCTCAGGACTCTCATGCAAAAAACGGATTGACAACCATTTTTGGGATGTCAGCACCCGCACCGCAGACTGAAGTGTCAGCAACTTCTCCAGAGGTAGGATACCTTTGCCTCCAAGGAGTCCAGAATCAGAACTAGATACTCCAGACACTGAGTCGGGACCAGGACCGACTCCTGAATGTTCAGGAACCACCCGAGTCCCTGAGGGTCTAATTGACGATAGTCACCTTTCCTCTAAGTCTGATCCACTTTCTGCTCTTAGCAGAAGATCGTCCAGATAGCCCACGACAGCAATACCTCGCTGTAACAGAAGGCTAGAACCGGAGCAAGCACCTTGGTGAACACCCTTGGTGCCGAGGCTAGGCCGAAAAGGAAGAGCCACAATTGATAGTTGACTTCGCTGATCGCAAAGCGCAGAAACTTCTGGTGACTTGCGCAGATCGGAACATGCAAGTAGGCGTCCTTGAAGTCCAAGGACGCCAGAAGAAAATCCCTTTGGTGGAGTGTAGCGATCACTGTGTGAATGGATTCCATGCGGAATTTCTGCACCTTCTCGAAGGCATTCAGGGCCTTGAGGTCCAGGATAGGTCGAACCACATCCTATTTTTGGGACGACAAACAGATTTGAGTAGAATCCCTGAAAACTCTCCTGTGACGGAACCGGCACAATCACTCCGGACCTGATCAAATCCTGTACAGCCCCCAAGAGGGCTGCCCGACAGGTAGGAAGGAGAGGAAGATTTGAGGGAAAGAATCTGTCTGGGGGCCAGGATCGGAATACTATCCTGTATCCTGAGGTGACCTCCTCGCACACCGACCAGTCGGAGATTCGGGAGGACCACCGATTCGTGACCTGCGAAGTCGTCCCCCCACCCCAGAGTCGGGCGGAGGCAAGACTTCACGCGGAGGTGGGCTTGGGAGCCGCTTGTTCAGCTTATGCACCCAGGGGCACTTGTGCCCACCAGCCGCACTGCCGTCAGTCTGAGAGGGCCTACCCGTGGACTCTGACGAAAAAAAAACCTGTTTTGCTGGAAAGGAAGGCCCCTGTTTGCGGCAGGCCTCCTCACCCTTGCTAGTCTAAAGAAGAAGAGTGCTTTTACCTCCCATGATGATGTCATCCAGAGCAGCACCGAAAGGTCTACCACCTTTAAATGGTAGATCCGGCAGGAGCTTCCTAAGGCTAGGTCAGCAGACCAGCACTTCAACCAGATAAGACGACACAATACCACCGCCGAGACAGAGGCCCTGGATATTAAAGGGGCCGCGTCCAACACATAAACCAGGCCCTGAACCAGTTGGTGGGCCAAAGCAACTGTGTCTGGAGGAAGATTATGCTCCTGTACAGCTAGGTGCATCATTTTTGCCCAACCTGTAAGTGTTTAAGACACAAGGGTCGCCGCTACCACAGGCCGTAGGGCGGATCCCAACAAGGCAAACATGGCTCTGCTCACCACTTCTGACCTCCTGTCAGTGGGGTCCTCAAATGCAGGATTCCCCTCCATCGGGAGAGTGATAGCCTTGTTCAACCGGGCGACTGGAGGGTCAACCCTGGGGGAGAAGCCCACTTTTTAAGTAGGGCATCTTCAAGGGGTATCTGATAGACAAACACCGTGGGACCATAAAAAAATTATTCTGCGGCTTTTCCCAGACCTTATCAAAGAAAGTACATATGGAAAAACCTCTTCAGAAGGCCTGGCCTTAAAAGAACCAAAGGAGACTGTATCCGCCTGAGGTTCTGCATCCGCAGCATTTTAGCTTGAGAGAGTGTCCCCCACCGCAGTCATGAGTACACTAACAAGCGCCCTGTCATTTACTGACTCAGAACTGGAGTTTTCCTTATAAGGAATGTCCTGTTCAAAACCATCCAATACATTTAGAACTAGGGTCCTGAGCGGTAGTGGCTAGGCCCATATCTGAATCAGCGCACTGCCCTCATGAAGTAAAGTGGGGAGAGGGCACTTTTTTGCTCCCTTACGCTTGCACACAACTCCCATCCTGGTCAGAAATGATTCCAGGACTGCCCACAACTGGTCCCTAGGGACCGCAGGTGCTGAAGCACTGCCTGTTGTCCACTGACATTTAGGGGAAGCTGGTGACAGAGACTCCATATTGCCCCCCTCTGAGACTCCTCAGATAAAAAGTCCACCCACAGGCTGTGCTGACTGAGGGGGTGCCCAGGGGACTCACCAAACCGGACCAGGGACCGCTCAGTTCCGCTGTCTGTACCGCGCTGTGTCAGCGCTGGTGAGCTGTGAGGAGATTGTGAGGCGATTTGCGCTGTTACAGCAGCGCTAGAGGCCAAAACTAGTGCTGAAGAGCGCGCGGGCTACAAGAAAATGGCTGCCGCACTTCAGAGGCGATCCGCGGCAAGATGGCCGCCATGACTCAGCAAAAGTGAAAAAAACAGCACACACAGCGCCACTCAGGCCCCAAAACACACAAAAAAAGGCCCCAAGCATATCTGCAGACCAGCATTAGCCCCTCCAAGAACAGTGTGACCCCCAGGCACCCCACACAGCACAGCACCAGCAATGGTGACAGAGAGTGACAATGAAATACAGGGGGAGACAGGGAAAAATCCCCCACAGAGAAAACAAACACACAGCCTTTTGTACTCACCTGCAGGCAGGAGAGACTACTTACCCATCCCCTGAGGGACCCACTGGTGTGTTTCTGACAGGACTATCACAGTGCAGTACTGAGTAGCTGTTGGCCCAGTCCACCGCGAAAGATACAGTCAGTCAGGAACTGTTCAGTCTTGAGAGGACCGTGGGAGCATGAAAGCAAACCGGCCACCCCTGGAGTCATGGGGCCTGTCGTGAACTGAGTCTCACGCACACAAGGCGAGGATCAGCACGCTCGATGGTCGGACAGGGAAGACTACGAGGATATCTTGTACCCAACCTGTTGCCCAGCCGACAGTTGATAGAAAATTCTCAAAAATAAAATAAAAAAGAATTCCAGAAAAGGAATAAAAATAGGTCAGGAGACTGGCTCCTGAGAGAGCCATGTCTTCTTCTGCTAGGCAGAAAAAAACTGAAGTCTGCTGACTGTAGTGGGAGGGTTATGTCCGGAGGAACCGCCCCCTGGGTGGGGCTGTTCAGCTCTGGCTTTTAGAATGTATGTATGTATAACATTTCACATTCTGCCTAGGTCTTCTCCTGCAAGCAGGGACATAAACCACGTGTAAAGTGTAAAGAGACACCGTTTCAGTCCATGGATGGTGAGAAATAGGTTTTTATACACAGCCAACACTTTAAAGTTTTAGACCAAGTAGGGAAGAAACAAAACCCTTGCCAGTTTATTTGTTGCCTGTCCTTTGGAGATTTCCACTCACTTATTGTGCAGAAGATGCAACAGGAAGTGAGGAAAGCCACCATCAGAGGAGTTACTCTTTGATGATGCCAAAACAGGCGTGCCCATTAGAAGATGCTCCCCCTCATTTAGGTGACAATTTTAAAACTTTGAATTCTATAATATTTTGTCTCAAATGACAACGGTCACCAATACAAAGAGTTTTAGTGAGGACCAAAATAAAATAAAAACTTGACAGGGGTTCAAATTCTTTCCTACTCTATCCAAAACAAAGAAAATGGCTATACATACACTCCCCTACATTTAGTGCACACCGATCTAAATTTTGAAAAAGCGTTCATACGACAGGACTGCCAAGCCCTTTACTTCAACTATATGGAAAGACTGGTCTATTCTCATGAATAAAGGGGTCACATTATGGGGCCACTTTCCTGAGATTGCGGCCTCCCTAGCACAAATTTAAAAGGTAAATTATTAAGTTAGGTTTAGCTGCATTAGTAAAGTGGGGTTAGGGGCCCCGCCCCTTTTGGGGCCGGTCCACAAGGAAGCAAGAAGAGCCAATCAGGTTTCAGGGAACTTTCTGGATTTTGGGATTGCTTATAAAAGGGCCAGCAGGCGCAGGGTTCTGCCTCTTCAGCTGAACAAGCAGGAAGATTTGAGCTCTTACCTTACACAGAACATCTTACATGATGGAAGCGCTGGCTTAGACGCTGCCTGGAGTCAGCCCCGGAGGAAGAAGGACGGCTGCTGGAGCAAGAGGGTGGAGACTTGGTAGCGAGCGGCGAGAGGAGGAATGACACTGACAGGGTGCAGGGAGTTCCTGAACCAGCTCCGCCTGCAAAAGCGAGGAGACGCGCACCGCCGGAGAGGGAAGGAGAGGCTTCCGCAGAAGCTACAGACACCCGTGCGCCGCTAGTGATGCTGAGGGAAGATGGCGGCGGTGTGAAGTCACGAGGCCGCCGCGGAGGTCAGAAGAGGCGGACCTGTTCGCAGTCGCCGGCTGGAAGAGGAGGACAGCGCGGCCAGCCGCAGCAGGCCGCACAGGACAGTCGGGGGAGACAGCGCGCGCAGCGGTCTCCCGGGAACCAGCGCTTAGAGTGTCAGCAAGGCACTCAGAACACAGACATGCCACAGCATGCAACAGCATGCAACAGGTGAGCAGATGCTACAGGTGCAAGACCCCCCTTCAATGCTGGAGCAGGTGGCTCAGCAGCAGGTGTTGCAGGCTCCAGCTGGTGGTGAGTTAAACCAATTGTATGTACTATCTGGTTTGGTAGGCTCTTTGTCTTCCATAATACAATCACTGTCTAAAGGTTCAGCACCTGCTGTTTCTATTTCTGTTAACCCTTCTGTGTCATCTCTTACTCCAGTACTGTCTAGTCTGCCTGTCAGCTTACTATCTCAGCTAGATAAAGTTTCTGCTATGCAGTCTGACAAATCAGCTCCTGAGCTCTTGCAGACGGCTGGGCAAAGGTTACTGGTCCCGAGATATATATGAAAGATTCCATGCCATGTGAAATGTCCCCTTTAGGATACCATTTAAGTGTAAATGTTAAGGAAAAGATTTGGAAAGGGGAATATGTTGACATTCTTTCTCTCCTGCCTGCACAAAGAATGTTAGAACAGAAAGGAGGGGGGGAGGAGAGAAGTGAAGAAGAAAGGCGCAGGGCAATCCCTAGGTCGTTTAACAATTGGCTTCAAGCCTTTTGTATTTATTCTGGCATTATGGCGGAGAAGCACCCAGAAAGGTGTGGGGGGGCTTTTCCAGCATCTAGATCACATCTTGGAAGCCTATAAAAATTTTGGGGGCCTGGGGTGGTTTTTCTATGATGAATCCTTTCGTCAGAAATTGTCCATTCACCCGTCTCTAAGGTGGGGTATGAAAGATGTGGGCTTGTGGCTCAATTTGATTGTGCCACAAAGGCAGGTAGCGCCTAGACAACCCGCTGCGACAGGGTCGACAGCGGCCTTTAGGAAAGGCTGCTGTTTTGCATTTAATGACAGCCAGTGCCGCTGGAATAATTTGTGTAAATACAGACACGAATGTGCCATCTGTGCGGGGACGCACCCAGCGGCAAAATGTTTTAAGCGGAATGCAGTGACAGGAGCTAGCCCGGTCCAGCATATTTTTCCCAAAAGCCTGCACGCCAGTGAGGCTGGAAAAAATGAGCCCGTGGCTGGACATCTACCCAAACAGGGAGAAGGCTTGTTTACTCAGTAAAGGTTTTGATCAGGGTTTCCCGTTTGCCTTCCTTTTCGGGGGAGGGGTGTAAATTGGTAGGTAATTTGAAATCTGTAGATCAATTTCCCCAGGTGGTAAGGGATAAGTTATGTAAAGAACTAAAGGAAGGTAGAATTGCTGGCCCTTTTGAGCACCCCTCCTATAATTTTCGGATTTCCCCATTGGGGGTAGTGCCAAAACGGGAACCCAATGAATTTCGTATTATACACCATCTATCCTTTCCAAAAGGTGACTCCTTGAACGATGAGATTGACGGGAGCCTATGCTCAGTGTCGTATGCCACATTCGAAGAAGCGATTGGTAAGATCAGGAGGTTTGGCCATGGGGCCTTGTTGGCGAAGGCTGACATAAAATCCGCATTTCGCCTCTTGCCCGTCTCCCCGGAGGCTTTCAACTCGTTGGGGTTTTATTTTGAGGGTCAATACTTTTTTGACATGTCTCCCGATGGGGTGTTCATTGTCATGTTCCTACTTTGAATCATTCTCTACATTTCTCCACTGGGTACTTGGCATCCGATCTGGGCTGGATGGTGCGGTGCACCATCTAGATGATTTTTTGTTTGTTGGCCCAGCAGACAAGTTTTTGTTCTGACTTGTTGCTGTCATTTCAGGCCATGGCTTTTGAATTTGGAGTACCGTTGGCTGAGGGAAAAAATTGCTTGCCAAGCACTTCATTGGAGTTTTTGGGCATAGAGATAGATACTTGCGGTATGGAATTTCGTTTGCCGGGAAAAAAAAATTGAGTAAATTAAAATGGTTAATCACGACGGTGTTGCGGAAAAAGAAGGTACGCTTGAAAGAAATAGTCGCTGCTGGGGGTTTTGGCATTTGCGTGCAGAATCATGCATGTTGGCAGAATATTTTCGCGTCGGCTTTACCTGGCGATTTCGGGCTTGAAATCTCCTTTGGATCATGTTAGAATAACGGCCCCCATTAAGGAAGATCTTTTGGTTTGGGCCAACTTTCTTGACAGATATAACGGTAGGTCCTTTTTTCAGGCGGAATTTGTTGTGGCAAAGGATTTTTGTTTATTTACGGATGCAGCTGGCTCCAAAGGCTTCGGTGCCATCTGGAGATCACACTGGTGTTGCGCGGCTTGGCCGGAGCCTTGGGTGAGTTCGGGAGTGACCAGGAACGTGGTATTGCTAGAATTATTTCCAATATTAGTGGCATTGGAGTTGTGGGGCTCAGAGTTCGCTAATAGGTGCATCTTGGTGGAAACGGATAACAAGGGTGTATTATATGCAGTGAACTGCCTTTCATCCAGTTCTTTGCCGGTAATCAAAATCTTGCGTCAGGTGGTCTTCAGATGCCTCAAATTTAATATTTGGTTGAAGGCTAGGTATACCCCGGGGATATTGAATAATATAGCTGATTCTCTCTCGTTTTCAGGAGGAGCGTTTTCGGAGTCTGCTGCCGGAGGCGGACGCAGTTGGCAACTCATGCCCGGCCTATCTGTGGGAGATGATCTGAGTACTGTGACGAATGCTATAAAAAGCTCTTTAGCTCCTAGAACCTGGTCGAGTTACTCGGCAGCCTGGAGCAGCTGGATATCCTTTGCAAGTGCTGAAGGTGGTCAGTTTGATAAGCCTTCGGAAGGTACCATTTTGGTTTTTATGTCAAGTTTAATGCGGCAGCAACTTTCACATAGTTATGTGACAAGAACGCTGGCCGGTATGTCCTTTTTCTTCCGTTTATTGGGTCTGAGACCTTGTTCTTATTTTTCTGTAAAACAGGCACTGAAGGGATACAAGAGATTGACGTTTGTCATAGATGATAGGAGACCGATTTCTCTTGACATTCTCGGTGGCCTTTGCAGAATGACTTCAGTGGTTTGTTTTCCTCCTATGAGGCCTTATTATTCAGGACAGCTTTTGTGCTTGCATTTTTGGGGCATTTCGCATCTCGGAATTAATTCCAGTGAGCAAACAAGGTGGTTCGGGTGTGCGATTTGACCAGGTGCTAGTTGATCAATCGGGTGTTCATGTGTGGCTGCAGTATTCCAAAACAGACCAATATGGTAAGGGTAGATGGGTTCATCTAAAAAGAACAAAATGAGAGCTTATTGTGCCCGGTAGCCTTGGTTAAACAATTTATGGGGCTTAGGCCTCCCGGGGAGGGAATTTTTCTCATTCATGCTAATTTATTGCCCCTGACGAAATACCAATTCGATGCAGTTTTAAAAAAGAGTTTGGGTGCCATGGGTTTAAGTCATTTTAAGTTTTCCTCCCACTCCTTTCGGATTGGCGCAGCTTCGGAGGCGGCCCGATCGGGCGTCTCCGAATCAGATATCAAGGCATTGGGTGGGTGGAAGTCAAAATGTTTTAAGTTGTATGTTCGTCCTAATTTGTTTGTTTATTTAATTTTAGGTACCCAGCACACAGTGTGGATTTTGGGGCATTCATTTATTTATTGGGCACAAAAAGAGCGGCTCAACGCAACTATAAATCAAATTTATCCTTGCACCCGGACTCATTTCGTTTGTTCTGGAAAGGTATAAGAGGCCTTCAATGGCCGCAACTGGATTTGCATGTGTCTAGGTTATGTCAGCTGTGGCCATTGCCATCCATACTGATAATTCATTTGGGAGGCAACGATTTGGGAAATGTTAACACTTTGGACTTATTATTTATGATTAAGCGTGACCTGCATTGCTTCAGTGCGACTTTCCCAGGTACAACCTTAGTTTTTTCAGAAGTGGTTCCTCGTCTTTCATGGCTCTCCTCTGCGCAGAGGAGGGTGATGGAAAAAATGAGGCAGAGAGTCAATAGGGCTCTCGAAAAGTTCATGCCCCAAGTTGGGGGACTGTCTTATAGGCACATGGACTTGGAAAGGGGATATCCAGGTCTGTACAGACTGGATGGGGTGTACTTATCAGAAGTAGGAAATGACATTTTTAATGTTGGTCTGCAGAACATGATCGAAAAGGCCGCGACGATTGGGGTGTGCCGGTCTTGATGCTCAAGACCGGCGTGTGGGGACTTTTATTTATCTTTGAAGTTGTGCTACTGCTCAAGTTCTAACAACTGAGCAGGTAGAAATATGTTATTGGATGATTTATGAAGTTTGGAATGATAATAAAGATTTATGGAAAATTATTTGTGAAAAACCAATAAAGGTGTCGCGGCCAAGTTTTTGCCATTTAAAAAATGTGTTCAGTTATTTATTTTAGTTAAGTTGTATCTGGGGAAGTTCTGGTTTGGGCGGGTGGGGCCTGCAATCTCATTGACCTGTAAAATCTAACATGTAACGTGACAGCAAACATCCAATTTAGGGACAAAAACAGGAATAGATATCATTACAGGAGATTGTACACCCTTTGCATTCTCTCAATGCCAAAAAAATAAATGTTATATGGATTGGGGTAGGCGTGAAACAAATATACTACCACAGAGGCACCATCCCTAAGATATATCATTGGGAAAGAAAAAAAAACTGACACCGGTTTTACAGCAGAAGTTGGACTTTTGCAAACTTGTACTGGGCCAGCTTGGTTTTCTGCTACTAGTAGCCATATCTACTATCCAGTGTATGACTGGGGATGCTAAACACTAATTAGTGCTACTACAGCGATGGCCATAATCTTCTGGGTGCTGCTCCAGTGGCTTTCCCTCTACACACGGACCATGGGGGGGGGGGGGTCACTCACTTGATACCGGCAGATCACTTTTCTGTCAACATACAAAAAAAAAAAAAAAAAGCTGCCTCTTTTACAAAATAAAAGGAATTCTCCGATTAGTCAAGGTACAGATTGTGATGCCACCTGCCCCACCTTTTCACCTTGTCCAGAGATCACTGTATTGACTGAATTATTTTTTATCAGTACCCTACCCACCCCCATATCTGCAATGCTTGCTCAGGTGAGGATGGTGCACCTTGCCCCTCCTCCAGTACCCCTCAGAATCACATGCACAGGAAGGAGCCAAATGTGGTTCCTTGGAAAGCCACAGCCAACTCCCATATCCATGATAGCGGTGCTGGGGATGCTCAATGTAAAATCCAGTTGTGGGAAGACAGCACCTAACTTTTACAAGTCAGCAGCTGAGTTTTATAGGGCACTTCGGAATACACTCTTCCCCTGTTTAGAAAAGCACTGAATAGCTGTAACCTTTTCCCACTTGATTTATATTGTGTGAATTTCTGAATTAAAAAAAAAGACACACACTACTCTATCCAAAATTAGGAAGAGGTTTTATTGATTGGCTTTCCCTACACTTGCAGCACCTAACAGCTGCTTTTTGTATGGCTCCATTCACACCTGTTTTGTCACTTGAAGCTCAAAGCTCCAAAATACCAAGAGAAGAAAACAAACTATTCTCTATAGAGATGGTTCATATCGCTACTACAAGCCGCCTGAAGCTCAAAAGTTCTGGAGCTTTTTGTAGCGCCAGACAGATGGATGCGTTTAACCACTTCAATACAGGGCTTTGTGTACCTATTCAATACCGGGCCTATTTTGGCACTTCTCTCCTACATGTACAAATCATCATTCTTTTGCTAGAAAATTACTCAGAACCCCCAAACATTATATATGTTTGTTTAGCAGACACCCTAGGGAATAAAATGACGGTCATTGCAACATTTTTTCTTGCACAATATTTGCGCAATAATTTTTCAAACGCCTTTTTTTAAAAAAGAAAATGGTTTCATGAATTAAAAAACAGTGAAGTTAGCCCAATTTTTTGGGAAAATATGAAAGATAATGTTACGCCGAGTAAATAGATACCTAACATGTCACGCTTTAAAATTGCGCACACTCATGGAATGGCGCCAAACTTCGGTACTTAAAAATCTCCATAGGCGACGCTTTAATTTTTTTTACAGGTTACCAGGTTAGAATTACAGAGGAGGTCTAGTGCTAGAATTGTTGCACGCGCTCTAACGCACGCGGCGATACCTCACATGCGTGGTTTGAACAGTTTACATATGTGGCCGACTTACGTGTGCATTCGCTTCTGATCGCGAGCTACCGGGGTGTTTTAATTTTTTATTTTTTTTTATTATTTTTTCTTTTTTTTTTACTTTATTTTTTTACAATGATTTTACTTTTTTTTTTGATCACTTTTATTCCTATTACAAGGAATGTAAACATCCCTTGTAATAGGAATGTGTGTGACAGGTTCTCTTTATTGAGAGATGCGGGGTCAATAAGACCCCACATCTCTCCTCCAGGCTGGAAAGCATGAGATCGTAAATTTTTTTTCACTGATCTCATACTTACAGCCGCAATGTCGGCTTTGTTTACATTTGAGACCCGGGCGTGACGTCATCACATCGCGCCCGGGCCTCCGACGATCATAGAGATTACTGGTGACCATCTGGTCACCAGTCATCTCTATGCTCATCACGTGACCCCACCAACGGTGCCGGAAGATTCGCTCCGGGTCCCCGATCGCACAGGGGAGCCCGGAGAAGCACCGGATGGCGGCGGGATGGGGGGGGGGTGTCCCCTCCCGCAGCCTATAAGAACGATCAAGCGGCGGAACCGCCGCTATGATCATTCTTATTGTGCACAGAATCGCCGGCACTTCAAAAGGATATAGGAATGATGCCTCTAGCTGCAGGCATCATTCAGATATCCCCCTACAAAGCCGAGGGCGTCATATGACGTCCACCCAGGATGGGAGATCCCATCTGTGGACGTCATTTGACTATGGCTGGGTAGGGAAGTGGTTAAAGAGGAAGCAAACCCTGATAGGTTTTACTTCCTCTTTATTCCCTTGCAAAGTCAAAGCATAATGGGCTACTATGTATCGCATTAGAGGTCGATCGATATGGGTTTTTCTCTGGCCGAGGCAGATATATGCTGCCGATTTTTTTTTTTTCCTTCATCTCAGAAAATCTAGGGTGGAGAGGTGGGGTGCAGCCTATTAGTGCCCACCAGTTCAGCCTGTCAATGCCACATCTGTGCAGCCCACCAGCGCAGAATAATGTCATTCACTGCCAGTCTGCCACCTCATCAGTGCCCACCAGCGGACTACTCCCGACTCCGTTCCCTCGCCTGGCCAAAGACAGCGCCATTTGTCCCCTGACATGCTGCGCGCCCCACCTCTGCCTCCACACTACAAACCCCAGAATGCAGCGCAGCCAGTAACTGTCAATCGGCGGCCGCCGCTGCCGACTTCCTCCACTGGGGAAATTTTTTTTTTAATAAGTCAGACAGCGGCCGTGATAGCAGCCGTTTAGAATAGACAGTGGGCGGCCGGGGGGGATTTCCACCCAGCACGCCCCTGATCCCTCACAATCGGCCTTTTTTTCTACATAATAATCGGCCGAGGCCGATCTCTTTAAAAAGGCGAAATATCGGCCGACCTCTACATCGCATACTAGCCCATTATGTGTCACTTACCTGCAAACGAAGCCTGCGATGTCCCCGCTACAGGTAGCATCCATCTTTACCCCTCTTCTTTCTGGGCCCGTGGACTCCAACTCTATGACTGGCTGGAGTCGCGTGACGTCACCCCATGCATGCGCGCGGGGGCCGACGGGTACTATAGAAATGGAGCGATCGTGCTTTTTCTATAGTGCACATGTGCCGATGACGTTATCGCATATGGTAAATATCTCCTCAAACGTGCAGGTTTAGGAAATATTTCCAGCACCTACAGGCAAGCCTTACCTGTAGGTAAAAAAGGGTTTACCACTAAGCTTTTTTTGTTCCACTTGAATCAGCATTTCCATGGGTTTGATTTCAAAACATTTATTTTTGCAGAACCGTCTGCATTGTGGGTACAGAGAAAGCAAGCCAAATACATGGATTGCATTTGAGCGTATCATGCATTTTTTCTGCTCAAATGCAAAAACTTCAGGTACTTATATAGTGCCATCAATTTACACAGCGCTTTACATATACTTTGCACATTCACATCAGTCCCTATCATCAAGGAGCTTACAGTCTAAGGTGCCTAACTCACATTTAGCCCTGGTTCACATTGGTACGATTTGACATGCGAGTTGACATGTGAAATCGGCGGCATTTGCACCGTCCTAAATCGGT
This sequence comes from Rana muscosa, assembly GCA_029206835.1. Taxonomy (NCBI): domain Eukaryota; kingdom Metazoa; phylum Chordata; class Amphibia; order Anura; family Ranidae; genus Rana; species Rana muscosa. The sequence continues at coordinate 301,451,252 of CM055117.1, forward strand.
GCGATGCCGCATCTGCGGCACCACACCGATTTCAAAGTAGTTTCTGTACTATTTTGCGATTTCAGGCTGCAATTTACATTGACATCTGTGCAGAAACCTGCACAGGAGGTCTCAAATCGTGGCCGAAATCCGGACTGACAAGCGAGAGTGAAATCGTGCGAGTTCAGCTGAACTCGCACGGCTTCATTCCCGCAGCCCAGTGTGAACCTGGGCTCATACACAAACTAGGGCCAATTTAGACAGGAGCCAATTAACCCACCAGCATGTCTGAGTTAAATAAAAATAATGCAATAAAAAAATATTAACCCCCAACCTAATAAATAAAAAGCAGGAGTTGAAAAAAGCAAAAAAAAAAAAAAAAAAGCGCAATTCAACCCAGAGTCAAATCAAAATGGGTTGATCAGCCTGGGTGGAAAATCAATTGGCTTGCATTGATCTTGAGCAAATGTACCGTATCTCTGTGCTGCTGAATACAATCGTCAATCAGTTTATGAGATAACATGGCAGAAACAGATACAATTGTATGTTAGCAATTTGAAGAATTGGATTCTGATTGATTGCCACACACACACACACACACACACACTTTTCTTTAGATTTACCAAAACCATATGAGGTTAAACCTAAACACTTTTAATTTGTATGCAATCAGTGCAAGGGCCTGCCTATCTGAAGGTAAATCTAAAGGAAACCGAACAACAAAAGTTGTATAGTGTGTATCCAGCATTAGAGCGCGCACACACACACACACACACACACACACACACACACTATTCTCTATTAGCTAATGTAAAACAAAGCTCAAAAAACACACTACACAACTTGCAAAAACAAACACTTGGAAAAAAAAAAAAAAAAAAACACACGACACTCAGGTGTGAATGCAGCTCAACTCCTCTAAAGCTGCCCAAATATTGCAAGATCTCCATTGCGTCACCAGTATAAATCACCCAAATATGAGTGATCACAACGGTGAGCAAAGGGTTGCTAAGCAGTAAAGACAACCCAGGACTTGTTCCGTTCTCCATTTAATCTATGCACCACAAAGCTCCTGCTGATGTAACATTGCAGCAGAGTTACAAGACAACAAAAGCAGACAAAAAAGATGACAGAAAGAGCCTGTGTTATGATGATCATACATGCTTCGATTTTTTCTCTTACATCCGATTGATGTTGCCATTCAAATCCGCAAACAATCAAATGTCTAACTTTCCTTAGGATCAATTCAACCCAGAGTCAAATCAAAATGGGTTGATCGGCCTGGGTGGAAAATCATCAATTGGCTTGCGTTGATCCTGAGCAAAAAGTACTGCATCTCCGTGCTGCTGAATACAATCGCCAATCAGTTTATGAGATAACGTGGCAGAAATGGATACAATCGTATGTTAGCAATTTGAAGGAGAAGTGGATTCTGATTGATTTCTAGCAGTCAGTCCTTTAGGGACACACACACACACACACACACACACACACTTTTCTTTAGATTTCCCAAAACCATATGAGGTCAAACCTAAACACTCAATTTGTATGCAATCAGGCAGGCCCTTGGACCATCTGAAGGTAAATCTAAAGGAAACCGAACAACAAAAGTTGTATAGTGTGTATCCAGCATTAGATAGACCCTTCATTTAGACCGTACGATACAGAGCAGAGGCTGTTTGCTTAGGCCCCTTTCACACTGAGGCGTTTTAGCGCTAAAAATAGAGCTGTAAAAACGCCTGAAATAATCCTGCCCCAGCATTCTCAATGTGAAAGCCCTGAGGGCTTTCATACTGAGGCATTGTGCTGGCTGTGCGTTGGAAAAAATCCTGCAAATAGCTTTTTGGGAGCATCTTTGCAGGCGCATAAAATATCGCTGTAAAAACACCTATCCCCATTGAAATTAATATCGCTGTAAAACCGCGGTAAAACACCCAGAAGCTGTGGGAAGGTCACATGACCGCAGTAGAGTGGAGGATTGTAGGATACCAAGAAATCCTTTTTACCACTAAAAACGCAGTAAAAAAAAGATAGGCGTTAGCACCATTTTTAAAGCAGTAAAAACGCTAATCATTTTTAGCGTGTTACTGCAACGCCTCAGTGTGAAAGGGGCCTTATATTGTTTACAAATTTGCCCCCATGTGCCCTCACGACTTGGGTACCCAGCTGTGGATTTCAGCCTTGTTATCAATACAAATCAGTTGCAGTACATTGAGAACTGTATTGTTAAGCATTTTAACACTAAAAATTTCTTCTTAGCATTTTAAAAACCAAAACACTATTTTAAAAAAACAATAAAAAAATAAATAAAAACAGATCCCACTCCCCATGTTTGGCATATCGATTGCAATCAGAAAGACATGGGATGACTTGATGTGCAATTTTTTTTGTACCACCAGAGTTTTCTAAATAAAGTATTTTTTTTTTTTTACAAAAACACACAAGGAAAAAAAAAACCCCCAGACATGGATGACTTTAATGTGCGGCCACCAATAGAGAACCCGTCTGTGTACAGGACAAGGATGGTGAGTGACAGACACTGAGGACGTGCTCAGGAACAGATTTCCCCAATGAAGTTTCTAGCAGAGCACAAAGTATAGACAATCCACAGACAGCCCCACTCCTCAGATCTGCACACACAGCAACTAGAATCAGCTGGGATACAAAGTACACCACACCGCAAGCAGCCAATCAGCTCCCAGCGTACTGCACTGCTAGCAGAAAGACGATTTCTAATTGGTCGCTTCTGTTTACCACACTTAACTGACTTTACTGTATGAGGTAACCCTCTTCTCCCTCAGCCGTTTACCACTCACCGTCATAATCCTACGGGTACAGCACGACTGGCACCCGGGGTAGCAGTCTTCTCGGACCCTGGGACAGGTACAGTGATTGCCTTCCACCATAATGGGGGTAACGGGGCAAACGGCTTCCAGGGCTGCCTGTGAGGAGATAAAGCGCCTACGTACGGAGGTTAGTCTTTGCTATAAGTCTCCACTCATCTATACTCCTCTCTTCCAACTTGGAACTCTGCCCTTGTGTACGCCTCCGCTACCTTATTTATGGCCTCGCCAGCTGGGCTGGGCCGGGCCTACCTTTCTCCTCCGCCAATCGCAAGTCAGCGGCCGTCGCAAAGTCTCTCGGGAAGTGTAGTCGCTTTCGCTGCTGTTGCAGTGTGTAGGAGATAAACAAGTTTTGTAGGCGAGATCCAGCCCCAAGCTCATCCCAGCCCTCTGCATCGTTTACTACCTTATTCACATCTCCATAATATAGTCACGTAGCTGCCTTTCCCTTTTCCACTGAGTTTTTAGTTTGCAGAGATTTTTTTTTTTTATTTTTTTATGAATTATAAATATTATTTTGAATTACAAGTTATTTTAACCACTTAAGGACCAGGCCTATTTTTCAGATTTGTTTACAAGTTAAAATCAGTATTTTTTTACTAGAAAATTTCTTAGACCCCCAAACATTATATATTTTTATTTTTCAGACACCCAAGAGAATAAAATGGCGGTCATTGCAATACTTTATGTCACACTGTATTTGCGCAGCGGTCTTACAAACGTTTTTTTCTTTTTTTTTTTTTTAAATACACTTTTTTTGAATTAAAAAATAAGAAAACAGTAAAGATAGCACAACTTTTTTTTATATTGTGAAAGATAATGTTACGCCAAGTAAATTGATGCCCAACATGTCACGCTTCAAAATTGCGCCCGCTCGTTTTCTTTTACTAGAATTATTATCGCTTTAACGATCGCGGCGATACCTCATATGTGTGGTTTGAACACCGTTTACACCGACTTACGTATGCGTTCACTTTTGCGCGCTCGGGCACTTTATTTTTTTTTATTGTTTTTTAATAATTATAAATATTATTTCTAATTACAAGTTATTTCAATCACTTAACCACTTCAGCTCCGGAGGATTTGGCTGCCAAAAGACCAGACCACTTTTTGGGATTCGGCACTGCATCGTTTTAACTGACAATTGCGCGGTCGTGTGACGTGACTCCCAAACAAAATTGACGTCCTTTTTTTCCCACAAATAGAGCTTTCTTTTGGTGGCATTTGATCACCTCTGCGGTTTTTATTTTTTGCGCTATAAACAAAAAAATAGAGCGACAATTTTGAAAAAAAAGAAATATTTTTTACTTTTTGCTATAATAAATATCCCCAAAAAATATATAAGAAAACACATTTTTTCCTCAGTTTAGGCCGATACGTATTCTTCTACATATTTTTGGTAAAAAAAAAAAACGCAATAAGTGTTTATTGATTGGGTTGCGCAAAAGCATCTACAAAATAGGGGATAGTTTTATGGCATTTTTATTAATATATATTTTTTAATAGTAATGGTTGCGATCTGCAATTTTTATCGTGACTGCAATATTGCAGCGGACACATCGGACACTTTTGACGCTATTTTGGGACCATTGTCATTTATACAACGATCAGTGCTATAAAAATGCACTGATTACTGTGTAAATGACACTGGCAGGGAAGGGGTTAACCACTAGGGGGCGAGGAAGGGGTTAAGTGTGTCCTAGGGAGTGATTCTAACTGTGGGGGGGGCTGGGCTACATGTGACATGACACTGATCACTGCTCCCGATGACAGGGAGCAGAAGATCAGTGTCCTGTCACAAGGAAGAACAGGGAGATGCCTTGTTTACACAGGCATCCCCCCGTTCTGCAGCTCCGTGACACGATCGCGGGACACCGGCGGACACCGAGTCAGCGGGTCCCACGGGCACCGTCACGCAGCTCGCGGCAGGGGCGCACCCCGCCAGCGGCGTGCGCACGCCCACACGGCTGCAAATTTAAAGGGATGTATATATACGCCCATTTGCCTGTCCGTGCGGCGGCCAGCAAATGGTTAAGGACGCTTTTTTTTCCTTATTTATTTTACTTTTTATTTTTTACTTTTGCTGTGTCCCTTTAAAAATAAATTTGGGATCACTTTTATTCCTATTACAAGGAATGTAAACATCCCTTGTAATAGAAAAAAAAAGCATGACAGGACCTCTTTAATGTCAGATCTGGGGTAAAAAAACAAAAATGTTCCTTTAACCACTTAAGCCCCGGACCATTTCGGGCCATTAGGACCAGGCCTGTTTTTGGGATTCGGCACTGCGCTGCTTTAACTGTAAATTGTGCGGACATGCAATGTTGTACCCAAATGAAATTTGCGTCCTTTTCTTCCCACAAATAGAGCTTTCTTTTAATGGTATTTGATTGCCTCTGCGATTTTAATTTTTTGCGATATAAACAGAAAAAGACCGAAAATTTTGAAAAAAAATGATATTTTCTACTTTTTGTTATAAGAAAAATCGAATAAACTCAATTTTAGTCATACATTTAGGCCAAAATGTATTCAGCCACATGTCTTTAGTAAAAAAAATGTCAATAAGCGTATATTTATTGGTTTGCGCAAAAGTTATAGCGTTTACAAACTAGGGTACATTTTCTGAAATTTACACAGCTTTAAATTTATGACTGCCTATCTCATTTCTTGAGGTGCTAAAATGGCAGGGCAGTACAAACCCCCCCAAATGACCCCATTTTGGAAAGTAGACACCCCAAGGAAATTGCTGAGAGGCATGTTGAGCCCATTGAACATTTTTTTTTTTGTCCCAAGTGATTGAATAATGACAAAAAAAAAAAAAATTACAAAAAGTTGTCACTAAATGATATATTGCTCACACATGCCATGGTTATATGTGGAATTGCACCCCAAAATACATTCTGCTGCTTCTCCTGAGTACGGGGATACCACATGTGTGGGACTTTTTAGGAGCCTAGCCACGTACGGGACCCCGGAAACCAAGCACCGCCTTCAGGATTTCTAAGGGCGCAAATTTTTGATTTCACTCCTCACTACCTATCACAGTTTCGAAGGCCATAAAATGCCAAAATAGCACAAAACCCCCCCAAATGACCCCATTTTGGAAAGTAGACACCCCAAGCTATTTACTGAGAGGCATGTTCAGTCCATGGAATATTTTATATTTTGCCACAAGTTGCGGGAATATGACAAACTTTTTTTTTTTTGCACAAAGTTGTCACTAAATGATATATTGCTCACACATGCCATGGGCATATGTGAAATTACACCCCAAAATACATTCTGCTGCTTCTCCTGAGTACGGGGATACCACATGTGTGGGACTTTTTGGGAGCCTAGCCGCGTACGGGACCCCAAAAACCAAGCACCGCCTTCAAGGTTTCTAAGGGCATAAATTTTTGATTTCACTCCTCACTACCTATCACAGTTTTGAAGGCCATAAAATGCCAAGATGGCACAAAACCCCCCCAAATGACCCCATTTTGGAAAGTAGACACCCCAAGCTATTTGCTGAGAGGCATGTTAACCCCATTGAATATTTTTTTTTTTGTCCCAAATGATTGAATAATGACAAAAAGAAAAAAAAAATGTACAAAAAGTTGTCACTAAATGCTATATTGCTCACACATGCCATGGTTATATGTGGACTTGCACCCCAAAATACATTCTGCTGCTTTTCCTGAGTACGGGGATACCACATGTGTGGGACTTTTTGGGAGCCTAGCCGCGTACAGGGCCCCAAAAACCAAGCACTGCGAACGCTGCAGTTATGTGTGTTGTGTTTGGTAAGTGACAGTGATCGATCGATACTGCACTTGGGTGGGCTGGGCTGGGCGGAGGGGCTAAACGCAGGCGCTAGCAGGTATCTGGGCTGATCCCGCTAACACTGCGTTTTTGGGAACCCTAAACCGCTGGGGATGCTAGTATAGATCTGATCAGATCTGATCAGATACTATACCACTAAGGGGGGTGTATGCTTTGCGCGTGGGTGTTAGCGTTACTGTCACTAACCTAACACTGCCTGGGGCGACGCAGACCCTCTCTGGCGCTAAAACCTAATTGATCTCACCCGCCGGGCGATCAGGGGGGTTAAACCTTTATTGGGTTATATACGGCGGGTGCCCTGATGCTATAAAAAGCAAACTAATCAACCAGCGTCACCCGTAACCTTTATATGGTGATCACTGGTGAAAGGGTTAACTAGGGGCAATCAGGGGGTTAAAACCTTTATTAGGTTAAATATGGGGGTACCTGACACTATATAAAAACCTGACGGGTAACCTAAATAACTAAATAACTTACTGGCTAACCAGTGACACCAGTGACGCTTATACGGCGATCACTGGTGAAAGGGTTAACTCTAGGGGCAATCAGGGGGTTAAAATAATATATGGGGGTACCTGACACTAATAAAAACCTGCGGCGAACCTAAAAAAAAATAACTGCCTATCTAAAACACCAGCGACACGAATACAGCGATCGGAAAAACAATCGCTTAGTGACGCTGAAGTTAGGGGGTGAAAGGGTTACCTGGGGGGTGATCAAGGGGTTAAACCTTTATTAGGGGGGGTTAGGGGGCTACCCTGGACCTAAAGGGGCCTAATCCTAACTGCCCTGCAACTTTTTACAATCACAGATGACACTAAATGCAGTGATCAGTAAAATAAATGATCACTGCAATCAGTGACACTGTGATTGGGGGCTTTGGGGTGACCTGGGGGTGACTGGGGGGTGATTTGTGTGCCTATGTGTACCTACGTGTCAGTGGACTGTTGGTGCACTAACCTGCTTCTTCTCTGCTCGGCGCCGGGAACGAAAAGACCGCGGCGAGGGAGATGACATCACTTCCTCCAGCCTTGTTTACATCACATGGCGGAGGAAGCATTTTCATTGGCCGGGAGCGATCGCGAGGGGGGGGCGGAATCGAGCGGCCGCCCCCTCATGCCTGATCGCTCCCGAACACTTAACGGCCGCTCACTGCAGTGAAGGGGGGTCCGGATGGACCCCCCAACTGCACAAAGGCGATCACGTAGATCTACGTGATTCTGCCTGTCCGTGCCATTCTGCCGACGTAAATCGGCGGTGGGCGGTCGTTAAGTGGTTAAGGCCGTTGGCAGTAAGCAGGGCCGGTGCTACCACTAGGCAAACTAGGCAGCAATCATATGAAAAATTGAACGACTATTTTAATTTTCGCTTGATGGCTCATTTGTTTATCGTCTATGGTCTGCCTTACACAGGATCTTTCCTGCAAAGGTCTGGCAGCACTCTCCTTTGTAGATGATCAGTATTTCATTACGCCTATGTGTGTGAACCCTTCTCAGAACTATGAAATACTATCTCAAAATTAAGTTTTCTTTTCCGTTTATTGGCCCCAGTGCATTTTTGTATTCTTGTCTTGAAGGTAAAGTGAATATCTCCTAAACTTGCACTGTTTAGGATATATGCAGCTGGTGATGCACCTTCAGAGCTCCGTGCTGGGGCTCCCGCACGTCTGTGCGAAACTGACGTCATCATGGCCCCAGCCATTCATACAGCTGAAGCGTGCGAACCCAGAAGTGAAGATGGAGCCGGGTGGCCGCATCAGCTCTGCGCTTGGAGGCTCCTTGTGCAGGTAAGTCTGTCATAATGTACTAGTATGCAGTGCATACTAGTACATTATGACTTAAACCTGCAGGGGGGCACATTTTTTTTTATTTATGTGGCAGTTTACTACAGCTTTAATAATCAATAAATTGACTGCATACAGCGATATCTCCACCCAAAAAAAGCAGCCTTGCTTGACGCATTTCACCACTCCTGGCTTGCTCACAAGTAGGGATGAGCTTCGTGTTCGAGTCGAACATACGTTCGACTCGAACATCGGCTGTTCGATCGTTCGACGAAGATCGAACGATTTGGGCCGTTCGCGCCAAATTCGAGTGACGCGAACGGCCCACAATGCACTACGCCATCGCAGTGTCATCCAGGCGCTGTGATTGGCCAAGCATGCACTGTGACCCCGCATGCTTGGCCAATCACAGCGCCGGCAGCGAGGAGAGCAATGATTGGCCACAGGCAGGATGCCTGTGGCCAATTATTGCTGAGGGTGTTTAGTACACGCCCCACACTATAAAAGGCCGCCAGCACGGCGGCCTAGTGTAGTGTGTTCCGGAGCAGGGAAAGACAAGCATAGGCAGGGACAGTGACATTTATTTCTTTCTTGCTTAACCTGGATTCCTTTAGTTTAGGGAAAGAGAAGGATAGGTAGGGAGAGTGTCAGTGTGTTTTACTGTGCGAGTCCTTGTTTCTAGGGACAAAGAAGGAAAGTGAGGGGAATTCTCCTTGTGCTATAGTGTGCTTTAAAAAAACATTTTTTCTAGGGACAGAAAACTCTAGGTAGGGAGAGTGTCAGTTTCTTTCACTGTGCGAGTCCTTGTTTCTAGGGACAAAGAAGGAAAGTGAGGGGAATTCTCCTTGTGCTATAGTGTGCTTTAAAAAAACATTTTTTCTAGGGACAGAAAACTCTAGGTAGGGAGAGTGTCAGTTTCTTTCACTGTGCGAGTCCTTGTTTCTAGGGACAAAGAAGGAAAGTGAGGGGAATTCTCCTTGTGCTATAGTGTGCTTTAAAAAAAAAAAATTTCTTGGGACAGAAAACTCTAGGTAGGGAGAGTGTCAGTTTCTTTCACTGTGCGAGTCCTTGTTTCTAGGGACAAAGAAGGAAAGTGAGGGGAATTCTCCTTGTGCTATAGTGTGTTTTAAAAAAACATTTTTTCTAGGGACAGAAAACTCTAGGTAGGGAGAGTGTCAGTTTCTTTCACTGTGCGAGTCCTTGTTTCTAGGGACAAAGAAGGAAAGTGAGGGGAATTCTCCTTGTGCTATAGTGTGCTTTAAAAAAACATTTTTTCTAGGGACAGAAAACTCTAGGTAGGGAGAGTGTCAGTTTCTTTCACTGTGTGAGTCCTTGTTTCTAGGGACAAAGAAGGAAAGTGAGGGGAATTCTCCTTGTGCTATAGTGTGCTTTAAAAAAACTTTTTTTCTAGGGACAGAAAACTCTAGGTAGGGAGAGTGTCAGTTTCTTTCACTGTGCGAGTCCTTGTTTCTAGGGACAAAGAAGGAAAGTGAGGGGAATTCTCCTTGTGCTATAGTGTGCTTTAAAAAAACATTTTTTCTAGGGACAGAAAACTCTAGGTAGGGAGAGTGTCAGTTTCTTTCACTGTGCGAGTCCTTGTTTCTAGGGACAAAGAAGGAAAGTGAGGGGAATTCTCCTTGTGCTATAGTGTGCTTTAAAAAAACATTTTTTCTAGGGACAGAAAACTCTAGGTAGGGAGAGTGTCAGTTTCTTTCACTGTGCGAGTCCTTGTTTCTAGGGACAAAGAAGGAAAGTGAGGGGAATTCTCCTTGTGCTATAGTGTGCTTTAAAAAAACATTTTTTCTAGGGACAGAAAACTCTAGGTAGGGAGAGTGTCAGTTTCTTTCACTGTGCGAGTCCTTGTTTCTAGGGACAAAGAAGGAAAGTGAGGGGAATTCTCCTTGTGCTATAGTGTGCTTTAAAAAAAAAAATTTCTAGGGACAGAAAACTCTAGGTAGGGAGAGTGTCAGTTTCTTTCACTGTGCGAGTCCTTGTTTCTAGGGACAAAGAAGGAAAGTGAGGGGAATTCTCCTTGTGCTATAGTGTGCTTTAAAAAAACATTTTTTCTAGGGACAGAAAACTCTAGGTAGGGAGAGTGTCAGTTTCTTTCACTGTGCGAGTCCTTGTTTCTAGGGACAAAGAAGGAAAGTGAGGGGAATTCTCCTTGTGCTATAGTGTGCTTTAAAAAAACATTTTTTCTAGGGACAGAAAACTCTAGGTAGGGAGAGTGTCAGTTTCTTTCACTGTGCGAGTCCTTGTTTCTAGGGACAAAGAAGGAAAGTGAGGGGAATTCTCCTTGTGCTATAGTGTGCTTTAAAAAAAAAAAATTTCTAGGGACAGAAAACTCTAGGTAGGGAGAGTGTCAGTTTCTTTCACTGTGCGAGTCCTTGTTTCTAGGGACAAAGAAGGAAAGTGAGGGGAATTCTCCTTGTGCTATAGTGTGCTTTAAAAAAACATTTTTTCTAGGGACAGAAAACTCTAGGTAGGGAGAGTGTCAGTTTCTTTCACTGTGCGAGTCCTTGTTTCTAGGGACAAAGAAGGAAAGTGAGGGGAATTCTCCTTGTGCTATAGTGTGCTTTAAAAAAACATTTTTTCTAGGGACAGAAAACTCTAGGTAGGGAGAGTGTCAGTTTCTTTCACTGTGCGAGTCCTTGTTTCTAGGGACAAAGAAGGAAAGTGAGGGGAATTCTCCTTGTGCTATAGTGTGCTTTAAAAAAACATTTTTTCTAGGGACAGAAAACTCTAGGTAGGGAGAGTGTCAGTTTCTTTCACTGTGCGAGTCCTTGTTTCTAGGGACAAAGAAGGAAAGTGAGGGGAATTCTCCTTGTGCTATAGTGTGCTTTAAAAAAAAAAAAAATTCTAGGGACAGAAAACTCTAGGTAGGGAGAGTGTCAGTTTCTTTCACTGTGCGAGTCCTTGTTTCTAGGGACAAAGAAGGAAAGTGAGGGGAATTCTCCTTGTGCTATAGTGTGCTTTAAAAAAACATTTTTTCTAGGGACAGAAAACTCTAGGTAGGGAGAGTGTCAGTTTCTTTCACTGTGCGAGTCCTTGTTTCTAGGGACAAAGAAGGAAAGTGAGGGGAATTCTCCTTGTGCTATAGTGTGCTTTAAAAAAAAAAAATTTCTAGGGACAGAAAACTCTAGGTAGGGAGAGTGTCAGTTTCTTTCACTGTGCGAGTCCTTGTTTCTAGGGACAAAGAAGGAAAGTGAGGGGAATTCTCCTTGTGCTATAGTGTGCTTTAAAAAAACATTTTTTCTAGGGACAGAAAACTCTAGGTAGGGAGAGTGTCAGTTTCTTTCACTGTGCGAGTCCTTGTTTCTAGGGACAAAGAAGGAAAGTGAGGGGAATTCTCCTTGTGCTATAGTGTGCTTTAAAAAAACATTTTTTCTAGGGACAGAAAACTCTAGGTAGGGAGAGTGTCAGTTTCTTTCACTGTGCGAGTCCTTGTTTCTAGGGACAAAGAAGGAAAGTGAGGGGAATTCTCCTTGTGCTATAGTGTGCTTTAAAAAAACATTTTTTCTAGGGACAGAAAACTCTAGGTAGGGAGAGTGTCAGTTTCTTTCACTGTGCGAGTCCTTGTTTCTAGGGACAAAGAAGGAAAGTGAGGGGAATTCTCCTTGTGCTATAGTGTGCTTTAAAAAAACATTTTTTCTAGGGACAGAAAACTCTAGGTAGGGAGAGTGTCAGTTTCTTTCACTGTGCGAGTCCTTGTTTCTAGGGACAAAGAAGGAAAGTGAGGGGAATTCTCCTTGTGCTATAGTGTGCTTTAAAAAAAAAAATTTCTAGGGACAGAAAACTCTAGGTAGGGAGAGTGTCAGTTTCTTTCACTGTGCGAGTCCTTGTTTCTAGGGACAAAGAAGGAAAGTGAGGGGAATTCTCCTTGTGCTATAGTGTGCTTTAAAAAAACATTTTTTCTAGGGACAGAAAACTCTAGGTAGGGAGAGTGTCAGTTTCTTTCACTGTGCGAGTCCTTGTTTCTAGGGACAAAGAAGGAAAGTGAGGGGAATTCTCCTTGTGCTATAGTGTGCTAAAGCATTCCTCATCAACCATCTTTGAAATCCTTGTTTTTTGGACAGTCAGGGAAATTGTCGTTGTGCTATTCTGTGCAAAAGCAATCATCCTCAACCATATTTAGAAATCCTTAAGTAAAGGGACAGAGAAGGACACCTGAAGGTAGCCCTTATTGCTTTTTTCCCATCTCCCTGCAGGCCATCTATTAGAATGTCTGGAAGGCAAACAAGGAGAGGCAGACAGTCAGGAGGCAATAAAAGAGGGCAAGCAGGCTCTGTGTCTGGGGGCAACAGTGCTGGTCGTGGACGCGGTGCATTGTCATCAGCACATGGCCATGGGACACGCTTGTCCTTCTTTTCGGCAGCTGGACATGTTGAGCCACATCATGCCGAAGACTTGGTAGAGTGGATGACCAAGCCCTCCTCCTCCTCCTCATCCTCTCTCACCCAGGCTCAGGGTACTGGCAAAGCAGCTGCCAAAGCGTCCTCTTCCCTGGTATCAATGTCAGACTCATCATCAGTCACTCCTTCCCTAGACCCACCATGTCCTCCTCCTGAGGAGTCCCCCGAACTGTTTGAGCACAGTGTTGGGTACATGCTCCAGGAGGATGCCCAGCGTTTCGAAGGGTCTGATGATGAAACCCAGCTACAGGAAGGCAGTAGCGTGAGAGCAGACAGAGGGGATGCTCAAGAAGGACACCAATCTGGCAGTCATGTTCCAGCAGCTGCAGCATACTGCCAGATTGGCTCCAGTGATGAGGAGGGAGGGGATGATGAGGTCACTGACTCCACGTGGGTGCCTAATAGGAGAGAGGAAGAGGAGGAGGATGAGGAGGAGGCACATCTCCAACGAGGCAGGATGCCCTTTGGTGGCCAGCGTAAGGGCAGTACACCGACGGAATCACACCGCAGAGCTCCACCTGTGCAGGGCGCTGCCTCTGCCCGTCATTCAAAAAGTTCCTTGGTGTGGGCCTTTTTTGAGGCTAGTGCATCAGATCGCACAGCTGCTGTTTGCAACATATGTCTCAAGCGTATATCGCGTGGCCAAAACATCAGCCGCTTGGGTACCACATGCCTGACCAGACATATGTTGACCTGCCATGCAGCTCGTTGGGAAGCCTACCTCAAAGACCCACACCAAAGAACAAAGCGGACCTCTCCTTGCACCGCATCAGCTGGGATCTCCAACCCCACTATAACTTCAGTCCTTTCTGAAACATGCACTGAGAGGAATGAAGGTGTAGAATTAGGTGTGTCACAGCCAAGTACTTGCGGCCACTCTGCTAGCAGTACACCGACGTCCGATTCTAGCAGGCAAATTTCCCTGCCCCAGCTGCTGGACCGTCGAAAGAAGTTCACTCCCAGCCATCCACATGCCCAGCGGTTGAATGCTAGCTTGGCTAAATTGCTAGCGCTTCAACTGCTGCCTTTTCAGTTGGTAGACTCGGCCCCCTTCCGTGAGTTTGTGCAATGTGCGGTTCCTCAGTGGCAGGTTCCCAAACGCCACTTTTTCTCACGGAAGGCTATTCCGGCTCTCTACCGGCATGTGGAAGGCAATGTCTTGGCCTCGCTGGACAGGGCGGTCAGCGGTAAGGTGCATATTACCGCTGACTCATGGTCCAGCAAGCATGGACAGGGACGTTACCTTTCTTTCACGGCCCATTGGGTCACTCTTTTGGCAGCTGGGAAGGATGCAGGACAAGGTGCAGTAGTGTTGGAGGTTGTTCCACCGCCACGCCTCCAAAATGCTACTACTGGTTGTGACACACCTCTCTCCTCCACCCCCTCCTCTTCTTCTTCCTCCATGGCCTCTTCCTGTGGTTTGTCCTATGAACCAGCGGTGCTCCGTAGCCGTTCACGGGGCTACGCAAGTACGCAGGCAAAAAGATGCCATGCCGTGCTTGCGCTGGTGTGTTTGGGGGACAGAAGCCACACTGGGGCAGAGGTCCTGTCTGCTCTGCAGGGCCAGGCCGAGAGGTGGTTGACGCCACGCCAGCTTAAGCCAGGAATGGTGGTTTGCGACAATGGCACCAACCTCCTCTCCGCCCTCCGAGAGGGACAACTGACCCATGTGCCCTGTGTGGCTCACGTCCTTAACCTGGTGGTGCAGCGGTTCTTGGGCAGGTACCCGGGCTTACAGGATGTCCTGAGGCAGGCCAGGAAAGTCTGTGTGCATTTCCGCAGATCTTATAATGCCAGTGCTCGCCTGGCTGAGCTGCAAAAGGAGTTGAACCTGCCCAAGAACCGCCTTATATGTGACATGCCCACCAGGTGGAACTCAACGTTGGCCATGCTGCAGCGGCTGCACACGCAGCAGAGGGCCATCAATGAGTACCTGTGCGACTACGGCACCAGGACAGGGTCAGGGGAGCTTGTTTTTTTTTCTCCACGCCAGTGGGGCATGATCAGGGATGCATGCACTGTCCTGGCACCATTTGAGGAGGCCACGAGGATGGTGAGCAGTGACAGTGCATGCATCAGTGACACTGTACCTCTTGTCCACCTGTTGGAGCACACGCTGCGTGGAATAATGGACAGGGCACTTGAGGCAGAACAGAGGCAGGAAGAGGAGGACTTCCTTGCCTCTCAAGGCCCCCTTTACCCAGACAGTGTTCCTTCTGTCCCACCCATCGCACAGGAAGAGGAGGAGGAGGAGGAGGATTGTGTCAGCATGGAGGTGGAGGCTGGCACTCAGCATCATCAGCAGCAGTCTTTTAGGGATGATTTACAGTCCCAAGAAACCAGTGGACTTGTACGTGGCTGGGAGGAGGTGGCTGCGGATCATGTCGTCCTTAGTGACCCAGAGGACTCCGGAGCGAATGCCTCAGCAAACCTACGCTGCATGGCCTCCCTGATCCTGCAAAGTCTGCGGAAGGATCCTCGTATTCTTCGGATCAAGGAGAGGGACCATTACTGGCTGGCCACTCTCCTTGATCCACGGTACAAGGGTAAGGTTGCGGACCTTATGTTACCGTCGCAGAGGGAGCAGAGGATGAGACAACTCCGGGAGGCCTTGCAGAAAGGTCTGTGTAACGCGTTCCCAGAGACTGGGAGGTTACAAACTCCTGGTCCTGGACAACGAGTTGCTGAGGCTTCGGCCAGTCAAAGAAGGAGCGGTGGGGAAGGTGGCCGTCTGACCGATGCGTTCAGACAATTCTTTAGTCCGCAGCCCCAAAGTATGATCGGTTCCAGCAACCATCGCCAGCGTCTGATAAACATGGTGCAGGAATATCTAGGGGCAAGGTCAGACTTGGACACCTTCCCCACCGAAAATCCTCTGGCTTACTGGGTCTTGAGGATGAATCACTGGCCAGAGCTTGCACAGTATGCAATTGAGCTACTGGCCTGTCCTGCATCCAGCGTTCTTTCGGAACGCACATTCAGTGCTGCTGGAGGATTTGTCACGGATCACAGGGTGCGCCTGTCCACCGACTCGGTTGATCGACTGACTTTCATCAAGATGAACCAGTCTTGGATCACCACCAGCTACCACACACCTGATGCTGATATAACAGACTAATTGATTTTAACATGTCACATCCCTTCAAGACTGATGCTGATGCTGAGTGCCTGTGCTGTTATGTTGACTGGCTATCCTCCTCCTCCGAGTCCTCAATGATACGATTGATGATGATAGCTTGGAAGATCATTTTTGTTTATGGGTGCCGCCACCAGTGGCTAAGGCCCAATTTTTCAGCCCCTGTTTTACAGGGGCGTGTAATTACAATTTTTTTAGCAATAATTTGCCATAGGGCTCATTGCTGTGCTCCAAGTACAGTATCTGTGAGGCAGTGCCGGCCCAAGACATTGTGCTGCCTGGTACCAAGAATGAAATGCTGCCCCCCCCCCCCAAAAAAAAATCACGCCCACCAAAATGCCCCCACATCCATCATTTTATATCATGATAACTAAAGTGGACCTGTCATGGCTCTATAAAAAGGACCTGTTATGGCTCTATTCATGTATACAGGAGTATAAAGAGGTCATGGCATTATACGTGTATATAGAAGTATAATGAGGACCTGTCATGGCTCTATACATGTACCGTATTTTTCCTGTCTATAAGACGCCCCCATGTACAAGATTTTTCCAACCCAAAATTAAGAAATCAATATTTTACACATAGGTAAAACAGAACACATTTTTATTTAGTAATTACCGCAGGTAACGTTTAAATACTAGTATATTATGCAGGGGTTGTTCTTCCTGTTTTCTCCACTGTCTATCATACACTCTGCGGAGGCAAGTCCAAACTGTTTCTCTGCAGCTCTATTCCCACGCTCTTTTTTGCATAGCTGGCTACATTTGGTTTGATTTGGCAGAGTAAGACAATCACTTACTTTTATTAGTTTCTGACATCTTGGTCCCAGAACACTCCGGTCCCTGTTGCATCTGTGCATCTCCACTTCCAACAGGATCGCATCTGCTCACTCTCCACCTCCACCCCCAGCTTTAGCTGACGTCAGTAACATACGGCTCGTGATTGGAGGAAGCCGCTTGACAAGCTATGGGCCGCGACGCACCTGCGTGGCTGTCTCCCAGGCTGACTGACCGTGTATAAGACGCTGTTCGATTTACAGGCTATTATTTTAGGAAAAAAAAGCGTCTTATACACGGAAAAATACGGTATATAGAAATATAAAGAGGACCTGTCATGGCTCTATACATGTATGTAGGAGTATAAAGAGGACCTGTCATGGCTCTATACATGTATGTAGGAGTATAAAGAGGACCTGTCATGGCTCTATACATGTATGTAGGAGTATAAAGAGGACCTGTCATGGCTCTATACATGTATGTAGGAGTATAAAGAGGACCTGTCATGGCTCTATACATGTATATAGGAGTATAAAAGGACCTGTGCGTGGCCGGCGGCCGCGATGTCACCGGCCACACGTAGTGGATTGTCACTTGCCATGACGCCACCTGTCACACATTGCGGATTGTCACTTGCCACGACGTCACCTGCCACACGTTGCAGATTGTCACTTGCCACAACGCCACCTGCCACACATTGCGGATTGTCACTTGCCACAACGTCACCTGCCACACGTTGCAGATTGTCACTTGCCACTTGCTGTGTCCCAGAGTAAAGGCAGGCAGCAGAGAGATAATGTAATCTCTCTGCTGCCCGCACAGTGGGGGCGGAACTGCAGTGATGCAGGGCGGGCAGTGAGAGATGATGTCATCTCTCTGCTCCCCCGCCCGCTGTTTGGCCAGCAAGCCCGCTCACCTGCTGACTGTCCCGCCCGCTGACTGTTCCCCTGTTCTGCCCGCACGCTCCATTCACCTGGGCCCAAAGCCCAGGTGAATGGAGCGCGCGGGGAGCGGAGCGGGCTGGCCGGCATCCAATTTGCCTCACAGTGGAGCGCGGAGCAGGCGGAACGGGTTGGCGACAATTTGCCTCACAGTGCAGCGTAGGGTTGCCACCTTTTCGTCAAGCCAAACCCGAACACATTAGCAGCGCACGCCAATATATATATTTTTTTGTAGTACATTAAATTCATTACCTCTGTACAAAGCAATGCACAGCTATTTTTTTTTATTTAGTATACACTGTACATATATTTTTGTGATTAAATAAAATTTCTAATCATATGGAGTTAATCACAAGAGTCCCCCTTTATATCAGAGTCAACAGAGTTCTCCTTCAGATCTGAATCTGCAGAGTTCCCCTTTACATCTGAATGCACAGGGTTCTGCAGAAGAGAAGTGCAGAGGGTAAGATGGGGGCAGTATGTACAGGAGAGGAGTGCAGAGGGTATGATGGGGGCAGTATGCATAGGAGAGAAGTGTGGAGGGTATGATGGAGCAGTATGTATAGAAGAGGAGTTGGGAGGGTATGAGGGGGGCGGTTTGTACAGGAGAGGAGTGTGGAGGGGATGATGGGGGACAGTATGTACAGGAGAGGAATGCGGAAGGGATGATGGGGCGGTATGTACAGGAGAGGAATGTAGAGGGTATGATGGGGGCAGTATGTACAGGAGAGGAGTTCGGAGGGTATGATGGGTGCAGTTAATACAGGAGAGGAGTTCGGAGGGTATGATGGGTGCAGTTAGTACAGGGGAGGAGTTCGGAGGGTATTATGGGTGCAGTTAGTACAGGAGAGGAGTGTGGAGGGTATGATGGGGCGGTATGTTCAGGAGAGAAGTGTGGAGGGTATGATGGGTGCAGTTAGTACAGGAGAGGAGTTCGGAGGGTATGATGGGTGCAGTTAGTACAGGAGAGGACTTCGGAGGGTATGATGGGTGCAGTTAGTACAGGGGAGGAGTTCGGAGGGTATGATGGGTGCAGTTGGTACAGGAGAGGACTTCGGAGGGTATGGCGGTGGCAGAATGGGGAGGGATTTCTTGCTGTGTCTATGGGGTGACCAGGGAGTGATGTTGGGAAGATAGGGGAAGGAAAGTGACCATGAAATGATGGGGGGGGGGGGGGGGTAGGAAGCAGCTCTGAGTGACGTCTGTATGAAGTGGTCTGGGGGGGTGATGCAAGCTGGGGGCTGAGAAGTGGTCAGATAGCGATGTATATAATAAAAAAAAAACTCATCCACTAAAAACATACAACAATAAATCATACAACAGTACTACAGATCTATGTAATGGAGCTCCCAGCACTCTGTATACCCAGATAATGTGAAGGTAATGTATGACCATTCATATAACCCTGTGGTATCCAGGCTCTGAGTGTCCAATCAGAGGTGTGAACTCACCACATATATACAGGTTACATGAATGGTTATAAATGACTTCACATTATCTAGTCTGAACAATTGGATTGGAGGATGTTTGCACAGACTTTTCATGCTTAGAAGTGATCTGTCAAATGTGATCGGGCTGCTGCAGACCCCCCTCCCCCCCCCCACACACTCAAACTCACTATCTCCTCCGATTCTTCTGTCAACTTCTGTTAACCCTACACTGCATCTCCTGAAGAAAAAACCACCTTGAAAGCAACTACTATCCACCCTAGAAAACTTCTCCCAGAAAAAATCAGCTCACCTCCTCCCTTCCTCTGGCCAGCCTGACAGGAGACAGTGAGCTCCGCCCCCCAGTTCTCACAACACTCTGCACTGGTGATTGGGGGGGGGGGAGGTTGATGTCAGAGATAACAGGGACCCCGCACTGCACGAGACTGGAGGGGGGGGGGTTGATGTCGGAGATAACAGGGACCCCGCACGGCAGGAGACTGGAGGGAGGGGGAAGAGACAGGAAGGAGCTTTGAATCCCAAACACACACAGCAGCCGCAGGCACAGTGTATTCTTTACAATGCCGCTGCTGCTGTTTCACAGTGATAGGTGGAGTGGGGGAGAGGAACGGGCAGGCGGCAATTTGCCGCCCCCCTGATTGTGCCGCCTGGTACAATGGTACCATCGGGTCCCATGGTAGGGCCGGCCCTGCTGTGAGGGGTTGGAGTGTTGTGGCACCAGTGCCTAAGGCCCAATTTTTCAGCCCCTGTTTAAAAGGGGCGTGTCATTACAATTTTTGAAGCAATACTTTGCAACAGGGCTCATTGCTGTGCTCCAAGTACAGTATCTGTGAGGGGTTGTAGTGTTGTGCCACCAGTGCCTAAGGCCCAATTTTTCAGCCCCTGTTTAACAGGGGCGTGTCATTACAATTTTTGAAGCAATACTTTGCAACAGGGCTCATTGCTGTGCTCCAAGTACAGTATCTGTGAGGGGTTGTAGTGTTGTGCCACCAGTGCCTAAGGCCCAATTTTTCAGCCCCTGTTTAACAGGGGCGTGTCATTACAATTTTTGAAGCAATACTTTGCAACAGGGCTCATTGCTGTGCTCCAAGTACAGTATCTGTGAGGGGTTGTAGTGTTGTGCCACCAGTGCCTAAGGCCCAATTTTTCAGCCCCTGTTTAACAGGGGCGTGTCATTACAATTTTTGAAGCAATACTTTGCAACAGGGCTCATTGCTGTGCTCCAAGTACAGTATCTGTGAGGGGTTGTAGTGTTGTGCCACCAGTGCCTAAGGCCCAATTTTTCAGCCCCTGTTCAACAGGGGCATGCAATTACAATTCTTGATCTAATAATTCACAGCAGGGCCCATTGCTGCACCCACCAAGAGTAACTGTCAGGGCTTACAGTGTTGTGGCACCAGCACCACCATCAAAGGCCCAATTTTTACTACCACTGTTCAACAATTATATGTAATTACAATTCCTGATATAATAGTTGACAGCAGGGCGTTCCAGCACCAACCAAGAGTAACTGTGAGTGCTTACAGTGTTGTGCCAACACCAACAACTAAGGGGCCTATTTCTGCAGAGTATATACGGCAGGTCCCTACTTTCAAACATCCAACTTACAAACGACTCCTACTTGCAAACGCAAGAAGACAACAGGAAGTGAGAGGAAATCTACCACTAGGAAGGAAAATTCTCTCCTGTAAGAATAAATATGGGAGAAAGGTGTCTCCTCTGTACTGATGCTTTATCACCAATCCTTGTTTCAAGAAAAACACCACATTTCAAAAACAGTTGTCATTGGGACGGAAAGTGAGGTGAAATGTTCTGAACAGGGGCACAGACAGCAAAACAAATGTTACAGGGGTGATAACCCTTACCTATGTTTTCCAAAAAGTTTAAAAATAGATTTTTGGGCTGGAGCTACACTTCAACAATGTACCTGTTCAAAATTACAAACACATTCTACATAAGAACAAACCTACAGTCCCTGTCTTGTATGCACCGCCTGTATACGGCTGTTCAGAGTATATAGGGCCTTTTTTATTTTATGTGCGGGGTTCCCCTTAATATCCATACAAGACCCAAAGGGGCTGGTAATGGGCTGGGGTAGGGGGGGGTCATGGGGTAGCTATGCCATTTTTCTTAAAGATTTTCATCCATATTACCGGGACCAGACATTACATTAAAGCCGCAAGCAGTTTTAAATGGCTTTTTTTTCCTTTAGAAGTGTCATTTTGTGCAGGGACAGTTCTAAACACGGGAAACACGTGGCACTTCACAGGCATACTTTAGACACCCCCCAGGTACGATATTTAAAGGAATATTTGACTTTTTTTTTTTCACTTTATGCATCATTAAAATGACTGCTCCCGAAAAACGACCGTTTTTAAAACTTCTTTTTGCATTGATACATGTCCCCTGGTGCAGAACCCGGGTTCCCAAACCCTTTTTAGGACAATAACATGCATAATAGTTGTTATAATTAGCACTTTAGAATTCGAACGTTCGCATCCATTGTATTTAATAGGGTTCTAATGTTCGTACGAACTTTCGGTCCGTTCGCAGGTTCTGGTGCGAACCGAACCCGGGGGTGTTCGGCTCATCACTACTCACAAGGATAGGGAAAGCCAGGAGTTGTGAAACACGTCAAGAAGGCTGCTTTTTTGGGGGAGATATCACTGTATGCAGTCAATTTAATTGATTGTTCGCATTAAATAGTTGCTTGAAGTCATTCCAAATATGGCCAAATCAAAACTGGAAAAAAAAAAAACCTAAAGGATTAGAAAATGTACTCATCCCGTATAGCATGAGCAAAGAATTAGATGTTCAGATATGTGTGTAATAAACATGGTGAACATCTATTATTAGGGCTTGTTCACACAATACAGTATGTGTGGTGGCTTAAATTTTTTTTCTATGTGCCCCATTCACTGCATTGTCCTAGAGGCACCACCTCCAGTAACAGGAATGATTTTTTGCTATGTGACACATTAAAGGAGAAGTATAGCCAAAGCTCGTTTGGCTGTACTTTACTTCTCCTGTGGATCACAGGCGTGCAGTTCATATTGCACGCCTATGACCCATTTCCAGCAGACAGCGGGCCGAAGCCCGCTGCCAGCTGATGTCACAGAGCCGGTCCAGGCTCAGGAAAGATCACGAACATATGGTCAGGATCTGCCCACATGCCCAGACCGTCACCCTGCTCAGCCTCTCAGCGAGCCGCTGAGAGCCTGAGTCAGCCACTCCTGCACTTCCACAGCCCAGTGCTTCAGTAAGCATGGGGGGGGGGGGCAGAGCAGAGAGGTTGTGACTGACAGTTACCAGCTCTCTGCTCACGGAGCTGTGAGAACCAAGCGATCGGCAGTGTTTGATCACTCAGTTCTCAGTGTGAGGAACAGATGCCGCATCGGGCCAATGCTGCATCTAGCTAGGTAAGTATGATTAAAAAATCCAAATCCCATACTTCTCTTTTAAAAAAAGTTAAACATGTGTTGCACTTCTCTCTGGCCTGCATGGTAAAATACTGCAGGCTAGTGTGAACCTAGCCCTAAGGTGATTATTTTATCATCATTCTTGTACTAAAGTTTTTTTTATATATATATTTAAATCGTACCTTATAAGAGGGGTATACACCACAGCTGAAATTTTGGAGATCAAGTGTAAAAACAAACATTGTCCTAATTAAATTAGCAGTTCTTCCCTAAATGGATCTTCCACCCTCCCCCCCTTAATCTAGAGCTGTCTTGAAAATTCCAATAGGTGTGACTGTTTTCTGCAAGCTCAGAGGCATGAGGCACATGGTAAATAAATTTACTCGGGTCTACCGTATTGTGGCTAACTCATGAAAAGTGAAGCAAAACAATTTGGTACGGTTCTTAGCAACACTTTATTTTTATCCTTCAAATGCTTGAAATCTGTAAATTTAAATTAATTTCAGTAAAGAGGACCTACATTTTAATAAATGACCGTTCCCCATACTACAATCCTTTCTCCAGCAACAAATATAAAAAAAAAAAAAAGATTTTATTTAAATCGTTTGTTTACATTTCTGTCTTGCACTGGCTGGCCTGCCCCCTGCCACCATTTTTACCTTGGCAAGTGTAACGTGTCCCTGTCCCTGCATCCCCCTGGGATATTCCCGTTACATATTCCAGAGGTAGGGATGAGCTTTATGTTCGAGTCGAACATGAGTTCGACTCGAACATTGGCTGTTTGCCCGTTCGCCGAACAGCGAACAATTTGGGGTGTTTGCGGCAAATTCGAAAAGCCGCGGAACACCCTTTAAAAGTCTATGGGAAAAATCAAAAGTGCTAATTTTAAAGGTTAATATGCAAGTTATTGTCATAAAAAGTGTTTGGGGACCCGGGTCCTGCCCCAGGGGACATGTATCAATGCAATTTTTTTTTTTAAAACGGACGTTTTTTTGGGAGCAGTGATTTTAATAATGCTTAAAGTGAGACAATAAGGCCCCTTTCACACGGACGGATAGAATGGTGCTTTTAGCTGCGGATTTTCTAGTTTTCTACCGCAGCTAAAAGCACACAATGCTTTCCTATGGCCCCATTCACACACAGCGTTTAGCTGCGATTTCGTTACATGCGGTTCGGTGCGAATAGAAAAAATAGAATTGAATGCGTCCAGGTGCGATGTAGCGCAGCTATCTGCACATAACTGCAGGTAATCGCAGTGCACTGTGTCAGCTGCGGATAGCAGCGTGAACAAAAGAAAAAAACAACAGGAAGCACATCAAAATAAAAATGGTTGCTATGGGGATGACAATAATGGCCAACCGCAGCTAAACGCAGCCGCATGTAAACGCACGTAAACGCAGCTAAAAGCAGTGTACAAATGCAGCTGATCGCTGTGCCTGGGGTCTTGAATTTCAAAAGAAAGAAACATGCTTTTAACTGCGGCAGAACAGCCGCCCGTGTGAAAGGGGCCTTAAAGTGAAATATTCCTTTAAATTTCGTACCTGCTGGGTGTCTATAGTATGCCTGTAAAGTAGCGCATATTTCCAGTGCTTAGAAAAGTCCCTGCACAAAATGACATTTCTAAAGGAAATAATGAATTGTCGGGTCCCGGCAATACAGATAAAAGTCATTGAAAAAAACAGCATGGGTTACCCCTTAGTCCATTACCAGGCCCTTACCAGGCCCTTTGGGTCTGGTATGAATATTAAGGGGAACCCTGAACCAAAATTTAAAAAAAAAATTGTGGGGGTTCCCCCCAAATTCCATATCAGGCCTTTCAGGTCTGGTATGGATTTAAGGGGAACCCTGCGCCATTTAAAAAAAAATGGCGTGGGGTTCCCCCCAAAAATCGATACCAGACCCTTATCCGAGCACGCAACCTGGCAGGCCGCAGGAAAAGAGGGGGGACGAGAGAGCGCCCCCCCCCTCCTGAACCGTACCAGGCCACATGCCCTCAACATGGGGAGGATGTCCCCATGTTGATGGGGACAAGGGCCTCATCCCCACAAACCTTGCCCGGTGGTTGTGGGGGTCTGCGGGCGGGGGGCTTATGTGAATCTGGAAGCCCCCTTTAACAAAGGGGAACTCCAGATCCCTGCCCCCCCCCATGTGAATTTGTTACTGTTACGGGGTACATTGTACCCCTACCATTTTACAATAAAAAGTGTCAAAATGTTAAAAACCACAGGAAACAGTTTGGGACAAATCCTTTATTAAAAAAAAATAAAAATAAAAATATTCCAACGATGTAATCCTGTCTCGAGCGATACAGAGAAAAAATAAACAGGCCCTAAGAATGACGCTCTTCCGGTCTGACAGCTCTTTTATAGCTGAGGGCGGGGCCACCTGTCAATGCGCGGGTGACCCCACTCCCTCTCTGACGCAAGGAAAAAGCCCGGGGTTACCCAATGACGTGTACGGGTGACCCCGCCCCCTCTGACCCGTCACGGGAAGTTGCGGCAGGGGGGGCGGGTCACCCGTACACGTCATTGGGTAACCCCAGGCTCTCTCCTTGCATCAGAGAGGGGGCAGGGTCACCCACGCATGTGACGGGTGGCCCCGCCCTCAGCTATAAAAAAGCTGTCACACCGGGAGAGCGTCAATCGGCCGGGCGCCTCCTATGTGGCGATATCGTTCGTAGCGGCGGTTTTTTTTTTCCTCTGCATCGCTCGAGACAGGATTACATCGTTGGAATCTTTTTTTTTTTTTTTTTTAATAAGGGACTTGTCCCAAACTGTCTCCTGTGGTTTTTAACATTTTGACACTTTTTTTGTTAAATGGTAGGGGTACAATGTACCCCGTTACCAATTCACATAGGGGGGCCGGGATCTGGAGTTCCCCTTTGTTAAAGGGGGCTTCCAGATTCCGATAAGCCCCCCGCCCGCAGACCCCCACAACCACCGGGCAAGGGTTGCGGGGATGAGGCCCTTGTCCCAATCAACATGGGGACATCCTCCCCATGTTGAGGGCATGTGGCCTGGTACGGTTCAGGAGGGGGGGTGCTCTCTCGTCCTCCCTCTTTTCTTGCGGCCTGCTGGGTTGCGTGCTCGGATAAGGGTTTGGTATGGATTTTTGGGGGGAACCCCACGCCATTTATTTTTTTATTTTGATGCAGGGTTTCCCTTAAAATCCATACCAGACCTGAAGGGATAGGCATAGGATGCATTAAGGTGAAAAAACACAGAGCCTTTATTTACAACCCCTTTAAAGCTTAGCTGGCCATGGATTAATCAAAATTTTGACAGGTTCAGCAGGGACCAGCCGATTTTCGATCCATCTATGGTCATTCCCATTTTTGAGAGTTGATCTAATGACTGACTCCACTCGAAAGGGGCTGTTGATAAATTTCCGCTCGATCAGCGCTGATCAGTGTATTCTGGCAGTGGCACTCGGTCAGCACTGCAGCCAATCTTATCAGCGTATGGAGTTCCCGCTGTCAGAATACAATAGGGCAGCGGGGAGTAGGGATGGACGAACATCTCCCGGGACGGTTCGCGAACGCGATCGCGCAAACGTGGGTAAATGTTCGCGAACCGCGGGTTCGCGGCGGGCCCCATTCATTTCAATGGGAGGCGAACATTAAAAACCTCCAGATCATATTTGCAGCCACAAAATAATTACTAGCTGTGCACACATAGTCCCACAACATGGACAATGACATAACAGAAGTATTAACCACTTAACGACCGCCCACCGCCGATTTACGTCGGCAGAATGGCACGGACAGGCAGAATCACGTAGATCTACGTGATCGCCTTTGTGCAGTTGGGGGGTCCATCCGGACCCCCCTTCACTGCAGTGAGCGGCCGTTAAGTGTTCGGGAGCGATCAGGCATGAGGGGGCGGCCGCTCGATTCCGCCCCCCCCCTCGCGATCGCTCCCGGCCAATGAAAATGCTTCCTCCGCCATGTGATGTAAACAAGGCTGGAGGGAGTGATGTCATCTCCCTCGCTGCGGTCTTTTCGTTCCCGGCGCCGAGCAGAGAGGAAGCAGGTTAGTGCACCAACAGTCCACTGACACGTAGGTACACATAGGCACACAAATCACCCCCCAGTCACCCCCAGATCACCCCCCAGGTCACCCCAAAGCCCCCAATCACAGTGTCACTGATTGCAGTGATCATTTATTTTACTGATCACTGCATTTAGTGTCATCTGTGATTGTAAAAAGTTGCAGGGCAGTTAGGATTAGGTCCAGGGTAGCCCCCTAACCCCCCCCTAATAAAGGTTTAACCCCTTGATCACCCCCCAGGTAACCCTTTCACCCCCTAACTTCAGCGTCACTAAGCGATTGTTTTTCCGATCGCTGTATTTGTGTCGCTGGTGTTTTAGATTATTAGTTATTTTTTTTTAGGTTCGCCGCAGGTTTTTATTAGTGTCAGGTACCCCCATATATTATTTTAACCCCCTGATTGCCCCTAGAGTTAACCCTTTCACCAGTGATCGCCGTATAAGCGTCACTGGTGTCACTGGTTAGCCAGTAAGTTATTTAGTTATTTAGGTTACCCGTCAGGTTTTTATATAGTGTCAGGTACCCCCATATTTAACCTAATAAAGGTTTTAACCCCCTGATTGCCCCTAGTTAACCCTTTCACCAGTGATCACCATATAAAGGTTACGGGTGACGCTGGTTGATTAGTTTGCTTTTTATAGCATCAGGGCACCCGCCGTATATAACCCAATAAAGGTTTAACCCCCCTGATCGCCCGGCGGGTGAGATCAATTAGGTTTTAGCGCCAGAGAGGGTCTGCGTCGCCCCAGGCAGTGTTAGGTTAGTGCGAGTAACGCTAACACCCACGCGCAAAGCATACACCCCCCTTAGTGGTATAGTATCTGATCAGATCTATACTAGCATCCCCAGCGGTTTAGGGTTCCCAAAAACGCAGTGTTAGCGGGATCAGCCCAGATACCTGCTAGCGCCTGCGTTTAGCCCCTCCGCCCAGCCCAGCCCAGCCCAGCCCACCCAAGTGCAGTATCGATCGATCACTGTCACTTACCAAACACAACACACATAACTGCAGCGTTCGCAGAGACAGGCCTGATCCATATCAACCAGTCCATAGCAAACGTCCATAGCAACCAGTCCATAGCAACCGTCCATAGCAACCATCCATAGCAACCAGTCTATAGCAACTGTCCATAGCAACCATCCATTGCAACCAGTCCATAGCAACCGTCCATAGCAACTGTCCATAGCAACCATCCATAGCAACTATCCATAGCATCCAGTCCATAGCAACTGTCCATGGCAACCAATCCATAGCAACCGTCCATAACAACCAATCCGTAGCAACCGTCCATAGCAACTGTCCATAGCAACCGTCCATAGCAACCAGTCCATAGCAACCATCAATATCAACCAGTCCAAGGTGAATGTTTTGAACGCTACCACTCAAAAGTGAAGTTTTAGCGTAGGGTACAGCATTTCACAGACAAGGACACACTTACACAGGGTCTCCCAAGATGCCATTA
Source organism: Rana muscosa (assembly GCA_029206835.1). Taxonomy (NCBI): domain Eukaryota; kingdom Metazoa; phylum Chordata; class Amphibia; order Anura; family Ranidae; genus Rana; species Rana muscosa. The sequence continues at coordinate 301,479,326 of CM055117.1, forward strand.
CATTTTGAGAGACCCGAACCATTACAGTTGTAAAGTTACAAAAAAAGTGTAAAAAAGAAAAAAAAAAACGTAAAAAACAAAACACAAAAAAAATATAAAATAAAAAAAACAAAAATAGTTGTCGTTTTATTGTTCTCTCTCTCTCTATTTTCTCTCTATTGTTCTGCTCTTTTTTACTGTATTCTGTTCTGCAATGTTTTATCATGCTTGCTTTTCAGGTATGTAATTTTTTGTTTTCAGGTGCGCCATTCAACTGCAGCGCGGAATTATTTATCTTGACAGCAACAGCGTTTGCTCCCACGATACATAAAGCCGTGACACCACAGTTAAAAAAAAGAGCATATATGCCGAAGCATGGGGGCAGCAGGGGCGGAGGAGCGATTTTGCTCCTAATGCCGCGTACATACGGTCGAAATTCCGACGGAGGCCTGCCCGTGGAAAATTCCGACCGTGTGTACGCGGCATAACTTTTTTGCGGGAGGATGCCCCCATGCTTCGGCATATATATATTTTAGGCACAGGTTGCGTTAAAACATTTTTTTATTTTTTACTAGGTTTTGTTTTGGTATTTGCTTTGCAGGTATGGCATGGTAAGGTCTTACTGTTGTACTGTAATGTTACTTTGTTTTAATGTTAACCACCATTTGCTTAGCAGGTACGCCATTCAGTTGCAGCGCGGATCTATTTATCTTGACAGCCGTGACTCCAACGCTGTAGGAGGTGATTTCACCACCACAGTTAAGAAAAAGAGCATATATGCCGAAGCATGGGGGCAGCAGGGGCGGAGGAGCAATTTTGCTCCTAATGCCGCGTATATACGGTCGAAATTCCAACGGAGGCTTGCCCGTGGAAAAGTCCGACCGTGTGTACGCGGCATAACCTTTTATGCCGCGTACATACGGTCGAAATTCCGACGAAGGCTTGACCGTGTGTACGCGGCATAACTTTTTTGCGGGAGGATGCCCCCATGCTTCGGCATATATGCCCATCATTAGAAGTGGGTGGATGAAGGGAGGTATTCTAATGGTGGGCATACCCACCAATCAATCTCTTTTTTTCGTTCAGCCAATAGGCTGTATGAAAAAAAAGATTACAATACATGTCCAACAAGGACCAGCAACGTACTGGTATGTTGCTGGACTTTGAATGTTTATACCAGAATGATGCCTGCGGGTTTAGGTATCATCTTGGTATCATTCTTTTCAGCCAGCAGCCGGCTTTCATGTAAAAGCAATTCTAGCAGATAATTAGCCTCTAGACTGCTTTTACAAGCAGTGGGAGGGAATGTCCCCCCCCCCGGATATAAAAAGCGCCATTGGGAAATTGGGAAAGCATTTTATCACACCGATCTTGGTGTGGTCAGATGCTTTGAGGGCAGAGGAAAGATCTAGGGTCTAACCCCCCAATTTTTTTCAAAAAAAGAGTACCTGTCACTACTTATTGCTATCATAGGGGATATTTACATTCCCTGAGATAACGATAAAAATGGTAAAAAAATAAAATATGGAAGGCACAGTTTAAAAAAAAAAAAAAAAGCCAAATAAATAATAAAAAAAATAAAAAATAAAAAATAAAAAAAGCACCGCTGTCCCCCCCTGCTCTTGCGCAAAGGCGAACGCAAGCGTCGGTCTAGCGTCATATGTAAACAGCAATTGCATCATGCATGTGAGGTATCACCGCGAAGGTCAGATCGAGGGCAGTCATTTTAGCAGTAGACCTCCTCTGTAAATCTAACGTGGTAACCTGTAAAGGCTTTTAAATGCTTTTAAAAATGAATGTAGTTTGTCGCCGCTGCGCGTTTGTGCGCAATTTTAAAGCATGTTGTGTTTGGTATCCATGTACTCGGCCTATGATCATCTTTTTTATTTCATCAAACATTTGGGCAATATAGTGTTTTTTAGTGCATTAAAAATAAAAAAAGTGTGTTTTTCCCCCAAAAAATGTGTTTGAAAAATCGCTGCGCAAATACTGTGTGGAAAAAAAAATGCAACACCCACTATTTTAATCTGTAGGGCCTTTGCTTTAAAAAAATATATAATGTTTGGGGGTTCAACATAATTTTCTTGCAAAAAATTTTTTTTTTTCATGTAAACAAAAAGTGTCAGAAAGGGCTTTGTCTTCAAGTGGTTAGAAGAGTGGATGATGTGTGACATAAGCTTCCTAATGTTGTGCATAAAATGCCAGGACAGTTCAAAACCCCCCCCCAAATGACCCAATTTTGTAAAGTAGACACCTCAAGCTATTTGCTGAGAGGCATGTTGAGCCCATTGAATATTTTTTTTTTTGTCCCAAGTGGTTGAATAATGACCAAAAAAAAAAAAAAAAATGTACAAAAAGTTGTCACTAAATTATATATTGCTCAAACATGCCATGGGCATATGTGGAATTACACCCCAAAATACATTCTGTTGCTTCTCCTGAGTACGGGGATACCACATGTGTGGGACTTTTTGGGAGCCTAGTCGCGTACGGGACCCCAAAAACCAAGCACCGCCTTCAGGATTTCTATGGGTATAAATTTTTGATTTCACTCCTCACTGCCTATCACAGTTTCGGAGGCCATGGAATGCCCAGATGGCACAAAACCCCCCCAAATGACCCCATTTTGGAAAGTAGACACCCCAAGCTATTTGCTGAGAGGTATGTTGAGTATTTTGCAGATCTCGCTTTTTGTCACAAAGTTTTGAAAATGTAAAAAAAGAAAAAAAAAAAGAAAAAAAAATGTCTTTCTTAATTTTCAAAAACAAATGAGAGCTGTAAAATACTCACCATGCCTCTCAGCAAATAGCTTGGGGTGTCTACTTTCCAAAATGGGGTCATTTGTGGGGGTTTTGGGCTATTTTGACATTTTATGGCCTTCAAAACTGTGATAGGTAGTGAGGAGTGAAATCAAAAATTTATGCCCTTAGAAACCTTGAAGGCGGTGCTTGGTTTTTGGGGTCCCGTACGCGGCTAGGCTCCCAAAAAGTCCCACACATGTGGTATCCCCGTACTCAGGAGAAGCAGCAGAATGTATTTTGGGGTGTAATTTCACATATAACCATGGCATGTGTGAGCAATATATCATTTAGTGACAACTTTTTGTACATTTTTTTTTTTTCTTTTTGTCATTATTCAATCATTTGGGACAAAAAAAAAAAATATTCAATGGGCTCAACATGCCTCTCAGCAAATAGCTTGGGGTGTCTACTTTCCAAAATGGGGTCATTTGGGGGGATTTTGTGCCATCTTGGCATTTTATGGCCTTCAAAACTGTGATAGGTAGTGAGGAGCGAAATCAAAAATTTATGCCCTTAGAAACCTTGAAGGCGGTGCTTGGTTTTTGGGGTCCCGTACGCGGCTAGGCTCCCAAAAAGTCCCACACATGTGGTATCCCCGTACTCAGGAGAAGCAGCAGAATGTATTTTGGGGTGTAATTTCACATATGCCCATGGCATGTGTGAGCAATATATCATTTAGTGACAACTTTGTGCTAAAAAAAAAAAGTTTGTCATATTCCCGCAACCTGTGGCAAAATATAAAATATTCCATGGACTCAACATGCCTCTCAGCAAATAGCTTGGGGTGTCTACTTTCCAAAATGGGGTCATTTGGGGGGGTTTTGTGCTATTTTGGCATTTTATGGCCTTCGAAACTGTGATAGGTAGTGAGGAGTGAAATCAAAAATTTGCGCCCTTAGAAATCCTGAAGGCGGTGCTTGGTTTCCGGGGTCCCGTACATGGCTAGGCTCCTAAAAAGTCCCACACATGTGGTATCCCCGTACTCAGGAGAAGCAGCAGAATGTATTTTGGGGTGCAATTCCACATATAACCATGGCATGTGTGAGCAATATATCATTTAGTGACAACTTTTTGTAATTTATTTTTTTTTTTTGTCATTATTCAATCACTTGGGACAAAAAAAAAAATATTCAATGGGCTCAACATGCCTCTCAGCAATTTCCTTGGGGTGTCTACTTTCCAAAATGGGGTCATTTGGGGGGGTTTTGTACTGCCCTGCCATTTTAGCACCTCAAGAAATGAGATAGGCAGTCATAAATTTAAAGCTGTGTAAATTTCAGAAAATGTACCCTAGTTTGTAAACGCTATAACTTTTGCGCAAACCAATAAATATACGCTTATTGACATTTTTTTTACTAAAGACATGTGGCTGAATACATTTTGGCCTAAATCTATGACTAAAATTGAGTTTATTCGATTTTTCTTATAACAAAAAGTAGAAAATATCATTTTTTTTCAAAATTTTCGGTCTTTTTCTGTTTATATCGCAAAAAAAAAAAATCGCAGAGGCAATCAAATACCATTAAAAGAAAGCTCTATTTGTGGGAAGAAAAGGACGCAAATTTCATTTGGGTACAACATTGCATGTCCGCACAATTTACAGATAAAGCAGCGCAGTGCCGAATCCCAAAAACAGGCCTGGTCCTAATGGCCCGAAATGGTCCGGGGCTTAAGTGGTTAAGCAAATTTGAGATCGACAACGACAAGCATTCTTTTTTTATCTGAAATTTTTTGTCTCTTCCATGAAGGCCATGGAAGAGACGCAAGGCCAGGCTATGAAGGGGGTGCATGAGATGATCCTGCTATTGGAAAAGTTGCCATAAATGTTTTTTTTTTTTTTATAAGTTGTATAAATCGTTTATACAGTTATAACGTTTATTTCGTTTTTTGTAATATTGCTCGGTTTTATTGTAATAGCTCGGCCTAAATCAGCCGGAACTGACAGCAGCCGGTAAATACATGTCAAATACATATAGGGTCCATTCACACGTCTGTAATATGGGTCCGCATCCGTTCCACAATTTAGCGGAATTGATTTTCAATTCCAGTCTGAAAAATTAGGCATTCACAGCCTGGATAAAGAAGTAAGTGTCGGCCAGTACAGGCCCCAAAAATTAGCCAACAGGCATTCATCTGACAGCAAACAACTTTAAATTCTGTGGCTGGAGGTACATTAGGCATTCACAGGATAAATACGTTTCGGGCACTACAGGCCCCAAAAATTAGGCATTCAACGGACATAAAAGGCCTTTTATGCCGCTGTATTTACCCTAGAAGACAAGGACCATGAATAATTGTTATAGGTGGTGGTGGATATTTGTGGCCTGTCATGAGGAATTTGAATGAAACATGGTCTACTGGTCACATGTGTTGAATTACTCAGAGATCCATGCCTCATTCATTTTTATAAATGTGAGGTAGTCAACACTGTCGTGAGCTAAGCGAGTGCGCTTATCGGTCACGATCCCCCCTGCTGCGCTGAACGTCCTTTCGGACAGGACACTGGACGAGGGGCAAGCCAACAGTTCCATTGCAAATTGTGCAAGCTCTGGCCAGAGGTCAAGCCTGCCCACCCAGTAGTCCAGGGGTTCATCACTTTTTTAGAGCGTCCACATCAGCCGTTAATCCGATGTAGTCGGACACCTGTCGGTGTAGGCGTTCCCTGATGCTGGATCCGGATGAGACCTGTCGATGGGTCGGCTGAAAGAATGATCTCATATCAGAAGTGACCAAGGCATCTTCAAACCGCCCTCTTCTTGCAGGCGCTGTTGGATTGGTATCCACAACTGTTCCTCTGGGAGTGGAAATTCCTCTGCCAGCGCACGCAAAAGCAGAATGCAGCATTTCTCGAAGCAAGGCCTGGAAGTGGTAACATTTCTGCCATTTTTTGTTTGTACCGGGGGTCCAAGTACGTTGCCACCCAGTAATGGTCCTTGCCCTTTATGCTTTTTATACGGCGGTCCCTCTTAAAACACTGGAGCATGAAGGCCCCCATTTGCACTAAACTGGAAGCAGTGTGGTGGCCTGGCTCCTGCTCGTCATCATCCAGGATAATGTCGTCCTCGATCTCCTCCCCCCATCCATGAACAACAACAGCAGGGATCCCAGAAAGGTTTAAAGCATGCTCTTCTTGCTCCTCCTCATCCGCCCCGGCACCATCCTCCTCTGACTCCTCTTCAGACTCCTGTTGTTGACTTGTCTCAGATAGAGTAGCCCCCCCTGGGAATTCATCCAGCATTGCGACTTCCTCATCTTCCTGCTCCTGCTCCTCGACGGCTTGATCAATGACACGACGCAATGCACGCTCCATAAAGAAGGCATAAGGTACGATGTCACTGATGGCACCATGGCTGCGACTGACCAGTTTGGTGATCTCATCAAATGCCGGCAAAAGTCTGCATGCGTCGCGCATGAGCAGCCACTGACGCGGTGAAAAAAAACCAAGATCCCCAGAACCTGTTCTGGCGCAGAGTTCGTACAGGTAGTCGTTAACTGCACGTTTCTGCTGGAGCAGCCTATCAAGCATATACAAGGTTGAGTTCCATTGCGTCGGGCAGTCACAAATAAGACGTCTGACCGGCAGATTGTGTCGCCGCTGAATGTCAGCAAGGCGAGCCATGGCCGTGTAAGATCTTCTGAAATGGGCCGAGATTTTCCTTGCCTGCCGAAAGACGTCCTGGACCCCAGGGTATTTGACAACGAATCGCTGCACGACCAAGTTCAAGACGTGTGCCATGCATGGCACGTGTGTAATTTTGCCCTGTGTCAACGCGCTCAGCAGATTGGCACCATTGTCTCACACCACTTTACCAACTGTCAAATTGAGCGGTGTTAGCCACTGATCTGCCTGTGAACGCAAAGCTGAAAGGAGTGCAGGGCCAGTGTGGCTCTTGGCTTCCAGGCACAACAGACGCAGCACAGCATGACAACGTCTCACCTGGCATGTCGAATAGGTTCTGGGGATCTTGGGCGGCGCAGCGGAAGAGACGGTATCAGCGGAAGAGGAGGAGTCAGCCGAGGAGGAGAGGGAGGATAGAGTAGGAGGAGGAGGAGAAGAAGAGGCAGGCCTGCATGCAATCCGTGGCGGTAAAACCAAATCTACACGGGTGCCACGGGTTACATGCTTGACGGCCGTCAGAAGGTTCACCCAGTGGGCAGTAAAAGTAATATACCTTCCCTGCCCATGTTTGCTAGACCACGTGTCTGTGGTCAGATGTATCTTGGCACCGACACTGTGTGCCAGAGATACATTCACTTGCCGCTGAACATGGCCATATAGCTCTGGGATGCCCTTCTGGGAGAAATATTTCCTTCCTGTTATCTTCCATTGTGGTGTTCCAATGGCCACAAATTTTCGAAAGGCCTCCGAGTCCACCAGTTTATATGGCAGTAGTTGGCGGGCTAGGAGTTCTGACAAGCCAGCGGTCAACCGTTGGGCAAGAGGGTTATCCGGCGTCATCATTCTTTTACGCTCGAACATTTGTCCCACGGAAGCCTGCCATTTTCCAGATAAACTTGGGGACGTGATGATGGAAGGTGGAGTGGAGGACAACTGTGAAGAGAGAGGAGAAGTAGTAGAAGAGGCTGGACGGTGAGAGCCTGGAGTTTGGCTTTGTGGGTTCTGACGGTGTTGCTCCCACTGGGCTCGGTGATGGGAGTTCATGTGCCTTCTTAAGGCGGTCGTCCCTAGGTGAGTGTTGGGCTTACCGCGACTTATGCGTTGACTGCAAAGGCTGCAGATGGCAAAACTATTGTCAGCAGCCGACACGTTAAAAAAAGCCCACACTGCGGAGCCATGTGCCGGCGTCCTGGGAGCGCCAGATGTGACCGTACATGGTTGATGGCTCGCTTTGAGTCCTGATACATTAGCAGTCTTGTTTGTCACTCCTGTGCAATGTAAGTTCCGCCTGCCTTTCCTCCCTATCTGCTGGTCCATCTCTCCCTCTGAACTCCCCTCCTGGTCCTCTCTTGTGGGCACCCACGTGACGTCCATAGACACATCATCATCTACGTCACCTTCCCCACCACTAACATTAGAGATCTCGGAGTAGGCAGCAACAGCGGGGACCAACATCCTTGGGCTGATCTGGGTACTGTCGTCAGACTGCTGAGTGGCGGTTGTTGCTACCTCCTCTTCCTAATCCAATGTCAAGAATGCCTGCGCATCAGAGAAGTCTTGTGATGGATCGGAAAATAATTCCTGTGACTCAAGCGGAGGGTATATGGTGGCGGTGGTGTTGGTGGTAGTGTCTTTGGGGGTGCACACAGCAGAGAGTGAAGAGGGTGCAGATAGAGAGGATGAGGAGGGTGCAGAAGAGTAAGGCTGAGTGAGCCACTCAACCAAGTCTGGTGCGTCCTTTGACGTAATCGAACGCACCTTCTGCAACTTCCCACTTTGGCTTTGGCCTGGTGCTCCTGCCCTACCCCTACCACCCCTGCGGAATGGCCTGCCTCTTCCTCTGCCTGTCATCTTTTTAAATGACCCTGTGACAAAAGGCTGTAGAGAAGGGCAGTATATGTGGAAGAAGGTATATAACACCTGCCTTCAAACTGTCGTTTTCGGGGGCCACTGGTCTATCACAGCAGTTATAATACTTTTTTCTAATTGCGTTTGTCACTCTTTGTAGTATCGCTGCAGAACCTCTCAGCAGTCACAATGCTGCACAGTAGAAATGCACTATACTATTCTTCCTATATGTGAATTTTTTATATGCGTGTATTAGACCCCTATATACTGCACACCAAATAGTACACCTATACCAGTCCTTAAAATGAACTTTTGTGGAGCTTTATTGGTTAGCGATTTTAGTCGCTAGTCTGTGCCTGCGACACACAGCGGCAATTTCTACCTAAACCGAGAAAAGAGCTGCAGCAGAACCGCTCAGAAGCTGCACAGTAGAAATGCTGCACAGTTGAAATGCATTATATAGTATAGTATATAGTATATATTATATAGTATGTTTGAAAGTTTTTTATGCGTGTATTAGACCCCTATATACTGCACACCAAATAGTACACCTATACCAGTCCTTAAAATGAACTTCTGTGGAGCTTTATTGGTTAGCGATTTTAGTCGCTAGTCTGTGCCTGCGAGTGCGACACACAGCGGCAATTTCTACCTAAACCGAGAAAAGAGCTGCAGCAGAACCTCTCAGAAGCTGCACAGTAGAAATGCTGCACAGTTGAAATGCATTATATAGTATAGTATATAGTATATATTATATAGTATGTTTGAAAGTTTTTTATGCGTGTATTAGACCCCTATATACTGCACACCAAATAGTACACACCTATACCAGTCCTTAAAATGAACTTTTGTGGAGCTTTATTGGTTAGCGATTTTAGTCGCTAGTCTGTGCCTGCGACACACAGCGGGAATTTCTACCTAAACCGAGAAAAGAGCTGCAGCAGAACCGCTCAGAAGCTGCACAGTAGAAATGCTGCACAGTTGAAATGCACTATATATTATATAGTATAGTATATATTATATAGTATGTTTGAAAGTTTTTTATGCGTGTATTAGACCCCTATATACTGCACACCAAATAGTACACCTATACCAGTCCTTAAAATGAACTTTTGTGGAGCTTTATTGGTTAGTGATTTTAGTCGCTAGTCTGTGCCTGCGAGTGCGACACACAGCGGCAATTTCTACCTAAACCGAGAAAACAGCTGCAGCAGAACCGCTCAGAAGCTGCACAGTAGAAATGCTGCACAGTTGAAATGCACTATATATTATATATTATAGTATATAGTATATATTATATAGTATGTTTGAACGTTTTTTATGCCTGTATTAGACCCCTATATACTGCACACCAAATAGTACACCTATACCAGTCCTTAAAATGAACTTTTGGGGAGCTTTATTGGTTAGCGATTTTAGTCGCTAGTCTGTGCCTGCGACACACAGCGGCAATTTCTACCTAAACCGAGAAAAGAGCTGCAGCAGAACCGCTCAGAAGCTGCACAGTAGAAATGCACTATACTATTTTTCCTAGAGTATTTTATGCGTGTAGTACACCCCTATTTACTGCACACAAAATAGTACACCTATACCAGTCCGTAAAAGGACTTTTGTGGACTGTACACCTATACCAGTCCTTAGAAGGACTTTTGTTTTAGTAGAGTCTGTCCCTGCTATTACACACACAGCAACCTTCCTACACTGACTAAAGACAGCTGCAGAACCGCTCAGCACTGCAGTCCCAATGCTGCACAATTGAAATGAACTAAAAGTGTATTACACCCCTATACACTGCACACAAAACAATTGTACACCTATACCAGTCCTTAAAAGGACTTTTGTGGACCTAATAGCTAGGATTACAGTCTGTCCCTGCTCCACACAGCAACCTGTCCCTACGCTGACAAATAACAGAATGTAAAATGTCCATCTGCTGAAATGTCTCATTGGCTGTCCTGTACCACATGATGGATGTGTCATAGGTCAAAGTTCCACAATGTAAAAGATTCAGAATATGGTGGCCGCGAACCGGCCGCGAATAGCGCCATATGTCCGCCGGTTTCGCGAACCGCGAATGCACAAAAATTTGCCGCGAACCGACCGCGGGGCGAACCGCAAGGCCATCTCTAGCGGGGAGGATTCCCCCATCCACCTCGCTTGTGTGGATTGGGGAATCTGTTAATTTTTTTTTTCAATCAGCTTGGAGTCAAATTGAGAGTCATCTATGGCCAGCTTAACTGAGGCTCAACACTACACATGACCACATCTGTAAGAAGAGCTGCCTAGTAATTCATTAGATGCAAATATTTGATGCAAGCTCCAAACTAATAGAAAAGTTTTTGTCATGCTATTGTCTGAGTATGCCTTTCCTGGCCCTCTACATAGGTAAAATATGAGCACTACCATTTTCATAATCGATTAATCGGCAAGTAACATAATGGGGTTAAAAAAACGAATATTAGCCCTTTATAGTACAAAAAGTGCAAATAATCGCTACTGTAAATATTACTTTCACTGTTCCACAGTAAAAAAAAAATAACCCCTTACAGTAGCGATTATTTACTCTTTTTGTACTATAACGGAGTAATTTTAGTTATGTTACTAAACATCTTAGGCCTGGTTCACACCTATGTGTTTTTTGCAGAAACGCACTACAGTTTATTTACCATGGTTTCCTATGGGACATGTTCACATCTATGCTTTTTTCAGCTGCTGCGTATTTGGAAAGGATCAAGGACTTTTTTCAACACAAAACTGTGCTTTTTTTGGTTCAATATACTTCAATGGAGAAGCTGCAGAAAAGCGTGTAATGCGTTTTTGCAGCAATTTGTGTTTTTTTAAAAGCAAACTGCATCGGTGTGTACTGAGCCTTATGCTGGCCACACGGATCAATTTTCAGACGAGAATATTAATACAAAAAATCTTTGTACTTTTGCTGAATGAAAGAATGTTTGAAATTTTCACTTGCTTTTAACATTCAGTTTTAAAATGAATGTAACTTCTGAACGAAAACCACATACCGTATATACTCGAGTATAAGCCAAGTTTTTCAGCACATTTTTGTGTGCTGAAAATGCCCCCCTCGGCTTATACTCGAGTCACCTTTTTGCGCCTGATCTCCCGGACTTTGGGACGAGGTACCGGCCGGCTGTAGGTCTCCTGGACCCAAAACTTGGCACACATATAGCCCCACTCTTCTTCTACAAGTGTGCAAAGCTTGTTGTCCGGGGGACCTACGACCGGGGAGCACTGATTTTTCAAAGCCGGGCACCCCTTCCATAGACTCACATGTTAAACAGTAATTTCTCTGGTAAATTTGGGGACCCGGTACTAGCCGGCCGTAGGTCTCCTGGATCTGAAACTTGGCACACATGTAACTCCAGCTCTCCTCTACAAGTGTGCAAAGTTTTCTGTCTGGGGGATTTATGGCCGGGGAGCACCGATTTTTCTGACCCGGGCACCCCTTCCATATACACCCATGTTAAACGTAAGTCTTGTCATGGACAGAGTGAGGCATGGGCACAGTGAGGCATGGGCACAGTGAAGCCTCGTACACACCCCCGAGTTTCTCGTCCGCAAAAAAAATGTTGTTTTTCTCGACGGGTTTCTTGTCAAGCTTGACGAGATTCTTGTGAAGCTTTCCTTGCATACACACTGTGAATTCAAAATCTTGTCGGTCTAAAAGCGCGGTGACGTACAACACGACAGTACAACGGCAGTATAAAGGGGAAGTTCAATTCTCATGGCGCCACCCCTTGGGCTGCTTTTGCTAATCTTGTGTTGCCGCGTGTTAGTAAAAGTTTGGGAAGAGACGATTCGCGCTTTTCAGACTTCGTGCTTTCAGTTCGTTACAGTGTGACGAATGTGCTATCTCCATTACGAACGCTAGTTTTACAAGAAGGTGCGCTCCCGTCTCATTCTTGAGTCTGACCATGCACGGTTTTTGAAGACTCGGAAAAGCATACACACGAACGGTTTTCTCGTCCAAAAACAGTCTGACGAGAATCACGCAGAGAAAAACTGAGATTCCGACGAGAAAAAAGACCGCAGGTCGTCTTTTTTTTCTCGTCGAGATTTTGGACAGTTTTCTTGACGAGAAAGCATACACACGAACGTTTTTCTCGGCAAGAAAGCTCTCCCAACAGTTTTCTGGTTGTTTCTTGCTGAGAAAACCGGTCGTGTGTACGCGGCTTTAGGCATGGGCGCAGTGAGGCATGGACACAGTGAGGCATGCACATGGACACAGTGAGGCACAGTGAGGCATGCAGACCCTAGGCTTATACTCGAGTCAATATGTTTTCCCAGTTTTTTGTAGTAAAATTATTTCTAATAATGATATCTGATGATATTTACCAGATTTACCCTCTAATAGTATATACAGTATATCTAATTTATCAGTTAGTGGATTAGAGATTTTGCTCCCTAACCATATAGTTGGTTATTTATATTTACCACTGCATATAGATATTTAAGAATAAATTGCTTTTTTTTAAACTTTACATATTAACAAAATTATACACCACACTTTTTTTTTTAAGGTAATTACCTGATTAATCGAAACAATAAATCGGCCAACTAATTGATTATGAAAATAATCGTTAGTTGCAGCCCTACTGTCATTAACCACTTAACGACCGCCCACTGTAAATATACGTCGGCAGAATGGCACGGACAGGCACAATCACGTACCTGTACGTGCCTACCTTCGTATGGGTGAGGGGTCCAATCGGACCCCCCTCCGGTACAGTGAGCGGCCGGGATCGCTTCGGGAGCAATCCGTGATGAGGGGGCCGCCATTCGATTCTGGCCACCCCCTCGCGATCGCTCCCGGCGAATGAAAAGCTTCCTCTGCCTGTGTAATGTTTACACAGGCAGGAGGAAGTGATGTCATCCCTCATGCGGCGCTCACATATACCGAGCGCCGCATGAGAGAAGACACACAGGTTAGTGCACAAACACTACACTAACACCAGGACACATAGGCACATGATCGCCCCCCCAGACACCCCCAGATCACCCCCCAGATCACCCCCCAGCCCCCAGTCACAGTGTCACTGATTGCAGTGACCATTTATTTACTGATCACTGCAATCAGTGACATTTGTGACTGTAAAAGTGTCAGGGCAGTTAGTTTTAGGTCCAGTGTAGCCCCCTAACCCCCCTAATAAAGGTTTAACCCCTTGATCGCCCCCAGGTAACCCTTTCACCCCCTAGCACCGCCGCCACTAAGCGATCATTTTTCTTATCGCTGTTTTAGTGTCGGTGATGCCGATAGGTAGCCAGTTATTTTTTTTAGGTTCGCCGCAGGTTTTTATAGCGTTGGGTACCCCTATATATTACCTAATAAAGGTTTAACCCCTTGATCGCCCCTCCAGGTAACCCTTTCACCCGTGTCACTAAGCGATCGTTTTTCTGATCGCTGTCTTAGTGTCGGTGATGCCGATAGGTAGCCAGTTATTTTTTTTAGGTTCGCCGCAGGTTTTTATAGCGTCGGGTACCCCCATATATTACCTTATAAAGGTTTAACTCCTTGATTGCCCCCCCCCAGGTAACCCTTTCACCCCCTAGCACCGCTGTCACTAAGCAATCGTTTTTCTGATCGCTGTCTTAGTGTCGGTGATGCCGATAGGTAGCCAGTTATTTTTTTTAGGTTCGCCGCAGGTTTTTATAGCGTTGGGTACCTCCATATATTACCTAATAAAGGTTTAACCCCTTGATCGCCCCCCCAGGTAACTCTTTCACCCGTGTCACTAAGCAATCGTTTTTCTGATCGCTGTCTTAGTGTCGGTGATGCCGATAGGTAGCCAGTTATTTTTTTTAGGTTCGCCGCAGGTTTTTATAGTGTCAGGTGCCCCCATATATTACCTAATAAAGGTTTAATCCCTTGATTGCCCCCCCAGGTAACCCTTTAACCCCCTAGCACCGCTGTCACTAAGCGATCGTTTTTCTGATCGCTGTCTTAGTGTCGGTGATGCCGATAGGTAGCCAGTTATTTTTTTTGGGTTCGCCGCAGGTTTTTATAGCGTCGGATACCCCCATATATTACCTAATAAAGGTTTAACCCCTTGATCGCCCCCCCCCAGGTAACCCTTTCACCCCCTTTTGCCAGTGTCACTAAGCGATCGTTTTTCTGATCGCTGTCTTAGTGTCGGTGATGCCGATAGGTAGCCAGTTATTTTTTTTAGGTTCGCCGCAGGTTTTTATAGCATCAGGTACCCCCATATATTACCTAATAAAGGTTTAACCCCCTGATTGCCCCTAGTTAACCCTTTCACCAGTGATCACCATATAAGTGTTACGGGTGACGCTGGTTAGTTAGTTTGCTTTTTATAGTGTCAGGTCACCCGCCATATATAACCCAATAAAGGTTTAACCCCCTGATCGCCCGGCGGGTGATATCAATTAGGTTTTAGCGTCAGAGAGGGTCTGCGTCGCCCCAGGCAGCGTCAGGTTAGTGCCAGTAATGCTAACACCCACGCGTGAAGCATACACCTCCCTTAGTGGTATAGTATCTGAACAGATCAATATCTGATCTGATCAGATCTATACTAGCGTCCCCAGCAATTTAGGGTTCCAAAAACGCAGTGTTAGCGGGATCAGCCCAGATACCTGCTAGCACCTGCGTTTTGCCCCTCCGTCCAGCCCAGGCCACCCAAGTGCAGTATCGATCGATCACTGTCACTTACAAAACACAACACACATAACTGCAGCGTTCGCAGAGACAGGCCTGATCCCTGCGACTCCAGTGCTGTAGGAGGTGATTTCACCACCACAGTTAAAAAAAAAAGAGCATATATGCCGAAGCATGGGGGCAGCAGGGGCGGAGGAGCGATTTTGCTCCTAATGCCGCGTACATACGGTCAAAATTCCGACTGAGGCTTGCCCGTGGAAAAGTCCGACCATGTGTATGCGGCATAACTTTTGCAGGAGGATGCCCCCGTGCTTCGGCATATATAAATGGTGTATGTATGCCCATCATTAGAAGTGGGTGAATGAAGGGAGGTATTCTAATGGTGGGCATACCCACCGATCAATCTCTTTTTTTCGTTCAGCCAACAGGCTGCATGAAAAAAAAGATTACAATACATGTCCAACAAGGACCAGCAACGTACTGGTATGTTGCTGGACTTTGGTTATACCAGACTGATGCCTGCGGGTTTAGGTATCATCTTGGTATCATTCTTTTCAGCCAGCGGCCGGCTTTCATGTAAAAGCAATCCTAGCGGATAATTAGCCTCTGGACTGCTTTTACAAGCAGTGGGAGGGAATGTCCCCCCCCCCGGATATAAAAAGCGCCATTGGGAAATTGGGAAAGCATTTTATCACACCGATCTTGGTGTGGTCAGATGCTTTGAGGGCAGAGGAAAGATCTAGGGTCCAATACAGTGTTTCTCAACTCCAGTCCTCAAGGCGCACCAACAGGTCATGTTTTCAGGATTTCCCTCAGATGAAACAGCTGTGGTAATTACTAAGGCAGTGAAACTGATTACATCCCCTGTGCAAAATAATGGAAAGCCTGAAAACATGACCTGTTGGGGCGCCTTGAGGACTGGAGTTGAGAAACCCTGGTCCAATAGACCCCAGTTTTTTCAAAATAATAGTACCTGTCACTACCTATTGCTATCATAGGGGATATTTACATTCCCTGAGATAACAATAAAAATGATTAAAAAAAAAAAAATATGGAAAAAACAGTTAAAAAAAAAAAAAAAAAAGCAAAATTAATAATAAAAAAAAAAGCACCCCTGTCCCGCCCTGCTCTTGCGCAATGGCGAACGCAAGCATCGGTCTGGCGTCATATGTAAACAGCAATTGCATCATGCATGTGAGGTATCATCGCGAAGGTCAGATCAAGGGCAGTCATTTTTAGCAGTAGACCTCCTCTGTAAATCTAACGTGGTACCCTGTAAAGGCTTTTAAAGGCTTTTAAAAATGTATGTAGTTTGTCGCCACTGCACGTTTGTGCGAAATTTGAAAGCATGTCGTGTTTGGTATCTATGTACTCGGCCTAAGATCATCTTTTTTATTTCATCAAACATTTGGGCAATATAGTGTGTTTTAGTGCATTAAAATAAAAAAAAATGTATTTTTTCCCCAAAAAATGCTTTTGAAAAATTGCTGCGCAAATACTGTGTGTAAAAAAAAAAATGCAACACCCACCATTTTAATCTGTAGGGCCTTTGCTTTAAAAAAATTCATAATGTTTGGGGGTTCAACATAATTTTCTTGCAAAAAATAAATAAAAATGTTTTCATGTAAACAAAAAGTGTCAGAAAGGGCTTTGTCTTCAAGTGGTTAGAAGAGTGGATGTAAGCTACCTAATGTTGTGTATAAAATGCCAGGACATTTCAAACCCCCCCCAAATGACCCCATTTTGGAAAGCAGACACCCCAAGCTATATACTGAGAGGCATGTCGAGTCCATGGAATATTTTATATGTTGACACAAGTTGCGGAAAAAAGACAATTTATTTTTTATTTTTTATTTTTTTGCACAAAGTTGTCACTAAATGATATATTGCTCAAACATGCCATGGGCATATGTGGAATTACACCCCAAAATACATTCTGTTGCTTCTCCTGAGTACGGAGATACCACATATGTGAGACTTTTTGGGAGCCTAGCTGCATACGGGACCCCAAAAACCAATCACCGCCTTCAGGCTTTCTAAGGGTGTCAATTTTTGATTTCACTCCTCACTGCCTATCACAGTTTCGGAGGCCATGGAATGCCCAGATGGCACAAAACCCCCTAAAATGACCCCATTTTGGAAAGTAGACACCCCAAGCTATTTGCTGAGAGGTATGGTGAGTATTTTGCAGATCTCGCTTTTTGTCACAAAGTTTTGAAAATTGAAAAAAAATTAAAAAAAATTATTTTATTTCTTCATTTTCAAAAACAAATAAGAGCTGTAAAATACTCACCATGCCTCTCAGCAAATAGCTTGGGGTGTCTACTTTCCAAAATAGGGTCATTTGGGGGGGTTTTGTGCTATTTTGGCATTTTATGGCCTTCGAAACCGTGATAGGTAGTGAGGAGTGAAATCAAAAATTTGTGCCCTTAGAAATCCTGAAGACGGTGCTTGGTTTTCGGGGTCCCGTACGCGGCTAGGCTCCTAAAAAGTCCCACACATGTGGTATCCCCGTACTCAGGAAAAGCAGCAAAATGTATTTTGGGGTGCAATTCCACATATAACAATGGCATGTGTGAGCAATATATCATTTAGTGACAACTTTTTGTAATTTTTTATTTTTTTTTGTCATTATTCAATCACTTGGGACAAAAAAAAAATATTCAATGGGCTCAACATGCCTCTCAGCAATTTCCTTGGGGTGTCTACTTTCTAAAATGGGGTCATTTGGGGGGGGTTTGTGCTATTTTGGCATTTTATGGCCTTCGAAACTGTGATAGGTAATGAGGAGTGAAATCAAAAATTTGCGCCCTTAGAAATCCTGAAGGCGGTGCTTGGTTTTCGGGGTCCCGTACGCGGCTAGGCTCCCAAAAAGTCCCACACATGTGGTATCCCCGTACTCAGGAGAAGCAGCAAAATGTATTTTGGGGTGCAATTCCACATATAACCATGGCATGTGTGAGCAATATATCATTTAGTGACAACTTTTTGTAATTTTTATTTTTTTTTGTCATTATTCAATCACTTGGGACAAAAAAAAAATATTCAATGGGCTCAACATGCCTCTCAGCAATTTCCTTGGGGTGTCTTCTTTCAAAAATGGGGTCATTTGGGGGGGTTTTGTACTGCCCTGCCATTTTAGTACCTCAAGAAATGAGATAGGCAGTCATAAATTAAAAGCTGTGTAAATTCCAGAAAATGTACCCTAGTTTGGAGACGCTATAACTTTTGCGCAAACCAATAAATTTACACTTATTGACATTTTTTTTACTAAAGACATGTGGCTGAATACATTTTGGCCTAAATGTATGACTAAAATTGAGTTTATTCGATTTTTCTTATAACAAAAAGTAAAAAATATCATTATTTTTCAAAATTTTCAGTTTTTTTCCGTTTATATCGCAAAAAAAAAAAATTGCAGAGGCAATCAAATACCATTAAAAGAAAGCTCTATTTGTGGGAAGAAAAGGACGCAAATTTTGTTTGGGTACAACATTGCATGTCCGCACAATTTACAGTTAAAGCAGCGCAGTGCAAAATTCTGAAAACACCTCTGGTCCTTAACCTGCATAATGGTCCGGGGCTTAAGTGGTTAAAGAGGCACAAAGACTGCATGAACCTTTACTCCTATTGACTTTGTGTAAGTGGTCTGAAGTGGAAATAACAAAAAAACAATGACATTTACAAGCTCAAGATCTTTTTTTTTGTGCATTCTGTTTTCCAAATTTGTGTATATCACAAATTGATTCACAAAATGGGCCATAATATTCAATTTTTTGTATAAAAAGACATAGCTGAACTTAATAATAGGGATTATATTTCAGATATCAGCATGAAGATTTGAAAATGTTTCATTGGCTATAAAGTTGTGTGCAGTTTAATTGTCCCATGTATAAGCCATATTAGATTATAAAGGACACTAAAAGGTTGCTTATTATGTCATTTATTGGGACTATTAGATGAGTAACATTTGTATGGAAATGTATCATCTTAGGTAGACTGATTTATTTATTCTTTTCACAAATCAAATATAACAAATTCCTTTTCATTATGCATTTTATAATCTCCAGCTACAAAGGTACCAGAAATAAAAAGAATGCATATTGTTTTCACTTGTTTATTCTGGCTAGGTGTGACTATTGAAAGACAGTGAGGTGTGATCCCAACCCCCCTCTGTCCATTGTGTGATGGGGGTTATTGTCAATCATGTTTGCGCATTATAGTCTTTTCAATGTCTTTTTAGATATACTGTACATTTAAAAGAGATTAGCTTGATAGCAATAATCTTTTTTAATCTCTGACCATCTCCTGCAGCATGGCTGCAGTCCTTGACAGCTTTTTGTAGCTGGCCATACACACATAAAATTATTGGGTTCGTCCTAAAAAAAACTAACAGATTCCTTCAATCATGCTGAAGCGTGTAAATGGAGGAATCACCCCCTGCGACTGTTGAATTCTGACAGTCTAATTGGACGCAGGCACTGATTGGCCAACAATGTTCCTCCCAGCTACATCAATTTTTCAGAAGGTGTTTTGGACAGGGGTTTGCTGATAGGGCCAGCTTTATATTCACCTTGCTGATGTCTTGGGTCTCACTTTAGGTCCCTTGATATCAAGAAAGCTGACAACCTATGCTTTAACCCCTCACCCTCTATCTGAAACTAAAGGAAAAATAAAGTCTTGACTTTAGACAATCTTTTTCAATTACTTTTGATTGGACATGCTGTCATCTAGTAAACTTCAAGTTTTTAACTATATATGAAAATAATGGCAGCCATATTTGCTCATTGATTGCTCAGGCTCTGTGTTTTCCAATGCTTGAAGGCCAAGCTGGATGAGCAGAAGAAACAATTGGCCATGAATGATACCTGCAGTGCACCGCCTCCTCATAGGCACAAGCATGCAAGATCCCCTACTGCATTACATTATTACACGAATATACTGTATATTAAGATCTGTCATTTGGCAGCCTGATGTTCAATCACTGTCTACTGTCTGTAAGCACCTTATTTCACCTCCTTCATTAACCATTAACAAATGTGAGTACCAGTAGTCTGAATTTACTTAGTAACACTTGCTAGCTTTCTCAGCAGGGCCCATACCTCGACTGGGACCCTCTAATGCATGTCATCTGGAGCCAGCTTCCTGAATCTGTCCCAATAATAACATGCATTCCAGATCTTGCACATACGCAGATCACACATAGTAATGTCGTACAGGGGCAACATTTTGTGAGATTTGGGAGACATATCCGATATGTGCCTCTAGCATTTAGTAACAGACAACAGGAAGGCAGGGCAGATGTCACCAATGCCTGGGCTGAAGGGCTTGTTGGCAGAGGTTTTGAAAATATATTATCATACTTTTACAAAATTATTATTATTTTTTTTTATAGCAATTCACGAAATTATTTTACATGGAGGAGAGAGGGAGGTTCATATCGTGCAACAAATTACTATGTTCCGCAAGTTCCACTTTAAACAGAGAAGCTAAATGTGGCTAATATGTACCACCATAACAAAAATATGTGTAGCACACCCCCGTAGGAGCGGCTGGTTTTAATTTGGGCCTTGCACGTTACCTCAGTATTCGTTGTCTAGGGGAAGAAAGTCTGTAAAAACTCCAATGTCCACACAAGATGTAAAACCTTAAGTGTTTTATTTTCCTTTGGGTTGCGACCTCGGATCAACATGGTCCCGAGGCCAAAATCACACAACACACTCCCCGTGCCAGGAGGGCAGCAAGGGGATGAAGGACCCCAAAAGATGGCGTCTGCCCCTTAAGTACCCTTTCCCGGCATGCTCAGTGGGTAGACCACGCCCACTGAACTGTTCCCGAGGAAAGATACCCAATAAACTTTGGCCTATCAGTCTTCCACATTGGCCTGAGGTGGTAACGCCACCTACAGACAAACAGTGGGAAAACAGAGGCTGATTTAGCATAATCACTTAAATCTGAGCCTAACTATTGGCTCAGATACCCACTAAATTTGACATAGCGCCCAGTCATTGGGAGCAGGGCGCTACATATGGATCAATATAAAAATAGTAAATTCCTATAAAAAGGACTGTAAAACTGCACTCCAGGCAAACAACTGAATACACTGAAATGTAGGCGGATGACAGGTTCGTCTCTGCTTACTGTGCTGAGATGGCCCTGTCAGAGTCCCGCTCTCCTCTATGGGGAAATCGGATGAAAACAGACTGCCTGTCCATTCTCATCTGATCCCATCCGATGATAGGGTCTCCATCCGTCTGGATATAACAGACAGAATCGGATCGGATCGGATATCAGCGGATGTCAGCGGACATGTCACCGCTGACATCCGCTGCTCCATAGGAGTGAATGGAGGCTCCTATCAGGTCCGCCTAAAAAACTGACCTGATCGGAAAGCCTGTGTGAAAGGGGCCTCACAGCCCTGGACAGGCAACTTCCAGCAGTTGAGAAGGAGACCTGCAGATAATGGGATATACATATAAAAAAAATTGTTACATTGCTACATTTTAGCTTTAAATCCACTTAGAGCCCATTCACACAGGGGCGACTCGTCAGGCGACTCAGCCGCCTGACAAGTCGCGTCCCGCTCTGTTCAATAGAACCGTTCTAATAGGAGCGACGCTCCAACTTAGAAAAAGGTTCTTGTACTAATTTGGGGGCGACTCAGGGCGACTTGCATTGACTTCTATACAGAAGTCATTTTGCAAGTCGTCTCTAAAGTCGTCTTCAGATCACCTTGCCGAGTCGCTCCCAAAGTCGTGCCGCCCCAGTGTGAATGGGCTCTTACTGTTAACTGACTCACTACCTTTTCTCGAAGCTGGAAGTCTGTTCTAAACATGAGCTACTCTGTTTGCATTTTCTTTGTGTTGGGACTGCATTGGACAATGCAATCTATCGTTAATATTGCGAATGAGGAAAATAAAATGCTAAGTGAAAATATGTGCTATTTTTGAGTACATTATACTTTCCCTTTACGATACCCATAGACCTCAGACAGCAGACAGACATAGAGGCAAGATCCAACCTGGACTATTGAAAGATATGAAAAACGTTTGCATGTATACTTATGCCCATGGAGGAGAAAGAAAAAAAGTCAAAGGGCATCCCCAGCAGCAGGTATCTGGGAGGAAAATAAAACTAGTCATAGACGGATTGAAACTGAGCCGGTTTAGCAGGAGCCGAACAAAATTTGATCTGTCTATGGGCAAGCTGGTTGTACTGAAACCAATCCATCAATCAATTTTAGTACAACCACCCTGTCAGATTTTTTTTTTGCCCGATCACTGCTGGCGGCTATACCCACTAGCAGTGATCATGGTATCCTCCCGGCGGAAAAGGCTACCAGCGCTCCCCGCTGGCAGAACATAATAGTGCTGTGGTTGAAGGAAAGTAAAATTTGCATAGTGTATGGCCTGCCTAACAATGACCAGACCAGCTCGCCAGAGAGTGTCTGCAATGGCCATGGAGTACCCACAGCCACATAATCACTTCCAGATCCAAGTGTGACCAGGCAGGCCATACATTGTGCAGTTTTCTTTCCTTCAACCATGGGATGAAGAAAAGAAAACTGCTTGAATCCCTCCCGCAACGCCATTGTGTTCTGCCAGCAGGGAGCCTTCCCCACTGGCACAATACAGTGATCACTGCCGGTGGCTATAGCTGCTGGCAGTGATTGGGTGAAAAAAAAACTGACAAGCTGGTTTTACTGAAGTCGATCAATGGATCTCCTTTAGTACATCCAGCATGCCCATAGATGGCTCAAAATTCAGTCAGTTCCTGCAGAACCGGCCCAATTTCGATCTGTCTATCGCCAGTCATATAAGATCCATGGGCAACTTGAGGACAAAGTGTTTACCAGACAAATTCATTTATCTGCTAAGATAATTGTATTTACACAGGACTGAAATACAATGAAAAGACTGACTCAGCAAGTTTAGCAGTAAGGTAAACATCACAAACCAAATGCACCTGGCCCCTGTTTGAGCATAGCTATTGGACTTTCTGTGACAACTGACATACCGTATATACTCGAGTATAAGCTGAGTTTTTCAGCCCTTTTTTTAGGGCTGAAAGTACACCCATCGGCTTATACTCGAGTCAGTACCTGAAAATCTTCTTATACTGCAGCCGGCGTCCATTGTTTAAATATCGCGGCTTTCTCCTGGTCCCTTCCGTGATAGGCGTTTCCAGCAAACACTGTGTTGAGTGTTCCACCTATCACAGAGGTCCTCTCATTCTCGGACTCCGTTTCCCAGCAGACACTGTGTTCAGTGTTCCGCTTATCATGGACGTTCTCTTGTCCGAGGATGAAAAGACGTCCGTGATTGGCGGAACACTGAACACAGTGCCTGCTGGGAAACGGAGTCCGAGAATGAGAGGATCTCCGTGATAGGAGGAACACTTAACACAGTGTTTGCTGGAAACGCTTATCATGGAAGGGACCAGGAGAAAGCCGCGATATTTAAACAATGGACGCCGGCCGCAGTATAAGAAGATTTTCAGGTACACTGACTCGGGCACAGGGAGGCTGCAATGGACACAGTAAGGTGGCACAGTGAGGTGGCACAGTGAGGTAGCAATGGGCACAGTAAGGTTGGGCAATTGGCACAGTGAGGTGGCAATGGGCACATTTCCCCCCCTAGGCTTATACTCGAGTCAATAGGTTTTCCCAGTTTATTGGGGTAATATTAGGTACCTCGGCTTATACTCGGGTCGGCTTATACTCGAGTATATACCGTAATTATAAGTTCTCTATAATGATGCATTTCAAGAATGTAACATCTTGAATATGCTTCTAAAATATTCTAATTTTTAAACAATCAGTACCTAAATTTTGCCTTGGATCCTGTGTGGCTGTTCTGAAATCTGGCCTCAATCCCAGAGTCCCTGCAGGTCCAGGACATGTCTCAGCATATAAATGAATGGACAGTCTAGTGTAGCTAAAAGCAAAACTTATTTTTTCTATCCGTCTGCGGAGCGGATCGGATGAACGCGGACAGACGGTCCGTGTTCATTCGATCCTCTCATAGGGGATAGCGGAGATCTGACAGGGTGGTCCCTGCACAGTGTGTGGGGACCGCCCAGTCATCCGCCGGCTCAGCGGGGATCAACGGAGCGATCCCCGCTGAGCAAGCGGAGGTTCATGGGGCGGATCATGACTGATCCGTCCCGTGTGAAAGGGGCCATAGAGGGAAAATCTTCCAATGGGGACACTAGGTCTGGTAAATTGGGAGGCCCCAAAGGATTTCCTTAATTTGCACGGATTTCCTCTCACCTCCTGTTTTGGCTACAGGACAGGAAGTGAAGGAAAATCTCCCAATGAGACACAGATCGCAAAAAAAAAAAAACTGACAGGGGTTATAACCCCCATTAATCTATCCCAAATTGAAAAAAAAGATTTTGCCTATAATTCTACTTTAAGTAAACCTGACCCCCATACAACTGGGCCACAGAGCTAAGTTGTTTGCCAATTAATTTCTTTAGCAGACAGCTTGGCCCAGCAACTGCCCATGCAAGGTTAAAGTGTTTGTAAACCTTCCCTTTTAAAAAAAAAATTAAATAACAATCATACCTATACTTACCTGCTCTGCGCAATGGTTTTGCAGAGAGCAGCCCCAATTTTCTTCTGGGGTCCAAGCCCCTCCTCTTCATCGGTTGCCCCCATGGAAAGCCACTTTTCATGGGGGCACCCGTGC
This sequence comes from Rana muscosa, assembly GCA_029206835.1. Taxonomy (NCBI): domain Eukaryota; kingdom Metazoa; phylum Chordata; class Amphibia; order Anura; family Ranidae; genus Rana; species Rana muscosa. The sequence continues at coordinate 301,503,896 of CM055117.1, forward strand.
GGGCTCGCTGCATCCACTTTTGATTGACAGCAGCGGGAGCCAATGGCTCCCGCTGCTATCAATCTGTCCAATGAGGAGAGCAACAGCACAGCTGGAGCCACTGCGCTCGTGCACATCGGTGAAACGGATCGGGCTCGGGTAAGAAAAAGGGGGGGTGGGGGTCTGGGGGGAGCTGCAGCACGGAAGCGTTTTCACCTTAATGCATAGAATGCATTAAAGTGGTTGAAAACCCTTTTTGTTGGCTTCTACCTATAGGTAAGCCTAGAATAAGGCTTATCTATAGGTAGTGGCAATATCTCCTAAACGTGCGCCGTTTAGGAGATATTTCACTTGTAGTGCGCCGATATTGTAAATGGCGCATGGGCTAGGAAGAAACAAAACTCTGTGCCGTTTCTTCCCTAGTGTGTGCCGTTACTGTGCGCATGCGCGGAATGACGTCATCGCAGCTCCGGCCAATCACAGCGCCGGAGACGCGATACCCGGAAGTAACCTCCGGGAGAGATGTCTGCGGCCGAGGGGGAGACGAGGACGGCTTCGGGGGCTTCGATCCAAGGTAAGGTTTTTTTTTAAGAGGGTTTACTTCCTCTTTAAAGTGGTTGTAAAACCCTTACAGACCACTTTCACCTACAGGTAAGCCTAGATTAAGGCTTACCTGTAGGTGCTGGAAATATCTCCTAAACCTACAAGGTTTAGGAGATCTTTACAATTCCCCATACGGCAATGTCTAACGCATGTGCCGTTTCAAGCTGGGGTCATGCCGTGATTGGCGGCTCAGAGCCGGAGTTCGTTGCCCCAGAATGAAGAGGGGTGAAGAATGGACGCTTCCAGCCAGCGAGGAAATCGAGGACATCGCAGGCTTCGGTTTCAGGTGACACATAATGGGCTACTATACGATGCATACTAGCCCATTATGCTTTACCTTTGCAGGGAAACAAAGAGGAAGTAAAACCCATCAGGGTTTACTTCCTCTTTAAAGCGGAGTTCCACCCAAAAATGGAACTTCCGCTTTAAGTGCAGGTGACCACCTGACATGCCACATTTGGCATGTCATTTTTTTGGGGGAGGAGCGGGTAACATATTTTTACAGGCAGCCAGCTCCCACTTTCTCCCCTGGCTCTGAGGCGCCGGAAGTAAGTTCACCTCTCACCCCCTCCCTCCCTGCAATCTTCTGGGACACGTCACAGGTCCCAGAAGATTGCCCAGCCAATTACAGCATGCAGCACGGCTCGCGCATGAGCAGTGCGCGCCCTGCTGTGAAGCCACAGCCGGGCGCCCACAGTTAGAATGCCGGCGCCTCGGAGAGGAGGGGGAGAGGAGCGAGGCTTCCTGCACCCGCATCGATGGACCGTGGGACAGGTGAGTGTCTGATTATTAAATGGGTGGAACTCCACTTTAAGGTGAAAAACCTAAGTATTTCTACTGACCACTAACCACTTTCAGTGATGCTGGGGAATTCTTCCTCTCACTGGGCATCAATGCCGAGTTATTTTTTCCTTCCACTGATCCTGGAGCATCTTTTTCCTCCCACTAACCACTGACAATGTGGCATTTTTTTCTCCCACTTATTGAAAACCCCAGGACATTTTCATATTCTAACTGGCAATGTAAGGGTCCTTTCAGACATGTGGATCCCGTAGGGATCCGTTCCTTTCATATCCGCTTGCTCAGCGGGGATTGCTCCGTTGATCCCCGCTGAGCCGGCGGATGACAGGGCGGTCCCCGCACACTGTGCAGGGACCGCACTGTCAAATCTCCGCTCTCCCCTATGGGGGATCGGATGAACACGGACCGTCTGTCCGTGTTCATCCGATCCGCTCTGCAGACGGATAGAAAAATAGGATTTTCCTCCGTTTGCAGAATCGGAGCATTGCGGACACGGATGAGATCGGGTGTCAGCGGATGTTCATCCGCTGACACCCGCTATCTCTTAGGGACCAATGTATGTCCCTTTTTCATCCGTAAACGGATGGATGAAAAAGCGGACATACGGTCCGCATGTGTGAAAGGGGCCTTAGGGGCAATATGTTTCATCCTCCTGACAACTACACTGCATATCCTGTATTGTACATTACATAGGTCTGACTCCTGAGCTCTATATTCTGTAGTACGTTACATAGGTCTGACTTACAGATGAGCTTTATTTTCTATGTTGTATGTTACAAGGATGTGAATTCTGGGCTCTATATTGCTTGTTGTAGGTCACAGAGACCTGACCCTTGTACTCTATAGTCTATGTTGTTCGTTATACTGCTCATTACTCTGAATATTTTACAGTACATTACGTTCTACTGACCAATGTGTTTACTGTTGTAGCGCCCTCCTCACTCCCCTCTTTCTCTTCAGCTCGTCTGTCTCTTGTCTAGGGGTATCTTTCAGTGGGGAAGGGAGCGGGGACACCACGCCTGGCCTTCACCACAGGTGTCAGTGTGATACAAGCAAAGTTCTTTTACCTTCGGGTCAGTGTTGTGCACCTGGAGCCTCCACCGAGAGTTACCTTGAACAATGTCTGTCAGGAAATGAGCCCCACACCATTAAAGTCCAACACTCCTTTATTCTTCTCGAATGAACACAATCAGCTGAACTCCCTTAATAGAAACAGAACAGAAAAGGAGGTGTGGATGCGAATAGGCCCAGACACAATGTGTTCTCCACTTTCCTTTCTGAAAGTGGGTTGCGGTCTCCAAGCGGGGGGGATTTCCTTCCAGGCGGTCTCCGATGAGAGACTCACCCGTCACTGGCAATCTGCTGCACCAGGTCTTCGAATGAGGAGCTCCCCCCGGTCCATTACGCCTTCCGGATTCGGGTACCCACTCCCGGGGTTCCCTAGGATCTCCTTCCCTCGCGGAACTCAGTGTTGGGCACTGAGCTCCGGACCTCCATCTGAGTACCTCACCCCAGGCCTAAGGTGCCTGGGATGGAACACAACCTCCGACTGTCCTCTAGGCCTAAGCCCGCCTAGAGAACCGACACGAACCACCGTCCACAGGCTGAAGGTGCCTGGGACTCGACCCCGTGACAAAGATGGCCGGCCCCTTTATACCCTCTCCCAGCAAGCACGGCGGGTTCCCCGCCCCACCATACCGCTGCCGTGGGAGGACAAAAAGGAGGCGCGACACACAGCAATGATTCAACCCCAACCCAGAGCGACAGCGCCACCTGCTGGGCTGCAGGGAATTACACATCACTAATGTCTCTGCCAAGTTCAAATTTACACCCGGGAAAGTACATACCCGCTACACTCTCCCCCTGGTGGTTTGACACTGGTCCCCAGTGTCTGGAGTAAATCATGCCCTCAACGGCTGACATAATCAAATCCAGAGACCGACTAACAATTGTACAAAAATAAAACTTTTAGAAAAAACTACCCAACTAAAACATTGTGTCTGAGCCCTGTAATAAAAAGGGAATACAGAAAGAATAAAAACAACAGCATTAAACCATACTTCGAATCACATATTCACATTTTACTTTTCCCACCCATCCTGACTAAGAACCACCCCATACTCAGTGGTCTTGATGGGATGCTCTCCGGCAGAGGGAAAAGAAAGGGGATTAACACATATAACCCTGACACATGTGTTCGTGTGAGAGAAAAGAAACTTCTCCTGGAAGAAATCCCTTTTCTCCAAAGAGTGAGTGCGTGAAAAGTGTTTAACGTTGCGCAACACTGCCACCTGGTGACAGCACCGCGGTAACTGCACTCGTGGAACTTTCCTCTTCTCTTTGGCCCTATCTACCCAGAGTCCATGATCTCTTGCAGGAAAGTGAAGAACAACAGGAACAGTCCTTCATTCCTCTGGGCACAAAGCAACGGGCCCCAGAAAGTTCAGCAGCATAACAAGAACGGAGTCTCTTCTCTCCTAAAGGTAAAAACGGGGATGCAGCAGAACAAGTGGCTTCAAGTGTTGATCCATGGTCTCCAGATGATACTCCACATCTTCTCCTTCCTTGCGCCGGATCAACACCTTGTCTGCATGGATGTGCCGTCCCAACATCCACTCTGCCTTGCAGTTTTTAAAACGTTGAGAGGCCTTTGGAGAGCATGCCACGTACCTGCGGGCGTGGGGAACCTGAAGGTGGGTCCACACAAAGTCATTGTACCAGCGCTCCCGGCACACTTCCACCTCATAGAGCAGTTCCTTCGACAAGTATGGATACTCCCATCCGTATTCTGCAGCAACCTTCTGGCCAAATAGGCGTTGTAGTCTCGCCAAAGGAGGCATGGTAGCTTTGTCCCCTTCGCCAGGCAAAACTATTGAGTCCGGGTGGCGAGGGACCTTGACCACATCTGATCTGGGCATTGGTGCCCACAGTAACAGTCTCTTTTCTCCGGTCTTCGGTACAGATGGGGTGTACTTTCCCCTGTAGACATGGGTGGATCCCTGGTTCTCTGGGATGAAGCGAGAGGTACTTTGTCCCAGCCCTTTTCTGCAAACAGTTCATCTAAACGTCGTCTCCCATGTCCGAGAGCGACTCTAGGTCAGAGGTGTCACACTCCTCCGCAGGCAGGTACCCGGTAGTGGAGACTGAGCTTTTACCTCTTCCCACACACCAAATCTCTCCGCCTGGCTTACCTCGGCCTTTACTTGAAACGGGACGTCCGGAACTCTTGTCGACGGATCCATCCGGGCCGGGCGTAAGCGGGCGAGACGGTCCACCACAACCGCTGGTCGGGGCTACCATACCGGTCTTTCTCTTCGGTGGTGGACGCTGTGAGATCGTGGTGACCGAGTCAGCATCCTCGGATTTCTCCCGTTGAGTTTTTACGACCTCCTCCGCGGTCGCTGCAGTGTGCGCAGGGATGGCTGTCACAGCAGTGATTCCTCCTCTCTGAGTGGTGTTGCCCGTAGCACGGCCAGGGTAGATGGTTCTCGGCTTCTCAACCGCCGGATCCACTTTGAACAGGAACTCCCCACAGGCCTCACATCGCCCGAATGGCTTCAGTTGGCACACCAGTCCCGAACAGCCAGGACAAATCACACCCAGGGCCTCAACGTCCATGCACGAATACAGGGCGAATCGACCCCTTGGCTTTAGCCGGATCCCCGTATCTGTTACCGGAGCAGCAGCAGTCAATGTCGTGGTGGAAGGGTGAACTGGAATCCACTATGTATGTCCGAACATGGCGACCTGTTGCTGATCCATCGCACACTGCAAAGTTTTTGCGCCAACGTCCCATGTGTAGTCCTTCACACGTATTGGACTCCTCCCCTTTGCTCCAGTTCGCGGGCTTTTCTTCTTTTCTGTTTCTGAGTCACGCCCACGAACTAAGAGATGGGGGTGTGCCTGGTGGCGCAGTGCAATAGAAGCCCCCACGTGTAGTACTTCACACGGCTGAACTTCCCCCTTTTTCCACTCTTCTGCGCGGGCCCTTCCCCTCACTGGGTCATGTCCACGACCTTGAGCAGGGATGCACTTTGGCCAATGAAGGCCTGCCTACTCGTAACTCTTCCAGCAGACACGTTCAATTTCTGTGGTGCACAAACACTATCCCGGACGAGCTTCACGTGTAGCGCCCTCCTCACTCCCCTCTTTCTCTTCAGCTCGTCTGTCTCTTGTCTAGGGGTATCTTTCAGAGGGGAAGGGAGCGGGGACACCACGCCTGGCCTTCACCAAAGGTGTCAGTGTGATACAAGCAAAGTTCTTTTACCTTCGGGTCAGTGTTGTGAACCTGGAGCTTCCGCCGAGAGTTACCTATTGAACAATGTCTGTCAGGAAATGAGCCCCACACCATTAAAGTTCAACACTAGTGTTGAGCGGACCCGAACTGTAAAGTTCGGGTCCGTACCGAATTTTGGCTTTTTCCCGACCCCGGACCCGGACCCGGATATTGCGCTAAAGTCCGGGTTCGGGTCCGGATTCGGGAATTTAATGGCGCAGTTAGAAATGCTTCAGGGGCCAGCCAATCACCATTTGATTAGCTGGTGTGCCCTTAGAAGCCATCATAGCCATGCCTACTAATGGCATGGCTGTGATTGGTCAGTGCAACATGTGACCCAGCATGTGACCAGCTTCTATATAAGCAAGAGGCACACAGCACAGATCGTCACTCTGCTTTTAGACAGTGTAGGGAAAGGATCCTGGCTGCTGTTGCTGTGAGGGAGAGAATTATATGATAGGAGTTAGTCCTGATTCTGCAATCTACTGATAGAAAAGATAGAGAGACAGTGTAGCGTAGTGTAGGGGCAGGATCCTGTTTGTGCTTTCAGGGAGAGAGATTTAGATAGGAGTCCAGATTGAGAGATATAATAGCTCAGCGATCTGCATAGGTTTATCTGTTTGTGTTGCAAGCTCAGTGCACCAGCACTGCATTACGTTGAGTGATACACCTATTCCATTTAGTGGCTGTATTGTGCTCTTGCTAAAAGACCCATTTCGGGCAGAAAAAAAAAAAAAAAAAAAAGGCACTTTATTGTGCTTTTGCTAAAAAGACCCATTTTTGGGCCCCAAAAAAAAAAAAAAGGCACTTTATTGTGCTGTTGCAAAAAAAAAAAAGGCACTTTGTTGTGCGCAAAAAAGACCTATTTTTGGGCAAAAAAAATATTTTGCAGTGTATATCTCTAGTTGTGTGAAATAACCAATTTCTATATATTTTTCTTGTACTATGCTATACTAAAAAAAAAAAAAAAACTTTTTTTTGAATAGCATTCTCTGCAGCTGTGCGATTCAGCGGTTATATACTGTGGGTGTGTTGTGCTCTTCCAAAAAACGCCATTTAGGGCCACAGAAAATATTTTGCAATGTGAAATACACATCTGGAGGTGTGTGAAAAAACAACATTATTTTTGAATAGCATTCTCTGGCCTCTGCAGCTGTGCGATTCAGCGGTTATATACTGTTGGGGTTGTTGTGCTCTTCAAAAAAACGCCATTTAGGGCCACAGAAAATAAATTGCAGTGTGAAATACACATGTGGAGGTGTGTAAAATAAACAATTTCTATATATTGTACAGTGCTATACTAAAAAAAACAACATTTTTTTTGAATAGCATTCTCTGCACTTCTATAGCTGTGCGATTCAGTGGTTAAATACTGTGGTTGTGTTGTGCTCTTCCAAAAAACGCCATTTAGGGCCACAGAAAATATTTTGCAGTGTGAAATACACATCTGGAGGTGTGTGAAAAAACAACATTATTTTTAAAAAGCATTCTCTGGCCTCTGCAGCTGTGCGATTCAGCGGTTATATACTGTTGGGGTTGTTGTGCTCTTGCAAAAAACGCCATTTAGGGCCACAGAAAATATTTTGCAGTGTGAAATACACATCTGGAGGTGTGTGAAATAAACAATTTCTATATAATGTACTGTGCTATACTAAAAAAAACAACATTTTTTTTGAATAGCATTCTCTGCACTTCTATAGCTGTGCGATTCAGTGGTTAAATACTGTGGTTGTGTTGTGCTCTTCCAAAAAACGCCATTTAGGGCCACAGAAAATAAATTGCAGTGTGAAATACACATGTGGAGGTGTGTAAAATAAACAATTTCTATATATTGTACAGTGCTATACTAAAAAAAACAAATTTTTTTTTGAATAGCATTCTCTGCACTTCTATAGCTGTGCGATTCAGTGGTTAAATACTGTGGTTGTGTTGTGCTCTTCCAAAAAACGCCATTTAGGGCCACAGAAAATATTTTGCAGTGTGAAATACACATCTGGAGGTGTGTGAAAAAACAACATTATTTTTAAAAAGCATTCTCTGGCCTCTGCAGCTGTGCGATTCAGCGGTTATATACTGTTGGGGTTGTTGTGCTCTTGCAAAAAACGCCATTTAGGGCCACAGAAAATATTTTGCAGTGTGAAATACACATGTGGAGGTGTGTGAAATAAACAATTTCTATATATTGTACAGTGCTATACTAAAAAAAAAAACATTTTTTTTGAATAGCATTCTCTGCACTTCTATAGCTGTGCGATTCAGTGGTTAAATACTGTGGTTGTGTTGTGCTCTTCCAAAAAACGCCATTTAGGGCCACAGAAAATAAATTGCAGTGTGAAATACACATGTGGAGGTGTGTAAAATAAACAATTTCTATATATTGTACAGTGCTATACTAAAAAAAAAAACATTTTTTTTGAATAGCATTCTCTGCACTTCTATAGCTGTGCGATTCAGTGGTTAAATACTGTGGTTGTGTTGTGCTCTTCCAAAAAACGCCATTTAGGGCCACAGAAAATATTTTGCAGTGTGAAATACACATCTGGAGGTGTGTGAAAAAACAACATTATTTTTAAAAAGCATTCTCTGGCCTCTGCAGCTGTGCGATTCAGCGGTTATATACTGTTGGGGTTGTTGTGCTCTTGCAAAAAACGCCATTTAGGGCCACAGAAAATATTTTGCAGTGTGAAATACACATGTGGAGGTGTGTGAAATAAACAATTTCTATATATTGTACAGTGCTATACTAAAAAAAAAAACATTTTTTTTGAATAGCATTCTCTGCACTTCTATAGCTGTGCGATTCAGTGGTTAAATACTGTGGTTGTGTTGTGCTCTTCCAAAAAACGCCATTTAGGGCCACAGAAAATATTTTGCAGTGTGAAATACACATCTGGAGGTGTGTGAAATAAACAATTTCTATATATTGTACAGTGCTATACTAAAAAAAAAAACATTTTTTTTGAATAGCATTCTCTGCACTTCTATAGCTGTGCGATTCAGTGGTTAAATACTGTGGTTGTGTTGTGCTCTTCCAAAAAACGCCATTTAGGGCCACAGAAAATATTTTGCAGTGTGAAATACACATCTGGAGGTGTGTGAAAAAACAACATTATTTTTAAAAAGCATTCTCTGGCCTCTGCAGCTGTGCGATTCAGCGGTTATATACTGTTGGGGTTGTTGTGCTCTTGCAAAAAACGCCATTTAGGGCCACAGAAAATATTTTGCAGTGTGAAATACACATCTGGAGGTGTGTGAAATAAACAATTTCTATATATTTTCCTTGTACTGTGCTATACTAAAAAAAAACAACCTTTTTTTTTTGAATAGCATTTTCTGCAGTTCTGTAGCTGTGCGTTTCAGCGGTTAAATACTGTGGGTGTGTTGTGGTCTTCCAAAAAACGCCATTTAGGGCAAGATCCTAAATTTGGAAAATATGAGGGGAAGGTCAAAGGGACGTGGTGGCCCCGGTCGTGGTGCTGCTGGTGGAGCTCCTGTTGCAGGGAGAGGACGTGGTGGATCTGTGCCAGCTACACACACAAGTGAAACACCTTCCTCAGGTGCGAGTAGGCGACCGAGCCTGCGGTGGTATTTTGTCGCGCCTAATGAGGCTGTACCAATGTTTAGGCCAGGACAAGTACAGGCGATAGTAGATTGGGTTGCTGACAGTGCCTCGGGTTCCTTCACATTGTCTCCCACCCACTCTTCTGATGAAAGATCAGAGTTGGCACCTGAAGCCCATGTCCATCAGTCTTTCACCTCACCCCCTTGCAAATCAGCCAAGCAGTCTGAGCCCCAAATCATGCAGCAGTCTCTTCTGCTTTTCGATGACTCTGTTAGCAGGGTTTCCCAGGGCCATCCACCTAGCCCTGCCCCAGAAGTGGAAGAGATTGAGTGCACCGATGCCCAACCACTTATGTTTCATGATGGGTACATGGGAGGACCATCGCAGCACGTCTCGGATGATGACGAAACACAGGTGCCAACTGCTGCTGCTTTCGCAATTGTGCAGACAGACATGGAGGGCAGGGGTGAAGACTGGGTGGAAGATGATGTGGAGGACGATGAGGTCCTCGACCCCACATGGAATCAACGTTATGCAGGTGACCAGTGTAGTTCGGAGGAAGAGGCGGTGGTCGCACAGAGCCACCAGCACAGCAGAAGAGGGAGCAGGGTGCAAAAACGGAGCATTCGTCCCCTAGACAGTACATCTGCTACTGCCCAACGCAGCAAGGGACCGAGCACACCAAAGCCAGGTCCAAGGACTTCCCTAGCGTGGCAGTTCTTCACACAGTGTGTTGATGACAAGACACGAGTGGTTTGCACGCTGTGCAATCAGAGCCTGAAGCGAGGCATAAACGTTCTCAACCTGAGCACAAGCTGCATGACCAGGCATCTAAGTGCAAAGCACGAGCTGCAGTGGAGTAGACACCTCAAAAACCAAGAAAGGTCTCTGGCTCCTCCTGCTTCCTCTTCTGCTGCAGTCTCGGCCTCTTCATCCACCTCTGTAGTGACAGTGGCACCTGCCACCCCACAAACAGAGGATCTGCCAGCAACACTACCACCTGGGTCACCAACCATCTCCACAATGTCCCATGGAAGCGTTCAGCTCTCTATCTCCCAAACATTGGAGCGGAAGAGGAAGTACCCCCCTAGCCACCCGCGATCCCTGGCCCTGAATGCCAGCATTTCAAAATTCCTGGCCTTTGAAATGCTGTCATTCCGTCTGGTGGAGACGCAGAGTTTTAAAAGCCTGATGGCATTGGCTGTCCCGCAGTACGTCGTGCCCAGCCGCCACTACTTTTCCAGGCGAGCCATCCCTTCCCTGCACAACCAGGTGGGGGACAAAATCAGGTGTGCACTGCGCAACGCCATCTGTGGCAAGGTCCACCTAACTACGGATGCGTGGACCAGTAAGCACGGTCAGGGACGTTATATCTCTCTAACAGCACACTGGGTAAATGCAGTGGCGGCTATGCCTGAGGCAGATAGCGGTTTGGCGCATGTCCTTCCACCACCGAGGATTGCAGGGCGCTTCAGTTTGCCTCCTGTTGCTAACTCCTCCTTCTCCGCTTCCTCATCCTCTACCGCCTCCTCATCCATTCAGCGTAACACCTTCACCACCAACTTCAGCACAGCCAGGGGTAAACGACAGCAGGCAGTTTTAAAACTTTCCTGTTTGGGGGAAAATCCCCACACCGCGCAGGAGTTGTGGAGGGACATGGAACAACAGACCGATGAGTGGTTGCTGTCAGTGAGCCTCAAGCCCGGCCTGGTGGTGTGCGATAATGGGCGAAATCTCGTAGCAGCTCTGGGTCTAGCCGGTTTGACGCACATCCCTTGCCTGGCGCATGTGCTGAACTTGGTGGTCCAGAGGTTCCTTAAAAATTACCCCAATATGCCAGAGCTGCTGCAGAAAGTGCGGGCTGTCTGTGCGCACTTTCGGCGTTCTCACCCTGCTGCTGCTCGCCTGTCAGCGCTGCAGCGTAACTTCGGCCTTCCCGCTCACCGCCTCATATGTGACGTGCCCACAAGGTGGAACTCCACCTTGCACATGCTGGCCAGACTGTGCGAGCAGCAGCAGGCAATAGTGGAGTTTCAGCTGCAGCAATCACGCGTCAGTCGCTCTGCGGAACAGCACCACTTCACCACCAATAACTGGGCCTCCATGCGAGACCTGTGTGCCTTGTTGCGCTGTTTCGAGTACTCCACCAACATGGCCAGTGCCAATGACGCCGTTCTCAGCGTTACTATCCCAGTTCTATGCCTCCTTGAAAAAACGCTTTGTGCGATGATGGAAGAGGATGTGGCACAGGAGGATGAGGAGGAGGAGGAGGAAGCGGGATCATTTCAAAGGCTTTCAGGGCAGTCTTTCACAAGTGGCTACGAGGGTGGGTTCCTGCACCAACAAACGCCAGGTACACAATTGTCCGGCAGAAAGGGCACAGTTCTGGAGGATGACGAGGTGGAGGAGGAGATGGAGGAGGAGGAGGAGGAGCCATGTTCACAGCAGGGTGGCACTCAGACCAGCTCGTGGCCATTACTGGTGCGTGGCTGGGGGGATACAGAGGACACAGACGATACACCTCTCACAGAGGACAGCTTTTCTTTGCCTCTGGGCAGCCTGGCACACATGAGCGATTACATGCTGCAGTGTTTCCGCAACGACAGCCGAGTTGCCCACATTTTAACTGGTGCTGATTACTGGGTGGCCACCCTGCTGGATCCCCGTTACAAGGACAACGTACCGTCCTTAATTCCCTCACTGGAGCGGGATCGTAAGATGCGCGAGTACAGGCGCACGCTGGTAGACGCGCTGCTGGTGGCATTCCCACCTGACAGCGGGCGTACGGTGGAAGCACAAGGCGAAGGCAGAGGAGGAGGAAGAGGTCGCCAACGCAGCCGGGGCACCGGCAGCACCTCAGAAGGCAGGGTTAGCATGGCCGAAATGTGGAAAAGCTTTGTCAGCACGCCACAACAACCAGCACCACCAGCTGAGATGGAACGTCTTAGCAGGAGGCAGCATTTCACCAACATGGTTGAGCAGTATGTGTCCACAGGCCTACACGTACTGGATGACGGGTCTGCCCCCTTTAACTTCTGGGTCTCCAAATTGGGCACATGGCCTGAGCTTGCCGTTTATGCCTTGGAGGTGCTGGCCTGCCCTGCAGCCAGTGTATTATCTGAACGTGTATTTAGCACGGCAGGGGGCGTTATCACAGACAAGCGCAGCCGCCTGTCCAGAGCCAATGTGGACAAGCTCACGTTCATTAAAATGAACCAGGCATGGATCCCACAGGACTTGTCCGTACCTTGTGCAGAATAGACATGTATACCGGTGTTGTGACAAACTGTCCGGCCATCGGATTGTGCCCGGCCCGTACTGCGCAGGCGCAGCGCTTGCGCAGTACAGAGGACAAGGAGATTCACAAAATCTCCGAAGATGAACGGCGCCTGCGCTGTGAGTGCAGGTTCAAGCCCCACCATCCAAGAGGACATACGGTAGCACATAGTAACAGGGCCCCTCACGGGCTCGCTTCGATCGCGGCCTTGCTTGGCTCGGCTTGAACCACGGATGGTGTGGCCTTCACCTGAACTCAACACGCAGGCGCCGTTAGTCTTGGGAGATTTTTGAAATCCCCTTGTCCTACATACTCAGCAAGCGCAGTACAGGGCGGACACTATTCGACAGGGGACAGAATTCGACACATCACCGGCCTTACCCAGCCATTGTTGTATTTTTGAACCAGTGTTGGCTACCTCGTCCTCCTCCACCGCCGCTTCCACCTACACAGCCACATCCACCGCCACCTCAACCTCCTACTCCATATGGACCTCGTCCTGCTAGGCCAAGATTAAAATTTTTATTTTATTTTTTTGTAGCGCACAGATCCTTTCCCCCTTACCTGCCTTTATGTTGTTGGCTCTTCGCAGGAGGGAGAAAGGCACACCGCACTACCAGCCCGTATCCTCCTATATAAAGAGGTTGAGCTGTGTACTTGACGGGCCGTGTCCACAGCCGGAGTCAAAACTCCTCCAGAGGATGATTCTCACCTCTACTGTAGGTAGAGGCAAGTCCTTTAATTGCCAGTAAAGTCAATGTCCACACCAGCTGAAACTCCAACTCTTATTCTCTCATGGCAAAATAAACTGTACTCAGATAGAAAAGGTTAGAGCAAAGAAACAGGACAGCTTAAGGTGTGGAGGAGGTCCAGGCACAAACGTAGCACATTCACTTCACTGCTTAGGTTTCTCAAACAGTTTTTGGCGCACGGTCTCTGCCACAGACATTGAGGTTGGTCTCTGCCACAGACCGGGTGTACAAGGCCCCTGCCACAGACCTGGAGAACTTTGGTCTCTGCCACAGACTAGGGTGTATAAGGCCCCTGCCACGGGCCTGGAGAACTTTGGTCTCAGCCACAGACCAGGGTGTATAAGGCCCCTGCCACGGGCCGGTTGAATAAGGCCTCTGATACAGTCAAGGTGACCTTGAGCTTCTCGTTCTACGAACCTAGCCCATATCAAGGGGAAGACATCTCTCCAGGGAGTCAACAGACCATTCCTTCACCGTGACTCCCGCATCGGTCCATCAGAATGATCCTCCCTTCCCTGGAACAGGGTCCCCTACACGAGGCGGCTCTGGACTCCAGGCATTACTCCCGCCCCTAGGCCTCCATACCCAGGGCAGCAAGAACTCCAGGATAGTACCTCACCCCGGGCTAAAGGTGCCCGAGATGGAACAGGAACACATGCACCCAGGCCGAAGGCACCTGGGCGCGGACCCCACTGGACATCAGCCCCCAGGCCAAAGGTCTGCCCCTTTTATATGCTCTCCTGGCATGCACAGCAGGTTCCCCGCCCCGCTGTACTACTGCCAAGAGGGGACACAAAAGGCGCCACCTGTAGGCCGCAGGGAACTGCACACCAATACTGTCCCCCGAGGACAAAATGGTCCATGAATCCTACAGAATTATGGTATTTGAGCCTATTTACCACTCAAACACTTTCCTTAAATTTAGCACCCCGCTACATTTTTATTTCAAAGTATTTTATTTTCCCACTAGCTTATCCATTAAATTAAATAATTTATTCCAGAAAGGGCGTATTCTGGGGCATTCCCACCATATGTGTCGCATCGTGCCGTTGAGTTTCTGAGGTTCTTAATGACTTCCTGTACCTCTTCTGCTGAAAATCGGGCCTCCAGCATATTTTTTAATTTTTTAATTTTTTTTATGTTCTTTTAAGTTATTTCCTATCCACATTTGTTTCCAGAGCACCTGCCATGTTCTTAACAACATTTTGCTGCCATTTGCAGCCCTCTAGCCCTTTCCATTACTTTTTTAGAGCCTTTTTAGTCGTCAGAAGTCCGGGTCCCCATTGACTTCAATGGGGTCCGGGTCCGGGTTCGGGTTAAAGTTCGGTCCCGAATCCGAACTTTTTTCCGAAGTTCGGCCGAACCCGCCGGACCCGAATATCCAGCTACCCGCTCAACTCTATTCAACACTCCTTTATTCTTCTCGAATGAACACAATCAGTTGAACTCACTTGGTAGAAACAGAACAGAAAAGGAGGTGTGGATGCGAGTAGGCCCAGACACAATGTGTTCTCCACTTTCCTCCCTGAAAGTGGGCTGCGGTCTCCAAGCGAGGGGGAATTTCCTTCCAGGTGGTCTCCGATGAGAGACTCACCCGTCACTGGCAATCTGCTGCACCAGGTCTTCGAGTGAGGAGCTCCCCCCGGGCCATTACGACTTCCGGATTCGGGTACCCACTCCCGGGGTTCCCTAGGATCTCCTTCCCTCGCGGAACTCAGTGTTGGGCACTGAGCTCCAGACCTCCATCCGAGTACCTCACCCCAGGCCTAAAGTGCCTGGGATGGAACACGACCTCGGACTGTCCTCTAGGCCTAGGCCCGCCTAGAGAACCGGCACGAACCACCGTCCACAGGCTGAAGGTGCCTGGGACTCAACCCCGTGACAAAGATGGCCGGCCCCTTTATACCCTCTCCCAGCAAGCACGGCGGGTTCCCCGCCCCACCATACCGCTGCCGAGGGAGGACAAAAAGGAGGCGCGACACACAGCAATGATTCAACCTCAACCCAGAGTGACACCGCCACCTGCTGGGCTGCAGGGAATTACACATCACTAATGTCTCTGCCAAGTTCAAATTTACACCCGGGAAAGTACATACTCGCTACACTGTCTTAACAGTTACTGACTGCTACGTAGTCTTCAACATTTTTAATGAAGTTCTTTTTTTTAAAGGTAGGCTCAGGTGCTTGTTATCTGTCTATATTCTGTGTAGAGAAAGGCATACAGTGCATCCGGAAAGTATTCACAGCGCTTCACTTTTTCCACATTTTGTTATGTTACAGCCTTATTTCAAAATAGATTAAATTCATTATTTTCCTCAAAATTCTACAAACAACACCCCATAATAACAACGTGAAAGAAGTTTGTTTGAAATCTTTGCAAATTTACTAAAAAACGAAAAAGTGACATGTACATAAGTATTCACCGACTTTAGCATGACACTCAAAATTGAGCTCAGGTGCATCCTGTTTCCACTGATCATCCTTGAGATGTTTCTACAACTTGGGTGGAGTCCACCTGTGGTAAATTCAGTTGGTTGGACATGATTTGGAAAGGCACACACTTGTCTTTATAAGGTGCCACAATTAGGTCCCTCTGAGACAGGATTGTATCGAGGAACAGATCTGGGGAAGGGTACAGAAAAAGTTCTGCAGCATTGAAGGTCCCAATGAGTACAGTGACCTCCATCATCCATAAATGGAAGAAGTTTGAAACCACCAGGACTTTTCCTAGAGTGGCCAAATTGAGCCAGAAGAACAACCATCTCTGCAGCACTCCACCAATCAGGCCTGTATGGTAGATTGGCCAGACGGAAGCCACTCCCCAGTAAAAGGCACGAGACAGCACCTGAAGACCATGAAAAACAAAATCGTCTGGTCTGATGAAACAAAAGATTGAACTCTTCGACCTGGCCAATACCATCCCTACTGTGAAGCATGGTGGTGGCAGCATCATGCTGTGGGGATGTTATTCAGCGGCAGGAACTGGGAGACAAGTCTACAGTATCGAGGGAAAGATGAATGCAGCAATGTACAGAGACATCCTTGATGAAAACCTGCTCCAGAGCGCTCTGGACCTCAGACTGGGGCAAAGGTTCATCTTCCAACAGGACAATGACCCTAAGCACACAGCCAAGATAACAAAGGAGTGGCTATGTGAATGTCCTTGAGTGACTCAGGCAGAGTACCGACTTGAACACAATTAAACACCTTTGGAGCGATCTGAAAATGGCTGTGCACCGACGCTCCCTATCCAACCTGATGAAGCTTGAGAGGTCCTGCAAAGAAGAATTGGAGAAACTGCCCAAAAGTAGGTGTGCCAAGTTTGTAGCATCATACTCAAAAAGACTCGAGGCTGTAATTGGCGCCAAAGGTGCTTCAACAAAGTATTGAGCAAAGGCTGTGAATACTTAGTACATGTGATTTTTAAATTTTTAAATTTTTTATAAATTTGCAAAGATTTCAAACAAACTTCTTTCACGTTGTTATTATGGGGTATTGTTTGTAGAATTTTGACGAAAATAATGAATTTAATCCATTTTGGAATAAGGCTGTAACATAACAAAATGTGGAAAAAGTGAAGCGCTGTATGTAATTTTTTTTTTTTTTATGATCCTTCAACTTGAGGTTTATGTGTTATTTTGAGACTGTTGCTTGCAGCACAGTAAATAAACAACACCTGTCCTTCAGTAATTTTTTCAACTTTCCATTTATTAAATCTTCTGTCCTTGTTGTTTTAACTTTGGATAGTAAAACATTTTTTTTTATGCTAGTAAATACCTTATACAGCCCACTTTCTGTTTCTTGTCTGGTAAAAAGCCTAGACTTATGACATCATGAACAGCTCTCTCTATCATTCATGTGAGAGTTTGGCAGGAAGGGAGGGGGGATGAGTCATAAGAGACCCAACGAGAGCTTCAGAGCTGGAGGTGTGCCTCTGTGTTTCTGTGTAAATCCAGGAAGTGAGCAGGCAGCAGCTTCAGCTGCCCACAGTTAAAATGGTTGCAGACAGACTTAGTGGAGGGAGATTTGTGCAGAATATTTGGCAAGTACAGAATCACAGTCTATATAAAATAATATGCAAAGTGGTTGGAGGGAAGCTTCAGAATGGCAAAGATGTTTTTATTACAAATTATCTGAGCAGACTGCAGCTCCTCTTTAAAGGGGTTGTAAACCCTCAAGCCTCGTACACACGACCGGTTTTCCCGGCAGGTAAACTGCCTTCAGAGCATTTGGCTGGGAAAACCGGCCGTGTGTATGCTCCATCGCAGTTTTCCCGACAGGAAAACTGCTGAAAAAAAATAGAGCACCTGCTCTCTATTTTCCCGGGGGGATTCCCAGGCAGACTTTTTCCCGTCGTGAAAACCGGTCGTGTGTATGCTTTTCCGAGGGCAAAAAAAAGCTCATGCTCAGAATCAAGTATGAGACGGGAGAGCTCATTCAGGTGAAACTAGCGTTCGTAATGGAGATAGAACATTCGTCAGCATTCTGAACAGCAGAAAACGATCTTAAAAGCACGAAGACTGAAAAGTGCGAATCGTCTCTCACCAAACTTTTTCTAACACGAGATCAGCAAAAGCAGCCCAAAGGGTGGCGCCATTGGATTTGGACTTCCCCTTTATAGTGCCGTCGTACGTGTTGTACGTCACCGCGCTTTGGACTGGCGGGATTTTGTCTGACAATCTGTACGCAAGACAAGCTTGGCAGGAATCCCGTCGGGAAAACCAACGGTTTTCTATCTGACGGGAAAACCGGCTGTGTGTACAGGGCTTCATTGTTTTTCCCCTAATGCATAGAATGTAGTGCTGCAGTGCTGCAGCCCCCCAGCCCCCCTGTTATACTTACCTGAACACTGTCATCCTCCGGCCGGGAACTAGCACACTAGCTCTAGCTGGTGTCTCGTGTCCTGATTGGATAGATTGATAGCAGCGCAGCCATTGGCTCCCGCTGCTGTCAAGCAAATCCAATAAAGCGGGGCCAGGGGGCGGGGCCGAGTCCTGCATTCTGTGTGAATGAACACAGATGCAGGACTCGGGAACGCGCCTGCATGGGTGTCCACCATAGGAGAGCCTTCTCCAGCGTGGACACTCAATGCGGGGAGGAGCCACCAGCGCCGCTGAGGGACTCCAGAATTCCTCCATCCACCTTGTTTGTCTGGATGGAGGCATCAGCCTGAGGGCTGAACGAAAAAAAAAATTGTCTATGGCCAGTTTTAGTCAAGTTTTGGTTGGATTTTGTAGAGAAAAAAAGCCCAATAGTGTTTCACTTAAAGTGTCATTAAATCCAGACTATGAAAAACTCTCATTACATGCTATATACTGTAGCAGAGTGTGCAAACTCACAAAGCCACTAAAGCATTTGTTTTTTGTAGACTAAATTATACCTGGTTAATTCTGCCTTCAGCTGTCCCTCTCATATTTTCTTTGTCACCACTGCATGCTGAGATTGTGTAGACCAGCTGGTGTTAGGGTGACCACGTGTCCCTGATTGCCCGGGACAGTCCCACATTTTGCAGGTCTGTCCCGGGCACCTTCATTCCAGGACAATAGTGTCCGAAATGAAACTGACACAGCCAACCCCCCCCCCCCCCGGGCCAATCGGATCCCCCCAAAAAAAGGCCGCCACATCACCGCTTTACTCATGGACAATACTTGTCCTGTCCAGGAATGCTTGGAGGAGCACAATCCCCACCCCCTGCTTGTGATTGGAGAAATCATAAATCCCGCCTCTTGTGTCCAATCACTGTGCTGTGATTCGTTACAGCACAAGCTGATTTTTGGGAAGGGAGGGTGTCTCTGAATGGTAGTTTGGAAATGTGGTCACCCTAGCTGGTGTCCTCTACAGAGCATACTTTCAGTTCTCTTCTGAGCCCTTCATTTCTTCTTTTTTCTTATATGTGCAGCCCACATGACTATAGAGTCACACATGTGGGTGTATACACTCTGGTAATGACACCCCCCTCCATTGGTGTGCGCTGTGCACAAGGTGCATTAGGGTGTGCACCCCAGAGCACAAACACGCGTGTGTGTATATCAGCAGAGCAGTGGACAGTGTCGGTAGAGCAAACATTGGTATCAGTAGGGCAGTGGACAGTGTCAGTAGTTTTTTATTTTTTACAATTTTTTATTATTATTTTTTTACAATATTATTTTTATTTATTTTTTAGGAGCCCCGTTATGGGGCTTTGGTGAAATATTAAGGGTCTACACAGACCCCTGATGCCTCACTTTCGAGACAGAGAAAGAAAGACAGAGATTCCCCAGTCCCTTTCTCTGCAGTAATGACAGTTTACTATGCTTCAGTTAAGAATGAAGAAAGGAGCGATCAGTATAAATCACTCACTGTGTTCATTCAGAAAAGGAAGGGGCCGGTTAATTAAATATTTACCAGTCCCTTCCCTGCTCCTGAGAGGAGGGAAGATGGCAGCACTGCAGGGGGAAGAGAGGCAGCAGGGGGAATTGGCACCACGTAGGATGATTAGGGTGTTCCCAGGCACATCTGGCACACCCTGTGCGCACGCCTATGCCCCCCTCCCTTACTCCTTTTCCATGTCTTCCTGCTGCTAAACATTGTAGGGGCAGGATAGAGTATGCTGATTGATTATATTCACTAAGAAACTCAAAAAAAGCGTAGTTTTCATATAACTCAGTATTAAAGCGGAGCTCCACCCAAAAGGGGAAGCTCTGCTTGTTTGTTTCCTCCCCCCTCCGCTGCCACATTTGGCACCTTTCAGGGGGAGTGGATACCTGTCAAAACCAGATACCCGCTCCCACTTCCGGGTACGATTGCCACAATCGTTGTGCAGCAAACTTACGAAATTTCCGGCCCCTCCTCCTTCCCCCCGCTGCCTTTTGGGAGACACATAGGTCCCAGAAGACAGCAGGATCATTCGGAAAGCACAGCGCGACTTGCGCATATGCAGTTAGGAAACAGGCTGTGAATCCGCAAGGCTTCACCTCCTGTTTCCCTTAGTGAAGATGCCAGTGCCTGCACCTGGAGCCGTTGGGAGGATCGGCTTGGGGGGCCGACATCGTGGGATCCCTGGACAGGTAAGTGTCCTTATATTAAAAGTCAGGAGCTACAGTATTTGTAATTTTTTTTTTTTCCAAGCTGAAACTCCTTTTTATCTGCTTGAAGGCCAGGCCTCGCCCGCCGAAAGCACATCACTGGCCACACCCCAGTTTTTTTCAAAATTTCAATTACTTTATCAACACTTGGCAGCATATTCCATTACACTGTGCTGATAACGAACACGTGGATCCGCGGACAGTTTTTATTAGGAATGTATTGAAGTAATAAGTTAACAAATGTTCATTGGCAAGTGGCACAACTAACAAGTGACGTGATGAATGCAGGGGGAGCCTTTGTTTTCTTGTTGCACAATAAGCCCTCCAGGGCACTTTCCCATGATCCCTCAGCTGCATCTGATTTGCATGCGATAATTTGCTTAGGGAAGATGCTGTTTTCCGTTAAAGATTTGTAAATTTTAACTGTAAATATTTTTTTTGATAGTTGTGATACTATCATAAGATATATAATACACACCTAAATGAAAATATCTGAAAAAAATCAAAATAAAAAAATGAAGGTCGCCATATATTGAGAGGTGACCTCGTACACCCTGCCGTTTTCTCTGAGAGAGAAATGTTAAAAAGGGCTTGTGCTGTTTTCAGCACACCATGGGCTCCTGTTAGGGGTCTGTGGTGCAGAATCGATAGCAAGAGATTTTGAAAGCAGAGTTTTTGTAAATTGGACTGCCTGTGATCGTTATTCTGGGCGTCTTCACTACTATGGTAGAAGTTAGACTTAAGCCTTGGACACATGATCGGATTTTCCAATAACAAATGTGTGATGACAGGGATTTGTCGGAAAATCCGACCGTCTGTGTGTTCCATCGGACAACTGTTGTCGGATTTTCTGACAACAAATGTTGGGTAGCATGCTTTCAAATTTTCCCACAGCAAATGTGTCTTGTCAGATTATCCGATCGTGTGTACACAAGTCTGTCGGAAAAAAATCCTAAATACAAACACGCACGCTCCGAACCAATGCTAACCATAGCACAACATTAGCAGAAGTTGCCCAAAGGGTGGCGCTAAAGAGCTGAAAAACCACATAGTTTTGTGTATGTTGGCTGAAAAATTTCTGCCGTCTGTATGCAGAACAAGTTCACGGCCAACGCCCTTCACACAAAATTCCACGGATTTGTAAGGATAATACAGAAAGCAGTTTTGTGGGCAACAGCTCTTTATATTATAACTATAAAGCCAGGTCTTTCTGCTGATTAGATAATAGCAAAAATGCTCCAAAATTTCTTTAGTTATTTTGTGAGAAAAGTTTCTAATTGGACTCCTAAAAATTTAAAATCCCTAAGAATTCTTTCTATGATTATATAATTTTCTGAAGTGGGGGGGGGGGGGGGGTCCACCACAGAGGTTTTTGTTGGTCTAGTTCTGCCCATTTATACCTTTTAACAAAAAAACCTAACTGATATTTTAGAAAAATATTAATCCGGGCTTCTTTATTTAACTGCTTCCCTACCGCCCTATTGTAATATGACGTTGGCAGTAACCCTTTGTCCCTCCGGGCCTCCATCATATGACGTCTTTTTTTCCCGAGCCTCTAGGGGGCGCACGCGCGCCCCGCCGCGTCACTTGGCACCCAATGCCCGTGCCTGGCGGCCGCGATGTCCGCCTAGCACATGCGATTGCCCGTGAACACGGCAGATCCACGTCCTGTCAGAGGAGAGGAGACCGATGTGTGTTCCCAGTACAAAGGAACACAGAACGGTCTCCTCCCCTTGTGAGTCCCCTCCCCCTACAGTTAGAATCACTCACTAGGATACACAGTTAACCCCTTCCTCGCCCCCTAGTGTTAACCCCTTCCCTGCCAGTCACATTTACACAGTAATATATGCATTTTTATAGCACGGATCGCGGTATAAATGTGAATGGTTCCAAAATAATGTCAAAAGTGTCTGAAGTGTCCGCGGCAATGTCGCAGTAAAGATAAAAATCACAGATCGCCGCCATTACTAGTCAAAAAAATAATAACAATAAAAATGCCATAAACGTATCCCCTATGTTGTAGATGCTATAACGTTTGCGCAAACCAATCAATAAACGCTTATTGCTATTTTTTTTTTTTTTTACCAAAAATATGTAGAAGAATACATATCGGCCTAAACTGTGGAAAAAATTAAGTTTTTTAATATATTTTGGGGGGATATTTATTATAGCAAAAAGTAAAAAATATTGTGTTTTTTTCAAAATCGTCGCTCTTTTTTTGTTTATAGCGCAAAAAATAAAAACCGCAGAGGTGATCAAATACCACCAAAAGAAAGCTCTATTTGTGGGTAAAAAAATTACACTGGGTACAGTGTAGCAGGACCGCGCAATTGTCATTCAAAATGTAACAGCGCTGAAAGCTGAAAATTGGTCTGGGCAGGAAGGGGGTGAAAATGCCCTGTATTGAAGTGGTTAATAACCTATTGATAATCTATGAAAAATAGTTTAACCACTTGCCTACTGGGCACTTTCACTCCCTTCCTATCCAGGCCATTTTTCAGCTTTCAGCGCTGTCACACTTTGAATGACAATTGCGCGGTCGTGCGACGCTGTACCCAAACAAAATTTGCGTCCTTTTTTCCCCACAAATAGAGCTTTCTTTTGGTGGTATTTGATCACCTCTGCGGTTTTTATTTTTTGCGCTATAAACAGCGACAAGTTTGAAAAAAAACACAATATTTTTTACTTTTTGCTATAATAAATGTCCATGAATTTTTTTCCTCAGTTTAGGCCGATACGTATTCTTCTACATATTTTTGGTAAAAAAAAATCGCAATAAGCGTATATTGATTGGTTTGTGCAAAAGTTATAGCGTCTACAAAATAGGGGATAGATTTATAGCATTTTTTTTTTTTTACTAGTAAAGGCGGCGATCTGCGTTTTTTTTTTTTGTGACTGCGATATTGCGGTGGACACATCGGACACTTTTGACACATTTTTGGGACCATTCACATTTATACAGCGATCTATAAAAATGCATTGATTACTGTATAAACATGACTGGCAGGGAAGGGGTTAACACGAGGGGGCGAGGAAGGGGTTAAATGTGTTCCCTATTAGTGATTTTTACTGCAGGGGGAGGGGACTGACTGGGGGAGGTGACCAATGGTTGTCCCTATGTACAAGGGACACACCATCAGTCTCCTCTCCCTGACAGGACGTGGATCTGTGTGTTTACACACACACAGATCCACGGTCCTGCTCGGTTACTGGGCAATCGCGGGTGCCCGGCGGCCATCGCGGCCGCCTGGCACGCGCATCGGGTCCCCAGTGACGCGGCGCGCCCCCTAGTGGCTTTTAAAGGCGCAACGTCATATGACATCCGCCCAGAATAACAGTGTCTTTCTGCCGCCGTCATTTGACGGTGGCCAGGTGACAAGCGGTTAAACATAAAAAAATTCTAATATCAGGAAAGCTTTTCCCCCCCTTTAAATTTGGCTTATAGATTTCTTCGCGTTTAATCCTTTTCATCTTTACTCCCCAGAAAAAGTTTCACCAAAAACAACATTTCACCAATCTCACCAACATTTCACCATTGATAGATATAAATTCATTGGGTAAAATTACTTTTCCTGACAGACTCCATGGTAGCCTACGTGTGGGTTAACCCTGCCTCCTCTCCAATGCTATAGGACCCCATACCCATAAAAGTAAGCTCACCTTTCAGCACTGTGTTCCTTTTTTGTCCTCCTCCAATGGACCTAATGCATGCACGTCCGTGCAGATTTCCGGATGGATGGATGGCACACTTCTATGCGGTGCAGCTCGGAGCCCAACCACGGGCGGGTGGAGAGCTTGCAGCAACCATATTCCTGCGGTTGGATGTTGCTGCAGTGTGCCCAGAGCATCAGGATGTCCTCGGCTGGCAAGGTCTGCAACTTTTCTCCATGGCAGTCGCATCTGTATTATGTGTTTTTTGTCTTCTTTCTTTTCTGTCGTATGCCCCTGCTGCTCCCCAATGGTGGCTGGAACGCTCTGCGTCCCAGCTCACAGCGGTGACCCGAATCTCGGGCGCCACCGCTGTTCGTGCATGCGCAGTGCCCGCTCTCAGAGCGAGGCTTGGTTCGTGCATGCGCGGTTCAGCGGTTCTCTCGGCGGCCGCGCAGGCGCAGATGAGAGCCTTTCCACCGTGCAGGCGCGCTGTGTGGTCAGCGGTGATGTCACAGGCAGGCGGGGAATTTAAAAGCTGCTGCTCGCCTGTGTCATTTGGGATCTCTCCTGACAGGCGAGCAGAGGCAACCTATTCAGCCCTTCTGATTTCAGGTTAGTGTCTTCATGGCTCAGCTTGTATATGAATAATTTTTAAAATAGGCTCTGTCATTTTGCACTTTTTTACTTAGGTACATTTTCTTGTTGTCATTTGCACATATGTTTGTCATTGGTAAAATTCCTTCTTAAAGGGCAAGGTATTCATTGTTTTATTGTATGACTGTAAGTTTATTTAGCAGTCCTGTCCTAGTGTGACGCCTAGTCCAAAAGTTATAGACCAATCACTGCTTACATGTGGCCAGCCCTCACGCACAAGGTATGTGCGGGAGAGGGGAGGGCTTGGGATTCGGTTGCAAGTAGTGTTGCTTGACGGCTTATCTTTCTTCCCCAATTCCCCTTTTTTCCTTTTAGCCCTTCCGCAGATCTTCAAATCGACACAGACCAAGCCATGCCGCAGCATTCGTCAACTTCAAGATCAAAACACAGACGTGATTCCCCGTCTGCATCTCACCACCAGAGGAGAAGCTCCCATTCCTTCTCCAGACACCGCTCCTACCGACAGGACAGTTATTCTGATCGGAGAGCCTGCTGGGGATGCGGTTCACGAGTCCCAGAGGGCAAATTGTTATGCAGCCATTGCTATGCCCATGCGGTTGGGGAAAAAGAGACAGAGGATCAACGGATCGAGTCTCTAGTGAAACAGGTGGTGCAACGTTCTCTAAAAGAGATGGATGCTTCCCACGCACAAAGCCAGTCCAGCGCTACTCGATCTGTTTCCCCGGCTGATGTGGTCCGTGAAGTCCCAGGTCCTTCCCAGCCCCACGCATCCTCGCCTCTTCCCTCGCAAGGAGAATTGGAGAGTGATGAAGAGAGTGTGGAATTCGATTTCTCTCAAGTGACTCCGCTTATTAAGGCGGTCAAAGAGGCCCTTATGTGGGAAGATCCATCTACTCCCCCAGCTAAACAGAATTTTTTTTTCAAGCGCCTGGGGAAAGAGCGTCCAAGTTTTCCGCTTTTAGCCGAACTAAAGGGCATTTTTGACGAGGAGTGGAGCAAAGTGGACAGGAAGTCCTCGATGACGAATAAAGCCTCCAGAATGTATCCCTTCAAGGCGGATGAGGTAAAATACCTGGAGAATATTCCTCCTGTGGACGCAGCGGTAATGCGTCTGGCTAAACACGTCACGCTCCCTCTAGAAGACGCAGTCTCCTTTAAGGACAGTCTTGGCAGAAGAATGGATCAGGACCTCAAAAGAATTTACGGTCTTGCTGGGACAGCTTGTAAACCCACCCTAGCCTTGGCAGCCGTGTATAAGGCTATGGAGGCATGGACGGAGAATGTAGATTCCTTTCTTAAAGGGGTTTCAGAAGAAGAACTGGCCAGTAACTCAGCAGCAGCAGAGCTAAAACTAGCGGTGGCCTCCTTGGGAGAAGCATCGGTTGATCTGATCCGTCTACTGTCCAGGATTATGCTATCCTCAGTTACAGCTAAACGAGCCCTATGGCTACGCCCTTGGCAGGCTGACCCGTCTTCTAAGCAAACATGGTGCAAGATTCCTTTCGAAGGATCATCGCTGTTTGGTAATAAACTAGATGATGCCATAGCTAAGACCACAGGCGGAAAATCTGGCTTTCTTCCACAGGACAAGCGTCCACAGGGTCGAAGGAAGCCCCAGTTTAGAAGACACAGCCCGGAGCGTTCGAGGGAAGCACGCTCCTATAGACCCGGCCGGGACTTCAGAAGAAACTGGAGTAGAGGCCAAGCGTCCTTTCGCAAGCCAGCAAAGAGCCAAGCGTCCAGTGGTCGCGATCAGGCTAAATCCTTTTGAGATTTTGCCCGCCCAGGCGGGTCGGGTAGGAGCACGCCTGCTCCTCTTCCGGCACGTCTGGGTGGCCTCAATCTCAGACTTCTGGGTCGTCAGGGCAGTGTCGTCAGGTCACGCATGGTCCTTCTCCAGCATTCCTCCCCCCAGATTTATCTCAACCCTACTTCCAAGTACGGAAGAGCAAAAACAGGCCTTACTGTCCTACGTAGATCTGCTGAAAACCCAAGGAGCAGTAGTGTGTGTCCCAGAGGAAGAACAGTTCCAGGGTGTGTACTCCCCCCTTTTCTTAGTACAAAAGAAAAGCGGTGCCTGGCGCCCGGTAATAGACTTGACGTACCTAAACAAATTCATAAGGCACGGAAAATTCAAAATGGAGACTCTGTCAACTATCCAACAAGCCATTCAACCAGGCGACTGGATGATTTCGATAGACCTGAAAGATGCACATTTCCACGTGCCAGTGGCAAAGGACTTTCTAATGTACCTCCGGTTCCATATCGGGCAGGAACATCTACAATTCATCTGCCTACCGTTCGGTTTGACAACTTCCCCTCGGGTTTTCACCAAGGTCCTCTTGGCCGTAGTGGCCCTCATCAGGTTAAAGGGTGTGCGTCTTTACCATTATTTAGACGACCTCCTAGTTCTGTCTCAAAACAGAGAACAGCTGCTGGTGCACAGAAAACAAGTGATCTCAACTCTTTCCAGCTTTGGATGGCTTCTAAACCTGGAAAAAAGCCACCTGGATCCAGCCCAATGCTTAGTTTACTTAGGGGCCCTGTTCAACACAGTGGAAAACACCATCTCCCTGCCGGTAGAGAAGATTCCGGTGATTCGGAAGAGGATTTCTCGTGCTCTGGATGCTCCTCATCTGAAAGCATCACAATGCCTAAGAATCATTGGCACAATGGTCTCCACGACCCCCATGGTCAAATGGGCTCTATGGAGGTTACGCCCTTTTCAGTCAGGGTTCCTCCGGGCAGTGGCAGTCAGGGGACAAGAATCAACTCATCCACATATCCGCAAACATGAGGAACAGCCTCTTTTGGTGGCTCCAACTCAAGAACTTGCAAAACTGTCACTCCATTGCCCCCATCTCCTGGGTCACAATCACGACCGATGCCAGCGGTTCCGGCTGGGGGGCTCTCTGTGGTCAGAACCTTGCAGGTGGGACGCTCGCCTCCGCAACCCAGGCTCAAATGTCCTAGAGCTCCGGGCAGCTTCGTGTGCCCTCCAATCCTTTTCTCGGTTTCTGAAAGGAGAATCGGTGTTGATCAGGATGGACAACACTACAGCAGTGTCATATGTGAAGAGACAAGGGGGGACACGGAGTTCCACACTTCTTTTAGAAGTTGAGCCCATCATGACTTGGGCCCAGAACTCACAGGCGGATTTCCTCTCATAAACTCGTCTAGACAACAACGAGTGGTCCCTCCATGTACAGTCCTTCAACTGGATTCTGTCCCTAGGAGTCAATCCCGAAGTGGACCTATTCGCTTCCCTCTACAATTCCAAAGTAGTGAAGTTCTACTCTCGGGGCTGTTGCAGCCAGGCAGTCGGAACAGATGCCCTGACGGACAGATGGACGTTCAGGAGGGCATACACATTTCCCCCGATCCCGATAATTCTCAAATTCCTGAGGAGACTTCAAGCGGAATCAGCCGAAGTAACAGTGGTGGCTCCTTACTGGCCAAACAGGCCTTGGTTTCCCCTCCTGATCCAACTGAGCTACCGGGACCAGGTACCTCTTCCTCTCAGGCCGGACCTTCTCTCTCAAGGGCACTGATGAGACTGACGGTCTGGTTCTTGAGAGGGAGATATAAAAAGGCAGTGCAGCGCAAACATAAAAAACACACATATGATTAAAGACTACAAAGGATAGAGATAGTCCAAGAGTCTCTATGAGGAACAATAAACTAAAAAACACCAATATGTGTTCAGTAAGTGACTTCTAGATTCTTTATAGTGACTTGTGTGACGACCTCCACCACTAGTAATGGTTAGCAGCTCACCTCAGCGAGTGGACCCCTGAACTAGTCAGTCAGGTCACTTAAGCAGTTCCCCCTCCGGGAGAAAAACAGACATCCAGGCTATACTGAATCCACATCAGGTAGACAAGGTGTAATTAGAGCGCTGATCAGTCTCACAGCCAGTAATCCAGACAATCAGATCCAGGAGGCCAGATATAAAATAAAAAGCAAAGAAATCTAGTGCTCTCCGTGTAAAAGGATTTAATGATCATAAAAACAAGAAATAAACTTACAAAATTAGCACTGTGCCTCAGTGCGGAGGATGTGCAGCATGTCAAAGTATATCCAACGGAGAGCACCAGATTTCTTTGCTTTTCATTTTATATCTGGCCTCCTGGATCTGATTGTCTGGATTACTGGCTGTGAGACTGATCAGCGCTCTAATTACACCTTGTCTACCTGATGTGGATTCAGTATAGCCTGGATGTCTGTTTTTCTCCCGGAGGGGGAACTGCTTAAGTGACCTGACTGACTAGTTCAGGGGTCCACTCGCTGAGGTGAGCTGCTAACCATTACTAGTGGTGGAGGTCGTCACACAAGTCACATATTGGTGTTTTTTAGTTTATTGCTCCTCATATAGACTCTTGGACTATCTCTATCCTTTGTAGTCTTTAATCATATGTGTGTTTTTTATGTTTGCGCTGCACTGCCTTTTTATATTTTCTGATGGGGATTTGATATTTTGAACCTCAGTGTTTCAGCTGCTGTATGTTTAGGGTTATTTGCGCTGGTTGATTTTACTTTTTATTCTTGAGAGGGAGAGGCTGGAATCCCTTGGTTGCGCCTCTAGAGTGATGTCTACACTGTTGAGCTCAAGAAGGGCAAGTACCAACAAGGTTTATAGAAGAATCTGGGCCAAATTTGTCGAGTTCTCCTCTGCTTCTGGGAAGTCCTTCAGAAATCCGGAAGTTCA
This sequence comes from Rana muscosa, assembly GCA_029206835.1. Lineage (NCBI taxonomy): Eukaryota > Metazoa > Chordata > Amphibia > Anura > Ranidae > Rana > Rana muscosa. The sequence goes on from CM055117.1 coordinate 301,533,184, forward strand.
GGATGTGCTTAGTTTTCTGCAAACCGGACTAGACTTACCCTTATCTGTTAGCTCTCTAAGAGTACAAGTTTCGGCCTTGTCAGCCTTCTCTGGGGTCTCATGGGCAGTCCATCCCTTAGTCAGACAATTCTTTCAGGGGGCATCAAGAATTAAGCCCCAAAGGAAACCAAGATTTGCCAAGTGGGATCTTCCCCTCGTTCTAGATTCACTGACTGGACTCAGTACGTCGGGGCCCTCCCCGTCCTCCATTAAGGACTTTTCAGCGAAAGTAGCCTTCTTAGTAGCCATCACCTCGGCTAAGAGGGTCTCTGAGATCGGGTCTCTGGGTCATGAAGAACCTTTTCTAACATTTTTCCCGGATCGAGTAGTCCTTATACCCATGTTGGGTTCAAATCCAAAAGTGTCTTCGGTATTTCACGAAAATCGAGAAATTGTTCTACCTACATTTAAGACTACAGATTCCAGTGAAACTCATCCCCTGGATATAGGTGAAATCTTAAAGGAGTATTTTCAAATTACTTCTTCCTTCAGACGATCTGATCATCTGTTTGTTCTACATTCTGGAAACAACAAAGGTAAGAAAGCTTCAACCAGGACAATTGCATCATGGATTGTTCAAACAATCCAGCAAGCATACAGGGCTAAGGGCTTGGCTCCTCCACAGGCGGTGACGGCACACTCCACCAGAGGGATGGCAGCATCCTGGGCGGCGGCCCGACGTGTGGCTCCAGCTGTCATTTGTGAAGCGGCCTCGTGGGCCTCTATTAATACATTTATGGCTCATTACTGCATTGAACCGGCATCATTGTCTTCCGTTAATTTTGAAAAAAATATATATATTTTTTACTTTTTGCTATAATAAATATACCCCCAATTTTTAAGGAAAAACTAATTTCTTCCTCAATTTTTTACTAGTAATGCCAGTAATCTGCGATTTTTGGCAGAATTACAACATTGCAGCGGACAGATCTGACACTTTTGACACATTTTTGGGACCATTGACATTTATAGAGCGATCAGTGCTATAAAATGCACTGATTACAGTATAAATGTCATTGGTAGTGAAGGGGTTAACACTAGGGGGCAATCAAGGGGTTAAGTGTGTGTTCGCTCACTGTGTTCTAACTGTGTGGGGATGGGACTAACTAGGATAGATGACAGATCGCTTTTCCTACTTTGTAGAAACAGACGATCTGTCTCCTCTGACAGCACAGGGATTTGTGTGTTTACACACACAAATCCCCGCGCTGGCTCTCGTGCACGCGATCGCGCGTGGCTGGCGGCGATCGTGCCCGCCGGCCACGCGCATCAGGTCCCCCGCTGTGCAGCGGGCATGTGCGCGTGTCTCCAGCGGCGCTCGCGCGCCCTCTGGTGGCTCTCCTAGGCAAAGCCGTATATGTACAGGATTTTGCCCAGGAGAGCCATTCTGCAGCAGTATATCTGCATGAGCCAGTCGGGAACCGGTTAAGACTCTTTGAATTTTTCACTATTAAGGTTACATCATCCATGAATGCAATCGTTTTTACTTGATATCCACCACTCTCAAGGACAAACAACTGAAAATTTCAAATACTTAATGTAATTTTCCTTTCCTGATGTACTCCATGGCAGCCTACGTGTGGGTTTACCCCGCCTCCTCTCCAATCTCAAAGGACCGCATTCCCATAAGTTTGCGCTTACTGCCAGAGACTACATTCCGTAACTAGCCAACTCTTGATCGATGGGTGGGAACTCCGTCTGCCATGGAGTCCATCAGGAAAGGAAAATTATGGTATTTGATAGGAAATTTTCAGTTTTCCTGACGGACTCCATGGCAGCCTACGTATTGGAAATAACTAACCATAGTATGGTATTAATTAGAGATGCACCGAAATTTCGGCCAAAAATAGTGTTATCGGCAGCATGCCGATAGGAGAAAATAAATAATGGCGATGAAAACGCACTGTGTTTTTGCCGTGATTTTACCGCAAATTCACAGCGGTTTTGCCATGATTTTACCACGATTTTACCATATTTACTGTGCTTATGGTGTGTTTTTCATAGGCCATGTGACTAAAAAAACGCATCAAAAATGTAACACGGGTGGATTAATGATGCGATCTTGCTGCTTCAATGCATTTAAACTGGGGGGGGGGGTGTTTTTTGTGTGTTTTTTTTAACTGACGAAAAATGCAGCAAGCTGGATTTTTAATACCACAGTGGAAGCGCAACTGAACAGTGTGAAGACATACGTAGAATTTAAAGGAATACATTTTTCTTGAGCTTTTCTTGCACTAAACTATCATTTTCAGTTTCAGTTTTTGGCCAAGTGCATCCTGTATTTTCGGTTTCAGCACCAAAATTTCCATTCGGTGCACCTCTAGTATTAATCATGTGTTTTTATGCTGTGTAAACTGTAACCACTTGCCGACCAGCTGCCATCATTATACTCTTTCCCGCGAATCGCCGTAGCTGTACGTCGGCTCCTTTAAGAAGCATAGCAGGCGCACACGCGTCCACTGTACGGCGGGGGACCCGATGCACGTGGCAGGCGGCCGCGATGTCCGCCTGCCACCCGCGATCGTGGGTAAAAAAAACAGAACAGGGATCTGTCAATGTAAACGGACAGATCCCCATTCTGACAGGGGGGGAGAGCGAGATCTGCTATTCCTAGTGACTAGGAACAGAGATCTCTCTCCTCCTCCAGTCAGTCCCATCCCCCCACAGTTAGTAACACCTCCCTGGGAACACATTTAAACCCTTGATCGCCCCCTGGTGTTAACCCCTTCCCTGCCAGTGACATTTACACAGTATTTAGTGCATTTTTATAGCACTGATTGCTGTATAAATGTCAATGGTCCCAAAAATGTGTCAAAAGTGTTCGATCTGTCCACTGCAATGTCGCAGTCCCACTAAAAGTCAGGGATCGCCGCCATTACTAGTAAAAAAAAAATAATAATAAAAATGCCATAAATCTTTTCCCTATTTTGTAGACACTATAACTTTTGCGCAAACCAATCAATGTACGCTCTGTGAGGGGGTTAGCTCGGCAGCGGGTGTGTGTGACCCCCGGGATGGGCTCCCCACACAAAACAGGCCCAGCAAACGGAGGTTGTGGTTTTCAAAATCAAAAAAAGGTGCGGTTTATTTTCTATTTACAGTGACAAAACACAGCAAAGCAAAAGAAACATAACCAAAATAAATCCTGGTCAAGTTGACCTCTGACTAAACATACAGGTTTCCTAACTAACAACTGGGATCAGCCTAGTGCTGTCCTAGTCCCTAAGTCCCTGGTTTAGTAAAAGTCCAAACAAATAGCCACACAGGCTTTGCCTCACCGCACAGGGGTTCACTCTCCCTAGACAGTCCACACAGGTCTGGTTCCAGGCATGAGCTAACATCTAATGAAGCTGGGAGTTCTTATAGAGGCCTAAATGAGCTGACAAGGTTCAGCTGGTCTCCTCATCTCTGTCTGCACGACGCCCCACACTCTCCCTAGAGGTATGAGTCATCCATGAGCCCACTAGCCTTATACAACTCTCCACCTAGTTGTATAAGTCGGCGTAAAGCCTGAATCTGGGCGAAATATATCTACTACCCTGGATGCAACCAGGTGACTTTACCTTCCTGCTGTCACATACCCCCCCCTCTTGTTTTAACCTCGGGGTTGGAACACCAGCAATCAGGCATTCATGTACTCGAGACAAAGCATCCACATTCCCCATTTGAACGCCAGGGCGATGCTTTACTGTGAAGTTGAATTCCTGGAGGGCCAGGAACCACCTATTCACTCTTCTATTTGTTTCCTTGTTTTGAGCCATCCACTTTAACGGAGCGTGATCCGTAACCATGTCAAAGTGCCTACCTAGCAGGTAGTACCGAAGGGAATCTAGAGCCCACTTCACCGCTAAACACTCCTTTTCAACGGTGGCGTAATTTACCTCATGGGACTTCAACTTCCTGCTGAGGTAAATGACTGGGTGCTCTTCCCCGTTCCAGACCTGGGACAATACTGCTCCTAACCCCACATCTGACGCATCACTTTGTACGACAAAGTCTTTAGAGAAGTCGGGTGAGTACAACACTGGCTGGCTACATAAGGCTTGTTTCAAGAATTGGAATGCTGCCTCAGCCTCGGGGGTCCATTTAATCATGACCGACCCTTTCCCCTTCGTCAGGTTGGTTAGGGGCACAGCCTTAGAAGCAAAGTGGGGAATGAATCGCCGATAATACCCAGCGATTCCCAGAAAGGCTCGTACCTGCTTCTTGCTGTTGGGACGTGGCCAACTCTGGATGGCCTCGACTTTGTTGAGTTGGGGTTTTATTACTCCCCTCCCAATGGTGTACCCAAGATATTTGGCCTCCTCCTGCCCAATGGTACACTTCTTGGGGTTAGCCGTAAACCCCGCTTCCCGAACAGAGTCCAGGACTGCTTGCACTTTTGGCAGATGTGAGGCCCAATCTGTGCTATGGACAATTACGTCATCCAGGTAAGCCGCAGCATACTTCCGATGGGGCCTCAGCATCTGGTCCATTTTCCGCTGGAATGTGGCCGGCGCATTCTGTAACCCGAACGGCATTCTTTTATATTGGAACGCCCCGTCTGGGGTTACAAATGCGGTTTTCTCTTTGGCCGACTTGGCCAGGGGGATTTGCCAATACCCTTTTGTGAGGTCAAGAGTCGTCATGTATCGGGCTGTTCCCAGCCGGTCGATCAACTCATCTATACGTGGCATGGGGTAGGTGTCAAATTTTGTAACTTTGTTCAACTGACGAAAATCGTTACAAAATCGCCAGCTCCCATCCGGTTTAGGCACCAACACGATGGGACTAGACCAATCACTTTGGGACTCCTCTATCACCCCTAAGTTCAGCATTTTCTGTACTTCCTCCCGTATTGCCTCCCGTCGAGCCTCTGGGATCCGATAGGGTTTTAACTTCACCCTTTCACCGGGCGGGGTAATGATGTCATGCTCTACCCCAGATGTTTGTCCCGGCAGCTCAGAGAATACCTCCTTGTTGCGAAGCACAAACTCCTTAACCTCCTGTTGTTGGGGTTGTGACAAGGTGGCTGCTATTCCAACCTCAGGAATCACGCAACCAGTTTGAGCTGGTGACCAAGTGTCTGCGACTAGGGACTCTCTATCCCTCCAGGCTTTCAACAGATTAACGTGATAGATCTGTTCGGGCTTTCGCCTTCCTGGTTGTCTGACCTTGTAATTCACTTCGCTCACTTTTTCCATTATCTCGTAGGGGCCTTGCCATTTGGCAAGGAATTTACTTTCAACCGTAGGGACAAGTACCAATATCCTATCCCCCGGGGAAAAGGTACGGGTCTTGGCTCCACGGTTGTACACTCTCTGCTGTGCCAACTGCGCTTGGGCCAAATGTTCCTTCACGATGGGCATTACCTGTGCAATTCGATCTTGCATCAGGGCGACATGCTCAATCACACTCCTGTGGGGAGAACTCTCACTTTCCCAAGTTTCCTTGGCAATATCCAACAGCCCTCTTGGGTGTCTCCCATACAGTAACTCAAAGGGGGAGAATCCCGTAGAGGATTGGGGCACCTCCCTAATAGCAAACATCAAATAAGGAAGTAAACAGTCCCAATCCTTTCCATCTCTATCCACCACTTTCTTCAACATTTGTTTTAGGGTTTTGTTGAATCTTTCAACCAGCCCATCGGTTTGGGGGTGATACACAGACGTACGCAATTGCGTCACTTTGAACAATTTACACAGCTCTTTCATAACCCGGGACATAAAGGGTGTACCTTGGTCCGTAAGCAGTTCTTTACAAATACCCACCCGGCTAAAAACAAGAGATAGCTCTTTGGCTATGGTTTTGGCCGAGGTATTTCGGAGAGGGATCGCTTCTGGATAACGGGTGGCATAGTCCATTATAACTAATATGTACTGGTGCCCCCTAGCGGACTTGATTATAGGACCTACCAAATCCATGGCGATCCTCTCAAACGGGACCTCAATGATGGGTAGAGGGACCAGCGGGCTACGGAAATGTGGCATCGGGGCCAACCTCTGACACACAGGGCAGGAGGAACAATAATTTTCTACGTCCTTCATCACCCCCGGCCAATAGAATCTCTGTAATACCCTCTCTCGGGTTTTCTCTGTCCCCAGATGACCTCCAAGAATGTGCCCATGGGCCAACTCCAACACCAACTTCCTGTAAGGTTTGGGCACCACAAGCTGCTCAACGGTTTCTTCTGCCCTTTTTGCCACCCGATACAGTAGGTCCTTCTCTACGCTGAAGTATGGGTAAGTGCAGGTATTATCTGGGTTCACTAACTCGCCATCTATTTTCACTACGTTTTCCCGTGCCTTTATTAGGGCGGGGTCTTTCAACTGTTCTGTGGCAAAGTTTTCCCTGTGAACCTCAAGATCAGAAAACTCCACAGACGGTAGGTTTTCGTCTGAGGAGGTGGGCTCCTCTCCAGTTTCTTGAGTCTCCCCTGCCAATACTGATAAGGGAAATTCCGGAGAGTCCTCACCACTCTCAGGGGAGTTCTGGCTATCACATTCCTGGTACATAGGGGCACCAGTGAGGGGCTCAGGATCATCCCACAGTTCCCAGAACTTCGGAAAATCCCTTCCCACAATGGCGTCATGCGGTAACTGAGATACTAAGCCCACTGGATGAGAGAGGGTACCTTTGGGGGTCTCGAAACACACTGTAGTCACTGGATACTCTCGGGTGTCCCCATGCACACAAATAACAGCTACCTTGCTATTCCCAGAGACCTCTGTTTTAACTAACTCAGCCTTTATCAGGGTCACAAGGCTACCTGAATCCAGCAATACCACAACATTTCTACCATTAACACACATTTTGCATAAATGTTTCTCAGTTCCTCGAATGGCAGTGCATGCGACTGTCGCACACAGCGACTGACGTCTGCCCGTCAGAAAGTCACACTGCATGGGTTCCTCCACAACCGGGCAATTGGCTGCAATATGTCCCGCTTGCCGGCAGCGGTAGCAAACGATCCTTCTTGCCGCCTCTTGAGCCGCTGATTTCCCAGGCTGTTCTCGCCAAACTTGGGGTAGAGCTCCCACCCTCTCACTCTCTCCACCCTCACCCCTTGGAATCCTCTTATCCGCCCCTGGGGATGGTCTGGTCTTAGGGTGGAAAGTCCGAGTGTCTCTGGAAGAGGCCGTCAGGTTCTCTGTAGCCAAGTATTTCTCCACACGATCCACAAGACCATCGGCCGTCTCTGGGTCTCCATGGCTTACCCACTTTTGGATGGCAGTAGGAAGAGCTCTCAAAAACCGATCCATTACAACACGTTCCACAATCTTTGGTGCGGACAAAGTCTCTGGCTGTAGCCACTTTCTGCTCAGGTGAATGAGATCATACATTTGAGACCTGGGGGGTTTTCCAAGCTGGAAAGTCCAGTTATGCACACGCTGAGCCCGGACAGCCTGGGTGACACCCAGCCTTGCCAATATTTCAGCTTTTAGCATCACATAGTCTTTTGCTTGGTTAGGCTCTAGGTCATAGTAAGCTTTCTGCGATTCACCAGTTAACAGAGGAGCCACCAGTCCAGCCCACTGCTCCTCAGGCCACTTTTCTCTTTCAGCGGTCCTTTCAAATGTGGTCAAAAATACCTCTGGATCATCCTCTCCAGTCATTTTTGTCAATAAACGACTCACCCCAAAGGACGCGGTATTAGTGGGACGGCTTTCCTCACTGGTCTGCGGACGTTGCTGCATTACTGCTTCCATCTGTTGTTGTAGTCTCTGCTCTTGCTTCTGCAACAGGTCTATGAAGCGGGCCTCAGATTGCTGCTGGGCTCGTTGCTGAGCCTCCAGACTCTGTTGCAAAGTTGCGTTTGTCTGCTGCTGGGCTGCAAGGCTCCTTTGCAAACCTGCATTTGTCTGCTGTTGATTGGCATTTGCTAGAGCCAGCTGCTTCAGTATCTCCTCCATGCTGGCTTAAAAAAAACTGCCACTGGTTCTCCACCAACTGTGAGGGGGTTAGCTCGGCAGCGGGTGTGTGTGACCCCCGGGATGGGCTCCCCACACAAAACAGGCCCAGCAAACGGAGGTTGTGGTTTTCAAAATCAAAAAAAGGTGCGGTTTATTTTCTATTTACAGTGACAAAACACAGCAAAGCAAAAGAAACATAACCAAAATAAATCCTGGTCAAGTTGACCTCTGACTAAACATACAGGTTTCCTAACTAACAACTGGGATCAGCCTAGTGCTGTCCTAGTCCCTAAGTCCCTGGTTTAGTAAAAGTCCAAACAAATAGCCACACAGGCTTTGCCTCACCGCACAGGGGTTCACTCTCCCTAGACAGTCCACACAGGTCTGGTTCCAGGCATGAGCTAACATCTAATGAAGCTGGGAGTTCTTATAGAGGCCTAAATGAGCTGACAAGGTTCAGCTGGTCTCCTCATCTCTGTCTGCACGACGCCCCACACTCTCCCTAGAGGTATGAGTCATCCATGAGCCCACTAGCCTTATACAACTCTCCACCTAGTTGTATAAGTCGGCGTAAAGCCTGAATCTGGGCGAAATATATCTACCCCCCTGGATGCAACCAGGTGACTTTACCTTCCTGCTGTCACAGCTTATTGCGATTTTTGTTACCAAAAATATGTAGAAAAATACATATTGGCCTAAACTGATGTGGATATTTATTATAGCAAAAAGTAAAAAACTTTTTTTTTTTTTTTTAAATTGTCGCTCTTTTTTTGTGTATAGCGCAAAAAATAAAAAACGCAGAGGTGATTAAATACCACCAAAAGAAAGCTCTATTTGTGGGAAAAAAAGGACGTCAATTTTGTTTGGGTACAGCGTCACACGTGTGTAGCGACCTCACCTCTCACTCCCTCCTTCTCTTCTCGGTCAATGGCTCTCGTCTAGGGGACCAGGGAGGAGAGTGTGGCGCACCACCAGCTCGTATCCTCTTGTGTGCAGAGGTGTGAGCTATAACCTTTTACCTTCGGGCCTGTGTCCCTGTCCAGAGCCAAAACTTCCCTTGAGGATGATTTCCACCCTCCACGCAGGTGGAGGTAGGACCCTTTTACTCCCAGAAAGTCAAGTTCCACACCACTGAAAGTCCAACACTTATTTATTCTTCAGAGCAATAAATAGTCCTTTGAGAGCGACTGGTTAGACATAGAACAGTTCAGAACACAGTGGGGAGGAGGACCAGGCACAAACTTGAACTCGGGTTTTCTCCTGTCCCGTTATAGCGCGAACAGGCTTGGCGCAAAGTCGCTGCCACCGACCGTGAGGGGGTCTCTGCCACAGACCAGATGAATAAGGCCTCTGCCACAGACCTGGTTGTTGGGTCTCTGCCACCGACCTGATTCACGATGCGTCCCTGCCACAGACCATGAGAACGTGGACTACATTCTATGAGCAATGGCCCCTGTCAGAGAGAGGACATCCATCCGGACAGTTACCAGAGGCCCCGCCGTCACCAGCAAATGCTGCACTGGGTCTTCGGAAGGGTCACCTCCCTGGCCTCCTCATCCCAGATTTGTGTGTCCACACCAGGGGACACCCTAGGAGCCCTCGATTCCTTGCAGGACCCAGTCGAAGGTACTGGGCCCCAGGCCTCCAGAGAGTACCTCACCCCAGACCAAAGGTGTCTGGGGCGTAACCGCAACTCCGTCCCCGGGCCTAGGGCACCCAGGGACCACCATCATGCACCTCCCAGGCTGAAGGTGCCTGGGAGTGGACCCTGAGCGGAAGATGTCTGTCCTCTTTATACTCTCCCCCAGCATGCACAGCAGGTTCCCCACCCCGCTGTACTACTGCCGCGAGAGGACACAAAGGGCGCAGCCCTCCAATGGTGATTCAACCCCGGCCTATGGCAACAGTGCCACCTATAGGCCGCAGGGAAGTAGACACCATTGATATCCTCCACTGGCATAAATTGGTCCAGGAATCCTAACAATTGTTGCATCTGAGCCTGGTACCACTCAGATGCCTCCCCTAAATATGACCACCCGCTACACATCCCCCCCAGTGATTTGACACTGGTCCCCAGTGTCTGAAACCAATTCATGCCCCCTCTAAAGCAGAGTCAGCATAAATCCAATCCAGAGACAAACTAACCAAAAGAAAAAACATGACAATTTAAAAATTTTGTTTCGTTTGTGCCTGAACCAAAAGGGAAGGGAAGAAACAACAAACAAAACATGCACAAGTATAAACATTCAAAGTCATAACAGCATAATTTATTTTCAAAATTATATTTTCCCCCTCCCACATCACTGACTAAAAGCTGGCCCATTCTCAGCAGACTTGGTTGGCATTCTCCTGCAGAGGGGGAAAATAACACATTATCTGACACAGTATGTGACTTGGAATGAACAGGCTCCCCCTAAAGGAAACCCCTTCCTTCCAAAAGTAATGTGTAGTGTGTGTGACAATCATTGCGCAACACCGCCACCTGGTGGTAGTGTCGTGGTCAGAACACTTGTTTCCCAGAAATCCTTTTCTCTGTACTGTGGCCCTGTCTCAACTACACCCCAAAGTCTCAGTATCCTTGCGGTGGAGAAAGAAAAAGGAGAACAACAAAACAAAACTGCTCCCAATTCTTCCAGAAGCAGGCCACCCTTTGCGGATTAAAGAGTCCCTGAGTTTCGGCAAAGGCACTCCGGAATGTTCAGCAACAAAAAAACACAGGAGTCTATTCTCCTACAAATAAAACCTTGGGTGCGGCAGTACCAGGGGTTTCAAATACCTGTCGAAAGTCTCCATGTGATATTCCACATCATCCCCCTCCCTCCGACAAATAAGCACCCGGTCAGCATGGATGTGCCGAACCAACATCCACTCTGCCTTGCAGTCTTTGAACCTTTTTGAGCCTGCAGGGGAACAAGAGAGAGGTTCCTGCGAGCGTGGGGCACCTTGAGATGTGTCCAGATGAAGTCATCATACCACCGCTGTCTGCAGGCCTACACCTCGTACAAAAGTTCCTTGGACAAATATGGGTACTCCCACCCATATTCATTGGCAACTTTCTGACCGAAAAGTCTCTGCAAACGGGAAAGGGGTGGCATTGTAGCACGGTCTCCTTCACCAGGCAGCACTATAGCATCCGGGTGCCGGGGCACCTTCACCACTTGTAGATTGGGCATAGGAGCCCGCAGTGACACTCGCTTCGCCCCAGCAATGGGCGATGGCGACTCCGGGGGGTGGAGAGGCATGCAGGGGAACAAATCCCTCCTCAGGCGCCGGGGCTTCCACCCGGGGTGTACTATCCCCAGCGGACATGGGTGGGTCCCTTTTCACACGGGACGAGGATAAGGGTATCTTGTCCCAGCCTTTCTGAGCAAAAAGTTTGTCGATTACAACGTCATCTCCAACCACACACCAGGTCCTGTCCCTCGGCTTACCTCGACCTTTACTTGAACTGGGATGTCCGGGGCTCTTCCTTCCCGATCCATCCAGGCCAGGCAAGCGCTGGGATGTGACTCTCCCACGGCCGCAGGAAGCCTTGACCAAGCCGACTTTCCTCTTTGGCGGTGGAAGCAGGGATTCTGTGGTGACCGAAGCAGCATCTTCGGATTTCTCAATCACAGTCTCAATCTCAACTGGGGCTTCCTCCAGAGCCCGGTCAGTGCACGTAGGGATGGCTGTACAAGCTCTGACTTCTCCTTCAAGAGTGGTGGCGCCTGTTATACAGTTGAGGTGGAAGGCCCGAGGCTTTTCCGTGGGTTGCTCCACCTCTAAAATGAATTCTTTACAGGCCTTGCATCGCCCGAATGGCTTCAGATGGACCACCAGTCCCGAGCAGCCAGGACAAATCACACCGAGGGCCTCAACGTCCTTACATACGTACAGGGCGAATCGCCCCCGGGGCTTGAGCCTAATCCCTGTGTCTGTCAGCAGCGGAGTAGCAAACTAAGTCATCCTCGTGGCTGTGGAAGTAGGAACCCACGAGGCAGTAGTGAACATGCTGACCGCTTGCTGCTCCATCGCGCACTGACTGTCTCGCGCCAAAGTCCCCACGTGCATCACTTCACATGGCCAGACTCCTCCCTTCTGCCACACCTGTTCGCGGGCTTCTGTTGCATCACGCCCACGAACTGCTCAGCCAGGGTGTGCCTCGTGGCGCGTTGGCCAATATGGCCGAACTCCTCGGAGTGGTTAATACATTATTTTTTAATCCATATGCATTATGTAATATGTTCTCAAAGGCATATGTAAAGTCCCACCCCTATGATCTATGCTCCCCCTCTTTTTCTAATCTTTTCAAGGTTTCACTCACACACAGTGAAGCAATCAGCCACTGCCATCTCTTTGGCTAAACCGTAGAGCAGTGGTTCTCAACTCCTGTCCTCAGGACCCACTAACCGGCTGGGTTTGCAAGATAACTGAAATACATCACAGATGATATCATTTGCTGCTCAGTGATTGCAGTATTCTAGTCTGCATCTCCCCAAGGTAATACCTAAAATCTGGCCTGATAGTGGGTCCTGAGGACAGGAGTTGAGAACCACTGCCATAGATCATTAAAAAATCTGTTGTCATGTTATTAATTTTTTTTTTTTTATAAAACCAAAATTGGATACATAAGGGTTTCAGTAAGGCAGAGACACTGTCAGTGCAGACCTTCGGTGGTGTATCTTATAAAACCTTTGATAGAAATCATGGGGCCCCGTACAGCCAACCTGACGGGGCCCCCTGGTCACTCTTTCAGCCACACCCCTGGCCCCACCCCCTGGCCCAGCGACTTGACAGCGGGACATGCCAATGCCGAAATGTACTGCAGAGACAGTACCACCCATGCCGCCAATGCCATAATGTACTGCAGACAGTGCCACCCATGCCATGCCGCCAATGCCATATTGTGCTACAGACAGTGCCACCCATGGCATAATGCCATTGGCAGCATGGGTGGCACTGTCTGCAGATCATTATGGCATTGGCGACATGGGTTGCACTGTCTGCAGCACATTACGGCATTGGCGGCACGGGTGGCACTGTCTGCAGCACATTGGCGGCATGGGTGGCACTGTCTGCAGCACATTACAGCATTGGTGGCATGGGCGGCACTGTCTCTGCAGGCAGCACATGCGTTATGCGCCATAATGCATGTGCTACCTGCAGACAGTGCCACCCATGCCGCCAATGCTGTAATGTGCTGCAGACAGTGCCACCCATGACCCAATGCCAAAACGCATGTGCTACCTGCTGACAGTGCCACCCATGCCGCTAATGCCATATTGTGCTGCAGACAGTGCCACGCATGCCGCCAATGGTATAATGCCATTGGCAGCATGGGTGGCACTGTCTTTGCAGGCAGAATATGCTTTATGGCATTAGCGTCATGGGTGGCACTGTCTGAAGCACATTACAGCATTGGCGGCATGGGTGGCGCTGTCTCTGCAGGCAGCACATGCGTTATGCGCCATAATGCATGTGCTACCTGCAGACAGTGCCACCCATGCCGCCAATGCTGTAATGTGCTGCAGACAGTGCCACCCATGACCCAATGCCAAAACGCATGTGCTACCTGCTGACAGTGCCACCCATGCCGCTAATGCCATATTGTGCTGCAGACAGTGCCACCCATTACGCCAATGGCATAATGCCATTGGCAGCATGGGTGGCACTGTCTCTGCAGGCAGAATATGCTTTATGGCATTAGCGTCATGGGTGGCACTGTCTGCAGCACATTACGGCATTGGCGGCATGGGTGGCACTGTCTCTGCAGGCAGCAAATGCGTTATGGCCCATAACGCATGTGCTACCTACAGACAGTGCCACCCATGCTGCCAATGTCATATTGTGCTGCAGACAGTGCCTCCCATGCCGCCAATGCTATATTGTGCTGCAGACAGTGCCACCCATGCCGCCAATGCCATATTGTGCTGCAGACAGTGCCACCCATGCCGTAATGTGCTGCAGACAGTGCCACCCATGACCCAATGCCATAACGCATGTGATACCTGCTGACAGTGCCACCCATGCTGCCAATGCCATATTGTGCTGCAGACAGTGCCACCCATTACGCCAATGGCATAATGCCATTGGCAGCATGGGTGGCACTGTCTCTGCAGGCAGAATATTCTTTATGGCATTAGCATCATGGGTGGCACTGTCTGCAGCACATTACGGCATTGGCGGCATGGGTGGCACTGTCTCTGCAGGCAGCACATGCGTTATGGCCCATAACGCATGTGCTACCTACAGACAGTGCCACCCATGCTGCCAATGCCATATTGTGCTGCAGACAGTGCCTCCCATGCCGCCAATGTTATATTGTGCTGCAGACAGTGCCACCCATGCCGCCAATGCCATATTGTGCTGCAGACAGTGCCACCCATGCCGTAATGTGCTGCAGACAGTGCCATCCATGACGCTAATGCCATAACGCATGTGCTACCTGCTGACAGTGCCACTCATGCCGCCAATGCCCTATTGTGCTGCAGACACTGCCACCCATGCCGCCAATGGCATAATGTCTCTGATCGACGTTAAGCGACATGGCTGAAGGTTTTTTTTTTTACATTAAATTATTTATTTGATCAGGTTGCCAGGCCCCCCTGCTGGCCAGGCCCGGTACAACAGGGCCAGTTGTACTGGCCTATCAGCTGCCCTGGTTGCAGGTCTTCAGGAGATCCTGTGAGAGAATTAAAATTGGACCCGATTTCCCCTTCTGCAACTGTTAAAAATGCACCCATTCAAAAGGAGAAAAGGTGGGTGACAGGATTCATGCGGAATCCACACAATCCCTGGAAAGGACATCGCCATCTATCTCCAGTGCCTCTGCACCTTCACCATGGTGAAGGACCTGGTCCGGATCCTCAATGCAAATGGCTTCTGGAAAGGTAAGTGGACAGTTGTTTGCAGGTTGAGGAAAGACCTATTCACAGGGAACCTCCAACACCTCTGCTTCGCTGTGGAATTCTCTCCTGGAATCCTGCACTACTTGGACCAGCCACAGACCTGAAAAAGGTGTGGCAAGCATGGTCACATAGGCAGGGAGTGGAGTGAACGTGCTTGAATGTCCTTCCCCAAAAGAACAAGAACCTACACAGGAGCCCTAATTCAGAGTAAAACACTAGAGAGCACAGGAGAGCCATCAAGGGAACTTCAGAAGGCCAAAAGAGGAAAAGAGGCCCTTCCCTACACTTTCTGTGGCCCCTCCCTTTCTGACTCTCCTGCTCCCCAGCCCATCCCTGACCTGTCCTCCCGCAAGGACTTCTTTTCCCTGCCCACCCCCTCATCTTCCCCATGAACCTTCCAGTTGGTAGCTGGAAGAGCAAGATTAAGGCAAGCCCAGTGGCAGAAGACTCCACCAAGTGTTCTGCAGTGATCCAGCAAGATAAGAAAAACAACTGGAGGAGAACTTAAGTTGCGTAGAGGAGAAGGTTAGCCCCAGCTGGTACACAACCTTCATAGCTGGTCTTGAAGAGGTGAAGTCTTCAAGCAGTGCATTCCAAGGTTCACCTCCTAACTGGTCAGGCATGGCAGGAACTCCAAGGTCCCCTGCTTTTTCTCTGACCACAGGGCAGTTTACTTTCGGGTGACCTAACCAAGGGGTTTGTCCCTAGTCTAGGCTCCTGAAAGCTAAACTTCACCCTTCTGGAAAATTAGGAATTAGCATATATCACATGGCATGGGGAGAAGAAATTCTTTGGAAAGGTGAGTGAATGGTGAGAGTTTTTAACCTCTTTGCGAAAGAGGTCTACAGCGTGGCGTTCATCTGCCGGGAGGGCGTCCCTGGATGTCCTCCTGTAAACAAGTTCCCTGCACGCCGCCGCGGGCGCGCATCAGGGAAAAACTGTGGCCGCGATGTCCGCCGGGTACCCGCGATCAGCAGTTACAGAGCCAGGGACATGGATCTCTGTGTGTAAACACAGAGATCCACGTCCTGTCAGGGAGAGGAGACCGATGGTGTGTCCCTTGTACATAGGGACACAGATCGGTCACCTCCCCCAGTCAGTCCCCTCCCCCACAGTAAGAATCACTCTCAGGGAACACATTTAACCCCTCCCTTGCCCCCTAGTGTTAACCCCTTCCCTGCCAGTCACATTTATACAGTAATCGGTGCATATTAATAGCACTGTTCGCTGTATAAATGTGAATGGTCCCAAAATAGTGTCAAAAGTGTCCGATCTGTCCGCCGCAATTTCGCAGTCCTGACAAAAATCGCAGATCGCCGCCATTACTAGTAAAAAAATTTCATAAATCTATCCCCTATTTTGTAGACGCTATAACTTTTGCGCAAACCAATAAATATACCCTTATTGCGATTTTTTTTTACCGAAAATATGTAGAAGAATACATATCGGCCTAAACTGAGGAAAAAAATAGTTATTTTAAGAAAAAATTGGGATATTTATTATAGCAAAAATTAAAATATATTGTGTTTTTTTCAAAATTGTCACTCTTTTTTTGTTTATAGCGCAAAAAATAAAAACTGCAGAGGTGATCAAATACCACCAAAAGAAAGCTCTAATTGTGTGAAAAAATGATAAAAATTTCATTTGGGTACAGCGTTGTATGACAGCGCAATTGTCCTTCAAAGTGCGTCAGTGCTGAAAGCTGAAAATTGGTCTGGGCAGGAGGGGAGTTTAAGTGCCCAGTAAGGAAGTGCTTAAAAGTCAAATTACGCAACTTCTTTCAGGGGAAATTAGCATGTGTGTGTTAGGAGAAGACTGCTCAGGAGACTGCAGTGTCAGCTGCAGTGTCAGCTGCATGACCATCAACGCTGTATCTGGAAAGTGAGTCAGGACCTGGCAGACACCAAAAACAATAAGGACAATTTGAGGAGGAATGCATTCACAGACGGGGAATCAGGAAAGGTGAAAATGGCAACTTTTTATTTTTTAGGAAGCTTCATTCAGGGCACACAACACTGGTGAACTGGGTGACAAGACTGGAATAATCCAGAAGGGGAAAAAAAGCTGAGGTGGAATTGGTCAGCGACAATTACAGCAATTTATATTCCTCAAAAACTGACACAACAGCAGCCATCAGATTATTTTCAGGTATCACTAACACTATTGATCCTGCAGGTTTGTTGGCCACCAACTCTCCCTTGGCCCTGGAGAAGCTGCACATTGCCCTCACATCTTTTAGGCTGGGCTGGACCCCAGTTGTGATAGCCTCCCAGCGAAGTTGTGGGACCTGAATGGCCCAGACCTGCTCGAGCTGTATTAGGAAATGATGGTGGAGGGCAGAATTCCTCCTATGGTAAGGGAGGGTATGACCATGATCTTGTATAAGCAGAAGGGGGAGAGATGCAACTTGAAAATTGGCACCCCATCTCTCTCCTGAATGTGGACTACAAGATCCTTGCCAAGTTACTCACCAACTGGCCGTCATTGGACAGATCATCCAGCCGTATTGGACTTAAGGGACTTCTGGTCACAGAACTGTGGACAGCCCTGCACTTTTCCAGGACATGGTCCATTTTCTTAAAGACCACCCTGTGCATGTGGCACTGGGTAGTGTTGACTAGGAAAAGGCCTTTGACTGTGTCTCCCATGTTCACATGCAGAGCCCTAAATAGGTTTAGTCTTTGGAAAATAATTTATTCATATGTTGACCTGATGTACCATGATTTTTGCAACACAGAGCTTGTGAATGGCTGGAAAACTAACCCCTGCCCCCTCTCACCTCTTCTTTGTTATTTACAGCTCTTCCCTATGTGCATCAGACAAAATACAGAGATCAGAGGGATCACCACACCAGGTCCAGACAAAGGGGAAGTCCAGTGTTTGCGCTACATGGATGATGTGATGGTGTTCTTTGCTGACCAGCATTCCATCGACTCACTCATCCAGACCTGCGTTAACTTTGGCCGGAGCTTCAGGGGCAAAAGTCAACTGCGTGAAATTAGAGGCCATGCTCTTCAGAAAGTCGTACCTACCTTCCACATTGTCCATCCCCTTCAACATCAGAGCGGATTTCATCAAAATCCTGGGCACCTGGTTCGGAGATGAGAGACTGTCTAAAGTGAAGCAGAAAGTTGGCCTCTGGAGCCTCAGAAAGCTCACCATGGAAGAAGAGACACTGGTACTTAGCAGCAAGATTCTCCCTGTGGTGCAGTACCTTACCCAGGCTTGGCCCCCTTGGGACAACACCTGTAAGGCTATCACAAGTTGGTGTTTTATGTTACCTGGGACTCCAAGCTAAACAGAGTAAAGTGAGCAGTCATGTTCAAAGCACCTGTCACAGGCAGTAAGGATGGTTCGACATCCCTACTCAACTGAGGGCGTTTTATGCTTGCAACTAAATCCATTGCTTGTTATGACTATGGACTCTGGTGACAACTCCAGGTCCCCTTTTTTCCTCCTGCCTCTTTAAAGACTCCTCAAAGGGGACAATTGGGACAGCTCCACCCCCTACAACTGGGACAGACCTTGGTTTTATTTAGACACTTTTAAGGTTATCAATGAGCAGGGGCTGAA
This sequence comes from Rana muscosa, assembly GCA_029206835.1. Lineage (NCBI taxonomy): Eukaryota > Metazoa > Chordata > Amphibia > Anura > Ranidae > Rana > Rana muscosa. The sequence continues at coordinate 301,551,578 of CM055117.1, forward strand.
TGGAGTTCAGCTCTACTTGTGGAAATGTGTGAAATGGCTCTCTGTATCTGGATTTTGCTGGAAGTGGTGATAATCCAGATTTCCATTTATGAATATTAGGAGGGAGGGGCGGTAAGCAGCTTGTAGAGCACTGAAAACAGGTGAGGGGGTGAGGGTGTTCAGTTTTTTTTGGCATAAGAACTCAAAGGGAAAAAGTGAACTGGCATAATGTTTAGGGGGTTGGAAGGCCCTAAAAAATGCCTGATTTGATTTGGATATGTATGTAGTTGAGCCAGTCTTGGTTTGAGATAAAATGCATAGCTCTAACCTTGCCTGCTTTCATGAGATGCCGGAGCCGTTTACTGTCAAGGCTGGCAGGAAAGTCCTATCACTGGGGAGAGGGGTGAAGGAGCAGTAGAAAAAGATCAGAAAGGTCCTACGTTTGACCCTAAGAGTGTCCCCTATAATCAGGTGGGGTTTGAGGGCCCGATGAGTGCTAGGGGGGAGCCATGCCAAAAAGGTAAGAGGCATAGGGGCACAGTCTTGTTCCATATGGACCCAGTTTTTAATTATCAGCTGGGAACACCATACAATCGCGTGGGCCATATGAAGGACTGTGTAATATTTATCGATATCTGGAAGACCACTGCCACTGTCTACTTTGTGAAGAGATAAGGGAGTAACCTAGCTGAGAGTGTTGTTTCTCCCATATGTAAGACCATAACAAAGCCCGAAGGAGAGTGAAGTATGTATGTGGGATAAATATCAGGAGGTATAAAAGCTGAAGTAAGATGGTAATTTTAAATATGTTGCAACCCCAGACCAAGTCAGGGTGAGTGATTGTCAGTTACACAGGTCAGTCCTGATTTTCCCCAGTAAGGAGCAAGTTAGCATCATACAGAGTGGATGGTTTGGGAGTTGTTATGACTCTCAGATTTTAAGGGTGAAAATGTCCCTATTGAAAAGATACTCCTTCTTCAATTTTTGTGTCATGTCTAAAGGAAGGGAGACATAAGGTGCCTCAGGTTTGCTGTAGTTTTCTTTTACAAAAAGGTTTATTGTCATACAAACCGACAGAGCAGGTTTACAATAGCGTGTTATAGCATACAAAATACAAAACAGATCCGGGCTTGGAGGCCCTTATCAACATTAAGGAAGCATGAGCCGCAATCCTATGCTATACACAAATAAAGGAAGAAATTAAAATAAACCATAAGACCAAATGGTCCAAAACCCGAGCCATGCCCAGCTGTCTATAAACCTGTTGAGTGAACATATAATGCACAACAAGAAAACCTGAAGGTTAGTATCCTTTAGAGAGGTTAGAAAGGGTTATCAGCAAAATAAGTGACTATATGAAAGAGGGGAAAGAAAAAAAAAAAAAAGCAAAAGAGAAATGGAGAAAGAGGGAAAGAAATGAAATACAAAAAAAAAAAAAAATGGAGCGTAACAAGAAGGGGAGTAGAAGCTGAAGAGGGAGGAAAAGAAGAGGAAAGCAGGAGGTCCACGGGGTGCGCGCAAGAGGAGTCCTATAGTGATAGTAAAGCAACGTCAAACCTAGAAGGGTGGTGGTATGTGATCCATGGTTGCCAGACCTTAAGAAACTTGTCATGCGTATCAGAAAGAATAGCCGTTAGTTTCTCGTTAACCATGACATCGTTCAGGCGGTTTTTGACTGCTTCAAAGCTAAGTGCGGGGGTCTTCCAAGCTCTCGCAACTGTCAACCTAGCTGCAGTAAAAAGATGTTGGGCCAATTGCCTTTCTGGACGCAATAGTTCCTCGATGGGCTTACCAAGGAGAGCTACATAAGGGTCTCTTTTAATGTTGATCTGAAATAGATTACGGAGGAGAGTGAAAACTCTAATCCACAGTCTGCACGCCCGCGGGCATGACCTCCAGATATGTGCCATGGAGCCCTCCTGGGAGCACCCCCGAAAACAAAGTGGAGAATAATTTGGTATAAAGCGAGCCAATCTCGCCGGTGTGTAATACCACCTATACAATACTTTATAGGCATTTTCCAGAATTAACACATTTCGGGAACACTTGGAAATAGTTAGTGTCATTGCCTGCCAGTCCTCAGGGTCCAGCTGCTTCCCCAGCTCTCTCTCCCATTGTAGGTGGTAAGGCCTCAATGGGGGTCTCTTTGTAGATATCACAGCCGAATAAATCAGTGATATTAGGCCTGTTGAATGGGGTCTGGCTCTACAAAGACCCTCGAAGGGGGTCAAAGTATAAGGGGTAGATTGAGACCGAATAAGACTCTGAACAAAGTGGCGAAGTTGTAAATAACGATAGTGCTCTCGCAAGGGAATGTTGTGAGAGGAGCGTAAAGCTTCAAATGCCAAAATCCTAGTAGGCCTCAATAGTGAGTGAACATCTGTGAACCCGTTCATGGACCACCATGAAAATTGGGAGGGATTATCACAGCCTGGAGGAAATAGCGGGCAGTGTAAGAGTCATAAGAGAGGGAGATGAGGAGAGATCAACCCTGCAGAGTACTTTACCGAATCCCATATTCGCAAAGAGTGGGCTAAACAGGGCCCCAGAGCTGTCGGACGATGCACAGGAGGGAGCCAGGGTAATGAGGAGATAGGAACAGGGTTGGTGTCAACCAGGTCAAGCATAGCCCAGAGTGGGAGCTGATAGGTTTCATGAAGGCACGAAAGGGGGGCTATGTTGGCGGCTATATAATAGGCTCGTAAGTTAGGAACCGAAAGAGCGCCATTAATTCGCCTGGCAAACAAGACCTGTCTGCCAATTCGAGGGCGGGTCGAACCCCATATAAATTGCATAATTCTGTTTTGATGTATGCGGAGGATATGCGGGGGAACCTGAACAGGCAGGACACGAAAAATATACAGTAATTTCGGGAGATAGGACATACGAACAGCAGTTATTCTGCCGAACCAAGACAGAGGCAAATGAGACCAAGACAACAGCATATCCGTTAGTCTCTTGAACAAGGGTGGAAAGTTAGCCTGGTACAATCCAGAGTATGTAGGGTTAAGGTGGATTCCCAGGTAGGGTAGTGAGGAGACCCATTGGAAGGAGAACGCTGACTGTAAATCCCCCAACAAGCCAGGGGAGAGGTTAACCGATAATGCTTTCGATTTGGAGGGATTAACCCGGAGCCCCGAGAGGGAAGCAAAGGCATCCAAAAGGGATTGTAAGTTCGGTAGAGAAATTCTGGGGGAGGTTAGAGTAAGAAGGATATCATCGGCGAATAGGGAAATTTTATGGGGACAACCCGCTACTTCGATACCTCGTATGTCTGGGTGCGAACGAATCGCCTCCGCCAGGGGTTCCAGAGCCAATACAAAAAGAAGAGGCGACAGGGGGCATCCCTGACGTGTGCCCCTCCTAATGTTAAAGAGAGGAGACTCGAATCCAAAATACCAAATTTTTGCCCGGGGGGAGTCATATAGGACAGACATCCAATGCATAAATGAAGACCCGAAGCCATAATGCCGAAGAACAGACATGAGATAAGGCCACGACAAAGTGTCGAAGGCCTTGTTTACGTCCAGAGACAAGAGCATGGTTTCCAGCGAGCGGGTATGAGCTATGTGTTGGAGTTGTAATATACGCCGAATAGCATCACCAGCCTGTCTCCGAGGTATAAAACCAACTTGGTCCTTCCCGATCAACCGAGGGAGAAAAGAGTTTAGGCAATTAGCCAATATTTTGGTCAAAATTTTCATATCAATGTTAATTAAGGAGATAGGCCTGAAGTTGGCCCAGGAGGAGTGAACGCGATCCGGTTTAGGGATCATCACAATGTTTGCCGTTAAGAGGTCTGGGGTAAGGGAGCGACCGTTTTTAACAGAATTATACATGGCCGTTAAATGCGGAGCTATCACCACGGCCAGTTTCCTGTAGTAAAGTGCCGTAAAGCCATCCGGTCCCGGACGCTTTCCCACCTTAAGGTCTTTTATACCTTGGAGGACCTCCGAAGGTTGTATGTCCCGGTCCATAAGGGTGACATGCGCCTCCGTCAGGGTCGGGAGTGGGAGGCGGTTAAGGAAATCGGCAGTGTCCTGAGCGTTAAACTGCTCCGGGTCCGAGTAAAGTTTGGTAAGACGGAATCGAAACTCCTCTAAGATGTGCAACGGGTTACCCGTAAGGACATTGTGGCGGTTGCGCAAAGTGATGGGAGTGAATATAGGAGCGAAAGTCCGAAGTCGGTTAGCCAACATTCGGTTTGGTTTGTTCGCTCTGGTATACCACCTCTGGCGGGACCAACGTAAGATGCGCTCAGCCCCCTCGGTGAGACAAAGATCTAACTCCGAACGGGCCTGCGCCAAGAGTTTACGGTTGCTAGAGGTGGGGGATTGTTTAAAAACTTCCGATAACGCCTCCAGACGGGTCTCCAGGGCCCTTTGCTTCAGACCCCGTTCCCGCTTACGGATCGACGCCAGCCGAATAATGTGGCCTCGGAGTACCGCCTTATAGGCCTCCCAAAGCATTACAGGCGACTCAACCGACCCGCGGTTATCGCTGAAATATTCCTCTGAGGCCTTGAAAATATCTTCCTGGACCTCTTTAAGCGATAGGAGCGAATCGTTCATCACCCAGGGCGAGAGTTGGGGCCTGTCCAAGACAGAGTGGCAGACCACCAGCACAGGGTCGTGATCGGACCATGGAGCTGCCAGGATAGAGGCCCTGACCACCATAGGAAGGTGGCGTCTCAGCATAAACATATGATCGATTCTGGAATGAGAGTGGTGAGGGTGGGAGTAATGTGTATAGTCCTTACCCTGAGGATGGCATTCCCTCCAAAGATCGACCAGATCATGTGATTGTAAAGAGCGAGCAAATTTTTTAGCCCCGGACGAGGGAGCAATTCGCTCCGAGGGGTATTTATCCAGCGCAGGATTCAAAACTAAATTTGAATCTCCTGCAAGGAAAAGAGTACCCTTATGGTGGGATATTAACAGGGCACATACGTGAGTCAAGAAGGGTCCTGGGTTAGAATTTGGTGCATAATAAGTCATAATGGTGACCTCTTTACCTTGGATAGTGCCTTGTAGCAATAAGTATCTACCATCAGGATCTGCAATCTGTCTAGTGCAACTAAATGAGACCGACTTGCAGAAAGCTATGAGCACCCCTTTTTGTTTGGTTGGAGCAGTTGCCAAAAACACCTGAGGAAAGTTAGCATCAAAGTATCTAGGGCAGGATGTCGCCGAAAAATGGGTTTCCTGTAAGTAGGCGATGTCAATCCGCTGCCTCCCAAGATACTTGAAGACCTTCACCCTTTTCTGAGGAGAGTTCATACCCTGAACATTCAGGGACAGCCAATTAAGCGTCATAGTAGATCTAACAATAGGCAAAAGATCATTCCCCAAAGCACACACCCCGTGGACCTAGTGGAGGAAAAGAGAGGATAAAAGACCAGAATGTCAAGTAGGAGGAAAGTCAAAGGAATCAGATCAAGAAAGACAAAAAAACTGAGCAAAACTCGAAATAAAAACATTCCAGACATCAAGGTTGCGATTAGTAGTGGGACTGAAAGCCCACTGGAAGGTTGGAAGTTGGCCAAAACTTTAGTTCGGACCAAGTTCCGGGCCTAGGGGGAGCAGTGGTCCGTTGGAAACCACTCGGCATGGTGTTAAAGTAGACTGAGTAATGAGTTCAAAACAACAACGGCACAAAGTAAGCAAAAAAAAACAACAAAAACTAACATGCTTGGTAGACTCCACCTAGATAAAGATTAAAGCAGTCTTAATCGAAATTATGTAACATAACATTTTAAACTGTAAACGGTGGACTGTAAGCCGAGGCCGACCCCGTGTCCCGGAGCCCCCAGACAAAGTCCGGGGAGTCCGAAGCACGAAGCCGACCCGCAGCGAATACAATGACAACAACACACACGGACCACGGCCGAAACCTTAAAGGGCACAAACCGCGGTCCATGATAGGCAGCGCACACCCATGACTCTGGTGAATACGTGCAGCGCGGCACAGAGATAGTCCTCTTGAGCTGCATGTCAAAAAGTCTGCACCCCTAAAAAAAAAAAAAAAAAAAAGGGAGGGCGGGGGGTATGCCAAGGGATATAAACCCAGATGGACCAAATGATCATGCGAACGTAACCGCATCACAGAGGCCCAGTGTTGCCATCCCGCAATTGGGGCAACACCAGGCAAGGGGTCAACCGCATGGTAAGGCCTCCAGGAACAAGGGGGGGGGACGGGGGGGGGGGGGGGCTACTGAGCCCAGAAAAAAAAAAGAGGGGGGGCAGTCCAGATGTCTTATTGATCTAGAAGCAGAGATACTCATGTATTGCAACTGGGTCCACAAAATGAGAAAGGCAAGGGTGAAATTTAGAGTCATAACCATAGTGTGGTTCAGCTGCCAGTTAGCAGTAGACATTAGACATGTGCATTTCGTTTCGTTCCGAATCGAAATTCGGACGAATTTTTCATTATTCGGACATTCGGATGCATCCGAATTACCGAATTACAATACTAACGAATTTAACCGAATCCGAATTTTTTCGAATCTAAAAATATTTTTGACCCGACTTTGGGTCCATGTATCTCGGGGTTCCTTGGTGATAGAAACCCCAAATTTGGAGATGTTGTAGTGCTAGTTCTTCTGTGTTTGCATACCAAATTTGGGGTTTCTATCTCTAAGTGACCCCGAGATACGTGGACCCAAAGTCGGGTCGCAAAATGTCAAGCACTTTACTGGAGCAGAGAATGACATTTTGCGACCCGATTTTGGGGCCACATATCTCGGGGCCACTTGTAGCTAGAAACCCCAAATTTGGTATGCAAACACAGTAGAACTAGCACTACAACATCTCCAAATTTTGGGTTTCTATCACCAAGTAACCCCAAAATACATGGACCCAAAGTCGGGTCGCAAAATATTTTCGAATCCGGTTGAAATAGTATCAACATGATTCGAAATTATTTCAACTGCATTTGAAACTATTTCAACCGGATTCGAAAATATTTTGTGACCCGAATTTGGGTCCATGTATCTCGGGGTTACTTGGTGATAGAAACCCCAAATTTGGGGTTATTGTTTTTTCTAGTCTATTTTCTATTTTATTATAATCTTTTCTATCCAAAGTTAAAATTAATTAATTAATTAAAAAATTTGAATTCATACTATTCGAAATTCAAATTTATTCTATTCGAAATTCGAATTTCAGAAGATGGTTGTATATTCTTTCTATTTTATTCTTCTAAATTATATTTTTTTTCTATTCTGTTCTAATCTTTTCTATTTGAATTATAAATTTTGGAAGAAGGTTATTTACTTACTTATATACATCTGTCACATAAAAAAAAAGATGTGAAATGGCTGTCACGGATGTCGATCGCAAGTCAAGTACATATGCTGTATGTCATTGTCCACTTACCACAACACCTGCCATGAGTGCCACGACACCGGCCACGAGTGCCACGACACCGGCCACGAGTGCCACGTGACCTGCCACGAGTGCCACGTGAACGGCCACGAGTGCCACGTGACCTGCCACGTGACCTAGTTGTGGATTGTCTACTTGCCACGTCACCTGCCACAAGTTAAGGGGCTCCTAGCACCAAGTGACCCCCAGATATGGGCGATATTTCAAGTACTTTTCTGCAGCAGAGAATGACATTTTGTGACCCGACTTTGGGGCCACGTATCTCGGGGCCACTTATAGCTAGAAACCCCAAATTTGGTATGCAAACACAGTTTGCACGTGGCCTCAAAGTCGGGTCACAAAATGTAATTCTCTGCTGCAGAAAAGCACTTGACAGATCGCCCCTATCTGGGGGTCACTTGGTGCTAGGAACCCCATAACTTGTGGCAGGTGACGTGGCAAGTGGACAATCCACAACTTGGTCACGTGGCACTCGTGGCCGGTCACGTGGCACTCGGACAATGACATACAGCATATGTACTTGCCTTGTGATCGACATCCATGACAGCCATTTCACATCTTTTTTTTATGTGACAGATGTAAGTAACTAACCATCTTTCAAAATTTATAATTCAAATAGAAAAGATTAGAACAGAATAGAAAAAAAATATAATTTAATAGAATAAAATAGAAAGAATATGCAACCATCTTATGAAATTCGAATTTCGAATAGAATAAATTTGAATTTCGAATAGTAGGAATTAAAAAAAATGTAATTAATTAATTTTAACTTTGGATAGAATAGATTAGAATAGAAATAGAGAATACACTAGAAAAACAATAGAATAGAATAGAATATAGATACTATCTATTTCATGTTTAATTTTTTTTGCAGATTACTATTTTTTACATAAGGTCTCCTGCAGACTATTAGCATTTATTTTATTTTTTTTGCAGATCTCCTGCAGACTATTATTATCTATTTAGTTTTCTCACCAGGTCTCCTGCAGACTATTAGCATCTATTTATTTTTTAGCAGATCTCCTGTAGACTATTAACAGCCATTTCACTTTTTTTTTTTTGCAGATCTCCTGCAGACTGTTAGAATCAATTTCATTTTTTTTTCAAATTCGGGTCGCAAAATATTTTCGAATCCGCTTTAAATAGTATCAACATGATTCGAAATTATTTCAACCGCATTTAAAACTATTTCAACCGCATTTGAAACTATTTCAACCGGATTCAAAAATATTTTGCGACCCGACTTTGGGTCCACGTATCTCGGGGTTAGTTGGCGATAGAAACCCCAAATTTGGGGATGTTGTAGTGCTAGTTCTCCTGTGTTTGCATACCAAATTTGGGGTTTCTATCACTAAGTGACCCCGAGATACGTGGACCCAAAATCGGGTCGCAAAATGTCAAGCACTTTACTGGAGCAGAGAATGACATTTTGCGACCCGATTTTGGGGCCACATATCTCGGGGCCACTTGTAGCTAGAAACCCTAAATTTGGTATGCAAACACAGTAGAAATAGCACTACAAGATCTCCAAATTTTGGGTTTCTATCACCAAGTAACCCCAAAATACATGGACCCAAAATCGGGTCGCAAAATATCGAATCCGGTTGAAATAGTATCAACATGATTCAAAATTATTTCAACTGCATTTGAAACTATTTCAACCAGATTAGAAAATATTTTGTGACCCGAATTTGGGTCCATGTATCTCGGGGTTACTTGGTGATAGAAACCCCAAATTTGAGGTTATTGTTTTTCTAGTCTATTTTCTATTTTATTATAATCTTTTCTATCCAAAGTTAAAATTAATTAATTAAAAAATTTGAATTCATACTATTCGAAATTCTAATTTATTCTATTCGAAATTCGAATTTCAGAAGATGGTTGTATATTCTTTCTATTTTATTCTTCTAAATTATATTTTTTTTCTATTCTGTTCTAATCTTTTCTATTTGAATTATAAATTTTGGAAGAAGGTTATTTACTTACTTATATACATCTGTCACATAAAAAAAAAGATGTGAAATGGCTGTCACGGATGTCGATCGCAAGGCAAGTACATATGCTGTATGTCATTGTCCACTTGCCACAACACCTGCCACGAGTGCCACGTGACCGGCCACGAGTGCCACGTGACCGGCCACGAGTGCCACGTGAACGGCCACGAGTGTCACGTGACCTGCCACGTGACCTGCCACGAGTGCCACGTGAACGGCCACGAGTGTCACGTGACCTGCCACGTGACCAAGTTGTGGATTGTCCACTTGCCACGTCACCTGCCACAAGTTATGGGGTTCCTAGCACCAAGTGACCCCCAGATATGGGCGATATGTCAAGTACTTTTCTGCAGCAGAGAATGACATTTTGTGACCCGACTTTGGGGCCACGTATCTCGGGGCCACTTATAGCTAGAAACCCCAAATTTGGTATGCAAACACAGTAGAACTAGCATTACAACGGGGTTACTTGGTGATAGAAACCCCAAATTTGGGGTTATTGTAGTGCCAGTTGTAATGTGTTTGCATACCAAATATTTTGGGATTTCTAGCTATAAGTGGCCCCGAGATACGTGGCCTCAAAGTCGGGTCACAAAATTTAATTCTCTGCTGCAGAAAAGCACTTGTCAGATCGCCCATATCTGGGGGTCACTTGGTGCTAGGAACCCCATAACTTGTGGCAGGTGACAATCCACAACTTGGTCACGTGGCACTCGTGGCCGGTCACGTGGCACTCGGACAATGACATACAGCATATGTACTTGCCTTGCGATCGACATCCATGACAGCCATTTCACATCTTTTTTTATGTGACAGATGTATATAAGTAAGTAACTAACCATCTTTCAAAATTTATAATTCAAATAGAAAAGATTAGAACAGAATAGAAAAAATATATAATTTAATAGAATAAAATAGAAAGAATATGCAACCATCTTATGAAATTCGAATTTCGAATAGAATACATTTTAATTTCGAACAGTAGGAATTAAAAAAAATGTAATTAATTAATTTTAACTTTGGATAGAATAGATTAGAATAGAAATAGAGAATACACTAGAAAAACAATAGAATAGAATAGAATATAGATACTATCTATTTCATGTTTAATTTTTTTTGCAGATTACTATTTTTTACATAAGATCTCCTGCAGACTATTAGCATTTATTTTATTTTTTTAGCAGATCTCCTGTAGACTATTAACAGCCATTTCACTTCTTTTTTTTTTGCAGATCTCCTGCAGACTGTTAGAATCAATTTCATTTTTTTTTCAAAGTCGGGTCGCAAAATATTTTCGAATCTGCTTTAAATAGTATCAACATGATTCGAAATTATTTCAACCGCATTTAAAACGATTTCAACCGCATTTGAAACTATTTCAACTGGATTCAAAAATATTTTGCGACCCGACTTTGGGTCCACGTATCTCGGGGTTAGTTGGCGATAGAAACCCCAAATTTGGGGATGTTGTAGTGCTAGTTCTCCTGTGTTTGCATACCAATTTTGGGGTTTCTATCACTAAATGACCCCGAGAAACGTGGACCCAAAATCGGGTCGCAAAATGTCAAACACTTTTCTGCAGCAGAGAATGACATTTTGCAACCCGAATTTTGGGCCACATATCTCGGGGCCACTTGTAGCTAGTAACCCCAAATTTGGTATGCAAACACAGTAGAACTAGCACTATAACATCTCCAAATTTGGGGTTTCTATTACTAAGTGACCCTGAGATACGTGGACCCAAAGTCGGGTCGCAAAATATTTTCGAATCCGGTTGAAATAGTTTCAAAGGCGGTTGAAATAATTTCGAATCATGTTGAAATAATTTCGAATCATGTTGAAATAATTTCGAATCCAGTAGAAATATTTTCGAATTCGGTTGAAATATTTTCGAATGCGACCGATTTTCGAATTCGGTCGAAAACAAAACGAAATCCGAAAGCGAATTTAACAAATTTAACGAATCTAACTAAACGAAATTAATTAATTAACGAATTAAAACGAAACGAAACGAAACAAATTTTTTCCTTTTGCACATGTCTAGTAGACATGTGCATTCGTTTTCATCCGAATGCATTTTCGTCCGAATTTCAGGTATTTTCGTTATCGTTTTAACAAACGAATACGAAAATGCAGAATCCGAAAACCGAAAGATCCGACATAAAAAAATGCTTAATTTTCGTTTTCGTTGCAACAACAGTTCGATATAGATAGGAGATTCGACATGAGGCTGACAATAACAATCTGTGTCCATCGAACCTGTGGTCGAATGTGCCTAACCTTAACTCTATTAGTCCAAGATTATTCTACATAGAGAGAAAAGATTCGACATTATAGAGAGAAAAGATTTGACATAGAGAGAAAAGATTTGACATTCTAGAGAGAAAAGATTTGACATTATAGAGAGAAAAGATTCGACATAGAGAGAAAAGATTCGACATAGAGAGAAAAGATCACTGCTGGAATTGGGTGGGGGAAGTAAAATAAAAAAATGATGATGATGAATGTTATTGGCTGATTGTAACCAAAGAGGAGGAGCAGTAAAATAGCTAGAACTAACTTGGCAAATTCGAAAAATCTATGGGAGAAATCTAAAGTGCTAATTATAAAGGCTTATATGCAAGTTATTGTCCTAAAAAGTGTTTGGGGACCGGGGTCCTGCCCCAGGGGACATGTATCAATGCAAAAAGAAGTTTTAAAAACGGCCGTTTTTTCGGGAGCAGTGATTTTAATAATGCTTAAAATGAAAAAATAAAAGTGAAATATTCCTTTAAATTTCGTACCTGGGGGGTGTGTATGATATGCATGTGAAGTGGCGCATGTTTCCCGTGCTTAGAACTGTCCCTGCAAAAAATGTCATTTTTGAAAGAAAAAAAGTCATTTAAAACTCATTCGCGGCTATTAATGAATTGTCGGCTCCCGGCAATACATACAAAAATCATTGATAAAAAAAAAAAGCGTGGGGGTTCCCCAGAATTCAATTACCAGGCCCTTCAGGTCTGGAATGGATATTAAGGGGAACCCCGCTGCAAATTTAAAAAAAAAATTGACGTGGGGTTCCCCCAAATATCCATTCCAGGCCTTTCAGATCTGGCATGGATTTTAAGGGGAACTCCACCCCAAATAAAAAAAAAATGGCGTGGAGTCCCCCTAAAAATCCATACCAGACCCCTTATCCGACCACGCAACCTGGCCGGCCGCAGGGGAAAAGGGGGGGACGAGAGAGCGGCCCCCCCTCCCTCCTGAACCGTACCAGGCCACATGCCCTCAACATGGGGAGGATGTCCCCATGTTGATGGGGACAAGGGCCTCATCCCCACAACCCTTGCCCGGTGGTTGTGGGGGTCTGCGGGCGGGGGGCTTATCGGAATCTGGAAGACCCCTTTAACAAAGGGGACCCCCAGATCCCGGCCCCCCATGTGAATTGGTAAGGGGTACATTGTACCCCTACCATTTCATGAAGAAAGCGTAATTTTTTAAAAAAAAAACCACACAAACACCTTGAAAAAGTCCTTTATTTAAAAAAACAAAACAAAACATTCCAGCGGTGAAATCCAGTGTCCCGCGGCGATCCCGATGTCCAGCGCTGTCCTTCATTGGTTGTGCCTGAGTGGACCTGATGGGGAACTCCCTCTCAGTATTTTAAATGTATAGACCCGCCCCTTCTAAAGTTCCCCATCAGGTCCGCTCAGCGGACCAGATGCGGAACATGAGAAGGGGCGGGTCTATACATGTATTACCAAAGTGAGAGCAGTTCCCCATCAGGTCCGCCCCCTCGGTATGTCGGACCCGCCTACGTCATTGGCTTGAGCGGGGAACTTCCTTCACTGTGTAATTAAAATTTACACAGTGAAGGAAGTTCCCCGCTCAAGCCAATGACGTAGGCGGGTCCGACATACCGAGTAGGCGGACCTGATGGGGAACTGCTCTCACTTTGGTAATACATGTATAGACCCGCCCCTTCTCATGTTCCGCATCTGGTCCGCTGAGCGGACCTGATGGGGAACTTTAGAAGGGGCGGGTCTATACATTTAAAACACTGAGAGGGAGTTCCCATTCAGGTCCGCTCAGGCACAACCAATGAAGGACAGCGCTGGACATCGGGATCGCCGCGGGACACTGGATTTCACCGCTGGAATGTTTTTTTTTTTAAATAAAGGACTTTTTCAAGGTGTTTGTGTGTTTTTTAAACATTTTTTTACGCTTTCTTCGTGAAATGGTAGGGGTACAATGTACCCCTTACCAATTCACATAGGGGGGGGGCCGGGATCTGGGGGTCCCCTTTGTTAAAGGGGTCTTCCAGATTCCGATAAGCCCCCCGCCCGCAGACCCCCACAACCACCGGGCAAGGGTTGTGGGGATGAGGCCCTTGTCCCCATCAACATGGGAACATCCTCCCCATGTTGAGGGCATGTGGCCTGGTACGGTTCAGGAGGGAGGGGGGGCCGCTCTCTCGTCCCCCCCTCTTCCCCTGCGGCCGGCCAGGTTGCGTGCGTGCTCGGATAAGGGGTCTAGTATGGATTTTTAGGGGGACTCCACGCCATTTTTTTTTAAATTTGGGGTGGAGTTCCCCTTAAAATCCATGCCAGATCTGAAGGGCCTGGAATGGATATTTGGGGGAACCTCACGTCAATTTTTTTTTTAATTTGCGGCGGGGTTCCCCTTAATATCCATTCCAGACCTGAAGGGCCTGGTAATTGAATTCTGGGGAACCCCCACGCTTTTTTTAAATTTTATCAATGACTTTTGTATGTATTGCCGGGAGCCGACAATTCATTAATAGCCGCGTGTCAGTTTTAAATGACTTTTTTTCTTTCAAAAATGACATTTTTTGCAGGGACAGTTCTAAGCACGGGAAACATGCGCCACTTTCCATGCATATCATACACACCCCCCAGGTACGAAATTTAAAGGAATATTTCACTTTTATTTTTTCATTTTAAGCATTATTAAAATCACTGCTCCCGAAAAAACGGCAGTTTTTAAAACTTTTTTTTGCATTGATACATGTCCCCTGGGGCAGGACCCAGGTCCCCAAACACTTTTTAGGACAATAACTTGCATATTAGCCTTTATAATTAACACTTTAGATTTCGAACGTTCGAGTCCATTGTATTTAATAGGGTTCTAAAGTTCACACTAACATTTTGTCTGTTCGCAGGTTCTGGTGCGAACCGAACAGGGGGGTGTTCGGCTCATCCCTGTTGACTAGTAATAGTAATTAAAAAATATAATTATTACTAGTCATACAATAGAATTCATCTATAGCTTGTAGGCGGAACATTCGACCGGAAATTTATGATTGCAGCGTCGTACAGTTTCGATGCTCCGTCGAATCTTCTTTGAACATTTGACAGACACCATAAGCCTTCAATGACAGATTCGACCTTAATTAATTCAGATTTTCGGACGAATGCAATTTCTAACGAAAAACGAAATAAATAAAAACGAATTTCGGGAGTAACTAAATAAATTTATTTTTCTAACGAAAACGAAATTCCGAAACGAAATATTTCAGTGTGCACATGTCTAGTTAGCAGTAACAGGATCCAGGTAGGCAAGCCCCACAGGGCTCTCTGGGTTTCAAATGAGGATCAATGCAGTCATCCCGTAGGAACATCCTGGAATCGCTGTGCTTGCAGTGAACGAAGAGCCTGGGACCCTTGCTGAGACATTTGCGAGGATCCGTGGGGCGACCGGGATGATTTCGGTCGGGCTGAGGGAGTGTCTGGTTGGGAGGGAGGGAGATCAAACTGTAGATCCTGAAAGTGTCGCCGTAAGTCGGGCAAGGAAGAGGCGTGAAACTGACGGCCAAGGTGATAGAAGGAGAGCTTAAAGGGGAACCCCCATCTGTAACGTATGCCCCGAGCTTGTAGGATCTGTAAATAAGGCTTCAGACTTCGCCTCTTGGCTATGGTGACCGGGGAGAGGTCTGCAAATAGCTGGAGGGGGTTACCCTGATGGGTTAGGTTCGGGAGATCTCGTGCAGCCTGCAAGAGTCGTTCCTTGGTCCTGTAAAAGTGAAATTTAATGATAACGTCTCTGGGGGGACCCTCGGTGGGTTTGGGAGCAAGGTACCCGTGTATGCGGTCAAATTCCAAGCGCTCTGGGGGGAAATCAGGTGCCAGCTCCTGAAAGAAAGCCGTGGCTGTCCCCTGCAAGTCAGTGACGGTCTCAGGGAGCCCGCAGATGCGGAGGTTATCCCTACGAGCTCTGTTCTCAGAGTCCTCTAATTTATCCTGTAGGTTCAAAAGTTCAGCATTCAGCCTCTCGACCTCATCCTCATGACCCTCTAGCACTGTTGTGGTCAAGTCCATCCGCTGCTCCAGTTGGTTGGTGCGGTGGCCTATCT